>JAPQWQ010000186.1:7500000-8750000 GCA_028017165.1 Herpetospermum pedunculosum | reverse complement strand
GCTCAAACTTTTGGACTATAGCTTATTTGGGCTTAATTCAATCATTAAGTTATGGAAAAAATTCAAGAATAGCTAGGAATAAAAAACTCATTGAAAAATAGCTAAGTAAATTTCATATTTTCATTCCATGACTACCACAATTTTAGGGAATGAAGTTGACAATTTTCATCCCGATTATACGCTTGGTATATACGCTTTTTACAGACAGCCGACATAACTAATTTTAATTTTTTTTTTATATATTTATTTTAGTTTCTAACAATCAGATTCATGCGTTTTAAAGAAAAAGTTTATAACAACCAGATTCATGGGTTTTGAAGAAAAAAAATCTCAACAACTTAGATTTGAAATGTTTAACAGCAAAAAAGAAAAGAAAAAAAATACAAATTCATCTCACTAACAACCCTCCTAGATTCATGCATTTTGAAAAAAGAGGTTTATTTTTTTTTTTTTCAAAGTCGAAAAGACGACAATGTACAGAGACGAGAGTGGAGAGAGATGAAGATTCTTACTCACTCCGAAAAATACGTCATAAAAGGTTTTGAGAGTTGAAATTTTCAGCCATTCAAGCGTTCAACGATGTCGAAGGTTGAGGTAGATAGTTTTTTTTAAAGGTAAAGGGTTTCAAAGTTGAGAATCGACGACTGTTTCAAATCGATTTGGAAGAGGAAAAATTTGCAAATCTCTTAATTCAATGTTGCAGGTAATGATTCAATTGATTGAACGTTTTCCCTGGTAAACTCAACATGCATACCAATTTTAATGTTTTTTAGTATCATTTGTGCAATGCTCACAGATTAATGACTTATGATGTATATACACGCATATACTTCATATGATATACTTACATTTACATTGTTATAGATGTAACTACGAATATATACCCACACTAGAAGTTATCGAGGGCCCCCATTTTTATAATTTTCTTACAACCGTCTATAAACATTTTAAATTGTTTAGTATCATTTGTCCAATGCTCACAGAGTAATGGTTTATGGTGTATATACACATATACATCATATGATATACTTACATGTACATTGTTATAGATGTAACTATGAATATATACAAACACTAGAAATTATCGAGGGTGCTATTTTTATAATTTTCTTACAACCGTCTATGAACATTTTAGTTTTTATAAACATCAATATGCTGGAAATTTAATTGTTATATAATTTTCTTATGGGTTATGTTATACTTACACGTACGTTCACCAATTAATGGCTTATGTATATACACATATACTCCATATGATATACTTATATGTACATGTAACTTCGAATATATACACACATTAGAAATTATCGAGAGCACCGTTATTATAATTTTTTTCACAACCGTCTATGAAAATTTTAGTTAAAAATGAATTTGAATTAATATTCCATATTAGATTTTATTGAATTTTGTTTACATGTTTCGATTTAATTGGTGGTTGTTATCCTTGTTTGGACCATATCTTAATTTTTTTTATTATTTTTCCCATGATTCTCTCTCGAAATAAATCTTTATTTGTCTCCTGGATTCTCTCTAATAAATCTCTCTTTTTTTTTTTTTGTAGGAAGTTTGAGTTCAATGCTCCAACGTTTACATGCATGCAGGGTAGTTTCGTCCAAACGTATTGGAAATATTATTCTAAATATAGAAGTTAACAATTTTTCAACAAAATAATTGAGTTAGCTATTTTTCAACTTGCACTTCCAAATTTTAGCTATTCAGTTATTCTTCTATTGATCTCGAGGTACATCCGCTTCGGGTTCAACCACCATGTGGCAAGATCCGATTGGACTAACTTGAGTTGTCTGATGGATCAATACTAGACATGTATTTGCATCACTAAATTAAATTAATGATGGGCCAGTTTGTGTTTGACCGAAATTTCTTATTCAACAATTTTAAAATAATCTTCAAAATGAATTAAGATAAAATGATTGATTACATTATAATAGAAAATACTATTAAAAAAAATGATGCTTAGATTTGTCTTGTAAAAAAGAAGGGTTGATAGTTCGTGTCCTGGATTTTTTAAGTCAAATTAATATGTTTCAATCCCACATGTGATGTGATGAAAATAATTTTAAAATACATTGAAAGAAATTAATTTTACATTCTAACTTATCAATTTAATCTTTTGACTTTAGTATATACCCAACAAGGATAAACACGAGTATTTTTAACACAAAAAATATAAGGTATGAAAGACAATAAAGCTTTTGTTCAATAAGAAAATTCTTTGATATCCATTTGTTGGGTTCGACACAAAACTCGATAAATGTTGAACTACCATATTTGATCAAGTTTTCCCAGTTTTAATCTATAAATCAAAAGTTAGGATGAGTTCTTCTCAGAATGACTTCAACATACAAAACACATGAATGATTATTACAATGTGAAAGAACTATAGTTAATTACACATAAAATATAAAACAATAACATCAATCCCTAAGTAAAGATTCTAGCAACTCATAATAAATAAAACAATTTATAGACTTAATTTAGAGTTCATAAAAAAAATACAATAACAATAGAGGTAATATAATACTCTTGTAGCGTGCCGACGTTCCCAATGTGATATGCTACGATCTCGAGCATAAAAAATACTTCATAAGCTTTGAAGAATGTCCTCTACATCTCCAAAATAGTGTAATTCAAAAGTATGATTTAACTCACCAAATTGGCTCCCAAAATTAGTCTGAAAATGCTTATAGGTTGTCGATTGGGCCGAAGACGAAAGTGGGTCGCGAAAGGGATGGGTCCAAGGATGATTGGGTTGTGTGGTGTTGTTAAAAGACCGACTGGTTTGTGCATGAGAGTAGGCTGGAGAAAGTGAGGTTGAGCGATGTAGGCAGTCTGGAAGGTGGTTTAGTTCAGTCTAGAGCTAGATTTTCATTTTTTTTAATAATTAATTTATGCATAATGACGCCGTTGATCATGTCCGGACGCTGCTTCCTCGAGATTTTCGACTTGATATCTTGCTTCTCTTGACTTGGTACCTTAAATTTGCATCAAATTAACTTAATTTTAATCATAAAACTTTTAAATTCTCTAGTTTACTCCAAATGCTCGATTTCTATAAAATAATCAAATATAAACATGAAAATATTAATTTAAACTTCTAAACAAGCATAAAATGTGAAATGAAAATATTAATTTAAAATATTAATAAAAAAATAATTATTATCTCAATTTGCCTCAAATAGGTCCAATTTTTCCTCATTAAACTTCAAACAACCTCGCTAATAAATCCAAATTAAACCCATGAACAAATTACCAAAAATGATTTCAAGAAATGACTTTACCGTTCATGTTGCAAAATGTTAAAGGGAGCTCTCTTTGTGCTTTGTTAAATGAGTTTTAATAAATTGTCTAGCTTTGGTATAGGATAATCTTGTTAAAAAAAAAGGATAAATTTGAACCTCTTCCATTCAAATTCACGTTTAGCTTTGTTACAAGATAAAGTGAATGTTGACATTATATTAGAAAAGATTAAATAAAAAAATGATGCTTTAGAATAATAATAATAAAAAAAAGTTAGTATAAGTCAAATTAATATTTTAAAATCCCACGTGATGAAAAGAATTTTGGAATACATTGAAAGAAATTAATAGTAGATATATTCTAAGTTATCAATTTAAGCTTTTGAGTTTAGTATTGACCCAACAACGATAAACACAAATATTTTTAACACTTTTATCCATTTATGGGGTTCAACACAACACTATAAATGTTGGAGTACCGCAATGGATGAAGAGCAAACAACCATTATAAAGATTTCGTAGCTTTAACCTTCAAATCAAAAGTTAGGATGAGTTCTGTTAAGGAAGACATCACTAACCCATACTGGGTAGTGATGGGAGAGTTTGCAGTGTTGGAATATAAACTTGGCCGACTAGGAGTAGATATGAAGTTCATTCGTTTGGTGGACGTGGAAGTAGTTAGAACTGAAGTTACACCTGAAGTTACAACTCAATATGTACGTCTTGTTGTTTTGGTGGTAGAATGGGGAGTGGTTCCAAATCCTCCACCAGAGGAAAAGCTATATGAGGCTCATGTGATACATAAGAAAGAAAAAGGCTCTTATAAAGGCTCTTGGGAACTCTCATCTTTTAAACCTTTCATCCTGCCTCCATTGGGCCCTGGCCCGGTAATTCAACCTCCCTACTCCCTTGGCCATGTAATTGATCCCAACCCTTAAAGTGATCTCGGAAGCTACCTTGTCTATTTTAGATGATGGACAAGTTGCACTATCTTTATCTATCAACTATAATGCTAAAATAAAGTGAAAACTATCTATGTTTAATCTTGTATTTCAATTTTAGGGCTTCTCTTTATTCAAGACGTAGCTAACTTATCCAAACTTGCCAACCTGAGCATTGCTCAACTCACATTATGTATGAACTATGAGTAAGAGGTCTCAAGTTCGAATCCCCTCCCCACATGCCTTCAAAACAAAAAACGAAGGGACTTTACCTAAAAGCATCCAACTTCACGTCATCCTGCCAAATCCAGCATAACTCAATTGACATAAGGTTGATCATAGGTTCAATCCTCGCATTAATTAAAATAACTTTGGCATAATTAAGTTAAAAAAAAAAAAGACAAAGCACTATTTATAGCTATATTATGGAGAGATATCAATTTTCAATTGTGGATTAGGTGGGGAATGGGAGAGGGAGTGAGGAAAAAAAAATCATCTTGAGCTAAAGAGGGACGAAGACGATTCTTCGCCCGGTTCTTCGTCCATGCCTCGATTTTCTTTATTTTTTAAATTTATTTATTTAATAATTTTTTTTTTAAAAAAAGCATAAACAAGGATTAATTTGTCGGCCTCAATCCCCACAAAATTAAATAAATCCCCGCAAAATTAAATAGAAAATTTTTTAAGGACACGGATGAGCATAAAGAAACCATTCATGTTTCGCTCAGTGGAAATTTCACATTTATTACTACGTATGGAAATATGAAATTTAATGTAAATATTGCAAACTTTAATTGCCTTACGATTCTAAGAAGGAGGTGTATATTAGGAGTTTTTATTGACATGCTTTTCATATTTTTTTTTTTTTTACTTTAGGCAATAGTTTTTCTATAACTAGATTAACTTATTACAACCTATCATGCATCAAGTCTTCTATAGGAGTGCATTTCGGGATGACAACATGATTTCAGGCTACATAAAGAAATTGTAAGCCTGCAGAGTCTAAAATAAGATGCTATGTGCTCGATATGCAAGGGAGCAACAACAAAATTTTTCAAATTTTTCAAAATATACTCAACCAACATATAAAATATCATGCTTTTCTTAATATGCAACTAAGAAGATTTTAAAAGCATTTCCTAGATTGTGCTCATCGAACAACATGCAAATTCAAACTACAACATATCATATTCAGAGACTCCCATGCTCGACAACTACATAAAGTCCACAACCAACTCCAACCTCAACCTTACAGAATGCATTGTCCCCAATGCATCAATCATTAGATAAAGCATTTAAAGAACAAAATAAAGGGAACACGAAAACTCCCCTGATCATTTAAAGGTTGGCAGAGAACGAAGCGCGATCTTTTCTTCCAATTTAAGGTCCCAAATTCGAGCATTCATCTTATTCTCCTAGAGCAAACAAACAAAACAAACTTCAACAACTTAACTACTTAATGCAATATACTAAAACAAACAGAAATGACATTCCAACCTCGGGTGCCTCCGAGAAGCGCAAATTTTAAAGTCGAATTCTAGACTGTATTCTCGGACTCGAATCCCTCGTTATCCATCAACTGGGGAGATGCTTCATCCATCCTCCCATCCTTCTTATACCTGTTAACAATCATAGACAAAATTTATTTTGTGTTTCCCTGGTACCTCTGTTTTGGAGCTATGTTTCACTTCCTAATTCTAGCTAATACAGTGTTTAAATATGTTAATTTACCTTGATTATAGATGTTCAACGGTAAAGAGCTTGTGAAGTTCGTTAGACGTGTTTTCGGGCTAAGAAAATGATTTTAAGGCTGCCGGAACACTTCGGAAAATAAATGAGCTCAAGAAGAGAAGAAATTGTAAAAAAGAAGCATCAAAGGCAATTTATTTTGCTCAAACCCGAGAGAAAGCGTCGAACGCTAGCATTGAGACGCTGCTCGACGCTCCGAAGAGGCGCGCGTAGGAATTTTTTGCTCGTAGCGTCTCGACGCTACGACGGATATAAAATCCATTTTTACCGATTTTAGGTCATCTTCTTCGCCATTTTCTCTCGGTTTTACAACTTTTATGCCATTGGAGCTCCATTTTCTTCCATCTCAACTTGTATGAACACATTAGCTTCCATGGGAGCTTGGACTTCATCCAAGACCATGGTTGGTGATAGCACTCATAAAGTGTTAGTATTTAGCTCATAAGTCTTGTGAATTAAGGAATTATTTGTGATTAATGTTTATATTTTGTAGAATTTAATTGCTTAAGGGTAAATCGGACCATTGCATTAAATTAGAGCTTAAAAGAATGTTTTAGTAGATAATATTAATTAATTATTTTGAGTGTTTATACTATATAGATTAACTAATCAAATGTTATCTCAATTATGATGAGTGGTCTAGTTGTGCATGGGAACTTTGGTAGAACTAAAGGCTCAATTTTGAGACCAGGGGAGGATAAAATTTACATTATTTTTCCAAAGGCACACTCCCAAGCGTCAAGACGCTGGCCTATAAAAACCCATTTTTTCGATTTTTAGGTCATTCTCTCTCGCGTTTTGGTTTGTAAGATGATTTCTATCAACATTTTTGGGGTTTTCTCCCCTTTTCTTCTATATCAAAGCAAAGACTTGGTTTCTTTAGCTTGGTTTTAATCCCGAGCAAGGTAAATGCTCTAATTTGAGGTTAGGGGTTAAATTTGATGCGATTTATGAGGGTTTAGTTCTTTAATTTCGAGCTTAGCATGACTGATTGGGCAATATATTTCTTCTAAGCATATCCTTAGTAGTATGCTTGCATAATAGATTGACACTCTTGATTTCTCGCATGCTATATCGTTAATTAGATTAGTGAAGCGGTTGCCTCTCCTAATCGCTAAGGTAACAAGGGCTAAGTTAAGCCATAAGTAACATAGACTATCCATGTTAATTTGTGGTTGAATTAACTTGCCTTGAAGAAGTAGATAAATCGGAATAATAACTTAGGGTATCCAGGTTAAACATCCGTCGTAATATCCCCGTTACTGGTAATTAACCAATATGCAGCGGTCTCCCCCAATTGATTGATTGCCACGTTTAATTAGAATCGAACACCCGTCTCTGTTCTTTAATCGATTTAGGATTGATCACCTTGGATTAATTAAAGAATAGTCTAATTATAATTCCACTCTTCTCTTTAATTATTTGGGTAACTTGTATTAACAGTTTCGTACAAGTAAATTATGTGTTTAATTATGCTCTTGCTAAGTATGTTTGAATCCCAATTAATCGAGTTGATTCAAGGTCAACTATTTTTCCTTCATCCTCATCCTTCATCCTCATCCTTCATCCTCATCCTCATCAAGGTCAACGAGTTACGACGGTTCATCCTTCATCCTCATCCCTAACGGGTTCGGGCTTCACCCACGAAGTCTTCTGTAGGATTTCACGTTCCAATCGAACAATTACAGGTTCGCAAGTCCCAAACTGGATCAAACTCTCCTCTTGCTTCTTAGGTGAAATAGGAGATAATTGAACGCCGGAGTTCAATGTTACAGCGACGTGATTTGCTTGAACTACATCGTCGAGATCCAGCTCAATCTTATTTTCACTAGCTAACTTCATGATTAGCTCTTTTAAGACAAAACACTTGTCTACAGAGTGACTGACGACCCGGTGGTATTTGCACTAGTTAGGATCATTTACCTTTCCTAACTCCTCCGGTCGTTTGCATTCTGGCAGTTGGATGAGTTGTGTTTCCAGCAATTGCTCTAACATATCTGGGATGTCAAAGTCTGGAAACGGGTAGACTTTTTCCTGTCTTTCTTTCAAAGTAAGGTGACGTCGTTCGCCTTTGTCATTTCTTTCTTTCGTTTTGTTTTCCTTTGCTTTGGAGGAAAACCTTAAAGAGGCCGTGTTGACGACCATAGATTCTTTCACGACATTCTTCGTGATCTTCCCAACGTCCTTCATTTCCGTCTTTATTTTCTTTACGTCGGGGATTAAGGTTCATTTTCTTTTCCATTTCAGCCATCGCTTCGTCGTTACTGCGCGCATCCGCCATCATTACAGACACGTTGGAGTCAGACACCTTCTCCGACTGGTCAGAGGAGGGAGTAGCTTCATCGAACAAGGGATTTTCCTTGATGATTATCCTAACCTGCGGGAACTCCGTCAGTCGTTTGTATATTTTGCTCACGATGGCAGGAGTGTGTTCGTTCGTCTGCGAGACTTCTTTGATGAAGCGGCTGCAGGTGGCAGGTCCCATGTAAGGGCTATTGGAATTGACAGCCTTGGATGTTATTTTCTTTGATGCCATTGTTAATTTTTGTTAAGAGAGAGAGATGAAAGGTAGAGAGGTCCCACTGGGCGTGCCAATCTGTTCACACGAAAATTTCAACGAAGGAAATCTAGACACGTGTAAATGAAATTTGAATTGTATTTATGTATTTGTGTGTATCAGTGCGTAGTGGATTACAATCTCTAATGTTTGATCCTCTGATTCTCTCTCTTAAATGTAACCGTACTCGAGGGC
This sequence comes from Herpetospermum pedunculosum, assembly GCA_028017165.1. NCBI lineage: Eukaryota > Viridiplantae > Streptophyta > Magnoliopsida > Cucurbitales > Cucurbitaceae > Herpetospermum > Herpetospermum pedunculosum. Next base: position 8,741,301 of record JAPQWQ010000186.1, on the reverse strand, counting down.
TTCGCAGCTTGTTCTCGAGGTCGAATTTTGATTGAGGGATTCACAGCTTGTTCTCGATGTAGAATCTTCAGCTTCGCGTAGCGGTGAAGTCCTCAGGTGCTTTTTTCAAGCGATGTTCAGTCTTAAGGATTCAAAGAGTCTCTCGTTACTTAGGAATTCTGTCTGAGTTCTTTTGAGAAGAAATTTTCTGAACCTTAAAAATGCAGAATGAGCTCTCTATTTATAGAGAGCTCATGGGCGTGGTGGGATTGGGCCTGGATCCAATGGGGTTGGGCTTGGATCCAATGGGATTGGACCCAATGGGCTTGGTTCAATGAGCTTTTGAATTTTGAGCCCAATGGTCTTGGATTTTTGGCCAAATTGTCTTTTGAATAGCTTTTCTGGACCGATCCGCTTTCGAGCCCAATTGTTGTGTGACCGAATTTGCTCGGTCAAGTCTATGTGATCCACCGACCGTGATGAAGACACGTGGCGACCGCTGATAGGCCAAAATTTCTCGGTCGTTTCAATCCCACATGTGATGTGATGAAAAGAATTTTAAAATACATTGAAAGAAATTAATTTTACATTCTAACTTATCAATTTAATCTTTTGACTTTAGTATATACCCAACCAGGATAAACACGAGTATTTTTAACATAAAAAATATAAGGTATGAAAGACAATAAGAAAATTCTTTGATATCCATAAAAAAAATACAATAACAATAGAGGTAAGATAATACTCTTGTAGCGTGCCGACGTTCCCAATGTGATATGCTACGATCTCGAGCATAAAAAATACTTCCTAAGCTTTGAAGAATGTCCTCTACATCTCCAAAATAGTGTAATTCAAAAGTATGATTTAACTCCCAAAATTGGCTCCCAAAATTAGTCTGAAAATGCTTATAGGTTGTCGATTGGGCCGAAGACGAAAGTGGGTCGCGAAAGGGATGGGTCGAAGGATGACTGGGTTGTGTGGTGTTGTTAAAAGACCGACTGGTCTATGCATGAGAGTAGGCTGAAGAAAGTGAGGTTGAGCGGTGTAGGCAGTCTGGAAGGTGGTTTAGTTCAGTCTAGAGCTAGATTTTCATTTGTTTTAATAATTAATTTATGCATAATGACGCCGTTGATCATGCCCGGACGCTGCTTCCTCGAGATTTTCGACTTGATATCTTGCTTCTCTTGACTTGGTACCTTAAATTTGCATCAAATTAACTTAATTTTAATCATAAAACTTTTAAATTCTCTAGTTTACTCCAAATGCTCGATTTCTATAAAATAATCAAATATAAAATTGAAAATATTAATTTAAACTTCTAAACAAGCATAAAAGAGGTCCTAAACATAACTCATTTTGTGTGCTATCAGCGGGGTTGTCGGCGTAGTCATCGGGTGTTGAGACTTGCTTGGTGTTCAACAAAATACCATAGTAGGAGGGAACGTAACTCTCGTATTGATGTGGCTAGCGCATGGTCCCCCCGAGCCTGTTCTCATTAGTGTTCAGGTAGATATGACTTATTGGTGTTTGTCATGGAAATGAGCTTTGTCGATTCTTGCCTACCTCTATTAGTGTCTTCCCTTGGGATTTGTTCTCTTGAGGTGTTTTCTTTGTCCTCATAGATGAGTTTCTGAGTATCTTGGCCTCGGGTTGTGGGGCACCCTCTTTTTCTTTAGTAATGTATTACCGTTGCAAAAAAAATATATATTAAATTCTAAAAATTACAAAGATGAAATTTGATTAAAAACCTCTCATCCAATATAAAAAAAAAATTATTATCTCAATTTGCCTCAAATATGTCCAATTTTTCCTCATTAAACTTCAAACAACATCGCCAATAAATCCAAATTAAACCCATGAACAAATTACCAAAAATGATTTCAAGAAATGACTTAACCGTTCATGTTGCAAAATGTGAAAGGGAGCTCTCTTTGTGCTTTGTTAAATGAGCTTTAATAAATTGTCTAGCTTTGGTATAGGATAATCTTGTTAAAAAAAAAGGATAAATTTGAACCTCTTCCATTCAATTCACGTTTAGCTTTGGTACAAGATAAAGTGAATGTTGACATTATATTAGAAAAGATTAAATAAAAAAATGATGCTTTAGAATAATAATAATAAAAAAAAGTTAGTATAAGTCAAATTAATATTTTAAAATCTCACGTGATGAAAAGAATTTTGGAATACATTGAAAGAAATTAATAGTAGATATATTCTAAGTTATTTTATCCAAGAGCTCTCCTCCTTCACATAACCTGAAAAATTGCATAGAACATGTGATTTTGTCTATTAACAAAAGGTATTAAAATAAAAACAACATCTGCTTTTAATTTTTATTAGTTTGTTATTAGATAGCCTCTTGCTTAACAATTAAATTTATTATTTCTAGTTTAAGTATTAATGATTTCGAGATACAAGCCATAAATCATAATTAAATTTGAGAGAATGTTTACCGAATACTCTCCTAATAAATCCTCACATTTGGATTTCTTAAAATGTTTTGTAGTGGTTTACCTTTTGTTTTAGAAAACAAGAAGTAGCTTCCAAACTCAACTTGGATTGAGCCACTAAAATTGACTTAAAACAATAATCTAAATCTTCTAATGATGCCAACCTCTTTACTTGTTTTCCCTTTTGTTCTACAATTTATGTTAGTCATATGTTGGTTTTTTTTGCTTTTTTTTTAGAACAAGCAAAATCTGCTTTTGTTTCTGGACATCATCTATGATTCTCTTTAACCCCAATCCTAAATGTTTCTTCATTTTCCAACAACTTGGGAGCTTTGGTTTTTTATTATTAGAGGCATTTGCTTCGGTCGAAAGTCTAGAACAACTTTCCAAACATCAAAGTTGTGGTAATACTTGGGATACTATACAGTGCAGAAATTCTTGGTATATCTCCTCGTTAAAATGAGTTCTAATTTATTAATACCAATTGGAGGAATTTTTTTTTTGTTCTAAGTTTGATATCTTATCCACCTATTGAACTTTTAGTTCTCTAATGAAATAGTTCATGTTTCCATTGAAAACAACAAAACATTACATCTTATATTGATAAAAAAGAGCCTAGATTTCAAGAAAAATGACTGGGGAGATAGAGATCCAACCTCGAGTAATCAAAAACTGAGGAATGAGGGATCCACCAGAAAAGGATGCAGATCTTAATCTTGATATTTCAGTATTGCATATAATACAAATTAGAAATCATCCATTTATATATACCTCAAATACATGTGACTTAACATGTGTTAAGCCTGTGGTATGAAACTTCACATTTGTTAAAGATCAAAATAGAGAACATTGAAAGAGAAGGAAGCCTGTATGATTTGGGTAATATGATAATGTTCAGAATATTGTCCACATTCCATATTACACAAGTTCCAAATAAACAATTCAATACAAATCTTACTTTTTGTTTAGAATACCTTGACATCATTCGAAGTTTCATCTAATATATTTCATCATCTTTTACAAATATAACAACTTCCTCTAGAACTTAATTCCAGTTTCCACCTATACTGATCCTAAGAATTATCCATCTCTTACAAGTTACAAGTTCCAAATCGGTCCAAATAATATATACCCTTTTCTCAAGACTACATGATGATTTGGGTTAGAAGTATGTGGAGACAAAGGCATGCTATCAAGTATCAAGGTATTGTCCTTGAGATGAAATATTTGAAAAGAACAAAGAGTCTATAAATGAACGAAAGCAAACCAGCGATTCAAACCAAGTAAATAAAAGTAAGAAAATACTCGTTTTCAAATTTTAGCACCTGCACACGATTCAACCCATGCATAAACACATGGCAAACTTTCCCAAGAACAAAACTTAAATCGTTGAAATCCTTGCCGACTGTATCCATAAAAACTAGACAATTCAGGTTTTGGAAACGACATAACTCAAATCGATCACTTGACAAACAATCTCTACACAATCGATTAGTTAAAATGCAAGCTAAAAGGCATCTGTTAGAATCCATAGGACGAAAATATTAGGTTGAGAGAGCTATAGAAGAAAGGTAAGTGAAAAGTGAGACAAAAACAGAGAAGTGATGGAGAAAGAAATGACACCTGGCTTGCGATAAAAAGAAGTGGAAGAGGGCAAATCATGGCGAAAATCACGAAACCCCTAAAGCCAAAGACGGAGGGTGAAGGAGAAGTAGCCATCGAAGAATATAGCCGGCTTGTGGCAGTGGTTGTTGATGGCGACACAGAAGCTAATTGAATGTTTCTGCTTTAGAAATTTTTCGTGTAATCCAATGTATCTATTATATTGGAAATTAGATTAGATAACTTTCCTATCCAATAAAATACAAACCTCTCACCTCTTGTTCACTAGTTCGTAATAGTTGAGTTATACTTTAGTTGGCACACACATTTAGAAGATTATCTTAAAAAAAAAAAGAAGAAAAAAAAGAAGAAAAAAAAAACTTATAAAACCGTATTGAATGCATAATTCCAGGCCTCCACACAAATTTTGCAAATACTTTTAGATTTTCATTCAAAATCTTACCAATTGTTTGATATTTGTGAGTGTCCGGATCAGTTTACACGTACCTCGACTAATCTCACGAGACAACCGTATGACCCTACAATATTTAGTTGTCAAAGAAAATCGCAAAAAATTGGCATCAGTAAAAAAAGATCTTTAGTCAATACCTTTCACAATATTCATCGCAAAGGTATTTCTCTAACTCTTAAATATAATCAAATTGTGCAATTACCATTTTTCCCATCAAGCCACAATGATGATCATTGGAGAATAGAAACAATACTAGCAGAGATTTCAGCAAAGCTTATCTCAGCAGAGTTCCATGATGTCAATGGCGACCCCAAAGGCTTTTTCTGAATGCCCCTTCACAAGCCTCGACCCTCCAAAGCCGCATCCATGGCGTTTCCAGCCGCAATCTTGCACTCCTTCAATGAAAGATGCTACATTGAGCCAGGATCGTCGCATAGGTTACAAATTGACACATCATAGGCAGCTAGACATTCCTTCACTTTAGACATTCCTTCACTTCAGGATAAGTCGTTTGGTTGAGGAAGCTCTCAACTCTATGAGCTAGAATTTCTTTAGCATTCTAACGTTTCTTCAAAGATGATCTTGTTGGGAATGACTAGCCCATGTGCAATAGTGAAGGAAACTCCCTCCCAAGAATCCCACATTGAAAGAGTTGCAATTGGGAAAAGGGTATAAATAGGGGAACCCTTTATTAGACTTGCAAAAGTGGTTAGTGTGGAGAAATATTCCTTATCCCACACTTGCGCACTGCCGTCTGTCTGTCTGGTTCTGTTTAACCGCACTAAGTGCGAATAAAAGAAAGATAGTTTTTAAACATTTTCTTCCGTTTTTATTTTTTCCTACAACGTTTTGTTTCAGGAAAAACGGATTTGATTAAATGCGTTATTCCATTAAAAAAAAACGGATTTGTTTTAATTGACTGTTTTAATTATTACAAACGGATTGAAACCCCAATCCGAATTTAATTTCATTTTGAAACTTCTCCTTTTATGTTCTGTATAAAAGGGGGAAGGTTCGGAGAAAAGGAATCATCCAAAAATAATCTTCTTCTTTCTCAAACGAAATTCTGAGCAAATTCTATTGTGAGTTCAATCCCTACCTGACGAGTGGACGTCAGTGAGGGGTGTTGCGTTAACCTTGGGAAGCAACCGGCGACAGACGATTCACACTGAGGTCGTGCCGAAATTGCTTTCAAGGCAGTGGTCTCCACGACGCAACTATTCATTTCTGACGATTTTTGAATAACAAGTTGAAAGCAATTATGTTCTGTCCAAATGTCGATCAAGTGAGGAAAGACGCTTCCAGATCTGTCCAAACTGGAGCCTCTAGATGGTTCGAACTACTGGCGATGGTAACAAAAGCTACAGATTTTCTTCGAACAACTGGAGGTAGATTATGTCCTACTCTCAGAAACTCTTGCTACACCAATCACTGCTGCTGCCGTGGATCCAGAAACCTCAACGGATGCTACTGCACAAATCCAATCTGAATCGGTCCCTGCAACTGGAACTGAAAAATACGCCAAGGACAACAAGACAGTTCAGGGCCACTTGCTCAACCACATGACAGATTCAATGTTCGATCTATTTGTAGTCCCGAAATCCGCGTACAAAATCTGGACCACTCTGGAGTCTAGATATGTAGGTGACGACGCAGGAAGGAAAAAATACGTCGTGGGAAAGTGGTTACAATTCCAACTGACGGATGAAAAACCAATCATGGAACAAGTCCATTCTTACGAAAATCTTGTGGCAAGTGTCCTATCCGAAGGCATGAAGATGTGTGAAATTCTCCAGGAAAATGTGATGCTTGAAAAATTCCCCCCTTCCTGGAGCGACTACAGAAATCATCTGAAACACAAAAAGAAAGATCTGACTCTCCAGGAACTGTCAGTCACATGCGCACTAAAGAGGCCAACAGGCAGAAAGATAAGTTGTCTTCACTATCTTCTTTTTCTGTTAATGCTAACCTGGTTGAACCTTCTGATGGAAAAGACAGGATTAATAAAGGTAAAGGTAAACAGGTTCCAAGAGACAAAACAATACAAAAAATGGGACATCAATTCAAGGCTGCTGGAGGACGAATTGAGAAATCAAAATTAGTGTGCTATGTCTGTGGGAAACCAGGACACAAATCCTATCAATCCAACCAGAGGAAAGGAAGACCATATCAAAATCATGTTTTTGTCAAATCGGCTCCACAAGCCAACATTGTTGAAGAAGACATTATAGCTGCTGTGGTCGTGGAAGCAAACCTGGTAGAAAACAAATTCGACTGGATTCTGGACACTGGAGCTTCGGTGGGCAATACTCCTCTCCAGTCAAGTGCCCTTCCAATTTGTAGCTTCACAGAATGAGGAGAGCAAGATTTTTCCAGAGGAAGAAGTTTTCCCGCTCTAGCTTAATTGTGGTAATTTGGTCATCTTGTGCTCTGATACCAAGTTAAGGTTCTCAAAACAATGAGCAATAGAGAGAACTTCTCTGTATAATATTTCAATGTGTAATTGGGTTTCAACACCCTGTATTTATACACAAATGGAACACCTATTTAGGGTTCATGATAACAACAATAACAAAAAAGATCATGATAGTAGAGATTTTAGGGAAATATACATAACCATGAGGCACACAAATAACTAGCTCTTAACAGAAGTTGTTGAATGAAGTTACTGGATGTTGGAGGCTTGAGTGGTATCTCTAATAGATCTTCTTTGATCGGCTTGCTAGCTTGTGATATTCTTGGAGTCTTCAACTTGTATGGTATTGAACGTTTCCGGCTTGTAGCTTATTCAAGGTCTTTAGCTTTTAGATTATTGAAGGTCATCGACTTGTAGCTTCTTGAAGGTCTTAGGTTCTAGCTTATTTAAGGTCTTCGACTTGTAGCTTCTTGAAGTTCTTCAGCTTGTTGCTTATTGAAGATCTTCAGCTTGTAGCTTATTGAAGCTCTTCGACTTTGTAGCTTTTTTTGAAGGTCTTCAGCTTGTAGCTTCTTGAAGGTCTTCGGCTTGTGACTCTTCGAGCCTCTGACTGTTGGAGCTTCTGATCCCTTTGGATTCTGGGTGAATGTTGAACAATGAATGTCGAATCTTGGAGCTTTTGTCTCACAGTGCCCTAATGCTCTCCGTGCCTCCTCCTCTAATGAATGGTGGTCTCCTCTATTTATAGAGTTTGGTGGACCCTAGTATGAGCTTGGACCTTATTGACTTTTTGGCTCAAACTTTTGGACTATAGCTTATTTGGGCTTAATTCAATCATTAAGTTATGGAAAAAATTAAAGAATAGCTAGGAATAAAAAAACTCATTGAAAAATAGCTAAGTAAATTTCATATTTTCATTCCATGACTACCACAATTTTAGGGAATGAAGTTGACAATTTTCATCCCGATTATACGCTTGGTATATACGCTTTTTACAGACCGCCGACATAACTAATTTTAATTTTTTTTTTATATTTATTTTAGTTTCTAACAATCAGATTCATGCGTTTTAAAGAAAAAGTTTATAACAACAATATTCATGGGTTTTGAAGAAAAAAAATCTCAACAACTTAGATTTGAAATGTTTAACCGCAAAAAAGAAAAGAAAAAAAATACAAATTCATCTCACTAACAACACTCCTAGATTCATGCATTTTGAAAAAAGAGGTTTATTTTTTTTTTTTCAAAGTTGAAAAGACGACAATGTACAGAGACGAGAGTGGAGAGAGATGAAGATTCTTACTCACTCCGAAAATACGTCATAAAAGGTTTTGAGAGTTGAAATTTTCAGCCATTCAAGCGTTCAACGATGTCGAAGGTTGAGGTAGATAGTTTTTTTTGAAGGTAAAGGGTTTCAAAGTTGAGAATCGACGACTGTTTCAAATCGATTTGGAAGAGGAAAAATTTGCAAATCTCTTAATTCAATGTTGTAGGTAATGATACAATTGATTGAACGTTTTCCCTGGTAAACTCAACATGCATACCAATTTTAATGTTTTTTAGTATCATTTGTGCAATGCTCACAGATTAATGACTTATGATGTATATACACGCATATACTTCATATGATATACTTACATGTACATTGTTATAGATGTAACTACGAATATATACCCACACTAGAAGTTATCGAGGGCCCCCATTTTTATAATTTTCTTACAACCGTCTATAAACATTTTAAATTGTTTAGTATCATTTGTCCAATGCTCACAGAGTAATGGTTTATGGTGTATATACACATATACATCATATGATATACTTACATGTACATTGTTATAGATGTAACTATGAATATATTTAAACACTAGAAATTATCGAGGGTGCTATTTTTATAATTTTCTTACAACCGTCTATGAACATTTTAGTTTTTATAAACATCAATATGCTGGAAATTTAATTGTTATATAATTTTCTTATGGGTTATGTTATACTTACACGTACGTTCACCAATTAATGGCTTATGTATATACACATATACTCCATATGATATACTTATATGTACATGTAACTTCGAATATATACACACATTAGAAATTATCGAGAGCACCGTTATTATAATTTTTTTCACAACCGTCTATGAAAATTTTAGTTAAAAATTAATTTGAATTAATATTCCATATTAGATTTTATTAAATTTTGTTTACATGTTTCGATTTGATTGGTGGTTGTTATCCTTGTTTGGACCATATCTTAATTTTTTTTATTATTTTTCCCATGATTCTCTCTCGAAATAAATCTTTATTTGTCTCCTGGATTCTCTCTAATAAATCTCTCTTTTTTTTTTTTTTTTTGTAGGAAGTTTGAGTTCAATGCTCCAACGTTTACATGCATGCAGTGTAGTTTCGTCCAAACGTATTGGAAATATTATTCTAAATATAGAAGTTAACAATTTTTCAACAAAATAATTGAGTTAGCTATTTTTCAACTTGCACTTCCAAATTTCAGCTATTCAGCTATTCTTCTATTGATCTCGAGGTACATCCGCTTCGGGTTCAACCACCATGTGGCAAGATCCGATTGGACTAACTTGAGTTGTCTGATGGATCAATACTAGACATGTATTTGCATCACTAAATTAAATTAATGATGGGTCAGTTTGTGTTTGAGCGAAATTTCTTATTCAACAATTTTAAAATAATCTTCAAAATGAATTAAGATAAAATGATTGATTACATTATAATAGAAAATACTATTAAAAAAAATGATGCTTAGATTTGTCTGGTAAAAAAGAAGGGTTGATAGTTCGTGTCCTGGATTTTTTAAGTCAAATTAATATGTTTCAATCCCACATGTGATGTGATGAAAATAATTTTAAAATACATTGAAAGAAATTAATTTTACATTCTAACTTATCAATTTAATCTTTTGACTTTAGTATATATACCCAACCAGGATAAACACGAGTATTTTTAACACAAAAAATATAAGGTATGAAAGACAATAAAACTTTTGTTCAATAAGAAAATTCTTTGATATCCATTTGTTGGGTTCGACAAAAAACTCGATAAATGTTGAACTACCATATTTGATCAAGTTTTCCCAGTTTTAATCTATAAATCAAAAGTTAGGATGAGTTCTTCTTAGAATGACTTCAACATACAAAACACATGAATGATTATTACAATGTGAAAGAACTATAGTTAATTACACATAAAATGTAAAATAATAACATCAATCCCTAAGTAAAGATTCTAGCAACTCATAATAAATAAAACAATTTATAGACTTAATTTAGAGTTCATAAAAAAAATACAATAACAATAGAGGTAAGATAATACTCTTGTAGCGTGTCGACGTTCCCAATGTGATATGCTACGATCTCGAGCATAAAAAATACTTCATAAGCTTTGAAGAATGTCCTCTACATCTCCAAAATAGTGTAATTCAAAAGTATGATTTAACTCCCCAAATTGGCTCCCAAAATTAGTCTGAAAATGCTTATAGGTTGTCGATTGGGCCGAAGACGAAAGTGGGTCGCGAAAGGGATGGGTCGAAGGATGACTGGGTTGTGTGGTGTTGTTAAAAGACCGACTGGTTTGTGCATGAGAGTAGGCTGGAGAAAGTGAGGTTGAGCGATGTAGGCAGTCTGGAAGGTGGTTTAGTTCGGTCTAGAGCTAGATTTTCATTTTTTTTAATAATTAATTTATGCATAATGACGCCGTTGATCATGTCCGGACGCTGCTTCCTCGAGATTTTCGACTTGATATCTTGCTTCTCTTGACTTGGTACCTTAAATTTGCATCAAATTAACTTAATTTTAATCATAAAACTTTTAAATTCTCTAGTTTACTCCAAATGCTCGATTTCTATAAAATAATCAAATATAAACATGAAAATATTAATTTAAACTTCTAAACAAGCATAAAAGAGGTCCTAAACATAACTCATTTTGATACTTGCTTGGTGTGCAACAAAATACCATAGTAGGAGGGAACGTAACTCTCGTATTGATGTGGCTAGCGCACGGTCCCCCGAGCCTGTTCTCATTAGTGTTCAGGTAGATATGACTTATTGGTGTTTGTCATGGAAATGAGCTTTGTCGATTCTTGCCTACCTCTATTAGTGTCTTTCCTTGGGATTTGTTCTCTTGAGGTGTTTTCCTTGTCCTCATGGATGAGTTTTTGAGTATCTTGGCCTCGGGTTGTGGGGCACCCTCTTTTTCTTTAGTAATGTATTACCGTTGCAAAAAAATATATATATTAAATTCTAAAAATTACAAAGATGAAATTTGATTAAAAACCTCTTATCCAATATAAAAAAAAAATTATTATCTCAATTTGCCTCAAATATGTCCAATTTTTCCTCATTAAACTTCAAACAACATCGCCAATAAATCCAAATTAAACCCATGAACAAATTACCAAAAATGATTTCAAGAAATGACTTTACCGTTCATGTTGCAAAATGTGAAAGGGAGCTCTCTTTGTGCTTTGTTAAATGAGCTTTAATAAATTGTCTAGCTTTGGTATAGGATAATCTTGTTAAAAAAAAAGGATAAATTTGAACCTCTTCCATTCAATTCAAGTTTAGCTTTGGTACAAGATAAAGTGAATGTTGACATTATATTAGAAAAGATTAAATAAAAAAATGATGCTTAGAATAAAAAAGAAAAAAAAGTTAGTATGTGAGATTATATAGTTGTCTAGTAAAAAAGAAGGGTTCATAGTTAGTGTGCTGAATTTTTTAAGTCCCACGTGATGAAAAGAATTTTGGAATACATTTAAAGAAATTAAGAGTAGATATATTCTAACTTATCAATTTAAGCTTTTGACTTTATTATTGACCCAACAACGATAAACACAAATATTTTTAACACTTTTATCCATTTATGGGGTTCAACACAACACTATAAATGTTGGAGTACCGCAATGGATGAAGAGCAAACAACCATTATAAAGATTTCCTAGCTTTAACCTACAAATCAAAAGTTAGGATGAGTTCTGTTAAGGAAGACATCACTGACCCATACTGGGTAGTGATGGGAAAGTTTGCAGTGGTGGAATATACACGGGGCCTAACAGGAGTAGGTATACAGTTCATTCGTTTGGTGGACGTGAAAGTAGGTAAAACCATCGAACTTCTTATGGAGGTGAAAATAACGGTAGTGGCTCTAAATTCTCAACCAGAGGTAAAGCTATATCTGGCTCAAGTGATACATACGAAAGAAAAACACTCTTATAAAGGCTCTTGGGAACTCTTATCTTTTAACCCTTTCACGCTGCCTGCATTGGGCCCTGGCCCGGTAATTCAACCTCCCTACTCCCTTGGCCATGTAATTGATCCCAACCCTTAAAGTGATCTCGGAAGCTACCTTGTCGATTTTAGATGATGGACAAGTTGCACTATCTTTACCTATCAACTATAATGCTAAAATAAAGTGAAAACTATCTATGTTTAATCTTGTATTTCAATTTTGGTGCTTCTCTTTATTCAAGACGTAGCTAACTTATCCAAACTTGCCAACCTGAGCATTGCTCAAGTGGCATTATGTATGAACTATGAGTAAAAGGTCTCAAGTTCGAATCCCCTCCCCACATGCCTTCAAAACAAAAAACGAAGGGACTTTACCTAATAGCATCCAACTTACCGTCATCCTGCCAAATCGAGCCTAGCTCAATTGACATAAGGTTATCATAGGTTCAATCCTCGCATTAATTAAAATAACTTTTGCATAATTAAGTTAAAAAAAAGGACAAAGCACTATTTATAGCTATATTATGGTGGGGAATGGGAGAGGAAGTGAGGAAAAAAAAAATCATCTGGAGCTAAAGAGGGACGAAGACGGTTCTTCGTCCATGCCTCGATTTTCTTTATTTTTTAAATATATTTATTTATTTATTTAATAATTTTTTTTTAAAAAAAAGCATAAACAAGGATTAATTTGTCGGCCTCAATCCCCACAAAATTAAATAAATCAGCGCAAAATTAAATAGAAAATTTTGTAAGGACACGAACGAGCATAAAGAAACCATTCATGTTTCGCTTAGTGGAAATTTCACATTTATTACTACGTATGGGAATATGAAATTTAATGTAAATATTGCAAAATTTAATTGCCTTACGATTCTAAATAGGAGGTGTATATTAGGAGTTTTTATTGACATGCTTTTCATTTTTTTTTTTACTTTATGCAATAGTTTTGCTGTAACTAGATTAACTTATTACAACCTATCATGCATCAAGTCTTCCTTAGGGGACATTTCGGGATGACAACATGACTTCAGGCTACATAAAGAAATTCTAAGCCTACAGAGTCTAAAATAAGATGCTATGTGCTCGATATGTAAGGGAGCTACAACAAAAATTTTCAAAATTTTCAAAATATGCTCAACCAACATATACAATATCATGCTTTTCTTAATATGCAACTAAAAAGATTTTAAAAGCATTTCCTAGATTGTACTCATCGAACAACATGCAAATTAAAACTACAATATATCATATTCAGAGACTCCCATGCTCGACAACTACATAAAGTCCACAGCCAACTCCACCCTCAACCTTAAAGAATGCATTGTCCCCAATGCATCAATCATAGCATTTAAAGAACAAAATAAAGGGAACACGAAAACTCCCCTGATCATTTAAAGGTTGGCGGAGAACGAAGCGCGATCTTTTCTTCCAATTTAAGGTCCCAAATTCGAGCATTCATCTTATTCTCCTAAAGCAAACAAACAAAACAAACTTCAACAACTTAACTAGTTAAAGTAATATACTAAAACAAACAAAAATAACATTCCAACCTCGGGTGCCTCCGAGAAGCGCAAATTTTTAAAGTCGATTTCTCGACTGTATTCTCGGACTCGAATCACTCGTTATCCATCAACTGGGGAGATTCTTCATCCATCCTCCCATCCTTCTTATGCCTGTTAACAATCATAGACAAAAAAAGTTTTGTGTTTCCCTGATACCTCTGTTTTGGAGCTATGTTTCACTCCCTAATTCTAGCTAATATAGTGTTTAAATATTTTAATTTACCTTGATTATAGATGATCAACGGTAAAGAGCTTGTGAAGTTCGTTAGACGTGTTTTGGGGCTAAGGAAGTTATTTTAAGGCTTCCGGAACGCTTAAGAAAATAATGAAGCTCAAGAAGAGAAGAAATTGCCAAAAAGAAGCATCAAAGGCAATTTATTTTGCTCAAACCCGAGAAAAAGCGTCGAGCCCTAGCATTGAGACGCTGCTCGACGCTCCAAAGAGGCGCGCGTAGGATTTTTTTGCTCCTAGCGTCTCGACGCTACGACGAATATAAAACCCATTTTTACCTATTTTAGGTCATCTTCTTCGCCATTTTCTCTCGGTTTGACAACTTTTATGCCATTGGAGCTCCATTTTCTTCCATCTCAACTTGTATGAACACATTAGCTTCCATGGGAGCTTGGACTTCATCCAAGACCATGGTTGGTGATAACACTCATAAAGTGCTAGTATTTAGCTCATCAGTCTTGTGAATTAAGGAATTATTTGTGCTTAATGTTTATATTTTGTAGAATTTAATTGCTTAAGGGTAAATCGGACCATTGCATTAAATTAGAGCTTAAAAGAATGTTTTAGTAGATAATATTAATTAATTATTTTAAGTGTTTATACAATATAGATTAACTAATCAAATGTTATCCCAATTGTGATAAGTGGTCTAGTGGTGCATGGGAACTTTGGTAGGACAAAATGCTTAAGTTCGAGACCAATGGAGGATAAAATTTACATTATTTTTCCTAAGGCACAGACCCAAGCGTCGAGACGCTGGCCTATAAAAACCCATTTTTCCGATTTTTAGGTCATTCTCTCTCGCGTTTTGGTTTGTAAGATGATTTCTCTCAACATTTTTGGGGTTTTCTCCCCTTTTATTCTATATCAAAGCAAAGACTTAGTTTATTTAGCTTGGTTTTCATCCCGAGCAAGGTAAGTGCTCTAATTTGAGGTTAGGGGTTAAATTTGATGCGATTTATGAGGGTTTAGTTCTTTAATTTTGAGCTTAGCATGACTGATTGGGCAATATATTTCTTCTAAGCATATCCTTAGTAGCATGCTTGCATAATAGATTGACATTCTTGATTTCTCGCATGCTATATCGTTAATTAGATTAGTGAAGCAGTTGCCTCTCCTAATCGTTAAGGTAACAAGGGCTAAGTTAAGTCATAGGTAACATAGGCTGTCCATGTTAATTTGTGGTTGAATTAACTTGCTTTGAAGAAGTAGATAAATCAGAATATTAACTTAGGCTATCCAGGTTAAATATCCGTCGTAATATCCCCGTTACTGTTAATTAATCAATATGCAGCGGTCGCCCCCAATTGATTGATTGCCACGTTTAATTAGAATCGAACACCCGTATCTTTTCTTTAATCAATGTAGGATTGATCACCTTGGATTAATTAAAGAATAGTATAATTATAACTCCACGCTTCTCTTTAATTATTTGGGTAACTTGTATTAGCAGTTTCGTACAAGTAAATTATGTGTTTAATTATGCTCTTGCTAAGTATGTTTGAATCCCAATTAATTAAGTCGCATCAAGGTCAACTATTTTTCCTTCATCCTCATCCTTCATCCTCATCCTCATCGAGGTCAACGAGTTACGACGGTCCATCCTTCATCCTCATCCCCAACGGGTTCGGGCTTCACCCGCGTAGTCTTATGTAGGATTTCACGTTCGAATTGAAGAATTACAGGTTCGCAAGTCCCAAACTAGATCAAACTCTCCTCTTGCTTCTTAGGTGAAATAGGAGATAATTAAACGCCGAAGTTCAATGTTTTTGCGGCGTGATTTGCTAGAACTACATCGTCGAGATCCAGCTCAATCTTCTTTTCACTAGCTAACTTCATTATTAGCTCTTTTAAGACAAAACATTTGCCTACAGGATGACTGGCGACCCGATGGTATTTTCAGTAGGTAGGATCATTTACCTTTCCTAACTCCTCTGGTCGTTTCCATTCTGGCAGTTGGATGAGTTGCGTTTCCAGCAATTGCTCTAAAATATCGGAGATGTCAGAGTCTGGAAACGGGTAGACTTTTTCCTGTCTTTCTTTCAAAGTAAGGCGACATCTTTCGCCTTTGTCCTTTCTTGCTTCCCTTTTCTTTTCCTTTGCTTTGGAGGGAAACCTTAAAGGGGCCGTGTTGACGACCATATATTCTTTCACGACATTCTTCGTGATCTTCCCAACGTCCTTCATTTCCGTCTTTATTTTCTTTACGTCGGGGAATAAGAGGTCTTTGCTTCCTCTATTGGCAATACTCAGCTCCATATCATGGGTGCCAGTTGATAACTGCTCGAATGTTTGGGGCTTTATCCCTTGTAGGATGTAGTGAAGTCCCCAGTGCATGCCGCTTATGCACATCTCGACAGCAAACACTTCGGTGAGTCGGTCCTTGCAGTCAAGACTCAACGATCTCAAACGGTTAATGAAATCGATGACCAGCTCGCCCATCTTTTGTTTCGCGTTCGAGAGTTCAGACATACTGACTGTTCGCCTCGTACTGTAGAAACGATTCAAGAAGTCTCTCTCGAACTGTTTCCATCTGTCAATCGTCTCGGGTTCCAAGTCGGTGTACTAGTTGAAGGTGTTTCCTTTCAAAGTTCGGACGAATTGCCTAACCAGCAGGTCTCCGCGAGTTCCAGCATTGTCGCATGTTTCGACGAAGTGGGCAATGTGTTGTTTTAGATTGCCCTTGCCGTCAAATTATTGGAACTTTGGCGGCTGATACCCAATGGGCATCCTCAAGCTGTCGATCCTCCTGGTATAAGGTTTGGTATACAAGAGGGAACTTTGGTTGGCCCACCGTATTGCGCTCTGATGGTGTTGGTAATCATGTCCTGCAGTTGTTGGACAAATAAGGAAGCGACCGACGTTGAGTGTTGCGCTTGGTCTTCCTAGATGACAATTTTTTCTTTGTCACTGTTTCTGGCCGTAGGAGTTAAACTTGACTCTGCGACCTCACGGCTTTGCATCTGATTCCTCAAATGGGCAATCTCGAGGTCTCTTTCCTCCACTGCTTTCATCAAAAGGTTCATTTTCTTTTCCATTTCAGCCATCGCTTCGTCGTTACAGCGCGCATCCGCCATCATTACAAACACGTTTGAGTCAGACACCGTCTCCGACAGATCAGAGGAGGGAATAGCTTCATCGAACAAGGGATTTTCCTTGATGATTATCCCAACCTAGGCGGACTCCGTCAGTCGTTTGTATATTTTGCTCACGATGGCAGGAGTGTGTTCGTCCGTCTGCGAGACTTCTTTGATGAAGCGGTTGCGGGTGGCAGGTCCCCTGTAAGGGTTGTTGGAATTGACAGCCTTGGATGTTGTTTTCTTTGATGCCATTGTTAATTTTTGTTGAGAGAGAGAGATGAAAGGTAGAGAGGTCCCACTGGACGTGCCAATCTGTTCACACGGAGATTTCAACGAAGGAAATTTAGACACGTGTAAATGAAATTTGAATTGTATTTATGTATTTGTGTGTATCAGTGCGTAGTGGATTACAATCTCTAATGTTAGATCCTCTGATTCTCTCTCTTAAATGTAACTGTACTCGAGGGCTTCGCAGCTTGTTCTCGAGGTCGAATTTGGATCGAGGGCTTCACAACTTATTCTCGATGTAGAATCTTTAGCTTCGCGTAGTGGTGAAGTCTTCAGGTGTTTTTTTTCAAGCGATGTTCAGTCTTCAGGATTCAAAGAGTCTCTCGTTACTTAAGAATTCTCTGTGAGTTCTTTTGAGAAGAAATTTTCTGAACCTTAAAAATGAAGAATGAGCTCTCTATTTATAGAGAGCTCATGGGCCTGGTGGGCTTGGGCTTGGACCCAATGGGCTTGGTCCAATGAGCTTTTGAATTTTGAGCCCAATGGGCTTAGCCTTTGGGCCAAATTGTCTTTTGAATAGCTTTTCTGGACCGATCCGCTTTCGAGCCCAATTGCGGTGTGACCGAATTGGCTCTGTGAAGTCTATTTGATCCACCGGCCGTGATGAAGACACGTGGCGACCCCAGATAGGCCGAAATTTCTCGGTCAACAGTTTCAATCCCACATGTGATGTGATGAAAAGAATTTTAAAATACATTGAAAGAAATTGATTTTACATTCTAACTTATCAATTTAATCTTTTTACTTTAGTATGTACCCAACCAGGATAAACACGAGTATTTTTAACACAAAAAATATAAGGTATGAAAGACAATAAAGCTTTTGTTCAATAAGAAAATTCTTTGATATATCCATAAAAAAAATACAATAACAACAGAGGTAACATAATGATCCCATGATCATGTCCGGACGCTGCCTCCTCGAGATTTTTGACTTGATATCTTGCTTCTCTTTTCTTGGTACCTTAAATTTGCATCAAATTAACTTAATTTTAATCATAAAACTTCTAAATTCTATGGTTTACTCCAAATTCTCGATTTCTATAAAATAATCAAATATTAATTTAAACTTCTAAACAAGGATAAAATAGGTCCTAAAGATAACTCATTTTGTGTGCTATCAGCGGGGTTCTCGGCGTAGTCGTCAGGTGTTGAGACTTGCTTGGTGTGCAACAAAATACCATAGTAGCAAGGAACGTAACTCTCGTATTGATGTGGCTAGCTCACGGTCCCCCGAGCCTGTTCTCATTAGTGTTCAGGTAGATATGACTTATTGGTGTTTGTCATGGAAATGAGCTTTGTCGATTCTTGCCTATCTCTATTAGTGTCTTCCCTTGAGATTTGTTCTCTTGAGGTGTTATCCTTGTCCTCATGGATGAGTTTTTGAGTATACTGGCTCAAGTGATACATAAGAAAGAAAAACACTCTTATAAAGGCTCTTGGGAACTCTCATCTTTTAAACCTTTCATGCTGCCTCCGTTGGGCCTTGGCCCGGTAATTCAACCTCCCTACTCCCTTGGCCATGTAATTGATCCCAACCCATAAAGTGATCTCGGAAGCTACCTTGTCTATTTTAGATGATGGACAAGTTCCACTATCTTTATCTATCAACTATAATGCTAAAATAAAGTGAAAACTATCTATGTTTAATCTTGTATTTCAATTTTGGTGCTTCTCTTTATTCAAGACGCAGCTAACGTATCCAAACTTGCCAACCTGAGCATTGCTCAACTGGTATTATGTATTAACTATGAGTAAGAGGTCTTAAGTTCGAATTCCCTCCCCACATTCCTTCAAAACAAAAAACGAAGGGACTTTACCTAATAGCATCCAACTTCACGTCATACTGCCAAATCGAGCATAGCTCAATTGACATAAGGTTGATCATAGGTTCAATCCTCACATTAATTAAAATAACTTTGGCATAATTAAGTTAAAAGAAAAGGACAAATCACTATTTATAGCTATATTATGGAGAGATGTTTATTTTCCTCACGGAAAATTGTCGATTAGGTGGGGAATGGGAGAGGGAGTGAGGAAAAAAAATCATCTTGAGCTAAAGAGGGACGAAGACGATTCTTCGCCCTGTTCTTTGTCCATGCCTCAATTTTCTTTATTTTTTAAATATATTTATTTATTTATTTAATAATTTTTTTTAAAAAAAACCATAAACAAGGACTAATCTGTCGGCCTTAATCCCCACAAAA
This sequence comes from Herpetospermum pedunculosum, assembly GCA_028017165.1. NCBI lineage: Eukaryota > Viridiplantae > Streptophyta > Magnoliopsida > Cucurbitales > Cucurbitaceae > Herpetospermum > Herpetospermum pedunculosum. The sequence goes on along the minus strand of JAPQWQ010000186.1, from coordinate 8,721,762 downwards.
TTAAATAAATCCCCGCAAAATTAAATAGAAAATTTTGTAAGGACACGGACGAGCATAAAGAAACCATCCATGTTTCGCTCAGTGGAAATTTCACACTTATTACTACGTATGGGAATATGAAATTTAATGTAAATATTGCAAACTTTAATTGCCTTACGATTCTAAGAAGGAGGTGTATATTAAGAGTTTTTATTGACATGCTTTTCAATTTTTTTTTTTTACTTTAGGCAATAGTTTTGCTATAACTAGATTAACTTATTACAACCTATCATGCATCAAGTCTTCCCTAGGGGTGCATTTCGGGATGACAACATGACTTCAGGCTACATAAAGAAATTCTAAGCCTACAGAGTCTATAATAAGATGCTATGTGCTCGATATGTAAGGGAGCGACAACAAAAATTTTCAAAATTTTCAAAATTTTCAAAATATACTCAACCAACATATAAAATATCATGCATTACTTAATATTCAACTAAGAAGATTTTAAAAGCATTTCCTAGATTGTACTCATCGAACAACATGCAAATTCAAACTACAACATATCATATTCAGAGACTCCCATGCTCGACAACTACATAAAGTCCACAGCCAACTCCACCCTCAACCATAAAGAATGAATTGTCCCCAATGCATCAATCATCAAATAAAGCATTTAAAGAACAAAATAAAGGGAACACGAAAACTCCCCTGATCATTTAAAGGTTGGCGGAGAACGAAGCGCGATCTTTTCTTCCAATTTAAGGTCCCAAATTCGAGCATTTATCTTATTCTCCTAAAGCAAACAAACAAAACAAACTTCAACAACTTAACAACTTAAAGCAATATACTAAAACAAACAGAAATGACATTCCAACCTCGGGTGCCTCCGAGAAGCGCAAATTTTTAAAGTCGATTTTCGACTGTATTCTCGGACTCGAATCACTCGTTATCCATCAACTGGGGAGATTCTTCATCCATCCTCCCATCCTTCTTATGCCCGTTAACAATCATAGACAAATTTATTTTGTGTTTCCCTGATACCTCTGTTTTGGAGCTATGTTTCACTCCCTAATTCTAGCTCATACAGTGTTAAAATATTTTAATTTACCTTGATTATAGATGATCAACGGTAAAGAGCTTGTGAAGTTCGTTAGACGTGTTTTGGGACTAAGGAACTTATTTTAAGGCTTCCGGAACGCTTCGGAAAATAAAGGAGCTCAAGAAGAGATGCAATTGCCAAAAAGAAGCATCAAAGGCAATTTATTTTGATCAAACCTGAGAGAAAGCGTCGAGCGCTAGCATTGATACGCTGCTCGACGCTCCGAAGAGGCGCGCGTAGGAATTTTTTGCTCGTATAAAACCCATTTTTTATAGCCCAATGGACGAATATAAAACCCATTTTTTACCGATTTTAGGTCATCTTCTTCGCCATTTTCTCTTGGTTTTAAAACTTTTATGCCATTGGAGCTCCATTTTCTTCCATCTCAACTTGTATGAACACATTAACTTCCATGGGAGCTTGGACTTCATCCAAGACCATGGTTGGTGATAACACTCATAAAGTGCTAGTATTTAGCTCATCAGTCTTGTGAATTAAGGAATTATTTGTGCTTAATGTTTATATTTTGTAGAATTTAATTGCTTAAGGGTAAATCGGACCATTGCATTAAATTAGAGCTTAAAAGAATGTTTTAGTAGATAATATTAATTAATTATTTTGTGTGTTTATACTATATAGATTAAATAATCAAATGTTATCCCAATTGTGATGAGTGGTCTAGTGGTGCATGGGAACTTTGGTAGAACAAAAGACTCAAGTTGAGATCAGGGGGCGATAGAATTTACATTATTTTTCATAAGGCATAGACCCAAGCGTCTGGCCTATAAAAACCCATTTTTCCGATTTTTAGGTCATTCTCTATCGCGTTTTGGTTTGTAAGATAACTTTAATAAATTGTCTAGCTTTGGTACAGGATATTCTTGTTAAAAAAAATAATAATAAATTTGAACCTCTTCCATTAAATTCATGTTTAGCTTTGGTACAAGATAAAGTGAATGTTGACATTATATTAGAAAAGATTAAATAAAAAAATAATATTTTTAAATCCCACGTGATGAAAAGAATTAAGAAATTAATAGTCCATATATTCTAACTTATCAATTTAAGCTTTAGACCCAAAAACAATAAACACAAATATTTTTAACACAAAAAATCTTTGGTATGAAAGACAATAAAACTTTTATCCATTTATGGGGTTCAACACAACACTATAAATGTTGGAGTACCGCAATGGATGAAGAGCAAACAATCATTATAAAGATTTCCTAGCTTTAACCTACAAATCAAAAGTTAGGATGAGTTATGTTAAGGAAGACATCACTAACCCATACTGGGTAGTGATGGGAAAGTTTGCAGTGTTGGAATATACACGGAGCCTATTAGGAGTAGATTCAATGTTCATTCCTTTGGTTGACCTGGAAGTAGGTACAACCAAATCTATGCTTCTTTTGGAGGTGGAAGAAAGGGTACTGGCTCCAAATTCTCAACCCGAGGAAATGCTAAATGTGGCTCATGTGATACATAAGAAAGAAAAACAGTCTTATAAAGGATCTTGGGAACTCTCATCTTTTATACCTTTCATCCTGCCTCCATTGGGCTATAAAAGACCCAAGCGTCGAGACGCTGGCCTATAAAATCCCATTTTTTCGATTTTTAGGTCATTCTCTCTCGGATTTTGGCTTTGTAAGACGATTTCTCTCAACATTTTTGGGGTTTTCTCCCCTTTTCTTTTATATCAAAGCAAAGACTTGGTTTATTTAGCTTGATTTTCATCCCGAGCAAGGTAAGTGCTCTAATTTGAGGTTAGAGGTTAAATTTGATACGATTTATGAGGGTTTAGTTCTTTAATTTCGAGCTTAGCATGACTGATTGGGCAATACATTTCTTCTAAGCATATCCTTAGTACCATGCTTTCATAATAGATTGACACTCTTGATTTCTCGCATGCTATATCGTTAATTAGATTAGTAAAGCGGTTACCTCTCCTAATCGCTAAGGTAACAAGGGCTAAGTTAAGCCATAGGTAACATAGGCTATCCATGTTGATTTGTGGTTGAATTAACTTGCCTTGAAGAAGTAGATAAATCAGAATATTAACTTAGGCTATCCAGGTTAAACATTCGTCGTGATATCCTTGTTACTGTCAATTAATCAATATGGAGCGGTCGCCCTGATAACTCCATTTTGGAGCTATTAAATACTTCCTAATTATAGCTTAAGCCCGCTTTTAATTGATTAATATATCTCTTTTGTAGGAGAAATGCGGCAAAGAGCTCGTGCCTCCGTTGGACCCGTTCGAGAGCTTAAAGTGGAGTTTTAATGCCCCGGGAATGCGTCGGGAAAGGGGAAGTTGATCCGTGAAGAAACGGGCCAAAACCGCCTAGGAGAGGCAAAGTTCCAGCCCCCAAACCCGAGAGCCAGCGTCGAGCTATAGCGTCGAGACGCTGGCTCGACGCTGGAAAAACCCGAGAGCAAGCGTCGAGTGATAGCGTCGAGACGCTAGCTCGACGCTGCCCTGGCGTCGAGACTCTGCTTGGCGTCGAGACGCTCCGGAGGAGGCGCGCGCAGGAAAATCATCGGGGCAGCGTCGCGACGCCATCGAAGGCTCGCGCGGATTAATTAGGGCGCAGCGTCGAGACGCTGGCCTAGCGTCTCGACGCTACGTCGATTACAGAAGCTGTAAAAGACGATTTCTGCACTTTTATTAGGGATTCTTCACCATTTTTTGAGCTTCTCTTCTTCTTCTTCCTCTCGTTTTTCATTATTTTCTTCAAGCTCCGCCATTGTTGGCATGTTAGAGAGCTTCTTCCTCATTGTAACACGTTGATGATGCCTTCCATGGCCAGTGGTGGAGCGGAATTGACAAACCGCGCCATGAGCGGCTAAGGTAAGGGTGAACGGTTTGGGGATAGTTTAGGGAACTTTTGTTAGACGTTTTGGTTCTGATAATTTACGCTTTGAATTTGCATATTGGTTGATGTTTATTTGCATTTATCTATCTTGCTTAATCCAACGCGCATGTTAGATTTCGACGATTGACACTCGAGTCATCTTGCATGTTGTGTATGTTAAAGAGTAGCGATGTCGTGCCTCTCACTGCTCGACTAAGTAACACAGGTAGATAAAACTAAATCGGAGTATCGAGTCGTGTAGGATAGTTGTTGATGGCATACAGCGTTTGCGGGCAATCTACTAGCAATTAGAATTCACACTTGAATGTTCGTCGCTGTTAGCTAGTGACTGTCTAAGATAAATTTAAGGCTGATCACCTTAATACAATTTTGGATAACGTATAATTGGAACTGTGTGGTCTGATTAAAATCTATGGAGTCGGCTACCTTGGGGCTTCTCGGGTAGTCGTCCGTGTGTACAATAAACTGCATACCATGAATTTAGCATTAAATGATGAACTGAAACTGTCTAGCAATTAATCCCGAAACTCCCAAACCGTGCACGCGTTTTCATACTTGTTATTTTTCCGTTAGCTTTTTATTATCTTTCCTTGCATGGTAAAAATCCCCCCGTTACAAAACCAAACAATTAATTAAATCCCAATTTTAATAGTGATTTTGATTATACCTTCTCCTTGGATCGACCCTGTTACCACTGGCTGCAAAGCCTTGGTTATTGCTTTTATAAATCGTATTTTGGCAAGCCTCGACAGCTTGAGATTAAGTGGATATTCAAAAATCCGCACACCAAAATTGGCGCCGTTGCCGGGGAGTACGCAATTTGATTAAAATTATGATTGAAGTTTGAATTTTATTGATTGATGGTTGGCTGAAATTTTTTAATGTTTGTATGTTGTATGTTTAAGTTTTTGTTTGTGTATGACCCGTTCCTCTGAGGTTAGTGGATTGCAGTTTATCCCAGAAATCGAAAGAGAGGAGCGGCGGTTACGAAGAGAAGCCCGGGAGGGGCAAAGACCGTTTGAAAGAGAAGAAGGCAATCCCTTGTTGTTTGACGAGATGGCGCAAGGTGACGCGCCGCGGACGCTAAAGCAACTGGCAGCGCCAGATCTGAACCTGCAGCCCCTGTGCATAAACTACCCCGTGGTAGCAGGTAACTTCGAATTAAAGTCAGGTTTAATTCACCAGTTACCTTCTTTTCATGGCAAAGCAGGTGAGGACGCGAACAAACACTTGATGAAATTCCATTGCGTCTGCGCGGGGATGAAGCCCGCTGGAGTCACGGAGGAGCAGCTGAACATGAGGGCATTCCCCTTCACGCTCAAGGACAAGGCCAAAGACTGGCTATATTATCTGCCCTCCGGATCGATCACCACGTGGCAGGACATGAAGCGGGTATTTCTGGAAAAATATTTTCCCGCATCCTTGGCCACGACACTGCGAAAGAGGATTTATGGGATCACTCAAGACGTGGGTGAGTCTCTGCACGAATACTGGGAGCGATTTGGGCGCCTGTGCGCAAGCTTCCCACACCATCAGATTGTCGATCAGTTATTGATCCAGTTCTTCTATGAGGGGATGACGCCCCACGACCGGCAGATGATTGATGCAGCGAGCGGCGGGGCCTTGATCGACAAGACCCCAGTCGAGGCCAAACAGTTGATAGCGAACATGGCAGCAAACTCGCAGCAGTTTGGTATTCGGGGGCAAGGACAAGTCCACAGCGTGGCTCAGAGACATGAGATGACTGAGATGAGGGCCCAAGTGGCCGAGATAGGAAATATGCTGAAAAAGATCGTTGGAGGAACCCGCGAGGCGGAGGAGGTCAATGCAATCGGGGGGTACGCTTCCAACCCGAGGAAGTATGACCCATATTCCAACACATATAACCCCGGTTGGCGTGACCACCCCAATTTTAGCTATGGGAACAGGGAAGGACAATCTTGCTTCCAAGGCCAGTCTCAGGACAGGCCTAACTCTTCCACCCAGGCGCAAGCCTCGAGCTCCTCCAGCTCACTAGAAGAGATGGTCAGGACCATCGTGACGAGCACCAGCCAGTTTCAGAAAGAAGCTCGAGAAGAGTTTAATTCTGACAAGGCCGAGCTGCAGAATCTGAACAAGCAGCTGACACAAATGGCGGTGTCTATCAGTAAGATCGAGAGCAAGAGCTCAGGGAAGCTTCCTTCCCAAACCACGGTCAACTCATGTGAAAACGTGAGTGTTATTCAGCTTAGGAGTGGGAAGTCACTTTTCACCAGAGCCGTGAAGGAAGTTAGGGACAGCCTGAACGTGTCCGCCCCGCCTGCTCCCGAGATTCAGAATGAGAAAGAAGATGAGAAGGTTAGTATACCTGAGGATGTTGCCAGAGCACCATTCCCAAGTAGGCTTGCGAAGCCTACTTTGGAATCCGATGATGAGGAGGTCCTTCGTACCTTCCAAAAGGTGATGGTAAATATCTCTCTCCTAGAGGCAGTCAGTCAAGTGCCCAAGTATGCGAAATTTCTAAGGAGCTGGTGCACAAAGAAAAGGAAGTCCAGAGGGACCGAGAAGAGAAAAGAGAACGTTTCTGCTATACTCCCAGGTACGTTGCCCGCCAAGTGCAACGATCCAGGTACCTTCAGTATTCCTTGCACGATAGGTAGTAAGGTAGTTCATAATGCCATGTTAGACTTAGGAGCCTCTGTGAATGTTATGTCTTATGCACTGTTTCTTGATTTGAATTTAAATGAATTGCATGAGTGTAACGTGTCTGTCCAGTTGGCTAATGGGTCAAGCATATGTCCTAGGGGGAAAGTAGAGGATGTTCTGGTTAGAGTTGGGGATATGATGTTTCCCGCTGATTTCCTTGTGTTAGATATGAATGAAAAGTCATTGCATGCTTCGTCCTCTATGTTGTTAGGACGCCCTTTTCTTAAGACCGCTAGGGTCAAAATCGATGTGTTTAAGGGCGTCGTTTCTCTAGAGTTTGATGATATTTTGCATGAATTCTCATTGTTTGGAAGGAAGTCTGCTGAGAATGTATCTGTGATTGAGCATGACGAGAATGAGAGTCTACCCTCGGGTTTGAGGGATGGTTCCCATGTCTCGGTTAAAAAATCTGACTTAAATTTGATGGATGATACTGCTGGTTTTTGCACTAACAATTTTGATATTCACGTGCTCGAGGCACGAAGAGTGCAAAAGTTTTATAATGTTGATTGCAGGAAAGGTGTGGATGCGGACAAGTCTGGATCGTCCCCCGCACTTTCTGACTATGGTTGAGGCAGTGGAGATAATTCAGTCGAGCAAACGACTTTAAAAATTCTGCGCTTCTCGGAGGCACCCGAGCGATGGACTGTTTTTCTGTTTTAGTTAGTTGCTGTTTTTTGTTTTATTGCTTTTTAGATTAATTTAGTCTCAATTTTCTTGCTGTTTTTTCTTTAGGAATCGAGGAAGAGAAGAAAATTTTGGGCTTCGATGCATTTTTGCGCCGCTTCCTCGCCCTCGCCAGCTTCACAAAGAGTCAGGGAAGTGTACTTCTTCTTCCCTTTTACTTTGTGTTATCTGACTGTAATGGTATTGAGAACAATGCCATATTTTGAAGTTGGGGGTGGAGATGGTCTGATGGATATGCATGTGTAGTCTGTTGAGAAGTGCTATATTGATATTGAAGTGCTTGGGACTCTGTTTACTGTTTTCTGACGATGATAACCTAGGAAATGCATGTTGGAAATATGATCATGTACATAATCTAGTTTTTGCATGAGTTTTGTGTTTCTTAGGTTCATGTCAAAAATTTTAAAATTTTTTGCTTTTGCTCCCTTGCATCTTTAGCGCACTTAGCAACCCTATCCTAGATTCCGTAGGCTCGATAATCGCATGTAGCGCTAATTCTTGTTGTCACCCCGAAAGGCACCCCTAGGTAGCTTGTTGCATGAGAGTTAGTGGTTAGTAAATTGAGAAAGCATGTGCTTAGCCTAATAAAAAAAAAAATAGAAAAGCATGTTTGATAGAAAATTCCTCTCGAGGCGCTCCTCCTTCTTATTTGCGCTTAAGAAGTGAGCGTTAGTCCTTAAAAACGTGAAGCTTAGGCCTAGGTTTGACGTGTTAGGCAGCTCGAGTTGGAAAGAAAAAAAAAAGGGAATAAAAGTTGGTTCAAAGAACCTAAATGAAAAAGTACAAAGTACTTGTGAAAGAGAAAAAAAAATGAATGAAAAAAAAAATAAAAAATGATTAGGCCTCTTAATTTGCTTCTCTCTCGTGTAAGTCAAGTGTAGACTGTTCTTAAACGCTAGAAGTAGGGGGAAAACGGGATGTGCGTTGCATGTGGGTTTCCCGGGTTTACGTGAGTTTAGGAGTGGTTAGCTAGCACACACACACGTTAGGGGGCAAGAGTTAATTTTTGATATGTTCATAGTAAATGCATGAACAAAATGCTTCCATGATTATGTTGTGTTTAAATTTTCAAAATGCATGGAGGTTTGAGTTAGTCGCATGTAGGCCCGTCCTTAGAGTCGATATCTTTGTAGTACTTGCTCGAGGACTAGCAATGTTTAAGTTGGGGGTGTTTGATAACTCCATTTTGGAGCTATTAAATACTTGCTAATTATAGCTTAAGCCAGCTTTTAATTGATTAATATATCTCTTTTGTAGGAGAAATGCGGCAAAGAGCTCGTGCGTCCGTTGGACCCGTTCGAGAGCTTAAAGTGGAGTTTTAATGCCCCGGGAATGCGTCGGGAAAGGGGAAGTTGATCCGTGAAGAAACGGGCCAAAACGCCTAGGAGAGGCAAAGTTCCAGCCCCCAAACTCGAGAGCCAGCGTCGAGCTATAGCGTCGAGACGCTGGCTCGACGCTGGAAAACTCGAGAGCAAGCGTCGAGTGATAGCGTCGAGACGCTAGCTCGACGCTGCTCTGGCGTCGAGACTCTGCTTGGCGTCGAGACGCTCCAGAGGAGGCGCGCGCAGGAAAATCATCGGGGCAACGTCGCGACGCTTGCCCAACGTCGCGACGCCATCGAAGGCGCGCGCGGATTAATTAGGGCGCAGCGTCGAGACGCTGGCCTAGCGTCTCGACGCTACGTCGATTACAGAAGCTGTAAAAGACGATTTCTGCACTTTTATTAGGGATTCTTCACCATTTTTTGAGCTTCTCTTCTTCTTCTTCCTCTTGTTTTTCATTATTTTCTTCAAGCTCCGCCATTGTTGGCATGTTAGAGAGCTTCTTCCTCATTGTAACACGTTGATGACGCCTTCCATGGCCATTGGCGGAGCGGAATTGACAAACCGCGCCATGAGCGGCTAAGGTAAGGATGAACGGTTTGGGGATAGTTTAGGGAAGTTTTGTTAGACGTTTTGGTTCTGATAATTTACGCTTTGAATTTGCATATTGGTTGCTGTTTATTTGCATTTATCTATCTTGCTTAATCCAACGCGCATGTTAGATTTCGACGATTGACACTCGAGTCATCTTGCATGTTGTGTATGTTAAAGAGTAGCGATGTCGTGCCTCTCACTGCTCGACTAAGTAACACAGGTAGATAAAACTAAATCGGAGTATCGAGTCGTGTAGGATAGTTGTTGATTGCATACAACGTTTGCGGGCAATCTACTAGCAATTAGAATTCACACTTGAATGTTCGTCGCGGTTAGCTAGTGACTGTCTAAGATAAATTTAAGGCTGATCACCTTAATACAATTTTGGATAACGTATAATTGGAACTGTGTGGTCTGATTAAAATCTATGGAGTCGGCTACCTTGGGGCTTCTCGGGTAGTCGTCCGTGTGTACAATAAACTGCATACCATGAATTTAGCATTAAATGATGAACTGAAACTGTCTAGCAATTAATTCCGAAACTCCCAAACCGTGCACGCGTTTTCATACTTGTTATTCTTCCGTTAGCTTTTTATTATCTTTCCTTGCATGCTAAAAATCCCCTCGTTACAAAACCAATCAATTAATTAAATCCCAATTTTAATAGTGATTTTGATTATACCTTCTCCTTGGATCGACCCTGTTACCAATGGCTGCAAAGCCTTGGTTATAGGTTTTATAAATCGTATTTTGGCAAGCCTCGACAGCTTGAGATTAAGTGGATATTCAAAAATCCGCACACCACGCCCCCAATTGATTGATTGTCACGTTTAATTAGAATCGAACACCTGTCTCTGTTCTTTAATCGATTTAGGATTGATCACCTTGGATTAATTAAAGAATAGTCTAATTAGAACTCCACGCTTCTCTTTAATTATTTGGGTTACTTGTATTAGTAGTTTCGTACAAGTAAATTATGTGTTTAATTATGCTCTTGCTAACTATGTTTGAATCCCAATGAATTGTGTCGCATCAAGGTCAACAATTTTTCCTAAGGCATAGACCCAAGCGTCGAGACGCCGCCTGTAGCGTACCGACGTACGACGAGGCGCACGGTGGAATTTTCCGTCCGGAGCGTCGAGACGCTGGCCTATAAAAATCCATTTTTCCGATTTTTAGATCATTCTCTCTTGGGTTTTGGCTTTGTAAGACGATTTCTCTCAACATTTTTGGTGTTTTCTCCCATTTTATTCTATATCAAAGCAAAGACTTGGTTTATTTAGTTTGGTTTTTATCCTGAGCAAGATAAGTGCTCTAATTTGAGGTTAGGGGTTAAATTTGATGCGATTTATGAGGCGTAGTTCTTTAATTTCGAGCTTAGCATGAATGATTGGGCAATATATTTCTTCTAAGCATATCCTTAGTAGCATGCTTGCATAATAGATTGACACTCTTGATTTCTCGAATACTATATCGTTAATTAGATTAGTGAAGCGATTGCTTCTCCTAATCGCTAAGGTAACAAGGGCTAAGTTAAGCCATAGGTAACATAGGCTATCCATGTTGATTTGTGGTTGAATTAACTTGCCTTGAAGAAGTAGATAAATTGGAATATTAACTTAGGCTATCCAGGTTAAACATTCGTCGTAATATCCCCATTATTATCAATTAATCAATATGGAGCGGTCCCCCCCTATTGATTGATTGCCACGATTAATTAGAATCGAACACCCATCTCTGTTCTTTAATCGATTTAGGATTGATCACCTTGGATTAATTAAAGAATAGTCTAATTAGAACTCCGCGCTTCTCTTTAATTATTTGGGTTACTTGTATTAGCAGTTTCGTACAAGTAAATTATGTCTTTAATTATGCTCTTGCTAAGTATGTTTGAATCCGAATGAATCGAGTCGGATCAAGGTCAACTATTTGTCCTAAGGCACAGACCCAAGCGTCGAGACGCTGCCTGTAGCGTACCGACGCTACGACAAGGCGCATGCTGAAAATTTATGTCTGTAGCGTCGAGACGCTGGCCTATAAAAACCCATTTTTCCGATTTTTAGGTCATTCTCTCTCGGTTTTGGCTTTGTAAGACGATTTCTCTCAACATTTTTGGGGTTTTCTCCCCTTTTCTTTTTTATCAAAGCAAAGACTTGGTTTATTTAGCTTGGTTTTCATCCCGAGCAAGGTAAGTGCTCTAATTTGAGGTTAGGGGTTAAATTTGATGCGATTTATGAGGGTTTAGTTCTTTGATTTCGAGCTTAGCATGACTGATTGGGCAATACATTTCTTCTAAGCATATCCTTAGTAGCATGCTTGCATAATAGATTGACAGTCTTGATTTTTCGAATGCTATATCGTTAATTAGATTAGTGAAGCGGTTGCCTCTCCTAATCGCTAAGGTAACAAGGGCTAAGTTAAGCCATAGGTAACATAGGCTATCCATGTTGATTTGTGGTTGATTAACTTGCCTTGAAGAAATAGATAAATTGGAATATTAGCTTAGGCTATCCAGGTTAAACATTCGTCGTAATATCCCCATTACTATCAATTAATGAATATGGAGCGGTCCCCCCCAATTGATTTATTGCCACGTTTAATTAGAACCGAACACCCGTCTCTGTTCTTTAATCGATTTAGGATTGATCACCTTGGATTAATTAAAGAATAGTCTAATTAGAACTCCGCGCTTCTCTTTAATTATTTGGGTTACTTGTATTAGCAGTTTCGTACAAGTAAATTATGTCTTTAATTATGCTCTTGCTAAGTATGTTTGAATCCGAATGAATCGAGTCGCATCAAGGTCAACTATTTGTCCTAAGGCACAGACCCAAGCGTCGAGACGCTGCCTGTAGCGTACCGACGCTACGACAAGGCGCATGCTGAAAATTTATGTCCGTAGCGTCGAGACGCTGGCCTATAAAAACCCATTTTTCCGATTTTTAGGTCATTCTCTCTCGGTTTTGGCTTTGTAAGACGATTTCTCTCAACATTTTTGGGGTTTTCTCCCCTTTTCTTTTTTATCAAAGCAAAGACTTGGTTTATTTAGCTTGGTTTTCATCCCGAGCAAGGTAAGTGCTCTAATTTGAGGTTAGGGGTTAAATTTGATGCGATTTATGCGGGTTTAGTTCTTTGATTTCGAGCTTAGCATGACTGATTGGGCAATACATTTCTTCTAAGCATATCCTTAGTAGCATGCTTGCATAATAGATTGACAGTCTTGATTTCTCGCATGCTATATCGTTAATTAGATTAGTGAAGCGGTTGCCTCTCCTAATCGCTAAGGTAACAAGGGCTAAGTTAAGCCATAGGTAACATAGGCTATCCATGTTGATTTGTGGTTGAATTAACTTGCCTTGAAGAAGTAGATAAATCAGAATATTAACTTAGGCTATCCAGGTTAAACATTCGTCGTAATATCCTTGTTACTGTCAATTAATCAATATGGAGCGGTCGCCCCCAATTGATTGATTGTCACGTTTAATTAGAATTGAATACCCGTCTCTGTTCTTTAATCGATTTAGGATTGATCACCTTGGATTAATTAAAGAATAGTCTAATTAGAACTCCGCGCTTCTCTTTAATTATTTGGGTTACTTGTATTAGCAGTTTCGTACAAGTAAATTATGTCTTTAATTATGCTCTTGCTAAGTATGTTTGAATCCGAATGAATCGAGTCGCATCAAGGTCAACTATTTGTCCTAAGGCACAGACCCAAGCGTCGAGACGCTGCCTGTAGCGTACCGACGCTACGACAAGGCGCATGCTGAAAATTTATGTCCGTAGCGTCGAGACGCTGGCCTATAAAAACCCATTTTTCCGATTTTTAGGTCATTCTCTCTCGGTTTTGGCTTTGTAAGACGATTTCTCTCAACATTTTTGGGGTTTTCTCCCCTTTTCTTTTTTATCAAAGCAAAGACTTGGTTTATTTAGCTTGGTTTTCATCCCGAGCAAGGTAAGTGCTCTAATTTGAGGTTAGGGGTTAAATTTGATGCGATTTATGCGGGTTTAGTTCTTTGATTTCGAGCTTAGCATGACTGATTGGGCAATACATTTCTTCTAAGCATATCCTTAGTAGCATGCTTGCATAATAGATTGACAGTCTTGATTTCTCGCATGCTATATCGTTAATTAGATTAGTGAAGCGGTTGCCTCTCCTAATCGCTAAGGTAACAAGGGCTAAGTTAAGCCATAGGTAACATAGGCTATCCATGTTGATTTGTGGTTGAATTAACTTGCCTTGAAGAAGTAGATAAATCAGAATATTAACTTAGGCTATCCAGGTTAAACATTCGTCGTAATATCCTTGTTACTGTCAATTAATCAATATGGAGCGGTCGCCCCCAATTGATTGATTGTCACGTTTAATTAGAATTGAATACCCGTCTCTGTTCTTTAATCGATTTAGGATTAATCACCTTGGATTAATTATAGAATAGTCTAATTACAACTCCACGCTTCTCTTTAATTATTTGGGGTACATGTATTAGCAGTTTCGTACAAGTAAATTATGTGTTTAATTATGTTCTTGCTAAGTATGTTTGAATCCCAAGTACCACTGACACCTCTAATGAACAATAGATCGGTGATCCAACCAACAGATAAGTTAACCCTCTCTGATTAGGAGAGGGTGAGCGTTCATTGTTCAAGCCCCGGAGTCAGCTATTAAGGGAACAACCTATGTATTAACCCTAAAGAGCGGGTTAGGAGGGAATTTCAATCTTGTTGTACTATGTCCCTAGCTACCTATTCGACTTTATCCCCAAGATGGTAGGCTTATTGACTCGACGCTTATGGGCCACTCTCACTCGTGCAAGTCAAAGGATACTTTCGAATAAGCAGGAGTTCATAGCGAGCTCGGGATTAAGATCGAGTTACCTAGGCCATCATATGAAAATGCCAGTCTCATCAGTAAACGGTGTTATAAAGAGAGAGCGACACTGTTTGCACAGGACGCCCTCACTCGCACATCTCCATGTGAAATGATTCGAATCACATCGCTTTGTACAATACAAAGTGAGCCGCATCCAATAATGTTACCAGGATAAGGTACCCAGCCTTATCCGTATACTATAGACCGTTTTGACTGACTACTTGAGCCTGATCCACAATCATGTCATACATGAAGCTCAAGTACTCATATTCATCCATGGGTGTTGGTCATTGGTATATGTTAACCTAAACATGTTTCACTTTTTTCTAGTAAACTCTTTTACTGTATAAAACTACTAACTCTTTATTCAAAATAGAATATTTACAAACATAACAGTTTACAAACCACGAGTTTTAGGACATAAATCCCAACAAACTCCCACTTTGGAGCTATATTTCACTCCCTAACTCTAGCTAAAAGTCGTGATTAATTGTTTAATATGTCTCATTTATAGGAGATTTGCGGCATAGAGCTCGTGGCATCCATTGAGTGCGTTTTGTGGCTAAGGAAGGCGTTTTAGTGCCTCGGGAGTGCTTCGGGAAAAGGGGAAGCTCACTGTTGCGTGCTCAATGTGTAAATAAAAATGCAATGTGAGAGCACTCAGAACATGCAAGCATACATGGTCTTGTAGCAAGTAATAAGTATTTTTTCATTCGATTTCCCACAGAGATTTATTCTTAGTTACTAACGAAGTGAGATGTTAACTTAGAAAAGGTGGTTTAAATGGGGTGAAATTGGAAGTAATGTGCCTAACTAATAAAGAACTTGCGAGATATGCAAGCTTAAACAAAGAAACGTAAAGAGATTGACTCGAATGTAGAAGAAAATGAATTGCGGAGAAAGCAATTATCTAGCAATAAAATCGCAAAACAAAAGACTGGAAAAAAAACGGCTAAGGCAGAAGCTGAATAAAAGGATTGCGCAGACAACAATTGTATAGCAATTAATTTAGCGACGTTTTAAGGGTGAGATGTGGAAACAAGGTCAACTAACGACTCCTCTATAGGCTTTTTCATACGATTCTTCAACAGTAGATCAACATAACATGCATCAATTTAACTCATTCTCATGCATCTCTCGATTACATGCATTAAATCCTTTAGTTCACTCATATCCAAGTAAGACTTAAGCATTTATTTATATAAGCAAGTTAATGAACTGTGCTAGGAAAACGCCTATTCCTAGGTTGTTTTCTGGCTACCGTGAAAGGCTAGCATGAATGGACGACTCTGAACTCTTACTCCTTCCGGAGGTTAGGAGTTCTTTAGACAAAATGGATGGCCAATCGAAATTGTCCGTGGGATGAAGTACACATACATTCAATGCGTGCGAAGCTCTCCTACATGCTGAATTCATGTATTTCTACCTATAGACTCGTCATTAGCAGACCCTTGGGTGGTTTAGTTACTCATGGACGATGATGGATTGGATAGAATAGATTGTTTAAACATGCTCGTCAGTATTTAAATGAAAGCAAAGGAAAACAGAAGCAATAAGAGACTTGCGAAGTAGTCAAACAATTCTTCGATTAAACAAGATTGAAAATGTAATAAGCAGCAACTTTACAACGATAAAGACTAAACAGAAGAAGACGAAATGAAACAATGTAGCTAACAGAACCAAATGGCAACAAACAGCAGCGAAAAGGAAAGGCAGAAAGGAGTAGAAAGCAGATAAACGTGTGCGTGAACTCCTCGCCGCAAGCGCCTCGGGTGAAGGGAGAAGGTGAGCTTTTTTTGGGGATGAATCCAATCAGAAGAGAAGAAGGATATTCTCTTCTTCCTCTCAGATTATCGATGCCAACAGCTGGTTCCTTCACGCCAACGACCGGGAGAGAAAATAGAGAGAAACTGCGTTGAGATGGAGAGTTTTACGCTTCCAAGCTTGTTGTTCTCCTTCCCCCTTGACCTCCTTCTATAGTGTTTTGCAGGTACTCTTCAGTCAAGGAGAACCATCCATTCTGAACGACGACCTTCCACGTGGCAGCAGGAGATAAATTGGGCGGCTGAAAGATAGCAACAAAATGGCGGACGGTTAGAACAACTTAACATTTTCAACTTAAAACATTGCAGAGACAGCAATGTTTCCGCAATGTTCCTGCAACACAGAATTTCAACTCTTTAACTTCGTTTTTGATTCTTTTTTCTTTCTTTTATAAATAAGTCCTAATTTAGCTTCATTCTATAAATTCTCATATATAAGCACATGTTTAGACTAAATTCTAACAAAAACGCTTAAGAGTTCACACAATTCTATGGTCAATAAGTCCCTAAAATATGCACTTTCGGAGACGTAACACACCCTCAAACTTAAGTTATTGCTCGTCCTCGAGCAATATAAGGGCTTACTTGGGCTGCTATCACTCTATCACACTACTTGCTGTCTTCCCTAAGTTTACTATCCATCGCATGGCTGTCCTGTGACACTCTTCTAAGTTTAAAACTAACTTCACATTCTGCTTATTCTGATTTCTCTTGCCTTGTAAAACCTACTGCATTTATAAATTTCCTACAACTGATCTATCTGCCTTATGTCATTAGGTTCATTGTGCAGCTATCCCTAAGTTTTTAAATTCTTCCTTGCTTTACCCCAGACTCAGTACATGCTTCTAACGTTTTTCTTTTAAGCTACCTAGGATTCCTTAGAGTCATGTTAGTCTTAGTACACACAAGTAACAGTAGTACATTTCATAGAACAACCTAAACCCTGGCATCACTACATTGGATATACACTCATCTCCCTTGAAAAACCTACAAGCTACAGCCCTGTGCTTAGCAAACTGAGGATCAAAGTTCATTCATACAGGACACCTAAGCACATAAGCTATAACTCATAGGCATACATTCTTCTTCCTTGATTTTTCCTTTTTTCCCTTTTTTTTTTCTTTTCCTAGTAGAGTCTCTACTTTTGGTTTGCCTTTTGATGCAGTGCTACTTGTGGGTTACACAAATGGCCCTGATTACTCAGCAACCTCAATTGAGACACTACTCTTTATTCTTTTGCTTTTCAATTTTTTTTTTCTTTTCATCATTTTTTTTTCAAAGAAGAAGAATGCTTATGCTTAAAGAGGGAGAGAGGAATGTTCCTAGGCCTAGAGGCTGCCTCCCCCAAACTTAAACTCCTCATTGTCCTCAATGAGAGTCGGAGGTGGCACACCCCCAAACTTGTCCTAGAAGCATCTAGTCTAAGGTAAAACAAGTAAAATTTAAAACTCCTAGGCATAGAATGACCTTCCTAAAGCAGATAACACAGAAGCAGAACTTTTGTAAAAACAACATGTTAAGGGCTTATAGAGGTGCATGCTGAGCAAGAAAGGAAGCCACTTTAAACTAATCAAAGGTGTACTAAAACACTCATCCAGCATGCCCAGCAGATAGATAACATAGTGAAGTCCATAAAGCAGCAAGATATCGAAATTTAAACAGAAACAGCCCATCCAACAGTCATCCAAAAGCATGCGAAAACTAAAAAAATATTGCGGACACAGCAAGGAATCCGCAATGAAACCTATAGAGCAATATTTAGCAGTGATCAAGGCTCCTAGCATGCTATTTTCAGACATCAGTAACTACACCAAACGGGCTATACGAGCCCAGCTAACTACTCAGAAACCATCAAACTAACTAAACTACCATAAACAAACAAAAGAACAATGAAAACAGATCATGCATTTGATTAATAACAGAAGTCACAAGTCACAGAAAAGCCGGTTTTATATTTTTTTTATTTTCAAGAGGGAACAAAAAACTCCCTCGAATGTCGTTCAATCTGGCATTCAAACATGTTCATCCTCATCTCTCCTTTCTCTAGGAGGCGCCCATGGCTTCAACAGGTCAGTAGGGAAGGCAGGGAATATGCACCCCAGCTGGTCAGCCACATCCTTGTCCCTCGCCTGTGCATACTCAGCCCACTGAGCCATCTTGTGCTGCAGGTCCATCAGGCAAGCCATGGATAGAGATTGTGCTGCAGCTAGGCCGTCCATCTCAAATTCCATGTTGCCCCGCCTTCGCAACCTCGAGATTGTGGGCAGCTCCATATGGCCTGTGTAAGCCAGCTGCCTCTCATTCTTCTCCATTGGCACACCTGCACATAAGCACAACTTAGTTATGGTATTCGGGAAAAAGAGCTGACCCTTACCTTTCTTTGAGCAGTCAGTGATGGAGGCGGCAATGACTTCACCCACGTTAATGGTGAGCCCCCGCATGACAGCATACAGCTGCAAAGATCGCCCCTAGTTGATAATCGTTTCGTGTGTCACAGGGGAGATGCGTCTGCGCACAAAAGAGAACGAAACGGCTGCTTTGTCTTTAAGGGTTGCACTCATCATTGTGTGCTTCCCATTCCTCGAAATTGTCCACGCCGCCTCAGGTTTGCCAATTACTTGCAGGGCTTCTTCCAAGACAGCTGCAGAGGGTGATTCGACGATTCTTGCATAGTTAGTGTACTTATGCCCTTTGAGAGCATAAGCTTCATTGATGGCTTTGGCCGAGAAGTCGACCTCGATTCCCCTCACCATGGACAGACCATCTTCAGGGTGCGTCAGGTTGGCGTAGAAGTCATACACCATGTCGGAATAGGCGGGAATGGGCGGTCTGCACAGCTCCTCCCAGCCATGGTTGGTGATCCCTGCGCGCAAGAATTGCGGCAGGTCCGCCAATGCATCAAGAAATCCTCGCTCGTGGAGGAGGTCTCTTTTCCTCAATTCGAGGCCCTTGGCCTCTGCTTCCTTAGAGACGTACCTCACAGCTTGAGGCTCGTCTTCGGGATACATTTTCTTCTTCCCCTTGTCCTTCATTTTGGCTGACTCGGAGGCTTCCATTTTCATCTTCTTGAAAGAAGGTTCAGCTCCAACCTTCTTCTTCTTCTTGGCTCGTTTGGAGGCCTTCGGTCGCTTGCCCTTCACGATCACAGGGGCCCTCTTCTTGAGGCGTGCCCTGGTGGTTATCTGCTAGAGACAATCCCCTAGTGTTTCGTCCATGGAATCCTTACTTCCCCCCTCCACAGGGCTGTCAGGACTGACATCCCGTAAGGGTGAAAATACCTCATCTTCCCCCGCCGGCTCGTCACTTGGCACCGAATCTTGGTGCTCTTCAGATGGGGCTTCAGGCGGCGGCGTCTGTGGAGAAGGATCAGGGCTTTGCTGGGCCGTCTCATAGGATGGGCGGCCACTCCCACGGCTTTCTACGCAGGGAGTCTTTCTGACCGGTGACTCGGCCACCGCAATCTTCCACTTTCTTTTCTTGGGCGTCCCGACCGGATCAGAGGGTTCAGCAGCTTCCTCAGTCGCCACCTTCAGTTTCTTCTTGCGCACAGGGAGCTTCGACGGGCGTACGGGTCGCGTAACATCGGTGCGTGCTAAAGAGAGCAGCGCCTCCCTCGCAGCCATCTCTGCGTCGGGCGATGTTTTCTTGGGCGTGGAACGATCTCCCCGTGTGGTTACCATTTTTGTTCTTTGAGGATCTGAATGTAGGGGATAAAGAGGAAGTAGAAGATTGAATTTCAGAGGTCCAACATATTGAGAAAACGTAGAGGGCAAGGATCCAATGACGGCTATTTGTACTTGAGTGCATTCCAACGACTCTTTTCTGTTGCGGACGCAGCAACTTCTTCGCAATAAATTCGCCTAGCCGTTGGGATATTTCTTGATTCGGGTTGCAAGATTTAGCAACCGAATCTTTGATTTAGCCGGATCTTCTTCGTGGATCTTCTCCCCTTGATTCATCTCCTTCATCGCCCCTTAAAGATCTCCCAATAATATCCTCCTAATTAAAACAAAAATCCGTAATTAAAATAAAAAATAAACACACAACACAAACCAAAAATACGAAAGAGAAAAAAAACTAAGGCATGACCTTCTGATGGATGAGCACAGTGATCACTCATCCCCTCTCGATTTGCTTTTCAAGCTTCAGATAGGAGGAAGGCCGGGAGTGTCTTCACATCTCCTTCCTCGTAGTAATGCTTCAACCGTGCACCATTGACCATAAACGGCTGCCCGTGGTTGAGGTTGCGAATCTCAATAGCACCATGAACAAAGACGTTAGTAATAACAAACGGACCTGACCACCTAGACTTAAGTTTTCCTGGAAATAACCTTAACCGTGAGTTGAATAATAAGACATCTTGGCCTTTTTGAAAGTCCTTGATCCTAAGTCTACTATCATGCCAAATCTTAGTTTTTTCTTTATACATTTTAGCATTTTCATAGGACATATGTCTTAGCTCATCTAACTCATGTAATTGCAGAGACCGCAATGTTCCAGCATCGGTCACGCAATAATTAAGTTCATTTAAGGCCCAAAAGGCTTTGATTTCCAATTCGAAGGGAAGATGACATGCTTTTCCATACACTAGCCTATAAGGAGACATACCTAAGGGTGTTTTATATGAAGTCCTATATGCCCAAAGTGCATCGTCTAACTTAAAAGACCAGTCTTTTCTATTAGGTTTGACCACTTTTTCAAGTATGCTTTTAATCTCCCTATTAGATATTTCAGCTTGTCCATTTGAGTGTGGGTGATAAGGATTTGCCACTCTATGTCTAACATTGTATTTAGCTAGTACCTTTTCCATGGCTTTATTTATAAAGTGGGTTCCCTCGTCACTTATTATTGCACGTGGTGTACCAAATCTTGTAAAAATGTGCCTATTTAGAAACTTAACTACTGTCTTTGCATCATTTGAGGGACATGCTATGGCTTCTACCCATTTAGATACGTAATCTACAGCTACAAGTATATAAAGATTACCTGTGGATGGGGGAAATGGTCCCATGAAGTCAATGCCCCACACATCAAAGAGTTCCAACTCTAAGATGTAGGTGAGAGGCATCTCATCGTTCCCACTGAGGTTACCTGTCCGTTGACATTCATCGCAGCTGTGTGCATAGTCGTGTGCATCTTTGAAGATCGTAGGCCAGTAGTAGCCACTCTGGAACACCTTTGCAGCCGTCTTTTGGCCACCAAAATGTCCACCATAGGGAGACGTATGGCAATGCTGCAACACTGACTTCGCCTCAGCAGCTGAGACACACTTCCTCAGCAATCCGTCTGCACATGTCTTGTAAAGTGTAGGATCGTCCCAGATGAACTTCCTAGCTTCATGGAGAAACCTCTTCTTTTCTTGCCACCCTTTGAAACTTGGTAGTACCTGCCAAGGAAGTTAGCAATATCCGCAAACCAAGGTTCCTCATCGTTATCACGATGTGCTAACACAAAGACATGCTCATCAATAAAGGCATCAGAAATTGCTGGCTCTGCAATTTTATCGCAATTATGTCGCAATCTAGATAAATGATCAGCAACCACATTTTCGCATCCTTTTTTATCTCTAATGTCTAGGTCAAACTCTTGCAACAATAATACCCATCTAATTAACCGTGGCTTAGCATCAGCCTTCCTCATTAGATATTTTAGTGCAGAGTGATCGATGTACACAATTGTTCTAGTTCCTACAATGTAATTCCTAAACTTTTCACAGGCAAATACTACGGCTAAGCATTTCCTTCTCGGTGGTGGTGTAATTACATTGTGCTTCATTCAAAGTCTTACTTGCATAGTATACAGGATGTGTTAGTTTATCTATTTTTTGTCCTAGCATGACCCCTACTGCATAGTCACTAGCATCGCACATCATCTCAAATGGTAAATCCCAATTTGGACCTACTATAATTGGTGCTTTGACTAAGGCTTCTTTAAGTGTTGTCCATGCGAACATTCTCCTATAAAAACCTGCATGACCTAGGAAACTTCTAATAGCTTTTAAATTTTGAGGTCCCACTAGCTTCTCTATTATTTCTATTTTGGCCCTATTGACCTCTACTCCTGCTCTAGACACTCTATGACCTAGGACTATCCCTTCCTCCACCATAAAGTGGCATTTTTCCCAATTTAAGACTAGGTTGGTCTCCTCACACCTAGTTAGGACTTGTCCTAAGTTTTCTAAGCAGTTATTAAATGAATCACCAAAGACTGAGAAGTCATCCATAAATATTTCTATCATGGACTCATCTAAGTCAGAGAAAATGGTTAACATGCACCTTTTGAATGTTGCTGGTGCATTGCATAAGCCAAATGGCATTCTACGAAAAGCAAACGTTCCAAATGGACATGTAAAGGTTGTTTTCTCCTGATCCACAGGGTCTATGGTAATTTGGTTATATCCAGAATAACCATCTAGGAAGCAGTAATAGGCTCGGCCAGCTATCCTATCTAACATCTGATCTATAAACGGTAAAGGAAAATGATCTTAGGCACACATTGGATCGGACTAACCCATTGACTATTGGTTATAGGAAAAATTACACCAGCATCTAACCATTTGATAATTTCTTTTTTAACTACCTCCTTCATGGAGGGGTTCAACCTACGTTGATGATCTACCCTAGGTGTATGTTCCTCTTCCAACAATATCTTATGCATGCAGTAGGAAGGACTAATACCTCTTTTATCAGCAATCTTCCATGCAATAGCTTTTTTATGTTGCTGAAGCAACAATATTAAGGCAATTTCATGCTGTTTACTCAATTTGGACGAAATAATAACAGGCAAAGTACCATGCTCTCCTAGATATGCATACTTAAGATGATCAGGCAATGGTTTTAATTCTAGTAAAGGTGGATGTTCAATTGATGGTTTCAAAGGGATTGTGGTTCTTTCAGACAAGTCATTAGTCATACAAACATGCTGAGGTTTGTCCACAGGTATATCCATCAATTCAGAGATGTTTAAGTCAGTTATATCTATTTGTACATAGTCAGTGGCATGCTTAATTAACAGTTCATGCTCAAGTTGTTCTTCCATCAGTGAATCTACCACATCTATACTTGCACAGGATTCTGAATCAGAGGGATACCTTAGAGCTTTAAATACACTGAATTTAACCTCCTCATCATAAACTCTCATGGTGAGCTCACCTTTTTGGACATCGATCAAAGCCCTACCTGTGGCTAGAAATGGTCTGCCCAATAAGATTTGTATCTCCTTGTCTGCCTCATAGTCCAGAATGATGAAGTCTGCAAGAAAGATGAATTTGTCAACCTTGACAAGTATATCCTCAATTTTCCCCTCCGGGTATGCTATGGATTTGTCTGCAAGCTGCAAGGTGACAGTAGTAGGACGTGCTTCCCCTATTCCAAGCTGACAGAATAGTGATAAGGGCATGAGATTGATGCTGGCTCCCAGATCACAAAGAGCTCTGCCCACGTGCTTGCCCCCCAACTCGACTGGTAAGGTGAAGGAACCAGGATCCTTCTGCTTCTTCGGTAGTTTGTTCTGGAGTATAGCACTGCACTCCTTGGTGAGATTCACTGTTTCAAATTCACCAATACTTTTCTTGTTAGTAATTAAATCTTTCAAGAATTTAACATAAGAAGGCATAGATTGCAAAACTTCTACAAATGGGATATTAACATGCACTTGCTTTAAAATTTCTAAAAACATATTAAAGTGCACTTCCTGTTCTTGTTTTTTCTTCAGCCTTCTAGGGAATAGAGGTGGTGGCACATATGTAGGCACTTCAGGTCGCCTAATGACAGGTGGGGGCCTTGGTACCTCTTCTGGTTCCTCAATGATAGGTTCCAACCTCACCCTTGATGTGCTTGTTGATGGTTGTGCAGAGAATCCAGTGGAGCACTAGACTCTTCATTCTCTACTCGCTTTGGGGCTTCTCTATTGTTGCTCACCAATGGTCTTCCACTACGAAGTTCAATTGCCTGAACTTGTTCTTTTCCATCCCTTCTTGGTACTTTAGTGTCTGCAGGCAATCTACCTTGGGGCCTATTTTTCAGTTCATTTGCTAACTGCCCTATTTGGTTTTCTAAGCTCCTAAGGGTGGCTTGCTGACTTTGCAGGGTTGCATCATTTTTTGCAATATATTCCTTGAGTAAATTCTCTACTGACGATCCTATTGGTTGGTTATATTGCTTTTGATACATGGATTGGTTATTTTGTTGAGTGAAACCAGGTGTTACACTCGGTCTTGGTTGGTTTTGTGTTTGGTTAGTATCTTGTTGTCCACCCCAAGAAAGGTTTGGGTGGTTCCTCCAACCAGGATTATATGTGTTAGAATATGGGTTGTTCCTAGGCTGCTGTTGGCTTCCAATATAGCATACCGAGGCTGGATTCCCAGGGCAAAAATCATACAAGTGCCCTTCCCCACAGAATCCACAAATTAGTGTCTCACCTTGACCAGTTGATGTGCCCATTGAAATGGCTGCTGCGGTGTTGACACTAGGTTGGAGATTGGTTTGAGCCATTTGCTTTACTAGATTGGTCAGGGCATTTATTTGGCTACTCATTGCACTAAGTGCATCCTTGTCTTGAGCTTTTCTTGGCTCTACCGGATCGTCTGACCATCTACAATGAGCAGTTGAGATTTTCTCCAAAATCCCATAGGCTTAATTGTAGCTCTTAGAAAGCATGGAACCACCAGCTGAAGAATTTAGCACTTGCCTTGTGCTGGGGTTGCATCCTTTAAAGAACACTTCTATTTGGATACACCATGGAATGCCATGGTGTGGACATTTAAGCAATAGATCTTTGAATCTTGTCCAAGCTTCGTGAAGGGATTCGTTTTCGGCTTGTTTGAACTTGATAATGTCATCACGAAAGTTGGAATTCCTATCAGGTAGGAAGTATTTGACTAGGAATTTTTCAGCCAGATCTGTCCAATTGACAATTGATCCTGAGGGTAAAGAATTTAACCACGTTTTGGCTTTATCTCTTAATGAGTAGGGAAAGAGATAGAGTCTTAAGGCTTCTTGGGAAACTCCAGGGATGATGAAGGTATCACTAACTCCTAGGAAATTTCTTAGATGATTGTGGGGATCTTCATTTTCCACTCCAAAGAATTGTCCTACGGTGGAAAGCATTTGGAACATAACAGGCTTTAATTCGAATGAGAGAGCTGTAATCTCAGGGCGTATTATGCTCGGATTAAGCTCCTCAGGCATGGGAACTAAATATGAGAGGATGGCACTATCCTTGTCATTCGCTATTTCAATGGGGTTGCGAATGGCAGGTGCTTGGTTTGGAGGTGGTCTATCCATTTCGGTTTGATGGAATTGCGAAGACTCTGCGGAGTCAGCAATATTTTGAGTTACTAGTGGCTGTTTAAAGAGGCGTTTCTTAGCTTTGGTTCTGGCCCTAAGAAGTCTTTCAGGGTCAGGATTGAACTCTAGATCGCTACTTGAATGCTCATTCATAAACTAGCTCGATGGTACCTGTAAAAGAAATGAAAGGAGATTAGCACCAAATGATATTAAGTTTGGTTTTCCTAAAATAACACACTTCGTGTTTACTAAACAAAATCCCCGGCAGCGGCGCCAAAAACTTGTTGCGTGCTCAATGTGTAAATAAAAATGCAATGTGAGAGCACTCAGAACATGCAAGCATACATGGTCTTGTAGCAAGTAATAAGTATTTTTTCATTCGATTTCCCACAGAGATTTATTCTTAGTTACTAACGAAGTGAGATGTTAACTTAGAAAAGGTGGTTTAAATGGGGTGGAATTGGAAGTAATGTGCCTAACTAATAAAGAATGTGCGAGATATGCAAGCTTAAACAAAGACACGTAAAGAGATTGACTCGAATGTAGAAGAAAAGGAATTGCGGAGAAAGCAATTATCTAGCAATAAAATCGCAAAACAAAAGACTGGAAAAAAAACGGCTAAGGCAAAAGCTGAATAAAAGGATTGCGCAGACAACAATTCTATAGCAATTAATTTAGCGACGTTTTAAGGGTGAGATGTGGAAACAAGGTCAACTAACGACTCCTCTATAGGCTTTTTCATACGATTCTTCAACAGTAGATCAACTTAACATGCATCAATTTAACTCATTCTCATGCATCTCTCGATTACATGCATTAAATCCTTTAGTTCACTCATATCCAAGTAAGACTTAAGCATTTATTTATATAAGCAAGTTAATGAATTGTGCTAGGAAAACGCCTATTCCTAGGTCGTTTTCTGGCTACCATGAAAGGCTAGAATGAATGGACGACTCTGAACTCTTACTTCTTCTGGAGGTTAGGAGTTCTTTAGACAAAATGGATGGCCAATCGAAATTGTCCGTGTGATGAAGTACACATACATTCAATGCGTGCGAAGCTGTCCTACATGCTGAATTCATGTATTTCTACCTATAGACTCGTCATTAGCAGACCCTTGGGTGGTTTAGTTACTCATGGACGATGATGGATTGGATAGAATAGATTGTTTAAACATGCTCGTCAATATTTAAATGAAAGCAAAGGAAAACAGAAGCAATAAGAGACTAGCGAAGTAGTCAAACAATTTTTCGATTAAACAAGATTCAAAACGTAATAAGCAACAACTTTAAAACGATAAAGACTAAACAGAAGAAGACGAAATGAAACAATGTAGCTAACAATACCAAATGGCAACAAACAGCAGCGAAAAGGAAAGGCAGAAAGCAGTAGAAAGCAGATAAACGTGTGCGTGATCTCCTCGCCGCAAGCGCCTCGGGTGAAGGGAGAAGATGAGCTTTGTTTGGGGATGAATCCAATCAGAAGAGAAGAAGGATCTTCTCTTCTTCCTCTCAGATTATCGATGCCAACAGCTGGTTCCTTCACGCCAACGACAGGGAGAGAAAATAGAGAGAAACTGCGTTGAGATGGAGAGTTCTACGCTTCCAAGCTTGTTGTTCTCCTTCCCCCTTGACTTCCTTTTATAGTGTTTTGCAGGTACTCTTCAGTCAAGGAGAACCATCCATTCTGAACGACGACCTTCCACGTGGCAGCAGGAGATAAATTGGGCGGCTGAAAGATCGCAACAAAATGGCGGACGGTTAGAACAACTTAACATTTTCAACTTAAAACATTGCGGAGACAGCAATGTTTCCGCAATGTTCCTGCAACACAGAATTTCAATTCTTTAACTTCGTTTTTGATTCTTTTTTCTTTCTTTTACAAATAAGTCCTGATTTAGCTTCATTCTATAAATTCTCATATATAAGCACATGTTTAGAATAAATTCTAAAAAAAATGCTTAAGAGTTCACACAATTCTATGGTCAATAAGTCCCTAAAATATGCACTTTTGGAGACGTAACACTCACACGTGAAGATATGAAGTAAATTGCCTAGGAGAGGCAATTTTTCAGCCCCAAACCCGAGAGAAAGCGTCGAGCAACAGCGTCGAGACGCTTGCTCAACGCTGCAGCGTCGAGACCCTGCACCAGCGTCGAGACGCTCTGGAAGCACGCGCGCGCGGAAGAAACATCGGGCAAGCGTCGAGACGCTCGCATGGCGTCTCGACGCCATCGCGAGCGCGCGCGCTGGAGAAATTGGCCACAGCGTCGAGACGCGCGCGCAGCGTCTCGACGCCATCACAACGAAAACGCGCGCGACACTTAGGGCACCAGCGTCTCGACGCTCCGCCGGTATAAAACGTCATTTTGACGATTTTTTCAGCCATCTTCTTGATTCTTCTTCCCATCTTCGATTAGCTCTCGGGTCTTGTTCATTTTCTCCGCCATTTGTGGCCTTTTGGAGCTTATTTTCTGTATTTTAGCTTGGTGATGATGCCCAAGGCTTCCATGAGAGTATTGGAACTCCAAACCTCCATGGTTGGCTAAGGTACTTGTGTTTGGATTTGGGTTAATTAGGGATTCTTGCTAAGTCTTTAATGTTTTGATAATTTATGCTTAATGGTTCTGATTTGGCTTTGATTATGTATGCATTTGTTGTTCTTGCTTCATCCTATGCATGTGTTAAATTTCGCCAACTGACAATCGAGTTTTCTACCTTATGTTAGCGTTAAAGAGTAGCTATCCCGTGCCTCTCACTATTCGACTAGTAACACAGAACAATGAAAATAAATCGGAGTATCGAGTCATGCATGATAGTTGTTGGTTACATTCGGCGTTGGCAGGTAGCCAGTTAGCAATTTGATTACGTGGTCGAATGTCCGTCGCGGTATGCTAGTGACTGTTTAGAGTTAAATTGGGGCTGATCACTCTAACGAGACTTTGAACAATGTTTAATTAGAACTGTGTGGTCTAATTAATTAATATGAAGCCGGTTACTTTAGGGTGTCCTGGGTAACCGACCGCGTGCATGTCATTATCGATTAGCCTTACTTTAGAATTAAATGATAAACGTTAAAACACTTAGCAAGATCCCGAAATTCCCCAAATCCAACACTCTTCATTCTCAAGTTTATTACCTTTCCGTTAGCATTTTTCATTACTTTGCATGTTTAAAACCCCCCTTTTTGTGACAAACTTCACCAGTTAACTTAATCATATCTCGAACAATTAATTCTCAATTTTATTCCCTCTCTGTGGTTCGACCCCGTTACCGCTAGCTGCAAAGCTAAAAGCTACGGGTTTATAAATTTATTTTGGCAAGCCTCGACAGCTTGATATTTATAGCAGGATATTCAAATCAGTGCTACCAAAATTGGTGCCGTTGCCGGGGAGGGCAACTTAAAATGAGATTAATTGTTGTTTTTGATTAAGGTTGATTGGTTGTTTTAAATCTTTTTAAGTGAATCGTTGTTTTTTATTTTATTTGGATAACGGTCCTCTCTAACAAGATTTTTAAAGTTCAGGTTACATTCGGAAGAGATGGAGGTCTTGGAGAACGATAATGAGAATCGGAGAACGCTAAAAGAGCGGGCGATGGATGGCTTGCTCTGTCGACCTTTGTGTATATCATTTCCGCCGATAATAGGTAATTTTGAGCTAACCAAGTTTGCTTAACTCACTTCCTTCTTTTTATGGTAAATTAGGTGAAGATCCGATCAAGCACCTGAAGGAATTCCATATGGTGTGCTCTGCGATGAAAACGAGCGAAGTAACTGAAGATCAGTTGAATTTGAGAGCATTTCCTCTGACCTTGAAGGATAAAGCGATGGATTGGCTGCACTACTTACCTGGGACTATCTCTACGTGGAATGGGCTGAAAGGGCTGTTTTTAGACAAATATTTCCCCGCCTCGAGAGCCATGTTCCTAAGGAAGGAAATCTACGGGATCATTCAAGAAGAAGGGGAGACCTTTCATAAATGCTGGGAGCGGTATACCCGGTTGTGCGAAGACTTCCCCCACCATCGGATCTCGGAAGCAGATCTCATTCGCTTCTTCTATGAAGGCTTGTGTGATCATGATAGACTGATGCTAGATGCAGCTAGTGGAGGGGCATTGATAGACAAGACCCCAGCGGAAGCTCGACGTTTGATCTCTAATATGGCTCAGAATATGCAGCAGAATGGAAATGGAGCATATGAGCAATCCCGACTCGCAAGCAAAATGAAAGAGCTCAAGGACCAACTGTCCAAGATATGTGGCGTTATCCTTGAATTACAGAAAGACTCATCGCAAAGTCTTCCTACTGTTTCAGGCCAATCCATTGAAGGAATGTTCAAGTCCTTCATGGGATCACTGAGGTCAATGCCAGGATAAGTAAGGTGGAAAATCAGACAACAGGACGCCTAAAAGGTATTGCACTGAAGAGTGGAAGGGATATTCCCTCGAGTTCTGCGCCTGAGAATCCTTGGATGCTACCCCCACCAGCGAGGATGAGTTCCTGCGAGCAGGTCTGTGGCATTAACCTACGAAGTGGGAGAGAAATTTCTCCTAACGCTGTTTTGGAAAAAGAGGAAGGCAAGGTTGAGAAAAAGATCGAGGATCTTGGGTCAAGAAGGAAGGGAGTTCAGTTGGATGCACCCCCGAGCTTGAAAGGCTACAAGCCCAAGGCTCCCTTCCCAAGCCATTTGTTGCCTCCCGTTATCGAGAAAAAGGGGAAACCGATTGAATGCTCCCCGAGCCATCTTGAGGATGAGAAGATGGACAAAGATGAAGAATTAAAGAAATACGTACGTGAGTATGTTCCCATAGCACCCTTCCCGAGTAGGCTCGCAAGGCCTATTGTCGTGAATGAAGATGAGAAAGTCCTTAAAACTTTCCAGAAGATGACGGTGAACATTCCACTCTTGGAGGCCGTGAAGCAAATACCGAAATATGCAAGGTTCCTCAAGAGTTGGTGCACGAGTAAGAGAATTTCGAGAAAGAATGACGAGAAAAAGAAAGAAATTGTCTCTACAATTTTCCAAGGTACGCTTCCACCAAAGTGCGTCGATCCTGGTATGTTTACTATCCCATGCACTATTGGTACTAAACTTATTAAAAATGCCATGATAGATCTCGGTTCCTCAATTAATGTCATGTCTTTTGATGTGTTTAAAGAGCTTGAACTAAGCAATTTAATTGAGTCTAATATAGTTGTCTGATAGCTCCAAAATAGAACTATTATTTACTCCCTAATTATAGCTAAAACCATGACAAATATTGATTAAAATGCCTTCTTGTAGGTGATTTCATGGTAGAGAGCTCGAGGAGTCCGAGGACGTGTTTCGAGGCTAAAAACAACGTTTTAGAGCTTAATGGATGCATCGGGATTGAAGGAGCTTGAAGAATTGAAGAAATGGCAAAATTTGCCATTGAAAGGCAAAAGTTGGCCACCAAACCCGAGTGCTAGCGTTGAGCGGCAGCGTCGAGACAATGGCTCAACGCTGCTCGGCGTCGAGACGCTGCCCCGACGATTCCCGAAGATGGACGAGCGCGCGCGTCTCAACGCACACTCAACGCCGACAGTGTCGCGACGCTGGCCTAGCGTCTCGACGCTCCGAAGTCTGAGGCACAAAATTGAATTTCCACCCGAGAGCAAGCGTCGAGCGACAGCATCTCGACGCTCGCTCGACGCCGCGCAAGCGTCTCTACGCTACCCCGTGCGCGCGCGCTGATAATTTAGGGCACAGCGTCGAGACGCTGCCCTAGCGTCGAGACGCTCCGACGAATATAAAATCACATTTTCCGATTTTTAACGGATCTTCTTCTCTTTTCCCCTCGGGATTGCCGTTTTCTCCCCTCAATTTCTGGTTTTTGCCCATTTTTGGGTTGTATGATGATGACAAACTCCATGGATGCTTGGGCAACCTTCATCTCCATGGAAAGCTAAAGAGGTTAGTGGTTGATTAGTTAAGTTTAGGGATTGATTACTTTTGTATTAGGTGAGGTTTAAGCTTAATTGAATATGTTTAGCATGAATGAATGAATTTCTTGCATCTCTTGGTCTGTATTAAGAACGACTAACTTGCCTTTCCGATTAGGAGTGACGTCTATAATTAGTTACGCATGCTTAGTGGGCTAATATTGATTTTTGACAAACCTCAATACTTAGTAGCGAAAGTATAGCTCGTGGCTAATCAATTCGAGCCCAAGTGACGGTTGGGGGTAGGAATTGATTAACGTTCTCACGGCGGGCTTAAGGCTAGGGGATAAATCGAATTAGTTTTAGGATTAATTCGTCTCAATGGTACCCGTTACTGTTTGTTAATTAATTTAAGAGTCATGAACTTAGATTAATTAGTGGGCATGTTTAATTAGGATTGCACTTACCTAATTAATTCATTGGGATGTTTTGGACCCGTTTGGGACATAACATTTTGTGTGCATGAAACGTCTCGGCTAATTCGCATGTTAATCAATGAACCGAAATACATTAGTTCAATCCCGACACTTGCTAATCAATCGAATTCGTCAGTTTCATACTTCCCATTTTTAATTTTCCGTTAGCGTTAGTTTAATTTTCGCCACTGTTTTCCCGAACAAATCCCCCTATTTTAGCATTGCAAATTTAGTTCAATTAAATTAGGATTATTGATCACTCCCTGTGGATCGACCCCGTTACCACTTAGCTGCAAATTGCTCGGTGTATTCGGGTTTATAAATTTCATTTTGGCGGGACTCGACATCCCGAAATTTGTGAACGTACAAAAGTTCACTACCAAAATTGGCGCCGTTGCTGGGGAGTAAAAATATAATCTTGATTGATTGAATTTAATTTGTTTTGTGTTTTTATTTTATTTTATTTTTCTTTTTGTAAATAATTTTATTTTATTTTATTTCTTTTTATTTTTATTTTCTTGGTTTCTGTTTATTTTTATTCTTCTTGTACAGTATGACGAGGTTCTTTTAAGTTTTTGTGTACAGTTTTATTTTAAATTTTGAGGAGAGTTGAAGAGATGGAGGCTGAGGCTAATTTTGAGGATCAAAGGACCATGAAGCAGTTGGCATTACCGGACGTAGACCGCCAACCACTGTGTATAGTGTATCCGGTAGTTCCAGGTAATTTTCAATTAAAATCTGGATTAATTAACCAATTGCCTTCTTTTTGTGGAAATGCAGGTGAGGATCCTCAGAAGCATCTTAAGGAATTCCATCTGGTATGTTCGGGGATGATGCCCCAAGGAGTGACAGAAGACCAACTGTGCTTGAGGGCCTTTCCTTTCACTTTGAAGGAAAAGGCAAAAGACTGGCTGTATTGTCTTCCATCTGGGTCTGTCACGACGTGGAACGGGTTGAAGGGCCTATTTTTGGAGAAGTACTTCCCTGCCTCAAAAGCCACTGAAATCCGGAGTCAAATATGTAGGATCACGCAGGGAGCTGAGGAGAATTTATTCGAATGTTGGGAGCGGTACAACCGACTGTCCGGGAGCCATCCCAATCACCAGATAGCTGAGCATCTCCTCGTTCTGTATTTTTACGATGGTATGTGATACGTCTCCAAAAGTGACCTTTTTAGGACTTAATTATCTTAGAAAGATGTTCACTCTTAGGTGTTTTTGATAGCATTTAGCCTAAACCTATGCTTAAATATGAGAATTAGAAGAAGGTAGCTAAATTAGGACTTATGTACAATAGGAAAGAAAAGGGTTGAAAACCGAAGGAAAAGAATGAAAAACAAGCATTGCGACAGCATTGCGGAAACATTGCTGAAACCGCAATGTTTCAAGTGAAAACCGTAAGTTGACTGATCTTTTTCTGTTAATTTCCGTTATTTCAGGGATTCGTTCTTTCTCCTCCATCCATTCTGAAGTACGACGTTGAAGATTGATGGTTCTTCTTGGCCCAAATGCACCTGCAGATTGCTATAAAAGGGGGTCAAAGTCGAGGGTTCAAACATCATCCGAAAGCGTAGAAGTCTTCTCGCAGCTCCATCTTTCTTCGTGTTTTCCTTTGCCGTCTGTTGGTGTGAGAGTCTCAGCTGTTGGCATCGACAATCTGATAGGAAGGAGAGAAGATTCATCTTCTCTCCCGATTGGATTCATCCAAGCAAAGCTATTCTTTCATCCCCTTCAGCCGAGGCGGTTGCGACGAGGCTTTCAAGCATCATTTACTGCTTTCTGTCTTTCAATTCTAAATTTCAGTTCTGTTTAGTTGCTGTTTCTCTTCTAATAGCTAGACCATTTCATTTCGTTGCTGTCTGTCTTTACATTATTTACTTTAAGCTTCCCTTTTTTTTGTTCATGCAAACAATCAAGTAATCAAAGCACAATTCTCCATTTCACAGTTTCTTCGCTTTGCTGTTACTATTTTTCCCTTACTGTTTGTCTTCATTTCTCTTCTAAGCATGTCTATTTTATCTCTTCTTTCTGTTCTCCCTATATCCATGAGTAACTAAGTCACATAGGGGCATGCTAATGACAACACTATAGGCTAAAAAACGTGAACCAAGCATGTAGGATAGCTCTCGAAGCATTGATTGTATGTAAGCTTCAACCCACGGGCAATTTCGATTGGCCATCCATTTTGTCCAAAGAACTCCTAACCTCTGGAAGGAGTAAGAGTTCAGAGTCGTACACTCATGCTAGCCTTTCAAGGTAGCCAGAAAACGACCTAGGAATAGGCGTTTTCCTAGTACAAACCACATCTTCTGCTTTAACAAGATGCTTAAGACCTTACTTTGATATGAGTGAACTAAAGAATCTAATGCATGGAATCGGACGATACATGAGATTGAGATAGTTTGATGCATAGAGAGTTGATCCAATGCTTGAGGATCGTAAGAAAAAGCCTATAGGATAGTCGTTAGTAGCCCTTAATTCATCATTTTACACACTTTCGCTGTTATTAAAATTGCGGTAGAATTGCTGTTTCCGCAATTCTACTTAAGTTACAACTCTGACTAGCTGTTTTTGCCTTCGTTTATTAATCTCGTCTCTTTTCATTTGAGTTTAGCTTTGACTTGCTCTTGTTTATGTTGCTACCCTCTACGTATTCAGTAGGAAATAGACAATTTAAAACCAATTCTACCCCATCAAATCCACCCTTTCTTTCTTAACTTTACACTTCACGATTAACTTATAATAAATCTCTGTGGGAAAACGAATGAAAAAATACTTACTACTTGCTATAAGATCATGTATGCTTGCATGTTCTGAGTGCTCTTTCTATCTTATTGCTTATTTATTTTAACACATTGAGCACGTAACAAGTTTTTGGCGCCGCTGCCGGGGATTTATTTAAGTGAAAACGAAGTTTGTTAAGTTTGAAACACCAAGTTTACCATCTATTGTAACTAATCTAGTTCATTTATTTTACAGGTACATTCGGGTTAGTTTATGAGTGAGCCTTCAAGTAGTGATCTAGAGTTCAATCTTGAGCCTGAGAGATTACTTAGGGCCAGAAATAGAGCCAAGAAAGGTCTCTTTAAACAACCCCATTTACCTCAAATAATTGCGGGAACCGCAATTCCTCCGCAATTGTCTCAAGAAGAAATGGCTGGAATAATTCCAAATCCGGTGCCTGTCACTCGCAATCCCATCGAAATAGCGAATGACAAGGATAGCGCCATACTCTCGTACTTAGTACCTATGCCTGGGGAGCTGAACCCCAGCATAATTCGTCCTGAAATCACTGCCAACTCATTCGAGTTAAAGCCAGTGATGTTCCAAATGTTGTCCACTGTGGGACAATTCTTTGGAGTGGAAAATGAGGACCCCCACAACCATCTTAGAAACTTCTTAGGAGTTAGTGATACCTTCATCATCCCTGGAGTTTCCCAAGAAGCCTTGAGGTGTTGCGTGCTCAATGTGTTAAAATAATTAGGCAATAAAGGAGATAGAGCACTCAGAACATGCAAGCATACATGATCTTATAGAAAGTAGTAAGTATATTTCATTCGTTTTCCCACAGAGATTTATGTTTAGCTATTCGCGAAGTGTTTTGTTAAGAAAGAAGGGGTGGATTTGATGGGGTAAAATTGGTTTTTAATTATCTAATTTTTGCTGAATGTGTAAAGGGTAGCAACATAAACGAGAACAAGTGAAAGCTAAATTCAAACGAAAAGAGACGAGATTAATAAATGAAGGTAAAGACAGCTAAATAGAATGGAAACTTAGACGGAATTGCGGGGACCGCAATTCTACCGCAATTATAATAACAGCGAAAGTGTGCAAATGGGTGAATTAAGGGCTACTAATGACTATCCTATAGGCATTTTTATACGATTCTCAAACACTGGATCTACTCTCTATGCATCAAACTATCTCAAACTCATGTATCGTCCGATTCCATGCATTAGATTCTTTAGTTTACTCAACTCAAAGTAAGGTCTTAAGCATCTTGTTAAGGCAGAAAGATATGGTTTGTACTAGGGAAACGCCTATTCCTAGGCCGTTTCCTGGTTACCTTGGAAGGCTAGCATGATAATATGACTCTGAACTCTTACTCCTTCCAGAGGTTAGGAGTTCTTTGGACAAAATGGATGGCCAATCGAAATTGCCCGTGGGATGAAGCTTACATACAATCAATGTTCGAGAGCTATCCTACATGTTTGGTTCACGTTTTTTTTAGCCTATAGTGTTGTCATTAGCATGCCCCTAAGTGATTTAGTTACTCATGGATATAAGGAGAACAGAACTAAAGGATAAAATAGACATGCTTAGAAGGGAAATGTGCTTAAAACAGTAAGGGAAAGCAGTAGAATGCAAAAGCGAGAGACTGTGAAATACTGAACTTTGCGTTTGATTAATTGATTGTTTGAATGAATATAAAAGATACTTAAAGTAAAGAACAGCAAGACAGAACCCAACGAAATGAACTGAATGAACAACAAGAACAGAAACAACACAAGACAGAGTTGTAAAATAGAAATGAAGAACAGAAAGCAGTAAAACAGCTCGAATGACTCGTTGCAGCCGCTTCGAATGAAGGATGAGAAAGGTCAGCCTTGCTTGGATGAATCCAATCGGGAGAGAAGAAGAATCTCCTCTCCTTCCTATCAGATTATCGATTCCAACAGCTGAGCTTCGCAAACCAGCAGACGGCAAAGGAAAACAGGAGAAAAGATGGACTGCGAGAAGACTTCTACGCTTTCGGATGATGCTTGAACCTCCGACTTTGACCCCCTTTTATAGTAGTTTGCAGGTGCGTTTGGGCCAAGGAGAACCATCAATCTTCAACGTCGTATATCAGAATGGATGGAGGAGAAAGAACGAATCCCTGAAATAACGGAAATTAACAGAAAAAGATCAGTCAACTTACGGTTTTCACTTGAATAATTGCGGTGTCCGCAATGTTTTCGCAATGCTATCGCAATGCTTGTTTTTTCATTCTTTTCCTTCGGTTTTCAACCCTTTTCTTTCCTATTGTGCATAAGTCCTAATTTAGCTACCTTCTTCTCATTCTCATATTTAAGCATAGGTTTAGGCTAAATGCTATCAAAAACACCTAAAAGTGTACATCTTCTTAAGCTAAATGGGTCCTAAATAAGTCACTTTCAGAGACTTAACACACCCCCAAACTTAAGGTTTTGCTTGTCCTCAAGCACACTAAGGACTTACCTAGGCTGCTGTTTTCACCTTCTTTAACCACCTACTGACTCCCCTATATCCCTATCTATAGCACTGCTGTCCTGTGACACACTTCTAAGCTTAAAACTACCCTCTTATCTAGCTTCTTCTGACTTTGCCTGCCTAACATTCCTTCTGTTTTCATTAACTTCCTACAACTGATCTATTTGCTTTTGTCATATCATGCCACTATCCCTAAGGTTTCAAATTCTGCCTAGCTTTACCTCAGACTCAGTACATGCTTCTAGCTTGATTTTAATGTGTCTAGGATTCCTTAGAGTCATGTCAGTCTTAGTATTAACGGTGACAGTAGTACTTTTAAAGAACAACCTAAACCCTGGCATCACTACATTGGATAAACACTCATCTCCCTAAACAACCCTACAAGTTACAACTTTGTGCTTAGCTAATTGAGGATCAGAGTTCTTTTTAAATAGGACATCTAAGCCACAAAGTTATAACTCCTAGGTATACATTCTTCTTCCTTATTCTTTTCCCTTTTTCTTATTTAGGTGGGGCCTCTCCTTTGGTTGCCTTTTGA
Source organism: Herpetospermum pedunculosum (assembly GCA_028017165.1). Classification (NCBI taxonomy): domain Eukaryota; kingdom Viridiplantae; phylum Streptophyta; class Magnoliopsida; order Cucurbitales; family Cucurbitaceae; genus Herpetospermum; species Herpetospermum pedunculosum. The sequence continues at coordinate 8,684,388 of JAPQWQ010000186.1, read as the reverse complement.
TGCAATGCCACTTGTGGGTCACACATTTGGCACTGATTACTTAGCAACCTCAGAGAGAGCCCCCTCTTTATTCTATTTTTCATTTTTTTTTTCAGTTCATTTTTTTTGTAAAGGAGAAGAAGAATGCTTATGTTTCTAAGGGAGAGAGGAATGTTCCTAAGCCTAGGGTGGCCTCCCCCAAACTTCAACTACTCATTGTCCCCAATGAGTGTCTGAGGTGGCACACCCCCAAACTTCCCTAGAAGCATCTAGTCTAAGGTAAAACAAAGAGAATCTAAAGCCCTAGGCATAGACAAAACATTCGAACGGCAAATATCACAGCAGCAGTAATTTAAAAAAAAACAGACAGATAAGGGCTTAAAGCTGTGCATGCTGAGCGTTTTAGAGGTTACTTTAAACTATCAGAAGGGTGTCCTATGACACTCATCCAGCATGCATTTAGATAAGCTATATAAGGTAGTCATGTTAGCAGCAAAAGATAGAATTTAAACAGATCACAGCCTAGCTAAACAGACAGTCCAAAACATGCTTTCAGTCATAAAAATTGCGGGGACCGCAATTATTTCGCAATCAAGTCAGGGCAGATATAACAGTGATTAAGGCCCCTAAGCATGCTCTTTCCAGTCATTCAAGCTCTTCTAAAAATAAAACAAAACTAACCTACCTAAGCTCCTACCATCAGACTATACTAAGCAAAATTAAAAACAGGAAACTAAGCATCTAAAACAGATCAAAACTGTACTAAAACAGCATAATTCACATAGTCTATCAGAAAGTAGAAAATTGTTTTTTTTTCTAAGGGAACAGCAATACTCCCTTTAGTGCAACCAGCACTCAAACGTCTTCATCCTCATCAGGGTGTCGTGGTCGTGGGGGCACCCATGGAGTCAGGAGATTTGTGGGGAAGTCAGGGAAGATGCACCCAAGTTGGTCTGCAACTTCCTTGTCCCGTGCCTGCGCGTAAGTGGCCCATTGAGCCATCCTCCTTTGCATATCCATCAGGCATGCCATGGATAGGGACTGATCAGCAGCCAGCCTATCCAGTTCAAACTCCATATTCCTCTTCCTCTTCAGCCTCAGGCTAGCAGGCAGCTCCAAGTGGCCTGTGTAAGCCGGCTGCTGCTCCATTCGCTCAGTAGGGACTCCTGCAAGCAAACATAGTTTGGTTATGGTGTGAGGGAAAAAGAGGGGTCCCTTACCTTTCTTGGCGCACTCAGCAATGGCAGCTGACATGATTTCCCCCACATTGACCGTGAGACCTCGCATAATGGCGTAGACCAGCAGCGATCTGCTCTGGTTGATGGTCGTCTCATGGGTCACAGGGGACAGCTTCCTTCGTACAAAGGCAAACCATACAGCTGCCTTTGCTTTCAGGTTGGCACTCATGAGGGTGTGCCTCCCATTGCGTGACACAGTCCACGCTGCTTCAGGCTGGCCAATGGTTCGAATGGCCTCCTCCAGCACTGCCTCAGTAGGCTCATCAACGATCCGTGCATAATCAGTGTGTCTTTGGCCCTTGAGGCCATAAGCTTCGTTGATGGCTTTTGCTGAGTAGTCCACCTCTACTCCCCTCACCACAGAGAGCCCCTCTTCAGAGTTGCGCAGGTTGGCGTAGAAGTCGTATACCATAGCTGTGTAAGCCGGATTGGGTGGCCTACACAACTCCTCCCAGCTGTGATTGATAATCCCTGCGCGCAAGAACTGCGGCAGGTCAGCAGGTCTGTCGAGGAAGCCCTTTTCGTGCAGCAGCTCCCTCTTTCTCAGCTCAACGCCCCTGGACTCAGCATCCGAGGATACATACCTCACTGACTGAGGCTCATCTTCAGGGTAGAGCTTGGCCTTCCCTTTATCTGCTGGCTTGGCTGACTCGGCAGCCTCAACCTTGAGTCGTTTGAGCGAAGGCTCAGTGCTCTCTTTGGCTGACTCGGCAGCCTCAACCTTCTTGGCCTTTTTCTTCTTCAGCTTCTTGGATCGCTTGGCCTTAAGAATCTTGGCCTTCTTCTTCTTCTTGAGCTGTGCCTCAATGGTGATCTGCTGCAGGCACGCCCCCAACGTCTCTTCCATTGAGTCAGTCTTCTGTTCAAGACTCTCCGGGCTAGCTTCCCTCATAGGTGAGAAAACCTCCTCGTCCTCACCTTCCCCACTGCCCTGCGTTGATTCTTGATAATCCCCATATGGGAATTCAGGGTCAGGCTGTGGGGAAGCGTGCGACGGCGTGGTGTTGTGCTCTGCTGTCGGTGTCTGCGCAGAACTCAGTGGCGAAGATGGCAGTTCAGTGCTCTGCGCTGGCGGTGATGAAGGCAGCTCTGGGCTCTGCACTGGTTTAGATGGTGAAGGGCTGTGCGCAGGCGATGCAGATGGCGACGAACCCTTCTTGGTCGACTCGTGGGACGCACGATCCGTTTCTTGACTCTCCACAGAGGGAGTCTTTGCTGTGCTTGGTTCGGCGGCCGTCTCGACACTCCACCGGCGCTTCATGGGTGTGCCCGCTGGTTCAGAGGGTCCAGCGGGGATTTCTGTTACAACCCTCCACTTCTTCCTACGGATCGGAAGCTTGGGAAGACGTTCGGTGCGTGCAGCGTCAGCCGTAGCCAAGGCAAGTAGTGCGTCTCTCGCAGCTGTTTCAGCAGCGTCATCAGCCCTCTTCTTGGCTGCAGATCTTTTAGCCCGTGTGAACACCATTGTTGAGTCTTGGAGGTTTGGAGAGAAGAATCAAAGATGAGAGAATCGCAGCTTTCTTGGAAATCAGAGAGTGAGAGAATCGTATCGATCGAGCGCCTTCTAACGGATATAAAGGAAACGGATAAATCCCAACGGCTATATTTTGCGGATCCTGCAGTTCCAGCGCAATTTTAGGGATTTTTTTTCATCAAAATGTCAATCTTTGCTCGTCTGTATCTTTGATTTGGCTCAATCGTTTCCTGATTTTTAAAGCTGGAATTACTCTCCTTGATTCCCTCTTTCGATTCCCTACAAAAAGAAATAAAAACAACATCAAATTCGTAATTAAAATCACACAACAAAACACACAAACGATAACCGGAAAATCGCAAAAAATAAACTAAGGCATGAGCCTTATGTTGACGAGCACAGTAATCACTCGTCCTCTCTCGTTCTCGTTGTTATGCTTCAGTCAAGAGGAAGGCCGAGAGAGTCTTCACATCTCCTTCCTCGTAGTAGTGCTTCAATCTTGCACCATTAACCATGAATGGTTGGCCTTGCTGCAAGTTCTTTATCTCTATGGCACCATGAACAAACACATTAGTAATCACAAATGGACCTGACCATCTAGACTTAAGTTTCCCTGGAAATAGTTTCAACCGTGAGTTAAACAACAAGACAAGTTGACCCTTCTTAAAGTCCTTAACTCTAAGTCTACTATCGTGCCAAATCTTGGTCTTTTCCTTATACATTTTAGCATTTTCATAGGCCATATGTCTAAGCTCATCAAACTCATGTAATTGCAAAGACCTCAGTGTTCCTGCATCCTTTACACAAAAATTCAATTCCTTCATGGCCCAAAATGCTTTGTTTTCTTGCTCAAGTGGTAAGTGACAAGTCTTGCCATATACCAGCCTATAAGGAGACATACCTAGGGGTGTCTTATATGCTGTCCTATAAGCCCAAAGTGCATCCTCCAGCTTAAAGGACCAGTCTTTCCTATTAGGTTTGACCACTTTTTCTAGGATGTTCTTAATTTCCCTATTTGAGATTTCAGCCTGTCCATTCGAGTGTGGGTGATAGGGAGTGGCTACTCTATGTCTAATGTTATACTTAGCCAACACTCTCTCCATAGCCTTGTTAATAAAATGTGACCCCTCATCACTAATGATGGCACGAGGTGTCCCAAACCTAGTAAAAATGTGCCTATGCAAGAATTTGGTGACTGTTTTGGCATCATTATTGGGACATGCTTTGGCTTCTACCCACTTGGACACATAGTCCACTGCCACTAATATGTAAAGATTACCTGATGATGGAGGGAATGGCCCCATGAAGTCAATGCCCCATACATCAAAGAGCTCCAACTCTAAGATGTAGGTGAGGGGCATCTCGTCCTTTCGACTGAGGTTACCTGTTCTTTGGCATTCATCACAGTTGTGGGCATAGTTGTGGGCATCTTTGAAGATCGTTGGCCAATAGTAGCCACTCTGAAATACCTTTGCAGCTGTTCTTTGGCCACCAAAGTGTCCACCATAAGGAGCTGTGTGGCAGTGCTGCAGCACAGACTTCGCTTCAGCAGCTGAAACACACTTCCTTAGCAAGCCGTCAGCACATGTTCTGTAAAGTGTGGGGTCATCCCATATGAATTTCCTTGCTTCATGAAGGAACCTCGTCTTCTCTTGTCCTCCCTTGAAAACTGGTAAAACCTGTGATGCACGGAAGTTAGCAATGTCAGCAAACCAAGGTTCCTCATCGTTATCACGATGAGTCAAAGCAAAGACATGTTCATCAATAAAAGCATCAGAAATTGCGGGCTCCGCAATTTTTTCGCAATTGTGCTGCAATCGAGAAAGGTGATCCGCAACCACATTTTCACATCCTTTCTTGTCTCGAATGTCCAAATCAAATTCCTGCAGCAATAACACCCACCTAATCAACCTAGGCTTAGCATCAGCCTTCCTCATAAGATATTTCAAGGCAGAATGGTCAGTGTACACAATTGTCCTAGTGCCTACAATATAGTTCCTGAATTTCTCACAAGCAAACACTACAGCAAGCATCTCTTTCTCAGTGGTTGTATAATTACATTGAGCCTCATTCAAGGTCTTACTAGCATAATAGACAGGGTGTGTTAGCTTGTCAATCTTCTGGCCTAACATGACCCCTACAGCATAGTCACTAGCATCACATAACATCTCAAATGGGAGATCCCAATCTGGCCCTACTATAACAGGTGCTGTGACTAGTGCTTTCTTAAGGGTTTTCCAAGCTCCTAAACATTCCTTAGAGAAGATGAATGGCCTATTTAGCTCTAGAAGCTCACACAGAGGCTTGGCTATCTTAGAAAAGTCCTTAATGAACCTTCTATAGAAACCAGCATGCCCTAAGAAACTTCTAATGGCCTTGACATTCTGAGGCTCTACCAACTTCTCTATGATCTCAATTTTGGCTCGGTCAACTTCTACACCTGCCCTCGACACTCTATGACCTAAGACAATCCACTCATCTACCATGAAGTGACACTTTTCCCAATTAAGGACTAAGTTAGTCTCCTCACATCTAGCCAAGACTTGTCCTAGATTTTCTAGACAGTTGGTGAATGAATCCCCAAAGACTGAAAAGTCATCCATGAATATCTCTATCATGGATTCATCCAAATCAGAGAAGATTGCCAACATGCACCTTTGGAAAGTTGCCGGTGCATTGCATAAGCCAAAAGGCATTCTGCGAAAGGCAAAAGTTCCAAAAGGGCAAGTAAAGGTAGTCTTTTCTTGGTCTTTGGGGTCTATAGTGATCTGGTTATACCCTGAATAACCGTCTAGGAAACAGTAATAGGCTCTACCAGCTATTCTGTCTAACATTTGGTCAATGAATGGTAGAGGGAAGTGGTCTTTTTTAGTTTCTTTATTTAATTTCCTGTAATCCATGCACACTCTCCATCCTGTGACAGTCCTAGTTGGAATCAGTTCATTGTTCTCATTGACTACCACAGTCATCCCACCCTTCTTAGGTACACATTGGATAGGACTCACCCACTGGCTACTAGCTATGGGGAAGATCACACCAGCATCTAACCATTTAATTATTTCTTTTTTTACTACCTCTTTCATAGAGGGGTTCAGCCTACGTTGGTGGTCTACTCTAGGTGTGTGCTCTTCCTCTAATATAATCTTATGCATGCAATAAGAAGGGCTAATGCCTCTAATATCAGCAATAGTCCATGCAATAGCCTTCCTATGTTGCTTAAGCAGTAAAATTAAATCAACCTCATGCTGTTCACTTAGCTTAGAAGAAATAATTACAGGCAAAGTCTCATTATTCCCTAAATATGCATACTTGAGGTGAGTGGGGAGTGGCTTTAACTCTAATACAGGTGGATGCTCAATGGATGGCTTTAAAGGATTTAAGGATCTATCAGTTAATTCTACATTCATACATACATGCTGAGGGTTATTTACAGATATGTCCATTATCTCAGCTATGTTTAAGTCAGTTAATTCTAAACCTACATATTCATTGGCATGCTTGGTTAATAATACATGCTCCAATTGTTCCTCCATTAAAGAGTCTACTACGTCCATGCTAGCACAGGATTCAAGGTCAGAGGGGTACCTTAAAGCTTTATACACACTAAATTTCACCTCTTCATCATGAACCCTCATAGTAAGCTCACCTTTTTGGACGTCTATCAGTGCCCTACCTGTGGCTAAAATTGGTCTGCCTAGTGTTAAGTCTCTGAAAGTGACTTATTTAGGACCCATTTAGCTTAAGAAGATGTACACTTCTAGGTGTTTTTGATAGCATTTAGCCTAAACCTATGCTTTAATATGAGAACTAGAAGAAGGTAGCTAATCTAGGACTTATGTACAATAGGTAGAAAAAGGGTTGAAAACCGAAGGAAAAGAGTGAAAAAAGCTGCATTGCGACAGCATTGCGAAAACATTGCTGAGGCCGCAATTATTCAAGTGAAAACCGTAAGTTGACTGATCTTTTTCCGTTAATTTCCGTAATTTCAGGGATTCATTCTTTCTCCTCCATCCATTCTGATATATGACGTTGAAGATTGATGGTTCTCCTTGGCCCAAACGCACCTGCAAACTACTATAAAAGGGGGCCAAAGTCGGAGGTTTGATCATCATTCGAAGCGCAGAAGTCTTCTCGCAGTCCATCATTTCTCTCTGTTTTCCTTTGCCGTCTGTTGGAGTGAGAGTCTCAGCTGTTGGAATCGATAATCTGATAGGAAGGAGAGAAGATTCTTCTTCTCTCTCGATTGGATTCATCCAAGCAAGGCTGACCTTTCATCCCCTTCATTCGAGGCGACTGCAACGAAGCTTTTTAAGCACCTTTACTGCTTTTCTGTTGTTCTTCTTCTTATTTCCAGTTTGATCAATGTTGTTCTTAGCCTAGTACTTTAATTACTGCATTTCGTTGTTGTCTGTCTTTGAATCATTTCTTTTGAAGCTTTCCTTTGTCGTTCAAACATTCAAAGTAATCAAAGTAAAATTCTGCATTTCACAGTTTCCACCTTCTGCTGCTACGTTTTGTCTTATTGTTTTAAGCTTATTTCTCTTCTAAGCATGTCTGTTTTATCTACCCTTTCTGTTCTCCAATTATCCATGAGTAGCTAAGCCACTTAAGGGCATGCTAATGACAGAATTATAGGCTAAAAAACGTGAACCAAGCATGTAGGATCGCCTTCGAAACATTGATTGTATGTAAGCTTCATCCCACGGGCAATTTCGATTGGCCATCCATTTTGTCCAAAGAACTCCTAACCTCTGGAAGGAGTAAGAGTTCAGAGTCATATAATCATGCTAGCCTTTCATGGTACTCAGGAAACGGCCTAGGAATAGGCGTTTCCCTAGTACAAACTAAACACTCCTGTTTTAACAAGATGCTTAAGACCTTACTTTGAAGTCGAGTAAACTTAAGACTCTAATGCATGGAATCAGACGATACTTGAGATAGAGTGAGTTTGATGTCTAGAGAGTTGGTCCAATGCTTGAGAATCGTAATAAAATGCCTATAGGATAGTCATTAGTAGCCCTTAATTCACCCATTTACACACTTTCGCTGTTATTTAATTGCGGAAACATTGCGGTCCCCGCAATTCTGCTAAATTTCCATTCTGTTTAGCTGTTTTCTTCTTCGTTTATCAATTCCATCTCTTGTCCTTTGAGTCTAATTTCAACTTGCATTTGTTTATGTTATATTCCTTTACACATTCAGCAAAAATTAGATAATTAAAAACCAATTTTACCCCATCAAATCCACCCCATCTTTCTTAACAAATACACTTCGCGAATAACTAAACATAAGTCTCTGTGGAAAAAACGAATGAAATATACTTACTACTTGCTGTGAGGCCATGTATGCTTGCATGTTCTAAGTGCTCTCTCTACCTTATTGCTTATTTATCTTTACACATTGAGCACGCAACAAGTTTTTGGCGCCGCTGCCGGGGACTTATTTTAAGTGAAAACGAAGTTTGTTAAGTTTGAAACATCAAGTTATTTTCCATTGAATTTGATCCATCTTCATTTCTTTTTCAGGTACCATTTAGGGTAGTTTATGAATGAGACTCCATCTAGTGATCTAGAGTTCAACCCTGAGCCCGAGAGATTATTTAAAGCTAGAAATAGAGCCAAGAAACGTCTCTTTAAACAAACCCTTTTACCTCCAATCATTGTAGAGACTACAATTCCTCCGCAATTACCTCAAGAAGTAATGGCTGGAGTAAATCAAAACCTGGTGCCTGTCACTCGCAATCCCATTGAAATAGCGAATGACAAGGATAGCGCCATCCTTTCATATTTAGTACCTATGCCTGGGGAGCTGAACCCCAGCATAATCCGTCCTGAAATCACTGCCAACTCCTTCGAGTTAAAGCCAGTGATGTTCCAAATGTTGTCCACTGTGGGACAATTCTTTGGAATAGAAAATGAGGACCCCCATAACCACCTTAGGAATTTCCTAGGAGTTAGTGACACATTCCTAATCCCTGGAGTTTCCCAAGAAGCCCTGAGGTTATATCTTTTCCCTTACTCTTTAAGGGACAAAGCCAAAACATGGTTAAATTCCTTACCCTCAGGATCTGTCCTCAATTGGACAGATTTAGCAGAAAAATTCCTAGTCAAATATTTCCCACCAGATAGGAATTCAACCTTTCGTGATGATATCATAAAGTTCAAACAAGCTCCAAGTGAGTCCCTTCACGAAGCTTGGACAAGATTCAAAGACCTTCTCATTAAATGTCCACACCATGGCATTCCATGGTGTATCCAAATAGAAGTCTTCTTTAAAGGATGCAACCCCAGCACCAGACAAGTTCTGAATTCATCTGCTGGTGGTTCCATGTTGTCCAAGAGTTACAACGAAGCTTATGAGATCTTGGAGAAGATCTCAACATCTCATTGTAGGTGGTCAGACGATCCAGTAGAGCCAACTAGGGCTCAAGACAAGGATGCTCTAAGCGCCATGAGCACCCAAATAAACGCCCTGACCAACCTAGTTAAGCAAATGGCTCAGGCCAATCTCCAAACCAGTGCCAATACCGCCACAGCCATGTCAATGGGCACCCAACCAAGTCAAGGCGAGGCACCTATCTGTGGATTCTGTGGGGAAGGGCACCCATATGAATACTGCCCTGGGAATCCATCCTCAGTCTGCTATGTTGGAAGCCAGCAGCAGCCTAGGAATAACCCCTACTCCAACACCTATAACCCTGGTTGGAGAAACCACCCTAACCTGTCATGGGGTGGCTGTTGCGTGCTCAATGTGTAAAGATAAATATGCAAATGGGTAGGGAGAGCACTTAGAACATGCAAGCATACATGGTCTCACAGCAAGTAGTAAGTATATTTCATTCGTTTTTTCCTCAGAGACTCATTTTTAGCTATTCGCGAAGTGTGATTGTTAAGAAAGATGGGATGAATTTGATGGGGTAAAATTGGTTTTTAATTATCTAATGTTTGCTGAATGTATAAAGGGATATAACATAAACAAATGCAAGTTGAAATTAGATGCAAAGGACAAGAGATGGAATTAATAAACGAGGAAGAAAACAACTAAACAGAATGCAACTTAGCAGAATTGCGAGAACCGCAATTAATCCGCAATTAACTCAACAGCAAAAGTATGTAAATGGGCGAATTAAGGGCTACTAATGACTATCCTATAGGCAGTTTATTACGATTATCAAGCTTTGGATCAACTCTCTATACATCAAACTCACTCTATCTCAAGTATCGTCCGATTCCATGCATTAGAGTCTTAAGTTTACTCGACTTCAAAGTAAGGTCTCAAGCATCTTATTTAAGCAGGAGTGTTTAGTTTGTACTAGGGAAACGCCTATTCCTAGGCCGTTTCCTGATTACCATGAAAGGCTAGCATGATTATATGACTCTGAACTCTTACTCCTTCCAGAGGTTAGGAGTTCTTTGGACAAAATGGATGGCCAATCGAAATTGCCCGTGGGATGAAGCTCACATACAATCAATGTTCGAGTGTTAATCTGCCTACTTGATTCACGTTTTTTTAGCCTATAGTTCTGTCATTAGCATGCCCCTAAGTGACTTAGCTACTCATGGATATATAGAGAACAGAATTGGTAGATAAGATAGACATGCTTAGAAGAGAAATGTGCTTAAAACAGCAAGACAAAACCGTAGCAGACAAGATAGAAACTGTAAAATGCAGACTTGTACTTTGATTACTTTGAGTGTTTGAATGACAAGGAAAGCTTTGAAAGAAATGAATCCAAGACAGACAACAACGAAATGCAGTAATTAAAACTCTAAACTAAGAACAACAGTGATCAGAAATAGAATTAAGAAGAACAGAACAGAAAAGCAGTAAAGGATTGCTGAAAAACTCCGTGGCAGTCGCCTCGAATGAAGGTGATGAAAAGTCAGCCTGGCTTGGATGAATCCAATCGAGAGAGAAGAAGAATCTCCTCTCCTTCCTATCAGATTATCGACTCCAAAAGCTGAGACTCTCACTCCAACAAACGGCAAAGGAAAACAGAGAGAAATGATGGACTGCGAGAAGACTTCTGCGCTTCGAATTGATGACTGAACCTCCGACTTTGACCCCCTTTTATAGTAGTTTGCAGGTGCGTTTGGGCCAAGGAGAACCATCAATCTTCAACGTCATATATCAGAATGGATGGAGGAGAAAGAACGAATCCCTGAAAAGTCGGATCTAAACAGAAAAAGATCAGCCAACTTACGGTTTTCACTTGAATAATTGCGGTCACCGCAATGTTTTCGCAATTCATTCGCAATGCTCATTTTTTCATTCTTTTCCTTCGGTTTTCAACCCTTTTTCTACCTATTGTACATAAGTCCTAGATTAGCTACCTTCTTCTAATTCTCATATTAAAGCATAGGTTTAAGCTAAATGCTAACAAAAACACCTACATGTGTACATCTTCTTAAGCTAAATGGGTCCTAAATAAGTCACTTTTAGAGACTTAACAGTGGCCAACAAAACACTAACCAAAATTCTAACCAACCTAGACCGAGTGGAACACCTGGTTTCACTCCTCAACATAACCAGTCAATGTACCAAAAACCTTACAATCAACCTGTAGGATCTTCTGTAGAAAACCTACTCAAGGAATACATAGCTAAGAATGATGCTACTCTTCAGAGCCAGCAAGCTACTCTTAGGAGCCTGGAAAACCAAATAGGCCAATTAGCCAATGAACTTAAAAGTAGGCCCCAAGGTAGACTCCCTGCTGACACCGAGGTACCAAGGAGAGATGGCAAAGAACAAGTTCAAGCAATTGAACTTAGGAGTGGAAGACCATTGGTGAGCAACACAAAGGACACACCAAAGAGAGTAGAGAACACTGAGTCTAGTGCTCCACTGGAGTCTCTGCCAAACCAAGGTCCACCACCAACGAGCACATCAGGAGCCAGGCTAGAGCCAATTGTTGAGGAGGTAGAAGAAATTCCAAGGCCTCCACCTATCCTAAAGCGCCCTGACATACCTGCATATGTGCCACCACCTCCATACCCTCGAAGGCTTAAAAAGAAGCAAGAACAGGAAGTTCATTTTAATAAATTCTTAGAAATACTTAAGCAAGTGCATGTTAACATTCCTTTTGTAGAAGTTTTACAGTCTATGCCTTCTTTATGTAAAGTTTTTGAAGGACATTATTACTAACAAAAAAATAATTGGTGAGTTTGAAACAGTAAACCTCACCGAGGAGTGCAGTGCCATCCTCCAGAACAAGCTGCCTAAGAAGGAGAAGGATCCTGGTTCCTTCACCTTACCTGTAGAACTTGGAGGCAAGCACGTGGGCAGAGCGCTTTGTGACCTGGGCGCCAGCATAAATCTCATGCCCCTGTCCCTATTCCGCCAGTTGGGAATGGGAGAAGCACGTCCAACCACAGTCACTTTACAACTAGCAGACAGATCCATCGCATATCCAGAAGGTAAGATTGAGGATATTCTAGTTAAAGTTGACAAATTTATTTTCCTTGCAGATTTCATTGTCCTGGACTATGAGGCAGACAAGGAGGTCCCCATCCTGCTAGGTAGACCATTTCTAGCCACAGGTAGGGCACTAATAGATGTTCAAAAAGGTGAGCTTACTATGAGGGTTCATGATGAAGAGGTAAAGTTTAGTGTATATAAAGCTTTAAGGTATCCCTCTGACCTTGAATCCTGTGCTAGCATGGATATTGTTGACTCACTGATGGAAGAACAATTAGAGCATGTATTATTAACCAAGCATGCCAATGAATATGTAGGATTAGATGTAGCTGACTTAAATATATCTGACATAATGGATATGCCTGTAGATAACCCACAGCATGTATGTATGAATGTAGATTTAACTGATAGAACTGTAAATCCGTTAAAACCCTCCATTGAGCATCCACCTGTTTTAGAACTGAAACCACTACCCACTCACCTCAAATATGCATATCTAGGAGATAATGATACGCTGCCTGTAATTATTTCTTCTAAGCTAAGTGAACAGCATGAGGGTGATTTAATTTTACTGCTTAAGCAACATAGGAAGGCTATAGCCTGGACTATTGCTGATATTCGAGGCATTAGCCCTTCTTATTGCATGCACAAAATTATACTCGAGGAAGAACACACACCTAGAGTAGATCACCAGCGTAGGTTAAACCCCTCTATGAAAGAGGTAGTGAAGAAAGAAATAATAAAGTGGTTAGATGCAGGAGTGATTTTCCCCATAGCTAGTAGCCAGTGGGTGAGCCCCATCCAATGTGTACCTAAGAAGGGGGGAATAACTGTGGTAGTCAATGAGAACAACGAACTGATTCCAACAAGGACTGTCACAGGGTGGAGAGTGTGTATGGATTACAGAAAACTAAATAAAGAAACTAAAAAAGACCATTTCCCTATACCGTTCATTGACCAGATGCTAGACAGAATAGCTGGTAGAGCCTACTATTGTTTCTTAGATGGCTATTCAGGCTATAATCAAATTACTATAGACCCTAAGGATCAAGAGAAGACCACCTTCACTTGCCCTTTTGGAAAGTTTGCCTTCCGCAGAATGCCTTTTGGCTTATGCAATGCACCGGCAACTTTCCAAAGGTGCATGATGGCAATCTTCTCTGAGTTGGATGAGTCCATGATAGAAATATTCATGGATGACTTCTCAGTCTTTGGGGATTCATTCAAAACCTGTCTAGAAAACCTAGGACAAGTCCTGGCTAGGTGTGAAGAGACCAACCTAGTCCTAAATTGGGAAAAGTGCCATTTTATGGTAGATGAAGGGATTGTCTTAGGACATAGAGTGTCAAGGGCAGGTGTAGAAGTTGATCGGGCGAAGATAGAGATCATAGAGAAGTTGGTAGAGCCCCAGAATGTCAAAGCCATTAGAAGCTTCTTAGGGCACGCTGGCTTCTATAGAAGGTTCATTAAGGACTTTTCTAAGATAGCCAAGCCTCTGTGCGAGCTTCTAGAGCTAAATAGACCATTTATCTTCTCTAAAGAATGTGTAGTAGCTTGGAAAACCCTTAAGGAAGCACTAGTCACAGCACCTATCATAGTCGGACCAAATTGGGATCTCCCATTTGAGATGCTATGCGATGCCAGTGACTATGCTGTAGGAGTCATGTTAGGACAGAAGATTGACAAGCTGACACACCCTGTCTATTATGCTAGCAAAACCTTGAATGAGGCTCAATGTAATTATACAACTACTGAAAAAGAGATGCTTGCTGTAGTGTTTGCTTGCGAAAAATTTAGAAATTACATTGTAGGCACTAGGACCATTGTATACACTGACCATTCTGCTTTAAAATATCTTATGAGGAAGGCTGACGCTAAGCCTAGATTGATTAGATGGGTGTTATTGCTGCAGGAATTTGATTTGGACATTCGGGACAAGAAAGGTTGTGAAAATGTGGTTGCAGATAACCTGTCTCGATTGCAGCACAATTGCGAAAAAATTGCGGAGACCGCAATTTCTGATGCTTTTATTGATGAACATGTCTTTGCTTTGGCTCATCGTGATAACGATGAGGAACCTTGGTTTGCTGACATTGCTAACTTCCGTGCATCACAGGTATTGCCAGTGTTCAAGGGAGGACAAGAGAAGAAGAGGTTCCTTCATGAAGCAAGGAAATTCATCTGGGATGACCCCACACTTTACAGAACCTGTGCTGATGGGTTGTTAAGGAAGTGTGTTTCAGCTGCTGAAGCGAAGTCTGTGCTGCAGCACTGTCACTCATCTCCTTATGGTGGACACTTTGGTGGTCAAAGAACAGCTGCGAAGGTATTTCAGAGTGGCTACTATTGGCCAACAATCTTCAAGGACGCCCACAACTATGCCCACAGCTGTGACGAATGCCAAAGGACAGGTAACCTCAGTCGCAAGGATGAGATGCCCCTCACCTACATCTTAGAGTTGGAGCTCTTTGATGTGTGGGGCATTGATTTCATGGGACCATTCCCTCCATCATCAGGTAACCTTTACATTTTGGTAGCAGTAGACTACGTGTCCAAGTGGGTAGAAGCCAAAGCATGTCCTAGTAATGATGCTAAAACAGTCACTAGCTTCTTGCATAGGCACATTTTCACTAGATTTGGGACTCCTCGTGCTATCATTAGTGATGAGGGGTCACATTTCATTAATAAGGCTATGTAGAAGATATTGGCTAAATATAACATTAGACATAGGGTAGCTACTCCCTATCACCCACACTCGAATGGCCAAGCTGAAATTTCCAATAGGGAGATAAAGAACATCCTAGAAAAGGTGGTCAAACCTAATAGGAAAGACTGGTCATTTAAGCTTGAGGATGCACTTTGGGCTTATAGAAAAGCATATAAGACACCCCTAGGCATGTCTCCCTATAGGTTGGTGTATGGCAAGGCTTGCCACTTGCCACTTGAGTTAGAAAACAAAGCATTTTGGGCCATGAAGGAATTGAATTTTTGTGTAAAGGATGCGGGGACATTAAGGTCTTTGCAGCTACATGAACTTGATGAGCTTAGGCATATGGCCTATGAGAATGCCAAAATGTATAAAGAAAAGACCAAAATATGGCACGACAGTAGACTTAGGATCAAAGACTTTAGGAAAGGCCAACTTGTCCTATTATTTAACTCACGTCTAAAGATATTTCCGGGCAAACTAAAGTCCAGATGGTCGGGTCCATTTGTTATTACTAATGTCTTTGTTCATGGTGCGATAGAGATAAAAAACCTGCAGCAAGGACAGCCATTTATGGTCAATGGTGCTAGATTGAAGCACTACTATGAGGAAGGAGATGTGAAGACTCTCTCGGCCTTCCTCTTGACTGAAGCATGACAAAAAGAACGAGAGAGAACGAGTGGTTACTGTGCTCGTTTTTCCGGTTATCGTTTGTATGTTTTGTGGTGTAATTTTAACTGCGTATTTAATGTTTGTTTTATTTGTTTTTGCAAGGATTCGAAAGAGGGGATCAAGGAGAGTAAATCCAGCTTTGAAAATCGAGAAACGGTTGAGCCAAATAAAAGATACGGACGCGCAAAGTTGGAGATTTTGATGAAATAATATCCCTAGAATTGCGCTAGAATTGCTGGATCCGCAAAAAGAGCCGTTGGGATTTTTTTTCCGTTGCCTTTATATCCGTTGGAAGGCGCTCGATCGATACGATTATCTCTCTCTTTGCTCTCCAAAAATTCAGCGATTCTCTCCATCTTTGATTCTTCTCTCAAGATCTTCAAGACTCGACAATGGTTTCCACAAGGGCCGAAAGATCCGCAGCCAAGAAGAAGGCTGATGACGCAGCTGAAGCGGCTGCGAGGGAAGCATTGCTCACCCTTGCAGACGATGGTGCCGTTCGCACCGGTCCTCTTCCCAAGCTTCCTATTCGTAGGAGGAAGTGGAGGGTGGTCACTGAGATTCCTGCGGGATCATCTGAGCCAGTGGGCACGCCCAAGAAACGCCGGTGGAGTGTCAAGACGGCCGCCGAACCAAGCACAGCAAAGACTCCCTCTATGGAGAGTCAAGAAACTGATCGTGCATCCCACGAGTCAGCCAAAGAAGGTTCGTCGCCGTCTGCATCACCTGCACACAACCCTTCACCGTCTGAACCAGTGCCAAGCGCAGAGTCGTCGCCGCCTGCGCAGATCTCCGAGTTGTCTCCAGCACCTCAGAGTTCTGACCCGACACCTGCAGCAGTGCAGAGTCCTGAACTGCCATCTTCGCCACTGAGTTCTGCGCGGACACCATCAGCAGAGCACAATTCTCCACGGCCTGATCCTGAATTCCCTTATGGGGATTATCAAGAGTCCACTCAGGGCAGTGGAGATGCTGGGGAAGACGAAGTCTTCTCTCCTATGAGGGAAGATAGCCCTGCCGAGCCTGCACAGCAGGACGATTCTATGGAGGAGACGTTGGGGGCATGCCTCCAGCAGATCAACATCAAGGCCAGGCTCAAGAAGAAGAAGAAGGCCAAGATTGTCAAGGCCAAGAAGTTGAAGACAAAGAAGGCCAAGAAGGTGCCGTCGACGGACAAAGAGAGTACTGAGCCTTCGCTCAAACGCCTCAAGGTGGAGGCTGCCGAATCATCCAAACCAGCAGATAAGGGGAAGGCTAAACTCTACCCTGAAGACGAACCTCAGTCAGGGAGGTATGTCTCGTCTGACGCTGAATCCAGGGGTGCTGAGCTGAGGAAGAGGGACCTGTTGCACGAGAAAGGCTTCCTCGACCGACTCGCTGACCTGCCGCAGTTCTTGCGCGCAGGAGTGATCAACCACGGCTGGGAGGAATTTTGCAGACCGCCTAATCCAGCCTACACGAGCATGGTGTACGATTTCTACGCCAATGTGCTCAGCCCTGAGGATGGCCTGTCTGTGGTCAGAGGGGTGGAAGTGGATTTCTCAGCCAAAGCCATCAATGAAGCCTTTGGTCTCAAGGGCCAAACGCACACAGATTATGCGCGGATAGTTGATGAGCCGACTGAGGCAGTGCTGGAAGAGGCCATTCGCATAATTGGCCAGCCCGAAGCAGCGTGGACTGTCTCACGCAATGGGAGGCACACCTTAATGAGTGCCAATCTGACAGCAAAGGCAGCTGTTTGGTTTGCCTTTGTGAGGAGAAAGCTGTCCCCTGTGACCCACGAGACGACAATCAACCAGAGTAGATCACTGCTGGTCTATGCTATCATGCGCGGTCTCACGGTCAATGTGGGGGAGATCATGTCAGCTGCCATTGCTGAGTGCGCAAAGAAAGGTAAGGGACCCTTGTTTTTCCCTAATACTATAACCAAGCTATGTTTGCTTGCAGGAGTCCCCACCGAGCGCCTGGAGCAGCAGATGGCCTACACGGGCCACTTGGAGCTGCCTGCTAACCTGAGGCTGAGAAGAAAGGGGAATATGGAGTTTGAACTGGATAGGCTGGCTGCTGAACAGTCTCTATCCATGGCCTGCTTGATGGATATGCAGAGAAGAATGGCTCAATGGGCCACTTATGCGCAGGCGAGGGACAAGGAAGTTGCAGACCAGCTGGGGTGCCTCTTCCCTGAGTTCCCTACCAATCTTCTAACTCCATGGGTGCCCCCAAGACCAAGGCAACCTGATGAGGATGACGAGGATTGAGTGCTGGTTTGAAGTGCACTAAAGGGAGTATTACTGTTCCCTTAGAAAACCAAAAACAATTTTTCTGCTTTCTGATAGGATCATGTGCATTATGCTGTTTTGTGTTCAACTTTTGATCTGTTTTTAATGTTTAGTTTTATGTTTTTTTCTTTTGCTTAGTCTAGTCTGATGTTAGCTGAATAGGTAGGATAGTTTAGCTTTATTTGTAGGATGCGTGAGTAACAGGAAAAAGCATGCTGAGGGGCCCTAATCAATGTTATATCTGCCCTGATCTAATTGCGAAATAATTGCGGTACCCGCAATTTTCATGACTGAAAGCATGTTTTGGACTGTCTGTTTAGCTAGGCTGTGATCTGTTTAAATTCCTTCTTTTGCTGCTATCATGACTACCATATATAGCTTATCTGAAAGCATGCTGGATGGGTGTCATAGGCCACCCTTTGCTAGTTTAAATCGACCTCTAAAAAGCTCAGCATGCACAGCTTTAAGCCCTTAACTGTCTGTTTTTTTAATTTAATGCTACTGTGATATTTTCTTTTCACTGTTCTGTCTATGCCTAGGGCTTTAGATTCTCTTTGTTTTACCTTAGACTAGATGCTTCTAGGATAGTTTGGGGGTGTGCCACCTCAGACACTCATTGGGGACAATGAGTAGTTGAAGTTTGGGGGAGGCCACCCTAGGCCTAGGAACATTCCTCTCTCCCTTAGAAACATAAGCATTCTTCTTCTTCCTTTAAAAAAAAAAAAATGATGAACTGAAAAAAGAAAAAAAAAAGAAAAAATGAAAAATAGAATAAGAGGGGGGTCTCTCTTAGGTTGCTAAGTAATCAGTGCCAAGTGTGTGACCCACAAATGGCATTGCATCAAAAGGCAACCAGAGGAGAGGCCCCACCTAAGTAAGAAAAAGGGAAAAGAATAGGGAAGAAGAATGTATACCTAGGAGTTATAACTTTGTGGCTTAGATGTCCTATTTAAAAAGAACTCTGATCCTCAATTAGCTAAGCACAAAGTTATAACTTGTAGGGTTGTTTAGGGAGATGAGTGTTTATCCAATGTAGTGATGCCAGGGTTTAGGTTGTTCTTTAAAAGTACCACTGTCACCGTTAATACTAAGACTGGCATGACTCTAAGGAATCCTAGACACATTAAAAATAAAGCTAGAAGCATGTACTGAGTCTGAGGTAAAGCTAGGCAGAATTTGAAACCTTAGGGATAGTGGCATGATATGACAAAAGCAAATAGATTAGTTGTAGGGAGTTAATAAAAACAGGTGAGTGTTAGGCAGGCGAAGGCAGAAGAAGCTAGATAAGAGGGTAGTTTTAAAACTGAGAAGTGTGTCACAGGACAGCAGTGCTATAGGTAGGGATATAAGGGAGTCAGTAGGTGGTTAAAGAAGAAGAAACAGCAGCCTAGGAAAGTCCTTAGTATGCTTGAGGACAAGCAAAGCCTTAAGTTTGGGGGTGTGTTAAGTCTCTGAAAGTGACTTATTTAGGACCCATTTAGCTTAAGAAGATGTACACTTCTAGGTGTTTTTGATAGCATTTAGCCTAAACCTATGCTTTAATATGAGAATTAGAAGAAGGTAGCTAATCTAGGACTTATGTACAATAGGTAGAAAAAGGGTTGAAAACCGAAGGAAAAGAGTGAAAAAAGCTGCATTGCGACAGCATTGCGAAAACATTGCTGAGGCCGCAATTATTCAAGTGAAAACCGTAAGTTGACTGATCTTTTTCCGTTAATTTCCGTAATTTCAGGGATTCATTCTTTCTCCTCCATCCATTCTGATATATGACGTTGAAGATTGATGGTTCTCCTTGGCCCAAACGCACCTGCAAACTACTATAAAAGGGGGCCAAAGTCGGAGGTTTGATCATCATTCGAAGCGCAGAAGACTTCTCGCAGTCCATCATTTCTCTCTGTTTTCCTTTGCCGTCTGTTGGAGTGAGAGTCTCAGCTGTTGGAATCGATAATCTGATAGGAAGGAGAGAAGATTCTTCTTCTCTCTCGATTGGATTCATCCAAGCAAGGCTGACCTTTCATCCCCTTCATTCGAGGCGACTGCAACGAAGCTTTTTAAGCACCTTTACTGCTTTTCTGTTGTTCTTCTTCTTATTTCCAGTTTGATCAATGTTGTTCTTAGCCTAGTACTTTAATTACTGCATTTCGTTGTTGTCTGTCTTTGAATCATTTCTTTTGAAGCTTTCCTTTGTCGTTCAAACATTCAAAGTAATCAAAGTAAAATTCTGCATTTCACAGTTTCCACCTTCTGCTGGTACGTTTTGTCTTATTGTTTTAAGCTTATTTCTCTTCTAAGCATGTCTGTTTTATCTACCCTTTCTGTTCTCCAATTATCCATGAGTAGCTAAGCCACTTAAGGGCATGCTAATGACAGAACTATAGGCTAAAAAACGTGAACCAAGCATGTAGGATCGCCTTCGAAACATTGATTGTATGTAAGCTTCATCCCACGGGCAATTTCGATTGGCCATCCATTTTGTCCAAAGAACTCCTAACCTCTGGAAGGAGTAAGAGTTCAGAGTCATATAATCATGCTAGCCTTTCATGGTACTCAGGAAACGGCCTAGGAATAGGCGTTTCCCTAGTACAAACTAAACACTCCTGTTTTAACAAGATGCTTAAGACCTTACTTTGAAGTCGAGTAAACTTAAGACTCTAATGCATGGAATCGGACGATACTTGAGATAGAGTGAGTTTGATGTCTAGAGAGTTGGTCCAATGCTTGAGAATCGTAATAAAATGCCTATAGGATAGTCATTAGTAGCCCTTAATTCACCCATTTACACACTTTCGCTGTTATTTAATTGCGGAAACATTGCGGTCCCCGCAATTCTGCTAAATTTTCATTCTGTTTAGCTGTTTTCTTCTTCGTTTATCAATTCCATCTCTTGTCCTTTGAGTCTAATTTCAACTTGCATTTGTTTATGTTATATTCCTTTACACATTCAGCAAAAATTAGATAATTAAAAACCAATTTTACCCCATCAAATCCACCCCATCTTTCTTAACAAATACACTTCGCGAATAACTAAACATAAGTCTGTGGAAAAAACGAATGAAATATACTTACTACTTGCTGTGCGGCCATGTATGCTTGCATGTTCTAAGTGCTCTCTCTACCTTATTGCTTATTTATCTTTACACATTGAGCACGCAACACCTAGCAGGATGGGGACCTCCTTGTCTGCTTCATAATCCAGGATAATGAAATCTGCAAGGAAAATAAACTTGTCAACCTTTACTAAAATATCCTCAATCTTACCTTCTGGGTATGCAATGGATCTGTCTGCTAATTGTAAAGTGACAGTGGTTGGACGTGCTTCTCCTATTCCTAGCTGGCGGAATAGTGATAGGGGCATGAGGTTTATGCTGGCGCCCATGTCACAAAGCGCTCTGCCCACGTGCTTGCCTCCAAGTTCTACAGGTAAGGTAAAGGAACCAGGATCCTTCTCCTTCTTGGGCAACTTGTTTTGGAGTATGGCACTGCACTCCTCAGTGAGGTTTACTGTTTCAAACTCACCAATTATTTTTTTGTTAGTAATAATGTCCTTCAAAAACTTTACATAGGAAGGCATAGACTGTAAAACTTCTACAAAAGGAATGTTGACATGCACTTGCTTAAGAATTTCTAAGAATTTATTAAAATGCACTTCCTGTTCCTGCTTCTTCTTAAGCCTTCGAGGATATGGAGGTGGTGGCACATATGCAGGCACGTCAGGTCGCCTTAAGATAGGTGGAGGCCTTGGAATTTCTTCTATCTCCTCAACAATTGGCTCTAGCCTGACTCCTGATGTGCTAGTTGATGGTGGACCTTGGTTTGGCAGAGACTCCCGTGGAGCACTAGACTCAGTGTTCTCTACTCTCTTTGGTGTGTCCTTTGTGTTGCTCACCAATGGTCTACCACTTCTAAGTTCAATTGCTTGAACTTGCTCTTTACCATCTCTCCTTGGCACCTCGGTGTCAGCAGGGAGTCTACCTTGGGGCCTACTCTTGAGTTCATTGGCTAATTGGCCTATTTGGTTCTCTAGGCTTCTAAGAGTGGCTTGCTGGCTTTGAAGAGTAGCATCATTCTTAGCTATGTATTCCTTGAGTAAGTTTTCTACAGAAGATCCTACAGGTTGGTTGTATGGTTTTTGATACATGGATTGGTTATGTTGGGGAGTGAAACCAGGTGTTCCACTCGGTCTAGGTTGGTTAGGATTTTGGTTAGTATTTTGTTGGCCACCCCATGACAGGTTTGGGTGGTTCCTCCAACCAGGGTTGTAAGTATTGGAATAGGGGTTGTTCCTAGGCTGCTGCTGGCTTCCAATGTAGCAGACTGAGGCTGGATTCCCAGGGCAGTATTCATACAGGTGCCCTTCCCCACAGAATCCACACACAAGTGTCTCACCTTGACTTGGTTGGGTGCCCATTGACATGGCGGTAGCGGTGTTGGCACTTGTTTGGAGATTGGCTTGAGCCATTTGCTTAACTAGGTTGGTCAGGGCATTTATTTGGGTGCTCATTGCACTTAGAGCATCCTTGTCTTGAGCTCTAGTTGGCTCAACTGGATCATCTGACCACCTACAATGAGATGCTGAGATTTTCTCCAAGATCTCATAGGCCTCGTTGTAACTCTTGGACAGCATGGAACCACCAGCAGATGAATTTAAGACTTGCCTAGTGCTGGGGTTGCATCCTTTGAAAAAGACCTCTATTTGGATACACCATGGGATGCCATGATGTGGACATTTGAGAAGAAGGTCCTTGAACCTTGTCCAAGCTTCGTGAAGAGATTCATTATCAGCTTGCTTGAACTTAACTATATCATCACGAAAGGTAGAATTCCTATCAGGTGGGAAGTATTTGACTAGGAATTTCTCAGCTAAATCTGTCCAATTAAGGACAGATCCAGAGGGTAATGAGTTCAACCATGTTTTGGCTTTGTCCCTCAAAGAGTAAGGGAACAAGTATAGCCTCAAAGCTTCTTGGGACACTCCAGGGATGATGAAGGTATCACTAACTCCTAAGAAGTTCCTAAGATGGTTGTGGGGGTCCTCATTTTCTATCCCAAATAATTGTCCCACAGTGGACAACATTTGGAACATCACTGGCTTTAACTCGAATGAGTTGGCAGTGATTTCAGGACGGATTATGCTGGGGTTCAGCTCCCCAGGCATAGGTACTAAATATGAAAGGATGGCACTATTCTTGTCATTCGCTATTTCGATGGGGTTGCGAGTGACAGGTACCGAATTTGGAATTATTCCAGCCATTTCTTCTTGAGACAATTGTGGAGGAATTGTGGTTCCCGCAATTATTTGAGGTATAGAGGGTTGGTTAAAAAGACGTTTCTTGGCTTTATTTCTGGCTCTAAATAGTCTCTCGGGCTCAGGATTGAACTCTAGATCACTACTTGAATGCTCACTCATAAACTAACCCAACTAGTACCTGCAAAAGAAATGAACCTAGATTAGTTCCAATTGACAATAAACTTGGTGTTTCAAACTTAACTAACTTCGTTTTCACTAAAATAAATCCCCGGCAGCGGCGCCAAAAACTTGTTGCGTGCTCAATGTGTTAAAATAATTAGGCAATAAAGGAGATAGAGCACTCAGAACATGCAAGCATACATGATCTTATAGCAAGTAGTAAGTATATTTCATTCGTTTTCCCACAGAGATTTATGTTTAGCTATTCGCGAAGTGTTTTGTTAAGAAAGAAGGGGTGGATTTGATGGGGTAAAATTGGTTTTTAATTATCTAATTTTTGCTGAATGTGTAAAGGGTAGCAACATAAACGAGAACAAGTGAAAGCTAAATTCAAACGAAAAGAGACGAGATTAATAAATGAAGGTAAAGACAGCTAAATAGAATGGAAACTTAGACGGAATTGCGGGGACCGCAATTCTACCGCAATTATAATAACAGCGAAAGTGTGCAAATGGGTGAATTAAGGGCTACATGACTATCCTATAGGCATTTTTATACGATTCTCAAACACTGGATCTACTCTCTATGCATCAAACTATCTCAAACTCATGTATCGTCCGATTCCATGCATTAGATTCTTTAGTTTACTCAACTCAAAGTAAGGTCTTAAGCATCTTGTTAAGGCAGAAAGATATGGTTTGTACTAGGGAAACGCCTATTCCTAGGCCGTTTTCTGGTTACCTTGGAAGGCTAGCATGATAATATGACTCTGAACTCTTACTCCTTCCAGAGGTTAGGAGTTCTTTGGACAAAATGGATGGCCAATCGAAATTGCCCGTGGGATGAAGCTTACATACAATCAATGTTCGAGAGCTATCCTACATGTTTGGTTCACGTTTTTTTTAGCCTATAGTGTTGTCATTAGCATGCCCCTAAGTGATTTAGTTACTCATGGATATAAGGAGAACATAACTAAAGGATAAAATAGACATGCTTAGAAGGGAAATGTGCTTAAAACAGTAAGGGAAAGCAGTAGAATGCAAAAGCGAGAGACTGTGAAATACTGAACTTTGCGTTTGATTAATTGATTGTTTGAATGAATATAAAAGATACTTAAAGTAAAGAACAGCAAGACAGAACCCAACGAAATGAACTGAATGAACAACAAGAACAGAAACAACACAAGACAGAGTTGTAAAATAGAAATGAAGAACAGAAAGCAGTAAAACAGCTCGAATGACTCGTTGCAGCCGCTTCGAATGAAGGATGAGAAAGGTCAGCCTTGCTTGGATGAATCCAATCGGGAGAGAAGAAGAATCTCCTCTCCTTCCTATCAGATTATCGATTCCAACAGCTGAGCTTCGCAAACCAGCAGACGGCAAAGGAAAACAGGAGAAAAGATGGACTGCGAGAAGACTTCTACGCTTTCGGATGATGCTTGAACCTCCGACTTTGACCCCCTTTTATAGTAGTTTGCAGGTGCGTTTGGGCCAAGGAGAACCATCAATCTTCAACGTCGTATATCAGAATGGATGGAGGAGAAAGAACGAATCCCTGAAATAACGGAAATTAACAGAAAAAGATCAGTCAACTTACGGTTTTCACTTGAATAATTGCGGTGTCCGCAATGTTTTCGCAATGCTTGTTTTTTCATTCTTTTCCTTCGGTTTTCAACCCTTTTCTTTCCTATTGTGCATAAGTCCTAATTTAGCTACCTTCTTCTCATTCTCATATTTAAGCATAGGTTTAGGCTAAATGCTATCAAAAACACCTAAAAGTGTACATCTTCTTAAGCTAAATGGGTCCTAAATAAGTCACTTTCAGAGACTTAACATGAGGCTATATCTTTTCCCTTATTCTTTGAGGGACAAAGCCAAAACGTGGTTGAACTCATTACCCTCTGGATCTGTCCTTAATTGGACAGACTTAGCAGAAAAATTCCTAGTCAAATACTTCCCACCTGATAGGAATTCTACCTTTCGTAATGACATAATCAAGTTCAAACAAGCTGACACTGAGTCTCTTCACGAAGCTTGGACAAGGTTTAAAGATCTTCTTCTTAAATGTCCACACCATGGCATCCCATGGTGTATCCAAATAGAGGTCTTTTTCAAAGGATGCAACCCCAACACTAGACAAGTCTTAAACTCATCTGCTGGAGGTTCCATGTTGTCCTAAAGTTACAACGAGGCCTATGAGATCTTGGAGAAGATCTCAGCATCTCACTGTAGGTGGTCAGATGATCCAGTTGAGCCAACTAGAGCTCAAGACAAGGATGCTCTAAGTGCAATGAGCAGCCAAATAAATGCCCTGACCAACCTAGTTAAGCAAATGGCTCAAACCAATCTCCAAACAAGTGTCAACACCGCTACAGCCATGTCAATGGGCACCCAACCAAGTCAAGGTGAGACACTTATCTGTGGATTCTGTGGGGAAGGGCACCCGTATGAATACTGCCCTGGGAATCCAGCCTCAGTCTGCTATGTTGGAAGCCAACAGCAGCCTAGGAACAACCCCTATTCTAATACTTACAACCCTGGTTGGAGGAACCACCCAAACCTGTCATGGGGTGGCCAACAAAATGCTAACCAAGCTCCTAACCAACCAAGACCGAGTGGAACACCTGGTTTCACTCCCCAACATAACCAATCCATGTATCAAAAACCATACAACCAACCTGTAGGATCTTCTGAAAAAAACTTACTTAAGGAATACATAGCCAAGAATGATGCCACTCTCCAGAGCCAGCAAGCTACTCTTAGGAGCCTAGAGAACCAAATAGGGCAACTAGCCAATGAAATCAAAAGTAGGCCCCAAGGTAGACTCCCTGCTGACACTGAAGTGCCAAGGAGAGATGGTAAAGAACAAGTGCAAGCAATTGAACTTAGAAGTGGTAGACCATTGGTAAGCAACACCAAAGACACACCAAAGAGATTAGAGAACACTGAGTCTAGTGCTCCACTGGAGTCTCTGCCAAACCAAGGTCCACCACCAACAAGCACAGCAGGAACAAGGCTAGAGCCAATCATAGAGGAGATAGAAGAAATTCCAAGGCCTCCACCTATCCTGAGGCGACCTGATGTGCCTGCATATGTGCCCCCACCTCCATTTCCTAGAAGGCTAAAGAAAAAACAAGAACAGGAAGTGCACTTTAATAAATTTCTAGAAATTCTTAAGCAAGTGCATGTTAATATTCCTTTTGTAGAAGTTTTACAGTCTATGCCTTCTTATGTAAAGTTTTTGAAAGATATTATTACTAACAAGAGAATAATTGGTGAGTTTGAAACAGTCAATCTCACTGAGGAGTGCAGTGCCATACTCCAGAACAAGCTACCCAAGAAGGAGAAGGATCCTGGTTCCTTCACCCTACCTGTAGAGCTAGGAGGCAAGCACGTGGGCAGAGCTCTTTGTGACCTGGGAGCCAGCATAAACCTCATGCCCCTATCACTATTCCGCCAGCTAGGAATAGGAGAAGCACGACCAACCACTGTCACTTTACAACTAGCAGACAGATCCATTGCATACCCTGAAGGTAAGATTGAGGATATTTTAGTAAAGGTTGACAAGTTTATTTTCCTTGCAGATTTCATTATCCTGGATTATGAAGCAGACAAGGAGGTCCCCATCCTGTTAGGCAGACCATTTCTAGCCACAGGTAGGGCACTAATAGATGTCCAAAAAGGTGAGCTCACAATGAGGGTTCATGATGAAGAGGTGAAATTCAGTGTTTATCAAGCCTTAAGGTACCCCTCTGACTCTGAATCTTGTGCTAGCATGGACACTGTAGATTCATTAATGGAAGAACAATTGGAGCATGAATTATTGACTAAGCATGCTAATAACTATGTAGGATTAGAATTAACTGATTTAAACATAGCTGAGATAATGGACATACCTGTAAATAACCCTCAGCATGTTTGTATGAATATTGACTTAACTGAAAAATCTTTGAATCCATTAAAACCATCCATTGAGCATCCACCTGTCTTAGAATTAAAACCTCTCCCCACTCACCTCAAGTATGCATATCTAGGAAGTAATGATACCTTGCCTGTAATTATTTCTTCTAAATTAAGTGAAAAGCATGAGGTTGAACTGATTTTACTACTTAAGCAACATAGGAAGGCTATTGCATGGACTATTGCTGATATTAGAGGCATTAGCCCTTCTTATTGCATGCATAAGATTATACTAGAGGAAGAGCATACACCTAGAGTAGATCACCAACGTAGGCTGAATCCCTCTATGAAAGAGGTAGTTAAGAAAGAAATAATTAAATGGTTAGATGCTGGTGTGATCTTCCCCATAGCTAGTAGTCAGTGGGTGAGCCCTATACAATGTGTACCTAAGAAGGGGGGGATGACTGTGGTAGTCAATGAGAACAATGAACTGATTCCAACTAGGACTATCACAGGGTGGAGAGTTTGCATGGATTATAGGAAGCTAAATAAAGAGACCAAAAAAGACCATTTCCCTCTACCATTCATTGACCAAATGTTAGACAGAATAGCTGGTAGAGCCTACTACTGTTTCTTAGACGGTCATTCAGGGTATAACCAGATTATTATAGACCCTAAAGACCAAGAGAAGACTACCTTCACTTGCCCTTTTGGAACTTTTGCCTTTCGCAGAATGCCTTTTGGCTTATGCAATGCACCGGCAACTTTCCAAAGGTGCATGTTGGCAATCTTCTCTGATTTGGATGAGTCCATGATAGAGATATTCATGGATGATTTCTCAGTCTTTGGGGATTCATTTACAAACTGTCTAGAGAACCTAGGACAAGTCCTGGCTAGGTGTGAGGAGACCAACCTAGTCCTAAATTGGGAAAAGTGCCATTTCATGGTGGATGAGGGGATTGTCTTAGGTCATAGAGTGTCAAGGGCAGGTGTAGAAGTTGACAGAGCAAAAATTGAAATAATAGAGAAATTGGTAGAACCCCAAAATGTCAAGGCCATTAGAAGTTTCTTAGGGCATGCTGGTTTCTATAGAAGGTTCATTAAGGACTTTTCTAAGATCTCCAAGCCTCTATGTGAGCTTCTAGAGCTAAACAAACCATTCATTTTCTCTAAAGAGTGTGTCCTAGCTTGGAAAACCCTTAAGAAAGCACTAGTCACAGCACCTATTATAGTAGGGCCAAATTGGGACCTCCCATTTGAGATGTTATGTGATGCTAGTGACTATGCTGTAGGGGTTATGTTAGGACAGAAGATTGACAAGTTAACACACCCTGTCTATTATGCTAGTAAGACACTTAATGAGGCACAATGCAACTACACAACCACTGAGAAGGAGATGCTAGCTGTAGTGTTTGCTTGTGAGAAATTTAGGAACTATATTGTAGGCACCAGAACAATTGTGTATACTGACCATTCTGCTTTAAAGTACCTTATGAGGAAGGCTGATGCTAAGCCTAGGTTGATTAGGTGGGTACTGCTGCTGCAAGAGTTTGATCTGGACATTAGAGATAAGAAAGGAAGTGAAAATGTGGTTGCAGATCATCTTTCTAGATTGCAGCATAATTGCGAAAAAATTGCGGAACCCGCAATTTCTGATGCTTTTATTGATGAACATGTCTTTGTATTGACTCATCGTGATAACGATGAGGAACCGTGGTTTGCTGACATTGCTAACTTCCTTGCATCACAGGTACTACCAGCTTTCAAGGGAGGCCAAGAGAAGAAGAGGTTCCTTCATGAGGCAAGGAAATTCATATGGGATGACCCCACACTTTACAAAACATGTGCTGACGGCTTGCTAAGGAAGTGTGTTTCAGCTGCTGAGGCGAAGTCTGTGCTGCAGCACTGCCACACAGCTCCTTATGGTGGACACTTTGGTGGCCAAAGAACAGCTGCAAAGGTATTTCAGAGTGGCTACTATTGGCCAACGATCTTCAAGGATGCCCACAACTATGCCCACAGCTGTGATGAATGCCAAAGAACAGGTAACCTCAGTCGCAAGGATGAAATGCCTCTCACCTACATCTTAGAGTTGGAACTCTTTGATGTATGGGGCATTGACTTCATGGGACCATTTCCCCCATCCTCAGGTAACCTTTACATATTAGTGGCAGTAGACTATGTATCCAAGTGGGTAGAGGCCATAGCATGTCCCAATAATGATGCCAAAACAGTCATAAAATTCTTGCATAGGCAAATTTTTACTAGGTTTGGAACACCACGTGCTATCATTAGTGATGAGGGGACACATTTCATTAATAAGGCTATGGAGAGAGTGTTGGCTAAGTATAACATTAGACATCGAGTAGCCACTCCCTATCACCCACACTCGAATGGTCAGGCTGAAATTTCTAACAGGGAGATTAAGAACATCTTAGAAAAAGTGGTCAAACCTAATAGAAACGACTGGTCATTTAAACTCGAGGATGCACTTTGGGCGTATAGAACTGCATATAAGACCCCTCTAGGTATGTCCCCTTACAGACTTGTGTATGGTAAAGCTTGTCATCTTCCATTTGAGTTAGAAATTAAGGCATTTTGGGCACTAAAAGAGTTGAATTATTGCGTGACCGATGCAGGAACGTTGCGGTCTCTGCAATTACATGAGCTTGATGAGCTTAGACATATGTCTTATGAAAATGCCAAAATGTATAAGGAAAAGACCAAGATTTGGCACGATAGTAGACTTAGGATCAAGAACTTTAAGAAAGGCCAACTTGTCTTATTATTTAACTCACGATTGAAATTATTTCCAGGCAAACTTAAGTCTAGATGGTCAGGTCCATTTGTAATTACTAATGTGTTTGTTCATGGTGCCATCGAGATAAACAACCTGCAGCAAGGTCAACCATTCATGGTTAATGGTGCAAGGTTGAAGCCCTACTATGAGGAAGGAGATGTGAAGACTCTCTCGGCCTTCCTCTTGACTGAAGCATGAAATTAAGAACGAGAGAGGACGAGTGATTGCTGTGCTCGTCAACATGAGGCTCATGCCTTAGTTTATTTTTTGCGATTTTCCGGTTATCATTTGTGTATAAGTTTGTATGATTTTAATTGCGAATTTGATGTTGATTTTATTTCTTTTTGTAGGGAATCAATAGAGGGAATCAAGGAGATTAAATCCAGCTTTAAAAATCAAGAAGATATTGGGCCAAATCAAAGATACGGTTGAGCAAAGATTGACATTTAAATGGAAAAAATCTCCAACGGTCACTAGAATTGCGCTGGATTTGCAGGATCCGCAAAAATATAGCCGTTGGGATTTTTCCGTTTGCTTTATATCCGTTGAGACGCGCGTTGATCTATACGATTTCCCAAGTATCTGAACTCCAAGAAAGCTGCGATTCTCTTCATCTGTGATTCTTCTCTCCAAACCTCCACGATTCAACAATGGTGCTCACGAGGGCTGAAAGGTCTGCGGCCAAGAAGAAGGCTGACGACGCTGAAACGGCTGCGAGAGACGCACTGCTTGCCTTGGCTGAGGCTGATGCTGCGCGAACTGAACGACTTCCCAAACTTCCGATTCGCAAGAAGAAGTGGAAGGTCGTCACAGAGATACCTGTTGGACCCTTGTTGCGTGCTCAATGTGTAAAGATAAATAAGCAATAAGGTAGAGAGAGCACTTAGAACATGCAAGCATACATGGTCTCACAGCAAGTAGTAAGTATATTTCATTCGTTTTTTCCACAGAGACTTATTTTTAGCTATTCGCGAAGTGTGATTGTTAAGAAAGATGGGATGAATTTGATGGGGTAAAATTGGTTTTTAATTATCTACTTTTTGCTGAATGTATAAAGGGATATAACATAAACAAATGCAAGTTGAAACTAGACTTAAAAGACAAGAGATGGAATTAACAAACGAGGAAGAAAACAGCTAAACAGAATGAAAATCTGGCAGAATTGCGAGGACCGCAATGTTACCGCAATTAAATAACAGCGAAACTGAGTAAATGGGTGAATTAAGGGCTACTAATGACTATCCTATAGGCATTTTATTACGATTCTCAAGCATTGGACCAACTCTCTATACATCAAACTCACTCTATCTCAAGTATCGTCCGATTCCATGCATTAGAGTCTTAAGTTTACTCGACTTCAAAGTAAGGTCTTAAGCATCTTGTTAAAACAGGAGTGTTTAGTTTGTACTAGGGAAACGCCTATTCCTAGGCCGTTTCCTGATTACCATGAAAGGCTAGCATGATTATATGACTCTGAACTCTTACTCCTTCCAGAGGTTAGGAGTTCTTTGGACAAAATGGATGGCCAATCGAAATTTCCCGTGGGATGAAGCTTACATACAATCAATGATTCGAGAGCTATCCTACATACTTGATGCACGTTTTTTAGCCTATAGTTCTGTCATTAGCATGCCCCTAAGTGGCTTAGCTACTCATGGATATATGGAGAACAGAAAGGGTAGATAAAACAGACATGCTTAGAAGAGAAATATGCTTAAAACAATGAGACAAAACGTAGCAGCAGAAGGTGGAAACTGTGAAATGCAGAATTTTACTTTGATTACTTTGAATGTTTGAACGACAAAGGGAAGCTTCAAAAGAAATGATTCAAAGACAGACAACAACGAAATGCAGTAATTAAAGCACTAGGCTAAGAACAACAATGATCAAACTGGAAATAAGAAGAAGAACGAACGAAAAGCAGTAAAGGTGCTTGAAAAGCTTCGTTGCAGTCGCCTCGAATGAAAGGGATGAAAGGTCAGCCTTGCTTGGATGAATCCAATCGAGAGAGAAGAAGAATCTTCTCTCCTTCCTATCAGATTATCGATTCCAACAGCTGAGACTCTCACTCCAACAGACGGCAAAGTAAAACAGAGAGAAATGATGGACTGCGAGAAGACTTCTGCGCTTCGAATGATGATCAAACCTCCGACTTTGGCCCCCTTTTATAGTAGTTTGCAGGTGCGTTTGGGCCAAGGAGAACCATCAATCTTCAACGTAATATATCAGAATGGATGGAGGAGAAAGAACGAATCCCTGAAAATACGGAAATTAACAGAAAAAGATCAGTCAACTTACGGTTTCCACTTGAATAATTGCGGTCACCGCAATGTTTTCGCAATTCATTCGCAATGCTTATTTTTTCATTCTTTTCCTTCGGTTTTCAACCCTTTTTCTACCTATTGTGCATAAGTCCTAAACTAGCTACCTTCTTCTAATTCTCATATTAAAGCATAGGTTTAAGCTAAATGCTATCAAAAACACCTAAAAGTGTACATCTTCTTAAGCTAAATGGGTCCTAAATAAGTCACTTTCAGAGACTTAACACACCCCCAAACTTAAGGTTTTGCTTGTCCTCAAGCATACTAAGGACTTACTTAGGCTTGTTTTTTTTTTATCTTCTTTAACTACTTACCGACTCCCCTATATCCCTATCTCTAGCAGTGCTGTCCTGTGACACACTTCTGAGTTTAGAACTAACCTCTTTATCAAGCTTCTTCTGACTTCACCTGCCTACTATACCTGCTGTTTTTATTAACCCCCTACTACTGATCTAGCTACTTTTATGACATCATGCCACTATCCCTAAGGTTTCAAATTCTACCAAGCTTTACTCCAGACTCAGTACATGCTTCTAGCTTTATTTTTAATGTGTCTAGGATTCCTTAGAGTCATGCCAGTCTTAGTATTAACAGTGACAGTGGTACTTTTAGAGAACAACCTAAACCCTGGCATCACTACATTGGATATACATTCATCTCCTTAGACAAACCTAGAACCTACAACCTTGTGCTTAGCTCTTTGAGGATCAGAGTTCTTTTTTAAATAGGACATCTAAGCCACAAGATTATAACTCCTAAGCATACATCCTTCTTCCCATATTTCTCCTTTTCCCTTTTTTACTTGGGTGGACTCTCTCCTTGGGTTGCCTTTTGATGCAATGCCACTTGTGGTTTACACACTTGGCACTGATTACTCAGCACTTGAGAGAGACTCCCCTCTTTATTCTTATTTTTCACTTTTTCCATTTATCACAAAAAATTTTCTTAAAGGAGAAGAAGAATGCTTATGTCCTAAGGAAGAGAGGAATGTTCCTAGGCCTAGGGTGGCCTCCCCCAAACTTCAACTACTCATTGTCCCCAATGAGTGTCTGAGGTGGCACACCCCCAAACTTGTCCTAGAAGCATCTAGTCTAAAGTAAAACAAAGAGAATCTAAAAATCCTAGGCATAGGCAAAACATTTAAAAGCAATTACCCCAGCAGCAGAAAATTTGAACAAAACAGACAGTTTAAGGACTGATGGTTTATGCATGCTGAGCCCTATTCAGAGGCTAATTTAAACTATCAAAGGGTGTCCTATAACACTCATCCAGCATGCGTTAAGATCAGCTATATAAGGTAGTCATGCTAGCAGCAAAAGATAGTATTTAACAGATCACAGCCTAACTACACAGACACTCCAAAACATGCAATCAGTCACAAAATTTGCGGGAACCGCAATTATTTCGCAATTCAATCCGGGCAGATATAACATTGATTAGGGCCCCTCAGCATGCTTTTTCCTGCTACTCACGCATCCTAAAAATAAAGCTAAACTATCCTACCTATTCAGCTAACATCAGACTAGACTAAGCAAAAGAAAAAACATAAAACTAAACATTAAAAACAGATCAAAATTGAACCAAAAAACAGCATGGTCCTAACAGAAAGCAGAAAAATTGTTTTTGTTTTTCTAAGGGAACAGTAATACTCCCTTTAGTGCACTTCAAACCAGCACTCAATCCTCGTCATCCTCATCAGGTTGCCTTGGTCTTGGGGGCACCCATGGAGTTAGGAGATTGGTAGGGAAGTCCGGGAAGATGCACCCCAGCTGGTCTGCAACTTCCTTATCCCTCGCCTGCGCATAAGTGGCCCATTGAGCCATTCTTCTCTGCATATCCATCAAGCAGGCCATGGATAGAGACTGTTCAGCAGCCAGCCTATCCAGTTCAAACTCCATATTCCCCTCTCTTCTCAGCCTCAGGTTAGCAGGCAGTTCCAAATGGCCTGTGTAAGGCATCTGCTGCTCCAAACGCTCGGTGGGGACTCCTGCAAGCAAACATAGCTTGGTTATAGTATTAGGGAAAAACAAGGGTCCCTTACCTTTCTTTGCGCATTCAGCAATAGCAGCTGACATGATCTCCCCCACATTGACCGTGAGACCGCGCATGATGGCATAGACCAGCAGTGATCTACTCTGGTTGATTGTCGTCTCGTGGGTCACAGAGGACAGCTTTCTCCTCACAAAGGCAAACCAAACAGCTGCCTTTGCTGTCAGATTGGCACTCATTAAGGTGTGCCTCCCATTGCGTGAGACAGTCCACGCTGCTTCAGGCTGGCCAATTGTGCGAATGGCCTCTTCCAGCACTGCCTCAGTCGGCTCATCAACTATCCGCGCATAATCTGTGTGCGTTTGGCCCTTGAGACCAAAGGCTTCATTGATGGCCTTGGCTGAGAAATCCACTTCCACCCCTCTGACCACAGACAGGCCATCCTCAGGGCTGAGCATATTGGCGTAGAAATCGTACACCATGCTCGTGTAGGCTGGATTAGGCGGTCTGCAAAATTCCTTCCAGCCGTGGTTGATCACTCCTGCGCGCAAGAACTGCGGCAGGTCAGCGAGTCGGTCGAGGAAGCCTTTCTCGTGCAACAGGTCCCTCTTCCTCAGCTCAGCACCCCTGGATTCAGCGTCAGACGAGACATACCTCACTGACTGAGGTTCGTCTTCAGGGTAGAGTTTAGCCTTCCCCTTATCTGCTGGTTTGGATGATTCGGCAGCCTCCACCTTGAGGCGTTTGAGCGAAGGCTCAGTACTCTCTTTGTCCGTCGACGGCACCTTCTTGGCCTTCTTTTTCTTCAACTTCTTGGCCTTGACAATCTTGGCCTTCTTCTTCTTCTTGAGCCTGGCCTTGATGTTGATCTACTGGAGGCATGCCCCCAACGTCTCCTCCATAGAATCGTCCTGCTGTGCAGGCCCGGCAGGGCTATCTTCCCTCATAGGAGAGAAGACTTCGTCTTCCCCAGCATCTCCACTGCCCTGAGTGGACTCTTGATAATCCCCATAAGGGAATTCAGGATCAGGCCGTGGAGAATTGTGCTCTGCTGATGGTGTCTGCGCAGAACTCAGTGGCGAAGATGGCAGGTCAGGACTCTGCGCTGCTGCAGGTGTCGGGTCAGAACTCTGAGGTGCTGAAGACAACTCGGGGCTCTGTGCAGGCGGCGACGACTCTGCGCTTGGCACTGGTTCAGATGGTGAAGGACTACGCGCAGGTGATGCAGACGGCGACGACTCTGCGCTTGGCACTGGTTCAGATGGTGAAGGACTACGCGCAGGTGATGCAGACGGCGACGAACCCTCTTTGGCTGACTCGTGGGATGCACGATCAGTTTCTTGACTCTCCACAGAGGGAGTCTTTGCTGTGCTTGGTTCGGCGGCCGTCTTGACACTCCACCGGCGTTTCTTGGGCGTGCCCACTGGCTGAGATGGTCCAGCAGGAATCTCAGTGACCACCCTCCACTTCCTCCTACGAATAGGAAGCTTGGGAAGAGGACCGGTGCGAACGGCACCATCGTCTGCAAGGGTGAGAAGCGCTTCCCTCGCAGCCGCTTCAGCTGCATCATCATCCTTCTTCTTGGCTGCAGATCTCTCCGCTCGTGTGAACACCATTGCTGAGTCTTGAAGATCATGAGAGAAGAATCAAAGATGGAGAGAATCGCTGAATTCTTGGAGAGCAAAGAGAGAGATAATCGTATCGATCGAGCGCCTTCCAACGGATATAAAGGCAACGGAAAAAAAATCCCAACGGCTCTTTTTGCGGATCCAGCAATTCCAGCGCAATTCTAGGGATATTATTTCATCAAAATCTCCAACTTTGCTCGTCCGTATCTTTTATTTGGCTCAACCGTTTCTCGATTTTTAAAGCTGGATTTACTCTCCTTGATCCCCTCTTTCGAATCCTTGCAAAAACAAATAAAACAAACATTAAATACGCAATTAAAATTACACCACAAAACATACAAACGATAACCGGAAAAACAGAAAAAATAAACTAAGGCATTGGCCTTGACTAAACGAGCACAGTAACCACTCGTTCTCTCTCGTTCTCGTTGTCATGCTTCAGTCAAGAGGAAGGCCGAGAGAGTCTTCACATCTCCTTCCTCATAGTAGTGCTTCAACCTAGCACCATTGACCATAAATGGCTGACCTTGCTGCAAGTTCTTTATCTCTATTGCACCATGAACAAAGACATTAGTAATAACAAATGGACCTGACCATCTAGACTTTAGTTTGCCTGGAAATAACTTTAATCGTGAGTTAAATAATAATACAAGTTGGCCTTTCCTAAAGTCTTTGATCCTGAGTCTACTGTCGTGCCATATTTTGGTCTTTTCTTTATACATTTTGGCATTCTCGTAGGCCATATGCCTAAGCTCATCAAGTTCATGTAGCTGCAAAGATCTCAATGTCCCCGCATCCTTTACACAAAAATTCAATTCCTTCATGGCCCAAAATGCTTTGTTTTCTAACTCAAGTGGCAAGTGGCAAGCCTTGCCATACACCAACGTATAGGGGGACATTCCTAGAGGTGTCTTATATGCTGTCCTATAAGCCCAAAGTGCATCCTCAAGCTTGAAGGACCAGTCTTTCCTATTAGGTTTGACTACCTTTTCTAGGATGTTCTTTATCTCCCTATTGGAAATTTCAGCTTGGCCATTTGAGTGTGGGTGGTAGGGAGTAGCTACCCTATGTCTAATGTTATATTTAGCCAATATCTTCTCCATAGCCTTATTAATGAAATGTGACCCCTCATCACTAATGATAGCACGAGGAGTCCCAAATCTAGTGAAAATGTGCCTATGCAAGAAGCTAGTGACTGTTTTAGCATCATTATTAGGACATGCTTTGGCTTCTACCCACTTGGACACGTAGTCTACTGCTACCAAAATGTAAAGGTTACCTGATGATGGAGGGAATGGTCCCATGAAGTCAATGCCCCACACATCAAAGAGCTCCAACTCTAAAATGTAGGTGAGGGGCATCTCATCCTTGCGACTGAGGTTACCTGTCCTTCGGCACTCATCACAGCTGTGGGCGTAGTTGTGGGCATCCTTGAAGATTGTTGGCCAATAGTAGTCACTCTGAAATACCTTCGCAGCTGTTCTTTGGCCACCAAAGTGTCCACCATAAGGAGATGAGTGACAGTGCTGCAGCACAGACTTCGCTTCAGCAGCTGAAACACACTTCCTTAACAACCCATCAGCACAGGTTCTGTAAAGTGTGGGGTCATCCCAGATGAATTTCCTTGCTTCATGAAGGAACCTCTTCTTCTCTTGTCCTCCCTTGAACACTGGCAATACCTGTGATGCACGGAAGTTAGCAATGTCAGCAAACCAAGGTTCCTCATCGTTATCACGATGAGCCAAAGCAAAGACATGTTCATCTATAAAAGCATCAGAAATTGCGGTCTCCGCAATTTTTTCGCAATTGTGCTGCAATCGAGACAGGTGATCTGCAACCACATTTTCACAACCTTTCTTGTCCCGAATGTCCAAATCAAATTCCTGCAGCAATAACACCCATCTAATCAATCTAGGCTTAGCGTCAGCCTTCCTCATAAGATATTTTAAAGCAGAATGGTCAGTGTATACAATGGTCCTAGTGCCTACAATGTAATTTCTAAATTTTTCACAAGCAAATACTACAGCAAGCATCTCTTTCTCAGTAGTTGTATAATTACATTGAGCCTCATTCAAGGTCTTACTAGCATAATAGACAGGGTGTGTTAGCTTGTCAATCTTCTGTACTAACATGACTCCTACAGCATAGTCACTGGCATCACATAGCATCTCAAAAGGGAGATCCCAATTTGGTCCTACTATGATTGGTGCTGTGACCAGTGCCTCTTTAAGGGTTTTCCAAGCTACTACACATTCTTTAGAGAAGATAAATGGTCTATTTAGCTCTAGAAGCTCGCACAGAGGCTTGGCTATCTTAGAAAAGTCCTTGATGAACCTTCTGTAGAAGCCAGCGTGCCCTAAGAAGCTTCTAATGGCTTTGACATTCTGGGGCTCTACCAACTTCTCTATGATCTCTATTTTTGCCCTATCCACTTCTACACCTGCCCTTGACACTCTATGTCCTAAGACAATCCCTTCGTCTACCATAAAATGGCACTTTTCCCAATTGAGGACTAGGTTGGTCTCCTCACACCTAGCCAGGACTTGTCCTAGGTTTTCTAGACAGGTTTTAAATGAGTCCCCAAAGACTGAGAAGTCATCCATGAATATTTCTATCATGGACTCATCCAACTCAGAGAAGATTGCCATCATGCACCTTTGGAAAGTTGTCGGTGCATAGCATAAGCCAAAAGGCATTCTGCGGAAGGCAAACGTTCCAAAAGGACAAGTGAAGGTGGTCTTCTCTTGATCCTTAGGGTCTATAGTAATTTGATTATAGCCTGAATAGCCATCTAAGAAACAATAGTAGGCTCTACCAGCTATTCTGTCTAGCATCTGGTCAATGAACGGTATAGGGAAATGGTCTTTTTTAGTCTCTTTATTTAATTTTCTGTAATCCATACACACTCTCCACCCTGTGACAGTCCTTGTTGGAATCAGTTCGTTGTTCTCATTGACTACCACAGTTATTCCCCCCTTTTTAGGTACACATTGGATGGGGCTCACCCACTGGCTACTAGCTATGGGGAAAATCACTCCTGCATCTAACCACTTTATTATTTCTTTCTTCACTACCCCTTTCATAGAGGGGTTTAGCCTACGCTGGTGATCTACCCTAGGTGTGTGCCCTTCCTCTAGTATAATTTTGTGCATGCAATAAGAAGGGCTAATGCCTCGAATATCAGCAATAGTCCATGCTATAGCCTTCCTATGTTGCTTAAGCAGTAAAATTAAATCAACCTCATGCTGTTCACTTAGCTTAGAAGAAATAATTACAGGCAGCGTATCATTATCTCCTAGATATGCATATTTGAGGTGAGTGGGTAGTGGTTTCAGTTCTAAAACAGGTGGATGCTCAATGGAGGGTTTTAACGGATTTACAGTTCTATCAGTTAAATCTATATTCATACATACATGTTGAGGTTTATCTACAGGCATATTCATTATGTCAGATACATTCAAGTCAGCTACATCTACTTGTACATATTCACTAGCATGCTTGGTTAACAGTACATGCTCTAATTGTTCTTCCATCAGTGAGTCAACAATATCCATGCTAGCACAGGATTCAAGGTCAGAGGGATACCTTAAAGCTTTATATACACTAAACTTTACCTCTTCATCATGAACCCTCATAGTTAACTCACCTTTTTGAACATCTATTAGTGCCCTAGCTGTGGCTAGAAATGGTCTACCTAGCAGGATGGGGACCTCCTTGTCTGCCTCATAGTCCAGGACAATGAAATCTGCAAGGAAAATAAATTTGTCAACTTTAACTAGAATATCCTCAATCTTACCTTCAGGGTATGCGATGGATCTGTCTGCTAGCTGTAAAGTGACAGTAGTTGGACGTGCTTCTCCTATTCCCAACTGGCGGAATAGGGACAAGGGCATGAGATTGATGCTGGCGCCCAGGTCACAAAGCGCTCTGCCCACGTGCTTGCCTCCAAGTTCTACAGGTAAGGTGAAGGAACCAGGATCCTTCTCCTTCTTGGGCAGCTTGTTCTGGAGGATGGCACTGCACTCCTCGGTGAGGTTTACTGTTTCAAACTCACCAATTATTTTTTTGTTAGTAATAATGTCCTTCAAAAACTTTACATAAGAAGGCATCGATTGTAAAACCTCTACAAAAGGAATGTTAACATGCACTTGCTTAAGTATTTCTAAGAATTTATTAAAATGAACTTCCTGTTCCTGCTTCTTCTTCAGCCTTCGAGGATATGGAGGTGGTGGCACATAAGCAGGTACGTCAGGGCGCTTTAGGATAGGTGGAGGCCTTGGAATTTCCTCTACCTCCTCAACAATTGGTTCTAGCCTGGCTCCTGATGTGCTAGTTGGTGGTGGACCTTGGTTTGGCAGAGACTCCAGTGGAGCACTAGACTCAGTGTTCTCTACTCTCTTTGGTATGTCCTTTGTGTTGCTCACCAATGGTCTTCCACTCCTAAGTTCAATTGCTTGAACTTGTTCCTTGCCATCTCTCCTTGGTACCTCGGTGTCAGCAGGGAGTCTACCTTGGGGCCTACTTTTAAGTTCATTGGCTAATTGGCCTATTTGGTTTTCCAGGCTCCTAAGAGTAGCTTGCTGGCTCTGAAGAGTAGCATCATTCTTAGCTATGTATTCCTTGAGTAGGTTTTCTACAGAAGATCCTACAGGTTGATTGTAAGGTTTTTGGTACATTGACTGGTTATGTTGGGGAGTGAAACCAGGTGTTCCACTCGGTCTAGGTTGGTTAGAATTTTGGTTAGTGTTTTGTTGGCCACCCCATGACAGGTTAGGGTGGTTTCTCCAACCAGGGTTATAGGTGTTGGAGTAGGGGTTATTCCTAGGCTGCTGCTGGCTTCCTACATAGCAGACTGAGGATGGATTCCCAGGGCAGTATTCATAAGGGTGCCCTTCCCCACAGAATCCACAGACTAGTGCCTCGCCTTGGCTTGGTTGGGTGCCCATTGACATGGCTGTGGCGGTATTGGCACTGGTTTGGAGATTGGCCTGAGCCATTTGCTTGACTAAGTTGGTCAGGGCATTTATTTGGGTGCTCATGGCGCTTAGAGCATCCTTGTCTTGAGCCCTAGTTGGCTCTACTGGATCGTCTGACCACCTACAATGAGATGTTGAGATCTTCTCCAAGATCTCATAAGCTTCGTTGTAACTCTTGGACAACATGGAACCACCAGCAGATGAATTTAAAACTTGTCTGGTGCTGGGGTTGCATCCTTTAAAGAAGACTTCTATTGGGATACACCATGGAATGTCATGGTGTGGACATTTAATGAGAAGGTCTTTGAATCTTGTCCAAGCTTCGTGAAGAGACTCACTCGGAGCTTTTTTGAATTTTATGATATCATCACGAAAGGTCGAATTCCTATCTGGTGGGAAATATTTGACTAGGAATTTTTCTGCTAAATCTGTCCAATTGCGGACAGATCCTGAGGGTAAGGAATTTAACCATGTTTTGGCTTTGTCCCTTAAAGAGTAAGGGAAAAGATATAGCCTCAGGGCTTCTTGGGAAACTCCAGGGATTAGGAATGTGTCACTAACTCCTAGGAAGTTCCTAAGGTGGTTATGGGGGTCCTCATTTTCTATTCCAAAGAATTGTCCCACAGTGGACAACATTTGGAACATCACTGGCTTTAACTCGAATGAGTTGGCAGTGATTTCAGGACGGATTATGCTGGGGTTGAGCTCCCCAGGCATAGGTACTAAATATGAAAGGATGGCGCTGTCCTTGTCATTCGCTATTTCAATGGGATTGCGAGTGACAGGCACCAGGTTTTGATTTACTCCAGCCATTTCTTCTTGAGGTAATTGCGGAGGAATTGTAGTCTCTGCAATGATTGGAGGTAAAAGGGTTTGTTTAAAGAGACGTTTCTTGGCTCTATTCCTAGCTCTAAGTAATCTCTCGGGCTCAGGGTTGAACTCTAGATCACTAGATGGAGTCTCATTCATAAACTACCCTAAATGGTACCTGAAAAAGAAATGAAGATGAATCAAATTCAATGGAAAATAACTTGATGTTTCAAACCTAACAAACTTCGTTTTTACTTAAAATAAGTCCCCGGCAGCGGCGCCAAAAACTTGTTGCGTGCTCAATGTGTAAAGATAAATAAGCAATAAGGTAGAGAGAGCACTTAGAACATGCAAGCATACATGGTCTCACAGCAAGTAGTAAGTATATTTCATTCGTTTTTTCCACAGAGACTTATTTTTAGCTATTCGCGAAGTGTGATTGTTAAGAAAGATGGGATGAATTTGATGGGGTAAAATTGGTTTTTAATTATCTACTTTTTGCTGAATGTATAAAGGGATATAACATAAACAAATGCAAGTTGAAACTAGACTTAAAAGACAAGAGATGGAATTAACAAACGAGGAAGAAAACAGCTAAACAGAATGTAAATCTGGCAGAATTGCGAGGACCGCAATGTTACCGCAATTAAATAACAGCGAAACTGAGTAAATGGGTGAATTAAGGGCTACTAATGACTATCCTATAGGCATTTTATTACGATTCTCAAGCATTGGACCAACTCTCTATACATCAAACTCACTCTATCTCAAGTATCGTCCGATTCCATGCATTAGAGTCTTAAGTTTACTCGACTTCAAAGTAAGGTCTTAAGCATCTTGTTAAAACAGGAGTGTTTAGTTTGTACTAGGGAAACGCCTATTCCTAGGCCGTTTCCTGATTACCATGAAAGGCTAGCATGATTATATGACTCTGAACTCTTACTCCTTCCAGAGGTTAGGAGTTCTTTGGACAAAATGGATGGCCAATCGAAATTGCCCGTGGGATGAAGCTTACATACAATCAATGATTCGAGAGCTATCCTACATACTTGATGCACGTTTTTTAGCCTATAGTTCTGTCATTAGCATGCCCCTAAGTGGCTTAGCTACTCATGGATATATGGAGAACAGAAAGGGTAGATAAAACAGACATGCTTAGAAGAGAAATATGCTTAAAACAATGAGACAAAACGTAGCAGCAGAAGGTGGAAACTGTGAAATGCAGAATTTTACTTTGATTACTTTGAATGTTTGAACGACGAAGGGAAGCTTCAAAAGAAATGATTCAAAGACAGACAACAACGAAATGCAGTAATTAAAGCACTAGGCTAAGAACAACAATGATCAAACTGGAAATAAGAAGAAGAACGACAGAAAAGCAGTAAAGGTGCTTGAAAAGCTTCGTTGCAGTCGCCTCGAATGAAAGGGATGAAAGGTCAGCCTTGCTTGGATGAATCCAATCGAGAGAGAAGAAGAATCTTCTCTCCTTCCTATCAGATTATCGATTCCAACAGCTGAGACTCTCACTCCAACAGACGGCAAAGGAAAACAGAGAGAAATGATGGACTGCGAGAAGACTTCTGCGCTTCGAATGATGATCAAACCTCCGACTTTGGCCCCCTTTTATAGTAGTTTGCAGGTGCGTTTGGGCCAAGGAGAACCATCAATCTTCAACGTCATATATCAGAATGGATGGAGGAGAAAGAACGAATCCCTGAAAATACGGAAATTAACAGAAAAAGATCAGTCAACTTACGGTTTCCACTTGAATAATTGCGGTCACCGCAATGTTTTCGCAATTCATTCGCAATGCTTATTTTTTCATTCTTTTCCTTCGGTTTTCAACCCTTTTTCTACCTATTGTGCATAAGTCCTAAACTAGCTACCTTCTTCTAATTCTCATATTAAAGCATAGGTTTAAGCTAAATGCTATCAAAAACACCTAAAAGTGTACATCTTCTTAAGCTAAATGGGTCCTAAATAAGTCACTTTCAGAGACTTAACAACCCTCTAAACCAGCAGGCACACCCAAGAAGCGTAAGTGGAGTATGGCTGTGGCCGAGGAAGAAATCAAGAACAAGACTCCCTCTGTGGAGAGTCAAGAACGAGGCCAGCCATCCCACGAGACAGCCGAGCGCAGCCCTTCACCATCTCCACCGGTTCAAAGCCCTGAGCTCTCCTCATCGCCACCAGCGCAGAGCCCTGAGCTGCCGTCATCACCGCAGAGTTCTGCACAGACCCCTACAGCAGCACACAGCACCACTCCTTCGCACACTTCTCCACGGCCTGACCCTGAATTCCCATATGGGGAGTACCAAGAATCGACGCAGGGCAGTGGGGAAGGTGAGGAAGAAGAGGTCTTCTCTCCGTTGAGGGAAGCCAGCCTTGAGAGTCCTGCGCAGAAGGATGACTCTATGGAAGAAACATTGGGGGCTTGCCTCCATGCGATCACAACCAAGGCAAAGCTGAAGAAGAAGAAGGCTGCCAAGAATAGCAAAGCCAAACGGTCCAAGAAATTAAAGAAAAAGAAGGCCAAAAGGGCGCCTTCATCAGAGAAAGAGAGCGCTGAGCCGTCGCTCAAGAAGCTCAAAATTGAGGCTGCGGAGTCAGCCAAACCAAAGGACAAAGGGAAGGCCAAGCTTTACCCTGAAGATGAGCCTCAGTCAGTGAGGTACGTGTCCTCTGACGCTGAGTCCAGAGGCATTGAGCTGAGGAAGAGGGAGTTGCTGCACGAGAAGGGCTTCCTCGACAGACCTGCTGACCTGCCGCAGTTCTTGCGCGCAGGAATTACAAATCAGGGATGGGAGGAGTTGTGCAGACCACCCAATCCAGCTTACACAAGCATGGTGTATGACTTCTACGCCAACCTGAGAAATTATGAAGAGGGGTTGTCTGTGGTCAGGGGAGTAGAAGTGGACTTCTCAGCAAAAGCCATCAACGAAGCCTATGGCCTCAAGGGCCAAAAACATACTGACTATGCGAGGATTGTTGATGAGCCTACTGAGGCAGTCCTAGAAGAGGCCATTCGGACCATAGGCCAGCCTGAAGCATCCTGGACCGTGTCACGCAATGGGAGGCACACTCTCATGAGTGCTAACCTCACCGCTAAGGCGGCTGTATGGTTTGCCTTTGTGAGGAGGAAGCTGTCCCCCGTGACTCATGAGACCACCATCAACCAGAGCAGATCGCTGCTGGTCTATGCAATCATGCGAGGTCTCACGATCAACGTGGGTGAAGTCATGTCAGCCGCCATTGCTGTGTGCGCGAAGAAAGGTAAGGGTCCATTGTTTTTCC
The DNA here is from genome assembly GCA_028017165.1 of Herpetospermum pedunculosum. Taxonomy (NCBI): domain Eukaryota; kingdom Viridiplantae; phylum Streptophyta; class Magnoliopsida; order Cucurbitales; family Cucurbitaceae; genus Herpetospermum; species Herpetospermum pedunculosum. The sequence goes on along the minus strand of JAPQWQ010000186.1, from coordinate 8,639,498 downwards.
CTAATACTATAACTAAACTCTGTTTGCTTGCAGGAGTTCCTATTGAGCGGATGGAGCAGCAGATGGCTTACACAGGCCACTTGGAGCTACCTGCTGGCTTGAGGCTAAAAAGGAAGGGGAACATGGAATTCGAGCTGGATAGGTTGGCTGCTGATCAGTCGCTGTCCATGGCTTGCCTGATGGATATGCAGAAGAGGATGGCTCAATGGGCCACTTACGCACAGGCACGGGACAAGGAAGTTGCTGACCAACTTGGATGCATCTTCCCTGATTTTCCCACGAATCTCCTGAATCCATGGGTGCCTCCACGACCACGACGGCCTGATGAGGATGAAGACATCTGAGTGCTGGTTTGAATTGCACTCAAGGGAGTATTGCTGTTCCCTTACAAATACAAAAAAAAAAAAATCTGCTTTCTGTTAGACCATGTGAATTATGCTGTCTTTAGTACTATTTTAATTTGTTTTAGTTGCTTAGTTTTAAGTTTTTAAATTGTTTAGTGTAGTCTGATGATAGCTGAGTATGTAGGTTAGTTTAGTTTTATTTTTGTCGAGTTTGAGTGACTGGAAAAAGCATGCGTAGGGGCCTTAAACATTGATATATCTGCCCTGACTTGATTGCGAAATAATTGCGGGATCCGCAATTTTTATTACTGAATGCATGTTTTGGACTGTCTGTTTAGCTAGGCTGTGATCTGTTTAAATTCTATCTTTTGCTGCTATCATGACTACCATATATAGCTTATCTTAAAGCATGCTGGATGAGTGTCATAGGACACCCTTTGATAGTTTAAATTAACCTCTAAAAAGCTCAGCATGCATAGCTGTAAGTCCTTGCCTGTCTGTTTTTTTCAATTTTCTGCTGCTGTGATATTTTCTTTTAGAATGTTCTGTCTATGCCTAGGGCTTTTAGATTCTCTTTGTTTTACCTTAGACTAGATGCTTCTAGGACAAGTTTGGGGTGTGCCACCTCAGACGCTCATTGGGGACAATGAGTAGTTGAAGTTTGGGGGAGGCCACCCTAGGCCTAGGAACATTCCTCTCTCCCTTAAAACATAAGCATTCTTCTTCTCCTTTAAAAAAAAAAAAAAAAAAAAAAAACAAAAAAAAAAAATGAGCTGAAAAGAGAAAATGAAAAAAGAATAAAGGGGGGAGTCTCTCTTAGGTTGCTGAGTAATCAGTGCCAAGTGTGTAACCCACAAGTGGCGTTGCATCAAAAGGCAACCAAAGGAAAGGCTCCACCAAAGTAAGAAAGAAAGAAAAAGAAGAAATAGGGAAGAAGAATGTATACCTAGGAGTTGCAACTTTGTGGCTTAGATGTCCTGTTTAAAAAGAACTCTGGTCCTCAATTAGCTAAGAGCAAAGTTGTAGCTCGTAGGGTTGTTTAGGGAGATGAGTGTATATCCAATGTAGTGATGCCAGGGTTTAGGTTGTTCTCTAAAAGTACTACTGTCACCATTAATACTAAGACTGACATGACTCTAAGGAATCCTAGGTAGCTCATAAGTATAAACTAGAAGCATGTACTGAGTCTGGGGTAAAGCTAGGTAGAATTTGAAACCTTAGGGATAGTGGCATGATATGACAAAAGCAGGTAGATCAGTTGTAGGGAGTTAATAAATACAGTAGGAGTATTAGGCATGCGAAATCAGAAGAAGCTAGATGAGAGGGTAGTTTTAAGCTTGGAAGTGTGTCACAGGACAGCACTGCTATGGATAAGAATATAGGGGAGTTAGTAAGTGGTTAAAGAAGAAGAAACAGCAGCCTAGGAAAGTCCTTAGATTGCTCGAGGACAAGCAAAACCTTAAGTTTGGGGGTGTGATACGTCTCCAAAAGTGACCTTTTTAGGACTTAATTATCTTAGAAAGATGTTCACTCTTAGGTGTTTTTGATAGCATTTAGCCTAAACCTATGCTTAAATATGAGAATTAGAAGAAGGTAGCTAAATTAGGACTTATGTACAATAGGAAAGAAAAGGGTTGAAAACCGAAGGAAAAGAATGAAAAACAAGCATTGCGACAGCATTGCGGAAACATTGCTGAAACCGCAATGTTTCAAGTGAAAACCGTAAGTTGACTGATCTTTTTCTGTTAATTTCCGTTATTTCAGGGATTCGTTCTTTCTCCTCCATCCATTCTGAAGTACGACGTTGAAGATTGATGGTTCTCCTTGGCCCAAATGCACCTGCAGATTGCTATAAAAGGGGGTCAAAGTCGAGGGTTCAAACATCATCCGAAAGCGTAGAAGTCTTCTCGCAGCTCCATCTTTCTTCGTGTTTTCCTTTGCCGTCTGTTGGTGTGAGAGTCTCAGCTGTTGGAATTGACAATCTGATAGGAAGGAGAGAAGATTCATCTTCTCTCCCGATTGGATTCATCCAAGCAAAGCTATTCTTTCATCCCCTTCAGCCGAGGCGGTTGCGACGAGGCTTTCAAGCATCATTTACTGCTTTCTGTCTTTCAATTCTAAATTTCAGTTCTGTTTAGTTGCTGTTTCTCTTCTAATAGCTAGACCATTTCATTTCGTTGCTGTCTGTCTTTACATTATTTACTTTAAGCTTCCCTTTGTTTTGTTCATGCAAACAATCAAGTAATCAAAGCACAATTCTCCATTTCACAGTTTCTTCGCTTTGCTGTTACTATTTTCCCCTTCCTGTTTGTCTTCATTTCTCTTCTAAGCATGTCTATTTTATCTCTTCTTTCTGTTCTCCCTATATCCATGAGTAACTAAGTCACATAGGGGCATGCTAATGACAACACTATAGGCTAAAAAACGTGAACCAAGCATGTAGGATAGCTCTCGAAGCATTGATTGTATGTAAGCTTCAACCCACGGGCAATTTCGATTGGCCATCCATTTTGTCCAAAGAACTCCTAACCTCTGGAAGGAGTAAGAGTTCAGAGTCGTACACTCATGCTAGCCTTTCAAGGTAGCCAGAAAACGACCTAGGAATAGGCGTTTTCCTAGTACAAACCACATCTTCTGCTTTAACAAGATGCTTAAGACCTTACTTTGATATGAGTGAACTAAAGAATCTAATGCATGGAATCGGACGATACATGAGATTGAGATAGTTTGATGCATAGAGAGTTGATCCAATGCTTGAGGATCGTAAGAAAAAGCCTATAGGATAGTCGTTAGTAGCCCTTAATTCATCATTTTACACACTTTCGCTGTTATTAAAATTGCGGTAGAATTGCTGTTTCCGCAATTCTGCTTAAGTTACAACTCTAACTAGCTGTTTTTGCCTTCGTTTATTAATCTCGTCTCTTTTCATTTGAGTTTAGCTTTGACTTGCTCTTGTTTATGTTGCTACCCTCTACGTATTCAGTAGGAAATAGACAATTTAAAACCAATTCTACCCCATCAAATCCACCCTTTCTTTCTTAACTTTACACTTCACGATTAACTTATAATAAATCTCTGTGGGAAAACGAATGAAAAAATACTTACTACTTGCTATAAGATCATGTATGCTTGCATGTTCTGAGTGCTCTTTCTATCTTATTGCTTATTTATTTTAACACATTGAGCACGTAACAGTATGCTTCCTCGAGACCGCCAGATGATCGATGTTGCTAGTGGAGGATCCCTCCTTGATAAGATGCCCGCGGAGGCCAGAATTCTGATCTCTAATATGGCTGGGAACCTTTAGCAGTATGGTGGTGGAGGAGTAGAGAATACTCGTTTCTCAAAGGAACTGAATGAGCTCAAAGCCCAAGTACTCGAGGTAAGTAACTCACTTCTCAATATAGCCCAAGGCTTACAAAAATCTCAATCTTCTGTTGCAGGACGAAATGTCGAGGAGATGGTGAGTTCTTATTTGGGGAAATTTTCGGCCATGTTCGAGAGTAGTGGAGCTCAAGTGCAAGGTCTGGCGGATGTAATGAAGAGGCTAGATGAAAGGCTCAGTAAGGTGGAGGATCAGTGCTCGCGGATACCGCCGCAACAACCGATGGCGAACACATGTGAACAAGTGTGCGCCATAACCTTGAGAAGCGGGAAGGAAATCTCTACACCAGTGGAGGAGAGTCCTGAGCCAAGATGGAAAGGGATAAATTTTTATCCCACCTGTACTAGAGTGTACGTGCCTAAAGCCCCCTTCCCGAGTAGATTGATGGATCCTCCAGCCCAGTTGGAGAACGAAAGGAAGAAAAGTCCTCCAGTTGTTCCAAAGTATGTGCCCAAGCCTCCCAATCCAAGAAAACAGCCGAGTCCCAGAATCATTGAAGAAGAGGACCAAGATGAGGAATCTCCTGTGCCTAAGCAAAATTGTGTTCCAGTTGCGCCATTCCCAAGTAGGCTGGCTAAGCCAAAACCTAAGGTTGATGAGGAAGAAAAAGAAGTCTTGGAGACTTTTAAGAGGGTTGTGGTGAACATTCCCCTTTTGGAAGCCATCAAGCAAATTCCTAAGTACTCAAGGTTCCTTAAGAGTTGGTGCACCTCCAAAAGGAAGAAAAAGGCGGAAGAAGAAGTGAAAAGCTTGAATGACTCAAGAATGTCCACCATTGTTCTACCAACGAAATACAAGGATCCAGGTAAGTTTACTTTACCTTGCAAATTAGGGGACAAAATGATTCATGATGCCATGTTAGATCTAGGATCATCAGTTAATGTGATGTCTTATGATGTTTTTCAAGATCTTAAATTGAAATATATGCATAGATCTGGTGTTATAGTGCAACTGGCTGATAAATCATTTGTGCATGCTATGGGAAAAGTTGAAGATATTCTTGTTAAAGTTAACAACATGTACTTCCCCGCTGACTTTCATGTGCTTGAAATGAATGAAAACTCTTCTCGCATGCCCACGTCAATTCTTTTAGGACGTCCTTTCATGAAAACTGCTAAGGTTAAAATTGATGTGGATAAAGGAGTCTTATCTGTTGAATTTGATGGGGATAAGAGTGAGTTTAAAATGGATGCATTAACTGATGAACCTGATGGGAATGTGAATGTCGATACTGTGAATGCATTGTTTGGGAATGATGTTGTTAGTGTGCAGGAGAAGCCTAGGAAATTCTTTTCTGTGGACTTTGGCAGGAAGGATGGATATAGGAAGATGGATGGAGTATTGTTGCGTGCTCAATGTGTTAAAGATAAATAAGCAAGAAGGTAGAGAGAGCACTCAGAACATGCAAGCATACATGGTCTCACAGCAAGTAGTAAGTATATTTCATTCGTTTTTTCCACAGAGACTCATTTTTAGCTATTCATGAAGTGTATTTGTTAAGAAAGAAGGGGTGGATTTGATGGGGTAAAATTGGTTTTTAATTATCTAATTTTTGCTGAATGTGTAAAGGAATGCAACATAAACAAATGCAAGTTGAAATTAGACTCAAAAGATAAGAGATGGAATTAATAAACGAAGAAGAAAACAGCTAAACAGAATGGTAACTTAGCAGAATTGCGGATACCGCAATGTTATCGCAATTGTAAAAACAGCAAACGTGTGTAGAATGGAGAATTAAGGGCTACTAATGACTATCCTATAGGCATTTTTATACGATTCTCAAGCACTGGATCTACTCTCTATGCATCAAACTCACTCTATCTCATGTATCGTCCGATTCCATGCATTAGATTCTTTAGTTTACTCGACTCAAAGTAAGGTCTTAAGCATCTTGTTAAAACAGAAGTGTTTAGTTTGTACTAGGGAAACGCCTATTCCTAGGCCGTTTCCTGGTTACCATGAAAGGCTAGCATGATTATACGACTCTGAACTCTTACTCCTTCCAGAGGTTAGGAGTTCTTTGGACAAAATGTATGGCCAATCGATATTGCCCGTGGGATGAAGCTTACATACAATCAATGCTTCGAGAGCTATCCTACATGCTTGGTTCACGTTTTTTAGCCTATAGTTCTGTCATTAGCATGCCCCTAAGTGACTTAGCTACTCATGGATATACAGAGAACAGAAATATAAGATAAAACAGACATGCTTAGAAAGGAAATGTACTCAAAACAGTAAGACAAAACCGTAGCAGCAGAAGATGGAAACTGTGAAATGAAGTCTTGCAATTCGATTACTTTGAATGTTTGAACGAACAAAGGGAAACTTAAAATAAATAATCCAAAGACAGAAAGCAACGAAATGAAGTAGACTAATCACTAAACCAGAAGCGATAACTAAACAATGCTGGAAATGAGAAAGGAAAGACAAAAAGCAGTAAATGGTGCTTGAAAGCCTCGTTGCAGTCGCCTCGAATGAAGGGGATGAAAGGTCAGCCTTGCTTGGATGAATCCAATCGAGAGAGAAGAAGAATCTCCTCTCCTTCTTATCAGATTATCGATTCCAACAGCTGAGACTCTCACTCCAACAGACGGCAAAGGAAAACAGGGAGAAAAGATGGACTGCGAGAAGACTTCTACGCTTTCGGATGATGCTTGAACCTCCGACTTTGACCCCCTTTTATAGTAGTTTGCAGGTGCGTTTGGGCCAAGGAGAACCATCAATCTTCAACGTCATATATCAGAATGGATGGAGGAGAAAGAACGAATCCCTGAAATTACGGAAATTAACAGAAAAGGATCAGTCAACTTACGGTTTTCACTTGAATAATTGCGGCTTCAGCAATGTTTTCGCAATGCTGTCGCAATGCAGTTTTTTTCATTCTTTTCCTTCGGTTTTCAACCCTTTTCTTTCCTATTGTGCATAAGTCCTAATTTAGCTATCTTCTTCACATTCTCATATTTAAGCATAGGTTTAGGCTAAATGCTATCAAAAACACCTAAAAGTGTACATCTTCTTAAGCTAAATGGGTCCTAAATAAGTCACTTTCAGAGACTTAACACACCCCCAAACTTAAGGTTTTGCTTGTCCTCAAGCACACTAAGGACTTACCTAGGCTGCTGTTTCTTCTTCTTTAACCACTTTACTGACTCCCTTATATCCCTATCTATAGCACTGCTGTCCTGTGACACACTTCTTAGTTTAAAACTACCCTCTTATCTAGCTTCTTCTGACTTCGCCTGCCTAACACTCGCCTGCTTTTATTAACTTCCTACAACTGATCTATTTGCTTTTGTCATATCATGCCACTATCCCTAAGGTTTCAAATTCTGCCTAGCTTTACCTCAGACTCAGTACATGCTTCTAGCTTTACTTTTAATGTGTCTAGGATTCCTTAGAGTCATGCCAGTCTTAGTATTAACGGTGACAGTAGTACTTTAAAGAACAACCTAAACCCTGGCATCACTACATTGGAAAAACACTCATCTCCCTAAACAAACCTACAAGTTACAACTTTGTGCTTAGCTAATTGAGGATCAGAGTTCTTTTTAAATAGGACACCTAAGCCACAAAGTTATAACTCTTAGGTATACATTCTTCTTCCCTATTCTTCTTACTTAGGTGGGGCCTCTCCTTTGGTTGCCTTTTGATGCAATGCCACTTGTGGGTCACACACTTGGCACTGATTACTTAGCAACCTAAGAGAGACCCCCCTCTTTATTCTATTTTTCATTTTTTTTCAGTTCATCATTTTTTGTAAAGGAGAAGAAGAATGCTTATGTTTCTAAGGGAGAGAGGAATGTTCCTAGGCCTAGGGTGGCCTCCCCCAAACTTCAACTACTCATTGTCCCCAATGAGTGTCTGAGGTGGCACACCCCCAAACTTGTCCTAGAAGCATCTAGTCTAAGGTAAAACAAAGAGAATCTAAAGCCCTAGGTATAGACAGAACATTTAAAAGAAAATATCACAGCAGCAGTAATTTTTAAAAACAGACAGTTAAGGGCTTAAAGCTGTGCATGCTGAGCTCTTTAGAGGTTGATTTAAACTATCAAAGGGTGTCCTATGACACTCATCCAGCATGCATTTAGATAAGCTAAATAAGGTAGTCATGTTAGCAGCAAAAGATAGAATTTAAACAGATCACAGCCTAGCTAAACAGACAGTCCAAAACATGCTTTCAGTCATAAAAATTGCGGGTACCGCAATTATTTCGCAATCAAGTCAGGGCAGATATAACATTGATTAAGGCCCCTAAGCATGCTTTTTCCAGTCACTCAAGCTCTTCTAAACATAAAACAAAGCTAACCTACCTAGGCTCCTATCATCAGACTATACTAAACAAAATTAAAAACATGAAACTCAGCATTTAAAACAGATCAAAAAGTGTACTAAGAACAGCATAATTCACATAGTCTATCAGAAAGCAGAAAATTGTTTTTTTTTTTTTTCTTAAGGGAACAGCAATACTCCCTTTAGTGCACTTCAAACCAGCACTCAAACGTCGTCATCCTCATCAGGTTGCCGTGGTCGTGGGGGCACCCATGGAGTCAGGAGGTTTGTAGGGAAGTCAGGGAAGATGCACCCAAGTTGGTCTGCAACTTCCTTGTCTCTGGCCTGCGCATAAGTGGCCCATTGCGCCATTCTCCTCTGCATATCCATCAGGCAGGCCATGGATAGGGACTGATCAGCAGCCAACCTATCCAGTTCAAACTCCATATTCCCCTTCCTCTTCAGCCTCAGGCTAGCAGGCAGCTCCAAGTGGCCTGTGTAAGCCATTTGCTGCTCCATGCGTTCGGTGGGGACTCCTGCAAGCAAACAAAGCTTGGTTATGGTGTTAGGGAAAAACAGTGGTCCCTTACCTTTCTTGGCGCACTCAGCAATAGCAGCAGTGATGACTTCTCCCACGTTGATCGTGAGACCTCTCATTATCGCATACACCAGCAGCGATCGGCTCTGGTTGATTGTAGTCTCTTGAGTCACTGGGGACAATCTCCTTCTCACGAACGAAAACCAAACAGCCGCCTTAGCCGTGAGGTTGGCACTCATGAGAGTGTGCCTCCCATTGCGTGATACGGTCCAGGAAGCTTCAGGCTGGCCAATGGTCCGAATGGCCTCTTCCAGAACTGCCTCAGTAGGCTCATCAACAATCCGTGCATAATCTGTATGTGTTTGGCCCTTGAGACCATAGGCTTCGTTGATGGCCTTAGCTGAGAAATCCACTTCTACCCCTCTGACCACAGACAGGCCATCCTCAGGGCTGAGCACATTGGCGTAGAAATCATACACCATGCTCGTGTAGGCTGGATTGGGCGGTCTGCAAAATTCCTCCCAGCCGTGGTTGATCACTCCTGCGCGCAAGAACTGCGGCAGGTCAGCAGGTCGGTCGAGGAAGCCTTTCTTGTGCAGCAACTCCCTCTTCCTCAGCTCAGCACCCCTGGACTCAGCATCAGAGGAAACATACCTCACTGACTGAGGCTCGTCTTCAGGGTAGAGCTTTGCCTTCCCTTTATCTGATGGCTTGGCTGACTCGGCAGCCTCAACCTTGAGCCGTTTGAGCGATGGCTCAGTGCTCTCCTTCTCTGATGAAGGCACCTCCTTAGCCTTCTTCCTCTTTAGTTTCTTGGATCGCTTGGCTTTAAGGATCTTGGCCTTCTTCTTCTTCTTTAGCTTTGCCTCAATGTTGATCTGCTGCAGGCATGCCCCCAGCGTCTCTTCCATGGAATCATCCTGCTGTGCAGGACTCTCTGGACTAGCTTCCCTTGCAGGCGAGAAGACCTCGTCTTCACCACCTTCCCCACTGCCCTGAGTGGATTCCTGGTACTCCCCATAGGGGAATTCAGGGTCAGGCCGTGGCGGCGTGTGCGAAGGTGTGGCACTCTGCTCTGCTGTAGGCGTCTGCACGGAATTCAGTGGTGAAGACGGCGTTTCAGGGCTCTGTGCAGGCGGTGACGATGAAAGCTCTGGGCTGTGCACTGGTTCAGATGATGAAGGGTTGTGCGCAGGTGAGGCAGATGGCGACGAACTCTTCTTGGTCGACTCGTGGGACGCACGATCTGTTTCTTGACTCTCCACAGAGAGATTCTTGGCTTTGCTTGGTTCAGCGGCCGTCTCGACACTCCACCGGCGCTTCTTGGGCGTGCCCGCTGGTTCAGAAGGGCCAGCAGGGATTTCTGTGACAACCCTCCACTTCTTCCTACGGATCGGAAGTTTGGGAAGAGGTCCAGTGCGTACAGCCCCAGCATCTGCAAGGGTCAAAAGTGCTTCCCTCGCAGCCGCTTCAGCTGCGTCATCAGCCTTCTTCTTGGCTGCGGATCTTTCAGCCCTTGTGGACACCATTGTCGAATCTTGGAGGTTTGGAGAGAAGGATCAAAGATGAAGAGAATCTCAGTTTTCTTGGAAATCAGAGAATGAGAGAATCGTATCGATCGAGCGCCTTCTAACGGATATAAAGGCAACGGCTAAATCCCAACGGCTATATTTTGCGGATCCTGCAATTCCAGCGCAATTTTAGGGATTCTTTTTCATCTAAATGGCAAACTTTGCTCGTCCGTATCTTTTATTTGGTTCGATCGTTTCTTGGTTTTTAAAGCTGAGATTACTCTCCTTGATCCCCTCTTTCGATTCCCTATAAAAACAAATAAAACAAACATTAAATACTTAATTAAAATCACACCACAAAACATACAAACGATAACCGGAAAAAGTGAAAAAAAATAAACTAAGGCATTAGCCTTGACTAAACGAGCACAGTGACCACTCGTTCTCTCTCGTTTTTAGTTTCATGCTTCATTCAAGAGGAAGGCCGAGAGAGTCTTCACATCTCCTTCCTCATAGTAGTGCTTCAACCTCGCCCCATTGACCATAAATGGCTGACCTTGCTGCAAGTTCTTTATCTCTATTGCACCATGAACAAACACATTAGTAATGACAAATGGACCCGACCATCTAGACTTAAGTTTCCCTGGAAATAGTTTCAACCGTGAGTTAAACAACAAAACAAGTTGACCCTTCTTAAAGTCCTTAACTCTAAGTCTACTATCGTGCCAAATCTTGGTTTTTTCCTTGTACATCTTAGCATTTTCATAGGCCATATGCCTAAGCTCATCAAGCTCATGTAATTGCAAAGACCTCAGTGTCCCCGCATCCTTTACACAAAAATTCAATTCCTTCATGGCCCAAAATGCTTTGTTTTCTAACTCAAGTGGTAAGTGACAAGCCTTGCCATATACCAGCCTATAAGGGGACATACCTAGGGGTGTCTTATATGCTGTCCTATACGCCCAAAGTGCATCCTCAAGCTTGAAGGACCAGTCTTTCCTATTAGGTTTGACCACTTTTTCTAGGATGTTCTTGATTTCCCTATTTGAGATTTCAGCTTGTCCATTTGAGTGTGGGTGATAGGGAGTGGCTACTCTATGTCTAATGTTATATTTAGCCAACACTCTCTCCATAGCCTTGTTAATGAAATGCGACCCCTCATCACTAATGATGGCACGAGGTGTCCCAAACCTAGTAAAAATGTGCCTATGCAAGAAGTTGGTGACTGTTTTAGCATCATTATCAGGACATGCTTTGGCCTCTACCCACTTGGACACATAGTCCACTGCTACTAATATGTAAAGGTTACCTGATGATGGGGGGAATGGCCCCATGAAGTCAATGCCCCACACATCAAAGAGTTCCAACTCTAAGATGTAGGTGAGAGGCATCTCATCCTTTCGACTGAGGTTACCTGTTCTTTGGCATTCATCACAGCTGTGGGCATAGTTGTGGGCATCCTTGAAGATTGTAGGCCAATAATAGCCACTCTGAAATACCTTTGCAGCTGTTCTTTGGCCACCAAAGTGTCCACCATAAGGAGATGTGTGACAGTGCTGCAGCACAGACTTCGCTTCAGCAGCTGAAACACACTTCCTTAGTAAGCCATCAGCACAGGTTCTGTAAAGTGTGGGGTCATCCCAGATGAATTTCCTTGCTTCATGAAGGAACCTCTTCTTCTCTTGTCCTCCCTTGAAAACTGGTAATACCTGTGATGCACGGAAGTTAGCAATGTCAGCAAACCAAGGTTCCTCATCGTTATCACGATGAGTCAAAACCAAGACATGTTCATCAATAAAAGCATCAGAAATTGCGGGCTCCGCAATTTTTTCGCAATTGTGCTGCAATCGAGAAAGGTGATCTGCAACCACATTTTCACAACCTTTCTTGTCTCGAATGTCCAAATCAAACTCCTGCAGCAATAGCACCCACCTAATCAACCTAGGCTTAGCATCAGCCTTCCTCATAAGATATTTCAAGGCAGAATGGTCAGTGTATACAATTGTCCTAGTGCCTACAATATAGTTCCTGAATTTCTCACAAGCAAATACTACAGCAAGCATCTCTTTCTCAGTAGTTGTATAATTACATTGAGCCTCATTCAAGGTCTTACTAGCATAATATACAGGATGTGTTAGCTTGTCAATCTTCTGGCCTAACATCACCCCTACAGCATAGTCACTGGCATCACATAACATCTCAAAGGGCAGATCCCAATTTGGTCCTACTATGATAGGGGCTGTGACTAGTGCTTCCTTAAGGGTGGTCCAAGCTACTACACATTCCTTAGAGAAGATGAATGGCCTATTTAATTCTAGAAGCTCACACAGAGGCTTGGCTATCTTAGAAAAGTCCTTAATGAACCTTCTGTAGAAGTCAGCATGCCCTAAGAAACTTCTAATTGCCTTGACATTCTGAGGCTCTACCAACTTCTCTATGATCTCAATTTTGGCTCGGTCAACTTCGACACCTGCCCTCGACACTCTATGTCCTAAGACAATCCCCTCATCCACCATAAAATGGCATTTTTCCCAATTTAGGACTAGGTTGGTCTCCTCACACCTAGCCAGGACTTGTCCTAGGTTCTCTAGACAGTTTGAAAATGAGTCCCCAAAGACTGAGAAGTCATCCATGAATATTTCTATCATGGACTCATCCAACTCAGAGAAGATTGCCATCATGCACCTTTGGAAAGTTGCCGGTGCATTGCATAAGCCAAAAGGCATTCTGCGAAAGGCAAAAGTTCCAAAAGGGAAAGTGAAGGTGGTCTTCTCTTGATCCTTAGGGTCTATGGTTATTTGATTATAGCCTGAATACCCGTCTAAGAAACAATAGTAGGCTCTACCAGCTATTCTGTCTAGCATCTGGTCAATGAACGGTAGAGGGAAGTGATCTTTTTTAGTTTCTTTATTTAATTTCCTGTAATCCATACACACTCTCCACCCTGTGACAGTCCTTGTTGGAATCAGTTCGTTGTTCTCATTGACTACCACAGTTATTCCCCCCTTTTTAGGTACACATTGGATGGGGCTCACCCACTGGCTACTAGCTATTGGGAAGATCACTCCTGCATCTAACCATTTTATTATTTCCTTCTTTACTACCTCTTTCATAGAGGGATTTAGCCTACGTTGGTGATCTACCCTAGGTGTGTGCTCTTCCTCTAGTATAATTTTGTGCATACAATACGAAGGGCTAATGCCTCGAATATCAGCAATAGTCCATGCTATAGCCTTCCTATGTTGCTTAAGCAGTAAAATCAGTTCAACCTCATGCTCTTCACTTAATTTAGAAGAAATGATAACAGGCAGAGTTTCATTACTTCCTAGATATGCATATTTGAGGTGAGTGGGTAGTGGTTTCAGTTCTAAAACAGGTGGATGTTCAATGGATGGCTTTAAAGGATTCACAGATCTATCAGTTAGGTCTATATTCATACATACATGTTGTGGTTTATCTACAGGCATATCCATTATGTCAGATACATTCAAGTCAGCTACATCTAATTGTACATATTCATTAGCATGCTTAGTTAATAATACATGCTCCAATTGTTCCTCCATCAAGGAGTCTACTACGTCCATGCTAGCACAGGATTCAAGGTCAGAGGGGTACCTTAAAGCTTTATATACACTAAACTTCACCTCTTCATCATGAACCCTCATAGTAAGCTCACCTTTTTGGACGTCTATAAGTGCCCTACCTGTGGCTAGAAATGGTCTGCCTAGCAGGATGGGGACCTCCTTGTCTGCCTCATAGTCCAGGACAATGAAATCTGCAAGGAAAATAAATTTGTCAACTTTCACAAGAATATCCTCAATCTTACCTTCAGGGTATGCGATGGATCTGTCTGCTAGTTGTAAAGTGACAGTGGTTGGACGTGCTTCTCCTATTCCCAACTGGCGGAATAGGGACAGGGGCATGAGATTTATGCTGGCGCCCAGGTCACAAAGCGCTCTGCCCACGTGCTTGCCTCCAAGTTCTACAGGTAAGGTGAAGGAACCAGGATCCTTCTCCTTCTTGGGAAGCTTGTTCTGGAGGATGGCACTGCACTCCTCAGTGAGGTTTACTGTTTCAAACTCACCAATTATTTTTTTGTTAGTAATGATGTCCTTCAAAAACTTTACATAAGAAGGCATAGACTGTAAAACTTCTACAAAAGGAATGTTAACATGCACTTGCTTAAGAATTTCTAAGAATTTATTAAAATGAACTTCCTGTTCCTGCTTCTTCTTAAGCCTTCGAGGGTATGGAGGTGGTGGCACATAAGCAGGCACGTCAGGTTGCCTTAGGATAGGTGGAGGCCTCGGAATTTCTTCTATCTCCTCAACAATTGGCTCTAGCCTAGCTCCTGATGTGCTAGTTGGTGGTGGACCTTGGTTTGGCAGAGACTCCAGTGGAGCACTAGACTCAGTGTTCTCTACTCTCTTTGGTGTGTCCTTTGTGTTGCTTACCAAGGGTCTACCACTTCTGAGTTCAATTGCTTGAACTTGTTCTTTACCATCTCTCCTTGGTACCTCAGTGTCAGCAGGGAGTCTACCTTGGGGCCTACTCTTGAGTTCATTGGCTAATTGGCCTATTTGGTTTTCTAGGCTCCTAAGAGTAGCTTGCTGGCTTTGAAGCGTAGCATCATTCTTAGCTATGTATTCCTTGAGTATGGTTTTTGGTACATTGACTGGTTATGTTGGGGAGTGAAACCAGGTGTTCCACTCGGTCTAGGTTGGTTAGGATTTTGGTTAGTGTTTTGTTGGCCACCCCATGACAGGTTTGGGTGGTTTCTCCAACCAGGGTTATAGGTGTTGGAGTAGGGGTTATTCCTAGGCTGCTGCTGGCTCCCAACATAGCAGACTGAGGATGGATTCCCAGGGCAGTATTCATATGGGTGCCCTTCCCCACAGAATCCACAGATAAGTGCCTCGCCTTGACTTGGTTGGGTGCCCATTGACATGGCTGTGGCGGTATTGGCACTGGTTTGGAGATTGGCCTGAGCCATTTGCTTAACTAGGTTGGTCAGGGCGTTTATTTGGGTGCTCATGGCGCTTAGAGCATCCTTGTCTTGAGCTCTAGTTGGCTCTACTGGATCATCTGACCACCTACAGTGAGATGTTGAGATCTTCTCCAAGATCTCATAAGCTTCGTTGTAACTCTTGGACAACATGGAACCTCCAGCAGATGAGTTTAGAACTTGTCTGGTGCTGGGGTTGCATCCTTTAAAGAAGACTTCTATTTGGATACACCATGGAATACCATGGTGTGGACATTTAATGAGAAGGTCTTTGAATCTTGTCCAAGCTTCGTGAAGAGACTCACTCGGAGCTTGTTTGAATTTGATGATATCATCACGAAAGGTCGAATTCCTATCTGGTGGGAAATATTTGACTAGGAATTTTTCTGCTAAGTCTGTCCAATTGAGGACAGATCCTGAGGGTAATAAATTTAACCACGTTTTGGCTTTGTCCCTCAGAGAGTAAGGGAAAAGATATAGCCTCAAGGCTTCTTGGGAAACTCCAGGAATGAGGAAGGTATCACTGACTCCTAGGAAGTTCCTAAGGAGGTTATGGGGGTCCTCGTTTTCTATTCCAAAGAATTGTCCCACAGTGGACAACATTTGGAACATCACTGGTTTTAACTCGAATGAGTTGGCAGTGATTTCAGGACGGATTATGCTGGGGTTCAGCTCCCCAGGCATAGGTACTAGGTACGAAAGGATGGCGCTATCCTTGTCATTCGCTATTTCAATGGGATTGCGAGTGACAGGCACCAGGTTTTGATCTATTCCCGCCATTTCTTCTTGAGTGGATTGCGGAGACTCTGCGGTTTCAGCAATTATTTGAGGTAAAAGGGGTTGTTTAAAGAGACGTTTCTTGGCTCTATTTCTAGCTTTAAACAATCTCTCAGGCTCAGGGTTGAACTCTAGATCACTACTTGGAGTCTCATTCATAAACTACCCTAAATGGTACCTGAAGAAGAAATGAAGATGGATCAAATTCAATGGAAAATAACTTGGTGTTTCAGACTTAACAAACTTCGTTTTCACTTAAAATAAGTCCCCGGCAGCGGCGCCAAAAACTTGTTGCGTGCTCAATGTGTTAAAGATAAATAAGCAAGAAGGTAGAGAGAGCACTCATAACATGCAAGCATACATGGTCTCACAGCAAGTAGTAAGTATATTTCATTCGTTTTTTCCACAGAGACTCATTTTTAGCTATTCATGAAGTGTATTTGTTAAGAAAGAAGGGGTGGATTTGATGGGGTAAAATTGGTTTTTAATTATCTAATTTTTGCTGAATGTGTAAAGGAATGCAACATAAACAAATGCAAGTTGAAATTAGACTCAAAAGATAAGAGATGGAATTAATAAACGAAGAAGAAAACAGCTAAACAGATTGGTAACTTAGCAGAATTGCGGATACCGCAATGTTATCGCAATTGTAAAAACAGCAAACGTGTGTAGAATGGAGAATTAAGGGCTACTAATGACTATCCTCTAGGCATTTTTATACGATTCTCAAGCACTGGATCTACTCTCTATGCATCAAACTCACTCTATCTCATGTATCGTCCGATTCCATGCATTAGATTCTTTAGTTTACTCGACTCAAAGTAAGGTCTTAAGCATCTTGTTAAAACAGAAGTGTTTAGTTTGTACTAGGGAAACGCCTATTCCTAGGCCGTTTCCTGGTTACCATGAAAGGCTAGAATGATTATACGACTCTGAACTCTTACTCCTTCCAGAGGTTAGGAGTTCTTTGGACAAAATGGATGGCCAATCGAAATTGCCCGTGGGATGAAGCTTACATACAATCAATGCTTCGAGAGCTATCCTACATGCTTGGTTCACGTTTTTTAGCCTATAGTTCTGTCATTAGCATGCCCCTAAGTGACTTAGCTACTCATGGATATACAGAGAACAAAAATATAAGATAAAACAGACATGCTTAGAAAGGAAATGTACTCAAAACAGTAAGACAAAACCGTAGCAGCAGAAGATGGAAACTGTGAAATGAAGTCTTGCAATTCGATTACTTTGAATGTTTGAACGAACAAAGGGAAACTTAAAATAAATAATCCAAAGACAGAAAGCAACGAAATGAAGTAGACTAATCACTAAACCAGAAGCGATAACTAAACAATGCTGGAAATGAGAAAGGAAAGACAAAAAGCAGTAAATGGTGCTTGAAAGCCTCGTTGCAGTCGCCTCGAATGAAAGGGATGAAAGGTCAGCCTTGCTTGGATGAATCCAATCGAGAGAGAAGAAGAATCTCCTCTCCTTCCTATCAGATTATCGATTCCAACAGCTGAGACTCTCACTCCAACAGACGGCAAAGGAAAACAGGGAGAAAAGATGGACTGCGAGAAGACTTCTACGCTTTCGGATGATGCTTGAACCTCCGACTTTGACCCCCTTTTATAGTAGTTTGCAGGTGCGTTTGGGCCAAGGAGAACCATCAATCTTCAACGTCATATATCACAATGGATGGAGGAGAAAGAACGAATCCCTGAAATTACGGAAATTAACAGAAAAGGATCAGTCAACTTACGGTTTTCACTTGAATAATTGCGGCTTCAGCAATGTTTTCGCAATGCTGTCGCAATGCAGTTTTTTTCATTCTTTTCCTTCGGTTTTCAACCCTTTTCTTTCCTATTGTGCATAAGTCCTAATTTAGCTATCTTCTTCTCATTCTCATATTTAAGCATAGGTTTAGGCTAAATGCTATCAAAAACACCTAAAAGTGTACATCTTCTTAAGCTAAATGGGTCCTAAATAAGTCACTTTCAGAGACTTAACAAGTATCTTCCAAGATGTTGGACTATGGATGACTGGAGTCCGAGAATACAGTCGAGCAATCGACTTTAAAAATTTGCGCTTCTTGGAGGCACCCGAGTTTGAACTGTTATTTCTGTTTGTTTTAGTTGATTACTTTACGTAGCTTAGTTTTTAATACTTGCTTGCTTGTTTTCTTTTGTTTTTTTTTTAGGAGAATAAGGAGAGTGCCGGCTTATGGACTTCAAATTGGAAGAAAAGATAGTGCCCTCTTTCCGCCAACCTTGCAAAGATCAGGGAAGTTCTCGTGTTCGCTTATTTCGCACGTTTATTGCTTTATCTGATGGTTGATGCATTGAGGACAATGCATTTCTCTAGGTTGGGGGTGGTTTGTCTGTGGACTTCTGCGTAGTTGTCGAGCATGGGTTTTCTCTGAATTTGAAGTGTCGTAGTCTGAATTTGCATGTTGTTCGATGAGGACAATCTTTGATGTGCTTTTAAAATATTCGTTGTGCATAATAGGAAAAGCATGAGATTGTATGAGTTAATTGAGCATTTTTCGAAAATTTTTAAAATTTTTATCGTTGCTTCCTTGCATCTATCGAGCACGTAGCATCTTATTCTGGATTCCGTAGGCTTAGAATTGCTTTATTTAGCCCGAAATCATGTTGTCACCCCGAAAGGCACCTTTAGGGAAGGCTTGATGCATGATAGGTTGTGATAGGTTAATCGAAGTGTAGTGAAGCTATATCCTAGTAAAAAAAAGCATGAAAATAAAAGCTCTTGAGGTGCTCCTCCTTCTTAGAATCGCGACTAAGAAGTGAGCATTAGTCCTTAAAAATGTGAAGTTTGCCCGTAGTCAGATACATTGTGCAATGAAATTGCAGGTAAGCTGAAACGAAGGCAAGTTTGACATGTTAGGCTCTCCTAGAGAAGCAAAAGAAAGAAAAAGTAAAAATTTAGCAAGTTCAAAAGAAAAGAAAAATTAGGCCTTTTAATTTGTTACTCTCTTGATTGTTGAAAAGTCGTAGACTGATCTGTATTGCTAGAAGTAGGGGGAAAACGAGATGTAAGGTTGCATAAAGTTTTTCCGGGTCTATGTGAGCTAGAATATGTTTGCTAAGCACACACACACGTAGGGGAGTAACGGTTAGGTTTTCGAAATGTTCTCAATCAGTGCATGCGATTAATTGCTTTCTTGTTAAGTAAATGCCTTGATCTTTGAAGCATTGAGGTTTGAGTCGATAGCATGCAAAATTCTGTTCTGTGGTTATAATTTAAGAATAGCCTTGCTCGAGGACTAGCAAGAATTAGGTTGGGGGTATTTTGATAGCTCCAAAATAGAGCTATTATTTACTCCCTAATTATAGCTAAAACCATGACAAATATTGATTAAAATGCCTTCTTGTAGGTGATTTCATGGTAGAGAGCTCGAGGAGTCCGTGGACGTGTTTCGAGGCTAAAAACGACGTTTTAGAGCTTAATGGATGCATCGGAATTGAAGGAGCTTGAAGAATTGAAGAAATGGCAAAATTTGCCATTGAAAGGCAAAAGTTGGCCACCAATCCTGAGAGCTAGCGTTGAGCGGCAGCGTCGAGACGCTGGCACAACGCTGCTCGTCGTCGAGACGCTGGCTTAGCGTCTGGACGCTGCCCCGATGATTCCCGAAGATGGACGAGCGCGCGCGTCTCAACGCTCACTCAACGCCGACAGCGTCGCGACGCTGGCCTAGCGTCTCGACGCTCCGAAGTCTGAGGCGCAAAATTGAATTTCTACCCGAGAGCAAGCGTCGAGCGACAGCGTCTCGACGTCGCGCAAGCGTCTCGACGCTGCGCGAGCGTCTCGACGCTACCCCGTGCGCGCGCGCTGATAATTTAGGGCACAGCGTCGAGACGCTGCCCTAGCGTCTCGACGCTCCGACGGATATAAAATCACATTTTCCGATTTTTAACGGATCTTCTTCTCTTTTCCCCTCGGGATTGCCGTTTTCTCCCCTCAATTTCTGGTTTTTGCCCATTTTTGGGTTGTATGATGATGACAAACTCCATGGATGCTTGGGCAACCTTCATCTCCATAGAAAGCTAAAGAGGTTAGTGGTTGATTAGTTAAGTTTAGGGATTGATTACTTTTGTATTAGGTGAGGTTTAAGCTTAATTGAATATGTTTAGCATGAATGAATGAATTTCTTGCATCTCTTGGTCTGTATTAAGAACGACTAACTTGCCTTTCCGATTAGGAGTGACGTCCATAATTAGTTACGCATGCTTAGTGGGCTAATATTGATTTTTGACAAACCTCAATACTTAGTAGCGAAAGTCTAGCTCGTGGCTAATCAATTCGAGCCCAAGTGACGGTTGGGGGTAGGAATTGATTAACGTTCTCACGACGGGCTTAAGGCTAGGGGATAAATCGAATTAGTTTTAGGATTAATTCGTCTCAATCGTACCCGTTACTGTTTGTTAATTAATTTAAGAGTCATGAACTTAGATTAATTAGTGGGCATGTTTAATTAGGATTGCACTTACCTAATTAATTCATTGGGATGTTTTGGACCCGTTTGGGACATAACATTTTGTGTGCATGAAACGTCTCGGCTAATTCGCATGTTAATCAATGAACCGAAATACATTAGTTCAATCCCGACACTTGCTAATCAATCGAATTCGTCAATTTCATACTTCCCATTTTAATTTTCCGTTAGCGTTAGTTTAATTTTCGCCACTGTTTTCCCAAACAAATCCCCCTATTTTAGCATTGCAAATTTAGTTCAATTAAATTAGGATTATTGATCACTCCATGTGGATCGACCCCGTTACCACTTAGCTGCAAATAGCTCGGTGTATTCGGGTTGATCACTCCACGTACAAAAGTTCACTACCATTGTCCAACTAGCCGATCGATCTTATGTGCATCCATTAGGGAAAATTGAGGACATTTTAATCAAAGTAAAAGATTTGTTGTTTCCATGCGATTTCTACGTGCTAAATATGGACAAAAATTCTTCGCATGTTTCGTCTTCTATCTTACTAGGACGCCCATTTATGAAGACCGCTAAGGTCAAGATTGATGTTGATAGGGGTGCCTTATCTGTAGAATTTTATGGAACTGTAAATGATTTTTTTATGAATGCATCGAAGTCTTTTGTGTATGATGAGAATGGGAAGACAAAGTCTGTGGGTTGTGTGAAGGAAGAGAATCTGACCTCGCGCTTGAGGGACTATTCTTTTGCTTCTGTTAGGAAGAAAGATTTGGATTTAAATGATAATGGTGTTGTTTTCTATTGCACTAACTATGATGATGTTCACGTGCTCAAGGCACGAAGAGAAAAAAATATTTTTAAATGATGTTTGCAGGAACAGTGCGGACGAGGACATGTCTGGGACGTCCCCCGCGCTGTCAGACTATGGATGAGTTCGTTGAGTGAATTCAGTCGAGCAAACGACTTTAAAAATTCTGCGCTTCTCGGACGCACCCGAGTGTTGAACTGTTTTTCTGTCATTTAGTTTAGTTTCCTTGGGCTAAGATAAGGAGAAGTTGAGGAAATTGGGCTCAGATAAGAGAAGCACCGCCTCTTTCCCCTCGCCAGCTTCACTAAGATCAGGGAAGTGTTGTTTTTCTTTTCCCTCTACTTTTGTGTATCTGATAGAGAAGCATTGAGGACAATGCTATCTTCTGAAGTTGGGGGTGGAGTTGGATGTTTGGATATGCATGTGTGGTTCGTTGAGCAGTGCTAATTTTGAATTTGAAGTGCTTGGGACTCTGTTTATATGCTTTCTAATTATGACGATCTAGGAAGTGTCTTTTTGGAATCTGAGCATTTGCATAATCTAGTTTTTGCATGACGTTGTTTTGCACTTATTAGGTTCATGTCAAAAAATTTAAAGTTTTTTCTGTTGCTCCCTTGCATCTATCGAGCACTTAGCAACCTCATCTTAGACTCCGTAGGCCTAATTTGATTACATGTTGCATGATTCTTGTTGTCACCCCGAAAGGCACCCCTAGGGTAGCTTGTTGCATGAGAGTTAGTGGTTAATTAAGCCTAATAAAAAAAACAGAAAAGCATGATTGGTTAGAAAATTCTCCCGAGGCGTTCCTCCTTAAAAATGTGAAGCTTAGACCCAAGCTTGACATGTTAGGCAACTCGGGATTGGAAAGAAAAAAGAAAATAAAGTTGGGTTCAAAGAACCATAACGAAGAGTACAAAGTACTCAAAAAGAGAAAGAGAAAAAGTATGAGAAAATCGTGTTAGGTCTTTTAATTCATTGCTCTCTCTTATGTGATCAAGTGTAGACTGTTCTTAAATGTTAGAAGTAGGGGGAAAACGGGATGATATGTTGCATGTTGTTTTTTCCGGGCTTACGTAGGTTTAGGATAGTTAATTTTTGATGTGTTCTTCATTAAATGCATGCGCTGATTGCTTTCGTGGTTATGTTATGTTTAGATTTGTAAAAAGCATTGAGGTTTGAATTAGAAGCATGTATGCATGGTCCTCTAGAGTTGAATTATTTATTAGCCTTGCTCGAGGACTAGCAAGATTTAAGTTGGGGGTGTTTGATAACTCCATTTTGGAGCTATATTTCACTCCCTAACTCTAACTAAAAGTCGTGATTAATTGTTTAATATGTCTCATTTATAGGAGATTTGCGGCATAGAGCTCGTGGCATCCATTGAGTGCGTTTTGTGGCTAAGGAAGGCGTTTTAGTGCCTCGGGAGTGCTTCGGGAGAAGGGGAAGCTCACACATGAAGATATGAAGTAAATTGCCTAGGAGAGGCAATTTTTCAGCCCCAAACCCGAGAGCAAGCGTCGAGACGCTTGCTCAACAATGCAGCGTCGAGACCCTGCACCAGCGTCGAGATGCTCCAGAAGCACGCGCGCGCGGAAGAAACATCGGGCAAGCGTCTCGACGCTCGCTGGAGAAATTGGCCACAGCGTCGAGACGCGCGTGCAGCGTCGAGACGCCATCACGACGAAAACGCGCCCGGCACTTAGGGCACTAGCGTCTCGAAGCTCCGACGGTATAAAACGTCATTTTGACGATTTTTTCAGCCATCTTCTTGATTCTTCTTCCCATCTTCGATTAACTCTCGGGTCTTGTTCATTTTGTCCGCCATTTGTGGCCTTTTGGAGCTTATTTTCTGTATTTTAGCTTGGGGATGATGCCCAAGGCTTCCATGGGAGTATTGGAACTCCAAACCTCCATGGTTGGCTAAGGTACTTGTGTTTGGATTTGGGTTAATTATGAAGGAGCGCATGTAGCGCAGCGGAAGCGAGACGGATCATTGGCACTCTAATTTCATCAATTTAGCTAAATAAGAAACATGCACAAAGCTTTGAAATAAAAGGAATTAGAACACATACCTCTTGTAGTTCTAAAGACTTCTCTTCCAATGCTCGAATCTCCTCACGAACCCTTCGAAGCTTCCCTCGAACTCCTCGAGAACCACCTCCGGTAGTCCCGCTATCCTCGGGCCGAGCAACGGAGTGGTGGGACTCCTTTATGAAAGGAAAAATTTGGAAGAAGAAGATGGGAAGATGAAAGTGATGAGGATTTTGTGAAAAGAAGTCTAACACTTAGCTTTCTAATTTCTCAAGTAACATGAACTCTTCATGCTCATCCAACATTCAAACTCTTTGAAAATTCATCAACTTCAAACCATTTGAACTTCATCCAATTTATAGGCAATTCACATGCAACAAAGTCTTTGCTTAGCATGACACCTCAAATTGGATGGATTAGTCTTCAACCAAGTGTTCCAAAATTGATGAGTTTATATGCATGTTGTTGGTGATTCACAATCCACTTCACAACTTGGATAAACCCACTCAACTTGGATAAATCCACTCAACATGGATAATTCCACTTTGACTTGGATAATCCCACTTGTAATATTTTGTCATTTAAAATTAATTCATAATAAATTTTAATAAACAAAATAAATTATAATTAATTAAACTTTTTAATTAATTAATATTATTATTTAATTCAATATCAAATATTAATTAAATAATAAGACTAATCTCGGTTTCTTAAACCGAATCATCACACATGAATCCCTATTCATGTTTTACACCGATCCCATATTTAAATCATATTTAAATATGTCCATCATTCTTCCAAAACCGAATTTCAATAAATTCAAATTCTTTTTCTCTCATATTGTTACACGGCTTAATCCGAGCTAGCCAGGAGAACCTAAAGGACCTACAGATCATGAGCTCCAACGATACGAGATTAACCGGTCAAACTCTTTAACCAAGCTAACCAACATTCGTTAACCCCCGGAGACTCCACTAAAGTCCAAGGGTTGCACTCTCCTCACCGTAGATATATTTCTGTCCTCTTGATATAACCATCATCAGTAAGTCGATCCTTCACAGGTCGTTCGTAATTACAGCTGGGTCAAAATAACCGTTTTACCCCCGTAATTACATTTTGTTCCTTAAGTCCCACTGATCCTCTAATGAACTATTGGTTTCTGGACCAACCACCAAACCGATTGGTATGTGATCTCATCACTATACCAAGTCCCTCTCGGGCCAATGAGAGGGTGGGATCCCTAGTTCAAGACCCGGAGTCAGCACTTAAGGGAACAACCTCTCTACTAATCCCTCAGAGCGGGTAGAAGTGAATTCCATCTCGCAGGACTATGTTCCCAGCTACCTACCCGGTCTTATCCCCAAGATGGTAGGCTTATTGAGTCGGCGATCTCGGGCCACTCTCACCCATACAAGTCAAAGGATAAGCCCGAATAAACAGGAGTTCATAGCGTGCTCAGGATTCAGATCGAGTTACCTAGGTCATCATATGAAAAAGTCGGTCTTTACAGTAAACGGAGTTATAAAGAAAGAGCGACTTGTTTCGCGGTTCAGTCTTATGCAAACTCATTGCATAGGACGCCCCCACTCACATGTCTCCACATGAACGATTTCGGATCACATCGTTTGTACTATACAAAGTGGGCCGCGTCCAATAGTGTCCCCAGGATAAGGTACCCAGCCTTATCCCTATACTATAGACCGTTCTTGCTATTACTTGAACTTGATCCACAATCATGTCATACATGAAGTTTAAGTATACAACCTATAGCCATGGGTTCTTTGTTTATTGGAGTTAGGTTAAAAGTAAAAACAATTCATTTTATTCAATAACAACTTTACTGAATAAATTTCAATAACAACTTTATTGCAAAATAGAATATACATTCAGTTTACAAACCACGAGTTTTAGGACATAAAACCCAACAAATTAGGGATTCTTGCTAAGTCTTTAATGTTTTGATAATTTATGCTTAATGGTTCTGATTTGGCTTTGATTATGTATGCATTTGTTGTTCTTGCTTCATCCTATGCATGTGTTAGATTTTGCCGACTGACAATCGAGTTTTCTAGCTTATGTTAGCGTTAAAGAGTAGCGATGTCGTGCCTCTCACTATTCGACTAGTAACACAGAACAATGAAAATAAATCGGAGTATCGAGTCATGCATGATAGTTGTTGGTTACATTCGGCGTTGGCGGGTAGCCAGTTAGCAATTTGATTACGTGGTCGAATGTCCGTCGCGGTATGCTAGTGACTGTTTAGAGTTAAATTGGGGCTGATCACTCTAACGAGACTTTGAACAATGTTTAATTAGAACTGTGTGGTCTAATTAATTAATATGGAGCCGGTTACTTTAGGGTGTCCTGGGTAACCGACCGCGTGCATGTCATTATCGATTAGCCTTACTTTAGAATTAAATGATAAACGTTAAAACGCTTAGCAAGATCCCGAAATTCACCAAATCCAACACTCTTCATTCTCAAGTTTATTACCTTTCCGTTAGCATTTTTCATTACTTTGCATGTTTAAAACCCTCATTTTTGTGACAAACTTCACGAGTTAACTTAATCATATCTCGAACAATTAATTCTCAATATTATTCCCTCTCTGTGGTTCGACCCCGTTACCGCTAGCTGCAAAGCTAAAAGCTACGGGTTTATAAATTTATTTTTGCAAGCCTCGACAGCTTGATATTTATAGCAGGATATTCAAATTTGTGCTACTAGACATAAAACCCAACAAACTCCCACTTGGACTTAAAGTCTGTGGTGTACATGTTGGTGGAGAAAATTAATATATCATATATCAGAAGTTTTTCTCCCACTGTCCTCTCCAGCAACTCGGAGCCCTAAACTCTTCTAAGTGTCTCTCAAACACTTTGGCCATGAGAGAATTAGTAAACTAATCAGCATGAAGTGCTGCGAGGCTTTTTATGTGACCATCACATCTCCTCATAGTACTAATTGCGAGCACAACTTATAAACCTTTTGCTGCTTCACAAGCTGCAACAAGATTTAGCTACCACCGAGGAATCAACAATACAACTCTTGTAGTCCACTCCTCGTTTGCACTGGGACAAACTTTAACCAGAATCCAATGATCAAAATCAATTGGACTTTCACTACTGACAGCTCCCACTGCATAGCACATATCGGGTCATACATCTAAAAATATGCATCTGATCTCCAATATGTGAATGCACTTGAGTGCATCTCATATTCTAAACACTTGAGGTGTCTCTGGAAACCATTTCTATAGACCATTGAATATCAACAACAACTTGTCAATAAAATATTTTAGAGACAACACTAGCGATTTGTTCTTACGACTCAGATCAACTTGAATCCTTAGAACAAACTAAGCCTACCTCCAGATCAACTATTTGGGAGTGGGTCGCTAGTTTATGCTTATTGTCAGAAGTGAATCCTACCTCTCACGTGCATGCTCATAAAGCCGGGTTAACTTAACTCAAGTACCGGATCGATCCCCAGGTAGGAGGTGTTCCGTAAACCGTCATCTTAAATACCTCCAACCTTAGTGCAGGATCAAACCGGGTGAGTTCTCTCGTAACCTTAGCTTTACAAGATATCGACCTATTTTAACTATTAAAACGAATCGATACTAAATTCCTAATCGCATTGGAATTCTTTAACCCTTAGTGAGCATGCATTTATCTTTGTTATAGATTTTAAATGTCTATCTCATTTTACAACGCTTTATAAAACAAAGACATTCTATAACATGCTTCCTAAGCTAGAATATAACCATTACATTCAATTTATAACATGCTTCCCAAGCAAGAATATAACAATTAGATTCAACTAAGGCAACTATGTTGTATGTTTAATTTCACAATTAATATAACACTTATATTAATTTTATTTTTAAACAAGCAACATCCAATTCATAAATTAATATAACACTTATATTAATTCTCATGAATTAAGCATGCATACTATACAACATAACACTTATATTATACTTTCAATGCATGCAACCTGCTTCCTATGGTGGGATTTGAAATCTATATGGCATACCTTATGCACATACAAGATACTTTAATTAAAACATACATTCACAATGCATAATTAATTAAACACACTAAAGTGGACCGGTTTTGGCATCACGGACAAGCAAGCAACTACATTATTACAATAATAATTCATCAACTAAGTTGAGACGCTTCCGAACCCTTCGAACCGCCACGAACCAGCTTGAATTTGCTTGAACCGGCCAAAAAAAACAGCAACTTCAAAACTTCAAAAAAAAAAATTGAACCGGTCCATAACAACTGTCCCGACTTCAACAGCCCGTAACTGGACCAATACCGACCCGAACTGGACCAAACGAACGCTGAACCGGACCTCCAGAGGGTGAAGAACAAGGAACCAGTCTGACTTTCAGTGAACCGGGCCACCCGAGGACCGAACCGGACCGTTTCTTCCACCTTGCGCTGAACCGGTGTTGTGCTGGAATTTTGCAGGAAAAAAACAGCAAAAAACAGCATGCTGTTTTTTCCGACACCCGAGCTTCTGTCTTCGAATTGAAAGCCTATATGGACTCTAATGACTCCGAATTTTTTACAGACTCTTCTTCACACATTAAAGCCCATACACGCCCGGGAAATTACAAAACAAAGTACAAATAAAAGCTCAAAAAAATATGCCAAAATCGGAATCACACTTTAGACGCCCAGAAATTTAATTTCTAAAACAAATACCCACCGAGCTCAAATTGATGCAAATTGAGTGACCAAAAAACGCTCTGATACCAATTGATGGAGCGCATGTAGCGCAGCGGAAGCGAGACAGATCATTGGCACTCTAATTTCATCAATTTAGCTAAATAAGAAACATGCACAAAGCTTTGAAATAAAAGGAATTAGAACATATACCTCTTGTAGTTCTAAAGACTTCTCTTCCAATGCTCGAATCTCCTCACGAACCCTTCGAAGCTTCCCTCGAACTCCTCGAGAACCACCTCCGGTAGTCCCGCTATCCTCGGGCCGAGCAACGGAGTGGTGGGACTCCTTTATGAAAGAAAAAGTTTGGAAGAAGAAGATGGGAAGATGAAAGTGATGAGGAATTTGTGAGAAGAAGTCTAACACTTAGCTTTCTAATTTCTCAAGTAACATGAACTCTTCATGCTCATCCAAATATTCAAACTCTTTGAAAATGCATCAACTTCAAACCATTTGAACTTCATCCAATTTATAGGCAATTCACATGCAACAAAGTCTTTGCTCAGCATGACACCTCAAATTGGATGGATTAGTCTTCAACCAAGTGTTCCAAAATTGATGAGTTTATATGCATGTTGTTGGTGATTCACAATCCACTTCACAACTTGGATAAACCCACTCAACTTGGATAAATCCACTTGTAATATTTTGTCATTTTAAAATTAATTCATAATTAATTTTAATAAACAAAATAAATTATAATTAATTAAACTTTTTAATTAATTAATATTATTATTTAATTCAATATCAAATATTAATTAAATAATAAGACTAATCCCGGTTTCTTAAACCGAATCATCACACATGAATCCCTATTCATGTTTTACACCGATCCCATATTTAAATCATATTTAAATATGTCCATCATTCTTCCAAAACCGAATTTGAATAAATTCAAATTCTTTTTCTCTCATATTGTTACACGGCTTAATCCGAGCTAGCCAGGAGAACCTAAAGGACCTACAGATCATGAGCTCCAACGATACGAGATTAACCGGTCAAACTCTTTAACCAAGCTAACCAACATTCGTTAACCCCCGGAGACTCCACTAAAGTCCAAGGGTTGCACTCTCCTCACCGTAGATATATTTCTGTCCTCTTGATATAACCATCATTAGTAAGTCGATCCTTCACAGGTCGTTCGTAATTACAGCTTGGTCAAAATAACCGTTTTACCCCCGTAATTACATTTTGTTCCTTAAGTCCCACTGATCCTCTAATGAACTATTGGTTTGTGGTCCAACCACCAAACCGATTGGTATGTGATCTCATCACTATACCAAGTCCCTCTCGGGCCAATGAGAGGGTGGGATCCCTAGTTCAAGACCCGGAGTCAGCACTTAAGGGAACAACCTCTCTACTAATCCCTCAGAGCGGGTAGGAGTGAATTCCATCTCGCAGGACTATGTTCCTAGCTACCTACCCGGTCTTATCCCCAAGAAGGTAGGCTTATTCAGTCGGCGATCTCGGGCCACTCTCACCCATACAAGTCAAAGGATAAGCCCGAATAAACAGGAGTTCATAGCGTGCTCAGGATTCAGATCGAGTTACCTAGGTCATCATATGAAAAAGTCGGTCTTTACAGTAAACGGAGTTATAAAGAAAGAGCGACTTGTTTCGCGGTTCAGTCTTATGCAAACTCATTGCATAGGACGCCCCCACTCACATGTCTCCACATGAACGATTTCGGATCACATCGTTTGTACTATACAAAGTGGGCCGCGTCCAATAGTGTCCCCAGGATAAGGTACCCAGCCTTATCCCTATACTATAGACCGTTCTGGCTATTACTTGAACTTGATCCACAATCATGTCATACATGAAGTTTAAGTATACAACCTATAGCCATGGGTTCTTTGTTTATTGGAGTTAGGTTAAAAGTAAAAACAATTCATTTTATTCAATAACAACTTTACTGAATAAATCTCAATAACAACTTTATTGCAAAATAGAATATACATTCAGTTTACAAACCACGAGTTTTAGGATATAAAACCCAACATAGTGGAGCTAATCTTCTTTTATTTCTTTTACAGGTACTATCAAGCTAGTTTATGAAAGAGTTTCCAAACCTCAACTCGCAACAGAGAGAAACTATGCAGGTGGAAAACATATGTGTACGACAAAGTAAATGAATACGCTGCAGAACTTAATTGGAGGAACAGTTTGCCCACATCAGTTTGAAGAATTTTATCAGCCATGTGCTTATTGTGGGGATAATCATAACTTGGAGAATTGCCCAACCTTGAATTATCAAGAGAGGCAATATCAACAAAGCTATGACAACCGTTATTCATACATGTGTGAACATGATCAGTGGCAACTCTCAAATAATCCTTGGGAAGAGCATGTGCAAATTGCTCATTATGAAGAGTTCCCCCAACATGAAGACTATCAACATTATGCCCCAACTCCAAATGAAGAATTATTACCCGCTTTGGAGGCACTATGGATAGAATTCATGGAAAGGAATGATGCATCCATGAGGAGAATGGATGTGCAATTAGCTCAGTTCACAAATGACTTACAAGATCTACTTGCTATAGCAAAATCACCACCACCATGCCCTCAGATGTTCGATTTTTATGATGATGAATCCTTTGTTACCTTCGAATCTGAGAAGAGTGATCCAATGGAATATCCATATGAAATGGTGGAGTTGGTGAAAGGTGAGAAAAATGAAATTGTGCTGGATGAGGTCAAAGAGACTAATGCGCTGCTTGAGGAACAAGAATTTGAAATGTTTGAGGGTGTAGCAAGCTTCTCCACCAATGAAAGAGTTGAGCCACCACCACCACAAATGCTCCAGCTGAAGGAGTTAGAAAGAGATGTGCCAGAAAAAGAAGTCCCATCGCATCAAAGCTATGTTGTAGCAAATATTGTAGAAACAAAACCAACGCACAGAAAGTACAAACCTTGGGATGTTATAACATGCAGTCTCTTTGAAAGAATCAACAAATTCAAGGTGTGGCAGAATGTCCGACCCCGTAAATCAAGACTTAAGTATCTTAAAGGAGCAGAAGTGATGCCTCGAAACATTGAAAAATATCCATATGAGGCAGATTGACAAGGGAGATTTCTGATCCCTAAACTCTTAAATTAGGATTTTATCATGTTTATTTAGATTTCGTATGTTAGGAGTAGTTTATTTTGGGAATGAAATATTTATTATGTGCCAACAATCATAGTCGTTTAGCATGAATTGATGATGCACTTTGGGCGTATAGGACTGCATATAAGACACCCCTAGGTATGTCTCCTTATAGACTTGTGTATGGCAAAGCTTGTCACTTACCATTCGAATTAGAAATTAAAGCATTTTGGGCCTTAAAAGAGCTGAATTATTGCGTGACCGATGCGGGAACATTGCGGTCTCTGCAATTACATGAGCTTGATGAGCTTAGACATATGGCGTATGAGAATGCTAAAATGTATAAAGAAAAGACCAAGATTTGGCATGATAGTAGACTTAGGATTAAGGACTTTAAGAAAGGCCAACTTGTCTTATTATTTAACTCACGGTTGAGATTATTTCCAGGCAAACTTAAGTCCAGATGGTCAGGTCCTTTTGTGATAACTAACGTGTTTATTCATGGCGCAGTTGAGATTAGGAACCTGCAGCAAGGGCAACCGTTCATGGTTAATGGTGCACGATTGAAGCATTATTATGAGGAAGGAGATGTGAAGACTCTCTCGGCCTTCCTTTTGACTGACACGTGAAAATAAAACCGAGAGAGGACGAGTGATCACTGTGCTCGTCCATGCGAGGCTAATGCCTTAGTTTATTTTTTGCTATTTTTTTCGGTTACGGTTTGTGTATATTTTTGTGTGATTTTGATTACGAATTTGATGTTGATTTTATTTCTTTTTCTAGGGGATCGATAGAGGGAATCAAGGAGATGAATTCAAGATTAAAAATCGAGGAAGATATTGGGCCAAATCAAAGATTCAGTTGGGAGAAGATTGGATTTTAAACTCAAGAAAATCTCCAACGGCCATTTTATTGCGATAGATTTGCGAAATCCGCAACAGAAATAGCCGTTGGGATTTCCATCATTACTTATAGCCGTTAGAAGCGTTCTGATCCGTACGTTTCCTTCAATCCCTGAACTCCAAGAAAAATCTCTCCTTCTTCCTCTGCAATCCCTCTTTCCAGATTCCTACGATTCCACCATGGTGCTAACTAGAGCAGAGAGATCCGCGTCCAAGAAGAAGGCCGACGACGCTGAAACCGCTGCGAGAGAAGCACTCCTTGCCTTGGCAGATGCTGAGGCCGCGCGAACCGAACGCCTTCCCAAGCTCCCTGTCCGCAGGAAGAAATGGAAGGTGGTGACGGAGATTCCTGCTGGGCCGTCTGAACCAGCAGGGACGCCCAAGAAAAGAAAGTGGAAGATGGTTGTGGCCGATGCAGCAATCAAGAAGAAGACTCCCTCTGTGGAGAGTCAAGAAAGTGGCCGTCCATCCTACGAGACGGCCAGACAAAGCCATTCGCCATCTCCACCAGCGCAGAGCCCTGCACCTTCTCCATCTCTGCAGAGCTCTGACCACTCTCCACCGCCGCAGAGCCCTGAAGCATCGCCCATCTCCCAGACGCTTGAACCTGAAATTCCAGAGGCAGACCTTCAAGAATCGGCGCAGGGCGATGACGCAGCTGAGGAAGACGAGGTATTCTCTCCTTTAAGGGAAGTCAGCCCCGAACAGGGGGATGATTCAATGGATGAGACGTTGGGGGATTGCCTCCAACAGATCACAACAAAGGCAAGGCAGAGAAAGAAAGTCAGCAAGGTTGTCAAGACCAAGAGGCCGAAGGCTTCGAAGAAGGCCAAGAAAAAGAAAGCCAGGGGCGAGCCTTCATCAAAAAAGGTGAGTGATGAGCCCTCTCTGAAGAAGCTCAAGATCGAGGCTGCTGAATCAGCCAAACGAAGAGATAAAGGGAAAACCAAGCTGTACCCCGAAGATGAGCCTCAATCTGTGAGGTATGTGTCCTCTGATGCTGAATCAAGGGGCACTGAGCTGAGGAAGAGGGACCTGCTCCATGAGAAGGGGTTCCTTGACGCACTCGCAGACCTGCCGCAATTCTTGCGCGCAGGGATCACGAATCACGGCTGGGAGGAGCTGTGCAGACCGCCCATCCCCGCCTACTCCAGCATGGTGTATGATTTCTACGCCAATTTGATGAACCCTCAGGATGGCCTATCTGTGGTCAGAGGAGTCGAGGTAGATTTCTCAGCCAAGGCAATTAATGATGCCTATGGCCTCAAAGGGCAAAAGCACACTGACTATGCCAGAATCATCGATGCGCAAACTGAGGCTATCCTAGAGGAAGCACTGCGGATCATTGGCCAACCTGAGGCAGCGTGGACCGTTTCGCGCAATGGGAAGCACACCCTGATGAGTGCTACCCTCACAGCTAAGGCAGTCGTCTGGTTCTCCTTCGTGCGAAGGAGGCTGTCCCCAGTGACCCATGAGACCACAATCAATCAAGGCAGATCGCTGCTGGTCTATGCGATTATGAGGGGCCTCACAATCAACGTCGGGGAGGTCATTGCAGCCTCAATCGTCGACTGCGCCAAAAAGGGTAAGGGTCCACTTTTCTTTCCTAATACAATTACTAAGCTCTGCTTACGTGCAGGGGTACGAATCGAGCGGATGGAAAGGCAGCTGGCCTACACAGGGCACCTGGAGTTGCCTACTGCCTTCAGGATGCGAAGGAAGGGGAACATGGAGTTCGAGCTGGATGGCCTGGCTGCTGCTCAGTCTTTGTCGATGGCCTGTCTGATGGACTGCAGAAGAAGATGGCTCAATGGGCCACATATGCGCAGGCAAGGGATAAAGATGTTGCTGACCAATTGGGCTGCATCTTCCCTGAATTCCCCACGGACCTACTGACGCCATGGGCGCCTCCAAGGCCACGGAGGGATGAGGATGATGAGGACATCTGAGTGCTAGGCTGAAGAGCACTCAAGGGAGTATGTCTGTTCCCTGCAAACTGAAAAAAAAAAAAAAAATCATACTGCTTTTCGTTGAACCATGTGAATTCTGCTGTTTTGAGTTAGTATTTGGTCTGTTTTTAGTTTGTATTTTTGTTGTTTGGAATTGCTTAGTATAGCCTGAGGATTGCTGAATAGGTAGATTAGTTTAGTTTCCTTTTTTGTATAGCTGAAGTGACTGGGAAGAGCATGCATAGGGGCCTTGATCGCTGATATATCTGCCCTGTATCCTTTGCGAAATAATTGCGGAATTCGCAATTTTTGTTAGTAATTGCATGTTTTTGACTGACTGTTTAGCTAGGCTGGTTCTGTTTAATTTTGTTCTTTTGCTGCTATCTTGACTACCTTATATAGCATATCTATAAGCATGCTGGATGAGTGTCATAAGACACCTTTGATAGTTTAAATTAGCCTCTTAAAATTGCTCAGCATGCATAGCTTTAAGTCCTTCCCTGCCTGTTTTTCATAAATTTCTGCTGCTGTGATGTTTGCTTTTAGAATGTTCTGTCTATGCCTAGGGCTTTTAGATTCTCTTTGTTTTACCCTAGACTAGATGCTTCTAGGATAAGTTTGGGGGTGTGCCACCTCAGACACTCATTGGGGACAATGAGTAGTTTAAGTTTGGGGGAGGCCACCCTAGGCCTAGGAACATTCCTCTCTCCCTTTAAGCATAAGCATTCTTCTTCTCCTTTGCAAAAGAAAAACTTGATGTGCTGAAAAAAAAAATTAAAAAAAAAATGAAAAACAGAATAAAGAGGGGTGTCTCTCTTGAAGTTGCTGAGTAATCAGTGCCAAGTGTGTAACCCACAAGTGGCATTGCATCAAAAGGCAACCAAAGGAGGGGCCCCACCAAAGTAAGAAAGAAAAAAGGAAGAAATAGGGAAGAAGAATGTATGCCTAGGAGTTACAACTTCGTGGCTTAGATGTCCTGAATAAAAAGAACTCTGATCCTCAATGAGCTAAGCACAAGGTTGTAGCTTTTAGGTTTGTCTAGGGAGATGAATGTTTATCCAATGTAGTGATGTCAGGGTTTAGTTTGTTCTATGAATGTACTACTGTCATTGGTTTGTACTAAGACTGGCATGACTCTAAGGAATCCTAGGTAGCTCAAAAGAAAAAGCTAGAAGCATGTACTGAGTCTGGAGTAAAGCTGGGTAGAATTTGAAACCTTAGGGATAGTTGCACGATATGACAGAAGCAAGTAGATCAGTCGTAGGGAGTTAATAAAAACAGCAGGAGTATTAGGCGTGCGAAGTCAGGAGAAGCAAAATAAGAGGGTAGTTGTAAACTTAGAAGTAGGTCACAGGACAGCACTGCTATAGATAGGAACTTAGGGGAGTCAGTAAGTGGTTAGAATGAATAAAACAACAGCCTAAGTAAGTCCTTAGTTTGCTCGAGGACGAGCAAAACCTTAAGTTTGGGGGTGTGTTACGTCTCCAAAAGTTCTTATTTTAGGACTTATTTGTGATAGAAAAACGTGCATTTACAAGTGTTTGTGATAGGAATTAGCTTGAATCTATGCTTATATATATGAATTAGGAGAATGAAGCTAAATTAGAACTTGTATGCAAAAGGAAAGAAAAAGAATGCAAAACAAAGTTAGAAGAATGAAAATTGTGCATTGCGGAGGCATTGCGGAAAGATTGCTAAAACAACAATGTTTTAAGTGAAATCCGTAAGTTGGCTGACCTTTTTCTGTTGTGATCCGATATTTCAGGGATTCGGTCTTTCTCCTCCATCCATGTTGAAGTACGACGTTGAGAATGGACGGTTCTCCTTGGCCAAATCGCACCTGCAGAATACTATAAAAGGAGGTCAAAGAGGAGGGTTTACACATCATCCGAAAGCGTTGAAGTCTCTTCGCAGCGCAGTCTTTTCCATTCTTTCTCTCCTCCGTCTGTTGGTTTGAGAGGTTCAGCTGTTGGAGTCGACAATCTGATAGGAAGGAGAGGCGATTCATCTTCTCTCCTGATTGGATTCATCCAAGCAAGGCTCACCTTTCTCTCCCTGCAGCCGAGGCGTTTGCGACGAGGCGATCAAGCACATCTTACTTGCTTTCTGTTTTAGTTTCTTATTTCCAGCACCATTTGTTGTTATTTCTTTTCCAGTAGTTAGTCCATTCCATTTCGTTGCTTTTTGTCTTTACTTGAGTAACTCTGAGTTTCCATTTGTTTCGTTCAAGCTATTGATAAATCAAAAACACAATTCATTATTTCATGGTCTTTGCCTTTGCTGTCCACTGCTTTAACTTTCTGTTTTGTCTTTAATTTTCTTCTAAGCATGTCTACTTCATCTAATATTTCTGTTCTCCCTACATCCATGAGTAACTAAGTCACATAGGGGCATGCTAATGACAATACTATAGGCTAAAACACGTGAACCAAGCATGTAGGTTAGCTCTCGAATGCATTGATTGTATGTAAGCTTCATCCCACGGGCAATTTCGATTGGCCATCCATTTTGTCCAAAGAATTCCTAACCTCTGGAAGGAGTAAGAGTTCAGAGTCATATACTCATGCTAGCCTTTCAAGGTAGCCAGAAAACGACCTAGGAATAGGCGTTTTCCTAGTTCAAATCATAACTTACTGCTTTAACAAGATGCTTAAGACCTTACTTGGACATGAGTAAACTAAAGAATCTAATGCATGAAATCGGAAGATACATGAGAATGAGTTAGTTTGATGCATAGTGAGTTGATCCAATTCTTGAGAATCGTGTGAAAATGCCTATAGAAGAGTCGTTAGTAGCCCTTGTTTCTCCACTTTACACACTTTCGCTGTTAGTAACATTGCGGTAAAATTGCTGTTCTCGCAATTCTAATAAGTTAAAAATTCTGCTCAGCCATTTTTCTCTTTGTTTATCAATCTCTTCTCTTTACATTTGAGTTTATCATTGACTTGCACTTGTTCATGTTTCTATCCTTTATATATTCATTAGTAATTAGGCAATTAAAAACCAAATCTACCCCATCAAATTCACCCATTCTTACTTAACAACACACTTCGCGAGTAACTAATAATAAGTCTCTGTGGGAAAACGAATGAAAAAATATTTACTACTTGCTACAAGATCATGTATGCTTGCATGTTCTGAGTGCTCTCTTATTGCATATTTCTTTTAACCATTGAGCACGCAACACATGCTCATAAAGCTTGGTTAAATTTACTCAAGTACCGGGTAGTCCTCAGGTAGGAGGTGTTCCGTCAATTCAAGTCCTCCAACATAGACAGGAGTTCACCGGGTGAGTTTCTCATAACCTTAGCATTTAAGAGATATCGACCTATTCATTTAATGAACCAGATCGAATCATTTAACCCTAAATGAACATGCTCTTATCTTTGTTATAGATTTTAAAAGTCTAAGTCATTTTTACAACGCTTGCAAAACCAGACTTTCTATAACAACCTCTACATGCTTCTCAAACATGCATCACTAAGGCATGACAAGTTGAATATTTAACTTCATAATCAATATAACACTTATATCGATTATGCTCTTAAACATACAACTCCTAATTCATAAATTAATATAACACTTATATCAATTCTCATGAATTAAGCATGCATCTTATACATTATAACACTTATAACATACAATATGCATAAAACTAATGTTGGATGTTTAATTTCATAATTAATATAACACTTATATCAATTATTCTATTAAGCAAACAACAACTAATTCATGAATTAATATAACTCTTATATTAATACTCATGAATTAAACATTCATCTTATACATTATAACACTTATAACATACAATATGCATAAAACTAGGGCAACCTATGTTGTATGTTTAATTTCATAATTAATATAACACTTATATCAATTATTCTGTTAAACTAACAACATCTAATTCATGAATTAATATAACTCTTATATTAATACACATGAATTCCCAAATATGCATACTATAAATTATAACACCTATAACATAATACCAATGCATGGAGCATGCTTCCTACGGTGGGATTTTAAATCTATATGGCATACTATATGCACATAAAAACAAGGAATTTAATTAAAACATACATTCACAATGCATAATTAATTAAACATGCTAAACTGAACCGTTTTGGCATCAAGTAAGCAATAACTAATTTATTACAAGCTTGAACAATAAGCTAAGTCTTGAGCGGACTTCGAACTCTTCGTACCGCCTTGGACAAGCTTGCTCCCCGAACTCTTCGGTCAAATTCTCTTTGAGCTTCTCTTTGTATCGCCTAGAACGAGTTTGAACTTGCACCGAACATTTCGGCGAGCTCAAAACTCGAGCTTCTTTCACAAATAAACCTATATGGACTTTAATGACTCTAAAGAATACAGACTCTTCAGAACACATTAAAGCCCATACATTCTCGGGCAATTACAAATAATGAAATTAAAAAAGAAACAATGCCAAAACTGATATTCACTTTAGACGTCCATTGAGAAACAATTTCTAAATATATCTACGGTGAGGAGAGTGGAACCCTTGGACTTTAGTGGAGTCTCCGGGGGTTAACGAATGTTGGTTAGCTTGGCTAAAGAGTTTGGCCGGTTAATCTCGTATCGTTGGAGCTCATGATCTGTAGGTCCTTTAGGTTCTTCTGGCTAGCACAGATTAAACGTGTAACAATATGAGAGAAAAAGAACTTGAATTTATTCAAATTAATTTTTGGAAGAATGATGGACATATTTAAATATGATTTAAATATGGGATCGGTCTAAAACATGAATAGGGATTCATGTGGGATGATTCGGTTGAAGAAAAAGGGATTAGTATTATATTTAATTAGTATTTGATATTGAATTAAATCATAATATTAATTAATTAAAAAGTTTAATTAATTAAAATTTATTTTGTTTATTAAAAATAATTATGAATTAAATTTAAAATGACAAAATATTTGAAGTGGGATTATCCAAGTTGAGTGGATTTATCCAAGTTGAGTGGGTTTATCCAAGTTGTGAAGTGGATTGTGAATCACCAACCACATGCATAAACTCATCAATTGTTGAACACTTGTGTGAAGACTAATTCATCAATTTTTGAGGTGTCATGCTAAGCAAAGAGTTTGTTGCATGTGAATGACCTATAAATTGGATGGAGTTCAAATGGTTTGAGTTTTGTTGGAAGCTTTGATTGTGTGAAAATTCTCCTTCAAAACTCTCATCACAAAGATCTCTTCTTCCTTTTTTCTTTCATAAAGGAGTCTCACCACTCCGTTGCTCGGCCCGAGGATAGCGGGACTACCGGAGGTGGTCCTCAAAGTATTCGTGAGCAGATTCGAGCATCGGGATTAGAAGATTTTTGAACTACAAGAGGTATGTGTTCTAATTTCTTTAATTTCCAAGTTTTGAGCATGTTTCTAGTTTAGATAAATTGATGAAATTAGAGTGCCAATGATCCGACTCGCTTCCGCTGCACTACATGCGCTCCATCAATTGGTATCAGAGCGTTTTTTGGTCACTCAATTTGCATCAAT
This sequence comes from Herpetospermum pedunculosum, assembly GCA_028017165.1. Taxonomy (NCBI): domain Eukaryota; kingdom Viridiplantae; phylum Streptophyta; class Magnoliopsida; order Cucurbitales; family Cucurbitaceae; genus Herpetospermum; species Herpetospermum pedunculosum. Next base: position 8,600,168 of record JAPQWQ010000186.1, on the reverse strand, counting down.
TTGAGCTCGGTGGGTATTTGTTTTAGAAATTAATTTTCTCGGCGTCTAAAGTGTTTTTCCGGTTTTGGCATAATTTTTTTAGCTTTGATTTGTACTTCGTTTTGTAATTTCCCGAGTGTGTATGGGCTTTAATGTGTGCAGAAGAGTCTGTAAAAAATTCGGAGTCATTAGAGTCCATATAGGCTTTCAATTCGAAAACAGAAGCTCGGGTGTCCGGTAAAACAGCACAAAACCGGTTAAGCGCAAGGTGGAAGAAACGGTCCGGTTTGGTCCTCGGGCGGTCCGATTCACTGAAAGTCAGACCGTTTCCTTGTTATTCACCCTCTGGAGGTCCATTTCAACGTTTGTTTGGTCCGGTTTGGGTCGTTATAGGTCCAGGTCCGATCTTTTGAAGTCGGGACAACTGTTTTGGACCGGTTCAGCTTATTTGAAGCTTTGTTGTTGCTATTTTTTGGCCGATTCAAGCAATTTTAAGCTGGTTCGGGGCGGTTCGAAGTGTTCAGAAGCGTCTCAACATAGTTTTTGATCTATTCGTGTAATAATTTAGTTGCTTGCTTGCCCGTGATGCCAAAATCAGTCCACTTTAGTGTGTTTAATTAATTATGCACTGTGAATGTATGTTTTAATTAAAGTCTCTTGTATGTGAATAAAGTATGCCATATAGATTTCAAATCCCACCATAGGAAGCATGTTGCATGCATTGAAAGTATAATATAAGTGTTATGTTGTATAGTATGCATGCTTAATTCATGAGAATTAATATAAGTGTTATATTAATTTATGAATTGGATGTTGCTTGTTTAAAAGTTTAATTGATATAAGTGTTATATTAATTGTGAAATTAAACATACAACATAGTTGCATTAATTGAATATAATTGTTATATTCTTGCTTGGGAAGCATGTTATAAAATGAATGTAATGGTTATATTCTAGTTTAGGAAGCATGTTATAGAATGTCTTTGTTTTATAAAGCGTTGTAAAATGATATAGACATTTAAAATCTATAACAAAGATTAATGCATGCTCATTCAAGGTTAAAGAATTTCAATGCGATTAGGAATTTAGTATCGATTCGTTTTAATAATGAAAATAGGTCGATATCTTGTAAAGCTAAGGTTACGAGAGAACTCACCCGGTTAGATCCTGTACTAAGGTTGGAGGTATTTAAGATGTGATGGAGCGCATGTAGCGCAGCGGAAGCGAGACGGATCAATGGCACTCTAATTTCATCACGAATCTCCTCACGAACCCTTCGAAGCTTCCCTCGAACTCCTCGAGAACCACCTCCGGTAGTCCCGCTATCCTCGGGCCGAGCAACGGAGTGGTGGGACTCCTTTATTAAAGGAAAATTTTTGGAAGAAGAAGATGGGAAGATGAAAGTGATGAGGATTTTGTGAGAAGAAGTCTAACACTTAGCTTTCTAATTTCTCAAGTAACATGAACTCTTCATGCTCATCCAAACATTCAAACTCTTTGAAAATTCATCAACCTCAAACCATTTGAACTTCATCCAATTTATAGGCAATTCACATGCAACAAAGTCTTTGCTTAGCATGACACCTCAAATTGGATGGATTAGTCTTCAACCAAGTGTTCCAAAATTGATGAATTTATATGCATGTTGTTTGTGATTCACAATTGTTACATCTCCAAAAGTGCTTATTTTAGGACTTATTTGTGATAGAAAAACGTGCATTGCTAGGTATTTGTGATAGGATTTAGCTTAAACCTATGCTTATATATACAAATTAGGAGAATGAAGCTAAATTAGAGCTTGGATGCAAAAGGAAAGAAAAAGAATGCAAAACGAAGTTAAAAGAGTCTGTGCATTGCGGAGGCATTGCGGAAACATTGCTAAAACAACAATGTTTTAAGTGAAATCCGTAAGTTGGCTAACCTTTTTCTGTTGAGATCCGATATTTCAGGGATTCGTTCTTTCTCCTCCATCCATGTTGAAGTACGACGTTGAGAATGGACGGTTCTCCTTTGCCCAATCGCACCTGCAGAAGACTATAAAAGGAGGTCAAAGTGGAGGTTTCAATCATCATCCGAAAGCGTAGAAGTCTCTTCGCAGCTCCATTTTTCTCCTCTTTTTCTCTTCCGTCTGTTGGGTTGGAAAGCTTAGCTGCTGGAGTCGACAATGTGATAGGAAGGAGAGAAGATTCATCTTCTCTTCTGATTGGATTCATCCACGCAAGGCTTACCTTTATCTCCCTTCAGTCGAGGCGTTTGCGACGAGGCGATCAATCTCATTTACTGCTTTCTGTCTTTAACTTTTCATTTCCAGCACCGTTTGTTGTTATTTCTCTTCCATTAGTTAATCCATTTCATTTCGTTGCTTTCTGTCTTTATGTTAGTAACTTTAAGTCTTCATCTATTCATTCAAACAATTGACTAATCAAAGCACAATTCATCATTTCACAATTTGCCTTTACCTTCGCCTTCTACTGTTTTTCCTTGCTGTTTTGTCTTTAATTCTCTTCTAAGCATGTCTACTTCATCTAATATTTCTATTCTCTCTATATCCATGAGTAACTAAGTCACATAGGGGCATGCTAATGATAAAACTATAGGCTAAAACACGTGAACCAAGCATGTATGATAGCTCTCGAATGCATTGTTTGTATGTAAGCTTCATCCCACGGGCAATTTCGATTGGCCATCCATTTTGTCCAAAGAACTCCTAACCTCTGGAAAGAGTAAGAGTTCAGAGTCATACACTCATGCTAGCCTTTCAAGGTAGCCAGAAAATGACCTAGGAATAGGCGTTTTCCTAGTACAAATCATAACTTACTGTTTTACACAAGATGCTTAAGACCTTACTTGGACATGAGTAAACTAAAGAATCTAATGCATGAAATCGGAAGATACATGAGAATGAGTTATTTTGATGCATAGTGAGTTGATCTAATGCTTGAGAATCGTGTGAAAAAGCCTATAGGATAGTCGTTGGTAGCCATTGTTTCTCCAGTTTACACACTTTTGCTGTTAGTAACATTGCGGTAAAATTGCTGTTCTCGCAATTCTATTAAGTTAAAAATTCTGCTTAGCCATTTTCCTCTTCGTTTCTTAATCTCTTCTCTTTACATTTGAGTTTATTATTGACTTGCACTTGTTTATGTTGCTCTCCTTTATACATTCATTAGTAATTAGGCAATTAAAAACCAAATTTACCCCATCAAATCCACCCATTCTTACTTAACAACACACTTCGCGAGTAACTAGTAATAAGTCTCTGTGGGAAAACGAATGAAAAAATACTTACTACTTGCTATAAGATCATGTATGCTTGCATGTTCTGAGTGCTCTCTCTCTCTCTTATTGCTTATTTCTTCTACACATTGAGCACGCAACAAGTTTTTGGCGCCGCTGCCGGGGACTTAGTGTAGCGAAAACGAATTTTGTTAAGTTTGAAACACAAGTTTAATATCCATTGGGACTAATCTATTTCTTATCTCTTTTGCAGGTACCATTGGGTTAGTTTATGAATGAGCATGCAAGTAGCAATCTAGAGTTCAATCCTGAGCCTGAGAGATTACTTAGGGCCAGAAACAAAGCTAAGAAACGTCTCTTTAAACAACCCTCTATACCTCAAATAATTGCTGAACCCGCAGGGATTCCGCAATTCCATCAAGAAGAAATGGATATACCAAACCCAAATCCGGCACCTACCACTCGCAATCCCATCGAAATAGCGAATGATAAGGATAGTGCCATACTCTCTTACCTAGTACCTATGCCTGGGGAACTAAACCCAAGCATAATCCGCCCTGAAATTACTGCCAACTCATTCGAGTTAAAGCCAGTAATGTTCCAAATGTTGTCCACTGTGGGACAATTCTTTGGAGTAGAAAATGAGGATCCCCATAACCATCTTAGAAACTTCCTAGGAGTTAGTGATACATTTCTCATCCCTGGAGTTTCCCAAGAAGCCTTGAGGCTCTACCTCTTCCCTTATTCTTTGAGGGACAAAGCTAAAACATGGTTCAACTCATTACCCTCTGGATCAGTCCGCAATTGGACAGACTTGGCGGAGAAATTCCTAGTCAAATACTTCCCACCTGATAGGAATTCTACCTTTCGTGATGATATAATTAAATTCAAACAAGCTGAGAATGAGTCTCTTCACGAAGCTTGGACAAGGTTTAAGGACCTTCTACTTAAATGTCCACACCATGGCATTCCATGGTGTATCCAAATAGAGGTCTTTTTCAAAGGATGCAACCCCAGCACCAGACAAGTTCTAAATTCATCTGCTGGTGGTTCCATGTTGTCCAAAAGTTATAACGAAGCCTATGAGATCTTGGAGAAGATCTCAGCATCTCACTGTAGGTGGTCAGATGATCCCATAGAGCCAAGTAGAGCTCAAGATAAGGACGCACTCAATGCCATGAGTAGCCAAATTAGCGCCCTGACAAACCTAGTTAAGCAAATGGCTCAAGCCAATCTCCAAACTAGTGTCAATACCGCCACAGCCATGTCAATGGGCACCCAACCAAGTCAAGGTGAGACACTACCCTGTGGATTCCGTGGGGAAGGGCATCTGTACGAATACTGCCCTGGGAATCCAGCCTCAGTCTGCTATGTAGGAAGCCAGCAGCAGCCTAGGAACAACCCCTATTCCAATACTTACAATCCTGGCTGGAGGAACCGCCCAAATCTTTCATGGCGTGGCCAGCAAAGTACTAACCAAGCTCCTAACCAGCCAAGACCAAGTGGAACACCTGGTTTCACTCCTCAACATACCCAATCCATGTATCAAAAACCATACAACCAATCAGTAGGGTCATCTGTAGAAAACTTATTCAAGGAATACATAGCCAAGAATGATGCCACCCTGCAAAGCCAGCAAGCTACCCTCAGGAGCCTAAAGAACCAAATAGAGCAACTAGCCAATGAACTCAAAAGTAGGCCCCAAGGTAGACTTCCTGCTGACACATAGGTGCCAAGAAGAGATGGTAAGGAACAAGTTCAAGCAATTGAACTCAGAAGTGGGAGACCATTGGTGAGCAACACTAAAGAAGCCCCAAAAAGAGTAGAGAACAATGAGTCTAGTGCTCCACTGGAGTCTCTGCCAAACCAAGGTCAACCCTCAACAAGCACATCAGGAGCAAGGCTGGAGCCAATCATAGAAGAGATAGAGGAAATTCCAAGGCCTCCATCCATCCTGAGGCGACCTGAAGTGCCTGCTTATGTGCCACCACCTCCATTCCCTCGACGGCTAAAGAAAAAACAAGAACAGGAAGTGCACTTTAATAAATTTCTAGAAATTCTTAAGCAAGTGCATGTTAATATTCCTTTTGTAGAAGTTTTACAGTCTATGCCCTCTTATGTTAAGTTTTTAAAGGACATAATTACTAACAAGAAAATAATTGGCGAATTTGAAACAGTGAATCTCACTGAGGAGTGCAGTGCCATACTCCAGAACAAGCTACCAAAGAAGGAGAAGGATCCTGGTTCCTTCACCTTACCAGTGGAGTTAGGAGGCAAGCATGTGGGCAGAACGCTTTGTGACCTGGGAGCTAGCATAAACCTCATGCCTCTATCACTATTCCGCCAGCTAGGAATAGGAGAAGCACGTCCCACCACTGTCACTTTACAACTTGCAGACAGATCCATAGCCTACCCTGAGGGTAAGATTGAGGATATTCTTGTAAAGGTTGACAAGTTTATTTTCCTTGCAGATTTCATTATCCTGGATTATGAAGCAGACAAGGAGGTCCCCATCCTATTAGGCAGACCTTTTCTAGCCACAGGTAGGGCCCTGATAGATGTCCAAAAAGGTGAGCTCACTATGAGGGTTCACGACGAGGAGGTTAAGTTTAGTGTGTTTAAAGCTTTAAGGTACCCCTCTGACTCTGAATCTTGTGCTAGCATGGACATTGTAGATTCACTAATGGAAGAACAGCTGGAGCATGAATTAATGACTAAGCATGCTAATGAATATGTAAACGTAGACTTAACTGATTTGAATGTTTCTGAGATCATGGATATACCTGTAGATAAGATACAGCCTGTTTGTATGAACAATAACTTAACTGATAGATCCATGAATCCATTAAAGCCATCCATTGAGCATCCCCCCATTTTAGAATTGAAACCCTTACCCACTCATCTCAAATATGCATATCTAGGAAGTAATGATACTTTGCCTGTGATAATTTCTTCTAAATTGAGTGAGAAGCATGAGATTGAACTGATATTATTACTTAGGCAGCATAAAAAGGCTATTGCATGGACTATTGCTGACATTAGAGGCATTAGCCCTTCTTACTGCATGCATAAAATAATATTAGAGGAAGAACATACACCCCGAATAGATCACCAACGTAGGCTGAACCCCTCTATGAAAGAGGTAGTAAAAAAAGAAATCATTAAGTGGTTAGACGCAGGGGTAATCTTCCCTATAGCTAGTAGTCAGTGGGTGAGTCCTATACAATGTGTACCTAAGAAGGGAGGGATGACTGTAGTAGTAAATGAGAGCAATGAACTGATTCCAACTAGGACTATTACAGGATGGAGAGTCTGTATGGACTATAGGAAACTAAATAAAGAAACAAAAAAAGATCACTTCCCTATACCATTTATTGACCAGATGTTAGATAGGATAGCTGGTAGAGCGTATTACTGCTTCTTAGACGGTTACTCAGGATATAACCAGATCACTATAGACCCTAAGGACCAGGAGAAGACAACCTTCACTTGTCCCTTTGGAACCTTTGCTCTTCGTAGAATGCCTTTTGGCTTATGCAATGCACCAGCAACGTTCCAAAGGTGCATGTTGGCAATCTTCTCTGACTTAGATGAATCCATGATAGAAATATTTATGGATGACTTCTCAGTCTTTGGTGATTCATTCACAAACTGTTTAGAGAACTTAAGACAAGTCCTAGCTAGGTGTGAGGAGACCAACCTGGTACTTAATTGGGAAAAATGCCACTTCTTGGTAGAAGAAGGGATAGTCCTAGGTCATAGAGTGTCTAGAGCAGGCGTAGAGGTCGATAGGGCCAAGATTGAAATCATAGAGAAGTTAGTGGAACCTCAGAATGTGAAAGCCATTAGAAGTTTTTTAGGACACGCTGGTTTCTATAGAAGCTCCATTAAGGACTTTTCCAAGATCTCCAAACCTTTGTGTGAGCTTCTAGAGCTGAATAAGCCATTCATCTTCTCTAAGGAGTGTTCAATAGCATGGAAAACCCTTAAAGAAGCACTAGTCACAACACCTACTATAGTAGGGCCAAATTGGGACCTCCCATTTGAAATGTTATGTGATGCAAGTGACTATGCTGTAGGGGTTATGCTAGGATAGAAAATTGATAAACTAACACACCCTGTATATTATGCTAGTAAAACACTTAATGAGGCACAATGTAATTACACAACTACTGAAAAGGAGATGCTAGCTGTAGTGTTTACTTGCGAGAAGTTTAGGAATTACATTGTAGGCACTAGGACAATCGTGTACACTGACCATTCTGCTTTGAAATATCTCATGAGGAAGGCTGATGCTAAGCCTAGGTTGATTAGATGGGTGTTGTTGCTGCAGGAATTTGATCTAGACATTAGATAAGAAAGGCTGTGAAAATGTGGTTGCGGATCATCTTTCAAGATTGCAGCATAATTGCGATAACATTGCGGAAACCGCAATTTCTGATGCCTTTATCGATGAGCATGTCTTTGTATTAACACATCGAGATAATGATGAGGAACCATGGTTTGCTGATATTGCTAACTTCCGTGCGTCGCAGGTACTACCAACTTTCAAGGGAAGCCAAGAGAAGAGGAGGTTCCTGCATGAAGCTAGGAAGTTTATATGGGATGATCCCACACTCTACAGAACGTGTGCAGATGGTTTGTTGAGGAAGTGTGTGTCAGCTGCTGAGGCGAAGTCTGTGCTGCAGCACTGCCATACAGCGCCCTATGGTGGACACTTTGGTGGCCAAAGAACAGCTGCAAAGGTGTTCCAGAGTGGCTACTATTGGCCCACCATCTTCAAGGATGCCCACAAGTTTGCACACAACTTGATGAATGCCAGAGAACAGGTAATCTTAGTCGGAAGGATGAGATGCCTCTCACTTACATCCTTGAGTTAGAGCTCTTTGATGTGTGGGGCATTGACTTTATGGGACCATTTCCTCCATCAGCAGGTAACCTTTACATACTCGTAGCTGTAGACTATGTGTCTAAGTGGGTAGAAGCCATAGCATGTCCAAATAATGATGCCAAAACAGTCATAAGATTCCTTCATAGACATATTTTTATTAGATTTGGTACGCCTCGTGCTTTAATTAGTGATGAAGGGACACACTTTATTAATAGGGCAATGAAAAAGGTGTTGGCTAAGTACAATGTTAGACATAGGGTAGCCACCCCTTATCACCCACACTCGAATGGACAAGCTGAAATTTCAAATATGGAGATTAAAAGTATACTAGAAAAGGTGGTCAAACCCAATAGAAAAGATTGGTCTTTTAAACTCGAGGATGCACTTTGGGCATATAGGACTGCATATAAGACACCCCTAGGTATGTCTCCTTATAGACTTGTGTATGGAAAAGCTTGTCACTTACCACTTGAATTGGAAATCAAAGCATTTTGGGCCATGAAAGAACTGAATTATTGCGTGACCGATGCGGGAACATTGCGGTCTTTGCAATTACATGAGCTTGATGAGCTTAGACATATGGCGTATGAGAATGCTAAAATGTATAAGGAAAAGACCAAGATTTGGCATGATAGTAGACTTAGGATTAAGGACTTTAGGAAAGGCCAGCTGGTATTGTTATTTAACTCACGGTTGAGATTATTTCCAGGCAAACTTAAGTCCAGATGGTCAGGTCCTTTTGTGATAACTAATGTGTTTGTTCATGGTGCAGTTGAGATTAGGAACCTGCAGCAAGGGCAACCGTTCATGGTTAATGGGGCACGATTGAAGCATTATTATGAGGAAGGAGATGTGAAGACTCTCTCGGCCTTCCTCTTGACTGAAACGTGAAAATAAGAATGAGAGAGGATGAGTGATCACTGTGCTCGTCCATGCGTGGCTAATGCCTTAGTTTATTTTTGCTATTTTTTTCGGTTACTGTTTGTATAGATTTTTGTGTGATTTTAATTACGAATTTGATGTTGATTTTATTTCTTTTTCTAGGGGATCGATAGAGGGAATCAAGGAGTTGATCTCAAGATTAAAAATCGAGGAAGATAGTGGGCCAAATCAAAGATTCAGTTGAGAGAAGATTGGATTTTGAACACAAATAAATCTTCAACGGCCATTTAATTGCGATAGATTTGCGAAATCCGCAACAGAAATAGCCGTTGGGATTTCATCATTACTTATAGCCGTTAGAAGCGTCCTGATCCATACGCTTCCTCTATTCCCTGAACTCCAAGAAAACTCTCTCATTCTTCCTCTGCAATCCCTCTTTCCAGATCCCTACGATTCCACCATGGTGCTAACAAGAGCTGAGAGATCTGCGTCCAAGAAGAAGGCCGCCGACGCTGAGCAAGCTGCGAGAGAAGCGCTACTTGCCCTGGCAGATGCCGAAACCGCACGAGCCGAACAACGTATCAAGCTGCCTGCCCGCAAGAAGAAGTAGAAGGTGGTGACTGAGATTCCTGCTGGGCCATCTGAACCAGCAGGAACGCCCAAGAAGAGGAAGTGGAGTATGGCTGTCGCCGACGAAGCAAGCAAGAAGAAGACTCCCTCTGTGGAGAGTCAGGAGAGTGGCCGTCCTTCCTACGAGACGGCCAAACAAAGTCATTCGCCATCTCCATCTCCGCAGAGCTCTGAACACTCTCCACCGCCGCAGAGCCCTGAAGCATCGCCCATCTCCCAGACGCCTGAACCTGAAATTCCAGAGGCAGACCCTCAAGAATCGGCGCAGGGCGATGATGTAGCTGAGGAAGACGAGGTCTTTTCGCCTCTGAGGGAAGTCAGCCCCGACAACCCTACAGAGAGGGACGATTCAATGGACGAGACATTGGGGGATTGCCTCCAACAGATCACCACAAAGGCAAGGCTGAGAAAGAAAGGCAGCAAGGTTGTCAAGACCAAGAAGCCGAAGGCTTCGAAGAAGGCCAAGAAAAAGAAAGCCAGGGGCGAGCCTTCATCAAAGAAGGTGAGTGATGAGCCCTCTCTGAAGAAGCTCAAGATCGAGGCTGCTGAATCAGCCAAACCAAAAGACAAGGGGAAAGTCAAGCTGTACCCCGAAGATGAGCCTCAATCTGTGAGGTATGTGTCCTCTGATGCTGAATCGAGGGGCACGGAGCTAAGGAAGAGGGACCTGCTCCATGAGAAGGGGTTCCTTGATGCGCTTGCAGACCTGCCGCAATTCTTGCGCGCAGGGATCATGAATCATGGCTGGGAGGAGCTGTGTGGACCACCCATCCCCGCCTACTCCAGCATGGTGTACGATTTTTACGCCAACTTGATGAACCCTGAGGATGGCCTATCTGTGGTCAGAGGAGTCGAGGTGGACTTCTCAGCGAAGGGAATCAATGATGCCTACGGCCTCAAGGGGCAAAAACACACAGACTATGCGAGGATCGTTGATGAGCCAACAGAAGCTGTCCTAGAGGAAGCAATTCGGATCATTGGCCAACCTGAGGCAGCGTGGACGGTTTCACGCAATGGGAAGCACACCCTGATGAGTGCTACCCTCACAGCCAAGGCGGCTGTCTGGTTCTCCTTCGTGCGGAGGAAGCTGTCCCCAGTGACCCATGAGACCACCATCAACCAAGGCAGATCGCTGTTGGTCTATGCGATCATGAGGGGCCTCACAATCAATGTGGGCGAAGTCATTGCAGCCTCAATCGCTGATTGCGCCAAAAAGGGTAAGGGTCCACTGTTCTTTCCTAATACAATTACTAAGCTCTGCTTACGTGCAGGGGTACGAATCGAGCGGATGGAAAGGCAGCTGGCCTACACAGGGCACCTGGAGTTGCCTACTGCCTTGAGAATGCGAAGGAAGGGGAACATGGAGTTCGAGCTGGATGGCCTGGCTGCTGCTCAGTCTCTGTCGATGGCCTGCCTGATGGACCTACAAAAGAAGATGGTTCAATGGGCCACATATGCGCAGGCGAGGGATAAGGATGTTGCAGACCAATTGGGCTGCATCTTTCCTAAGTTCCCCACGGACCTACTGACACCATGGGCGCCTCCAAGGCCAAGGAGGGATGATGATGATGAGGACATCTGAGTGCTAGGCTGAAGAGCACTCAAGGGAGTATTTCTGTTCCCTACAACATGAATAAAAAAGGAAAAAAAAATCAAACTGCTTTTCGTTGAACCTTGTGAATTCTGTTACTTTTGAGCATGGTTTTGATCTGTTTTTAGTTCTTTATTTTTATTGTTTCAATTTGTTTCGTGTAGTCTGATGGTAGCTGATTAGGTAGATTAGTTTAGTTTTCTTTTTGTATGGCTTAAATGACTGGAAATAGCATGCATAGGGGCTTTGATCACTGATATATCTGCCCTGTATCTATTGCGAAAACATTGCGGAATCCGCAATTTTTATTAGTAATTGCATGTTTTTGACTGACTGTCTAGCTAGGCTGGTTCTGTTTAATTGTGTTATTTTTCTGCTATCTTGACTACCTTATATAGCTTATCTAAAGGCATGCTGGATGAGTGTCATAAGACACATTTGATAGTTTAAATTAACCTCTAAAAATTGCTCAGCATGCGTAGCTTTAAGTCCTTCCCTGCCTGTTTTTTTATAAATTTATGTTGCTGTGATGTTTTCTTTTAGAATGTTCTGTCTATGCCTAGGGCTTTTAGATTCTCTTTGTTTTACCTTAGACTAGATGCTTCTAGGACAAGTTTGGGGGTGTGCCACCTCAGACACTCATTGGGGACAATGAGTAGTTTAAGTTTGGGGGAGGCCACCCTAGGCCTAGGAACATACCTCTCTCCCTTAAAGCATAAGCATTCTTCTTCTCCTTTACAAAAAAAAAAATGATGAGCTGAAAGAAAATGAAAAATAGAGTAAAGAGGGGTGTCTCTCTTAAAAGTTGCTGAGTAATCAGTGCTAAGTGTGTAACCCACAAGTAGCATTGCATCAAAAGGCAACCTAAGGAGAGGCTCCACCAAAGGAAGAAAGAAAAAAAAAAAAAAAAAGAAATAGGAAAGAAGAATGTATGCCTAGGAGTTGCAACTTTGTGGCTTTGATGTCCTCAATAAAAAGAACTCTGATCCTCAATGAGCTAAGCACAAGGTTGAAGCTTTTAGGTTTGTTTAGGGAGATGAGTGTCTATCCAATGTAGTGATGCCAGGGTTTAGTTTGTTCTATGAATGTACTACTGTCACTGGTTTGTACTAAGACTGGCATGACTCTAAGGAATCCTAGGTAGCTCAAAAGTATAAACTAGAAGCATGTACTGAGTCTGGAGTAAAGCTAGGTAGAATTTGAAACCTTAGGGATAGCTGCATTATATGACAGAAGCAAATGGATCAATCGTAGGGAGTTAATAAAAACAGCAGGAGTATTAGGCGTGCGAAGTCAGAAGAAGCAAAATACGAGGGTAGTTGTAAACTCTGAAGTGTGTCACAGGACAGCATTGCTATAGATAGGAACTTAGGGGAGTCAGTAAGTGGTTAGAATGGATGAAACAGCAGCTTAAGCAAGTCCTTAGATTGCTCGAGGACGAGCAAAACCTTAAGTTTGGGGGTGTGTTACGTCTCCAAAAGTGCTTATTTTAGGACTTATTTGTGATAGAAAAACGTGCATTGTTAGGTATTTGTGATAGGATTTAGCTTAAACCTATGCTTATATATACAAATTAGGAGAATGAAGCTAAATTAGAGCTTGGATGCAAAAGGAAAGAAAAAGAATGCAAAACGAAGTTAAAAGAGTGAAAACTGTGCATTGCGGAGGCATTGCGGAAACATAGCTAAAACAACAATGTTTTAAGTGAAATCCGTAAGTTGGCTAACCTTTTTCTGTTGAGATCCGATATTTCAGGGATTCGTTCTTTCTCCTCCATCCATGTTGAAGTACGACGTTGAGAATGGACAGTTCTCCTTGGCCCAATCGCACCTGCAGAAGACTATAAAACGAGGTCAAAGTGGAGGGTTCAATCATCATCCGAAAGCGTAGAAGTCCTTTCGCAGCTCCATTTTTCTCCTGTTTTTCTCTTCCGTCTGTTGGGTTGGAAAGCTTAGCTGCTGGAGTCGACAATCTGATAGGAAGGAGAGAAGATTCATCTTCTCTTCTGATTGGATTCATCCACGAAAGGCTTACCTTTCTCTCCCTTCAGCCGAGGCGTTTGCGACGAGGCGATCAAGCTCATTTACTGCTTTCTGTCTTTAACTTTTCATTTCCAGCACCGTTTGTTGTTATTTCTCTTCCATTAGTTAATCCATTTCATTTCGTTGCTTTCTGTCTTTATGTTAGTAACTTTAAGTCTTCATCTATTAATTCAAACAATTGACTAATCAAAGCACAATTCATCATTTCACAATTTGCCTTTACCTTCGCCTTCTACTGTTTTTCCTTGCTGTTTTGTCTTTAATTCTCTTTTAAGCATGTCTACTTCATCTAATATTTCTATTCTCTCTATATCCATGAGTAACTAAGTCACATAGGGGCATGCTAATGACAAAACTATAGGCTAAAACACGTGAACCAAGCATGTATGATAGCTCTCGAATGCATTGTTTGTATGTAAGCTTCATCCCACGGGCAATTTCGATTGGCCATCCATTTTGTCCAAAGAACTCCTAACCTCTGAAAGGAGTAAGAGTTCAGAGTCATACACTCATGCTAGCCTTTCAAGGTAGCGAGAAAATGACCTAGGAATAGGCGTTTTCCTAGTACAAATCATAACTTACTGTTTTACACAAGATGCTTAAGACCTTACTTGGACATGAGTAAACTAAAGAATCTAATGCATGAAATCGGAAGATACATGAGAATGAGTTAGTTTGATGCATAGTGAGTTGATCTAATGCTTGAGAAACGTGTGAAAAAGCCTATAGGATAGTCGTTGGTAGCCCTTGTTTCTCCAGTTTACACACTTTCGCTGTTAGTAACATTGCGGTAAAATTGCTGTTCTCGCAATTCTATTAAGTTAAAAATTATGCTTAGCCATTTTCCTCTTCGTTTCTTAATCTCTTCTCTTTACATTTGAGTTTATTATTGACTTGCATTTGTTTATGTTGCTCTCCTTTATACATTCATTAGTAATTAGGCAATTAAAAACCAAATTTACCCCATCAAATCCACCCATTCTTACTTAACAACACACTTCGCGAGTAACTAGTAATAAGTCTCTGTGGGAAACCGAATGAAAAAATACTTACTACTTGCTATAAGATCATGTATGCTTGCATGTTCTGAGTGCTCTCTCTCTCTCTTATTTCTTATTTCTTCTACACATTGAGCACGCAACAACAATCCACTTCACAACTTGGATAAACCCACTCAACTTGGATAAATCCACTCAACATGGATAATTCCACTTTGACTTGGATAATCTCACTTGTAATATTTTGTCATTTAAAATTAATTCATAATTAATTTTAATAAACAAAATAAATTATAATTAATTAATATTATTATTTAATTCAATATCAAATATTAATTAAATAATAAGACTAATCCCGGTTTCTTAAACCGAATCATCACACATGAATCCGTATTCATGTTTTACACCGATCCCATATTTAAATATGTCCATCATTCTTCTAAAACCGAATTTCAATAAATTGAAATTCTTTTTCTCTCATATTGTTACACGGCTTAATCCGAGCTAGCCAGGAGAACCTAAAGGACCTACAAATCATGACCTCCAACTGATGGAGCGCATGTAGCGCAGCGGAAGCGAGACGGATCATTGGCACTCTAATTTTATCATTTTAGCTAAATAAGAAACATGCACATAGCTTTGAAATAAAAGGAATTAGAACACATACCTCTTGTAGTTCTAAAGACTTCTCTTCACACGCTCGAATCTCCTCACGAACCCTTCGAAGCTTCCCTCGAACTCCTCGAGAATCACCTCCGGTAGTCCCGCTATCCTCGAGCTGAGCAACAGAGTGGTGGGACTCTTTTATGAAAGAAAAAGTTTGGAAGAAGAAGATGGGAAGATGAAAGTGATGAGGATTTTGTGAGAAGAAGTCTAACACTTAGCTTTCTAATTTCTCAAGTAACATGAACTCTTCATGCTCATCCAAATATTCAAACGCTTTGAAAATTCATCAACTTCAAACCATTTGAACTTCATCCAATTTATAGGCAATTCACATGCAACAAAGTCTTTGCTTAGCATGACACCTCAAATTGGATGGATTAGTCTTCAACCAAGTGTTCCAAAATTGATGAGTTTATATGCATGTTGTTGGTGATTCACAATCCACTTCACAACTTGGATAAACCCACTCAACTTGGATAAATCCACTCAACATGGATAATTCCACTTTGACTTATAATCACACTTGTAATATTTTGTCATTTTAAAATTAATTCATAATTAATTTTAATAAGCAAAATAAATTATAATTAATTAAACTTTTTAATTAATTAATATTATTATTTAATTCAATATCAAATATTAATTAAATAATAAGACTAATCCCGGTTTCTTAAACCGAATCATCACACATGAATCCCTATTCATGTTTTACACCGATCACATATTTAAATCATATTTTAATATGTCCATCATTCTTCCAAAACCGAATTTCAATAAATTCAAATTCTTTTTCTCTCATATTGTTACACGGCTTAATCCGAGCTAGCCAGGAGAACCTAAAGGACCTACAGATCATGAGCTCCAACGATACGAGATTAACCGGTCAAACTCTTTAACCAAGCTAACCAACATTCGTTAACCCCCGGAGACTCCACTAAAGTCCAAGGGTTGCACTCTCCTCACCGTAGATATATTTCTGTCCTCTTGATATAACCATCATTAGTAAGTCGATCCTTCACAGGTCGTTCGTAATTACAGCTGGGTCAAAATAACCGTTTTACCCCCGTAATTACATCTTGTTCCTTAAGTCCCACTGATCCTCTAATGAACTATTGGTTTGTGGTCCAACCACCAAACCGATTGGTATGTGATATCATCACTATACCAAGTCCCTCTCGGGCCAATGAGAGGGTGGGATCCCTAGTTCAAGACCCGGAGTCAGCACTTAAGGGAACAACCTCTCTACTAATCCCTCAGAGCGGGTAGGAGTGAATTCCATCTCGTAGGACTATGTTCCCAGCTACCTACCCGGTCTTATCTCCAAGATGGTAGGCTTATTGAGTCGGCGATCTCAGGCCACTCTCACCCATACAAGTCAAAGGATAAGCCCGAATAAACAGGAGTTCATAGCGTGCTCAGGATTCAGATCGAGTTACCTAGGTCATCATATGAAAAAGTCGGTCTTTATAGTAAACGAAGTTATAAAGAACGAGCGACTTGTTTCGCGGTTCAATCTTATGCAAACTCATTGCATAGGACGCCCCCACTCACATGTCTCCACATGAACGATTTCAGATCACATCGTTTGTACTATACAAAGTGGGTCGCGTCCAATAGTGTCCCAAGATAAGGTACCCAGCCTTATCCCTATACTATAGACCGTTCTGGCTATTACTTGAACTTGATCCACAATCATGTCATATATGAAGTTCAAGTATACAACCTATAGCCATGGGTTCTTTGTTTATTGAAGTTAGGTTAAAAGTAAAAACAATTCATTTTATTCAATAACAACTTTACTGAATAAATCTCAATAACAACTTTATTGCAAAATAGAATATACATTCAGTTTACAAACCACGAGTTTTAGGACATAAAACCCAACAAACTCCCACTTGGACTAAAACGTCAGTGGAGTATTACATGCTGGATGAGAAAAAATGGAATATCAAATATTTCCATGGCTTTTCTCCCACTATCCTACTATACAACTCGTAGTCCTAGACTCACTAGGTGCCCCTCGAACACTTTAGCCGTGAGGGACTTTGTAAACGGATCAGCAATATTGTGCTCTGAGGCGATCTGCATGACGATCACGTCTCCTCGATCCACTATCTCCCTGATGAGATGATATTTCCGCTCAATGTGCTTTCCACGCTTATGGCTTCTTGGTTCTCTCGAATTTGCCACAGCACCAATATTATCACAATAAAGTGTGATAGGCAAATTCATATTTGGAACAACTTCCAAATCCGTCAAGAACTTTCTAAGCCATACAGCCTCTTTCGCAGCTTCGCAAGCCGCGACATACTCAGCTTCCATGGTGGAGTCAGCAATACAACCTTGCTTTATACTCCTTCATACTATTGCCCCTCCGTTAAGAGTGAACACTGATCCCGATGTGGATTTCCTCGAATCCTTATCGGTTTGAAAATCAGAGTCAGTGTATCCTGTAAGGATCAAATCCTTCGCGGCATACACGAGCACATAGTCTCTCGTTCTCCGAAGATACTTGAGGATGTGTTTAACGGCAGTCCAATGATCATATCCTGGATTGGATTGGTACCTACTGACAATTCCCACTGCATAGCATATGTCGGGTCGTGTACATAATATGGCGTACATCAGACTACCGACTGCTGATGCATAGGGAATTCGTCTCATATCCTCAACTTCTTGAGGTGTCTTAGGACACTCTTCCTTTGAAAATTGAATTCCATGCCTGGAAGGTAAAGAACCCTTCTTGGAATTCTGCATCGAATATCGTATCAACACCTTGTCGATAATATGGCGTACATCAGACTAGCGTTTTGTTCTTACGATTCCTTACGATTTGAATCCCTAGAACAAACTGAGCCTCTCCCAAATCTTGCATTTGGAATTGGGTCGCTAGCCATTGCTTAACGTTAGTCAGGAACCCTACATCATTCCCAATGAGTAGGATATCATCTACATATAAGACTAAGAAAGCTACAACAGAATTAACTATTTTCTTGTAGACACAAGGTTCGCCAACATTCTGTTCAAAGCCATATGATTTGATCGCAGTATCAAACCTTATATTTCAGGATCTAGACGCTTGCTTCAACCCATAAATGGATCGATTAAGCTTGCAAACCTTTTGCTCTTGACCCTGAATTATGAACCCCTCTGGTTGAGCCATATAGATACTCTCTTCAAGATTGCCATTCAGAAAGGCTGTCTTGACATCCATTTGCCAAATTTCATAATCATAAAACGTGGCAATGGACAAGAGTATTCTAATCGACTTTAACATGGCAACAGGGGAGAAGGTTTCTTCATAGTCCACCCTTTCCCTCTGGGAATAACACTTTGCCACAAGTCGAGCCTTAAAGGTTTGCACCTTACCGGCTTGGTCTCGTTTCCTCTTGTAGATCCACTTGCAACCGATAGGTCTTTCACCATCAGGTTGCTCTACAAGATCCCAGACCGAATTGAAGTACATCGACTCCATTTCGAGGTCCATGGCTTTAAGCCACTAGTCCTTGTCTATGTCATCCATTGCCTGTTTGAAGGTCAATGGATCCTCAACGCCGTCATCAGGTATTACGACCTGGGTTTCCGTTAAACCCATGTAGCGGTCGGGTTGTTTCACATCCCTCCCACTACGTCGAGGTATTCTCAACTCTTGAGAAGGACCAGCCTGATCAACAATTCTTGTTGACCCATCTGTTGCTTTCCTGGAAAGTTTGGTCAAAACAATTTTGCTCGAAGGTTGATGATCTCTCATGTGGTCTTCCTCTAAGAACGTGGTGTTTGTCGATACAAGCACCTTGTCCTGTTGAGGATCGTAAAATACACCACCTTTCGTTTCCTTGGGGTATCCTACGAATAGGCATAATTTTGAACGATGTTCCAACTTCTTTGGATTGGGCACCAACACATGTGCCGGACACCCCCAAATTCTGAAGTGACGTAAACTACCTTTACGCCCTCTCCATAACTCATAAGGTGT
The DNA here is from genome assembly GCA_028017165.1 of Herpetospermum pedunculosum. NCBI lineage: Eukaryota > Viridiplantae > Streptophyta > Magnoliopsida > Cucurbitales > Cucurbitaceae > Herpetospermum > Herpetospermum pedunculosum. Next base: position 8,581,277 of record JAPQWQ010000186.1, on the reverse strand, counting down.
TTCTGCAACACTCTTAGAGGGAACCATGTTCAAAATATATACAACAACCTCTACTGCATATCCCCAAAACGAACTAGGCCGTTGAGCATAGCTCATCATAGATCGAACCATGTCTAACAAGGTTCTATTTCTCCTTTCGGACACACCGTTCTGCTGCGGTGTTCCGGGCGCTGAGAGTTGGGATACTATTCCATGTTCTATCATATAGTCTTGGAATCTTAAATCCATATACTCTCCACCTCGATCTGATCGGAGTGTTTTAATCGGTTTACCTAATGTGTTCTCAACCTCTGCCTTATACTCCTTGAACTTTTCAAGAGCTTCGGACTTATGATGCATTAGGTAAAGATAGCCGTACCTAGAATAATCATCAATGAAGCTGATGAAATATTCATACCCTCCCCGTGCTTTAACATTCATCGGACCACAAAGATCTGAATGTACAAGCTCTAGAGTTTCTTTGGACCTATGACCTTTTTCAGAAAAAGATTGTTTGGTCATCTTGCCCTCAAGACAAGACTCACATGGTGGTAAAGTGTTGTCCTCTAACTGATTTAGGAGACCACTCTTATCCAATCTCCTAATCCTATTGAGATTAATGTGGCCTAGTCTCAAGTGCCAAAGATAGGTACTTGGAGAAAGTTTCTGCCTTTTAGTTTGAGTTTGAGCTGTTTTAAACATCTCGGTGTTCAAAATAGCTTTTGCCTCTGTTGGTCTTAACACACACAAGTTGTTTTCAAGTTTCGCAGAACATATATGTACACGTCTTTTGCTAATGAACGCTTCATTAAAATCAAAAGATACTTTATACAAATGTTCAAGTAAACAAGAGATAGATACAAGGTTCCTTTTAAAACTAGGAACCAATAGTACATTTTCAAGTAAAATGAAACTATCTCTATATAACAACTTGACAGCTCCCACTTCCTTGGCTGAGACAACCTCTCCTGTTCCAACCCTGAGAGTTATCTCACCTTCAGCAAGCAGCTGCCAGGAACTAGTTTCTTGGAAAGAAGAACAAACATGGTTAGTGGCTCCTGAATCCAGTATCCAGGCAGAACTATGATGTTCCACTAAACATGTTTCAACAACGAGTAAATCATATTTACTTAGTTGTTTCTTCTCAGCTTTGCTCGCCATGAGGGTATCATGATAGACCGATGAGGACGGTTGTCCAAACATCATCTGTAATGAATCCATGATCTCCTTAGAGGAGACCATTACCTCATGCTTCTTAGCTAACACATCGGATGTGCTGGCCAAGATGTAGACTCAGGCTTTATCATTAGCCCTAGTCCACCTGTCAAATGCATCTCGAACAGTTCGAGTTGCAGATGAGCTAGGAGGGGGAGGACATTCCTCTGTTAAGACAAACCTAAGATCATCGATAACAAGAATCGTATTCAAGTTCGATTTCTAGGTCGTGTAGTTATCGCCGTTTAGTTTATCAGAAGCTAGTAATTGGATAAACGAGCTAGACATGCTGAAAAGAATGAATTCTATTAGTGAAATGAACTTAACCTATTTTTAACAACCAATCAAGAATTTTAGCAAAAGTAATAATGTACCCAAAAAGTCATTATTAATTTGCAACGATACTTCAGTGAGTCAGAGCAACCGCTACCGAGGGGCAGTCAATCACTCCTTCACTGAACCAAGACATTCTTGACTAAATGCTAATACCAGAATAACTCATATTCCTATAGCACCTTAGTTATCGCTACTTCGGTCAAGAATCTACTAACAACTTAGTAATCCTTGTAAGTGTGACCCGCCATTTTCAGAACTCAGAGGTCGGCCCCAACAGTGCAACCGAATGGAAATGTCAGAGTTGGGAATGGACCTAAGAGACCCTATCCATTTCTGGAGATTGAGTTGTTCCGACTCCCATGAAACGGCCCTCCGAATGGACGGTGCTACTATGGGCAACCAGCAGGCGGAACATGGGAATCTCACGGTTCAACCTAATGGAGGAGACCGCAGGATGTATTGACATACTTCCTTCTCCCACTTACTATAAATACTTTCTCCATTCACCTTGCTCTTGATTTATGCAAACACCATCCGAATGAGGATGCCCTATTGACATCACGAGGTCGAGCATAAATCTCACGGTGTGAACTTTGCGGAGAACGTAGGAGGAGATTGATATATCACATATACCTTCTCAACACCACTACTAAGTATTTTCGAATGGTTTGGGTAATGTTTTACTTAGGCATTATTCGGCTAAGACAATAAAACCTAAGTCTAGGTAGAACATACTTTTACCTAAGATGTCTTGGTGATAAACGTTTTATAACCTTACACCACTCACGTGCATGCTCATAAAGCCGGGTTAACTTAACTCAAGTACCCGATCGATCCCCAGGTAGGAGGTGTTCCGTAAACCATCATCTTAAATACCTCCAACTTTAGTGCAGGATCAAACCGGGTGAGTTCTCTCGTAACCTTAGCTTTACAAGATATCGACCTATTTTAACTATTAAAACGAATCGATACTAAATTCCTAATCGCATTGGAATTCTTTAACCCTTAGTGAGCATGCATTTATCTTTGTTATAGATTTTAAATGTCTATCTCATTTTACAACGCTTTATAAAACAAAGACATTATATAACATGCTTCCAAGCTAGAATATAACCATTACATTCAATTTATAACATGCTTCCCAAGCAAGAATATAACAATTATATTCAACTAAGGCAACAATGTTGTATGTTTAATTTCACAATTAATATAACACTTATATTAATTTTACTCTTAAACAAGCAACATCCAATTCATAAATTAATATAACACTTATATTAATTCTCATGAATTAAGCATGCATACTATACAACATAACACTTATATTATACTTTCAATGCATGCAACATGCTTCCTATGGTGGGATTTGAAATCTATATGGCATACTTTATGCACATTCAAGATACTTTAATTAAAAGATACATTCACAATGCATAATTAATTAAACACACTAAAGTTGACCGGTTTTGGCATCACGGACAAGCAAGCAACTAAATTATTACAATAATAATTCATCAACTAAGTTGAGACGCTTCCGAACCCTTCGAACCGCCACGAACCAGCTTGAATTTGCTTCAACCGGCCAAAAAAACAGCAACTACAAAACTTCAAACAAAACTGAACCGGTCCATAACAGTTGTCCCGACTTCAACAGCCCGTAACTAGACCAATACCGACCCGAACCGGACCAAACGAATGCTGAACCGGACCTCCAGAGGGTGAAGAACAAGGATCCGGTCTGACTTTCAGTGAACCGGACCGCACGAGGACCGAACCGGACCGTTTCTTCCACCTTGCGCTGAACCGGTTTTGTGCTGGAATTTTGCAGAAAAAAAAACAGCAAAAAACAGCATGCTGTTTTTTCCGACACCCGAGCTTCTGTCTTCGAATTGAAAGCCTATATGGACTCTAATGACTCCGAATTTTTTACAGACTCTTCTTCACACATTAAAGCCCATCCACACTCAGGCATTTACAAAACAAAGTACAAATCGAAGCTCAAAATAATATGCCAAAACCGGGAAACACTTTAGACGCCCAGAAAAATAAATTTCTAAAACAAATACCCACCGAGCTCAAATTGATGCAAATTGAGTGACCAAAAAATGCTCTGATACCAATTGATGGAGCGCATGTAGCGCAGCGGAAGCGAGACGGATCATTGGCACTCTAATTTCATCAATTTAGCTAAATAAGAAACATGCACATAGCTTTGAAATAAAAGGAATTAGAACACATACCTCTTGTAGTTCTAAAGACTTCTCTTCCAACGCTCAAATCTCCTCACGAACCCTTCGAAGCTTCCCTCGAACTCCTCGAGAACCACCTCCGGTAGTCCCGCTATCCTCGGGCCGAGCAACGGAGTGGTGGGACTCTTTTATGAAAGAAGAAGTTTGGGAGAAGAAGATGGGAAGATGAAAGTGATGAGGATTTTGTGAGAAGAAGTCTAACACTTAGCTTTCTAATTTCTCAAGTAACATGAACTCTTCATGCTCATCCAAATATTCAAAATCTTTGAAAATTCATCAACTTCAAACCATTTGAACTTCATCCAATTTATAGGCAATTCACATGCAACAAAGTCTTTGCTTAGCATGACACCTCAAATTGGATGAATTAGTCTTCAACCAAGTGTTCCAAAATTGATGAGTTTATATGCATGTTGTGGAGCGCATGTAGCGCAGCGGAAGCGAGACGGATCATTGGCACTCTAATTTCATCAATTTAGCTAAATAAGAAACATGCACATAGCTTTGAAATAAAAGGAATTAGAACACATACCTCTTGTAGTTCTAAAGACTTCTCTTCCAACGGTCGAATCTCCTCACGAACCCTTCGAAGCTTCCCTCGAACTCCTCGAGAACCACCTCCGGTAGTCCCGCTATCCTCGGGCCGAGCAACGGAGTGCTGAAACTCTTTTATGAAAGAAAAAGTTTGGAAGAAGAAGATGGGAAGATGAAAGTGATGAGGATTTTGTGAGAAGAAGTCTAACACTTAGCTTTCTAATTTCTCAAGTAACATGAACTCTTCATGCTCATCCAAATATTCAAACTCTTTGAAAATTCATCAACTTCAAACCATTTGAACTTCATCCAATTTATAGGCAATTCACATGCAACAAAGTCTTTGCTTAGCATGACACCTCAAATTGGATGGATTAGTCTTCAACCAAGTGTTCCAAAATTGATGAGTTTATATGCATGTTGTTGGTGATTTACAATCCACTTCACAACTTGGATAAACCCACTCAACTTGGATAAATGCACTCAACATGGATAATTCCACTTTGACTTATAATCACACTTGTAATATTTTGTCATTTTAAAATTAATTCATAATTAATTTTAATAAGCAAAATAAATTATAATTAATTAAACTTTTTAATTAATTAATATTATTATTTAATTCAATATCAAATATTAATTAAATAATAAGACTAATCCCGGTTTCTTAAACCGAATCATCACACATGAATCCCTATTCATGTTTTACACCGATCCCATATTTAAATATCCATATTTAAATCATATTTAAATATGTCCATCATTCTTCCAAAACCGAATTTCAATAAATTCAAATTCTTTTTCTCTCATATTGTTACACGGCTTAATCCGAGCTAGCCAGGAGAACCTAAAGGACCTACAGATCATGAGCTCCAACGATACGAGATTAAGCGGTCAAACTCTTTAACCAAGCTAACCAACATTCGTTAACCCCCGGAGACTCCACTAAAGTCCAAGGGTTGCACTCTCCTCACCGTAGATATATTTCTGTCCTCTTGATATAACCATCATTAGTAAGTCGATCCTTCACAGGTCGTTCGTAATTACAGCTGGGTCAAAATAACCGTTTTACCCCCGTAATTACATCTTCTTCCTTAAGTCCCACTGATCCTCTAATGAACTATTGGTTTGTGGTCCAACCACCAAACCGATTGGTATGTGATCTCATCACTATACCAAGGATCCCTAGTTCAAGACCCGGAGTCAGCACTTAAGGGAACAACCTCTCTACTAATCCCTCAGAGCGGGTAGGAGTGAATTCTATCTCGCAGGACTATGTTCCCAGCTACCTACCCGGTCTTATCCCCAAGATGGTAGGCTTATTGAGTCGGCGATCTCGGGCCACTCTCACCCATACAAGTCAAAGGATAAGCCCGAAAAAACAGAAGTTCATAGCGTGCTCAGGATTCAGATCGAGTTACCTAGGTCATCATATGAAAAAGTCGGTCTTTACAGTAAACGGAGTTATAAAGAAAGAGCGACTTGTTTCGCGGTTCAATCTTATGCAAACTCATTGCATAGGACGCCCCCACTCATATGTCTCCACATGAACGATTTCGGATCACATCGTTTGTACTATACAAAGTGGGCCGCGTCCAATAGTGTCCCAAGATAAGGTACCCAACCTTATCCCTATACTATAGACCGTTCTGACTATTACTTGAACTTGATCCACAATCATGTCATATATGAAGTTCAAGTATACAACCTATAGCCATGGGTTCTTTGTTTATTGGAGTTAGGTTAAAAGTAAAAACAATTCATTTTATTCAATAACAACTTTACTGAATAAATCTCAATAACAACTTTATTGCAAAATAGAATATACATTCAGTTTACAAACCACGAGTTTTAGGACATAAAACCCAACACCAACGATACGAGATTAACCGGTCAAACTCTTTAACCAAGCTAACCAACATTCATTAACCCCCGGAGACTCCACTAAAGTCCAAGGGCTGCACTCTCCTCACCGTATATATATTTATGTCCTCTTGATATAACCATCATCGGTAAGTCAATCCTTCACAAGTCATTCGTAATTACAGCTGGGTCAAAATAACCGTTTTACCCCCGTAATTACATCTTGTTCCTTAAGTCCCACTGATCCTCTAATGAACTATTGGTTTGTGGTCCAACCACCAAACCGATTGGTATGTGATCTCATCCCTATACCAAGTCCCTCTCGGGCCAATGAGAGGGTGGGATCCCTAGTTCAAGACCCGAGGTCAGCACTTAAAGGAACAACCTCTCTATTAATCCCTAAAGGCGGGTAGGAGTGAATTCCATCTCGCAGGACTATGTTCCCAGCTACCTACCCGGTCTTATCCCCAAGATGGTAGGCTTATTGAGTCGGCGATCTCGGGCCACTCTCACCCATACAAGTCAAAGGATAAGCCCGAATAAACAGGAGTTCATAGCGTGCTCAGGATTCAGATCGAGTTACCTAGGTCATCATATGAAAAAGTCGGTCTTTACAGTAAACGGAGTTATAAAGAAAGAGCGACTTGTTTCGCGGTTCAGTCTTATGCAAACTCATTGCATAGGACGCCCCCACTCACATGTCTCCACATAAAATATTTTGGATCACATCGTTTGTACTATACAAAGTGGGTCGCATCCAATAGTGTCCCCAGGATAAGGTACCCAGCCTTATCCCTATACTATAGACCGTTGTTGCGTGCTCAATGTGTAAGAGAAATAAGTAATAAGAGAGAGAGAGCACTCAGAACATGCAAGCATACATGATCTTGTAGCAAGTAGTAAGTATTTTTTCATTCGTTTTCCCACAGAGATTTATTATTAGTTACTCGCGAAGTGTGTTGTTAAGCAAGAATGGGTGGATTTGATGGGGTAGATTTGGTTTAAAAATGCCTAATTACTAATGAATATATAAAAGATAGCAACATGAACAAGTGCAAGTCAATGATAAACTCAAACGTAAAGAGAAAAGATTAATAAACGAAGAGGAAAATAGCTAGGAAGAATTTTTAACTTAATAGAATTGCGAGAACAGCAATTTTACCGCAATGTTGCTAACAGCGAAAGTGTGTAAAATGGAGAAACAAGGGCTACTAACGACTCCTCTATAGGCATTTTCACACGATTCTCAAGCATTGGATCAACTCACTATGCATCAAACTAACTCATTCTCATGTATCTTCCGATTTCATGCATTAGATTCTTTAGTTTACTCATGTCCAAGTAAGGTCTTAAGCATCTTGTTAAAGCAGTGAGTTATGATTTGTACTAGGAAAACGCCTATTCCTAGGTCATTTTCTGGCTACCTTGAGAGGCTAGCATGAGTGTATGACTCTGAACTCTTACTCCTTCCAGAGGTTAGAAGTTCTTTGGACAAAATGGATGGCCAATCGAAATTCCCGTGGTATGAAGCTTACATACAATCAATGCGTTCGAGAGCTATCCTACATGCATGGTTCACGTGTTTTAGCCTATAGTATTGTCATTAGCATGCCCCTATGTGACTTAGCTACTCATGGATGTAGAGAGAACAGAAATATTAGATGAAGTAGACATGCTTAGAAGAAAATTAAAGACAAAACAGCAAGGAAAAACAGTAGGAAGAGAAGATAAAGACAAAGTGTGAAATGATGAATTGTGCTTTGATTAATCAATTGTTTGAATGAGCAGATGAAGACTTAAAGTTACTAACATAAAGACAGAAAGCAACGAAATGGGATGGATTAACTAAAGGAAAAGAAATAACAACAAATGGTGCTGGAAATGAAAAGTTAAAGACAGAAAGCAGGAAAATGAGCTTGATCGCCTCGTCGCAGACGCCTCGGCTGAAGGGTGAGAAAGGTGAGCCTTGCTTGGATGAATCCAATCAGGAGAGAAGAAGAATCTTCTCTCCTTCCTATCAGATTGTCGACTCCAACAGCTGAGCCTCTCAAACCAACAGACGGAGAAGAGAATGAATGGGAAAGACTGCGCTGCGAAGAGACTTCTACGCTTTCGGATGATGATTAAACCCTCCTCTTTGACCTCCTTTTATAGTATTCTGCAGGTGCGATTGGGCCAAGGAGAACCATCCATCCTCAACGTCGTACTTCAAAATGGATGGAGGAGAAAGAACGAATCCCTGAAATATCGGATCACAACAGAAAAAGGTTAGCCAACTTACGGATTTCACTTAAAACATTGCGGTTTTACCAATGCTTCCGCAATGCCTCCGCAATGCACAATTTTCATTCTTCTAACTTCGTTTTTTCATTCTTTTTCTTTCCTTTTGCATACAAGTCCTAATTTAGCTCCCCTCTTCTAATTCTCATATATAAGCATAGGTTCAAGCTAAATCCTATCAAAAACACTTACAAATGCACAACTTCCTAACACATATAAGTCCTAAAATAGTCACTTTTGGAGACGTAACAACCGTTTTGGCTATTACTTGAACTTGATCCACAATCATGTCATACATGAAATTCAAGTATACAACCTATAGCCATGGGTTCTTTGTTTATCGGAGTTAGGTTAAAAGTAAAAACACAATTCACTTTATTCAATAACAACTTTACTGAATAAAACTCAATAACAACTTTATTGCAAAATAGAATATACATCCACTTTACAAACCACGAGTTTTAGGACATAAAACCCAACAAACTCCCACTTGGACTAAAACGTGAGTGGAGTATTACATGCTGGATGAAAAAAACTAGAATATCTAATATTTCCATGACTTTTCTCCCACTATCGTACTGTACAACTCGTAGTCCTAAACTCACTAGGTGCCCCTCGAACACTTTAGCCGTGAGGGACTTTGTAAACGGATCAGCAATATTGTGCTCTGACACGATCTGCATGACGATCACGTCTCCTCGATGCACTATCTCCCTGATGAGATGATATTTCCGCTCAATGTGCTTTCCACGCTTATGGCTTCTTGGTTCTCTCGAATTTGCCACAGCACCAGTATTATCACAATAAAGTGTGATAGGCAAATTCATATTTGGAACAACTTCCAAATCCGTCAAGAACTTTCTAAGCCATACAGCCTCTTTCGTAGCTTCGCAAGCCTCGACATACTCAGCTTCCATGGTGGAGTCAGCCATACAACCTTGCTTTATACTCCTCCATACTATTGCCCCTCCGTTAAGAGTGAACACTGATCCCGATGTGGATTTCCTCGAATCCTTATCGGTTTGAAAATCAAAGTCAGTGTATCCTGTAAGGATCAAATCCTTCGCGCCATACACGAGCACATAGTCCCTCGTTCTCCGAAGATACTTGAGGATGTGTTTAACGGGAGTCCAATGATCATATCCTGGATTGGACTGATACGTACTGACAATTCCCACAGCATAGCATATGTCAGGTCGTGTACATAACATGGCGTACATCAGACTACCGACTGCTGATGCATAGGGAATTCATCTCATATCCTCAACTTCTTCATGTGTCTTAGGACACTCTTCCTTTGACAATTGAATACCATGCCTGAAAGGTAAAGAACCCTTCTTGGAATTCTGCATCGAATATCGTATCAACACCTTGTCGATATAAGATGCTTGAGACAGCGCTAGCGTTTTGTTCTTACGATTCCTTACGATTTGAATCCCTAGAACAAACTGAGCCTCTCCCAAATCTTTCATTTGGAATTGGGTCGCTAGCCATTGCTTAACGTCAGTCAGGAACCCTACATCATTCCCAATGAGTAGGATATCATCTACATATAAGACTAAGAAAGCTACAACATAATTGACTATTTTCTTGTAGACACAAGGTTCGTCAACATTCTGTTCAAAGCCATAAGATTTGATCGCAGTATCAAACCTTATATTCTAGGATCTAGACGCTTGCTTCAACCCATAAATGGATCGATTAAGCTTGCAAACCTTTTGCTCTTGACCCTGAATTATGAACCCCTCTGGTTGAGCCATATAAATACTCTCTTCAAGATTGCCATTCAGAAAGGCTGTCTCGACATTCATTTGCCAAATTTCATAATCATAAAATGTGGCAATGGACAAGAGTATTATAATCGACTTTAACATGGCAACAGGGGAAAAAGTTTCTTCATAGTTCACCCCGTCCCTCTACGAATAACCCTTTGCCACAAGTCGAGCCTTAAAGGTTTGCACCTTACCGACTTGGTCTCGTTTCCTCTTGTAGATCCACTTGCAACCGATAGGTCTTTCACCATCAGGTTGCTCTACAAGATCCCAGATTAAATTGAAGCACATCGACTCCATTTCGAGGTCTATGGCTTTAAGCCACTAGTCCTTGTCTATGTCATTCATTGCCTGTTTAAAGGTCAATGGATCCTCAACGCCGTCATCAGGTATGACGACCTGGGTTTCCGTTAAACCCATGTAGCGGTCAGGTTGTCTCACATCCCTCCCACTACGTCGAGGTATTCTCAACTCTTGAGAAGGACCAGCCTGATCAACAACTCTTTCTCACCCATCTGTAGCTTTCCTGGAAAGTTCGGTCAAAGCAATTTTGCTCGAAGGTTGATGATCTCTCATGTGGTCTTCCTCTAAGAACGTGGTGTTTGTCGATACAAGCACCTTATCTTGTTGAGGATCGTAAAATAGACCACCTTTCGTTTCCTTGGGGTAGCCTTAGAATAGGCATAATTTTGAACGATGTTCCAACTTCTTTGGATTGGGCACCAACACATGTGCCAGACACCCCCAAATTCCGAAGTGACGTAAACTACCTTTACACCCTCTCCATAACTCATAAGGTGTTTCTGAAACACTCTTAGAGGGAACCATGTTCAAAATATATACAGCAGCCTCTACTGCATATCCCCAAAACGAACTAGGCAGTTGAGCATAGCTCATCATAGATCGAACCATGTCTAACAGGGTTCTATTTCTCCTTTCGGACACACCGTTCTGCTGCGGTGTTCCGGGCGCTGAGAGTTGGGATACTATTCCATGTTCTATCATATAATCTTGGAATCTTAAATCCATATACTCTCCACCTCGATCTGATTGGAGTGTTTTAATCGTTTTACCTAATGTCTTCTCAACCTCTGCCTTATACTCCTTGAACTTTTCAAGAGCTTCGGACTTATGATGCATTAGGTAAAGATAGCCGTACCTAGAATAATCATCAATGAAGCTGATGAAATATTCATACCCTCCCCGTACTTTAACATTCATCGGACCACAAAGATCTGAATGTACAAGCTCTAGAGTTTCTTTGGACCTATGACCTTTTTCATAAAAAGATGGTTTGGTCATCTTGCCCTCAAGACAAGACTCACATGGTGGTAAAGAGTTGTCCTCTAACTGATTTAGGAGACCACTCTTAACCAATCTCCCAATCCTATTTAGATTAATGTGTCCTAGTCTCAAGTGCCAAAGATAGGTACTTGGAGAAAGATTCTGCCTTTTAGTTTGAGTTTGAGCTGTTTTAAACATCTCGGTGTTCAAAATAGCTTTTGCCTCTGTTGGTCTTAACACATACAAGTTGTTTTCAAGTTTCGTAGAACATATATGTACACCTCTTTTGCTAATGAACGCTTCATTAAAATCAAAAGATATTGTATACAAATGTTCAAGTAAACAAGAGATAGATACAAGGTTCCTTTTAAATTTAGGAACCAACAGTACATTTTCAAGTAAAATGAAACTATCTCTATATAACAACTTGACAGCTCCCACTGCCTTGGCTGAGACAACCTCTCTTGTTCCAACCCTGAGAGTTATCTCAACTTCAGCAAGCAGCTGCCAGGAACTAGTTTCCTGGAAAGAAGAACAAACATGGTTAGTGGCTCCTGAATCCAGTATCCAGGCAGAACTATCATGTTCCACTAAACATGTTTCAACAACAAGTAAATCATATTTACTTTGTTGTTTCTTCTCAGCTTTTCTCACCATGAGGGTATCATGATAGACCGATGAGGACGGATGTCCAAACAACGTCTGTAATGAATCCATGATCTCCTTAGCGGAGACCATTACCTCATGCTTCTTAGCTAACACATCGGATGTGATGGCCAAGATGTAGACTCGGGCTTTATCATTAGCCCTAGTCCACCTGTCAAATGCATCTCGAACAGTTCGAGTTGCAGATGAGTTAGGAGGGGGAGGACATTCCTCAGTTAAGACAAACCTAAGATCATCGATAACAAGAATCGTATTCAAGTTCGATTTCCAGGTCGTGTAGTTAGCGTCGTTTAGTTTATCATAAGCTAGTAATTGGATAAACGAGCTAGACATGCTGAAAAGGAATAAATTATATTAGTGAATTGAACTTACCCTATTTTTAACAACCAATCAAGAATTTTAGCAAAAGTAATAATGTACCCAAAAAAAATCATTATTAATTTGCAACGATACTTCAGTGAGTCAGAGCAACCGCTACCGAGGGGCAGTCAATCACTCCTTCACTGAACCAAGACATTCTTGACTAAATGCTAATACCAGAATAACTCATATTCCTATAGCACCTTAGTTATCGCTACTTCGGTCAAGATTCTACTAACAACTTAGTATTTATTTGTAAGTGTGACCCGCCATTTTCAGAACTCAGAGGTCGGCCCCAACAGTGCAACCGAATGGAAATGTCAGAGTTGGGAATGGACCTAAGAGACCCTATCCATTTCTGGAGATTGAGTTGTTCTGACTCCCATAAAACGACCCTCTGAATGGACGGTGCTACTATGGGCAACTGTTGCGTGCTCAATGTTTAAAATAAAGATGCAAGAATAGAGCACTCAGAACATGCAAGCAAACATGATCTTGTAGCAAGTAATAAGTATTTTTTCATTCGATTTCCCACAGAGATTTATTATTCGGTACTAACGAAGAGAGAGGTTAAGTGAGAACGGGTGGTTTAAATGGGGTAGATTTGGGTTTAAAGTGCTTAACTATTAAGGAACGTGCAAGATATGAAAGCATAAACGAGTGCAAGTAAAGAGGTTAACTCGAATGTAGAAGAAAAAGAATTGCGGAGAACGCAATGTTCTAGCAATAAAATCGCAAAGCAAAAGACTAAGAAAAATTGCTAAGGCAGAAATTTGAACTAAGACAATTGCGGAAACAGCAATTTTCTAGCAATGTTACTTACAACGAATTAAGGGTAAAGTAGGCAAACAAGGGCTACTAACGACTCCTCTATAGGTTTTTTCATACGATTCTCAAGCAGTAGATCAACTCATCATGCATCAAACTAACTCATTCTCATGTATCTTCCGATTTCATGCATTAGATCCTTTAGTTTACTCATGTCCAAGTAAGGCCTTAAGCATCTTTTTATAAAAGCAAGTTTTAGTGTTTTGTACTAGGAAAATGCCTATTCCTAGGTCGTTTTCTGGCTACCATGAAAGGCTAGCATGAATGTACGATTCTGAACTCTTACTCCTTCCAGAGGTTAGGAGTTCTTTAGACAAAATGGATGGCCAATCGAAATTGCCCGTGGGATGAAGCTTACATACACTCAATGCATTCGAAGCTAACCTACATGCTTGATTCACGTATTTCTACCTATATTCTTGTCATTAGCATGCCCTTATGTGATTTAGTTACTCATGGATGGAGATGGAATAGGGAAAATAGATGGTGGCAGCATGCTTGACAGAATATAAAGGACAAAACAGAAGAAGAAGACAGTAACAGAAGAGAGATAGCAAAATTAACTCTTTTGATTACCACGGTTCAAACTGAACAAAACAACAACATAAACTAATGAAATCTAAACAGACCAAGACGAAATGAGCTAGAGTAGCAATTGTAAACAAATTACAATCGACAACAACGAAAACAGAACAGAAAGTAGAGAAAGCAAGTAGATCCGTGCGTAGAGTCCCTCGTCGTGAACGCCTCGGCTGAAGGAAGAAGGAGAGCCTTGTTTGGATGAATCTAATCAGAAGAGAAGACAAATCTTCTCTTCTTCCTCTCAGATTGTCGACTCCAACAGCTGAGCCCTTCAAACCAACAGACGGAAGAGAGAAAAAGAGTAGAAAAAGACTGCGTTGAACTGGAGAGTCTACGCCTTTCGAGTGTGTGTTCAACCTTCTCCTTTGACCTCCTTTTATAGTGTTCTGCAGGTACGATTGGGCCAAGGAGAACCATCCATTCTGAACGTCGTTCTTCCACGTGGCAGCAGGAGAAAGAATGGGCCGCTGAAAAATCGTAACAAAACAGAAATTGGTTAGACAACTTAACGGATTTCACTTAAAACATTGCTGAAACCGCAACGTTTCCGCAATGCTTCAGGAATGTGCAATTTTCACTCTTTAGCTTTGTTTTTGGTTCTTTTCCTTTCCTTTTACACATAAGTCCCAATTTAGCTTCATTCTACTAATTCTCACATATAAGCACAAGTTTAAGCCAAATCCTACCAAAAACGCTTAAGAGTGTACAACTTCCTATAACAAATAAGTCCTAACATAGTCACTTTTGGAGACGTAACACACCCCCAAACTTAAGGTTTTGCTCGTCCTCGAGCAAGATAAGGACTTACTTGGGCTGCTGTTAACCTCTCTAACCACTTGCTGACTTCCCTACGTTCACTATCTATGGCAATGATGTCCTGTGACACGCTTCTAAGTTTAAAACCAATTCATTATTTTGCTTCTTCTGATTTCTCTTGCCTTATAATCCTACTGTTTTTATTAACTCCCTACCTATGATCTATCTGCTTTGGTCATTAGGTTCATTGTGCAACTATCCCCAAGTTTTCAAATTCTACCTAGCTTTACTCTAGACTCAGTACATGCTTCTGATGTTTTTCTTTTGAGCTGCCTAGGATTCCTTAGAGTCATGCCAGTCTTAGTATAAACCAGTGTCGGTAATACATTCATAGAACAACCTAAACCCTCGCATCACTACATTGGATATACATTCATCTCCCTCAACAAACCTACAAGCTACAACCCTGTGCTTAGCTAACTGAGGATCAAAGTTCATTCATATAGGACACCTAAGCACAAAAGCTATAACTCATAGGCATACACTCTTCTTCCTTGGTTTTTTTCTTTTTCTTTCTTTCTTTGGTATGGCCTCTCCTTTGGTTGCCTTTTGATGCAATGCCACTTGTGGGTTACACACATGGCAATGATTACTCAGAATCCTCAAGAGAGACACCCCTCTTTATTCTTTTTTTCATTTTTTTTTATCACTTTTTTCACAAGGAGAATAAGAATGCTTATGTTTAAAAGGGAGAGAGGAATGTTCCTAGGCCTAGGGCTGCCTCCCCCAAACTAAAACTTCTCATTGTCCCCAATGAGAGTCTGAGGTGGCACACCCCCAAACTTGTCCTAGAAGCATCTAGTCTAGGGGAAAACAAGAAGAATCTAAAAGTCCTAGGCATAGAATGAACATTCTTAAAGCAAATAACACAGCAGCAGATTTTTGCAAAAAACAGTCTGTTAAGGGCTTAAAGAGATGCATGCTGAGCAACTTAAGGGAGTTATTTTAAACTAACAAAGGTGTTATAAGACACTCATCCAGCATGCTTACAGATAGGTCATATATGGCAGTCACACAAGCAGCAAGAGAGCAAAATTTAAACAGAACCAGCCTATCAAACAGTCAGTCAATAGCATGCGATAACTAACAAAAATTGCGGGATCCGCAATAATTTCGCAATAAACCTACAGGGCATATTTATCAGTGATCAAGGCCCTTTTGCATGCTATTTCCAGTAATCTACAACTAAACAAAAAGACAACTAAAACAAGCTAGCTACTCAGATACCATCTACCTATACTAAGCTATCCTAAACAACCAAAAGAAATTAAAAACAGAACAAGCATTTGATTCAAAAATATCAGTCACCAGTTTAACGAAAAGTATGTTTTTTTTTTTTTTTTTTTCAAGAGGGAACATAAGTACTCCCTCGAGTGCCCTTCAGACTGGCACTCAAACATCTTCATCATCATCCCTCATTTCCCTACGAGGTGCCCACGGCTTCAATAGATCAGCCACGTCTTTGTCCCTCGCCTGCGCGTATTCAGCCCACTGCGCCATCTTTTGCTGGAGGTCCATTAAGCACGCCATGGAAAGGGATTGAGAAGCAGGCAGGCCATCCACCTCAAACTCCATGTTGCCCCTCCTTCGCATCCTCAGGCCTGTGGGCAGCTCCAGATGACCCGTGTAGGCCAGCTGCCTTTCCTTCCTCTCGATGGGCACACCTGCACGCAAGCAGAGTTTAGTGATGGTGTTTGGAAAGAAAAGAGGGCCCTTACCTTTCTTTGCACAGTCGGCTATGGAGGCTGCAATGACCTCTCCCACATCTATGGTGAGGCCCTTCATAATGGCGTAGACCAGCAACGATCTCCCCTGGTTTATGGTCGTCTCGTGGGTTACAGGAGAGAGACGTCTTCGCACAAAGGAAAACCAGACGGCCGCCTTGTCCTTGAGGGTTGCACTAATAAGGGTGTGCTTCTTATTACGTGAGATTGTTCAGGCCACCTCAGGTTGGCCTATGATGCGCAGGGCCTCTTCCAAGACAGCCTCAGATGGTGCGTCGATGATCCTCGCGTAGTCAGTGTACTTCTGCCCCTTGAGGCCATAAGCTTCATTGATAGCCTTGGCCGAAAAATCCACCTCAATTCCCCTTACCATGGACAGACCATCCTCGGGGTGCGTTAGATTGGCATAGAAATCGTACACCATGTTGGAGTAGGCAGGGATGGGCGGTCTGCACAGCTATTCCCAGCCGTAGTTGGTGATCCCTGCGTGCAAGAATTGCGGCAGGTCTGCCACTGCATCAAGAAACCCCTTCTCATGGAGCAGGTCTCTCTTCCTCAATTCAGTGCCCCTGGTCTCTGCATCTTGAGAGACATACCGCACGTCGTGAGGATCGTCTTCGGGGTACAATTTCGCCTTCCCCTTATCCTTTGCCTTGGCCGATTCAGCGGCCTCAACCTTCAGCTTCTTTAAAGAAGGCTCAGCACTGACCTTCTTCTTCTTGGATCGCTTTGAAGCTTTTGGCCGCCTGGCCTTCACAATCTTGGGCGCCTTCTTCCTCAGCCACGCCCTGGTGGTCATTTGTTGGAGGCAATCCCCCAACGTCTCATCCATGGAGTCGCTTCGTCCCCCTCCCGCTGGGCTGTCATGGCTGCCTTCCCTTAAGGGAGAGAAGACTTCATCTTCCTCCACCGGTTCATCGCTCGACACCGAATCGTGGTGCTCTTCAGGTGGAGCTTCAGGCTTCGGTGTTGGTGAGGAAGGAGACGGCTCAGGGCTCTGGGAAGGTGGAGATGGCTCAGGGCTCTGTCTGGCCGTGTAGGATGGGCGGCCACTCCCTTGACTCCCCTCGCTGGGAGTTTTTCCTTTGATGGGTGAATCCTCCACCTCCACCGTCCACTTTCTTTTCTTTGGCGCACCTGCTGGCGCAGATGGACCAGCAGGGATCTCAGTCACTGTTGGGTTTTATGTCCTAAAACTCGTGGTTTGTAAACTGTTATGTTTGTAAATACTCTATTTAGTAATAATGAGTTATTAAGTTTTATTCAGTAAAAGAGTTTACTGGAATAAAGTGAAACGTGTTTAGGTTAACTTATACTAATGACCAACATCCTTGGCTGAATATGAGTACTTGAGCTTCATGTATGACATGATTGTGGATCAGGCTCAAGTAGTCAGTTAAAATGGTCTATAGTACACGGATAAGGCTGGGTACCTTATCCTGGTAACACTATAGGATGCGGCTCACTTTGTATTGTACAAAACGATGTCATCCGAATCGTTTCACATGGAGATGTGCGAGTGAGGGCGTCCTGTGCAAAGAGTTTGCATAAGACCGAACCGCGTATTAAGTCGCTCTCTCTTTATAACTCCGTTTACTGACGAGACCGACTTATACATATTGATGGCCTAGGTAACTCGATCTCAATCCTGAGCTCGCTATGAACTCCTGCTTATTCGATAGTATCCTTTGACTTGCACGGGTGAGAGTGGCCCATAAGCGCCGACTCAATAAGCCTACCATCTTGGGGATAAAGTCGAATAGGTAGCTGGGGACATAGTACAGCAAGATTGGAGTTCACTCCTAACCCGCTCTTCAGGGTTAATAGATAGGTTGTTCCCTTAATAGCTGACTCCGGGGCTTGAACAATGAGCGCTCACACTCTCATGTGATGAGAGGGTTAACTGATCTGTTGGTTGGACCACAGATCTATTGTTCATTAGAGGTGTCAGTGGTATTTAAGGAAGAAGACGTAATGTAGGGGTTAAACGGTTTAAATGACCTAGCTGTGATTACGAACAACCTGTGAAGGGTCGACTTGCCCATGACGGTTATATCAAGAGGACATAATATATCTACAGTGAGGAGAGTGCAACCCTCGGACTATAGTGGAGTCTCCGAGGGTTAACGAAAAGTGATTGATTCGGGTTAAAAGAGTTTTGACCGAATAATCTAGTATCGTTGGAGCTCATGATCTGTAGGTCCTTTAGGTTCTCCTGGCTAGCTCGGATAACGCCGTGCAACAATATAAGAGAAAATAAAAGAAAAAGGAAAAGAATTTGAATTGTTCAAATTCCGTTTTTTGAAGAATGATGGACATATTTAAATATGATTTAAATATAAGAATGGCCTAAAACATGAATAGGATTCATGTGTAAAAAAGTCGGTTTTCGGAAAACCGGGCTTAGTCTTATTATTTAATTAATATTTGATATTGAATTAAATAATATTAATTATTAATTAATAATGATATATTTATATATATATATATATATATATATTATTTATTAAAAAGTTTAATAAATAAAAATTATTATTATTATTTTTAATAATAATAATTAAATATATATGTGTCTTGCATGCAGCAAGACACATATATATTAACTAATGTATATATATAACTTTGGCCAGAGGAGGAATTGGAGGAAAGGGGTATTCAATTTGGTTTTGTTTTTTTGGTGAAGCTTCGTGGGGAGGTTTTATAATTTGAGTTTTACAAAATCTTTGTTCTTCACCTCTGCCCTTCAAGTTCTTCTTTCTCTTTCTTCTTCCTTTCTTTTCTTTTATTTTCGGAGTCCCACCACTCCGTTGCGCGGCGCCGAGGATAGCGGGACTACCTGGGGTCGTCCTCGAGGCGTTCGTGAGAAGAGGTCGGAAGACTTCGTGACGAGGAACGTGCGGCGAAGCTTGAAGAAATTGGAACTACAAGGGTATGTATTTCTAATTTCTTATTTCCGTCGTTTGAGCATGTTTTCTATTTGTTAAATTGATGAAATTAGAGTATCATCGATCCGAAATCGCGTTCCGCTGCGGTAAAACGCTCCATCAATTGGTATCAGAGTGATTTTGTGATTAACTCAATTTGCATCAATTTAAGTTGGTGGGTATTTTAATTTAGAAATTGTTTCTGAATGGACGTCTAAAGTGAAAATCGGTTTTGGCATCGTTTCTTTCGAATTTCATAATTTGTAATTGCCCGAGAATGTATGGGCGTTAATGCGTGCTAAAAAAATTGTATTTTTAGAGTCATTAGGGTCCATATAGGTTTCTTTGTGAAAGAAGCTTGAGTTTGGAACGCGTCGAATTGTTCGGTATAAGTTCAAACTCGTTCTAGGCAATACGAGGAGAAATTCGAAGAGAAATTGGCCGAAGCGTTCGGGGAAGCAAGTTGGTCAAAGGCGGTGTGAAGAGTTCGAAGTTCGCTGAAGACTTAGCTTGTTGTTCAAGCTTGTAATAAATTAGTTATTGCTTGCTAAATGCCAAAATCGATCCACTTTAGTGTGTTTAATTAATTATGCATTGTGAATGTATGTTTTAATTGAAATCCATATTTGTATGTGCATAACGTATGCCATATAGATTTAAAATCCCACCGTAGGAAGCATGCTCCATGCATAGTAAATATGTTATAAGTGTTATAATATATAGTATGCATATTTAGGAATTCATGAGAATTGATGTAAAAGTTATATTAATTCGTGAATTTGATGTTGTTAGTTTAATAGAAAAATTGATATAAGCGTTATATTAATTATGAAGTTGAACTTACAACATTGATTATCCTAGTTTTATGCATATTGTATATTATAAGTGTTGTAATGTATATGCATGTTTAATTCATAAGTATTAATATAAGAGTTATATTAATTCATGAATTTGATGTTGTTTACTTAATAGAATAATTAATATAAGTGTTATATTAGTTATGAAATTAAAACATCCAACATTAGTTTTATGCATATTGTATGTTATAATTGTTATAATGTATAGGATGCATGCTTAATTCATTTAAAATTGATATAAGTGTTATATTAATTTATGAATTAGGAGTTGTATGTTTAAAGAGCATAATCGACATAAGTGTTATATTGATTATGAAGTTAAATATTCAACTTGTCATGCCTTAGCGAATGTATGTTTGAGAAGCATATAGAAGTTTGTTATTATAGAAAGTCTAGTTTTTGCAAGCGTTGTAAAAATGACTTAGACTTTTAAAATATATAACAAAGATAAGTGGCATGTTCATTTAGGGTTAAATGAGTCGATCAGGTTCATTAGATGAATAGGTCGAAATCTCGTAAATGCTAAGGTTATGAGAAACTCACCCGGTGAAATCTTGTCTAAGGTTTGAGGTAATTGAATTGACGGAACACCTCCTACTTGGGGACGATCCGGTACTTGAGTAAAGTTAACCAGGCTTTATGAGCGTGCTTGAGAGGTGTGAGGTTAATTAAATCTATTAATAACCTAGACATCTCAGGTAAATAGTTTGCCTAGACTTAAGGTTTTATTTACTTAGCCAGATAAAACCTGAGTATTTACCCTAAAATTACCGTTTACGATGCTTAGTAGATGTGTTGAGAAGGAATATATGATATATCCCTCTCCTGCTACGCACTCCCTAAAGTTCACAACGTGAGAATGTTGCTTGGCCTCATGATGCCATATGGGGCATCTCCAGACGGGTGGTGTTTGCAACTTTCAATAGCAAGGTGAATGGAGTAAGTGTCTATAGTAAGTGGGAGAAGGAAGTGCGTCGGTGCTTCCTGTGGTCTCCTCCGTTGGATTGAACCGTGAGATTCCCATGTTCCGCCTGCAGGCTGCCCTAGGGGCACCATCCAAATGGAGGGCTGGGCATGGGAGATCGAACACCTCAGTCACCATTTATGGATAAAGAAACATAGGGCCATTCCCAACACTGACATTCCATACGGTTGCTATGTTGGGGCCGTTCTGTGCGTTCTAAAAACGGAGGGTCACACTTACGGGATTTGCTAAGGAGTTAGTAAATTCAGACCAAAAACGATAACTAAGATGCTATAGGAATATGAGTTATTCTAGTGATAGCATTTAGTCAAGAATGTCTTGATTTAGTAAAGGAGTGCTCACCTACCCTACGGTAGGGACCATTCTGATTTACTAAAGTATCGTAGTGAGTAAATAAAGAGTTTGGGTACTTTATTTACTTCTAAATTTTTCTTAATTGGTTTAAATAGGTTAAAACCGTTTCACTAATAGATTTACATTCTTTTTCGGCATGTCGAGCTCGTTTTATTCAATTGTTAGCTCACCACAAGTTAACCGGAGAGTATTACGGAACCTGGAAGTCGAACCTGAATACGATTCTGGTTCTGGACGACCTGAGGTTTGTCTTAACGGAGGAATGTCCTTCAGCTCCTAGCTCGAGTGCATCTCGAAGTGTTCGAGATGCATACGATGGATGGATTAGGGCTATTTATAAAGCCCAAATCTATATCTTGGCAAGCATATTTGATGCCTTGTGCAAGTAGTATGAGGTTATGATTTCCGCAAAGGAAATCATGTCTTCATTACAAGCAATGGTGGACACTCGTCCTCATCACTTCGTAATGAAGTCCTCAAGTTCGTTTATAACTCTCGCTTAGTGGAGGATACCTCTGTTAGGGAGCTTGTCCTTAACGTGATGGTCCACTTTAATGCGGCGGAAGTAAACGTTGCTACCATCGTTATTTCAGACTTATCAGTTCCTGTACACTTCCAAAGGAATAGAGAAGGAGGCAAATGTTGTCACTTCGACGAAGTTCCTTAAGAGGTCGGCGTCAGGAAGTAAGCCTAAGTCTGCTTCTCTGAGTAATGAGATTATTCAGAAGAAGAAGAGTAACAGGAGGAAGAGCAAAGCCCCTACTATTCGCAAAGTGAAGTCTTCAGACAAAAGGAATATGTTTCCATTGTAATGAATTGGGTATTGGAAGCGTAACTACTCCAAATACTTTGATGAGAAACAGGTTAAGAAAGAACGACAAGATAAATGTGATTTATTTGTCAAAACAAGTTTAGTGGATATGAATTTCATACCTGGATGTCTTCAGGAACCACTATTCGTGTTTGTTTTTCTACAGGAAACTAGTTCCTGACAATCGTTTTCTCGCTGTGAGATATGGAGATATCGTTGCAGCTGGACTAGTGGGAGTCTTTGTAGTTGTTGTATAGAGATAATAACATTTGTTATATGTAATTATTGTCTATATTAATGGTTTTAACTAAACACTTGTATATTATATCTTTTGGTTTTATAAATGAACAGTTCATTTAGCAAAAGATATATACTGATGTGTTCTATTAAACTCGAAAACAACTAGCATGTTAAGACTCACAGAGTTAACGAAAGCTATTGTAGATATCAACAAAGGTTGTTGATCAAACTAGAGTTTCTCAACCGTTGAGAAAGCCTCAATGCAGTGGGAGGGTTGTAGGACAACCCGATCCGTTGCACTGGCTTGTCTTTAACTCAAAGTTATCATACTTGATGATAACATTGAGGATTCGCTGTCTTTAATTAGGCAATGAATCACATAATCAAGGGGCACTGAGCTGAGGAAGAGGGACCTGCTCCATGAGAAGGGGTTCCTTGACGCACTCGCAGACCTGCCGCAATTCTTGCGCGCAGGGATCACGAATCACGGCTGGGAGGAGCTGTGCAGACCGCCCATCCCCGCCTACTCCAGCATGGTGTATGATTTCTACGCCAATTTGATGAACCCTGAGGATGGCCTATCTGTGGTCAGAGGAGTCGAGGTAGATTTCTCAGCCAAGGCAATTAATGATGCCTATGGCCTCAAAGGGCAAAAGCACACTGACTATGCCAGAATCATCGATGCGCAAACTGAGGCTATCCTAGAGGAAGCACTGCGGATCATTGGCCAACCTGAGGCAGCGTGGACCGTTTCGCGCAATGGGAAGCACACCCTGATGAGTGCTACCCTCACAGCTAAGGCAGTCGTCTGGTTCTCCTTCGTGCGAAGGAGGCTGTCCCCAGTGACCCATGAGACCACAATCAATCAAGGCAGATCGCTGCTGGTCTATGCGATTATGAGGGGCCTCACAATCAACGTCGGGGAGGTCATTGCAGCCTCAATCGTCGACTGCGCCAAAAAGGGTAAGGGTCCACTTTTCTTTCCTAATACAATTACTAAGCTCTGCTTACGTGCAGGGGTACGAATCGAGCGGATGGAAAGGCAGCTGGCCTACACAGGGCACCTGGAGTTGCCTACTGCCTTCAGGATGCGAAGGAAGGGGAACATGGAGTTCGAGCTGGATGGCCTGGCTGCTGCTCAGTCTTTGTCGATGGCCTGTCTGATGGATCTGCAGAAGAAGATGGCTCAATGGGCCACATATGCGCAGGCAAGGGATAAAGATGTTGCTGACCAATTGGGCTGCATCTTCCCTGAATTCCCCACGGACCTACTGACGCCATGGGCGCCTCCAAGGCCACGGAGGGATGAGGATGATGAGGACATCTGAGTGCTAGGCTGAAGAGCACTCAAGGGAGTATGTCTGTTCCCTGCAAACTGAAAAAAAAAAAAAAAATCATACTGCTTTTCGTTGAACCATGTGAATTCTGCTGTTTTGAGTTAGTATTTGGTCTGTTTTTAGTTTGTATTTTTGTTGTTTGGAATTGCTTAGTATAGCCTGAGGATTGCTGAATAGGTAGATTAGTTTAGTTTCCTTTTTTGTATAGCTGAAGTGACTGGGAAGAGCATGCATAGGGGCCTTGATCGCTGATATATCTGCCCTGTATCCTTTGCGAAATAATTGCGGAATTCGCAATTTTTGTTAGTAATTGCATGTTTTTGACTGACTGTTTAGCTAGGCTGGTTCTGTTTAATTTTGTTCTTTTGCTGCTATCTTGACTACCTTATATAGCATATCTATAAGCATGCTGGATGAGTGTCATAAGACACCTTTGATAGTTTAAATTAGCCTCTTAAAATTGCTCAGCATGCATAGCTTTAAGTCCTTCCCTGCCTGTTTTTCATAAATTTCTGCTGCTGTGATGTTTGCTTTTAGAATGTTCTGTCTATGCCTAGGGCTTTTAGATTCTCTTTGTTTTACCCTAGACTAGATGCTTCTAGGATAAGTTTGGGGGTGTGCCACCTCAGACACTCATTGGGGACAATGAGTAGTTTAAGTTTGGGGGAGGCCACCCTAGGCCTAGGAACATTCCTCTCTCCCTTTAAGCATAAGCATTCTTCTTCTCCTTTGCAAAAGAAAAACTTGATGTGCTGAAAAAAAAAATTAAAAAAAAAATGAAAAACAGAATAAAGAGGGGTGTCTCTCTTGAAGTTGCTGAGTAATCAGTGCCAAGTGTGTAACCCACAAGTGGCATTGCATCAAAAGGCAACCAAAGGAGGGGCCCCACCAAAGTAAGAAAGAAAAAAGGAAGAAATAGGGAAGAAGAATGTATGCCTAGGAGTTACAACTTCGTGGCTTAGATGTCCTGAATAAAAAGAACTCTGATCCTCAATGAGCTAAGCACAAGGTTGTAGCTTTTAGGTTTGTCTAGGGAGATGAATGTTTATCCAATGTAGTGATGTCAGGGTTTAGTTTGTTCTATGAATGTACTACTGTCATTGGTTTGTACTAAGACTGGCATGACTCTAAGGAATCCTAGGTAGCTCAAAAGAAAAAGCTAGAAGCATGTACTGAGTCTGGAGTAAAGCTGGGTAGAATTTGAAACCTTAGGGATAGTTGCACGATATGACAGAAGCAAGTAGATCAGTCGTAGGGAGTTAATAAAAACAGCAGGAGTATTAGGCGTGCGAAGTCAGGAGAAGCAAAATAAGAGGGTAGTTGTAAACTTAGAAGTAGGTCACAGGACAGCACTGCTATAGATAGGAACTTAGGGGAGTCAGTAAGTGGTTAGAATGAATAAAACAACAGCCTAAGTAAGTCCTTAGTTTGCTCGAGGACGAGCAAAACCTTAAGTTTGGGGGTGTGTTACGTCTCCAAAAGTTCTTATTTTAGGACTTATTTGTGATAGAAAAACGTGCATTTACAAGTGTTTGTGATAGGAATTAGCTTGAATCTATGCTTATATATATGAATTAGGAGAATGAAGCTAAATTAGAACTTGTATGCAAAAGGAAAGAAAAAGAATGCAAAACAAAGTTAGAAGAATGAAAATTGTGCATTGCGGAGGCATTGCGGAAAGATTGCTAAAACAACAATGTTTTAAGTGAAATCCGTAAGTTGGCTGACCTTTTTCTGTTGTGATCCGATATTTCAGGGATTCGGTCTTTCTCCTCCATCCATGTTGAAGTACGACGTTGAGAATGGACGGTTCTCCTTGGCCCAATCGCACCTGCAGAATACTATAAAAGGAGGTCAAAGAGGAGGGTTTACACATCATCCGAAAGCGTTGAAGTCTCTTCGCAGCGCAGTCTTTTCCATTCTTTCTCTCCTCCGTCTGTTGGTTTGAGAGGTTCAGCTGTTGGAGTCGACAATCTGATAGGAAGGAGAGGCGATTCATCTTCTCTCCTGATTGGATTCATCCAAGCAAGGCTCACCTTTCTCTCCCTGCAGCCGAGGCGTTTGCGACGAGGCGATCAAGCACATCTTACTTGCTTTCTGTTTTAGTTTCTTATTTCCAGCACCATTTGTTGTTATTTCTTTTCCAGTAGTTAGTCCATTCCATTTCGTTGCTTTTTGTCTTTACTTGAGTAACTCTGAGTTTCCATTTGTTTCGTTCAAGCTATTGATAAATCAAAAACACAATTCATTATTTCATGGTCTTTGCCTTTGCTGTCCACTGCTTTAACTTTCTGTTTTGTCTTTAATTTTCTTCTAAGCATGTCTACTTCATCTAATATTTCTGTTCTCCCTACATCCATGAGTAACTAAGTCACATAGGGGCATGCTAATGACAATACTATAGGCTAAAACACGTGAACCAAGCATGTAGGTTAGCTCTCGAATGCATTGATTGTATGTAAGCTTCATCCCACGGGCAATTTCGATTGGCCATCCATTTTGTCCAAAGAATTCCTAACCTCTGGAAGGAGTAAGAGTTCAGAGTCATATACTCATGCTAGCCTTTCAAGGTAGCCAGAAAACGACCTAGGAATAGGCGTTTTCCTAGTTCAAATCATAACTTACTGCTTTAACAAGATGCTTAAGACCTTACTTGGACATGAGTAAACTAAAGAATCTAATGCATGAAATCGGAAGATACATGAGAATGAGTTAGTTTGATGCATAGTGAGTTGATCCAATTCTTGAGAATCGTGTGAAAATGCCTATAGAAGAGTCGTTAGTAGCCCTTGTTTCTCCACTTTACACACTTTCGCTGTTAGTAACATTGCGGTAAAATTGCTGTTCTCGCAATTCTAATAAGTTAAAAATTCTGCTCAGCCATTTTTCTCTTTGTTTATCAATCTCTTCTCTTTACATTTGAGTTTATCATTGACTTGCACTTGTTCATGTTTCTATCCTTTATATATTCATTAGTAATTAGGCAATTAAAAACCAAATCTACCCCATCAAATCCACCCATTCTTACTTAA
The DNA here is from genome assembly GCA_028017165.1 of Herpetospermum pedunculosum. Classification (NCBI taxonomy): domain Eukaryota; kingdom Viridiplantae; phylum Streptophyta; class Magnoliopsida; order Cucurbitales; family Cucurbitaceae; genus Herpetospermum; species Herpetospermum pedunculosum. The sequence continues at coordinate 8,554,249 of JAPQWQ010000186.1, read as the reverse complement.
CAACACACTTCGCGAGTAACTAATAATAAGTCTCTGTGGGAAAACGAATGAAAAAATATTTACTACTTGCTACAAGATCATGTATGCTTGCATGTTCTGAGTGCTCTCTTATTGCATATTTCTTTTAACCATTGAGCACGCAACACATGCTCATAAAGCTTGGTTAAATTTACTCAAGTACCGGGTAGTCCTCAGGTAGGAGGTGTTCCGTCAATTCAAGTCCTCCAACATAGACAGGAGTTCACCGGGTGAGTTTCTCATAACCTTAGCATTTAAGAGATATCGACCTATTCATTTAATGAACCAGATCGAATCATTTAACCCTAAATGAACATGCTCTTATCTTTGTTATAGATTTTAAAAGTCTAAGTCATTTTTACAACGCTTGCAAAACCAGACTTTCTATAACAACCTCTACATGCTTCTCAAACATGCATCACTAAGGCATGACAAGTTGAATATTTAACTTCATAATCAATATAACACTTATATCGATTATGCTCTTAAACATACAACTCCTAATTCATAAATTAATATAACACTTATATCAATTCTCATGAATTAAGCATGCATCTTATACATTATAACACTTATAACATACAATATGCATAAAACTAATGTTGGATGTTTAATTTCATAATTAATATAACACTTATATCAATTATTCTATTAAGCAAACAACAACTAATTCATGAATTAATATAACTCTTATATTAATACTCATGAATTAAACATTCATCTTATACATTATAACACTTATAACATACAATATGCATAAAACTAGGGCAACCTATGTTGTATGTTTAATTTCATAATTAATATAACACTTATATCAATTATTCTGTTAAACTAACAACATCTAATTCATGAATTAATATAACTCTTATATTAATACACATGAATTCCCAAATATGCATACTATAAATTATAACACCTATAACATAATACCAATGCATGGAGCATGCTTCCTACGGTGGGATTTTAAATCTATATGGCATACTATATGCACATAAAAACAAGGAATTTAATTAAAACATACATTCACAATGCATAATTAATTAAACATGCTAAACTGAACCGTTTTGGCATCAAGTAAGCAATAACTAATTTATTACAAGCTTGAACAATAAGCTAAGTCTTGAGCGGACTTCGAACTCTTCGTACCGCCTTGGACAAGCTTGCTCCCCGAACTCTTCGGTCAAATTCTCTTTGAGCTTCTCTTTGTATCGCCTAGAACGAGTTTGAACTTGCACCGAACATTTCGGCGAGCTCAAAACTCGAGCTTCTTTCACAAATAAACCTATATGGACTTTAATGACTCTAAAGAATACAGACTCTTCAGAACACATTAAAGCCCATACATTCTCGGGCAATTACAAATAATGAAATTAAAAAAGAAACAATGCCAAAACTGATATTCACTTTAGACGTCCATTGAGAAACAATTTCTAAATATATCTACGGTGAGGAGAGTGGAACCCTTGGACTTTAGTGGAGTCTCCGGGGGTTAACGAATGTTGGTTAGCTTGGCTAAAGAGTTTGGCCGGTTAATCTCGTATCGTTGGAGCTCATGATCTGTAGGTCCTTTAGGTTCTTCTGGCTAGCACAGATTAAACGTGTAACAATATGAGAGAAAAAGAACTTGAATTTATTCAAATTAATTTTTGGAAGAATGATGGACATATTTAAATATGATTTAAATATGGGATCGGTCTAAAACATGAATAGGGATTCATGTGGGATGATTCGGTTGAAGAAAAAGGGATTAGTATTATATTTAATTAGTATTTGATATTGAATTAAATCATAATATTAATTAATTAAAAAGTTTAATTAATTAAAATTTATTTTGTTTATTAAAAATAATTATGAATTAAATTTAAAATGACAAAATATTTGAAGTGGGATTATCCAAGTTGAGTGGATTTATCCAAGTTGAGTGGGTTTATCCAAGTTGTGAAGTGGATTGTGAATCACCAACCACATGCATAAACTCATCAATTGTTGAACACTTGTGTGAAGACTAATTCATCAATTTTTGAGGTGTCATGCTAAGCAAAGAGTTTGTTGCATGTGAATGACCTATAAATTGGATGGAGTTCAAATGGTTTGAGTTTTGTTGGAAGCTTTGATTGTGTGAAAATTCTCCTTCAAAACTCTCATCACAAAGATCTCTTCTTCCTTTTTTCTTTCATAAAGGAGTCTCACCACTCCGTTGCTCGGCCCGAGGATAGCGGGACTACCGGAGGTGGTCCTCAAAGTATTCGTGAGCAGATTCGAGCATCGGGATTAGAAGATTTTTGAACTACAAGAGGTATGTGTTCTAATTTCTTTAATTTCCAAGTTTTGAGCATGTTTCTAGTTTAGATAAATTGATGAAATTAGAGTGCCAATGATCCGACTCGCTTCCGCTGCACTACATGCGCTCCATCAATTGGTATCAGAGCGTTTTTTGGTCACTCAATTTGCATCAATTTGAGCTCGGTGGGTATTTGTTTTAGAAATTAATTTTCTCGGCGTCTAAAGTGTTTTTCCGGTTTTGGCATAATTTTTTTAGCTTTGATTTGTACTTCGTTTTGTAATTTCCCGAGTGTGTATGGGCTTTAATGTGTGCAGAAGAGTCTGTAAAAAATTCGGAGTCATTAGAGTCCATATAGGCTTTCAATTCGAAAACAGAAGCTCGGGTGTCCGGTAAAACAGCACAAAACCGGTTAAGCGCAAGGTGGAAGAAACGGTCCGGTTTGGTCCTCGGGCGGTCCGATTCACTGAAAGTCAGACCGTTTCCTTGTTATTCACCCTCTGGAGGTCCATTTCAACGTTTGTTTGGTCCGGTTTGGGTCGTTATAGGTCCAGGTCCGATCTTTTGAAGTCGGGACAACTGTTTTGGACCGGTTCAGCTTATTTGAAGCTTTGTTGTTGCTATTTTTTGGCCGATTCAAGCAATTTTAAGCTGGTTCGGGGCGGTTCGAAGTGTTCAGAAGCGTCTCAACATAGTTTTTGATCTATTCGTGTAATAATTTAGTTGCTTGCTTGCCCGTGATGCCAAAATCAGTCCACTTTAGTGTGTTTAATTAATTATGCACTGTGAATGTATGTTTTAATTAAAGTCTCTTGTATGTGAATAAAGTATGCCATATAGATTTCAAATCCCACCATAGGAAGCATGTTGCATGCATTGAAAGTATAATATAAGTGTTATGTTGTATAGTATGCATGCTTAATTCATGAGAATTAATATAAGTGTTATATTAATTTATGAATTGGATGTTGCTTGTTTAAAAGTTTAATTGATATAAGTGTTATATTAATTGTGAAATTAAACATACAACATAGTTGCATTAATTGAATATAATTGTTATATTCTTGCTTGGGAAGCATGTTATAAAATGAATGTAATGGTTATATTCTAGTTTAGGAAGCATGTTATAGAATGTCTTTGTTTTATAAAGCGTTGTAAAATGATATAGACATTTAAAATCTATAACAAAGATTAATGCATGCTCATTCAAGGTTAAAGAATTTCAATGCGATTAGGAATTTAGTATCGATTCGTTTTAATAATGAAAATAGGTCGATATCTTGTAAAGCTAAGGTTACGAGAGAACTCACCCGGTTAGATCCTGTACTAAGGTTGGAGGTATTTAAGATGTGATGGAGCGCATGTAGCGCAGCGGAAGCGAGACGGATCAATGGCACTCTAATTTCATCACGAATCTCCTCACGAACCCTTCGAAGCTTCCCTCGAACTCCTCGAGAACCACCTCCGGTAGTCCCGCTATCCTCGGGCCGAGCAACGGAGTGGTGGGACTCCTTTATTAAAGGAAAATTTTTGGAAGAAGAAGATGGGAAGATGAAAGTGATGAGGATTTTGTGAGAAGAAGTCTAACACTTAGCTTTCTAATTTCTCAAGTAACATGAACTCTTCATGCTCATCCAAACATTCAAACTCTTTGAAAATTCATCAACCTCAAACCATTTGAACTTCATCCAATTTATAGGCAATTCACATGCAACAAAGTCTTTGCTTAGCATGACACCTCAAATTGGATGGATTAGTCTTCAACCAAGTGTTCCAAAATTGATGAATTTATATGCATGTTGTTTGTGATTCACAATTGTTACATCTCCAAAAGTGCTTATTTTAGGACTTATTTGTGATAGAAAAACGTGCATTGCTAGGTATTTGTGATAGGATTTAGCTTAAACCTATGCTTATATATACAAATTAGGAGAATGAAGCTAAATTAGAGCTTGGATGCAAAAGGAAAGAAAAAGAATGCAAAACGAAGTTAAAAGAGTCTGTGCATTGCGGAGGCATTGCGGAAACATTGCTAAAACAACAATGTTTTAAGTGAAATCCGTAAGTTGGCTAACCTTTTTCTGTTGAGATCCGATATTTCAGGGATTCGTTCTTTCTCCTCCATCCATGTTGAAGTACGACGTTGAGAATGGACGGTTCTCCTTTGCCCAATCGCACCTGCAGAAGACTATAAAAGGAGGTCAAAGTGGAGGTTTCAATCATCATCCGAAAGCGTAGAAGTCTCTTCGCAGCTCCATTTTTCTCCTCTTTTTCTCTTCCGTCTGTTGGGTTGGAAAGCTTAGCTGCTGGAGTCGACAATGTGATAGGAAGGAGAGAAGATTCATCTTCTCTTCTGATTGGATTCATCCACGCAAGGCTTACCTTTATCTCCCTTCAGTCGAGGCGTTTGCGACGAGGCGATCAATCTCATTTACTGCTTTCTGTCTTTAACTTTTCATTTCCAGCACCGTTTGTTGTTATTTCTCTTCCATTAGTTAATCCATTTCATTTCGTTGCTTTCTGTCTTTATGTTAGTAACTTTAAGTCTTCATCTATTCATTCAAACAATTGACTAATCAAAGCACAATTCATCATTTCACAATTTGCCTTTACCTTCGCCTTCTACTGTTTTTCCTTGCTGTTTTGTCTTTAATTCTCTTCTAAGCATGTCTACTTCATCTAATATTTCTATTCTCTCTATATCCATGAGTAACTAAGTCACATAGGGGCATGCTAATGATAAAACTATAGGCTAAAACACGTGAACCAAGCATGTATGATAGCTCTCGAATGCATTGTTTGTATGTAAGCTTCATCCCACGGGCAATTTCGATTGGCCATCCATTTTGTCCAAAGAACTCCTAACCTCTGGAAAGAGTAAGAGTTCAGAGTCATACACTCATGCTAGCCTTTCAAGGTAGCCAGAAAATGACCTAGGAATAGGCGTTTTCCTAGTACAAATCATAACTTACTGTTTTACACAAGATGCTTAAGACCTTACTTGGACATGAGTAAACTAAAGAATCTAATGCATGAAATCGGAAGATACATGAGAATGAGTTATTTTGATGCATAGTGAGTTGATCTAATGCTTGAGAATCGTGTGAAAAAGCCTATAGGATAGTCGTTGGTAGCCATTGTTTCTCCAGTTTACACACTTTCGCTGTTAGTAACATTGCGGTAAAATTGCTGTTCTCGCAATTCTATTAAGTTAAAAATTCTGCTTAGCCATTTTCCTCTTCGTTTCTTAATCTCTTCTCTTTACATTTGAGTTTATTATTGACTTGCACTTGTTTATGTTGCTCTCCTTTATACATTCATTAGTAATTAGGCAATTAAAAACCAAATTTACCCCATCAAATCCACCCATTCTTACTTAACAACACACTTCGCGAGTAACTAGTAATAAGTCTCTGTGGGAAAACGAATGAAAAAATACTTACTACTTGCTATAAGATCATGTATGCTTGCATGTTCTGAGTGCTCTCTCTCTCTCTTATTGCTTATTTCTTCTACACATTGAGCACGCAACAAGTTTTTGGCGCCGCTGCCGGGGACTTAGTGTAGCGAAAACGAATTTTGTTAAGTTTGAAACACAAGTTTAATATCCATTGGGACTAATCTATTTCTTATCTCTTTTGCAGGTACCATTGGGTTAGTTTATGAATGAGCATGCAAGTAGCAATCTAGAGTTCAATCCTGAGCCTGAGAGATTACTTAGGGCCAGAAACAAAGCTAAGAAACGTCTCTTTAAACAACCCTCTATACCTCAAATAATTGCTGAACCCGCAGGGATTCCGCAATTCCATCAAGAAGAAATGGATATACCAAACCCAAATCCGGCACCTACCACTCGCAATCCCATCGAAATAGCGAATGATAAGGATAGTGCCATACTCTCTTACCTAGTACCTATGCCTGGGGAACTAAACCCAAGCATAATCCGCCCTGAAATTACTGCCAACTCATTCGAGTTAAAGCCAGTAATGTTCCAAATGTTGTCCACTGTGGGACAATTCTTTGGAGTAGAAAATGAGGATCCCCATAACCATCTTAGAAACTTCCTAGGAGTTAGTGATACATTTCTCATCCCTGGAGTTTCCCAAGAAGCCTTGAGGCTCTACCTCTTCCCTTATTCTTTGAGGGACAAAGCTAAAACATGGTTCAACTCATTACCCTCTGGATCAGTCCGCAATTGGACAGACTTGGCGGAGAAATTCCTAGTCAAATACTTCCCACCTGATAGGAATTCTACCTTTCGTGATGATATAATTAAATTCAAACAAGCTGAGAATGAGTCTCTTCACGAAGCTTGGACAAGGTTTAAGGACCTTCTACTTAAATGTCCACACCATGGCATTCCATGGTGTATCCAAATAGAGGTCTTTTTCAAAGGATGCAACCCCAGCACCAGACAAGTTCTAAATTCATCTGCTGGTGGTTCCATGTTGTCCAAAAGTTATAACGAAGCCTATGAGATCTTGGAGAAGATCTCAGCATCTCACTGTAGGTGGTCAGATGATCCCATAGAGCCAAGTAGAGCTCAAGATAAGGACGCACTCAATGCCATGAGTAGCCAAATTAGCGCCCTGACAAACCTAGTTAAGCAAATGGCTCAAGCCAATCTCCAAACTAGTGTCAATACCGCCACAGCCATGTCAATGGGCACCCAACCAAGTCAAGGTGAGACACTACCCTGTGGATTCCGTGGGGAAGGGCATCTGTACGAATACTGCCCTGGGAATCCAGCCTCAGTCTGCTATGTAGGAAGCCAGCAGCAGCCTAGGAACAACCCCTATTCCAATACTTACAATCCTGGCTGGAGGAACCGCCCAAATCTTTCATGGGGTGGCCAGCAAAGTACTAACCAAGCTCCTAACCAGCCAAGACCGAGTGGAACACCTGGTTTCACTCCTCAACATACCCAATCCATGTATCAAAAACCATACAACCAATCAGTAGGGTCATCTGTAGAAAACTTATTCAAGGAATACATAGCCAAGAATGATGCCACCCTGCAAAGCCAGCAAGCTACCCTCAGGAGCCTAAAGAACCAAATAGAGCAACTAGCCAATGAACTCAAAAGTAGGCCCCAAGGTAGACTTCCTGCTGACACATAGGTGCCAAGAAGAGATGGTAAGGAACAAGTTCAAGCAATTGAACTCAGAAGTGGGAGACCATTGGTGAGCAACACTAAAGAAGCCCCAAAAAGAGTAGAGAACAATGAGTCTAGTGCTCCACTGGAGTCTCTGCCAAACCAAGGTCAACCCTCAACAAGCACATCAGGAGCAAGGCTGGAGCCAATCATAGAAGAGATAGAGGAAATTCCAAGGCCTCCATCCATCCTGAGGCGACCTGAAGTGCCTGCTTATGTGCCACCACCTCCATTCCCTCGACGGCTAAAGAAAAAACAAGAACAGGAAGTGCACTTTAATAAATTTCTAGAAATTCTTAAGCAAGTGCATGTTAATATTCCTTTTGTAGAAGTTTTACAGTCTATGCCCTCTTATGTTAAGTTTTTAAAGGACATAATTACTAACAAGAAAATAATTGGCGAATTTGAAACAGTGAATCTCACTGAGGAGTGCAGTGCCATACTCCAGAACAAGCTACCAAAGAAGGAGAAGGATCCTGGTTCCTTCACCTTACCAGTGGAGTTAGGAGGCAAGCATGTGGGCAGAACGCTTTGTGACCTGGGAGCTAGCATAAACCTCATGCCTCTATCACTATTCCGCCAGCTAGGAATAGGAGAAGCACGTCCCACCACTGTCACTTTACAACTTGCAGACAGATCCATAGCCTACCCTGAGGGTAAGATTGAGGATATTCTTGTAAAGGTTGACAAGTTTATTTTCCTTGCAGATTTCATTATCCTGGATTATGAAGCAGACAAGGAGGTCCCCATCCTATTAGGCAGACCTTTTCTAGCCACAGGTAGGGCCCTGATAGATGTCCAAAAAGGTGAGCTCACTATGAGGGTTCACGACGAGGAGGTTAAGTTTAGTGTGTTTAAAGCTTTAAGGTACCCCTCTGACTCTGAATCTTGTGCTAGCATGGACATTGTAGATTCACTAATGGAAGAACAGCTGGAGCATGAATTAATGACTAAGCATGCTAATGAATATGTAAACGTAGACTTAACTGATTTGAATGTTTCTGAGATCATGGATATACCTGTAGATAAGATACAGCCTGTTTGTATGAACAATAACTTAACTGATAGATCCATGAATCCATTAAAGCCATCCATTGAGCATCCCCCCATTTTAGAATTGAAACCCTTACCCACTCATCTCAAATATGCATATCTAGGAAGTAATGATACTTTGCCTGTGATAATTTCTTCTAAATTGAGTGAGAAGCATGAGATTGAACTGATATTATTACTTAGGCAGCATAAAAAGGCTATTGCATGGACTATTGCTGACATTAGAGGCATTAGCCCTTCTTACTGCATGCATAAAATAATATTAGAGGAAGAACATACACCCCGAAAAGATCACCAACGTAGGCTGAACCCCTCTATGAAAGAGGTAGTAAAAAAAGAAATCATTAAGTGGTTAGACGCAGGGGTAATCTTCCCTATAGCTAGTAGTCAGTGGGTGAGTCCTATACAATGTGTACCTAAGAAGGGAGGGATGACTGTAGTAGTAAATGAGAGCAATGAACTGATTCCAACTAGGACTATTACAGGATGGAGAGTCTGTATGGACTATAGGAAACTAAATAAAGAAACAAAAAAAGATCACTTCCCTATACCATTTATTGACCAGATGTTAGATAGGATAGCTGGTAGAGCGTATTACTGCTTCTTAGACGGTTACTCAGGATATAACCAGATCACTATAGACCCTAAGGACCAGGAGAAGACAACCTTCACTTGTCCCTTTGGAACCTTTGCTCTTCGTAGAATGCCTTTTGGCTTATGCAATGCACCAGCAACGTTCCAAAGGTGCATGTTGGCAATCTTCTCTGACTTAGATGAATCCATGATAGAAATATTTATGGATGACTTCTCAGTCTTTGGTGATTCATTCACAAACTGTTTAGAGAACTTAAGACAAGTCCTAGCTAGGTGTGAGGAGACCAACCTGGTACTTAATTGGGAAAAATGCCACTTCTTGGTAGAAGAAGGGATAGTCCTAGGTCATAGAGTGTCTAGAGCAGGCGTAGAGGTCGATAGGGCCAAGATTGAAATCATAGAGAAGTTAGTGGAACCTCAGAATGTGAAAGCCATTAGAAGTTTTTTAGGACACGCTGGTTTCTATAGAAGCTCCATTAAGGACTTTTCCAAGATCTCCAAACCTTTGTGTGAGCTTCTAGAGCTGAATAAGCCATTCATCTTCTCTAAGGAGTGTTCAATAGCATGGAAAACCCTTAAAGAAGCACTAGTCACAACACCTACTATAGTAGGGCCAAATTGGGACCTCCCATTTGAAATGTTATGTGATGCAAGTGACTATGCTGTAGGGGTTATGCTAGGATAGAAAATTGATAAACTAACACACCCTGTATATTATGCTAGTAAAACACTTAATGAGGCACAATGTAATTACACAACTACTGAAAAGGAGATGCTAGCTGTAGTGTTTACTTGCGAGAAGTTTAGGAATTACATTGTAGGCACTAGGACAATCGTGTACACTGACCATTCTGCTTTGAAATATCTCATGAGGAAGGCTGATGCTAAGCCTAGGTTGATTAGATGGGTGTTGTTGCTGCAGGAATTTGATCTAGACATTAGATAAGAAAGGCTGTGAAAATGTGGTTGCGGATCATCTTTCAAGATTGCAGCATAATTGCGATAACATTGCGGAAACCGCAATTTCTGATGCCTTTATCGATGAGCATGTCTTTGTATTAACACATCGAGATAATGATGAGGAACCATGGTTTGCTGATATTGCTAACTTCCGTGCGTCGCAGGTACTACCAACTTTCAAGGGAAGCCAAGAGAAGAGGAGGTTCCTGCATGAAGCTAGGAAGTTTATATGGGATGATCCCACACTCTACAGAACGTGTGCAGATGGTTTGTTGAGGAAGTGTGTGTCAGCTGCTGAGGCGAAGTCTGTGCTGCAGCACTGCCATACAGCGCCCTATGGTGGACACTTTGGTGGCCAAAGAACAGCTGCAAAGGTGTTCCAGAGTGGCTACTATTGGCCCACCATCTTCAAGGATGCCCACAAGTTTGCACACAACTTGATGAATGCCAGAGAACAGGTAATCTTAGTCGGAAGGATGAGATGCCTCTCACTTACATCCTTGAGTTAGAGCTCTTTGATGTGTGGGGCATTGACTTTATGGGACCATTTCCTCCATCAGCAGGTAACCTTTACATACTCGTAGCTGTAGACTATGTGTCTAAGTGGGTAGAAGCCATAGCATGTCCAAATAATGATGCCAAAACAGTCATAAGATTCCTTCATAGACATATTTTTATTAGATTTGGTACGCCTCGTGCTTTAATTAGTGATGAAGGGACACACTTTATTAATAGGGCAATGAAAAAGGTGTTGGCTAAGTACAATGTTAGACATAGGGTAGCCACCCCTTATCACCCACACTCGAATGGACAAGCTGAAATTTCAAATATGGAGATTAAAAGTATACTAGAAAAGGTGGTCAAACCCAATAGAAAAGATTGGTCTTTTAAACTCGAGGATGCACTTTGGGCATATAGGACTGCATATAAGACACCCCTAGGTATGTCTCCTTATAGACTTGTGTATGGAAAAGCTTGTCACTTACCACTTGAATTGGAAATCAAAGCATTTTGGGCCATGAAAGAACTGAATTATTGCGTGACCGATGCGGGAACATTGCGGTCTTTGCAATTACATGAGCTTGATGAGCTTAGACATATGGCGTATGAGAATGCTAAAATGTATAAGGAAAAGACCAAGATTTGGCATGATAGTAGACTTAGGATTAAGGACTTTAGGAAAGGCCAGCTGGTATTGTTATTTAACTCACGGTTGAGATTATTTCCAGGCAAACTTAAGTCCAGATGGTCAGGTCCTTTTGTGATAACTAATGTGTTTGTTCATGGTGCAGTTGAGATTAGGAACCTGCAGCAAGGGCAACCGTTCATGGTTAATGGGGCACGATTGAAGCATTATTATGAGGAAGGAGATGTGAAGACTCTCTCGGCCTTCCTCTTGACTGAAACGTGAAAATAAGAATGAGAGAGGATGAGTGATCACTGTGCTCGTCCATGCGTGGCTAATGCCTTAGTTTATTTTTGCTATTTTTTTCGGTTACTGTTTGTATAGATTTTTGTGTGATTTTAATTACGAATTTGATGTTGATTTTATTTCTTTTTCTAGGGGATCGATAGAGGGAATCAAGGAGTTGATCTCAAGATTAAAAATCGAGGAAGATAGTGGGCCAAATCAAAGATTCAGTTGAGAGAAGATTGGATTTTGAACACAAATAAATCTTCAACGGCCATTTAATTGCGATAGATTTGCGAAATCCGCAACAGAAATAGCCGTTGGGATTTCATCATTACTTATAGCCGTTAGAAGCGTCCTGATCCATACGCTTCCTCTATTCCCTGAACTCCAAGAAAACTCTCTCATTCTTCCTCTGCAATCCCTCTTTCCAGATCCCTACGATTCCACCATGGTGCTAACAAGAGCTGAGAGATCTGCGTCCAAGAAGAAGGCCGCCGACGCTGAGCAAGCTGCGAGAGAAGCGCTACTTGCCCTGGCAGATGCCGAAACCGCACGAGCCGAACAACGTATCAAGCTGCCTGCCCGCAAGAAGAAGTAGAAGGTGGTGACTGAGATTCCTGCTGGGCCATCTGAACCAGCAGGAACGCCCAAGAAGAGGAAGTGGAGTATGGCTGTCGCCGACGAAGCAAGCAAGAAGAAGACTCCCTCTGTGGAGAGTCAGGAGAGTGGCCGTCCTTCCTACGAGACGGCCAAACAAAGTCATTCGCCATCTCCATCTCCGCAGAGCTCTGAACACTCTCCACCGCCGCAGAGCCCTGAAGCATCGCCCATCTCCCAGACGCCTGAACCTGAAATTCCAGAGGCAGACCCTCAAGAATCGGCGCAGGGCGATGATGTAGCTGAGGAAGACGAGGTCTTTTCGCCTCTGAGGGAAGTCAGCCCCGACAACCCTACAGAGAGGGACGATTCAATGGACGAGACATTGGGGGATTGCCTCCAACAGATCACCACAAAGGCAAGGCTGAGAAAGAAAGGCAGCAAGGTTGTCAAGACCAAGAAGCCGAAGGCTTCGAAGAAGGCCAAGAAAAAGAAAGCCAGGGGCGAGCCTTCATCAAAGAAGGTGAGTGATGAGCCCTCTCTGAAGAAGCTCAAGATCGAGGCTGCTGAATCAGCCAAACCAAAAGACAAGGGGAAAGTCAAGCTGTACCCCGAAGATGAGCCTCAATCTGTGAGGTATGTGTCCTCTGATGCTGAATCGAGGGGCACGGAGCTAAGGAAGAGGGACCTGCTCCATGAGAAGGGGTTCCTTGATGCGCTTGCAGACCTGCCGCAATTCTTGCGCGCAGGGATCATGAATCATGGCTGGGAGGAGCTGTGTGGACCACCCATCCCCGCCTACTCCAGCATGGTGTACGATTTTTACGCCAACTTGATGAACCCTGAGGATGGCCTATCTGTGGTCAGAGGAGTCGAGGTGGACTTCTCAGCGAAGGGAATCAATGATGCCTACGGCCTCAAGGGGCAAAAACACACAGACTATGCGAGGATCGTTGATGAGCCAACAGAAGCTGTCCTAGAGGAAGCAATTCGGATCATTGGCCAACCTGAGGCAGCGTGGACGGTTTCACGCAATGGGAAGCACACCCTGATGAGTGCTACCCTCACAGCCAAGGCGGCTGTCTGGTTCTCCTTCGTGCGGAGGAAGCTGTCCCCAGTGACCCATGAGACCACCATCAACCAAGGCAGATCGCTGTTGGTCTATGCGATCATGAGGGGCCTCACAATCAATGTGGGCGAAGTCATTGCAGCCTCAATCGCTGATTGCGCCAAAAAGGGTAAGGGTCCACTGTTCTTTCCTAATACAATTACTAAGCTCTGCTTACGTGCAGGGGTACGAATCGAGCGGATGGAAAGGCAGCTGGCCTACACAGGGCACCTGGAGTTGCCTACTGCCTTGAGAATGCGAAGGAAGGGGAACATGGAGTTCGAGCTGGATGGCCTGGCTGCTGCTCAGTCTCTGTCGATGGCCTGCCTGATGGACCTACAAAAGAAGATGGTTCAATGGGCCACATATGCGCAGGCGAGGGATAAGGATGTTGCAGACCAATTGGGCTGCATCTTTCCTGAGTTCCCCACGGACCTACTGACACCATGGGCGCCTCCAAGGCCAAGGAGGGATGATGATGATGAGGACATCTGAGTGCTAGGCTGAAGAGCACTCAAGGGAGTATTTCTGTTCCCTACAACATGAATAAAAAAGGAAAAAAAAATCAAACTGCTTTTCGTTGAACCTTGTGAATTCTGTTACTTTTGAGCATGGTTTTGATCTGTTTTTAGTTCTTTATTTTTATTGTTTCAATTTGTTTCGTGTAGTCTGATGGTAGCTGATTAGGTAGATTAGTTTAGTTTTCTTTTTGTATGGCTTAAATGACTGGAAATAGCATGCATAGGGGCTTTGATCACTGATATATCTGCCCTGTATCTATTGCGAAAACATTGCGGAATCCGCAATTTTTATTAGTAATTGCATGTTTTTGACTGACTGTCTAGCTAGGCTGGTTCTGTTTAATTGTGTTATTTTTCTGCTATCTTGACTACCTTATATAGCTTATCTAAAGGCATGCTGGATGAGTGTCATAAGACACATTTGATAGTTTAAATTAACCTCTAAAAATTGCTCAGCATGCGTAGCTTTAAGTCCTTCCCTGCCTGTTTTTTTATAAATTTATGTTGCTGTGATGTTTTCTTTTAGAATGTTCTGTCTATGCCTAGGGCTTTTAGATTCTCTTTGTTTTACCTTAGACTAGATGCTTCTAGGACAAGTTTGGGGGTGTGCCACCTCAGACACTCATTGGGGACAATGAGTAGTTTAAGTTTGGGGGAGGCCACCCTAGGCCTAGGAACATACCTCTCTCCCTTAAAGCATAAGCATTCTTCTTCTCCTTTACAAAAAAAAAAATGATGAGCTGAAAGAAAATGAAAAATAGAGTAAAGAGGGGTGTCTCTCTTAAAAGTTGCTGAGTAATCAGTGCTAAGTGTGTAACCCACAAGTAGCATTGCATCAAAAGGCAACCTAAGGAGAGGCTCCACCAAAGGAAGAAAGAAAAAAAAAAAAAAAAAGAAATAGGAAAGAAGAATGTATGCCTAGGAGTTGCAACTTTGTGGCTTTGATGTCCTCAATAAAAAGAACTCTGATCCTCAATGAGCTAAGCACAAGGTTGAAGCTTTTAGGTTTGTTTAGGGAGATGAGTGTCTATCCAATGTAGTGATGCCAGGGTTTAGTTTGTTCTATGAATGTACTACTGTCACTGGTTTGTACTAAGACTGGCATGACTCTAAGGAATCCTAGGTAGCTCAAAAGTATAAACTAGAAGCATGTACTGAGTCTGGAGTAAAGCTAGGTAGAATTTGAAACCTTAGGGATAGCTGCATTATATGACAGAAGCAAATGGATCAATCGTAGGGAGTTAATAAAAACAGCAGGAGTATTAGGCGTGCGAAGTCAGAAGAAGCAAAATACGAGGGTAGTTGTAAACTCTGAAGTGTGTCACAGGACAGCATTGCTATAGATAGGAACTTAGGGGAGTCAGTAAGTGGTTAGAATGGATGAAACAGCAGCTTAAGCAAGTCCTTAGATTGCTCGAGGACGAGCAAAACCTTAAGTTTGGGGGTGTGTTACGTCTCCAAAAGTGCTTATTTTAGGACTTATTTGTGATAGAAAAACGTGCATTGTTAGGTATTTGTGATAGGATTTAGCTTAAACCTATGCTTATATATACAAATTAGGAGAATGAAGCTAAATTAGAGCTTGGATGCAAAAGGAAAGAAAAAGAATGCAAAACGAAGTTAAAAGAGTGAAAACTGTGCATTGCGGAGGCATTGCGGAAACATAGCTAAAACAACAATGTTTTAAGTGAAATCCGTAAGTTGGCTAACCTTTTTCTGTTGAGATCCGATATTTCAGGGATTCGTTCTTTCTCCTCCATCCATGTTGAAGTACGACGTTGAGAATGGACAGTTCTCCTTGGCCCAATCGCACCTGCAGAAGACTATAAAACGAGGTCAAAGTGGAGGGTTCAATCATCATCCGAAAGCGTAGAAGTCCTTTCGCAGCTCCATTTTTCTCCTGTTTTTCTCTTCCGTCTGTTGGGTTGGAAAGCTTAGCTGCTGGAGTCGACAATCTGATAGGAAGGAGAGAAGATTCATCTTCTCTTCTGATTGGATTCATCCACGCAAGGCTTACCTTTCTCTCCCTTCAGCCGAGGCGTTTGCGACGAGGCGATCAAGCTCATTTACTGCTTTCTGTCTTTAACTTTTCATTTCCAGCACCGTTTGTTGTTATTTCTCTTCCATTAGTTAATCCATTTCATTTCGTTGCTTTCTGTCTTTATGTTAGTAACTTTAAGTCTTCATCTATTAATTCAAACAATTGACTAATCAAAGCACAATTCATCATTTCACAATTTGCCTTTACCTTCGCCTTCTACTGTTTTTCCTTGCTGTTTTGTCTTTAATTCTCTTTTAAGCATGTCTACTTCATCTAATATTTCTATTCTCTCTATATCCATGAGTAACTAATTCACATAGGGGCATGCTAATGACAAAACTATAGGCTAAAACACGTGAACCAAGCATGTATGATAGCTCTCGAATGCATTGTTTGTATGTAAGCTTCATCCCACGGGCAATTTCGATTGGCCATCCATTTTGTCCAAAGAACTCCTAACCTCTGAAAGGAGTAAGAGTTCAGAGTCATACACTCATGCTAGCCTTTCAAGGTAGCGAGAAAATGACCTAGGAATAGGCGTTTTCCTAGTACAAATCATAACTTACTGTTTTACACAAGATGCTTAAGACCTTACTTGGACATGAGTAAACTAAAGAATCTAATGCATGAAATCGGAAGATACATGAGAATGAGTTAGTTTGATGCATAGTGAGTTGATCTAATGCTTGAGAAACGTGTGAAAAAGCCTATAGGATAGTCGTTGGTAGCCCTTGTTTCTCCAGTTTACACACTTTCGCTGTTAGTAACATTGCGGTAAAATTGCTGTTCTCGCAATTCTATTAAGTTAAAAATTATGCTTAGCCATTTTCCTCTTCGTTTCTTAATCTCTTCTCTTTACATTTGAGTTTATTATTGACTTGCATTTGTTTATGTTGCTCTCCTTTATACATTCATTAGTAATTAGGCAATTAAAAACCAAATTTACCCCATCAAATCCACCCATTCTTACTTAACAACACACTTCGCGAGTAACTAGTAATAAGTCTCTGTGGGAAACCGAATGAAAAAATACTTACTACTTGCTATAAGATCATGTATGCTTGCATGTTCTGAGTGCTCTCTCTCTCTCTTATTTCTTATTTCTTCTACACATTGAGCACGCAACAACAATCCACTTCACAACTTGGATAAACCCACTCAACTTGGATAAATCCACTCAACATGGATAATTCCACTTTGACTTGGATAATCTCACTTGTAATATTTTGTCATTTAAAATTAATTCATAATTAATTTTAATAAACAAAATAAATTATAATTAATTAATATTATTATTTAATTCAATATCAAATATTAATTAAATAATAAGACTAATCCCGGTTTCTTAAACCGAATCATCACACATGAATCCGTATTCATGTTTTACACCGATCCCATATTTAAATATGTCCATCATTCTTCTAAAACCGAATTTCAATAAATTGAAATTCTTTTTCTCTCATATTGTTACACGGCTTAATCCGAGCTAGCCAGGAGAACCTAAAGGACCTACAAATCATGACCTCCAACTGATGGAGCGCATGTAGCGCAGCGGAAGCGAGACGGATCATTGGCACTCTAATTTTATCATTTTAGCTAAATAAGAAACATGCACATAGCTTTGAAATAAAAGGAATTAGAACACATACCTCTTGTAGTTCTAAAGACTTCTCTTCCAACGCTCGAATCTCCTCACGAACCCTTCGAAGCTTCCCTCGAACTCCTCGAGAATCACCTCCGGTAGTCCCGCTATCCTCGAGCTGAGCAACAGAGTGGTGGGACTCTTTTATGAAAGAAAAAGTTTGGAAGAAGAAGATGGGAAGATGAAAGTGATGAGGATTTTGTGAGAAGAAGTCTAACACTTAGCTTTCTAATTTCTCAAGTAACATGAACTCTTCATGCTCATCCAAATATTCAAACGCTTTGAAAATTCATCAACTTCAAACCATTTGAACTTCATCCAATTTATAGGCAATTCACATGCAACAAAGTCTTTGCTTAGCATGACACCTCAAATTGGATGGATTAGTCTTCAACCAAGTGTTCCAAAATTGATGAGTTTATATGCATGTTGTTGGTGATTCACAATCCACTTCACAACTTGGATAAACCCACTCAACTTGGATAAATCCACTCAACATGGATAATTCCACTTTGACTTATAATCACACTTGTAATATTTTGTCATTTTAAAATTAATTCATAATTAATTTTAATAAGCAAAATAAATTATAATTAATTAAACTTTTTAATTAATTAATATTATTATTTAATTCAATATCAAATATTAATTAAATAATAAGACTAATCCCGGTTTCTTAAACCGAATCATCACACATGAATCCCTATTCATGTTTTACACCGATCACATATTTAAATCATATTTTAATATGTCCATCATTCTTCCAAAACCGAATTTCAATAAATTCAAATTCTTTTTCTCTCATATTGTTACACGGCTTAATCCGAGCTAGCCAGGAGAACCTAAAGGACCTACAGATCATGAGCTCCAACGATACGAGATTAACCGGTCAAACTCTTTAACCAAGCTAACCAACATTCGTTAACCCCCGGAGACTCCACTAAAGTCCAAGGGTTGCACTCTCCTCACCGTAGATATATTTCTGTCCTCTTGATATAACCATCATTAGTAAGTCGATCCTTCACAGGTCGTTCGTAATTACAGCTGGGTCAAAATAACCGTTTTACCCCCGTAATTACATCTTGTTCCTTAAGTCCCACTGATCCTCTAATGAACTATTGGTTTGTGGTCCAACCACCAAACCGATTGGTATGTGATATCATCACTATACCAAGTCCCTCTCGGGCCAATGAGAGGGTGGGATCCCTAGTTCAAGACCCGGAGTCAGCACTTAAGGGAACAACCTCTCTACTAATCCCTCAGAGCGGGTAGGAGTGAATTCCATCTCGTAGGACTATGTTCCCAGCTACCTACCCGGTCTTATCTCCAAGATGGTAGGCTTATTGAGTCGGCGATCTCAGGCCACTCTCACCCATACAAGTCAAAGGATAAGCCCGAATAAACAGGAGTTCATAGCGTGCTCAGGATTCAGATCGAGTTACCTAGGTCATCATATGAAAAAGTCGGTCTTTATAGTAAACGAAGTTATAAAGAACGAGCGACTTGTTTCGCGGTTCAATCTTATGCAAACTCATTGCATAGGACGCCCCCACTCACATGTCTCCACATGAACGATTTCAGATCACATCGTTTGTACTATACAAAGTGGGTCGCGTCCAATAGTGTCCCAAGATAAGGTACCCAGCCTTATCCCTATACTATAGACCGTTCTGGCTATTACTTGAACTTGATCCACAATCATGTCATATATGAAGTTCAAGTATACAACCTATAGCCATGGGTTCTTTGTTTATTGAAGTTAGGTTAAAAGTAAAAACAATTCATTTTATTCAATAACAACTTTACTGAATAAATCTCAATAACAACTTTATTGCAAAATAGAATATACATTCAGTTTACAAACCACGAGTTTTAGGACATAAAACCCAACAAACTCCCACTTGGACTAAAACGTCAGTGGAGTATTACATGCTGGATGAGAAAAAATGGAATATCAAATATTTCCATGGCTTTTCTCCCACTATCCTACTATACAACTCGTAGTCCTAGACTCACTAGGTGCCCCTCGAACACTTTAGCCGTGAGGGACTTTGTAAACGGATCAGCAATATTGTGCTCTGAGGCGATCTGCATGACGATCACGTCTCCTCGATGCACTATCTCCCTGATGAGATGATATTTCCGCTCAATGTGCTTTCCACGCTTATGGCTTCTTGGTTCTCTCGAATTTGCCACAGCACCAATATTATCACAATAAAGTGTGATAGGCAAATTCATATTTGGAACAACTTCCAAATCCGTCAAGAACTTTCTAAGCCATACAGCCTCTTTCGCAGCTTCGCAAGCCGCGACATACTCAGCTTCCATGGTGGAGTCAGCAATACAACCTTGCTTTATACTCCTTCATACTATTGCCCCTCCGTTAAGAGTGAACACTGATCCCGATGTGGATTTCCTCGAATCCTTATCGGTTTGAAAATCAGAGTCAGTGTATCCTGTAAGGATCAAATCCTTCGCGGCATACACGAGCACATAGTCTCTCGTTCTCCGAAGATACTTGAGGATGTGTTTAACGGCAGTCCAATGATCATATCCTGGATTGGATTGGTACCTACTGACAATTCCCACTGCATAGCATATGTCGGGTCGTGTACATAATATGGCGTACATCAGACTACCGACTGCTGATGCATAGGGAATTCGTCTCATATCCTCAACTTCTTGAGGTGTCTTAGGACACTCTTCCTTTGAAAATTGAATTCCATGCCTGGAAGGTAAAGAACCCTTCTTGGAATTCTGCATCGAATATCGTATCAACACCTTGTCGATAATATGGCGTACATCAGACTAGCGTTTTGTTCTTACGATTCCTTACGATTTGAATCCCTAGAACAAACTGAGCCTCTCCCAAATCTTGCATTTGGAATTGGGTCGCTAGCCATTGCTTAACGTCAGTCAGGAACCCTACATCATTCCCAATGAGTAGGATATCATCTACATATAAGACTAAGAAAGCTACAACAGAATTAACTATTTTCTTGTAGACACAAGGTTCGCCAACATTCTGTTCAAAGCCATATGATTTGATCGCAGTATCAAACCTTATATTTCAGGATCTAGACGCTTGCTTCAACCCATAAATGGATCGATTAAGCTTGCAAACCTTTTGCTCTTGACCCTGAATTATGAACCCCTCTGGTTGAGCCATATAGATACTCTCTTCAAGATTGCCATTCAGAAAGGCTGTCTTGACATCCATTTGCCAAATTTCATAATCATAAAACGTGGCAATGGACAAGAGTATTCTAATCGACTTTAACATGGCAACAGGGGAGAAGGTTTCTTCATAGTCCACCCTTTCCCTCTGGGAATAACACTTTGCCACAAGTCGAGCCTTAAAGGTTTGCACCTTACCGGCTTGGTCTCGTTTCCTCTTGTAGATCCACTTGCAACCGATAGGTCTTTCACCATCAGGTTGCTCTACAAGATCCCAGACCGAATTGAAGTACATCGACTCCATTTCGAGGTCCATGGCTTTAAGCCACTAGTCCTTGTCTATGTCATCCATTGCCTGTTTGAAGGTCAATGGATCCTCAACGCCGTCATCAGGTATTACGACCTGGGTTTCCGTTAAACCCATGTAGCGGTCGGGTTGTTTCACATCCCTCCCACTACGTCGAGGTATTCTCAACTCTTGAGAAGGACCAGCCTGATCAACAATTCTTGTTGACCCATCTGTTGCTTTCCTGGAAAGTTTGGTCAAAACAATTTTGCTCGAAGGTTGATGATCTCTCATGTGGTCTTCCTCTAAGAACGTGGTGTTTGTCGATACAAGCACCTTGTCCTGTTGAGGATCGTAAAATACACCACCTTTCGTTTCCTTGGGGTATCCTACGAATAGGCATAATTTTGAACGATGTTCCAACTTCTTTGGATTGGGCACCAACACATGTGCCGGACACCCCCAAATTCTGAAGTGACGTAAACTACCTTTACGCCCTCTCCATAACTCATAAGGTGTTTCTGCAACACTCTTAGAGGGAACCATGTTCAAAATATATACAACAACCTCTACTGCATATCCCCAAAACGAACTAGGCCGTTGAGCATAGCTCATCATAGATCGAACCATGTCTAACAAGGTTCTATTTCTCCTTTCGGACACACCGTTCTGCTGCGGTGTTCCGGGCGCTGAGAGTTGGGATACTATTCCATGTTCTATCATATAGTCTTGGAATCTTAAATCCATATACTCTCCACCTCGATCTGATCGGAGTGTTTTAATCGGTTTACCTAATGTGTTCTCAACCTCTGCCTTATACTCCTTGAACTTTTCAAGAGCTTCGGACTTATGATGCATTAGGTAAAGATAGCCGTACCTAGAATAATCATCAATGAAGCTGATGAAATATTCATACCCTCCCCGTGCTTTAACATTCATCGGACCACAAAGATCTGAATGTACAAGCTCTAGAGTTTCTTTGGACCTATGACCTTTTTCAGAAAAAGATTGTTTGGTCATCTTGCCCTCAAGACAAGACTCACATGGTGGTAAAGTGTTGTCCTCTAACTGATTTAGGAGACCACTCTTATCCAATCTCCTAATCCTATTGAGATTAATGTGGCCTAGTCTCAAGTGCCAAAGATAGGTACTTGGAGAAAGTTTCTGCCTTTTAGTTTGAGTTTGAGCTGTTTTAAACATCTCGGTGTTCAAAATAGCTTTTGCCTCTGTTGGTCTTAACACACACAAGTTGTTTTCAAGTTTCGCAGAACATATATGTACACGTCTTTTGCTAATGAACGCTTCATTAAAATCAAAAGATACTTTATACAAATGTTCAAGTAAACAAGAGATAGATACAAGGTTCCTTTTAAAACTAGGAACCAATAGTACATTTTCAAGTAAAATGAAACTATCTCTATATAACAACTTGACAGCTCCCACTTCCTTGGCTGAGACAACCTCTCCTGTTCCAACCCTGAGAGTTATCTCACCTTCAGCAAGCAGCTGCCAGGAACTAGTTTCTTGGAAAGAAGAACAAACATGGTTAGTGGCTCCTGAATCCAGTATCCAGGCAGAACTATGATGTTCCACTAAACATGTTTCAACAACGAGTAAATCATATTTACTTAGTTGTTTCTTCTCAGCTTTGCTCGCCATGAGGGTATCATGATAGACCGATGAGGACGGTTGTCCAAACATCATCTGTAATGAATCCATGATCTCCTTAGAGGAGACCATTACCTCATGCTTCTTAGCTAACACATCGGATGTGCTGGCCAAGATGTAGACTCAGGCTTTATCATTAGCCCTAGTCCACCTGTCAAATGCATCTCGAACAGTTCGAGTTGCAGATGAGCTAGGAGGGGGAGGACATTCCTCTGTTAAGACAAACCTAAGATCATCGATAACAAGAATCGTATTCAAGTTCGATTTCTAGGTCGTGTAGTTATCGCCGTTTAGTTTATCAGAAGCTAGTAATTGGATAAACGAGCTAGACATGCTGAAAAGAATGAATTCTATTAGTGAAATGAACTTAACCTATTTTTAACAACCAATCAAGAATTTTAGCAAAAGTAATAATGTACCCAAAAAGTCATTATTAATTTGCAACGATACTTCAGTGAGTCAGAGCAACCGCTACCGAGGGGCAGTCAATCACTCCTTCACTGAACCAAGACATTCTTGACTAAATGCTAATACCAGAATAACTCATATTCCTATAGCACCTTAGTTATCGCTACTTCGGTCAAGAATCTACTAACAACTTAGTAATCCTTGTAAGTGTGACCCGCCATTTTCAGAACTCAGAGGTCGGCCCCAACAGTGCAACCGAATGGAAATGTCAGAGTTGGGAATGGACCTAAGAGACCCTATCCATTTCTGGAGATTGAGTTGTTCCGACTCCCATGAAACGGCCCTCCGAATGGACGGTGCTACTATGGGCAACCAGCAGGCGGAACATGGGAATCTCACGGTTCAACCTAATGGAGGAGACCGCAGGATGTATTGACATACTTCCTTCTCCCACTTACTATAAATACTTTCTCCATTCACCTTGCTCTTGATTTATGCAAACACCATCCGAATGAGGATGCCCTATTGACATCACGAGGTCGAGCATAAATCTCACGGTGTGAACTTTGCGGAGAACGTAGGAGGAGATTGATATATCACATATACCTTCTCAACACCACTACTAAGTATTTTCGAATGGTTTGGGTAATGTTTTACTTAGGCATTATTCGGCTAAGACAATAAAACCTAAGTCTAGGTAGAACATACTTTTACCTAAGATGTCTTGGTGATAAACGTTTTATAACCTTACACCACTCACGTGCATGCTCATAAAGCCGGGTTAACTTAACTCAAGTACCCGATCGATCCCCAGGTAGGAGGTGTTCCGTAAACCATCATCTTAAATACCTCCAACTTTAGTGCAGGATCAAACCGGGTGAGTTCTCTCGTAACCTTAGCTTTACAAGATATCGACCTATTTTAACTATTAAAACGAATCGATACTAAATTCCTAATCGCATTGGAATTCTTTAACCCTTAGTGAGCATGCATTTATCTTTGTTATAGATTTTAAATGTCTATCTCATTTTACAACGCTTTATAAAACAAAGACATTATATAACATGCTTCCAAGCTAGAATATAACCATTACATTCAATTTATAACATGCTTCCCAAGCAAGAATATAACAATTATATTCAACTAAGGCAACAATGTTGTATGTTTAATTTCACAATTAATATAACACTTATATTAATTTTACTCTTAAACAAGCAACATCCAATTCATAAATTAATATAACACTTATATTAATTCTCATGAATTAAGCATGCATACTATACAACATAACACTTATATTATACTTTCAATGCATGCAACATGCTTCCTATGGTGGGATTTGAAATCTATATGGCATACTTTATGCACATTCAAGATACTTTAATTAAAAGATACATTCACAATGCATAATTAATTAAACACACTAAAGTTGACCGGTTTTGGCATCACGGACAAGCAAGCAACTAAATTATTACAATAATAATTCATCAACTAAGTTGAGACGCTTCCGAACCCTTCGAACCGCCACGAACCAGCTTGAATTTGCTTCAACCGGCCAAAAAAACAGCAACTACAAAACTTCAAACAAAACTGAACCGGTCCATAACAGTTGTCCCGACTTCAACAGCCCGTAACTAGACCAATACCGACCCGAACCGGACCAAACGAATGCTGAACCGGACCTCCAGAGGGTGAAGAACAAGGATCCGGTCTGACTTTCAGTGAACCGGACCGCACGAGGACCGAACCGGACCGTTTCTTCCACCTTGCGCTGAACCGGTTTTGTGCTGGAATTTTGCAGAAAAAAAAACAGCAAAAAACAGCATGCTGTTTTTTCCGACACCCGAGCTTCTGTCTTCGAATTGAAAGCCTATATGGACTCTAATGACTCCGAATTTTTTACAGACTCTTCTTCACACATTAAAGCCCATCCACACTCAGGCATTTACAAAACAAAGTACAAATCGAAGCTCAAAATAATATGCCAAAACCGGGAAACACTTTAGACGCCCAGAAAAATAAATTTCTAAAACAAATACCCACCGAGCTCAAATTGATGCAAATTGAGTGACCAAAAAATGCTCTGATACCAATTGATGGAGCGCATGTAGCGCAGCGGAAGCGAGACGGATCATTGGCACTCTAATTTCATCAATTTAGCTAAATAAGAAACATGCACATAGCTTTGAAATAAAAGGAATTAGAACACATACCTCTTGTAGTTCTAAAGACTTCTCTTCCAACGCTCAAATCTCCTCACGAACCCTTCGAAGCTTCCCTCGAACTCCTCGAGAACCACCTCCGGTAGTCCCGCTATCCTCGGGCCGAGCAACGGAGTGGTGGGACTCTTTTATGAAAGAAGAAGTTTGGGAGAAGAAGATGGGAAGATGAAAGTGATGAGGATTTTGTGAGAAGAAGTCTAACACTTAGCTTTCTAATTTCTCAAGTAACATGAACTCTTCATGCTCATCCAAATATTCAAAATCTTTGAAAATTCATCAACTTCAAACCATTTGAACTTCATCCAATTTATAGGCAATTCACATGCAACAAAGTCTTTGCTTAGCATGACACCTCAAATTGGATGAATTAGTCTTCAACCAAGTGTTCCAAAATTGATGAGTTTATATGCATGTTGTGGAGCGCATGTAGCGCAGCGGAAGCGAGACGGATCATTGGCACTCTAATTTCATCAATTTAGCTAAATAAGAAACATGCACATAGCTTTGAAATAAAAGGAATTAGAACACATACCTCTTGTAGTTCTAAAGACTTCTCTTCCAACGGTCGAATCTCCTCACGAACCCTTCGAAGCTTCCCTCGAACTCCTCGAGAACCACCTCCGGTAGTCCCGCTATCCTCGGGCCGAGCAACGGAGTGCTGAAACTCTTTTATGAAAGAAAAAGTTTGGAAGAAGAAGATGGGAAGATGAAAGTGATGAGGATTTTGTGAGAAGAAGTCTAACACTTAGCTTTCTAATTTCTCAAGTAACATGAACTCTTCATGCTCATCCAAATATTCAAACTCTTTGAAAATTCATCAACTTCAAACCATTTGAACTTCATCCAATTTATAGGCAATTCACATGCAACAAAGTCTTTGCTTAGCATGACACCTCAAATTGGATGGATTAGTCTTCAACCAAGTGTTCCAAAATTGATGAGTTTATATGCATGTTGTTGGTGATTTACAATCCACTTCACAACTTGGATAAACCCACTCAACTTGGATAAATGCACTCAACATGGATAATTCCACTTTGACTTATAATCACACTTGTAATATTTTGTCATTTTAAAATTAATTCATAATTAATTTTAATAAGCAAAATAAATTATAATTAATTAAACTTTTTAATTAATTAATATTATTATTTAATTCAATATCAAATATTAATTAAATAATAAGACTAATCCCGGTTTCTTAAACCGAATCATCACACATGAATCCCTATTCATGTTTTACACCGATCCCATATTTAAATATCCATATTTAAATCATATTTAAATATGTCCATCATTCTTCCAAAACCGAATTTCAATAAATTCAAATTCTTTTTCTCTCATATTGTTACACGGCTTAATCCGAGCTAGCCAGGAGAACCTAAAGGACCTACAGATCATGAGCTCCAACGATACGAGATTAAGCGGTCAAACTCTTTAACCAAGCTAACCAACATTCGTTAACCCCCGGAGACTCCACTAAAGTCCAAGGGTTGCACTCTCCTCACCGTAGATATATTTCTGTCCTCTTGATATAACCATCATTAGTAAGTCGATCCTTCACAGGTCGTTCGTAATTACAGCTGGGTCAAAATAACCGTTTTACCCCCGTAATTACATCTTCTTCCTTAAGTCCCACTGATCCTCTAATGAACTATTGGTTTGTGGTCCAACCACCAAACCGATTGGTATGTGATCTCATCACTATACCAAGGATCCCTAGTTCAAGACCCGGAGTCAGCACTTAAGGGAACAACCTCTCTACTAATCCCTCAGAGCGGGTAGGAGTGAATTCTATCTCGCAGGACTATGTTCCCAGCTACCTACCCGGTCTTATCCCCAAGATGGTAGGCTTATTGAGTCGGCGATCTCGGGCCACTCTCACCCATACAAGTCAAAGGATAAGCCCGAAAAAACAGAAGTTCATAGCGTGCTCAGGATTCAGATCGAGTTACCTAGGTCATCATATGAAAAAGTCGGTCTTTACAGTAAACGGAGTTATAAAGAAAGAGCGACTTGTTTCGCGGTTCAATCTTATGCAAACTCATTGCATAGGACGCCCCCACTCATATGTCTCCACATGAACGATTTCGGATCACATCGTTTGTACTATACAAAGTGGGCCGCGTCCAATAGTGTCCCAAGATAAGGTACCCAACTTTATCCCTATACTATAGACCGTTCTGACTATTACTTGAACTTGATCCACAATCATGTCATATATGAAGTTCAAGTATACAACCTATAGCCATGGGTTCTTTGTTTATTGGAGTTAGGTTAAAAGTAAAAACAATTCATTTTATTCAATAACAACTTTACTGAATAAATCTCAATAACAACTTTATTGCAAAATAGAATATACATTCAGTTTACAAACCACGAGTTTTAGGACATAAAACCCAACACCAACGATACGAGATTAACCGGTCAAACTCTTTAACCAAGCTAACCAACATTCATTAACCCCCGGAGACTCCACTAAAGTCCAAGGGCTGCACTCTCCTCACCGTATATATATTTATGTCCTCTTGATATAACCATCATCGGTAAGTCAATCCTTCACAAGTCATTCGTAATTACAGCTGGGTCAAAATAACCGTTTTACCCCCGTAATTACATCTTGTTCCTTAAGTCCCACTGATCCTCTAATGAACTATTGGTTTGTGGTCCAACCACCAAACCGATTGGTATGTGATCTCATCCCTATACCAAGTCCCTCTCGGGCCAATGAGAGGGTGGGATCCCTAGTTCAAGACCCGAGGTCAGCACTTAAAGGAACAACCTCTCTATTAATCCCTAAAGGCGGGTAGGAGTGAATTCCATCTCGCAGGACTATGTTCCCAGCTACCTACCCGGTCTTATCCCCAAGATGGTAGGCTTATTGAGTCGGCGATCTCGGGCCACTCTCACCCATACAAGTCAAAGGATAAGCCCGAATAAACAGGAGTTCATAGCGTGCTCAGGATTCAGATCGAGTTACCTAGGTCATCATATGAAAAAGTCGGTCTTTACAGTAAACGGAGTTATAAAGAAAGAGCGACTTGTTTCGCGGTTCAGTCTTATGCAAACTCATTGCATAGGACGCCCCCACTCACATGTCTCCACATAAAATATTTTGGATCACATCGTTTGTACTATACAAAGTGGGTCGCATCCAATAGTGTCCCCAGGATAAGGTACCCAGCCTTATCCCTATACTATAGACCGTTGTTGCGTGCTCAATGTGTAAGAGAAATAAGTAATAAGAGAGAGAGAGCACTCAGAACATGCAAGCATACATGATCTTGTAGCAAGTAGTAAGTATTTTTTCATTCGTTTTCCCACAGAGATTTATTATTAGTTACTCGCGAAGTGTGTTGTTAAGCAAGAATGGGTGGATTTGATGGGGTAGATTTGGTTTAAAAATGCCTAATTACTAATGAATATATAAAAGATAGCAACATGAACAAGTGCAAGTCAATGATAAACTCAAACGTAAAGAGAAAAGATTAATAAACGAAGAGGAAAATAGCTAGGAAGAATTTTTAACTTAATAGAATTGCGAGAACAGCAATTTTACCGCAATGTTGCTAACAGCGAAAGTGTGTAAAATGGAGAAACAAGGGCTACTAACGACTCCTCTATAGGCATTTTCACACGATTCTCAAGCATTGGATCAACTCACTATGCATCAAACTAACTCATTCTCATGTATCTTCCGATTTCATGCATTAGATTCTTTAGTTTACTCATGTCCAAGTAAGGTCTTAAGCATCTTGTTAAAGCAGTGAGTTATGATTTGTACTAGGAAAACGCCTATTCCTAGGTCATTTTCTGGCTACCTTGAGAGGCTAGCATGAGTGTATGACTCTGAACTCTTACTCCTTCCAGAGGTTAGAAGTTCTTTGGACAAAATGGATGGCCAATCGAAATTCCCGTGGTATGAAGCTTACATACAATCAATGCGTTCGAGAGCTATCCTACATGCATGGTTCACGTGTTTTAGCCTATAGTATTGTCATTAGCATGCCCCTATGTGACTTAGCTACTCATGGATGTAGAGAGAACAGAAATATTAGATGAAGTAGACATGCTTAGAAGAAAATTAAAGACAAAACAGCAAGGAAAAACAGTAGGAAGAGAAGATAAAGACAAAGTGTGAAATGATGAATTGTGCTTTGATTAATCAATTGTTTGAATGAGCAGATGAAGACTTAAAGTTACTAACATAAAGACAGAAAGCAACGAAATGGGATGGATTAACTAAAGGAAAAGAAATAACAACAAATGGTGCTGGAAATGAAAAGTTAAAGACAGAAAGCAGGAAAATGAGCTTGATCGCCTCGTCGCAGACGCCTCGGCTGAAGGGTGAGAAAGGTGAGCCTTGCTTGGATGAATCCAATCAGGAGAGAAGAAGAATCTTCTCTCCTTCCTATCAGATTGTCGACTCCAACAGCTGAGCCTCTCAAACCAACAGACGGAGAAGAGAATGAATGGGAAAGACTGCGCTGCGAAGAGACTTCTACGCTTTCGGATGATGATTAAACCCTCCTCTTTGACCTCCTTTTATAGTATTCTGCAGGTGCGATTGGGCCAAGGAGAACCATCCATCCTCAACGTCGTACTTCAAAATGGATGGAGGAGAAAGAACGAATCCCTGAAATATCGGATCACAACAGAAAAAGGTTAGCCAACTTACGGATTTCACTTAAAACATTGCGGTTTTACCAATGCTTCCGCAATGCCTCCGCAATGCACAATTTTCATTCTTCTAACTTCGTTTTTTCATTCTTTTTCTTTCCTTTTGCATACAAGTCCTAATTTAGCTCCCCTCTTCTAATTCTCATATATAAGCATAGGTTCAAGCTAAATCCTATCAAAAACACTTACAAATGCACAACTTCCTAACACATATAAGTCCTAAAATAGTCACTTTTGGAGACGTAACAACCGTTCTGGCTATTACTTGAACTTGATCCACAATCATGTCATACATGAAATTCAAGTATACAACCTATAGCCATGGGTTCTTTGTTTATCGGAGTTAGGTTAAAAGTAAAAACACAATTCACTTTATTCAATAACAACTTTACTGAATAAAACTCAATAACAACTTTATTGCAAAATAGAATATACATCCACTTTACAAACCACGAGTTTTAGGACATAAAACCCAACAAACTCCCACTTGGACTAAAACGTGAGTGGAGTATTACATGCTGGATGAAAAAAACTAGAATATCTAATATTTCCATGACTTTTCTCCCACTATCGTACTGTACAACTCGTAGTCCTAAACTCACTAGGTGCCCCTCGAACACTTTAGCCGTGAGGGACTTTGTAAACGGATCAGCAATATTGTGCTCTGACACGATCTGCATGACGATCACGTCTCCTCGATGCACTATCTCCCTGATGAGATGATATTTCCGCTCAATGTGCTTTCCACGCTTATGGCTTCTTGGTTCTCTCGAATTTGCCACAGCACCAGTATTATCACAATAAAGTGTGATAGGCAAATTCATATTTGGAACAACTTCCAAATCCGTCAAGAACTTTCTAAGCCATACAGCCTCTTTCGTAGCTTCGCAAGCCTCGACATACTCAGCTTCCATGGTGGAGTCAGCCATACAACCTTGCTTTATACTCCTCCATACTATTGCCCCTCCGTTAAGAGTGAACACTGATCCCGATGTGGATTTCCTCGAATCCTTATCGGTTTGAAAATCAAAGTCAGTGTATCCTGTAAGGATCAAATCCTTCGCGCCATACACGAGCACATAGTCCCTCGTTCTCCGAAGATACTTGAGGATGTGTTTAACGGGAGTCCAATGATCATATCCTGGATTGGACTGATACGTACTGACAATTCCCACAGCATAGCATATGTCAGGTCGTGTACATAACATGGCGTACATCAGACTACCGACTGCTGATGCATAGGGAATTCATCTCATATCCTCAACTTCTTCATGTGTCTTAGGACACTCTTCCTTTGACAATTGAATACCATGCCTGAAAGGTAAAGAACCCTTCTTGGAATTCTGCATCGAATATCGTATCAACACCTTGTCGATATAAGATGCTTGAGACAGCGCTAGCGTTTTGTTCTTACGATTCCTTACGATTTGAATCCCTAGAACAAACTGAGCCTCTCCCAAATCTTTCATTTGGAATTGGGTCGCTAGCCATTGCTTAACGTCAGTCAGGAACCCTACATCATTCCCAATGAGTAGGATATCATCTACATATAAGACTAAGAAAGCTACAACATAATTGACTATTTTCTTGTAGACACAAGGTTCGTCAACATTCTGTTCAAAGCCATAAGATTTGATCGCAGTATCAAACCTTATATTCTAGGATCTAGACGCTTGCTTCAACCCATAAATGGATCGATTAAGCTTGCAAACCTTTTGCTCTTGACCCTGAATTATGAACCCCTCTGGTTGAGCCATATAAATACTCTCTTCAAGATTGCCATTCAGAAAGGCTGTCTCGACATTCATTTGCCAAATTTCATAATCATAAAATGTGGCAATGGACAAGAGTATTATAATCGACTTTAACATGGCAACAGGGGAAAAAGTTTCTTCATAGTTCACCCCGTCCCTCTACGAATAACCCTTTGCCACAAGTCGAGCCTTAAAGGTTTGCACCTTACCGACTTGGTCTCGTTTCCTCTTGTAGATCCACTTGCAACCGATAGGTCTTTCACCATCAGGTTGCTCTACAAGATCCCAGATTAAATTGAAGCACATCGACTCCATTTCGAGGTCTATGGCTTTAAGCCACTAGTCCTTGTCTATGTCATTCATTGCCTGTTTAAAGGTCAATGGATCCTCAACGCCGTCATCAGGTATGACGACCTGGGTTTCCGTTAAACCCATGTAGCGGTCAGGTTGTCTCACATCCCTCCCACTACGTCGAGGTATTCTCAACTCTTGAGAAGGACCAGCCTGATCAACAACTCTTTCTCACCCATCTGTAGCTTTCCTGGAAAGTTCGGTCAAAGCAATTTTGCTCGAAGGTTGATGATCTCTCATGTGGTCTTCCTCTAAGAACGTGGTGTTTGTCGATACAAGCACCTTATCTTGTTGAGGATCGTAAAATAGACCACCTTTCGTTTCCTTGGGGTAGCCTTAGAATAGGCATAATTTTGAACGATGTTCCAACTTCTTTGGATTGGGCACCAACACATGTGCCAGACACCCCCAAATTCCGAAGTGACGTAAACTACCTTTACACCCTCTCCATAACTCATAAGGTGTTTCTGAAACACTCTTAGAGGGAACCATGTTCAAAATATATACAGCAGCCTCTACTGCATATCCCCAAAACGAACTAGGCAGTTGAGCATAGCTGATCATAGATCGAACCATGTCTAACAGGGTTCTATTTCTCCTTTCGGACACACCGTTCTGCTGCGGTGTTCCGGGCGCTGAGAGTTGGGATACTATTCCATGTTCTATCATATAATCTTGGAATCTTAAATCCATATACTCTCCACCTCGATCTGATTGGAGTGTTTTAATCGTTTTACCTAATGTCTTCTCAACCTCTGCCTTATACTCCTTGAACTTTTCAAGAGCTTCGGACTTATGATGCATTAGGTAAAGATAGCCGTACCTAGAATAATCATCAATGAAGCTGATGAAATATTCATACCCTCCCCGTACTTTAACATTCATCGGACCACAAAGATCTGAATGTACAAGCTCTAGAGTTTCTTTGGACCTATGACCTTTTTCATAAAAAGATGGTTTGGTCATCTTGCCCTCAAGACAAGACTCACATGGTGGTAAAGAGTTGTCCTCTAACTGATTTAGGAGACCACTCTTAACCAATCTCCCAATCCTATTTAGATTAATGTGTCCTAGTCTCAAGTGCCAAAGATAGGTACTTGGAGAAAGATTCTGCCTTTTAGTTTGAGTTTGAGCTGTTTTAAACATCTCGGTGTTCAAAATAGCTTTTGCCTCTGTTGGTCTTAACACATACAAGTTGTTTTCAAGTTTCGTAGAACATATATGTACACCTCTTTTGCTAATGAACGCTTCATTAAAATCAAAAGATATTGTATACAAATGTTCAAGTAAACAAGAGATAGATACAAGGTTCCTTTTAAATTTAGGAACCAACAGTACATTTTCAAGTAAAATGAAACTATCTCTATATAACAACTTGACAGCTCCCACTGCCTTGGCTGAGACAACCTCTCTTGTTCCAACCCTGAGAGTTATCTCAACTTCAGCAAGCAGCTGCCAGGAACTAGTTTCCTGGAAAGAAGAACAAACATGGTTAGTGGCTCCTGAATCCAGTATCCAGGCAGAACTATCATGTTCCACTAAACATGTTTCAACAACAAGTAAATCATATTTACTTTGTTGTTTCTTCTCAGCTTTTCTCACCATGAGGGTATCATGATAGACCGATGAGGACGGATGTCCAAACAACGTCTGTAATGAATCCATGATCTCCTTAGCGGAGACCATTACCTCATGCTTCTTAGCTAACACATCGGATGTGATGGCCAAGATGTAGACTCGGGCTTTATCATTAGCCCTAGTCCACCTGTCAAATGCATCTCGAACAGTTCGAGTTGCAGATGAGTTAGGAGGGGGAGGACATTCCTCAGTTAAGACAAACCTAAGATCATCGATAACAAGAATCGTATTCAAGTTCGATTTCCAGGTCGTGTAGTTAGCGTCGTTTAGTTTATCATAAGCTAGTAATTGGATAAACGAGCTAGACATGCTGAAAAGGAATAAATTATATTAGTGAATTGAACTTACCCTATTTTTAACAACCAATCAAGAATTTTAGCAAAAGTAATAATGTACCCAAAAAAAATCATTATTAATTTGCAACGATACTTCAGTGAGTCAGAGCAACCGCTACCGAGGGGCAGTCAATCACTCCTTCACTGAACCAAGACATTCTTGACTAAATGCTAATACCAGAATAACTCATATTCCTATAGCACCTTAGTTATCGCTACTTCGGTCAAGATTCTACTAACAACTTAGTATTTATTTGTAAGTGTGACCCGCCATTTTCAGAACTCAGAGGTCGGCCCCAACAGTGCAACCGAATGGAAATGTCAGAGTTGGGAATGGACCTAAGAGACCCTATCCATTTCTGGAGATTGAGTTGTTCTGACTCCCATAAAACGACCCTCTGAATGGACGGTGCTACTATGGGCAACTGTTGCGTGCTCAATGTTTAAAATAAAGATGCAAGAATAGAGCACTCAGAACATGCAAGCAAACATGATCTTGTAGCAAGTAATAAGTATTTTTTCATTCGATTTCCCACAGAGATTTATTATTCGGTACTAACGAAGAGAGAGGTTAAGTGAGAACGGGTGGTTTAAATGGGGTAGATTTGGGTTTAAAGTGCTTAACTATTAAGGAACGTGCAAGATATGAAAGCATAAACGAGTGCAAGTAAAGAGGTTAACTCGAATGTAGAAGAAAAAGAATTGCGGAGAACGCAATGTTCTAGCAATAAAATCGCAAAGCAAAAGACTAAGAAAAATTGCTAAGGCAGAAATTTGAACTAAGACAATTGCGGAAACAGCAATTTTCTAGCAATGTTACTTACAACGAATTAAGGGTAAAGTAGGCAAACAAGGGCTACTAACGACTCCTCTATAGGTTTTTTCATACGATTCTCAAGCAGTAGATCAACTCATCATGCATCAAACTAACTCATTCTCATGTATCTTCCGATTTCATGCATTAGATCCTTTAGTTTACTCATGTCCAAGTAAGGCCTTAAGCATCTTTTTATAAAAGCAAGTTTTAGTGTTTTGTACTAGGAAAATGCCTATTCCTAGGTCGTTTTCTGGCTACCATGAAAGGCTAGCATGAATGTACGATTCTGAACTCTTACTCCTTCCAGAGGTTAGGAGTTCTTTAGACAAAATGGATGGCCAATCGAAATTGCCCGTGGGATGAAGCTTACATACACTCAATGCATTCGAAGCTAACCTACATGCTTGATTCACGTATTTCTACCTATATTCTTGTCATTAGCATGCCCTTATGTGATTTAGTTACTCATGGATGGAGATGGAATAGGGAAAATAGATGGTGGCAGCATGCTTGACAGAATATAAAGGACAAAACAGAAGAAGAAGACAGTAACAGAAGAGAGATAGCAAAATTAACTCTTTTGATTACCACGGTTCAAACTGAACAAAACAACAACATAAACTAATGAAATCTAAACAGACCAAGACGAAATGAGCTAGAGTAGCAATTGTAAACAAATTACAATCGACAACAACGAAAACAGAACAGAAAGTAGAGAAAGCAAGTAGATCCGTGCGTAGAGTCCCTCGTCGTGAACGCCTCGGCTGAAGGAAGAAGGAGAGCCTTGTTTGGATGAATCTAATCAGAAGAGAAGACAAATCTTCTCTTCTTCCTCTCAGATTGTCGACTCCAACAGCTGAGCCCTTCAAACCAACAGACGGAAGAGAGAAAAAGAGTAGAAAAAGACTGCGTTGAACTGGAGAGTCTACGCCTTTCGAGTGTGTGTTCAACCTTCTCCTTTGACCTCCTTTTATAGTGTTCTGCAGGTACGATTGGGCCAAGGAGAACCATCCATTCTGAACGTCGTTCTTCCACGTGGCAGCAGGAGAAAGAATGGGCCGCTGAAAAATCGTAACAAAACAGAAATTGGTTAGACAACTTAACGGATTTCACTTAAAACATTGCTGAAACCGCAACGTTTCCGCAATGCTTCAGGAATGTGCAATTTTCACTCTTTAGCTTTGTTTTTGGTTCTTTTCCTTTCCTTTTACACATAAGTCCCAATTTAGCTTCATTCTACTAATTCTCACATATAAGCACAAGTTTAAGCCAAATCCTACCAAAAACGCTTAAGAGTGTACAACTTCCTATAACAAATAAGTCCTAACATAGTCACTTTTGGAGACGTAACACACCCCCAAACTTAAGGTTTTGCTCGTCCTCGAGCAAGATAAGGACTTACTTGGGCTGCTGTTAACCTCTCTAACCACTTGCTGACTTCCCTACGTTCACTATCTATGGCAATGATGTCCTGTGACACGCTTCTAAGTTTAAAACCAATTCATTATTTTGCTTCTTCTGATTTCTCTTGCCTTATAATCCTACTGTTTTTATTAACTCCCTACCTATGATCTATCTGCTTTGGTCATTAGGTTCATTGTGCAACTATCCCCAAGTTTTCAAATTCTACCTAGCTTTACTCTAGACTCAGTACATGCTTCTGATGTTTTTCTTTTGAGCTGCCTAGGATTCCTTAGAGTCATGCCAGTCTTAGTATAAACCAGTGTCGGTAATACATTCATAGAACAACCTAAACCCTCGCATCACTACATTGGATATACATTCATCTCCCTCAACAAACCTACAAGCTACAACCCTGTGCTTAGCTAACTGAGGATCAAAGTTCATTCATATAGGACACCTAAGCACAAAAGCTATAACTCATAGGCATACACTCTTCTTCCTTGGTTTTTTTCTTTTTCTTTCTTTCTTTGGTATGGCCTCTCCTTTGGTTGCCTTTTGATGCAATGCCACTTGTGGGTTACACACATGGCAATGATTACTCAGAATCCTCAAGAGAGACACCCCTCTTTATTCTTTTTTTCATTTTTTTTTATCACTTTTTTCACAAGGAGAATAAGAATGCTTATGTTTAAAAGGGAGAGAGGAATGTTCCTAGGCCTAGGGCTGCCTCCCCCAAACTAAAACTTCTCATTGTCCCCAATGAGAGTCTGAGGTGGCACACCCCCAAACTTGTCCTAGAAGCATCTAGTCTAGGGGAAAACAAGAAGAATCTAAAAGTCCTAGGCATAGAATGAACATTCTTAAAGCAAATAACACAGCAGCAGATTTTTGCAAAAAACAGTCTGTTAAGGGCTTAAAGAGATGCATGCTGAGCAACTTAAGGGAGTTATTTTAAACTAACAAAGGTGTTATAAGACACTCATCCAGCATGCTTACAGATAGGTCATATATGGCAGTCACACAAGCAGCAAGAGAGCAAAATTTAAACAGAACCAGCCTATCAAACAGTCAGTCAATAACATGCGATAACTAACAAAAATTGCGGGATCCGCAATAATTTCGCAATAAACCTACAGGGCATATTTATCAGTGATCAAGGCCCTTTTGCATGCTATTTCCAGTAATCTACAACTAAACAAAAAGACAACTAAAACAAGCTAGCTACTCAGATACCATCTACCTATACTAAGCTATCCTAAACAACCAAAAGAAATTAAAAACAGAACAAGCATTTGATTCAAAAATATCAGTCACCAGTTTAACGAAAAGTATGTTTTTTTTTTTTTTTTTTCAAGAGGGAACATAAGTACTCCCTCGAGTGCCCTTCAGACTGGCACTCAAACATCTTCATCATCATCCCTCATTTCCCTACGAGGTGCCCACGGCTTCAATAGATCAGCCACGTCTTTGTCCCTCGCCTGCGCGTATTCAGCCCACTGCGCCATCTTTTGCTGGAGGTCCATTAAGCACGCCATGGAAAGGGATTGAGAAGCAGGCAGGCCATCCACCTCAAACTCCATGTTGCCCCTCCTTCGCATCCTCAGGCCTGTGGGCAGCTCCAGATGACCCGTGTAGGCCAGCTGCCTTTCCTTCCTCTCGATGGGCACACCTGCACGCAAGCAGAGTTTAGTGATGGTGTTTGGAAAGAAAAGAGGGCCCTTACCTTTCTTTGCACAGTCGGCTATGGAGGCTGCAATGACCTCTCCCACATCTATGGTGAGGCCCTTCATAATGGCGTAGACCAGCAACGATCTCCCCTGGTTTATGGTCGTCTCGTGGGTTACAGGAGAGAGACGTCTTCGCACAAAGGAAAACCAGACGGCCGCCTTGTCCTTGAGGGTTGCACTAATAAGGGTGTGCTTCTTATTACGTGAGATTGTTCAGGCCACCTCAGGTTGGCCTATGATGCGCAGGGCCTCTTCCAAGACAGCCTCAGATGGTGCGTCGATGATCCTCGCGTAGTCAGTGTACTTCTGCCCCTTGAGGCCATAAGCTTCATTGATAGCCTTGGCCGAAAAATCCACCTCAATTCCCCTTACCATGGACAGACCATCCTCGGGGTGCGTTAGATTGGCATAGAAATCGTACACCATGTTGGAGTAGGCAGGGATGGGCGGTCTGCACAGCTATTCCCAGCCGTAGTTGGTGATCCCTGCGTGCAAGAATTGCGGCAGGTCTGCCACTGCATCAAGAAACCCCTTCTCATGGAGCAGGTCTCTCTTCCTCAATTCAGTGCCCCTGGTCTCTGCATCTTGAGAGACATACCGCACGTCGTGAGGATCGTCTTCGGGGTACAATTTCGCCTTCACCTTATCCTTTGCCTTGGCCGATTCAGCGGCCTCAACCTTCAGCTTCTTTAAAGAAGGCTCAGCACTGACCTTCTTCTTCTTGGATCGCTTTGAAGCTTTTGGCCGCCTGGCCTTCACAATCTTGGGCGCCTTCTTCCTCAGCCACGCCCTGGTGGTCATTTGTTGGAGGCAATCCCCCAACGTCTCATCCATGGAGTCGCTTCGTCCCCCTCCCGCTGGGCTGTCATGGCTGCCTTCCCTTAAGGGAGAGAAGACTTCATCTTCCTCCACCGGTTCATCGCTCGACACCGAATCGTGGTGCTCTTCAGGTGGAGCTTCAGGCTTCGGTGTTGGTGAGGAAGGAGACGGCTCAGGGCTCTGGGAAGGTGGAGATGGCTCAGGGCTCTGTCTGGCCGTGTAGGATGGGCGGCCACTCCCTTGACTCCCCTCGCTGGGAGTTTTTCCTTTGATGGGTGAATCCTCCACCTCCACCGTCCACTTTCTTTTCTTTGGCGCACCTGCTGGCGCAGATGGACCAGCAGGGATCTCAGTCACTGTTGGGTTTTATGTCCTAAAACTCGTGGTTTGTAAACTGTTATGTTTGTAAATACTCTATTTAGTAATAATGAGTTATTAAGTTTTATTCAGTAAAAGAGTTTACTGGAATAAAGTGAAACGTGTTTAGGTTAACTTATACTAATGACCAACATCCTTGGCTGAATATGAGTACTTGAGCTTCATGTATGACATGATTGTGGATCAGGCTCAAGTAGTCAGTTAAAATGGTCTATAGTACACGGATAAGGCTGGGTACCTTATCCTGGTAACACTATAGGATGCGGCTCACTTTGTATTGTACAAAACGATGTCATCCGAATCGTTTCACATGGAGATGTGCGAGTGAGGGCGTCCTGTGCAAAGAGTTTGCATAAGACCGAACCGCGTATTAAGTCGCTCTCTCTTTATAACTCCGTTTACTGACGAGACCGACTTATACATATTGATGGCCTAGGTAACTCGATCTCAATCCTGAGCTCGCTATGAACTCCTGCTTATTCGATAGTATCCTTTGACTTGCACGGGTGAGAGTGGCCCATAAGCGCCGACTCAATAAGCCTACCATCTTGGGGATAAAGTCGAATAGGTAGCTGGGGACATAGTACAGCAAGATTGGAGTTCACTCCTAACCCGCTCTTCAGGGTTAATAGATAGGTTGTTCCCTTAATAGCTGACTCCGGGGCTTGAACAATGAGCGCTCACACTCTCATGTGATGAGAGGGTTAAC
Organism: Herpetospermum pedunculosum; assembly: GCA_028017165.1. NCBI lineage: Eukaryota > Viridiplantae > Streptophyta > Magnoliopsida > Cucurbitales > Cucurbitaceae > Herpetospermum > Herpetospermum pedunculosum. The sequence continues at coordinate 8,514,492 of JAPQWQ010000186.1, read as the reverse complement.
TGATCTGTTGGTTGGACCACAGATCTATTGTTCATTAGAGGTGTCAGTGGTATTTAAGGAAGAAGACGTAATGTAGGGGTTAAACGGTTTAAATGACCTAGCTGTGATTACGAACAACCTGTGAAGGGTCGACTTGCCCATGACGGTTATATCAAGAGGACATAATATATCTACAGTGAGGAGAGTGCAACCCTCGGACTATAGTGGAGTCTCCGAGGGTTAACGAAAGTTGATTGATTCGGGTTAAAAGAGTTTTGACCGAATAATCTAGTATCGTTGGAGCTCATGATCTGTAGGTCCTTTAGGTTCTCCTGGCTAGCTCGGATAACGCCGTGCAACAATATAAGAGAAAATAAAAGAAAAAGGAAAAGAATTTGAATTGTTCAAATTCCGTTTTTTGAAGAATGATGGACATATTTAAATATGATTTAAATATAAGAATGGCCTAAAACATGAATAGGATTCATGTGTAAAAAAGTCGGTTTTCGGAAAACCGGGCTTAGTCTTATTATTTAATTAATATTTGATATTGAATTAAATAATATTAATTATTAATTAATAATGATATATTTATATATATATATATATATATATATTATTTATTAAAAAGTTTAATAAATAAAAATTATTATTATTATTTTTAATAATAATAATTAAATATATATGTGTCTTGCATGCAGCAAGACACATATATATTAACTAATGTATATATATAACTTTGGCCAGAGGAGGAATTGGAGGAAAGGGGTATTCAATTTGGTTTTGTTTTTTTGGTGAAGCTTCGTGGGGAGGTTTTATAATTTGAGTTTTACAAAATCTTTGTTCTTCACCTCTGCCCTTCAAGTTCTTCTTTCTCTTTCTTCTTCCTTTCTTTTCTTTTATTTTCGGAGTCCCACCACTCCGTTGCGCGGCGCCGAGGATAGCGGGACTACCTGGGGTCGTCCTCGAGGCGTTCGTGAGAAGAGGTCGGAAGACTTCGTGACGAGGAACGTGCGGCGAAGCTTGAAGAAATTGGAACTACAAGGGTATGTATTTCTAATTTCTTATTTCCGTCGTTTGAGCATGTTTTCTATTTGTTAAATTGATGAAATTAGAGTATCATCGATCCGAAATCGCGTTCCGCTGCGGTAAAACGCTCCATCAATTGGTATCAGAGTGATTTTGTGATTAACTCAATTTGCATCAATTTAAGTTGGTGGGTATTTTAATTTAGAAATTGTTTCTGAATGGACGTCTAAAGTGAAAATCGGTTTTGGCATCGTTTCTTTCGAATTTCATAATTTGTAATTGCCCGAGAATGTATGGGCGTTAATGCGTGCTAAAAAAATTGTATTTTTAGAGTCATTAGGGTCCATATAGGTTTCTTTGTGAAAGAAGCTTGAGTTTGGAACGCGTCGAATTGTTCGGTATAAGTTCAAACTCGTTCTAGGCAATACGAGGAGAAATTCGAAGAGAAATTGGCCGAAGCGTTCGGGGAAGCAAGTTGGTCAAAGGCGGTGTGAAGAGTTCGAAGTTCGCTGAAGACTTAGCTTGTTGTTCAAGCTTGTAATAAATTAGTTATTGCTTGCTAAATGCCAAAATCGATCCACTTTAGTGTGTTTAATTAATTATGCATTGTGAATGTATGTTTTAATTGAAATCCATATTTGTATGTGCATAACGTATGCCATATAGATTTAAAATCCCACCGTAGGAAGCATGCTCCATGCATAGTAAATATGTTATAAGTGTTATAATATATAGTATGCATATTTAGGAATTCATGAGAATTGATGTAAAAGTTATATTAATTCGTGAATTTGATGTTGTTAGTTTAATAGAAAAATTGATATAAGCGTTATATTAATTATGAAGTTGAACTTACAACATTGATTATCCTAGTTTTATGCATATTGTATATTATAAGTGTTGTAATGTATATGCATGTTTAATTCATAAGTATTAATATAAGAGTTATATTAATTCATGAATTTGATGTTGTTTACTTAATAGAATAATTAATATAAGTGTTATATTAGTTATGAAATTAAAACATCCAACATTAGTTTTATGCATATTGTATGTTATAATTGTTATAATGTATAGGATGCATGCTTAATTCATTTAAAATTGATATAAGTGTTATATTAATTTATGAATTAGGAGTTGTATGTTTAAAGAGCATAATCGACATAAGTGTTATATTGATTATGAAGTTAAATATTCAACTTGTCATGCCTTAGCGAATGTATGTTTGAGAAGCATATAGAAGTTTGTTATTATAGAAAGTCTAGTTTTTGCAAGCGTTGTAAAAATGACTTAGACTTTTAAAATATATAACAAAGATAAGTGGCATGTTCATTTAGGGTTAAATGAGTCGATCAGGTTCATTAGATGAATAGGTCGAAATCTCGTAAATGCTAAGGTTATGAGAAACTCACCCGGTGAAATCTTGTCTAAGGTTTGAGGTAATTGAATTGACGGAACACCTCCTACTTGGGGACGATCCGGTACTTGAGTAAAGTTAACCAGGCTTTATGAGCGTGCTTGAGAGGTGTGAGGTTAATTAAATCTATTAATAACCTAGACATCTCAGGTAAATAGTTTGCCTAGACTTAAGGTTTTATTTACTTAGCCAGATAAAACCTGAGTATTTACCCTAAAATTACCGTTTACGATGCTTAGTAGATGTGTTGAGAAGGAATATATGATATATCCCTCTCCTGCTACGCACTCCCTAAAGTTCACAACGTGAGAATGTTGCTTGGCCTCATGATGCCATATGGGGCATCTCCAGACGGGTGGTGTTTGCAACTTTCAATAGCAAGGTGAATGGAGTAAGTGTCTATAGTAAGTGGGAGAAGGAAGTGCGTCGGTGCTTCCTGTGGTCTCCTCCGTTGGATTGAACCGTGAGATTCCCATGTTCCGCCTGCAGGCTGCCCTAGGGGCACCATCCAAATGGAGGGCTGGGCATGGGAGATCGAACACCTCAGTCACCATTTATGGATAAAGAAACATAGGGCCATTCCCAACACTGACATTCCATACGGTTGCTATGTTGGGGCCGTTCTGTGCGTTCTAAAAACGGAGGGTCACACTTACGGGATTTGCTAAGGAGTTAGTAAATTCAGACCAAAAACGATAACTAAGATGCTATAGGAATATGAGTTATTCTAGTGATAGCATTTAGTCAAGAATGTCTTGATTTAGTAAAGGAGTGCTCACCTACCCTACGGTAGGGACCATTCTGATTTACTAAAGTATCGTAGTGAGTAAATAAAGAGTTTGGGTACTTTATTTACTTCTAAATTTTTCTTAATTGGTTTAAATAGGTTAAAACCGTTTCACTAATAGATTTACATTCTTTTTCGGCATGTCGAGCTCGTTTTATTCAATTGTTAGCTCACCACAAGTTAACCGGAGAGTATTACGGAACCTGGAAGTCGAACCTGAATACGATTCTGGTTCTGGACGACCTGAGGTTTGTCTTAACGGAGGAATGTCCTTCAGCTTCTAGCTCGAGTGCATCTCGAAGTGTTCGAGATGCATACGATGGATGGATTAGGGCTATTTATAAAGCCCAAATCTATATCTTGGCAAGCATATTTGATGCCTTGTGCAAGTAGTATGAGGTTATGATTTCCGCAAAGGAAATCATGTCTTCATTACAAGCAATGGTGGACACTCGTCCTCATCACTTCGTAATGAAGTCCTCAAGTTCGTTTATAACTCTCGCTTAGTGGAGGATACCTCTGTTAGGGAGGTTGTCCTTAACGTGATGGTCCACTTTAATGCGGCGGAAGTAAACGTTGCTACCATCGTTATTTCAGACTTATCAGTTCCTGTACACTTCCAAAGGAATAGAGAAGGAGGCAAATGTTGTCACTTCGACGAAGTTCCTTAAGAGGTCGGCGTCAGGAAGTAAGCCTAAGTCTGCTTCTCTGAGTAATGAGATTATTCAGAAGAAGAAGAGTAACAGGAGGAAGAGCAAAGCCCCTACTGTTCGCAAAGTGAAGTCTTCAGACAAAAGGAATATGTTTCCATTGTAATGAATTGGGTATTGGAAGCGTAACTACTCCAAATACTTTGATGAGAAACAGGTTAAGAAAGAACGACAAGATAAATGTGATTTATTTGTCAAAACAAGTTTAGTGGATATGAATTTCATACCTGGATGTCTTCAGGAACCACTATTCGTGTTTGTTTTTCTACAGGAAACTAGTTCCTGACAATCGTTTTCTCGCTGTGAGATATGGAGATATCGTTGCAGCTGGACTAGTGGGAGTCTTTGTAGTTGTTGTATAGAGATAATAACATTTGTTATATGTAATTATTGTCTATATTAATGGTTTTAACTAAACACTTGTATATTATATCTTTTGGTTTTATAAATGAACAGTTCATTTAGCAAAAGATATATACTGATGTGTTCTATTAAACTCGAAAACAACTAGCATGTTAAGACTCACAGAGTTAACGAAAGCTATTGTAGATATCAACAAAGGTTGTTGATCAAACTAGAGTTTCTCAACCGTTGAGAAAGCCTCAATGCAGTGGGAGGGTTGTAGGACAACCCGATCCGTTGCACTGGCTTGTCTTTAACTCAAAGTTATCATACTTGATGATAACATTGAGGATTCGCTGTCTTTAATTAGGCAATGAATCACATAGACAAGGCCAAATGGCTCAAAGCCAAATATCTATGAATGATATTGAAACCAAGTCACTAAGGTGAAAACCTTTATGGCTTGACTTTCTAGTAATGGGATTGTCCCGAAGAGAAAGGGTTTATTGTGTATACTTTTTTTCTCTTGTTGCTAGACGTAAGTTAAATAGATGACTCTTATCCACTACCATGTTCTATCTTTATAGAATTTGGCAAGTGGATGTCAAGATAGCTTTTCTGCAGAATTGTTATCTTGATTGAGTATCTATAAGTCTCAACCAGATAGATTAATAATTCGAGGACAAAGAGCAAATGGTTTGCGAGCCTATTCGATTCATTTATGAATTAGAATAAGCATCTTTATCCTGAATTGTAAGGTTTGATATAGTGATCAAACCTTATGGCTTTGAACAGAAGTTTGAACGAAAGTTTGATAAACCTTGTTTAACAAGGGTTTAAACAATGTTGTAGCTTTCATAAACGGTTTCCGTAATTAATGTCCTAATCATTGAGAATGATGTAGGATTCTTTTCTGACATCAAGCATAAACTAGCGACCCACACCCAAATAGTTGATTTGGGTAGGCTTAGTTTGTTCTAAGGATTCAGGTTGATCTGAGTCGCAAGAACAAATCGCTAGTGTTGTCTCTAAAATCTTTTATTGACAAGTTGTTGTTAATATTCGATGGTCTATGGAAATGGTTTCCTGAGACACCTCAAATGTTGAGGATATAAGATGCACCCAAGTACATTTACATATTGGAGGTCAGATGTATCTTTTAAGATACATGACCCGATATATGCTATGCAGTGGGAGCTGTCAGTAATATTAGTCCAATTGGATTGGATTCCGGTTAAATTTTTGTCCTTGTAGTTAGAGGAGTAGAATACAAGAGTTGTATTGTTGATTCCTCGTAGGTAGCTAAGTCTATTTGCAGAGCTTGTGAAGCAGCAATAGGTTTATAAGTTGAGCTCGCAGATAGTGTTATGAGGAGATGTGATGGTCACATGGAAAGCCTCGTAGTACTTCATGCTGATTAGTTTACTAAGTCTCTCATGGCTAAAGTGTTTGAGAGGCACCTAGAAGAGTCTAGGGCTCCGAGTTGCTGGAGAGGACAGTAGGAGAAAGCTTCTGATATATGATCTATTAGTTTTCTCCACCTAACATGTACACCACAGACGTTTAAGTCCAAGTGGGAGTTTGTTGGGTTTTATGTCCTAAAACTCGTGGTTTGTAAACTGTTATGTTTGTAAATACTCTATTTAGTAATAATGAGTTATTAAGTTTTATTCAGTAAAAGAGTTTACTGGAATAAAGTGAAACGTGTTTAGGTTAACTTATACCAATGACCAACATCCTTGGCTGAATATGAGTACTTGAGCTTCATGTATGACATGATTGTGGATCAGGCTCAAGTAGTCAGTCAAAATGGTCTATAGTACACGGATAAGGCTGGGTACCTTATCCTGGTAACACTATTGGATGCGGCTCACTTTGTATTGTACAAAACGATGTGATCCGAATCGTTTCACATGGAGATGTGCGAGTGAGGGCGTCCTGTGCAAAGAGTTTGCATAAGACCGAACCGCGTATTAAGTCGCTCTCTCTTTATAACTCCGTTTAGTGACGAGACCGACTTATACATATTGATGGCCTAGGTAACTCGATCTCAATATTGAGCTCGCTATGAACTCCTGCTTATTCGATAGTATCCTTTGACTTGCACGGGTGAGAGTGGCCCATAAGCGCCGACTCAATAAGCCTACCATCTTCGTGATAAAGTCGAATAGGTAGCTGGGGACATAGTACAGCAAGATTGGAGTTCACTTCTAACCCGCTCTTCAGGGTTAGTAGATAGGTTGTTCCCTTAATAGCTGACTCCGGGGCTTGAACAATGAGCGCTCACACTCTCATGTGATGAGAGGGTTAACTGATCTGTTGGTTGGACCACAGATCTATTGTTCATTAGAGGTGTCAGTGGTATTTAAGGAAGAAGACGTAATGCAGGGGTTAAACGGTTTAAATGACCCAGCTGTGATTACGAACAACCTGTGAAGGGTCGACTTGCCCATCACGGTTATATCAAGAGGACATAATATATCTACAGTGAGGAGAGTGCAACCCTCGGACTATAGTGGAGTCTCCGAGGGTTAACGAAAGTTGATTGATTCGGGTTAAAAGAGTTTTGACCGAATAATCTCGTATCGTTGGAGCTCATGATCTGTAGGTCCTTTAGGTTCTCCTGGCTAGCTCGGATAATGCCGTGCAACAATATAAGAGAAAATAAAAGAAAAAGGAAAAGAATTTGAATTGTTCAAATTCCGTTTTTTGAAGAATGATGGACATATTTAAATATGATTTAAATATAGAAATGGCCTAAAACATGAATAGGATTCATGTGTAAAAAAGTCAATTTTCAGAAAACCGGGCTTGTCTTATTATTTAATTAATATTTCATATTGAATTAAATAATATTAATTATTAATTAAAATGTTTAATTAATAATTATATATTTATTTATATATATATATATTATTTATTTAAAAGTTTAATAAATAAAAATTATTATTATTATTTTTAATAATAATAATAATTAAATATATATGTGTCTTGCATGCAGCAAGACACATATATATTAACTAATGTATATATATAACTTTGGCCAGAGGAGGAATTGGAGGAAAGGGGTATTCAATTTGGTTTTGTTTTTTTGGTGAAGCTTCGTGGGGAGGTTTTGTAATTTGAGTTTTACAAAATCTCTGTTCTTCACCTCTGCCCTTCAAGTTCTTCTTCCTCTTTATTCTTCCTTTCTTTTCTTTTATTTTCGGAGTCCCACCAGTCCGTTGCGCGGCGCCGAGGATAGCGGGACTACCTGGGGTGGTCCTCGAGGCGTTCGTGAGAAGAGGTCGGAAGAGTTCGTGACGAGGAACGTGCGGCGAAGCTTGAAGAAATTGGAACTACAAGGGTATGTATTTCTAATTTCTTATTTCCGTCGTTTGAGCATGTTTTCTATTTGTTAAATTGATGAAATTAGAGTATCATCGATCCGAAATCGCGTTCCGCTGCGGTAAAACGCTCCATCAGTCACCACCTTCCACTTTTTCTTGCGTACTGGAAGCTTAGGCGGTCGTGCGGGCTGCGCAGCTTCGGCATCTGCCAAGGAGAGCAATGCCTCCCTCGCAGCTGCCTCTGCGTCAGGTGACTTTTTCTTGGAGGCAGATCGCTCAGCTCGTGTAAGCACCATTGTTGGTTTGGAGAGATCTGAAGGTAGGAGATGTAGAGGAAGAAGATGAGTGATTCTTGAAGTCCAACGAATGAAGAAAGCGTAGAGGGCACAGCTGATTTGACGGCTATTTGTAATCAAGTGGATCCCAACGACTCTTTCTGTTGCGGTTTTAGCAAATCTACCGCAAATAAATGGGCTGGCCGTTGGGAATTTTCTTGATTTGAATCCCAAGATCAAACAACTAAATCTTTGATTCGGCCCGATTTCTTCATCGATTCTTTTCCCTTGATTCATCTCCTTGATTTCCTCTTTCTATCTCCTATTAAAATGTACAAAATTAACACAAAATTCGTGATAAAAATCACACTTAAACACACAAAATAAAAACCGAAGAAATATAAAAGAAAAAACTAAGGCATAGCCTTCACATGGACGAGCACAGTAATCACTCGTCCCCTCTCGGTTTTATTTTCAAGCTTCAGATAAGAGGATGGCCGAGAGAGTCTTCACATCTCCTTCCTCGTAGTAATGCTTCAAACGTGCACCATCCAATTTAAACGACCAATCTTTTCTATTAGGTTTGACCACTTTTTCGAGTATGTTTTTAATCTCCCTATTTGATATTTCAGCTTGTCCATTCGAATGTGGGTGATAAGGGGTTGCTACTCTATGTCTAACATTGTACTTAGCTAACACTTTTCCATAGCCTTATTAATAAAGTGAGTCCCCTCATCACTAATTATAGCCCGTGGTGTACCAAACCTTGTAAAGATGTGCCTATTAAGAAACTTAATGACTGTTTTGGCATCGTTTGATGGACATGCTATGGCTTCTACCCACTTAGATACATAGTCTACAGCTACAAGTATATAGAGATTACCTGCTGAAGGAGGGAATGGCCCCATAAAGTCGATGCCCCACACATCAAAGAGCTCCAACTCCAAGATGTAAGTGAGAGGCATCTCATCCTTCCGACTAAGGTTACCTGTTCTTTGACACTCATCGCAGCTGTGAGAATGGTCATATGCATCTTTGAATATCGTGGGCCAGTAGTAGCCACTCTGGAACACCTTCGCAGCTGTCCTTTGGCCACCAAAATGGCCACCATATGGAGACGTATGGCAGTGCTGCAACACTGACTTCGCCTCAGCAGCTGAGACACACTTCCTCAGCAAACCATCTGCACAAGTCTTGTAAAGTGTAGGATCGTCCCAGATGAACTTCCTAGCTTCATGTAGAAACCTCTTCTTTTCTTGCCCTCCCTTGAAAGTTGGAAGTACCTGCGATGCAAGGAAGTTAGCAATATCAGCAAACCAAGGTTCCTCATCGTTATCACGATGTGCTAATACAAAGACATGCTCATCGATAAAGGCATCAGAAATTACGGTTTCCGCAATTTTATCGCAATTATGCTGCAATCTAGAAAGATGATCCGCAACTACATTTTCGCATCCTTTCTTATCTCTAATGTCTAGATCAAACTCTTGCAACAACAATACCCATCTAATTAACCTAGACTTAGCATCAGCCTTCCTCATTAGGTATTTTAATGCAGAATGATCAGTATAAACAATGGTCCTAGTGCCTACAATGTAATTCCTAAACTTCTCACAGGCAAATACTACAGCCAACATTTCCTTTTCCGTGGTTGTGTAATTACATTGTGCCTCATTCAGTGTCTTACTTGCATAGTATACAGGATGTGTTAGTTTGTCAATCTTTTGCCCTAGCATAACCCCTACTGCATAGTCACTCGCATCACACAACATCTCAAATGGTAGGTCCCAATTTGGCCCCACTACAATAGGTGCTTTGACTAAGGCTTCCTTAAGGGTTGTCCAGGCTAAGAAACATTCTTTTGAGAAGACAAATGGCTTATTTAGCTCTAGAAGCTTGATAACTCCATTTTGGAGCTATTAAATACTTCCTAAGTATAGCTAAAGTCTGCTTTTAATTGATTAATATATCTCTGTTGTAGGAGAAATGCGGCAAAGAGCTCGTGCGTCCGTTGGACCCGTTCGAGAGCTTAAAGTGGAGTTTTAACTCCCCGGGAGTGCATCGGGAAAAGGGGAAGTTGATCCGTGAAGAAACGGGCCAAAACCGCCTTGGAGAGGCAAAGTTCCAGCCCCAAACCCGAGAGCCAGCGTCGAGCTATAGCGTCGACACGCTGGCTCGACGCTGGAAAAACCCGAGAGCAAGCGTCGAGTGATAGCGTCGAGACGCTAGCTCGACGCTGCCCTGGCGTCGAGACCCTGCTTGGCGTCGAGACGCTCTAGAGGAGGCGCGTGCAGGAAATTTATCGGGGCAGCGTCGCGACGCCATCGAGGCGCGCGCAACTTAATTAGGGCGCAGCGTCGAGACGCTGGCCTAGCGTCTCGACGCTCCGTCGATTACAGCAGCTTATTAGGACGATTTTCTGCACTTTTTGGAGGATCTTCTTCACCATTTTTGGAGCTTTTTATCTTCTTCTTCCTCTAGATTTCTCTATTTTCCTTTGAGCTCCGCCATTGTTGGCATGCAAGTGAGCTCCCCTTTCATTGTAACTCGTGGATGATTCCTTCCATGGCCGTCGTTGGAGCGGAATTGACAAACCGCGCCATGAGCGGCTAAGGTAAGGGTGAACGGTTTGGGAATAGTCTAGGGAGATTTTGTTAGATATTTTGGTTCTGATAATCTACGCTTGAATTATGCATATTGGGTTCAGTTTATTTGTATTTATCTACTTTGCTTAATCCAACGCGCATGTTAAATTTCGACGATTGACACTCTAGTAATTTTGCATGTTGTGTATGTTAAAGAGTAGCGATGCCGTGCCTCTCACTGCTCGACTAAGTAACATAGATAGATAAAACTAAATCGGAGTATCGAGTCGTGTAGGATAGTTGTTGATTGCATACAGCGTTTGCGGGCAATCTACTAGCAATTAGAATTCACGCTTGAATGTTCGTCGCGGTTAGCTAGTGACTGTCTAGATTTATCTTAGGGCTGATCACCTTAATGTAAGCTTGGATAACGTATAATTGGAACTGTGTGGTCTGATTAAAATCCATGGAGTCGGCTACTTTGGGGCTTCTCTGGTAGTCGTCCGTGTGCATAATAAACTGAATACCATGAATTTAGCATTAAATGATGAACCGAAGTTGTCTAGCAATTAATCCCGAAACTCCCAAATCGTGCACACGTTTTCTACTTGTTATTCTTTCTTCCGTTAGCATTTTATTATTTCCCTTGCATGTTGAAAATCCCCCCCCCCCCCCCCCCCCCCGTTACCAAACCAACCAATTAATTAAATCTCAATTTTAATAGTGATTTTGATCGTTCCTACTCCTTGGATCGACCATGTTACCACTGGCTGCAAAGCCTTGGTTATAGGCTTTATAAATTGTATTTTGGCAAGCCTCGACAGCTTGAGTTTATAGCGATAGTTCAAAAAGATCGTTACCAAAATTGGCGCCGTTGGCATGGAGTAGGCAGTTTGATTAGAATTATGATTGAAGTTTGAATTTAATTGATTGATGGTTGGCTGAAAAAAATTTATGTTTGTATCTTGTATGTTTGGGTTTTTGTTTGTGTATGACCCGTTCCTCTGAGGGTAGTGGATTGCAGTTTATCCCAGAAATTGACAGAGAGGAGCGGCGGTTAAGGAGAGAAGCCCGTGAGGGGCAGAGACCGGTTGAAGGAGAAGAAGGCAATCCCTTCTTGTTTGACCAGATGGCGCAAGGTGACGCGCCACGAATGCTAAAGCAACTGGCAGCGCCAGACCTGAACCTGCAGCCTTTGTGCATAAACTACCCCGTGGTAGCAGGTAACTTCGAATTAAAGTCAGGTTTAATTCATCAGTTACTTTCTTTTCATGGCAATGCAGGTGAGGACGCGAACAAGCACCTGATGTAATTCCATTGCGTCTGCGCGGGGATGAAGCCCGCGGGAGTCACGGAGGAGCAGTTGAACATGAGGGCATTCCCCTTCACGCTCAAGGACAAGGCCAAGGATTGGCTATATTACCTGCCCTCCGGATCGATCACCACGTGGCAGGATATGAAGCGGGTATTCTTGGAAAAATACTTTCCCGCATCCTTGGCCACCACACTGCGGAAGAGGATTTATGGGATCACCCAGGACGTGGGTGAGTCCCTGCACGAATACTGGGAGCGATTTGGGCGCTTGTGCGCCAGCTTCCCACATCATCAGATTGCCGACCAACTGCTCATACAGTACTTTTATGAGGGGATGACGCCCCACGACCGACAAATGATTGATGCAGCGAGTGGAGGGGCACTGATTGACAACCAACTCGCAGCAGTTTCGTATTCGGGGGCAAGGACAAGTCCACAACGTGGCTCAGAGCCATGAAATGACTGAAATGAGGGCCCAGGTGGCCGAGATAGGCAGTATGTTGAAAAAAATCGTTGGAGGACACCGCGAGGCGGAGGAGGTCAATGCAATCGGGGGGTACGCTTCCAACCCAAGGAAGTACGACCCGTATTCGAACACTTATAACCCCGGTTGGCGCGACCACCCCAACTTTAGCTATGGGAACAGGGAAGGACAATCTCGCTTCCAAGGCCAGTCCCACGACAGGCCTAACTCTTCCACCCAGGCTCAAGCCTCGAGCTCCTCCAGCTCACTAGAAGAAATGGTAAGGACCATTGTGACGAGCACCAGCCCGTTCCAAAAGGAAGCTCGAGAAGAGCTTAATTCTCACAAGGCCGAGCTGCAGAATCTAAACAAGCAGCTGACACAGATGGCGGTGTCTATCAGTAAGATCGAGAGCAAGAGCTCAGGGAAGCTTCCTTCCCAAACCACGGTCAACTCATGTGAAAACGTGAGTGCTATCCAGCTTAGTAGTGGGAAGTCACTTTCCACCAGAGCCGTGAAGGAAGTAAAGGACAGCCTGAACGTGTCCGCCCCGCCTGCTCCCGAGGTTCAGAATGAGAAAAAAGATGAGAAGGTCAGTGTACCTGAGGATGTTGCCAGAGCACCATTCCCGAGTAGGCTTGCGAAGCCTACTTTGGAATCCGATGATGAGGAGGTCCTTCGTACCTTCCAGAAAGTGATGGTAAATATCCCGCTCCTAGAGGCAGTCAGTCAAGTGCCCAAGTATGCGAAATTTTTAAGGAGCTGGTGCACTACAAAAAGGAAGTCCAGAGGGACTGAGAAGAGAAAGGAGAACGTCTCTGCTATACTCCCAGGTACGTTGCCCGCCAAGTGCAACGATCCAGGTACCTTTACTATTCCTTGCACTATAGGTAGTAAGGTCATTCATAATGCCATGCTAGACTTAGGAGCCTCTGTGAATGTTATGTCTTATGCACTGTTTCGTGATCTGAATTTAAATGAATTGCATGAGTGTAACGTTTCTGTCCAGTTGGCTAATGGGTCAAGCATATGTCCTAGGGGGAAAGTAGAGGATGTTCTGGTTAGAGTTGGGGATATGATGTTCCCCGCTGATTTCCTTGTTTTAGACATGAATGAGAAGTCATCGCATGCCTCGTCCTCTATGTTGTTAGGACGCCCATTCCTTGATGACATTTTGCATGAGTTCTCATTATTTGATAGGAAATCTGCTGAGAATATTTCTGTTGTGATTGAGCATGATGAGAATGGGAGTCTACCCTCGCGCTTGAGGGATGGTTCCCATGTCTCGGTGAAAAAATCTGATTTAAATTTGATGGATAACACTGCTGTTTTTTGCACTAACGACTATGATATTCACGTGCCCGAGGCACGAAGAGTGCAAAATATTTTTCATGATGATTGCAGGAAAGGTGTGGATGAGGACAAGTTTGGATCGTCCCCCGCACTTACGGACTATGGATGAGTCTGTGGAGAGAATTCAGTCGAGCAAACGACTTTAAAAATTCTGCGCTTCTCGGAGGCACCCGAGCGATGGACTGTTTTTATTTTTTAGGCAATTTTGAGCTCCGATGCATTTGTGCGCCGCTTCCTCGCCCTTGCCAGCTTCACAAAGAGTCAGGGAAGTGTACTTCTTCTTCCCTTTTACTTTGTTTTATCTGACTGGATGGCATTGGGGACAATGCCATATTTTGAAGTTGCGGGTGGAGATGATCTGATGGATATGCATGTGTAGTTCGTTGAGAAGTGCTATAATGATATTGAAGTGCTTGGGACTCTGTTTACTATTTTCTGACGATGATAGCCTAGGAAATGCATGTTGAAAATTTGAGCATGTTCATAATCAAGTTTTTGCATGAGTTTTTTGTTTATTAGGTTCATGTCAAAAATTTTAAAAATTTTTCTATTGCTCCCTTGCACTTATCGAGCACTTAGCAACTCCTTCCTAGATTCCGTAGGTTCGAAAATCGCATGTTGCTCTAATTCTCGTTGTCACCCCGAAAGGCACTCTTAGGTAGCTTGTTGCATGAGAGTTAGTGGTTAGTTAATTGAGAAAGCATGTGCTTAGCCTAATTTAAAAAAAAATAGAAAAGCATGTTTGGAAGAAAATTCCTCTTGAGGGGCTCCTCCTTCTTATTAGCGCTTAAAGAAGTGAGCGTCAGTCCTTAAAAACGTGAAGCTTAGGCCTAAGTTTGACGTGTTAGGCAGCTCGAGTTGGAAAGGAAAAGTAATAAATGTTGGTTCAAAGAACCTTAAGAATGAGTACAAAGTACTTGTGAAAAAGAAAAATGAATGAGCAAAATGATTAGGTCTCTTAATTTGCTTCTCTCTCTCGTGTAAGTCAAGTTTAGACTGTTCTTAAACGCTAGAAGTAGGGGGAAAACGGGATGTGCGTTGCATGTGGGTTTTCCGGGTTTACGTGAGTTTAGGAGTGGTTAGCTAGCACACACACACGTTAGGGGGCAAGAGTTAATTTTTGATATGTTCGTAGTAAATGCATGAACAAAATGCTTCCATGATTATGTTGTGTTTAAGTTTTCAATATGCATGGAGGTTTGAGTTGGTTGCATGTAGGCGCGTCCTTAGAGTCGATATCTTTGTAGTGCTTGCTCGAGGACTAGCAATGTTTAAGTTGGGGGTGTTTGATAACTCCATTTTGGAGCTATTAAATACTTCCTAGGTATAGCTAAAGTCCGCTTTTAATTGATTAATATATCTCTGTTGTAGGAGAAATGCGGCAAAAAGCTCGTGCGTCCGTTGGACCCGTTCGAGAGCTTAAAGTGGAGTTTTAACGCCCCGAGAGTGCATCGGGAAAAGGGGAAGTTGATCCGTGAAGAAACGGGCCAAAACCGCCTTGGAGAGGCAAAGTTCCAGCCCCAAACCCGAGAGCCAGCGTCGAGCTATAGCGTCGAGACGCTGGCTCGACGCTGGAAAAACCCGAGAGCAAGCGTCGAGACCCTGCTTGTCGTCGAGACGCTCCAGAGGAGGCGCGCGCAGGAAATGTATCGGGGCAGCGTCGCGACGCTGACCCAGCGTCGCGACGCCATCGAGGCGCTCGCGGATTAATTAGGGCGCAGCGTCGAGACGCTGGCCTAGCGTCTCGACGCTACGTCGATTACAGCAGCTTATTAGGACGATTTTCTGCACTTTTTGGAGGATCTTCTTCACCATTTTTGGAGCTTTTTATCTTCTTCTTCCTCTAGATTTCTCTATTTTCCTTTGAGCTCCGCCATTGTTGGCATGCAAGTGAGCTCCCCTTTCATTGTAACTCGTGGATGATTCCTTCCATGGCCGTCATTGGAGCGGAATTGACAAACCGCGCCATGAGCGGCTAAGGTAAGGGTGAACGGTTTGGGAATAGTCTAGGGAGATTTTGTTAGATATTTTGGTTCTGATAATCTACGCTTGAATTATGCATATTGGGTTCTGTTTATTTGCATTTATCTACTTTGCTTAATCCAACGCGCATGTTAAATTTCGACGATTGACACTCGAGTAATTTTGCATGTTGTGTATGTTAAAGAGTAGCGATGCCGTGCCTCTCACTGCTCGACTAAGTAACACAGGTAGATAAAACTAAATCGGAGTATCGAGTCGTGTAGGATAGTTGTTGATTGCATACAGCGTTTGCGGGCAATCTACTAGCAATTAGAATTCACGCTTGGGGCTTCTCTGGTAGTCGTCCGTGTGCATAATAAACTGAATACCATGAATTTAGCATTAAATGATGAACCGAAGTTGTCTAGCAATTAATCCCGAAACTCCCAAACCGTGCACACGTTTTCTACTTGTTATTCTTTCTTCCGTTAGCATTTTATTATTTCCCTTGCATGTTGAAAATCACCCCCCCCCCCCCCCCCCCCCCGTTACCAAACCAACCAATTAATTAAATCCCAATTTTAATAGTGATTTTGATCGTTCCTACTCCTTGGATCGACCATGTTACCACTGGCTGCAAAGCCTTGGTTATAGGCTTTATAAATTTTATTTTGGCAAGCCTCGATAGCTTGATTTTATAGCGATAGTTCAAAAAGATCGTTACCAATGCTCACACAGAGGTTTAGAGATCTTTGAAAAGTTCTTAATGAACCTTCTATAGAAACCTGCATGACCTAGGAAACTTCTAATAGCTTTTACATTCTGAGGTTCCACTAGCTTCTCTATTATCTCTATCTTGGCCCTATCGACCTCTACTCCTGCTCTAGACACTCTATGACCTAGGACTATCCCTTCCTCCACCATAAAGTGGCATTTCTCCCAATTTAGGACTAGGTTGGTCTCTTCACACCTAGCTAGGACTTGTCCTAAGTTCTCTAAACAATTTGTGAAAGAATCACCAAAGACTGAGAAAGCATCCATAAATATTTCTATCATGGATTCATCTAAGTCAGAGAAAATGGCCAACATGCACCTTTGGAATGTTGCTGGTGCATTGCAAAAGGCATTCTGCGAAAAGCAAATGTTCCAAAGGGACATGTGAAGGTTGTTTTCTCCTGGTCCACAGGGTCTATGGTGATTTGGTTATATCCAGAATAACCATCTAGAAAGCAGTAATAAGCTCTACCAGCTATCCTATCTAACATCTGATCTATAAATGGTAAAGGAAAGTGATGTTTTTTTGTTTCTTTATTTAATTTTCTATAGTCCATACAGACTCTCCATCCTGTAATAGTTCTAGTTGGAATTAGTTCATTACTCTCATTCACTACTACAGTCATCCCACCCTTCTTAGGCACACACTGGATTGGACTCACCCATTGACTATTGGCTATAGGGAAGATTACACCAGCATCTAACCATTTGATTATCTCTTTTTTAACTACCTCCTTCATGGAGGGGTTCAACCTACGTTGGTGATCTACTCTAGGTGTATGTTCCTCTTCCAATAATATTTTATGCATGCAATAGGAAGGACTAATACCTCTAATGTCAGCAATCGTCCATGCAATAGCTTTTTTATGTTGCTTAAGCAGCAATATTAGCGCAATTTCATGCTTTTCACTTAACTTGGACGAAATAATAACAGGCAAGGTATCATGCTCTCCTAGATATGCATACTTAAGATGATCAGGCAATGGTTTTAATTCTAAGAGAGGTGGATGCTCAATGGATGGTTTCAATGGATTCATGGATCTTTCAGTCAAGTCATTAGTCATACAAACATGCTGAGGTTTATCCACATGTATATCCATTATCTCATAAATATTTAAGTCAGTTACATCTATTTGTATATAGTCATTGGCATGCTTAATCAACAATTCATGCTCAAGCTGTTCTTCCATTAGTGAATCTACTATATCTACACTTGCACAAGATTCAGAGTCATAAGGTGGTGCGAGGTATTTTTGAATATCCTCTTAATCTCAAGCTGTCGAGGCTTGCCAAAATAGGATTTATAAGCCTATGACCAAGGCTTTGCAGCCAGTGGTAACAGGGTCGATCCAAGGAGAAGGTGTGATTAAAATTACTATTAAAATTGGGAATTAATTAATTGATTGGTTTTGTAACGGGGGATTTGTTTAACATGCAAGGAAAGCAATAAAGCGTTAACGGAAGAATAACAAGTAGAAAAACGCGTGCACGGTTTGGGAGTTTCGGGATTAATTGCTAGACAATTTCAGTTCATCATTTAATACTAAATTCATGGCATGCAATTTATGATACACACGGACGACTACCCGAGAAGCCCCAAGGTAGCCGGCTCCATAGATATTAATCAGACCACACAGTTCCAATTATACGTTATCCAAAATTACATTAAGGTGATCAGCCCTAAGTTAATTCTAGAAAGTCACTAGCTAACCGCGACGAACATTCAAGCGTGAAATCTAATTGCTAGTAGATTGCCCGCAAACGCTGTATGCAATCAACAACTATCCTACACGACTCGATACTCCGATTTAGTTTTATCTATCTGTGTTACTTAGTCGAGCAGTGAGAGGCACGACATCGCTACTCTTTAACATACACAACATGCAAGAAAACTCGAGTGTCAATCGTCGAAATCTAACATGCGCGTTGGATTAAGCAAGATAGACAAATGTAAATAAACAGCCACCAATATGCATATTCAAAGTGTAGATTATCAAAGCTAAAATGTCTAACAATAATTCCCTAAACAATCCCCAAACCGTTCACCCTTACCTTAGCCGTCCATGGAACGGGTTGTCAATTCCGCTCCAACGATGGCTATGGAAGGTGTTGCGTGCTCAATGGTTAAATTAAAATGCAATGATAGAGCACTCAGAACATGCAAGCATACATGATCTTGTAGCAAGTAATAATTATTTTTTCATTCGATTTCCCACAGAGATTTATTCTTAGTTACTAGCGAAGTGATTTGTTAAGTGAGAATGGGTGGATTAAATGGGGTAGATTTGGTTTTAAAGTGCCTAATTACTAAGGAATGTGTAAATGATGGGAGCATAAACAAGTGCAAGTAGATAATAAGCTTGAATGTGAAGAGAAGAGAATCACAAACGAGAGAGAAATGGCTAGGGCAGAATTTTAACTAAGGGAATTGCGGAAACAGCAATTATTTAGCAATGTTGCTAACAGCGAATTATGTGTAAAGTGTGGAAACAAGGGCTACTAACGACTCCTCTATAGGCTTTTTCACACGATTCTCAAGCAATAGATTAACTCATCATGCATCAAACTAACTCATTCTCATGTATCTTCCGATTTCATGCATTAGATCCTTTAGTTTACTCATGTCCAAGTAAGGTCTTAAGCATCTTTTTATAACAGCAAGTATGGGTTTGTACTAGGAAAACGCCTATTCCTAAGTCGTTTTCTGGCTACCTTGAGAGGCTAGCATGGATGTACGACTCTGAACTCTTACTCCTTCCAGAGGTTACGAGTTCTTTGGACAAAATGGATGGCCAATCGAAATTGCCCGTGGGATGAAGCTTACATACATTCAATGCATTCGAGAGTTATCCTACATGCTTGAGTCACATATTTCTACCTATAGACTTGTCATTAGCATGCCCTTTTTATATTTAGTTACTCATGGATGAAGATGGAATGGAAAGAATAGATGAAGATGACATGCTTAGCAGAATATAAAGGGCAAAGCAGAAGAAGAAAACAGTAGACAAAGACATGAAGAACTTGCGAAGTGATGAAATATTTCCTTGATGAAGCAATGTCTAAAACGAACGAAACCACACAGAAGCTGATAAAAAGTAAACAGACAACGCCGAACTGAACTAAAGTTGCAAGTGTAAACGAATTGCAACCAACAGCAACGAAAACAGAAACAGAAAGTGGAGAAATGGAGAACGTGCGAAGTAATGAAATGATGCTTTGATTAATTGAAGTTTGATCTAACCAAATAACAACTCTGAACAACAAAAGCTAAACAGACGAAGACGAGATGAAATAGAGTAGCAAACGAAAGTGAAATAACAACAAACAGCAATGGGAATAGAAACAGAAACAACAAAAGCAAGTAAATCCGTGCGTGAGCCCCTCGTCGCAGACGCCTCGGTTGAAGGGGGAAGAAGGAGAGCTTTGTTTGGATGAATCCAATCAGAAGAGAAGACAAAACTTCTCTTCTTCCTCTCAGATTATCGACTCCAATAGCTGAGACCTTCAAGCCAACAACCGGATGAGAAAACAGGGAGAAAAGACTGCGCTGAGATGGGAGTTCTACGCCTTCCGAGTGTGTTTCAACCTTCCATCTTGACCTCCTTTTATAGTGTTCTGCAGGTACGATTGGGTCAAGGAGAACCATCCATTCTCAACGTCGTTCTTCTAGGTGGCAGCAGGAGAAAGAATGGGCCCCTGAAAGATCGGAACAAAACAGAAATTGGTTAGACAACTTACGGATTTCACTTAAAACATTGCGGTTTCCGCAATGTTTCCGCAATGTTTCAGCAATGTGCAATTTTCACTCTATTAACTTTGTTTTCGGTTCTTTTCCTTTATTTTTCCCTATAAGTCTTAATTTAGCTTCATTCAACTAATTCTCATATATAAGCACGAGTTTAAGCTAAATCCTACCAAAAATACCTAAGAGTGTACATCTTTCTAAAGTAAATAAGTCCTAAAATAGTCACTTTTGGAGACGTAACACACCCCCAAACTTAAGGTTTTGCTCGTCCTCGAGCAATCTAAGGACTTTATCTAGGCTGCTGTTAACCTCTCTAACCACTTGCTGACTCCCTTACATTCACTATCTATGGCAATGCTGTCCTGTGACACGCTCCTAAGCTTAAAACTAACTTCTCATTTTTCTTCTTCTGACTTCTCTCGCCTTATGATCCTACTGTTTCATCAACTCCCCACAACTGATCTATTTGCTTTGGTCATTAAGTTCATTGTGCAACTATCCCTAAGGTTTCAAATTCTACCTAGCTTTACCCAAGACTCAGTACATGCTTCTAATGTGTTACTTTTGAGATACCTAGGATTCCTTAGAGTCATGCCAATCTTAGTATAAGCCAGTGACAGTAGTACATTCAGAGAACAACCTAAACCCTGACATCACTACATTGGATATACATTCATCTCCCTAAACAAACCTACAAGCTACAACTTTGTGCTTAGCTAATTGAGGATCAGAGTTCATTCGCATAGGACACCTAAGCACAAAAGTTATAACTTATAAGCATACACTCTTCTTCCTTGGTTTTTCCTTTTTCTTTCTTTCTTTGGTAGGGCCTCTCCTTTGGTTGCCTTTTGATGCAATGCCACTTGTGGGTTACACACATGGCACTGATTACTCAGCAACTTCCAGAGAGAGACACCCCTCTTTATTCTATTTGCATTTTTTTTTCAGTTCATCATTTTTTTGCAAAGGAGAAGAAGAATGCTTATGCTTAAAGGGAGAGAGGAATGTTCCTAGGCCTAGGGTGGCCTCCCCCAAACTTAAACTGCTCATTGTCCCCAATGAGAGTCTGAGGTGGCACACCCCCAAACTTGTCCTAGAAGCATCTAGTCTAGGGCAAAACAAAGAGAATCTAAAAGTCCTAGGCATAGAATGAACCTTCCTAAAGCAGATACTACAGCAGCAGAATTTTTCAAAAAACAGCAAGTTAAGGACTTAAAGATATGCATGCTGAGCAATTTAAGGAAGCTAAATGTAAACTATCCAAGGTGTCCTAAGACACTCATCCAGCATGCTTATAGATAGGGCATATATGGCAGTCAAGAAAGCAGCAAGAGAACAAAATTGAAACAGAACCAACCTATCTAACAGTCAGTCAATAGCATGCGAAAACTTAACAAAAATTGCGGAGTCCGCAAAGATTTCGCAATGATCCTACAGGGCAGATATATCAGTGAACAAGGCCCTTTTTGCATGCTCTTTCTAGTTATCTACAGCTACTCAAAAAGGAAACTAAAACATGCTAGCTACTCAGAAACCATCTATCTATACTAAACTATCTTAAACAATCAAAAGAAATGAAAGACAGACAATCATTCGATTCACAAATATCAGTCACCAGTTAACGAAAAGCAGAATGTTTTTTTTTTTTTTTTTTTTTTTTTTAAGAGGGGACAGAAATACTCCCTCGAGTGCCCTTCAAACTGGCACTCAAACATCCTCATCATTATCCTTCCTCTCCCTTGGAGGTGCCCACGGCGTCAGCAGGTCAGTGGGGAACTCAGGGAAGATGCATCCCAATTGATCTGCCACATCTTTATCCCTCGCCTGCGCGTATTCAGCCCATTGCGCCATCTTCTTCTGAAGGTCCATCAGGCAGGCCATAGAGAGGGATTGAGCAGCAGCCAATCCATCCAGCTCAAACTCCATATTCCCTTTTCGTCGCATCCGCAAGGCTGTGGGCAACTCCAGATGCCCTGTGTAGGCCAGCTGCCTCTCCTTCCTCTTGACGGGTACACCTGCACGTAGACAGAGTTTAGTAATGGTGTTTGGGAAGAAGAGAGGACCCTTACCTTTCTTCGCGCACTCGGCGATGGAGGCTGCAATAACCTCACCAACAT
This sequence comes from Herpetospermum pedunculosum, assembly GCA_028017165.1. NCBI lineage: Eukaryota > Viridiplantae > Streptophyta > Magnoliopsida > Cucurbitales > Cucurbitaceae > Herpetospermum > Herpetospermum pedunculosum. The sequence goes on along the minus strand of JAPQWQ010000186.1, from coordinate 8,492,308 downwards.
CGATAGTGAGGCCCCTCATGATCGCATACACCAGCAACGATCTCCCCTAATTTATGGTGGTTTCGTGGGTCACCGGGGACAAACGCCTTCACACGAAGGAGAACCAAACGGCTGCCTTGGCCGTAAGGGTAGCACTCATCAGAGTGTGCTTCCCATTGCGTAAGATCGTCAAAGCCACCTCAGGTTGGCCTATGATTCGCAGGGCTTCTTCCAGGACAGCCTCAGTTGGTGCGTCGATGATCCTCGCGTAGTTAGTATATTTCTGCCCCTTAAGGCCATAGGCTTCATTGATAGCCTTGGCCGAAAAATCGACCTCAATCCCCCTCACCATGGACAGACCATCCTCAGGGTGCGTCAGATTTGCGTAGAAGTCGTACACCATGCTGGAGTAGGCAGGGATGGGCGGTCTGCATAGCTCTTCCCAACCGTGGTTGGTGATCCCTGCGCGCAAGAATTGCGGCAGGTCTGCTAATGCATCAAGAAACCCCTTCTCATGGAGTAGGTCTCTTTTCCTCAACTCATTGCCCCTTGATTCTGCGTCTGCAGACACATACCTCACAGCTTGAGGTTCATCTTCGGGGTACAATTTGGCTTTCCCCTTATCCCTCGCCTTGGCTGACTCAACAGCCTTGGTCTTCAGCTTCTTCAAAGAAGGCTCACTACTGACCTTCTTCTTCTTGGATCTTTTGGAAGCTTTTGGCCGTTTGGCCTTCACAGTCTTGGGCACCTTCTTCCTCAGCCGTGCCCTGGTGGTGATCTGTTGGAGGCAGTCCCCCAACGTCTCGTCCATCGAGTCTCTCCCCCCCTCTGCTGGGCTATCAGGGCTGGCTTCCCTCAAAGGAGAGAAGACTTCATCTTCCTCAGCCGCCTCTTCGCTCGGCACTGATTCTTGATGTTCTTCAATCAGGGCTTCAGGCGTCTGCGAAGATGGAGAGGGCTCCAGGCTCTGTGATGGTGGAGATGGCTCGAGGCTTTGTCTGGCCGTCTCGTAGGATTGACGACCACTTCCTTTTCTTAGGTGTGCCCACTGGTTCAGACGGACCAGCAGGAATTTCAGTCACCACCTTCCACTTCTTCTTGCGTACATGAAGCTTAGATTGTCGTACGGGTTGCGCAGCTTCGGCATCTGCCAAGGCATGTAGTGCCTCTCTCGAAGCTACCTCGGCATCCGGTGACTTCTTCTTGGAAGCAGATCGCTCAGCCCGTGTAAGCACCATGGTTGATTTGGAGAGATCTGAAGGTAGAAGATGCAGAGGAAGAAGAAGATTGATTTCTTGAAGTCCAACAAATGACGGAAGCGTACAGGGCACAGCAGTTTTAACGGCTATTTGTAATCAAGTGAATCCCAACGGCTCTTTCTGTTGCGGTTTCAGCAAATCCACCGCAATTAAATGGCCGTTGGATATTTTCTTGATTTAAATCCCAAGATCCTCACAACTCAATCTTTGATGCGGCCCGATTTCTTCCTCAATTTTTTTACCCTTGATTCATCTCCTTGATTTCCTCTTTTGATCCCCTATTGAAACGTACAAAATTAACAACAAATTCGTAATAAAAATCACACCTAAACATACAAAAATAACAACCGAAGAAATTCAAAACAACACAAAAAAAAACTAAGGCATAGCCTCGCATGGACGAGCACAGTAATCACTCGTCCTCTCTCGGTTTTATTTTCAAGCTTTAGATAAGAGGAAGGCCGAGAGAGTCTTCACATCTCCTTCCTCGTAGTAATGCTTCAAACGTGCACCATTGACCATAAACGGTTGCCCATTCTGCAGGTTCCTAATCTCAATTGCACCATGAACAAACACGTTAGTTATAACAAAAGGACCTGACCATCTGGACTTAAGTTTGCCTGGAAATAATCTCAACCTTGAGTTAAATAACAAGACATGCTGGCCTTTCTTAAAGTCCTTAATCCTAATTCTACTATCATGCCAAATTTTAGTTTTTTCCTTATACATTTTGGCATTTTCATAGGACATATGTCTCAGCTCATCGAGCTCATGTAATTGCAGAGACCGCAATGTTCCCGCATCGGTCACGCAATAATTTAGCTCTTTCAAGGCCCAAAATGCTTTGATTTCCAATTTGAATGGTAAGTGACATGCTTTGCCATACACAAGTCTATAAGGGGACATACCTAGGGGTGTCTTATATGCAGTCCTATATGCCCAAAGTGCATCTTCTAACTTAAACGACCAATCTTTTCTATTGGGTTTGACCACTTTTTTGAGTATGTTTTTAATCTCCCTATTTGATATTTCAGCTTGTCCATTCGAATGTGGATGATAAGTGAGTCCCTTCATCACTAATTATAGCACGAGGTGTACCAAACCTAGTAAAGATATGTCTATTAAGGAACTTAATGACTGTCTTGGCATCATTTGTTGGACATGCTATGGCTTCTACCCATTTAGATACATAGTCTACAGCTACAAGTATATAAAGATTACCTGCTGATGGGGGAAATGGTCCCATGAAGTCAATGCCCCACACATCAAAGAGCTCCAACTCTAAGATGTAAGTGAGAGGCATCTCATCCTTCCGACTAAGGTTACCTGTTCTCTGACATTCATCGCAGCTGTGTGCATGGTCGTGGGCATCTTTTAAGATCGTGGGCCAATAGTAGCCACTCTGGAACACCTTTGCAGCTGTTCTTTGGCCACCAAAGTGTCCACCATAGGGAGATGTATGGCAGTGCTGCAGCACAGACTTCGCCTCAGCAGCTGACACACACTTCCTCAGCAAACCATCTGCACATGTCTTATAGAGTGTAGGATCGTCCCAGATGAACTTCCTAGCTTCATGTAGAAACCTCTTCTTTTCCTGTCCTCCCTTGAAAGTTGGTAGTACCTGCGATGCAAGGAAGTTAGCAATATCAGCAAACCAAGGTTCCTCATCGTTATCAGGATGTGCTAACACAAAGACATGCTCATCGATAAAGGCATCAGAAATTGCGATTTCCGCAATTTTTTCGCAATTATGCCGCAATCTAGAAAGATGATCCGCAACTACATTTTCGCATCCTTTCTTATCTCTAATGTCTAGATCAAACTCCTGCAGCAACAATACCCATGTAATTAACCTAGGCTTAGCATCAACCTTCCTCATAAGGTATTTTAGTGCAGAATTATCAGTGTACACGATTGTCCTAGTGCCTACAATGTAATTCCTAATCTTCTCGCAGGCAAACACTACAGCTAGCATTTCCTTTTCCGTGGTTGTGTAATTACATTGTGCCTCATTCAGTGTCTTACTAGCATAGTATACAGGGTGTGTTAGTTTGTCAATCTTTTGCCCTAGCATAACCCTTACTGCATAGTCACTCGCATCACACAACATCTCAAATGGTAGGTCCCAATTTGGCCCTACTATAATAGGTGCTTTGACTAATGCTTCCATAAGGGTTGTCCAGGCTAGAAAACATTCTTTTGAGAAGATGAATGGCTTATTCAGCTCTAGAAGCTCACACAAAGGTTTAGAGATCTTTGAAAAGTTCTTAATGAACCTTCTATAGAAACCTGCGTGTCCTAAGAAGCTTCTAATAGCCTTCACATTCTGAGGTTCTACTAACTTCTCTATTATTTCAATCTTGGCCCTATCGACCTCTACTCCTGCCCTAGACACTCTATGCCCTAGGACTATTCCTTCTTCCACCATAAAGTGGTATTTCTCCCAATTAAGGACTAGGTTGGTCTCCTCACACCTAGCTAGGACTTGTCCTAAGTTCTCTAAGCAATTTGTAAAAGAATCACCAAAGACTGAGAAGTCATCCATAAATATTTCTATCATGGATTCATCTAAGTCAGAGAAAATGGCCAACATGCACCTTTGGAACGTTGCTGGTGCATTGCATAAGCCAAAAGGCATTCTGCGAAAAGCAAATGTTCCAAAGGGACATGTGAAGGTTGTTTTCTCCTTGTCCACAGGGTCTATGGTGATTTGGTTATATCCAGAATAACCATCTAGAAAGCAGTAATAAGCTCTACCAGCTATCCTATCTAACATTTGATCTATGAATGGTAAAGGGAAGTGATCTTTTTTTGTTTCTTTATTCAATTTTCTATAGTCCATACAGACTCTCCATCCTGTAATAGATCTAGTTGGAATTAGTTCGTTACTCTCATTCACTACTACATTCATCCCCCCTTTCTTAGGTACACATTGGATTGGACTCACCCACTGACTAATGGCTATCGGGAAGATTACACCTGCATCTAACCATTTGATTATCTCTTTTTTAACTACCTCCTTCATGGAGGGGTTCAACCTACGTTCGTGATCTACTCGGGGTGTATGTTCTTCTTCCAATATTATCTTATGCATGCAGTAGGAAGGGCTAATACCTCTTATGTCAGCAATCGTCCATGCAATAGCTTTCTTATGTTGCTTAAGCAGTAATATCAACTCAATTTCATGCTTTTCACTTAATTTGGACGAAATAATAACAGGCAAAGTATCATCCTTTCCTAGATATGCATACTTAAGATGATCAGGCAATGGTTTCAATTCTAAGATAGGTGGATGCTCAATGGATGGTTTCAATGGATTCATGGATCTCTCAGTCAAGTCAGTAGTCATACAAACATGCTGAGGTTTATCCACAGGTATATCCATTATTTCAGAAATATTTAAGTCAGTTACATCTAATTGTACATAATCATTGGCATGCTTAATCAATAATTCATGCTCAAGTTGCTCTTCCATCAGTGAATCTACTATGTCCATACTTGCACAAGATTCAGAGTCAGAAGGATACCTTAGGGCTTTGAAGACACTAAACTTAACCTCCTCATCATGAACCCTCATGGTGAGCTTACCTTTCTGGACATCGATCAAGGCCCTACCTGTGGCTAGAAATGGCCTGCCTAATAGGATGGGGACCTCCTTGTCTGCTTCATAATCCAGAATAATGAAGTCTGCAAGAAAAATGAACTTGTCAACCTTGACAAGAATATCCTCTATCTTACCCTCAGGGTATGCTATGGATCTGTCTGCAAGCTGCAAGGTGACAGTGGTAGGACGTGCTTCTCCTATTCCAAGCTGGCGGAATAGTGATAGAGGCATGAGATTTATGCTGGCTCCCAGGTCACAAAGAGCTCTGCCCACGTGCTTGCCTCCCAACTCCACTGGTAAGGTGAAGGAACCAGGATCCATCTCCTTCTTTGGTAGTTTTTTCTGGAGTATAGCACTGCACTCCTCAGTGAGATTCATTGTTTCAAATTCACCAATAATTTTATTGTTAGTAATTATATCCTTCAAAAACTTAACATAAGAAGGCATGGATTGCAAAACCTCTACAAATGGAATATTCACATGCACTTGCTTTAAAATTTCTAAAAATTTATTAAAGTGCACTTCCTGTTCTTGTTTTTTCTTCAGCCTTCTAGGGAATGGAGGTGGTGGCACATATGTAGGCACTTCAGGTCGCCTAAGGATAGGTGGAGGCATTGGAATTTCTTCTGGTTCCTCTATGATAGGTTCCAGCCTCACCCTTGATGTGCTTGTTGATGGTTGACCATGGTTTGGCAGAGAATCCAGTGGAGCACTAGACTCTTCATTCTCTACTCTCTTTGGTGTTTCTCTAGTGTTGCTCACCAATGGTCTCCCACTTCGAAGTTCAATTGCTTGAACTTGCTCTTTTCCATCCCTTCTAGGTACTTCAGTGTCAGCAGGCAACCTACCTTGGGGCCTACTTTTCAGTTCATTGGCTAACTGCCCTATTTGGTTCTCTAGGCTCCTAAGGGTAGCTTGCCCTATTTGGTTCAACATTTTGTTCAAAGCCATAAGATTTGATCGCAGTATCAAACCTTATATTCGAGGATCTAGACGCTTGTTTCAACCCATAAATGGATCGATTAAGCTTGCGAACTTTTTGCTATTGACCCTGAACTATGAACCCCTCTGGTTGAGCCATATAGATACTCTCCTCCAGATTGCCATTAATAAAGGCTGTCTTGACATCCATTTGCCAAATTTCATAATCATAAAATGTGGCAATGGATAAGAGTATTCTAATCGACTTTAACATGGCAACAGGGGAGAAGGTTTCTTCATAGTCCACCCCTTCCCTCTGGGAATAACCCTTTGCCACAAGTCGAGCCTTAAAGGTTTGCACCTTACCTGTTTGGTCTCGTTTCCTCTTGTAGATCCACTTGCAACCGATAGGTCTTTCACCATCAGGATGCTCTACAAGATCCCAGACCAAATTGAAGTACATCGACTCCATTTCGAGGTCCATGGCTTTAAGCCACTGGTCCTTGTCTATGTCATTCATTGCCTGTTTAAAGGTCAATGGATCCTCAACGCCGTCATCAGGTATGACGACCTGGGTTTCCGTTAAACCCATGTAGCGGTCGGGTTGTCTCACATCCCTCCCACTACGTCGAGGTATTCTCAACTCTTGAGAAGGACCAGCCTGATCAACAACTCTTGTTGACCCATCTGTAGCTTTCCTGGAAAGTTCGGTCAAAACAATTTTGCTCGAAGGTTGATGATCTCTCATGTGGTCTTCCTCTAAGAACGTGGTGTTTGTCGATACAAGCACCTTGTCCTGTTGAGGATCATAAAATAGACCACCTTTCGTTTCCTTGGGGTAGCCTACGAATAGGCATAATTTTGAACGATGTTCCAACTTCTTCGGATTTGGCACCAACACATGTGCCGGACACCCCCAAATTCTGAAGTGACGTAAACTACGTTTACGCCCTCTCCATAACTCATAAGGTGTTTCTGAAACACTCTTAGAGGGAACCATGTTCAAAATATATACAACAGCCTCTACTGCATATCCCCAAAACGAACTAGGCAGTTGAGCATAGCTCATCATAGATCGAACCATGTCTAGCAGGGTTCTATTTCTCCTTTCGGACACACCGTTCTGCTGCGGTGTTCCGGGCGCTGAGAGTTAGGATACTATTCCATGTTCTATCATATAGTCCTGGAATCTTAAATCCATATACTCTCCACCTCGATCTGATCAGAGTGTTTTAATCGTTTTACCTAATGTGTGCTCAACCTCTGCCTTATACTCTTTAAACTTTTCAAGAGCTTCGGACTTATGATGCATTAGGTAAAGATAGTCGTACCTAGAATAATCATCAATGAAGCTGATGAAATATTCATACCCTCCCCGTGCTTTAACATTCATCGGACCACAAAGATCTGAATGTACAAGCTCTAGAGTTTCTTTGGACCTATGACCTTTTTCAGAAAAAGATCGTTTGGTCATCTTGCCCTAAAGACAAGACTCACATGGTGGTAAAGAGTTGTCCTCTAACTGATTTAGGAGACCACTCCTAACCAATCTCCCAATCCTATTGATATTAATGTGGCCTAGTCTCAAGTGCCAAAGATAGGTACTTGGAGAAAGTTTCTGCCTTTTAGTTTGAGTTTGAGCTGTTTTAAACATCTCGGTGTTCAAAATAGCTTTTGCCTCTGTTGGTCTTAACACATACAAGTTGTTTTCAAGTTTCGTAGAACATATATGTACACCTCTTTTGCAAATGAACGCTTCATTAAAATCAAAAGATACTTTATACAAATGTTCAAGTAAACAAGAGATAGATACAAGGTTTCTTTTAAAGTTAGGAACCAACAGTACATTTTCAAGTAAAATGAAACTATCTCTATATAACAACTTGACAGCTCCCACTGCCTTGGCTGAGACAACCTCTCCTGTTCCAACCCTGAGAGTTATCTCACCTTCAGCAAGCAGCTGCCAGGAACTAGTTTCCTGGAAAGAAGAACAAACATGGTTAGTGGCTCCTGAATCCAGTATCCAGGCAGAACTATCATGTTCCACTAAACATGTTTCAACAACGAGTAAATCATATTTACTTAGTTGTTCCTTCTCAGCTTTGCTCGCCATGAGGGTATCATGATAGACCGATGAGGACGGTTGTTCAAACATCATCTGTAATGAATCCATGATCTCCTTAGCGGAGACCATTACCTCATGTTTCTTAGCTAACACATCAGATGTGCTGGCCAATATGTAGACTTGGGCTTTATCATTAGCCCTAGTCCACCTGTCAAATGCATCTCGAACAGTTCGAGTTGTAGATGAGCTAGGAGGGGGAGGACATTCCTCTGTTAAGACAAACCTAAGATCATCGATAACAAGAATCGTATTCAAGTTCGATTTCCAGGTCGTGTAGTTATCGCCGTTTAGTTTATCATAAGCTAGTAATTGGATAAACGAGCTAGACATGCTGAAAAAGAATAAATTCTATCAGTGAATTGATTTTAACCCATTTCATACATCCAAACAAGATTTTAGTAAAAGTAATAATGTACCAAAAAAATCATTATTAATTTGCAACGATACTTCAGTGAGTCAGAGCAACCGCTACCGAGGGGCAATCAATCACTCCTTCACTGAACCAAGATATTCTTGACTAAATGCTAATACCAGAATAACTCATATTCCTATAGCACCTTATTTATCGCTACTTCGATCAAGAATCTACTAACAACTTAGTAATCCTTGTAAGTGTGACCCGCCATTTTCAGAACTCAGAGGTCGGCCCCAACAGTGCAACCGAATGGAAATGTCAGAGTTGGGAATGGACCTAAGAGACCCTATCCATTTCTGGAGATTGAGTTGTTCCGACTCCCATGAAACGGCCCTCCGAATGGACGGTGCTACTATGGGCAACCAGCAGGCGGAACATGGGAATCTCACGGTTCAACCTAATGGAGGAGACCGCGGGATGTATTGACATACTTCCTTCTCCCACTTACTATAAATACTTTCTCCATTCACCTTGCTCTTGATTTATGCAAACACCATCCGAATGGGGATGCCCTATTGACATCACGAGGCCGAGCATAAATCTCACGGTGTGAACTTTGCGGAGAACGTAGGAGGAGATTGATATATCATATATACCTTCTCAACACCACTACTAAGTATTTTAGAATTGTTTGGGTATAATTTTACTTAGGCATTATCCGGCTAAGACAATAAAACCTATGTCTAGGTAGAACATACTTTTACCTAAGATGTCTAGGTGATAAACGCTTTATAACCTTACACCTCTCACGTGCATGGTTGTTGCGTGCTCAATGTTTAAAATAAAAATGCAATGATAGAGCACTTAGAACATGCAAGCATACATGGTCTTGTAGCAAGTAATAAGTATTTTTTCATTCGATTTCCCACAGAGATTTATTCTTAGTTACTTACGAAGTGAGATGCTAACTTAGAAAAGGTGGTTTAGATGGGGTAGAATTGGGTTTAATGTGCCTAACTAATAAAGAGAGTGCAAGATATGCAAGCATAAGCAAGAGCAAGTAAATAGATTAACTTGAATGTAGGAGAAAAAGACTTGCGGAGAGAGCAATTAAATAAAATTGCAAAGCAAAAGAAAGCTGGAAAAAAGGCTAAGGCAAAAAGTGAAACTGGAAGAATTGCGCAAACAGCAATTTTCTCGCAATTCTGCAGCAACGTTTTAAGGGTAAGTTGTGGAAACAAGGGCTACTAACGACTCCTCTATAGGCTTTTTCATACGAATCTTCAGCAGTAGATCAACTCATCATGCATCAAACTAACTCATTCTCATGTATCTTCCGATTTGATGCATTAGATCCTTTAGTTTACTCATGTCCGAGTAAGGTCTTAAGCATCTTTAAATAAAAGTGAGTTTAGTGATTTGTACTAGGAAAACGCCTATTCCTAGGTCGTTTTCTGGCTACCATGGAAGGCTAGCATGAATGTACGACTCTGAACTCTTACTCCTTCCAGAGGTTAGGAGTTCTTTGGACAAAATGGATGGCCAATCGAAATTGCCCGTGGGATGAAGCACACATACATTCAATGCATACGAAACTAACCTACATGCTTGATTCACGTATTTCTACCTATGGACTTGTCATTAGCATACCCTTATGTGGTTTAGTTACTCATGGATGAAGATGGAATAGAAAGATTTGAGTATTTAAACATGCTTAACAGAATTCAATGACAGCAAATGAAGAAAGAAAGCATTAAAGAGAATTGCGAACCAGTCAAATAATTCCTCTATTGCGTACGATTCAAGGCTTAATGTGCCACGAGTACAAAACAAGAAAGACTAAATGATTGAAGGAGAATTGAATTGCAGTAGCAAATAGAAGTAAAGACAAAAGGCAGAAACGAAAACAGAAACAGAAAGTAGTAGAAAGCGAATAAAAGTGTGCGTGAACTCCTCGCCGCAAGCGCCTCGGATGAAGGGCGAAGGTGAGCTTTCTTTGGGGATGAATCCAATCAGAAGAGAAGATAGATCTTCCCTTCTTCCTCTCAGATTATCGGCGCCAAGAGCTTGTTCCTTCGATCCAACAAACGGAAGAGAAAACAGAGAGAAAACTGCGTTGAGATGGGAGTTCTACGCTTCCCAGCTTGTGTTTAACCTTCCCCCTAGACCTTCTTTTATAGTGTTTTGCAGGTACGATTGGGCCAAGGATAACCATCCATTCTGAACGTCGTATCTCTACGTGGCAGCAGGAGAAAGAATGAGCCCCTGAAAGATCGAAACAAAACAGAAATCGGTTAGACAACTTACGGATTTCACTTAAAACATTGCGGTTTTAGCAATGTTTTCGCAATGCTTCCGCAATGTGCAATTTTCAATTCTTTAACTTCGTTTTTGGTTCTTTTTCTTGTCTTTTGCATATAAGTCCTAATTTAGCTTCATTCTTCTAATTCTCATGTATAAGCACAAGTTCAAGCTAAATCCTACCAAAAACACTTAAGAATGTGCAACTTCCTATGGCAAATAAGTCCTAAAATAGTCACTTTTGGAGACGTAACACACCCCCAAACTTAAGGTTTTGCTCGTCCTCGAGCAATATAAAGACTTACTTGGGCTGCTGTCAACCTCTCTAACCACTTGCTGACTCCCCTAAGTTTACTATCTATGGCAATGTTGTCCTGTGACACACTTCTAAGTTTAAAACCATCGTCTCATTTTGCTTCTTCTGACTTCTCTCGCCTTATAATCCTACTGTTTCATTAACTCCCTACAACTGATCTATCTGCTTTGGTCATTAAGTTCATTGTGCAACTATCCCTAAGTTTTCAAATTCTGCCTAGCTTTACCCTAGACTCAGTACATGCTTCTAATGCTTTTCTTTTTGAGCTACCTAGGATTCCTTAGAGTCATGCCAGTCTTAGTATAAACCAGTGACAGTAGTACATTCATAGAACAACCTAAACCCTGGCATCACTACATTGGATATACATTCATCTCCCTTTAACAAACCTATAAGCTATAACCCTGCGCTTAGCTAATTGAGGATCAAAGTTCTTTTATTGAGGACACATAAGCACAGAGCTAAAACTCATAGGTATACATTCTTCTTCCTTATTTTTTTTTCTTTTTCCCTTCTTTCTTTGGTGGAGCCTCTCCTTTGGTTGTCTTTTGATGCAATGCCACTTGTGGGTTACACACATGGCACTGATTACTCAGCAACTTCAAAAGAGACACAACTCTTTATTCTATTTTCATTTTTTTCTTTCAGATCATCACTTTTTTTAAAGGAGAAGAAGAATGCTTATGTTTAAAAAGGGAGAGAGGAATGTTCCTAGGCCTAGGGCTGCCTCCCCCAAACTAAAACTTCTCATTGTCCCCAATGAGAGTCCGAGGTGGCACACCCCCAAACTTGTCCTAGAAGCATCTAGTCTAGGGAAAAACAAAGAGAATCTAAAAGTCCTAGGCATAGTATGAACCTTCTTAAAGCAAACAACACAGCAGCAGAAATTTTATAAAAACAGTCAAGTAGGGCTTAAAGAGATGCATGCTGAGCAACCTAAGGGAGTTAATTTCAACTAACAAATGTGTTCTAAGACACTCATCCAGCATGCTTACAGATAGGTCTTATATGGCAGTCAAACAAGCAGCAGAAGAACAAAATTGAAACAAAACCAGCCTATCAAACAGTCAGACAATAGCATGCGATAACCAAAAAATTGCGGAATCCGCAATAATTACGCAATGAACCTACAGGGCACATTTAGCATTGATCAAGGCTCCTAGCATGCTATTTCCAGTCATCCAAAACTACTCAAAACAGTAAAATAAACGAAGCTAACTACTCAGAAACCATCAACCTAACTACACTACTCTAAACAATGAAAAGAACAATTAAAACAGATTATGTATTGGATTCAAAACAGAGGTCACGAGTCACAGAAAAGCAAGTTTTTTTTTTTTTTTTTTTAAGAGGGATCAGAAAACTCCCTCGAATGCCCGTCAGGCTGGCATTCAATCTTCCTCATCCTCATCTCTCCTTTCCCTAGGAGGTGCCCACGAATTCAACAGGTCAGTGGGGAAGAAGGGAAGATGCACCCGAACTGATCAGCCACGTCTTTGTCCCGGGCCTGTGCATATTCTGCCCACTGCGCCATCTTGTGTTGTAGGTTTCTAATCTCAATAGCACCATGAGCAAAGACGTTAGTAATAACAAACGGACCTGACCACCTAGACTTAAGTTTGCCCGGAAATAACCTTAACCGTGAATTGAACAATCAGACATGTTGGCCTTTTTAAAAGTCCTTGATCCTAAGTCTACTGTCATGCCAAATCTTAGTTTTTTCTTTATACATTTTAGCATTTTCATAGGACATATGTCTTAGCTCATTTAACTCATGTAATTGCAGAGACCGCAATGTTCCAGCATCGGTCACGCCATAATTCAGTTATTTTAAGGCCCAAAAGGCTTTGATTTCCAATTCGAAGGGAAGATGACATGCTTTTCCATACACTAGCCTATAAGGAGACATACCTAAGGGTGTTTTATATGCAATCCTATAGGCCCACAGTGCATCATTAATTCATGCTAAACGACTATGATTGTTGGCACATAATAAATATTTCATTCCCAAAATAAACTACTCCTAACATACGAAATCTAAGCAAAGCATGATAAAATCCTAATTTAAGAGTTTAGGGATCAGAAATCTCCCTTGTCAATCTGCCTCATATGGATATTCTGCAATGTTTCGAGGCATCACTTTTGCTACTTTAAGATACTTAAGTCTTGATTTACGGGGTCGGACATTCTGCCACACCTTGAATTTGTTGATTCTTTCAAAGAGATTGCATGTTATAACATCCCAAGGTTTGTACTTTCTGTGCGTTGGTTTTGTTTCTACAACATTTGCTACAACATAGCTTTGATGCGATGGGACTTCTTTTTCGGGCACATCTCTTTCTAACTCCTTCACCTGGAGCATTTTTGGTGGTGGTGGCTCAACTCTTTCATTGGTGGAGAAGCTTGCTACAACCTCAAACATTCCAAATTCTTGTTCCTCAAGCAGCGCATTAGTCTCTTTGGCCTCATCCAGCACAATTTCATTTTTCTCAACTTTCACCAACTCCACCATTTCATATGGATATTCCATTGGATCACTCTTCTCAGATTCGAAGGTAACAAAGGATTCATCATCATAAAAATCGAACATCTGAGGGCATGGTGGTAGTGATTTTGCTATAGCAAGTAGATCTTGTAAGTCATTTGTGAGCTGAGCTAATTGCACATCCATTCTCCTCATGGATGCATCATTCCTTTCCATGAATTCTATCCATAGCGCCTCCAGAGCGGGTGATAAATCTTCATTTGGAGTTGGAGCATAATGTTGATAGTCTTCATGTTGGGGGAACTTTTCATAATGAGCAATTTGCACATGCTCTTCCCAAGGATTATTTGAGAGTTGCCACTGATCATGTTCACACATGTACGAATAATGGTTGTCATAGCTTTGTTGATATTGCCTCTCTTGATAATTCAAGGTTGGGCAATTCTCCAAGTTATGATTATCCCCACAATAAGCACATGGCTGATAAAATTCTTCAAACTGTTGTGGGCAAACTCTTCCTCCAATTAAGTTTTGCAGCGTATTCATTTACTTTGTTGTACACATACGTTTTCCACCTGCAAAGTTTCTCTCTGTTGCGAGTTGAGGTTTGGAAACTCTTTCATAAACTAGCTTGATAGTACCTGTAAAAGAAATGAAAGAAGATTAGCTCCACTAGATATTGAGTTTTTTTTTTTTTTTTCTAAATTAACAAACTTCGTGTTCACTAAACAAAATCCCCGGCAGCGGCGCCAAAAACTTGTTGTGTGCTCAATGTTTAAAATAAAAATGCAATGATAGAGCACTTAGAACATGCAAGCATACATGGTCTTGTAGCAAGTAATAAGTATTTTTTCATTCGATTTCCCACAGAGATTTATTCTTAGTTACTTACGAAGTGAGATGCTAACTTAGAAAAGGTGGTTTAGATGGGGTAGAATTGGGTTTAATGTGCCTAACTAATAAAGAGAGTGCAAGATATGCAAGCATAAACAAGAGCAAGTAAATAGATTAACTTGAATGTAGGAGAAAAAGGCTTGCGGAGAGAGCAATTAAATAAAATTGCAAAGCAAAAGAAAGCTGGAAAAATGGCTAAGGCAAAAAGTGAAACTGGAAGAATTGCGCAAACAGCAATTTTCTCGCAATTCTGCATCAACGTTTTAAGGGTAAGTTGTGGAAACAAGGGCTACTAACGACTCCTCTATAGGCTTTTTCATACGAATCTTCAGTAGTAGATCAACTCATCATGCATCAAACTAACTCATTCTCATGTATCTTCCGATTTCATGCATTAGATCCTTTAGTTTACTCATGTCCAAGTAAGGTCTTAAGCATCTTTAAATAAAAGTGAGTTTAGTGATTTTTACTAGGAAAACGCCTATTCCTAGGTCGTTTTCTGGCTACCATGGAAGGCTAGCATGAATGTACGACTCTAAACTCTTACTCCTTCCAGAGGTTAGGAGTTCTTTGGACAAAATGGATGGCCAATCGAAATTGCCCGTGGGATGAAGCACACATACATTCAATGCATACGAAACTAACCTACATGCTTGATTCACGTATTTCTACCTATGGACTTGTCATTAGCATACCCTTATGTGGTTTAGTTACGCATGGATGAAGATAGAATAGAACAAACGGAAGAGAAAACAGAGAGAAAACTGCGTTGAGATGGGAGTTCTACGCTTCCCAGCTTGTGTTTAACCTTCCCCCTTGACCTCCTTTTATAGTGTTTTGCAGGTATGATTGGGCCAAGGAGAACCATCCATTCTGAACGTCGTATCTCTACGTGGCAGCAGGAGAAAGAATGGGCCCCTGAAAGATCGGAACAAAACAGAAATCGGTTAGACAACTTACGGATTTCACTTAAAACATTGCGGTTTTGGCCATGTTTTCGCAATGCTTCCGCAATGTGCAATTTTCAATTCTTTAACTTCGTTTTTGGTTCTTTTTCTTTCCTTTTGCATATAAGTCCTAATTTAGCTTCATTCTTCAAATTCTCATGTATAAGCACAAGTTCAAGCTAAATCCTACCAAAAACACTTAAGAATGTGCAACTTCCTATGACAAATAAGTCCTAAAATAGTCACTTTTGGAGACGTAACAATGGTCATAAAGCCGGGTTAACTTAACTCAAGTACCAGATCGATCCTCAGGTAGGAGGTGTTCCGTAAACCGTTATCTTAAATACCTCCAACCTTAGTGCAAGATCTCACCGGGTAATTCTCTTGTAACCTTAGCTTTACAAGATATCGACCTATTTTAGCTATTAAAACGAATCGATACTAAATTCCTAATCGCATTGGAATTCTTTAACCCTTAGTAAGCATGCATTTATCTTTGTTATAGATTTTAAATGTCTATCTCATTTTACAACGCTTTATAAAACAAAGACATTCTATAACATGCTTCCTAAGCTAGAATATAACCATTACATTCAATTTATAACATGCTTCCCAAGCAAGAATCTAACAATTATATTCAACTAAGGCAACTATGTTGTATGTTTAATTTCACAATTAATATAACACTTATATTAATTTTACTTTTAAACAAGCAACATCCAATTCATAAATTAATATAACACTTATATTAATTCTCATGAATTAAGCATGCATACTATACAACATAACACTTATATTATATTTTCAATGCATGCAACATGCTTCCTATGGTGGGATTTGAAATCTATATGCATACTTTATGCACATACAAGAGACTTTAATTAAAACATACGTTCACAATGCATAATTAATTAAACACACTAAAGTGGACCGGTTTTGGCATCACGGACAAGCAAGCAACTAAATTATTACAATAATAATTTATCAACTAAGTTGAGATGCTTCCGAACCCTTCGAACTGCCACGAACCAGCTTGAATCGGCCAAAAAAAACAGCAACTACAAAACTTCAAAAAAAAACTGAACAGGTCCATAACAGTTGTCCCGACTTCAACAGCCCGTAACTGGACCAATACCGACCCGAACCGGACCAAAGGAACGCTGAACCGGACCTCCAGAGGGTGAAGATCAAGGAACCGGTCTGAATTTCAGTGAACCGGACCGCCCGAGGACCGAACCGGACCGTTTCTTCCACCTTGCGCTGAACCGGTTTTGTGCTGGAATTTTGCAGAAAAAAAAAATAGCAAAAAACAGCATGCTGTTTTTCCGACACCCGAGCTTCTGTCTTCGAATTGAAAGTCTATATGGACTCTAATGACTCCAAATTTTTTACAGACTCTTCTGCACACATTAAAGCCCATACACGCCC
The DNA here is from genome assembly GCA_028017165.1 of Herpetospermum pedunculosum. Lineage (NCBI taxonomy): Eukaryota > Viridiplantae > Streptophyta > Magnoliopsida > Cucurbitales > Cucurbitaceae > Herpetospermum > Herpetospermum pedunculosum. The sequence goes on along the minus strand of JAPQWQ010000186.1, from coordinate 8,475,694 downwards.
GGGCAATTACAAAACGAAGTACAAATAAAAGCTCAAAAAAAATATGCCAAAACCGGGAAACACTTTAGACGCCCAGAAAAATAAATTTCTAAAACAAATACCCACCGAGCTCAAATTGATGCAAATTGAGTGACCAAAAAATGCTCTGATACCAATTGATGGAGCGCATGTAGCGCAGCGGAAGCGAGACGGATCATTGGCACTCTAATTTCATCAATTTAGCTAAATAAGAAACATGCACAAAGCTTTGAAATAAAAGGAATTAGAACACATACCTCTTGTAGTTCTAAAGACTTCTCTTCCAACGCTCGAATCTCCTCACGAACCCTTCGAAGCTTCCCTCGAATTCCTCGAGAACCACCTCCGGTAGTCCCGCTATCCTCGGGCCGAGCAACGGAGCGGTGGGACTCCTTTATGAAAGAAAAAGTTTGGAAGAAGAAGATGGGAAGATGAAAGTGATGAGGATTTTGTGAGAAGAAGTCTAACACTTAGCTTTCTTATTTCTCAAGTAACATGAACTCTTCATGCTCATCCAAATATTCAAACTCTTTGAAAATTCATCAACCTCAAACCATTTGAACTTAATCCAATTTATAGGCAATTCACATGAACCAAACTCTTTGCTTAGCATGACACCTCAAATTGGATGGATTAGTCTTCAACCAAGTGTTCCAAAATTGATGAGTTTATGCATGTGGTTGGTGATTAACAATCCACTTCACAACTTGGATAAACCCACTCAACTTGGATAAATCTACTTGACTTGGATAATCCCACTTGTAATATTTTGTCATTTTAAAATTAATTCATAATTAATTTTAATAAACAAAATAAATTTTAATTAATTAAACTTTTTAATTAATTAATATTATTATTTAATACAATATCAAATATTAATTAAATAATAAGACTAATCCCGGTTTTTTAAACCGAAACATCACACATGAATCCCTATTCATGTTTTACACCGATCCCATATTTAAATCATATTTAAATATTTCCATCATTCTTCCAAAACCGAATTTGAATAAATTCAAATTCTTTTTCTCTCATATTGTTACACGGCTTATTCCGAGCTAGCCAGGAGAACCTAAAAGACCTACAGATCATGAGCTTCAACGATACAAGATTAACTGGTCAAAGTCTTTAACCAAGCTAACCAACATTCGTTAACCCCCGGAGACTCCACTAAAGTCCAAAGGTTGCACTCTCCTCACCGTAGATATATTTCTTTCCTCTTGATATAACCATCATCAGTAAGTCGATCCTTCACATGTCGTTCGTAATTACAGCTGGGTCAAAATAACCGTTTAACCCCCGTAATTACATCTTGTTCCTTAAGTCCCACTGATCCTCTAATGAACTATTGGTTTGTGGTCCAACCACCAAACCGATTGGTAAGTGATCTCATCACTATACCAAGTCCCTCTCGGGCCAATGAGAGGGTGGGATCCCTAGTTTAAGACCCGGAGTCAGCACTTAAGGGAACAACCTCTCTACTAATCCCTAAAAGCGGGTAGGAGTGAATTCCATCTCGTAGGACTATGTTCCAAGCTACCTACCCGGTCTTATCCCCAAGATGGTAGGCTTATTGAGTCGGCGATCTCGAGCCACTCTCACCCATACAAGTCAAAGGATAAGCACGAATAAATAGGAGTTCATAGCGTGCTCAGGATTCAGATCGAGTTACCTAGGTCATCATATGAAAAAGTCGGTCTTTACAGTAAACGGAGTTGTAAAGAAAGAGTGACATTATTTCGCGGTTCAGTCTTATGCAAACTCATTGCATAGGACGCCCCCACTCACATGTCTCCACATGAACGATTTCGGATCACATCGTGTGTACTATACAAAGTGGGTCGCGTCCAATAGTGTCCCTAGGATAAGGTACCTAGCCTTATAGACACGTGAGAGGTGTAAGGTTTTAAAGCGTTTATCACCTAGACATCATAGGTAAAATTCTAATTTTACCTAGACTTAGATCTTATTGTCTTAGCCAGATAATACCTAAGTAAAAGTATACCCAGACTGTATAAAATACTTAGTAGGGTGTTGAGAAGGTATATATGTTATATCGATCTCCTCCTACGCTCTCCGTGAAGTTCACACCGTTAGATTTATGCTCGGCCTCGTGATGTCAATAGGGCATCCCCATTCGGATGGTGTTTGCATAAATCAAGAGCAAGGTGAATGGAGAAAGTATTTATAGTAAGTGGGAGAAGGAAGTATGTCAATACATCCTGCGGTCTCCTCCATTAAGTTGAACCGTGAGATTCCCATGTTCTGCCTGCTTGTCGTCCATAGTAGCACCGTCCATTTGGAGAGCCGTTTCATGGGAGTCAGAACAAGTCAATCTCCATAAATGGATAGGGTCTCTTAGGTCCATTCCCTACTCTGACATTTTCATTCCGTTGCACTGTTGGGGCCGACCTATGAGTTATGGAAATGGCGGGTCACACTTACAAAGGATTACTAAGTTGTTAGTAGATTCTTGACCGAAGTAGAGATAACTAAGGTGCTATAGGAATATGAGTTATTCTGGTATTAGCATTTAGTCAAGAATGTCTTGGTTCAGTGAATGAGTGTTTGACTGCCCCTCGGTAGCGGTTGCTCTGACTCACTGAAGTATCGTTGCAAGTTAATAATGAGTTGTTGGGTACATTATTACTTTTGATAAATCTTGATTGGAAGTATGAAATGGGTTAAAATCAATTCACTAATAGAATTTATTCTTTTTCAGCATGTCTAGCTCGTTTATCCAATTACTAGCTTCTGATAAACTAAACGGAGATAACTACACGACCTGGAAATCGAACTTGATTACGATTCTTGTTATCGACGATCTTAGGTTTGTCTTAATAGAGGAATGTCCTCCCCCTCCTAGCTCGTCTGTGATGGAGCGTTTTATGCTGCGGAAGCGATTTTGGATCGTTGAAACCCTAATTTCATCAATTTAACAAATGGAAAACATGCTCAACCAAGGAAATTAAGAAAATTAGAATACATACCATTGTAGTTCCAATTTCTTCAAATATCGCCGATCGTTACTCCTCACGAACGCTTCGAACTTCTTCTCACGAACACCCCGAGGACCACCCCAGGTCGTCCCCCTATCCTCGGCGCCGAGCAACGGAGTTGTGGGACTCCGATTAGAAGAGAAAACAAAATAAAGGAAGAGAAGAAGGGAATGGAAAAAGTCTTTTGAGGGTGTTCATCAGTTCTTCCTTTTTTTATTGTAAGTTTTACAAAGACAGAAGTAACAAAATGAAATTTTATGAAACACAAAGTGCACTATCTATCTTTAGGCATATCTAATTATATATATATATATATATATATATATATATCATTATTATTATTTTAAAAATTAATTAAAACTTAATTAATTTTAAATAATACTAAATATTTTTATTTATGAAACTTTTTAATAAATAAAAAATATATTATCTAATTAAACTTCTAATTAATTAATATTATTTAATTCAATATCAAATATTAATTAAATAATACGGCAAAATCCGATTTTCCGAAAATGGATTTTTTTGCACATGAATCCTATTCATGTTTTAGACCATTCTCATATTTAAATCATATTTAAATATGTCCATCATTCTTCCAAAAACAGAATTTGAATTGTTCAAATTCTTTTTCTTTTTCTCTATTGTTGCACGACGTTATCCGAGCTAGTTAGGGGAACCTAAAGGACCCACAAATCATGAGCTCCAACGATACGAGATTATCCGGTCAAAACTCTTTTAACCGAACTAATCAACATTCGTTAACCCCCGGAGACTCCACTATAGTCCGAGGGCTGCACTCTTCTCACTTTAGATATATTATGTCCTCTGATATAACCGTCACGGGCAAGTCGACCCTTCACAAGTTGTTCGTAATCACAACTGGCTCATTTAAAACGTTTAACCCCTGCATTACGTCATGTTCCATAATTACCATTGACACCTCTAATGAAAAATAGATCAGTGGTCCAACCAACAGATCAGTTAACCCTCTCTGATCAGGAGAGGGTGAGGGCTTCTTGTTCAAGCCCCGAAGTCAGCTATTAAGGGAACAACCTATCTACTAACCCTGAAGAGCGGGTTAGGAGTGAACTCCAATCTTGCTGTATTATGTCCCCATCTACCTATTCGACTTTATCCCCAAGATGGTAGGCTTATTGAGTCGGCGCTTATGGGCCACTCTCACCCGTGCAAGTCAAAGGATACTTTCGAATAAGAGGAGTTCATAGCGAGCTTAGGATTAAGATCGAGTTACCTAGGCCATCATATGAAAATGTTAGTCTCATCAGTAAACGGTGTCATAAAGAGACATCGACATATTTAACGGTTCGGTCTTATGCAAACTCTTTGCACATGACGCCCTCACTCGCACATCTCCATGTGAAATGATTCAGATCACATCGTTTTGTACAATACAAAGTGAGCTGCATCCAATAGTGTTACCAGGATAAGGTACCCAGCCTTCTCCGTATACTATAGACTGTTTTGACTAACTACTTGAGCCTGATCCGCAATCATGTCATACATGAGGCTCAAGTACTCAGATTCAGCCATGGGTGTTGGTCATTGGTATAGGTTAACCTAAACACGGTTCACTTTATTCCAGTAAACTCTTTTACTGAATAAAACTAAAATCTCTTTATTCAAAATATAATATTTACAAACATAATAGTTTACAAACCACGAGTTTTAGGACATAAAACCCAACAGTCTGCAACTCGAACTGTTCGAGATGCATTTGACAGGTGGACTAAGGCTAATGATAAAGCCCGAGTCTACATCTTGGCCAGCACATCCGATGTGTTAGCTAAGAAGCATAAGGTAATGGTCTTTGCTAAGGAGATCATGGATTCATTCCAGACGATGTTTGGACAACCGTCCTCATCGGTCTATTATGATACCCTCATGGCGAGTAAATCTGAGAAGAAACAATAAAGTAAAGTATCTTTTGATTTTAATGAAGTGTTCATTAGCAAAAGAGGTGTACATATATGTTCTGCGAAACTTGAAAACAACTTGTATGTGTTAAGGCCAACAGAGGGAAAAGCTATTTTGAACACCGAGATGTTTAAAACAGCTAAGTCTCAAACTAAAAAGGTAGAAACTTTCTCCAAGTACCTATCTTTGGCACTTGAGACTAGTCCACATTAATCTCAATAGGATTGTGAGATTGGTTAAGAGTGGTCTCCTAAATCGGTTAGAGGACAACTCTTTACCACCATATGAGTCTTGTCTTGAGGGCAAGATGACCAAACGATCTTTTTCTGAAAAAGGTCATTTGTCCAAAGAAACTCTAGAGCTTGTACATTCAGACCTTTGTGGTCCGATGAATGTTAGAGCACGGGGAGGGTATGGATATTTCATCAGCTTCATTGATGATTATTCAAGGTAGGACTATCTTCACCTACTCAATCATAAGTCTGAAACTCTTGAAAAGTTCAAGGAGTATAAGGCAGAGGTTGAGAACACATTAGGTAAAACGATTAAAACACTCCGATCAGATCGAGGTGGAGAGTATATGGATTTAAGATTCCAGGACTATATGATAGAACATGGAATAGTGTTGCGTGCTCAGTGTGTAAATAAAATGTAATGCGAAGAGCACTCAGAACATGCAAGCATACATGGTTTGCAGCAAGTGATAAGTATTTTTTAATTCGTTTTCCCACAGCGATTGAGTTTAGTTACTAACGAAGTGAGGTGTTAAATTAGAGAGGGTCACTTAAATTGGGTGGATTTGAGGTTGATGTGCCGAAATAACAAAGAATGCGAGGAGGATGCAAGCATAAACGAAAGCAAGTAAAGAGATTATGTTTTGATGTGGAGAAGAAAGAATTGCGGATCTAGCAATGTTCTAGCAATAAAATCGCAAAAGTACAAGACTGGAAAAATTGCTAAGGCAAAAAGAGAACAATAGAATTGCGGTTCTCGCAATTATCTAGCAATTAAATTAGCAACGATTTAAGGGTGAGATAAGGTAACAAGGTCGACTTAAGACTCCTCTATAGGCTTTTAACTACGATCATTCAGCAAAAGATTAACTTATCATGCATCGATTTAGCTCAGTCTCATGCATCTCTCGATTACATGCATTAGATCTTTTAGTTCACTCATATCCAAGTAAGACATAAACACCTATTTATACAAGCAAGCTAATGAATCGTACCAGGAGAACGCCTATTCCTAGGTCGTTTTCTGGCTACCATAAAAGGCTAGCATGAATGGACGACTCTGAACTCTTACTCCTTCCAGAGGTTAGGAAATCTTTAGACAAAATGGATGACCGATCAAAATTGCCCATGGGATGAAGTACACATACATTCAATGCATTTGAAGCTATCCTACATGTTGAACGCTCGTATTTCTAACCTATAGATTCATCTTTAGCAGACCTTTGTGTGATTAGTTACTCATGGTTGGTTGAGAATTAGAAGAGATGGATTGATTAAGCATGATTCAAAGAACTAAATGAAAGCAATAGAATAGAAGACAACAAGATGAAGAACTCGAAAAGACTTAAATGATTACTTTCTAAATTAAGGTTTAGAACACAATGTGCGAAGGTATGAAAAACAGTAAAGAACTGAGTAAATTGGAGACGAATCGAATCAGTGTAGCAAATGGAAACAAAAGACAGAAAGCAGTAGAGAAAGCTTTGTAAAAAGGTGCACGGATCTCCTCGTCCCAAACGCCTCGAATGACGGAGAAGATTAGCTGATCTTGGGGATGAATTCGATCAGAAGAGAAGAAGGTTCTTCTCTTATTCCTCTCGATTTATCAACGCCAAGGGCTGATTTCTTCGTTCCAACAAACGGGGTAAGGAAAATGTGTATGCAGATCGCGTTGTGACGGAGAACTCCACGGTTCTGAGCTGTGTTTCTCCTTCACCCTTCACCTCTTTTTATAGCTTTTGCAGGTACCTTCAGCCACTAATAACTCCATTTTGGAGCTATATTTCACTCCCTAACTCTAGCTAAAAGTCGTGATTAATTGTTTAATATGTCTCATTTATAGGAGATTTGCGGCATAGAGCTCGTGGTATCCGTTGAGTGCGGTTTGTGGCTAAGGAAGGCGTTTTAGTGCCTCGGGAGTGTTTCGGGAGAAGGGGAAGCTCACACATTAAGATATGAAGTCAATTGCCTAGGAGAGGAAATTTTTCAGCCCCAAACCCGAGAGCAAGTGATAGCACTCAAAAAGTGCTAATATTTAGCTCCTAAGTCTTGCGAATTAAGTAATTAATTGTGCTTAATTGATATATTTTGTATAATTTAATTACTTAGGGGTAAATCGGACCATTGAATTAATTAAGAGCTTAAAAGAACGTTTAGAGGATAATTTTGATTATTCATTATGAGTGTTTATACTATGTATATTAATGAAATCAAATGATATATCAATTCTTATAAGTGATCTGATGGTGCAGGAGGAATTTGGCAAGTTGATAGGCCTGAGTTCGAGTCCAGAGGAGGACAAAATTTCCATTATTTTTCCTTCAGGCACAGACGTAGCGTCGAGACGCTGCCTGTAGGGTCTCGACGCTACCCCGGCAACAGGCGCTGGAAATGGAAATTTCCGTACGAGCGTCGAGACGCTGCCTGTAGGGTCTCGACTCTAGTTTGAGGTTAGGGGTTAAATTTGATGCGATTCATGACGGTTTTAGATCTTTAATTTCGAGCTTAGCATGACTGATTGGACATTTATTTCTTCTATTTATATCACATGAATGTGTTTGAATGATTTAGGACTAGGCACCCTTGATTTCTAGCATGTTTGATTGTTAAAGATTATGATGTCGCTGCCTGTAGGGTCTCGACTCTAGTTTGAGGTTAGGGGTTAAATTTGATGCGATTCATGAGGGTTTTAGATCTTTAATTTCGAGCTTAGCATGACTGATTGGGCATTTATTTCTTCTAAGCATATCACATGAATGTGTTTGAATGATTTAGGACTAGGCACCCTTGATTTCCAGCATGTTTGATTGTTAAAGATTATGATGTCGTGCCTCTCTTAATCGCCAAGTAACACGGATAAGTCGAGTCATAGATAACATAGGATTCCAGTTGATCTTGGTTGCAATTTATCTTGATGAAATAGAACAAATCCAAGTATCATATTAAACGTTTTAGTTAATTTAGAACTGATCAATCCGAGTTAATTAATAGCATCGTTTAATTAGAATTGAAAATTCTGATTAATATATATGTGGCCGGTTGCTTCAGGGTTGTCGGGCAACCGTTTATGTGTTTAATTATGTTTTTGCTAAGTATGTTTGAATCCCAATGAATCGAGTCGCATCAAGGTCAACCCCGACCCTTAAAATTAGGAGCACATGTAATTAGATTTAATTTACCGTTAGCTACTTTTGATGCTTTCCTTTATTTTTCCATAACCAATCCCCCATTTATTTTAATGCTTTACTTTATCGTTTTAGTTTGAGTTTAAATAAAAGCAAATAGAATTTAATTAGGAGGAAATAATTTAGGTTCCCTGTGGATCGACCCGACTACCACTAGCTGCAAAGCTCAGTTGTAGTGGAATTATAAACTTCACGTTTTTAAGGACTGACGCTCACTTCTTAAGTGCACTAACAAGAAGGAGGAACGCCTGGAGGGAATTTTCTATCCGACGTGCTTTTTCTATATTTTTTTTACTTTAGGCGTAGCATACGCTATCTCGATTAATCAACTACTAACTCTCATGCAACAAGCTACCTATGGGGTGCCTTTCAGGGTGACAACGAGAATTAGTGCTACATGCAATTTACAAAGCCTACGGAATCTAGGATGAGGTTGCTAAGTGCGCGAAAGATGCAAGGGAGCAACAGAAAAATTTTTAAATTTTTTGACATGAACCTAATAAATGCAAAACTCATGCAAAAACTGGATTATGTACGTGCTCAGATTTCCAACATGCATTTCCTAGATTATCATCATCAGAAAACAGTAAACAGAGTCCCAAACACTTCAATATCAATATAGCACTTCTCAACCGACTACACATGCATGTCCATGAATCCAACTCCACCCCCAACTTCAAAATTTGGCATTGTCCTCAATGCCACTCAGTCAGATACACAAAGTAAAAGGGAAAGAGAAACTACACTTCCCTGAGTCTTTGTGAAGTTGGCGAGGGTAAGGAAGCGGCGCGCACATCATCGAAGCCCAAAATTGTCCTCTCTTCCTCGATTCCTAAAAAAAACAACAAGCAAAGTAAGACTAAATTACACTAAAAAGCAATAAAAAACAGCAACTAAACTAAAACAAAAAGAACAGTTCATCGCTCGGGTGCCTCCGAGAAGCGCAGAATTTTTAAAGTCGTTTGCTCGACTGAATTCGCTCCACTGACTCAACCATAATCCGAAAGTGTGGGGGACGTTCCAGACTTGTCCGCATCCACACTTGTCCTGCAAGCATCATTTGAAACAATTTGCACTCTTCGTGCCTCAAGCACGTGAATATCACAATCGTTAGTGCAAAAAACAGCAGTATCATCGATCAAATTTATGTCAGATTTTTTTACCGAAACATGGGAATCATCCCTCAAGCGCGAGGGTAGACTCCCATTCTCATCATACTGAACAACAGAAACATTCTCCATAGATTTCTTTTCAAATAATGAAAACTCATGCATTGTATCATCAAACTCTAAAATAACGACACCCTTAAACACATCGATTTTGACCCTAGCGGTCTTAAGAAAAGGGCGTCCTAACAGCATAGAGGACGAAGCATGCAAGGATTTTTCATTCATATCAAGAACAAGGAAATCAGCGGGGAACATCATATCACCTATCCTAACAAAAACATCTTCCACTTTCCCTCTAGGACATACACTCGACCCGTTAGCTAACTGGACAGTCACGTTACACTCATGCAGTTCATTTAAGTTCAGTTCAAGGAATAAAGCATAAGACATAACGTTCACAGAAGCTCCTAAGTCAAGCATGGCATTTCTAACTACCTTACTACCTATCATACAAGGAATAGTAAAGGTACCTGGATCGTTGCACTTGGCGGGCAACGTACCTGGGAGGATCGCTGAAACGTTCTCTTTTTTCTTCTCAGTCCCCCTGGACTTCCTTTTCTTCGTGCACCATCTCCTTAAGAATTTGGCATATTTTGGCACTTGGCTGACTGCCTCTAGAAGCGGAATGTTGACCATCACCTTCTGGAAGGTACGAAGGACCTCCTCATCGTCGGATTCCAAAGTAGGCTTCGCCAGCCTACTAGGGAAAGGGGCTCTTGCAACGTCCTCTGGCACACTCATTTCTTCTTTTTTCTCATTCATATTCTCGGGAGCAGTTGGGGCGGACTCGTTCAGGCTGTCCTTGGCTTCCTTCACGGCTCTGGGGGAAAGTGACTTTCCACTCCTTAGCTGAATAGCACTCACGTTCTCACATGAGTTGACCGTGGTTTGGGAAGGAAGCTTACCTGAGCTCTTGCTCTCGATTTTGCTAATTGACACCGCCATTTGTGTCAGCTGCTTGTTTAAGTTCTGCAGCTCGGCCTTGTGAGAGTTAAGCTCTTCTCGAGCTTCTTTTTGGAATTGGCTGGTGGTCGTGACAATGGTCCTTACCATTTCTTCTAATGAGCTGGAGGAGCTCGAGGCTTGAGCTTGGGCGGAAGTGTTAGGCCTATCGTGAGACTGGCCTTGGAAGCGAGGTTGTCTCGACGCTGTCGCGCGCTTCGTCTGCGGTTTGCAATCGGGGCGGCGTCGAGACCCTCGGGCGGCGTCTCGACGCTGTCGCGCGTGTGCTTCAGATGATGTCTGGGCGGCGTCGAGCTAGCGTCTCGACGCTGCCGCCCATGCAAGCTTGCTCTCGGGTTTGTGATGCCAATTTGTACTTCTTCAAGGCCATTTTTGCCATCTCTTGGATTCTTTAGGCTCTTTCACTCCCGATGCATCTATGAAGCTCTAAAACGGCACTTTAAGCCCCGAAATGTGTCTTTGGACTTCCCGAGCTCTCTACCATGAAATCACCTACAAGGAAGCATTTTAATCAATATATGTCATGGTTTTAGCTAGAATTAGGGACATAAAGATAGTTCTATTTTGGAGCTATCAAAATACCCCCGACCTAAATCTTGCTAGTCCTCGAGCAAGGTATACTCTCAATAATCTCCAAAGAATTAAACGCATGCTGAAGACTCTAATCTCAATGCTTGTGAAACAAGGTACTTGTATAAATGAAAAACCATCAAATGCATGCAAACGTTGAATTCATTTCAAAATTTAAACTCCTATTCCCTTACGTGTGTGTGTGTTTAGCACCTCTCAACCTACCTCACGCAAGCCCGGAACAACCTTATACAGCCCTATAACTCATTTTCCCCCTACTTATGGCGATAAGAACAGTCTAATGGCTTTCAGCGATAGAAAAAGCAACAAAACAAAAGGCCTACATTTTCTTTCTTTTCTTTGAGTACTTTGTACCCTTTATTCTTTTTGAACCACATTTTTTTTTATTTTTCTCCAAGAGAGCCTAACACGTCAAACCAAATTTTAGCTTCACGTTTTTAAGGACCATTGCTCACTTCTATTAGTTCCCCTTTCATGCAGTGGCAACCGTGGGTTACACGATCGCCCCTGGTTACTCGGGCAACACAAGAAGGAGGAGCAACTCTGGAGTTTTTATTTTTCATGCATATTTTTTAGGCGATAGCTTCGCTATACAACAAATGAGTCATTACTACTTCTACACATCAAGCTTCCCTAATGGTACCTTTCGGGGTGACAACAAGGTTTCAGACAAAATAAGATCCGTCTAGACCTACAGAACTGAGAATAAGAGTGTTATGTGCTCAGTGAATGTAGGAAAATAACAGAAATTTTTTTAAAATAGGCCCAAAATGCGCATACATCGTCAAATTTCTCAACCTACACAAATACGGAGTGTTCACAAGCAAATCACAGACCGTCCTCATCGGACAACATGCATTCAGATTCTAATCTAACCATCAGAGTATACATATGCCCGACGACTAATAGGAAGTCGTATTTCTATCAACAAACTCCACCCCCAACCTAAAGATATGCATTGTCCCCAATGCATTAAACAGTCAAAACAGTAAAATCCTAATGGAACAGAAAACCTCCCCTGAATCTTGTGGAGCCGACGGGTGGAGATGTGCACCAGCGTCCTCCAATGTACTCTCGAATTTCCGGCCATTTCACCTTTTCTCCTAAGAAAAAAAAAAAAAAAAACAACTAACTCAAAAGCTCATATAAACAAAAGCAAAGCAATAAACAACAGAATTACAGTCCAAGCTCTGGTGCCTCCGAGAAGCGCAAATTTTTAGAGTCGATTGCTCGACTGTATTCACTCATCCACTCATCCATAATCGATCGGGGGCGGTGCTAGAAGTAATGTGGCGTCTTAGCACTCAGCGTCCCCCTCGTGGAAAGTCTTCAACCGGTGCCCATTCACCTTTTGCACCTCATCCGAGTCCAAGCTCTGAATCTCTACACTGCCATAAGGAAAATGTTTAGTTATGGTATAGGGTCCTTTCCAACGGGAACGAAGCTTACCTGGCATGAACTTCAGACGGGAATCGAAGAGCAGAACTTTCTGACCGACTTCGAAGTTCTTCTCTAAAATCCTTCGGTCATGAAACTGTTTGGACTTCTCTTTATAGATCCTGGAGTTCTCGTAGGAGTCCAAACGCAGTTCCTCCAATTCCTGTAACTGAAGCAGTCGTGCCTTGCCAGCTTCGTCAGAGCTCATGTTACACTTCTTGATAGCCCAAAATGCTTTGTGCTCAATCTCCATGGGTAAGTGGCACGCCTTACCAAAAACCAACCGGTATAGGGACATACCGATAGGGGTTTTGTAGGCGGTGCGGTAAGCCCACAAAGCATCCTGCAAACGAGCGCTCCAATCCTTCCTGCTCGGCCTCACGCTTTTCTCCAGAATTGACTTTACCTCTCTGTTGGAGACCTCGGCTTGCCCATTGGCTTGAGCGTGGTAGGCGGTGGACACGCGATGATGCACATGTTGCGTGCTCAATGTTTTAAAATAAGGATGCAAGAATAGAGCACTCAGAACATGCAAGCATACATGATCTTGTAGCAAGTAATAAGTATTTTTTCATTGGATTTCCCACAGAGATTTATTCTTAGTTACTAACGAAGTGAGAGGTTAAGTAAGAAAAGGTGGTTTGAATGGGGTAGATTTGGGTTTAAAGTGCCTAACTATTAAGGAACATGCAAGATATGAAAGCATAAACAAATGCAAGTAAAGAGGTTAACTCGAATGTAGAAGGAAAAGAGTTGCGGAGAACGCAATTCTTTAACAATAAAATCGCAAAGCAAAAGACTAAGAAAAATGGCTAAGGCAGAAATTTGAACTAAGACAATTGCGGAAACAGCAATTTTCTAGCAATGTTACTAACAACGAATTAAGGGTAAAGTGGGGAGACAAGGGCTACTGACGACTCATCTATAGGCTTTTTCATACGATTCTCAAGCAAAAGATCAACTCATTATGCATCAAACTAACTCAATCTCATGTATCTTCCGATTTCATGCATTAGATCCTTTAGTTTACTCATGTCCAAGTAAGGCCTTAAGCATCTTTTATAAAGCAAGTTTTAGTGTTTTGTACTAGGAAAACGCCTATTCCTAGGTCGTTTTCTGGTTACCTTGAAAGGCTAGCATGAATGTACGACTCTGAACTCTTACTCCTTCCAGAGGTTAGGAGTTCCTTGGACAAAATGGATGGCCAATCGAAATTGCCCGTGGGATGAAGCTTACATACACTCAGTGCATTTGGAGCTAACCTACACGCTTGATTCACGTATTTCTACCTATAGTCTTGTCATTAGCATGCCCTTATGTGATTTAGTTACTCATGGATGAAAATGGAATGAGAAGAATAGATGAAGACGACATGCTTAAAAGAATATAAAGGATAAAACAGAAGAAGAAAACAGTAAGCAGGAGAGAGGGAGCGCTGCGAAGTGATGAAATAATACTTTGATTAATCGAGGTTTGAATTAAACAAATAACAACTTTGAACAACTAAAGCTAAACAGAAAGAGACGAACTGAAGTAGAGTAGCAAACAGAAGGGAAATAACAACACCAGCAATGAAAAACAGAAATAAAAAACAGTAAAGCGAGTAGATCCGTGCTTAGATTCCCTCGTCGCGAACGCCTCGGCTGAAGGAAGAAAGAGAGCCTTGTTTGGATGAATCTAATCAGAAGAGAAGACAAATCTTCTCTTCTTCCTATCAGATTGTCGACTCCAACAGCTGATCCTTTCAAACCAACAGACGCAAGAGAGAAAAAGAGTAGAAAAGACTGCGTTGAACTGGGAGTCTACGCCTTTCGAGTGTGTTTCAACCTTCCATCTTGACCTCCTTTTATAGTGTTCTGCAGGTACGCTTGGGTCAAGGAGAACCATCCATTCTGAACGTCGTTCTTCTACGTGGCAGCAGGAGAAAGAATGGGCCCCTGAAAGACTTTGCCTTGGCCGATTCAGCAGCCTCGACCTTCAGCTTCTTTAAAGAAGGCTCACCACTGACCTTCTTCTTCTTGGAACGCTTAGACGATTTTGGCCGCTTGGCCTTTACACTCTTTGGCGCTTTCTTCCTCAGTCGCGCCCTGGTGGTCATTGGTTGGAGGCAATCCCCCAACGTCTCATCCATGGAGTCGCTCCGTCCCCCTCCCGTAGGGCTGTCATGGTTGCCTTCCCTCAAAGGAGAGAAGACTTCATCTTCCTCCTCCGGTTCATCGCTCGGCACCGAATCGTGGTGCTCTTCAGGTGGCGCTTCAGGCTCCGGTGTTGGTGAGAAAGGAGACGGCGCAGGGCTCTATGAACGTGGAGATGGCTCATGACTTTGGGAAGGTGGAGATGGCTCAGGGCTTTGTTTGGCCGTCTCGTAGGATGGGCGGCCACTCCCTCGACTCCCCTCGCTAGGAGTTTTTCCTTTGACGGGTGAATCCTCCACCTCTATCGTCCACTTTCTTTACTTTGGCGCACCTGCTGGCGCAGATGGACCAGCAGGGATCTCAGTCACCACCTTCCACTTCTTCTTGCGCACTGGAAGCTTAGGCGGTCGTGCGGGCTGCGCAACTTCGGCCTCTGCCAAGGAGAGCAATGCCTCTCTCGCAGCTGCCTCTGCGTCAGGTGACTTTTTCTTGGAAGCAGATCGCTCAGCTCGTGTAAGCATCATTGTTGGTTTGGAGAGATCTAAAGTTAGGAGATGCAGAGGAAGAAGATGAGTGATTCTTGAATTCCAACGAATGAAGAAAGCGTAGAAGGCACAACTGATTTGACGGCTATTTGTAATCAAGTGGATCCCAACGGCTCTTTCTGTTGCGGTTTTTGCAAATCTGCCGCAATTAAATGGGCTGACCGTTGGAGATTTTCTTGATTTGAATCCCAAGATTCAAACGACTAAATCTTTGATTTGCCCCGATTTCTTCATCAATTTTTTTTCTTGATTCATCTCCTTGATTTCCTCTTTCGATCCCCTATTAAAATATACAAAATTAACAAAAAATCCATAAAAAAAATCACGCCTAAACACACAAAATAAAAATCGAAGAAATACAAAACAACACAAAAAAAACTAAGGCATAGCCTCGCATGGACGAGCACAGTAATCACTCGTCTCCTCTCGGTTTTATTTTCAAGCTTCAGATAAGAGGAAGGCCGAGAGAGTCTTCACATCTCCTTCCTCGTAGTAATGCTTCAAACGTGCACCATTGACCATAAACGGTTGCCCAGTCTGCAAGTTTCTAATCTCAATCGCACCATGAACAAACACGTTAGTTATAACAAAAGGACCTGACCATCTGGAGTTAAGTTTGCCTGGAAATAACCTCAACCTTGAGTTGAATAACAAGACATGTTGGCCCTTCTTGAAGTCCTTAATCCTAAGTCTACTATCATGCCAAATTTTAGTTTTTTCCTTATACATTTTGGCATTTTCATAGGACATATGTCTCAACTCATCTAACTCATGTAATTGCAGAGACCGCAATGTTCCTGCATCGGTCACGCAATAATTCAGCTCTTTTAAAGCCCAAAAGGCTTTGATTTCCAATTCGAATGGTACGTGACATGCTTTTCCATACACAAGTCTATAAGGAGACATACCTAGGGGTGTCTTATATGCAGTCCTATATGCCCAAAGTGCATCCTCTAACTTAAACGACCAATCTTTTCTATTAGGTTTGACCACTTTTTCGAGTATGTTTTTAATCTCCCTATTTGATATTTCAGCTTGTCCATTCGAATGTGGATGATAAAGGGTGGCTACTCTATGTCTAACATTGTACTTGGCTAATACTTTTTCCATAGCCTTATTAATAAAGTGAGTTCCCTCATCACTAATTATAGGTCGTGGTGTACCAAACCTTGTAAAGATGTGCCTATTAAGAAACTTAATGACTGTTTTGGCATCGTTTGATGGACATGCTATGGCTTCTACCCACTTAGATACATAGTCTACAGCTACAAGTATGTAGAGATTACCTGCAGAAGGAGGGAACGGTCCCATGAAGTCGATGCCCCACACATCAAAGAGCTCCAACTCCAAGATGTAAGTGAGAGGCATCTCATCTTTCCTACTGAGATGACCTGTTCTTTGACATTCGTCGCAGCTGTGGGCATGGTCATGTGCATCTTTGAAAATCGTTGGCCAGTAGTAGCCACTTTGGAACACCTTTGCAGTTGTCCTTTGGCCACCAAAATGGCCACCATATGGAGACGTATGACAGTGCTGCAACACTGACTTCGCCTCAGCAGCTGAGACACACTTCCTCAGCAATCCGTCTGCACATGTCTTGTAGAGTGTAGGATCGTCCCAGATAAACTTCCTAGCTTCATGTAGAAACCTCTTCTTTTCTTGCCCTCCCTTGAAAGTTGGTAGTACCTGCGATGCAAGAAAGTTAGCAATATCAGCAAACCAAGGTTCCTCATCGTTATCACGATGTGCTAACACAAAGACATGCTCATCGATAAAGGCATCAGAAATTGCGGTTTCCGCAATTTTATCGCAATTATGCCGCAATCTAGAAAGATGATCCGCAACTACATTTTCGCATCCTTTCTTATCTCTAATGTCTAGATCAAACTCTTGCAACAACAATACCCATCTAATTAACCTAGGCTTAGCATTCGCCTTCCTCATTAGGTATTTTAATGCAGAATGATCAGTATACACAATGGTCCTAGTGCCTACAATGTAATTCCTGAACTTCTCACAGGCAAATACTACAGCTAGCATTTCCTTCTCCGTGGTTGTGTAATTACATTGTGCCTCATTTAGTGTCTTACTTGCATAATATACAGGATGTGTTAGTTTGTCAATCTTTTGTCCTAGCATAACCCCTACTGCATAGTCACTCGCATCACACAACATCTCAAATGGTAGGTCCCAATTTGGCCCCACTATAATAGGTGCTTTGACTAAGGCTTCCTTAAGGGTTGTCCAGGCTAAAAAACATTCTTTCGAGAAGACAAATGGCTTATTTAGCTCTAGAAGCTCACACAGAGGTTTAGAGATCTTTGAAAAGTTCTTAATGAACCTTCTATAGAAACTTGCATGTCCTAGGAAACTTCTAATAACTTTCACATTCTGAGGTTCCACTAGCTTCTCTATTATTTCTATCTTGGCCCTATCGACCTCTACTCCTGCTCTGGACACTCTATGACCTAGGACTATCCCTTCTTCCACCATAAAGTGACATTTCTCCCAATTAAGGACTAGGTTGGTCTCCTCACACCTAGCTAGGACTTGTCCTAAATTCTCTAAACAATTTGCAAAAGAATCACCAAAGACCAAGAAGTCATCCATAAATATCTCTATCATGGATTCATCCAACTCAGAGAAAATAGCTAACATGCACCTTTGGAATGTTGCAGGTGCATTGCATAAGCCAAAAGGCATTCTGCGGAAAGCAAATGTTTCAAAGGGACATGTAAAGGTTGTTTTCTCCTGGTCCACAGGGTCTACGGTGATTTGGTTATATCCAGAATAACCATCTAAAAAGCAGTAATAAGCTCTACCAGCTATCCTATCTAACATTTGATCTATAAACGGTAAAGGAAAGTGATCTTTTTTTGTTTCTTTATTTAATTTTCTATAGTCCATACAGACTCTCCATCCTGTAATAGTTCTAGTTGGAATTAGTTCATTACTCTCATTCACTACTACAGTCATCCCACCCTTCTTAGGCACACATTGGATTGGACTCACCCATTGACTATTGGCTATAGGGAAGATTACACTTGCATCTAACCATTTGATTATCTCTTTTTTAACTACCTCCTTCATGGAGGGGTTCAACCTACGTTGGTGATCTACTCTAGGTGTATGTTCCTCTTCCAATAATATCTTATGCATGCAGTAGGAAGGACTAATACCTCTAATGTCAGCAATCGTCCATGCAATAGCTTTTTTATGTTGCTTAAGCAGCAATATTAGCGCAATTTCATGCTTTTCACTTAACTTGGACGAAATAATAACAGGCAAGGTATCATGCTCTCCTAGATATGCATACTTAAGATGATCAGGCAATGGTTTTAATTCTAATACCGGTGGATGCTCAATGGATGGTTTCAATGGATTCATGGATCTTTCAGTCAAGTCATTAGTCATACAAACATGCTGAGGTTTATCCACATGTATATCCATTATCTCATAAATATTCAAGTCAGTTACATCTATCTGTACATAGTCATTGGCATGCTTAATCAGTAATTCATGCTCAAGTTGTTCTTCCAGTAGTGAATCTACTATATCTACACTTGCACAAGATTCAGAGTCAGAAGGATACCTTAGAGCTTTAAAGACACTAAACTTAACCTCCTCATCATGAACCCTCATGGTGAGCTCACCTTTCTGGACATCGATCAGGGCCCTACCTGTCTAGAAATGGTCTGCCTAATAGGATGGGGACCTCCTTGTCTGCTTCATAATCCAGAATGATGAAGTCTGCAAGAAAAATGAATTTGTCAACCTTGACAAGAATATCCTCAATCTTACCCTCAGGGTATGCTATGGATCTGTCTGCAAGCTGCAAGGTGACAGTAGTGGGACGTGCTTCTCCTATGCCTAGCTGACGGAATAGGGATAAGGGCATGAGATTTATGCTGGCTCCCAGGTCACAAAGAGCTCTGTCCACGTGTTTGCCTCCCAACTCAACTGGTAAGGTGAAGGAACCAGGATCCTTCTCCTTCTTTGGAAGTTTGTTCTGGAGTATAGCACTGCACTCCTCAGTAAGATTCACTGTTTCAAATTCACCAATGATCTTTTTGTTAGTAATAATATCCTTCAAAAATTTAACATAAGAGGGCATTGATTGCAAAACCTCTACAAATGGAATATTCACATGCACTTGCTTTAAAATTTCTAAAAACTTATTAAAGTGCACTTCCTGTTCTTGTTTTTTCTTTAGCCTTCTAGGGAATGGAGGTGGTGGCACATATGTAGGCACTTCAGGTCGCCTAATGATAGGTGGAGGCCTTGGAATTTCTTCTGGTTCCTCTATGATAGGTTCCAGCCTCACCCTTGATATGCTTGTTGATGGTTGACCATGGCTAGGTAGAGAATCCAGTGGAGCACTAGACTCTTCATTCTCTACTCTCTTTGGTGTTTCTCTAGTATTGCTCACCAATGGTCTCCCACTTCGAAGTTCAATTGCTTGAACTTGCTCTTTTCCATCCCTTCTAGGTACTTCAGTGTCAGCAGGCAACCTACCTTGGGGCCTACTTTTCAGTTCATTGGCTAATTGCCCTATTTGGTTCTCTAGGCTCCTAAGGGTAGCTTGCTGACTTTGTAGGGTAGCATCATTCTTTGCAATGTACTCCTTAAGTAAATTTTCTACTGATGACCCTATTGGTTGGTTATATGGTTTTTGGTACATGGATTGATTATTTTGTGGAGTGAAACCAGGTGTTCCACTCGGTCTTGGCTGGTTTGGAGCTTGATTAGTATTTTCTTGCCCACCCCAAGAAAGATTTGGGTGGTTCCTCCAACCAGGATTGTAAGTGTTAGAGTAGGGGTTGTTCCTAGGCTGCTGTTGACTTCCTACATAGCAGACTGAGGCTGGATTCCCATGGCAAAATTCATACAGGTGCCCTTCCCCACAGAATCCACAGATCAGTGCCTCACCTTGACCATTTGATGCGCCCATTGAGATGGCTGCTGCGGTGTTGACACTAGGTTCGAGATTGGTTTGAGCCATTTGTTTAACTAGATTGGTCAGGGCGTTTATTTGGCTGCTCATGGCACTAAGTGCATCTTTGTCTTGAGCTCTACCTGGCTCTACTGGATCATCTGACCACCTACAGTGAGAAGTTGAGATTTTCTCCAGAATCTCATAGGCTTCATTGTAGCTCTTTGAAAGCATGGAACCCCCAGCTGAAGAATTCAACACTTGCCTTGTGCTGGGGTTGCATGCTTTAAAGAACACTTCTATTTGGATACACCATGGAATGCCATGGTGTGGACATTTAAGCAAAAGGTCCTTGAACCTTGTCCAAGCTTCGTGAATAGACTCGTTTTCGGCTTGTTTGAATTGAATAATGTCATCACGAAAGTTGGAATTCCTATCAGGTGGGAAGTATTTGACTAGGAATTTCTCAACCAGATCTGTCCAATTGACAATTGATCCGGAGGGTAATGAGTTTAACCACGTTTTGGCCTTATCTCTTAATGAGTAAGGAAAGAGGTAAAGCCTCAAAGCTTCTTGGGAAACTCCAGGAATAAGGAAAGTATCACTAACTCCTAGGAAGTTTCTTAGATGATTGTGGGGATCTTCATTTTCCACTCCAAAGAATTGTCCCACAGTGGACAACATTTGGAACATTACTGGCTTTAACTCGAATGAGTTGGCAGTAATTTCAGGGCGTATGATGCTGGGGTTTAGCTCCCCAGGCATGGGAACTAAGTAGGAGAGGATGACACTATCCTTGTCATTCGCTATTTCGATGGGGTTGCGAGTGGTAGGTACCGGATTTGGGACTGGTCTTTCCATTTCGATGTGTAGGAATTGCGAAGACTCCGTAGAGTCAGCAAAGTTTTGAGTTGCAGAGGGTTGTTTAAAGAGGCGTTTCTTAGCTTTGTTTCTGGCCCTAAGTAATCTTTCAGGCTCAGGATTGAACTCTAGATCGCTACTTGAATGCTCATTCATAAACTAACCCAATGGTACCTGCAAAAGAAATGAGAATGGATCAGTTCCAATTGATATTAAGATGTGGTTTTTCTAACTTAACAAACTTCGTGTTTACTAAACAAAATCCCCGGCAGCGGCGCCAAAAACTGGTTGCGTGCTCAATGTTTTAAAATAAAGATGCAAGAATAGAGCACTCAGAACATACAAGCATACATGATCTTTTAGCAAGTAATAAGTATTTTTTCATTCGATTTCCCACAGAGATTTATTCTTAGTTACTAACGAAGTGAGAGGTTAAGTAAGAAAAGGTGGTTTGAATGGGGTAGATTTGGGTTTAAAGTGCCTAACTATTAAGGAACATGCAAGATATGAAAGCATAAACAAATGCAAGTAAAGAGGTTAACTCGAATGTAGAAGGAAAAGAGTTGCGGAGAACGCCATTCTTTAGCAATAAAATCGAAAAGCAAAAGACTAAGAAAAATGGCTAAGGCAGAAATTTGAACTAAGACAATTGCGGAAACAGCAATTTTCTAGCAATGTTACTAACAACGAATTAAGGGTAAAGTGGGGAGACTAGGGCTACTAACGACTCATCTATAGGCTTTTTCATACGATTCTCAAGCAGTAGATCAACTCATTATGCATCAAACTAACTCAATCTCATGTATCTTCCGATTTCATGCATTAGATCCTTTAGTTTACTCATGTCCAAGTAAGGCCTTAAGCATCTTTTATAAAGCAAGTTTTAGTGTTTTGTACTAGGAAAACGCCTATTCCTAGGTCGTTTTCTGGTTACCTTGAAAGGCTAGCATGAATGTACGACTCTGAACTCTTACTCCTTCCAGAGGTTAGAAGTTCTTTGGACAAAATGGATGGCCAATCGAAATTGCCCGTGGGATGAAGCTTACATACACTCAATGCATTTGGAGCTAACCTACACGCTTGATTCACGTATTTCTACCTATAGTCTTGTCATTAGCATGCCCTTATGTGATTTAGTTACTCATGGATGAAAATGGAATGAGAAGAATAGATGAAGACGACATGCTTAAACGAATATAAAGGATAAAACAAAAGAAGAAAACAGTAAGCAGGAGAGAGGGAGCGCTGCGAAGTGATGAAATAATACTTTGATTAATCGAGGTTTGAATTAAACAAATAACAACTTTGAACAACTAAAGCTAAACAGAAATAGACGAACTGAAGTAGAGTAGCAAACAGAAGGGAAATAACAACACCAGCAATGAAAAACAGAAATAGAAAACAGTAAATCGAGTAGATCCGTGCTTAGATTCCCTCGTCGCGAACGCCTCGGCTGAAGGAAGAAGGAGAGCCTTGTTTGGATGAATCTAATCAGAAGAGAAGACAAATCTTCTCTTCTTCCTATCAGATTGTCGACTCCAACAGCTGATCCCTTCAAACCAACAGACGGAAGAGAGAAAAAGAGTAGAAAAGACTGCGTTGAACTGGGATTCTACGCCTTTCGAGTGTGTTTCAACCTTCCATCTTGACCTCCTTTTATAGTGTTCTGCAGGTACGCTTGGGTCAAGGAGAACCATCCATTCTGAACGTCGTTCTTCTACGTGGCAGCAGGAGAAAGAATGGGCCCATGAAAGATCGGAACAAAACAGAAATTAGTTAGACAACTTACGAATTTCACTTAAAACATTGCTGAAACCGCAATGTTTTCGCAATGCTTCCGCAATGTGCAATTTTCACTCATTAGCTTTGTTTTTTGGTTCTTTTCCTTTCCTTTTACACCTAAGTCCTAATTTAGCTTCATTCTCCTAATTCTCATATATACGCACAAGTTTAAGCTAAATTCTACCAAAAACGCCTAAGGATGTACAACTTTCTATAGCAAATAAGTCCTAAAATAGTCACTTTTGGAGACGTAACAGCACACCATACTTCCTCAGCAAAGTCTCCACAGATCGGTTGCAAAAATGAGTCCCCTGGTCACTGATTATGGCTCGTGGGATTCCAAACCTGGTAAAAATGTTAGACTAAACGAACCTAACAACAGAGTTAGCATCGTTAGTCTTCGTGGCTTTCGCCTCAACCCACTTAGAAACATAATCAACAGCCAGCAATATATAAGAAAAACCACAAGACGACGGGAAGGGTCCCATAAAATCCATGCCCCTAACGTCAAAGATTTCACAGACTAAGACAGAGGTTTGAGGCATTTCATTTCTACCAGATATCGACCCTATTCTTTGACATCTATTGCAGGTTTTACAAAATTCATACGAATCTTTAAACAGAGAAGTCCAGTAAAACCCACTATCTAAAATTTTCCTAGCTGTCCTCCTAGGCCCAAAATGTCCCCCACATGCATAGTCATGACAGAAGGTAAGAATAGATGCATGCTCATTCTCAGGGACACATCTCCTAATTATCTGATCAGAACAGAACTTCCATAAATGGGGATCCTCCCACACATAGTACTTAGCTTCGCTTTTCAACTTAGCCTTCCTAGCATAAGAGAAACCAAATGGAAAATTACCTGTGACCAAGTAATTTACCATATCAGCATACCAGGGAAGGACTGTGTCGAGTCTGAAGAGTGTCTCATCGGGGAAATCATCATTCAGAGGCAGGAGGTCTTCCTTTCTGACAAAGCGGCTCAGATGGGTCGGCTACCGGGTTTTCTGCTCCTCTCATATCCTTGATCTTCACATCGAAGTCCTGGAGAAGCAAAATCCACCGAAGTAGCCTCGGTTTCGCGTCCTTCTTGGTCATCAGGTACCGAACAGCTGCATGATCAGAGAAAACAGTTACTTGAGAGCCAATAATGTAAGGACGAAACTTATCAAGCGCAAATACAATTGAAAGAAGTTCTTTTTCCGTTGTCGTGTAATTGCACTGCGCTGGATTAAGCGTCCTGGAGGCATAGTAAATGACACGGCTCTTGTTCTCGATCCTCTGACCGAGTGTTGCGTGCTCAATGTGTTAAAGATAAATAAGCAAGAAGGTAGAGAGAGCACTCAGAACATGCAAGCATACATGGTCTCACAGCAAGTAGTAAGTATATTTCATTCGTTTTTTCCACAGAGACTCATTTTTACCTATTCATGAAGTGTATTTGTTAAGAAAGAAGGGGTGGATTTGATGGGGTAAAATTGGTTTTTAATTATCTAATTTTTGCTGAATGTGTAAAGGAATGCAACATAAACAAATGCAAGTTGAAATTAGACTCAAAAGATAAGAGACGGAATTAATAAACGAAGAAGAAAACAGCTAAACAGAATGGTAACTTAGCAGAATTGCGGATACCGCAATGTTATCGCAATTGTAAAAACAGCAAACGTGTGTAAAATGGAGAATTAAGGGCTACTAATGACTATCCTATAGGCATTTTTATACGATTCCCAAGCACTGGATCTACTCTCTATGCATCAAACTCACTCTATCTCATGTATCGTCCGATTCCATGCATTAGATTCTTTAGTTTACTCGACTCAAAGTAAGGTCTTAAGCATCTTGTTAAAACAGAAGTGTTTAGTTTGTACTAGGGAAACGCCTATTCCTAGGCCGTTTCCTGTTTACCATGAAAGGCTAGCAAGATTATACGACTCTGAACTCTTACTCCTTCCAGAGGTTAGGAGTTCTTTGGACAAAATGGATGGCCAATCGAAATTGCCCGTGGGATGAAGCTTACATACAATCAATGTTTTGAAAGCTATCCTACATGCTTGGTTCACGTTTTTTAGCCTATAGTTCTGTCATTAGCACGCCCCTAAGTGACTTAGCTACTCATGGATATATAGAGAACAAAAGTATAAGATAAAACAGACATGCTTAGAATGGAAATGTACTCAAAACAGTAAGACAAAACCGTAGCAGCAGAAGATGGAAACTGTGAAATGAAGACTTGTAATTTGATTACTTTGAATGTTTGAACGAACAAAAGGAAACTTAAAGTAAATAATTCAAAGACAGAAAGCAACGAAATGAAGTAGATGGAACATTAAACTAGAAACAACAACTGATCAAAGCTGGAAATAAGAAAAGGAAAACAAAAAGCAGTAAATGGTGCTTGAAAGCCTCGTTGCAGTCGCCTCGAATGAAGGGGATGAAGGTCAGCCTTGCTTGGATGAATCCAATCGAGAGAGAAGAAGGATCTCCTCTCCTTCCTATCAGATTATCGATTCCAACAGCTGAGACTCTCACTCCAACAGACGGCAAAGGAAAACAGGGAGAAAAGATGGACTGCGAGAAGACTCTACGCTTTCGGATGATGCTTGAACCTCCGACTTTGGCCCCCTTTTATAGTAGTTTGCAGGTGCGTTTGGGCCAAGGAGAACCATCAATCTTCAACGTCATATATCAGAATGGATGGAGGAGAAAGAACGAATCCCTGAAATTACGGAAATTAACAGAAAAGGATCAGTCAACTTACGGTTTTCACTTGAATAATTGCGGCTTCAGCAATGTTTTCGCAATGCTGTCGCAATGCAGTTTTTTTCATTCTTTTCCTTCGGTTTTCAACCCTTTTCTTTCCTATTGTGCATAAGTCCTAATCTAGCTACCTTCTTCTCATTCTCATATTTAAGCATAGGTTTAGGCTAAATGCTATCAAAAACACCTCAAAGTGTACATCTTCTTAAGCTAAATGGGTCCTAAATAAGTCACTTTCAGAGACTTAACACACCCCCAAACTTAAGGTATTGCTTGTCCTCAAGCACACTAAAGACTTACCTAGGCTGCTGTTTCTTCTTCTTTAACCACTTTACTGACTCCCTTATATCCCTATCTATAGCACTGCTGTCCTGTGACACACTTCTAAGCTTAAAACTACCCTCTTATCTAGCTTCTTCTGACTTCGCCTGCCTAACACTCCATCCGTTTTCATTAACTCCCTACAACTGATCTATTTGCTTTTGTCATATCATGCCACTATCCCTAAGGTTTCAAATTCTGCCTAGCTTTACCTCAGACTCAGTACATGCTTCTAGCTTTACTTTTAATGTGTCTAGGATTCCTTAGAGTCATGTCAGTCTTAGTATTAACGGTGACAGTGGTACTTTAAAGAACAACCTAAACCCTGGCATCACTACATTGGATAAACACTCATCTCCCTAAACAACCCTACGAGTTACAACTTTGTGCTTAGCTAATTGAGGATCAGAGTTCTTTTTTAAATAGGACACCTAAGCCACAAAGTTATAACTCCTAGGTATACATTCTTCTTCCCTATTTTTTTTCCTTTTTCTTACTTAGGTGGGGCCTATCCTTTGGTTGCCTTTTGATGCAATGCCACTTGTGGGTCACACACTTGGCACTGATTACTTAGCAACCTCAGAGAGACCCCCCTCTTTATTCTATTTTTCATTTTTTTTTCAGTTCATCATTTTTTTGTAAAGGAGAAGAAGAATGCTTATGTTTCTAAGGGAGAGAGGAATGTTCCTAGGCCTAGGGTGGCCTCCCCCAAACTTCAACTACTCATTGTCCCCAATGAGTGTCTGAGGTGGGACACCCCCAAACTATCCTAGAAGCATCTAGTCTAAGGTAAAACAAAGAGAATCTAAAAGCCCTAAGCATAGACAGAACATTTAAAAGAAAATATCACAGCAGCAGTAATTTTTAAAAAAAACAGACAGTTAAGGGCTTAAAGCTGTGCATGCTGAGCTTTGTAGAGGTTGATTTAAACTATCAAAGGGTGTCCTATGACACTCATCCAGCATGCATTTAGATAAGCTATATAAGGTAGTCATGTTAGCAGCAAAAGATAGAATTTAAACAGATCACAGCCTAGCTAAACAGACAGTCCAAAACATGCTTTCAGTCATAAAAATTGCGGGTACCGCAATTATTTCGCAATCAATTCAGGGCAGATATAACATTGATTAAGGCCCCTAAGCATGCTTTTTCCAGTCACTCAAGCTTTCTAAAAATAAAACTAAACTAACCTACCTAGTCAGCTAACATCAGACTATACTGAGCAAAAGAAAAAACATAAAACGAAGCATCTAAAACAGATCAAAATTGGACTAAAAACAGCAAAGTTCACATGATTATCAGAAAGCAGAAAATTGTTTTTTTTTTCTAAGGGAACAGCAATACTCCCTTCAGTGCAATTCAAACCAGCACTCAAACGTCGTCATCCTCATCAGGTTGCCGTGGTCGTGGAGGCACCCATGGAGTTAGGAGATTCGTAGGGAAATCAGGGAAGATGCACCCAAGTTGGTCTGCAACTTCCTTGTCCCTCGCCTGCGCATAAGTGGCCCATTGAGCCATTCTCCTCTGCATATCCATTAGGCAGGCCATGGATAGGGACTGATCAGCAGCCAGCCTATCCAGTTCATACTCCATATTCCCCTTCCTCCTCAGCCTCAGGCTAGCAGGCAGCTCCAAGTGGCCTGTGTAAGCCATTTGCTGCTTCATGCGCTCGGTGGGGACTCCTGCAAGCAAGCATAGCTTGGTTATGGTGTTAGGGAAAAACAGTGGTCCCTTACCTTTCTTGGCGCACTCAGCAATAGCAGCAGTGATGACTTCTCCCACGTTGATCGTGAGACCTCTCATTATCGCATACACCAGCAGCGATCGGCTCTGGTTGATTGTAGTCTCGTGAGTCACTGGGGACAATCTCCTTCTCACGAACGCAAACCAAACAGCCGCCTTAGCCGTGAGGTTGGCACTCATGAGAGTGTGCCTCCCATTGCGTGACACGGTCCAGGAAGCTTCAGGCTAGCCAATGGTCCGAATGGCCTCTTCCAGAACAGCCTCAGTAGGCTCATCAACAATCCGTGCATAATCTATATGTGTTTGGCCCTTGAGACCATAGGCTTCGTTGATGGCCTTGGCTGAGAAATCCACCTCTACCCCTCTGACCACAGACAGGCCATCCTCAGGGCTGAGCACATTGGCGTAGAAATCATACACCATGCTCGTGTAGGCTGGATTGGGCGGTCTGCAAAATTCCTCCCAGCCGTGGTTGATCACTCCTGCGCGCAAGAACTGCGGCAGGTCAGCAGGTCGGTCGAGGAAGCCTTTCTCGTGCAGCAACTCCCTCTTCCTCAGCTCAGCACCCCTGGACTCAGCATCAGAGGAAACATACCTCACTGACTGAGGCTCGTCTTCAGGGTAGAGCTTTGCCTTTCCTTTATCTGATGGCTTGGCTGACTCGGCAGCCTCAACCTTGAGTCGTTTGAGCGATGGCTCAGTGCTCTCCTTCTCTGATGAAGGCACCTTCTTAGCCTTCTTCTTCTTTAGTTTCTTGGATCGCCTAGCCTTGACAATCTTGGCCTTCTTCTTCTTGAGCTTTGCCTCAATGTTGATCTGCTGCAGGCATGCCCCCAGCGTCTCTTCCATGGAATCATCCTGCTGTGCAGGACTCTCTGGGCTAGCTTCCCTTGCAGGCGAGAAGACCTCGTCTTCACCACCTTCCCCACTGCCCTGAGTGGATTCCTGGTACTCCCCATAGGGGAATTCAGGGTCGGCCGTGGAGGCGTGTGCGAAGGTGTGGCACTCTGCTCTGCTGTAGGCGTCTGCACGGAATTCAGTGGTGAAGACGGCGTTTCAGGGCTCTGTGCAGGCGGTGACGATGAAAGCTCTGGGCTGTGCACTGGTTCAGATGATGAAGGGTTGTGCGCAGGTGAGGCAGATGGCGACGAACTCTTCTTGGTCGACTCGTGGGACGCACGATCTGTTTCTTGACTCTCCACAGAGAGAGTCTTGGCTTTGCTTGGTTCGGCGGCCATCTCGACACTCCACCGGCGCTTCTTGGGCGTGCCCGCTGGTTCAGAAGGGCCAGCAGGGATTTCTGTGACAACCCTCCACTTCTTCCTACGGATCGGAAGTTTGGGAAGAGGTCTGGTGCGTACAGCCCCAGCATCTGCAAGGGTCAGAAGTGCTTCCCTCGCAGCCGCTTCAGCTGCGTCATCAGCCTTCTTCTTGGCTACGGATCTTTCAGCCCTTGTGGACACCATTGTCGAATCTTGGAGGTTTGGAGAGAAGGATCAAAGATGAAGAGAATCTCAGTTTTCTTGGAAATCAGAGAATGAGAGAATCGTATCGATCGAGCGCCTTCTAACGGATATAAAGGCAACGGCTAAATCCCAACGGCTATATTTTGCGGATCCTGCAATTCCAGCGCAATTTTAGGGATTCTTTTTCATCTAAATGGCAAACTTTGCTCGTCCGTATCTTTTATTTGGTTCGATCGTTTCTTGATTTTTAAAGCTGAGATTACTCTCCTTGATCCCCTCTTTCGATTCCCTATAAAAACAAATAAAACAAACATTAAATACTTAATTAAAATCACACCACAAAACATACAAACGATAACCGGAAAAAGTGAAAAAAATAAACTAAGGCATTAGCCTTGACTAAACGAGCACAGTGACCACTCGTTCTCTCTCGTTTTTAGTTTCATGCTTCATTCAAGAGGAAGGCCGAGAGAGTCTTCACATCTCCTTCCTCATAGTAGTGCTTCAGCCTCGCCCCATTGACCATAAATGGCTGACCTTACTGTAAGTTCTTTATCTCTATTGCACCATGAACAAACACATTAGTAATGACAAATGGACCCGACCATCTAGACTTAAGTTTCCCTGGAAATAGTTTCATCCGTGAGTTAAACAACAAAACAAGTTGACCCTTCTTAAAGTCCTTAACTCTAAGTCTACTATCGTGCCAAATCTTGGTTTTTTCCTTGTACATCTTAGCATTTTCATAGGCCATATGCCTAAGCTCATCAAGCTCATGTAATTGCAGAGACCTCAGTGTCCCCGCATCCTTTACACAAAAATTCAATTCCTTCATGGCCCAAAATGCTTTGTTTTCTAACTCAAGTGGTAAGTGACAAGCCTTGCCATATACCAGCCTATAAGAGGACATACCTAGGGGTGTCTTATATGCTGTCCTATAAGCCCAAAGTGCATCCTCAAGCTTGAAGGACTAGTCTTTCCTATTAGGTTTGACCACTTTTTTCTAGGATGTTCTTAATTTCCCTATTTGAAATTTCAGCCTGTCCATTTGAGTGTGGGTGATAGGGAGTGGCTACTCTATGTCTAATGTTATACTTAGCCAACACTCTCTCCATAGCCTTGTTAATGAAATGTGACCCCTCATCACTAATGATGGCACGAGGTGTCCCAAACCTAGTAAAAATGTGCCTATGTAAGAAGTTGGTGACTGTTTTAGCATCATTATTAGGACATGCTTTGGCCTCTACCCACTTGGACACATAGTCCACTGCTACTAGTATGTAAAGGTTACCTGATGATGGAGGGAATGGCCCCATGAAGTCAATGCCCCATACATCAAAGAGTTCTAACTCTAAGATGTAGGTGAGGGGCATCTCATCCTTTCGACTGAGGTTACCTGTTCTTTGGCATTCATCACAGCTGTGGGCATAGTTGTGGGCATCTTTGAAGATCGTTGGCCAATAATAGCCACTCTGAAATACCTTTGCAGCTGTTCTTTGGCCACCAAAGTGTCCACCATAAGGAGCTGCGTGACAGTGCTGCAGCACAGACTTCGCTTCAGCAGCTGAAACACACTTCCTTAGTAAGCCATCAGCACAGGTTCTGTAAAGTGTGGGGTCATCCCAGATGAATTTCCTTGCTTCATGAAGGAACCTCTTCTTCTCTTGTCCTCCCTTGAAAACTGGTAATACCTGTGATGCACGGAAGTTAGCAATGTCAGCAAACCAAGGTTCCTCATCGTTATCACGATGAGTCAAAGCAAAGACATGTTCATCAATAAAAGCATCAGAAATTGCGGGGTCCGCAATTTTTTCGCAATTGTGCTGCAATCGAGACAAGTGATCTGCAACCACGTTTTCACATCCTTTCTTGTCTCGAATGTCCAAATCAAACTCTTGCAGCAGTAACACCCACCTAATCAACCTAGGCTTGGCATCAGCCTTCCTCATAAGATATTTCAAGGCAGAATGGTCAGTGTATACAATTGTCCTAGTGCCTACAATATAGTTTCTAAATTTTTCGCAAGCAAACACTACAGCAAGCATCTCTTTCTCAGTAGTTGTATAATTACATTGAGCCTCATTCAAGGTCTTACTAGCATAATAGACAGGGTGTGTTAGCTTGTCAATCTTCTGGCCTAACATCACTCCTACAGCATAGTCACTGGCATCACATAACATCTCAAAGGGCAGATCCCAATTTGGTCCTACTATGATAGGGGCTGTGACTAGTGCTTTCTTAAGGGTGGTCCAAGCTACTATACATTCCTTAGAGAAGATGAATGGCCTATTTAATTCTAGAAGCTCACACAGAGGCTTGGCTATCTTAGAAAAGTCCTTAATGAACCTTCTGTAGAAGCCAGCATGCCCTAAGAAACTTCTAATGGCCTTGACATTCTGAGGCTCTACCAACTTCTCTATAATCTCAATTTTGGCTCGGTCAACTTCGACACCTGCCCTCGACACTCTATGTCCTAAGACAATCCCCTCATCCACCATAAAATGGCATTTTTCCCAATTTAGGACTAGGTTGGTCTCCTCACACCTAGCCAGGACTTGTCCTAGGTTTTCTAGACAGTTTGAAAATGAGTCCCCAAAGACTGAGAAGTCATCCATGAATATTTCTATCATGGACTCATCCAACTCAGAGAAGATTGCCATCATGCACCTTTGGAAAGTTGCCGGTGCATTGCATAAGCCAAAAGGCATTCTGCGAAAGGCAAAAGTTCCAAAAGGGCAAGTGAAGGTGGTCTTCTCTTGATTCTTAGGGTCTATAGTTATTTGGTTATAGCCTGAATATCCGTCTAAGAAACAATAGTAGGCTCTACCAGCTATTCTGTCTAGCATGTGGTCAATGAACGGTAGAGGGAAGTGATCTTTTTTAGTTTCTTTATTTAATTTCCTGTAATCCATACACACTCTCCACCCTGTGACAGTCCTTGTTGGAATCAGTTCGTTGTTCTCATTGACTACCACAGTTATTCCCCCCTTTTTAGGTACACATTGGATGGGGCTCACCCACTGGCTACTAGCTATTGGGAAGATCACTCCTGCATCTAACCATTTTATTATTTCCTTCTTTACTACCTCTTTCATAGAGGGATATTAGCCTACGTTGGTGATCTACCCTAGGTGTGTGCTCTTCCTCTAGTATAATTTTGTGCATGCAATAAGAAGGGTTAATGCCTCGAATATCAGCAATAGTCCATGCTATAGCCTTCCTATGTTGCTTAAGCAGTAAAATCAGTTCAACCTCATGCTCTTCACTTAATTTAGAAGAAATGATCACAGGCAGAGTTTCATTACTTCCTAGATATGCATACTTGAGATGAGTAGGTAGTGGTTTCAGTTCTAAAACAGGTGGATGCTCAATGGAGGGCTTTAAAGGATTCACAGATCTATCAGTTAGGTCTATATTCATACATACATGTTGTGGTTTATCTACAGGCATATCCATTATGTCAGATACATTCAAGTCAGCTACATCTAATTGTACATATTCATTAGCATGCTTAGTTAATAATACATGCTCCAATTCTTCCTCCATCAAGGAGTCTACTACGTCCATGCTAGCACAGGATTCAAGGTCAGAGGGGTACCTTAAAGCTTTATATACACTAAACTTCACCTCTTCATCATGAACCCTCATAGTAAGCTCACCTTTTTGGACGTCTATAAGTGCCCTACCTGTGGCTAGAAATGGTCTGCCTAGCAGGATGGGGACCTCCTTGTCTGCCTCATAGTCCAGGACAATGAAATCTGCAAGGAAAATAAATTTGTCAACTTTCACTAGAATATCCTCAATCTTACCTTCAGGGTATGCGATGGATCTGTCTGCTAGTTGTAAAGTGACAGTGGTTGGACGTGCTTCTCCTATTCCCAACTGGCGGAATAGGGACAGGGGCATGAGATTTATGCTGGCGCCCAGGTCACAAAGCGCTCTGCCCACGTGCTTGCCTCCAAGTTCTACAGGTAAGGTGAAGGAACCAGGATCCTTCTCCTTCTTGGGCAGCTTGTTCTGGAGGATGGCACTGCACTCCTCAGTGAGGTTTACTGTTTCAAACTCACCAATTATTTTTTTGTTAGTAATGATGTCCTTCAAAAACTTTACATAAGAAGGCATAGACTGTAAAACTTTTACAAAAGGAATGTTAACATGCACTTGCTTAAGAATTTCTAAGAATTTATTAAAATGAACTTCCTGTTCCTGCTTCTTCTTAAGCCTTCGAGGGTATGGAGGTGGTGGCACATATGCAGGCACGTCAGGGCGCTTTAGGATAGGTGGAGGCCTTGGAATTTCTTCTATCTCCTCAATAATTGGCTCTAGCCTGGCTCCTGATGTGCTAGTTGGTGGTGGACCTTGGTTTGGCAGAGACTCCAGTGGAGCACTAGACTCAGTGTTCTCTACTCTCTTTGGTGTGTCCTTTGTGTTGCTTACCAAGGGTCTACTGTTAAGTCTCTGAAAGTGACTTATTTAGGACCCATTTAGCTTAAGAAGATGTACACATTTAGGTGTTTTTGTTAGCATTTAGCCTAAACCTATGCTTTAATATGAGAATTAGAAGAAGGTAGTTAATTTAGGACTTATGCACAATAGGTAGAAAAAGGGTTGAAAACCGAAGGAAAAGAATGAAAAAATAAACATTGCGAATGAATTGCGAAATCATTGCGGTGACCGCAATTATTCAAGTGAAAACCGTAAGTTGACTGATCTTTTTCTGTTAATTTCCGTATTTTCAGGGATTCGTTCTTTCTCCTCCATCCATTCTGATATACGACGTTGAAGATTGATGGTTCTCCTTGGCCCAAACGCACCTGCAAACAACTATAAAAGGGGGCCAAAGTCGGAGGTTTGATCATCATCCGAAAGCGTGAAGTCGTCTAGCAGTCCATCATTTCCACTGTTTTTCCCTTGCCGTCTGTTGGTTTTGCGAAGCTCAGCTGCTGGAGTCGATAATCTGATAGGAAGGAGAGTAGATTCTTCTTCCCTCCCGATTGGATTCATCCACGCAAGGCTGTCCTTCTTGATCCTTCATTCGACGCGATTGCGACGAGGCTTCAAGCACTATTTTACAAGTTTTCTGTCTTTCTCTTCTGTTTTACATTCTGCTTCGTACTGTTCTTTTCCTAAGTAGCTAGATTAGTTATTTCGTTGCTTTCTGTCTTGTTGCTATTCACGTTACAGCTTCTATCTGTTCAACAACAATTCCAGTAATCAAAGTTCATTTCTGCATTTCTCATTTCCCATCTTCTGCTACGGGTTTTGCTTACTGTTTTTAGCACATTTCCCTTCTAAGCATGTCTATCTTATCTACCATTTCTGTTCTCTATATATCCATGAGTAGCTAAGTCACTTAGGGGCATGCTAATGACAGAACTATAGGCTAAAAAACGTGAATCAAGTAGGCAGATTAACACTCGAACATTGATTGTATGTAAGCTTCATCCTACGGGCAATTTCGATTGGCCATCCATTTTGTCCAAAGAACTCCTAACCTCTGGAAGGAGTAAGAGTTCAGAGTCATATAATCATGCTAGCCTTTCATGGTAATCAGGAAACGGCCTAGGAATAGGCGTTTCCTTAGTACAAACTAAACACTCCTGCTTAAACAAGATGCTTAAGTCCTTACTTTGAGATCGAGTAAACTTAAGACTCTAATGCATGGAATCGGACGATACTTGAGATAGAGTGAGTTTGATGTATAGAGAGTTGATCCAATGCTTGAGAATCGTAAGAAAATGCCTATAGGATAGTCATTAGTAGCCCTTCATTCACCCATTTACACACTTTCACTGCTGTTTAATTGCGGAAACATTGCGGTCCTCGCAATTCTGCCAGATTTTTCATTCTGTTTAGCTGTTTTCTTTCTCGTTTATTAATTCCATCTCTTGTCTTTTAAGTCTAGTTTTAACTTGCATTTGTTTATGTTATATCCCTTTATACATTCAGCAAAAAGTAGATAATTAAAAACCAACTTTACCCCATCAAATTCATCCCATCTTTCTTAACAAACACACTTCGCGAATAGCTAAAAATGAGTCTCTGTGGAAAAAACGAATGAAATATACTTACTACTTGCTGTGAGACCATGTATGCTTGCATGTTCTAAGTGCTCTCTCTACACTTTTGCATAATTATCTTTACACATTGAGCACGCAACAAGTTTTTGGCGCCGCTGCCGGGGACTTATTTTAAGTGAAAACGAAGTTTGTTAAGTCTGCAACATCAAATTATTTTCCATCGAATTTGATCCATCTTCATTTCTTTTTCAGGTACCATTTAGGGTAGTTTATGAATGAGACTCCAAGTAGTGATCTAGAGTTCAACCCTGAGCCCGAGAGATTACTTAGAGCTAGGAATAGAGCCAAGAAACGTCTCTTTAAACAAACCCTTTTACCTCCAATCATTGCAGAGACTACAATTCCTCCGCAATTACCTCAAGAAGAAATGGCTGGAGTAAATCAAAACCTGGTGCCTGTCACTCGCAATCCCATTGAAATAGCGAATGACAAGGATAGCGCCATCCTTTCATATTTAGTACCTATGCCTGGGGAGCTGAACCCCAGCATAATTCGTCCTGAAATCACTGCCAACTCATTCGAGTTAAAGCCAGTGATGTTCCAAATGTTGTCCACTGTGGGGCAATTCTTTGGAATAGAAAATGAGGACCCCCATAACCACCTTAGGAACTTCTTAGGAGTTAGTGACACCTTCCTAATCCCTGAAGTTTCCCAAGAAGCCCTGAGGCTATATCTTTTCCCTTACTCTTTGAGGGACAAAGCCAAAACATGGTTAAATTCTTTACCCTCAGGATCTGTCCGCAATTGGACAGATTTAGCAGAAAAATTCCTAGTCAAATACTTCCCACCTGATAGGAATTCTACCTTTCGTGATGATATCATAAAGTTCAAACAAGCTCCAAGTGAGTCTCTTCACGAAGCTTGGACAAGATTCAAAGACCTTCTCATTAAATGTCCACACCATGGCATTCCATGGTGTATCCAAATAGAAGTGTTCTTTAAAGGATGCAACCCCAGCACCAGACAAGTTTTAAATTCATCTGCTGGAGGTTCCATGTTGTCCAAGAGTTACAACGAAGCTTATGAGATCTTGGAGAAGATCTCAACATCTCACTGTAGGTGGTCAGACGATCCAGTAGAGCCAACTAGGGCTCAAGATAAGGATGCTCTAAGCGCCATGAGCACCCAAATAAATGCCCTGACCAACCTAGTTAAGCAAATGGCTCAGGCCAATCTCCAAACCAGTGCCAATACCGCCACAGCTATGTCAATGGGCACCCAACCAAATCAAGGCGAGGCACCTATCTGTGGATTCTGTGGGGAAGGGCACCCATATGAATACTGCCCTGGGAATCCATCTTCAGTCTGCTATGTTGGAAGCCAGCAGCAGCCTAGGAATAACCCCTACTCCAACACCTATAACCCTGGTTGGAGAAACCACCCTAACCTGTCATGGGGTGGCCAACAGAACACTAACCAAAATCCTAACCAACCAAGGCCGAGTGGAACACCTGGTTTCACTCCCCAACATAACCAATCAATGTACCAAAAACCATACAATCAACCTGTAGGATCTTCTGTAGAAAACCTACTCAAGGAATATATAGCTAAGAATGATGCTACTCTTCAGAGCCAGCAAGCTACTCTTAGGAGCCTAGAGAACCAAATAGGCCAATTAGCCAATGAACTTAAAAGTAGGCCCCAAGGTAGACTCCCTGCTGATACCGAGGTACCAAGGAGAGATGGCAAAGAACAAGTTCAAGCAATTGAACTTAGAAGTGGTAGACCCTTGGTGAACAACACAAAGGACACACCAAAGAGAGTAGAGAACACTGAGTCTAGTGCTCCACTGGAGTCTCTGCCAAGCCAAGGTCCACCACCAACTAGCACATCAGGAGCCAGGCTAGAGCCAATTGTTGAGGACGTAGAAGAAATTCCAAGGCCTCCACCTATCTTAAGGCGTCCTGACGTGCCTGCATATGTGCCACCACCTCCATACCCCCGAAGGCTTAAGAAGAAGCAGGAACAGGAAGTTCATTTTAATAAATTTTTAGAAATACTTAAGCAAGTGCATGTTAACATTCCTTTTGTAGAGGTTTTACAGTCTATGCCTTCATATGTAAAGTTTTTGAAGGACATTATTACTAACAAGAAAATAATTGGTGAGTTTGAAACAGTGAACCTCACCGAGGAGTGCAGTGCCATCCTCCAGAACAAACTGCCCAAGAAGGAGAAGGATTCTGGTTCCTTCACCTTACCTGTAGAACTTGGAGGCAAGCACGTGGGCAGAGCGCTTTGTGACCTTGGCGCCAGCATAAACCTCATGCCCCTGTCCCTATTCCGCCAGTTGGGAATGGGAGAAGCACGTCCAACCACAGTCACTTTACAACTAGCAGACAGATCCATCGCATATCCAGAAGGTAAGATCGAGGATATTCTAGTTAAAGTTGACAAATTCATTTTCCTTGCAGATTTCATTGTCCTGGACTATGAGGCAGACAAGGAGGTCCCCATCCTGCTAGGTAGACCATTTCTAGCCACAGGTAGGGCACTAATAGATGTTCAAAAAGGTGAGTTAACTATGAGGGTTCATGATGAAGAGGTAAAATTTAGTGTTTATAAAGCTTTAAGGTATCCCTCTGACCTTGAATCCTGTGCTAGCATGGATGTTGTTGACTCATTAATGGAAGAACAATTAGAGCATGTATTGTTAACCAAGCATGCTAGCGAATATGTACAAGTAGATGTAGCTGACTTAAATGTATCTGACATAATGAATATGCCTGTAGATAAACCTCAACATGTATGTATGAATATAGATTTAACTGATAGAACTATAAATCCGTTAAAACCCTCCATTGAGCATCCACCTGTGTTAGAACTGAAACCACTACCTACTCACCTCAAATATGCATATTTAGGAGATAATGATACGCTGCCTGTAATTATTTCTTCTAAACTAAGTGAACAGCATGAGGTTGATTTAATTTTACTGCTTAAGCAACATAGGAAGGCTATAGCATGGACGATTGCTGATATTCGAGGCATTAGCCCTTCTTATTGCATGCACAAAATTATACTAGAGGAAGAGCACACACCTAGGGTAGATCACCAGCGTAGGTTGAACCCCTCTATGAAAGATGTAGTGAAGAAGGAAATAATCAAGTGGTTAGATGCAGGAGTAATTTTCCCCATAGCTAGTAGCCAGTGGGTGAGCCCCATCCAATGTGTACCTAAAAAGGGGGGAATAACTGTGGTAGTCAATGAGAATAACGAACTAATTCCAACAAGGACTGTCACAGGGTGGAGGGTATGTATGGATTACAGAAAATTAAATAAAGAAACTAAAAAAGACCATTTCCCTATACCGTTTATTGACCAGATGCTAGACAGAATAGCTGGTAGAGCCTACTATTGTTTCTTAGATGGCTATTCAGGCTATAATCAAATTACTATAGACCCTAAGGATCAAGAGAAGAC
Organism: Herpetospermum pedunculosum; assembly: GCA_028017165.1. Classification (NCBI taxonomy): domain Eukaryota; kingdom Viridiplantae; phylum Streptophyta; class Magnoliopsida; order Cucurbitales; family Cucurbitaceae; genus Herpetospermum; species Herpetospermum pedunculosum. The sequence goes on along the minus strand of JAPQWQ010000186.1, from coordinate 8,437,115 downwards.
CACTTTCACTTGCCCTTTTGGAACGTTTGCCTTCCGCAGAATGCCTTTTGGCTTATGCAATGCACCGGCAACTTTCCAAAGGTGCATGATGGCAATCTTCTCTGAGTTGGATGAGTCCATGATAGAAATATTTATGGATGACTTCTCAGTCTTTGGGGATTCATTTAAAACCTGTCTAGAAAACCTAGGACAAGTCCTGGCTAGGTGTGAAGAGACCAACCTAGTCCTAAATTGGGAGAAGTGCCATTTTATGGTAGATGAAGGGATTGTCTTAGGACATAGAGTGTCAAGGGCGGGTGTAGAAGTGGATAGGGCAAAAATAGAGATCATAGAGAAGTTGGTAGAGCCCCAGAATGTCAAGGCTATTAGAAGCTTCTTAGGGCACGTTGGCTTCTACAGAAGGTTCATTAAGGACTTTTCTAAGATAGCCAAGCCTCTGTGCGAGCTTCTAGAGCTAAATAGACCATTCATCTTCTCTAAGGAATGTGTAGTAGCTTGGAAAACCCTTAAGGAAGCACTAGTCACAGCACCTATCATAGTCGGACCAAATTGGGATCTCCCATTTGAGATGCTATGTGATGCCAGTGACTATGCTGTAGGAGTCATGTTAGGACAAAAGATTGACAAGCTGACACACCCTGTCTATTATGCTAGTAAGACCTTGAATGAGGCTCAATGTAATTATACAACTACAGAGAAAGAAATGCTTGCTGTAGTATTTGCTTGTGAAAAATTCAGAAACTATATTGTAGGCACTAGGACCATTGTATACACTGACCATTCTGCTTTAAAATATCTTATGAGGAAGGCTGATGCTAAGCCTAGATTGATTAGATGGGTGTTATTGCTGCAGGAATTTGATTTGGACATTCGGGACAAGAAAGGTTGTGAAAATGTGGTTGCAGATCACCTGTCTCGATTGCAGCACAATTGCGAAAAAATTGCGGAGACCGCAATTTCTGATGCTTTTATAGATGAACATGTCTTTGCTTTGGCTCATCGTGATAACGATGAGGAACCTTGGTTTGCTGACATTGCTAACTTCCTGCATCACAGGTATTACCAGTGTTCAAGGGAGGACAAGAGAAGAAGAGGTTCCTTCATGAAGCAAGGAAATTCATCTGGGATGACCCCACACTTTACAGAACCTGTGCTGATGGCTTACTAAGGAAGTGTGTTTCAGCTGCTGAAGCGAAGTCTGTGCTACAGCACTGTCACTCATCTCCTTACGGTGGACACTTTGGTGGTCAAAGGACAGCTGCGAAGGTATTTCAGAGTGGCTACTATTGGCCAACAATCTTCAAGGATGCCCACAATTATGCCCACAGCTGTGACGAATGCCAAAGGACAGGTAACCTCAGTCGCAAGGATGAGATGCCCCTCACCTACATCTTAGAGTTGGAGCTCTTTGATGTGTGGGGCATTGATTTCATGGGACCATTCCCTCCATCATCAGGTAACCTTTACATTTTAGTAGCAGTAGACTACGTGTCCAAGTGGGTAGAAGCCAAAGCATGTCCTAATAATGATGCTAAAACAGTCACTAGCTTCTTGCATAGGCACATTTTCACTAGATTTGGGACTCCTCGTGCTATCATTAGTGATGAGGGGTCACATTTCATTAATAAGGCTATGGAGAAAGTATTGGCTAAATATAACATTAGACATAGGGTCGCTACTCCCTATCACCCACACTCGAATGGCCAAGCTGAAATTTCCAATAGGGAGATAAAGAACATCCTAGAAAAGGTAGTCAAACCTAATAGGAAATACTGGTCATTTAAGCTTGAGGATGCACTTTGGGCTTATAGAACAGCATATAAGACACCCCTAGGCATGTCTCCCTATAGGTTGGTGTATGGCAAGGCTTGCCACTTGCCACTCGAGTTAGAAAACAAAGCATTTTGGGCCATGAAGGAATTAAATTTCTGTGTAAAGGATGCGGGGACATTGAGATCGTTGCAGCTACATGAACTTGATGAGCTTAGGCATATGGCCTATGAGAATGCCAAAATGTATAAAGAAAAGACCAAAATATGGCACGACAGTAGACTTAGGATCAAAGACTTTAGGAAAGGCCAACTTGTCCTATTATTTAACTCACGTTTAAAGATATTTCCAGGCAAACTAAAGTCTAGATGGTCAGGTCCATTTGTTATTACTAATGTCTTTGTTCATGGTGCAATAGAGATAAAGAACTTGCAGCAGGGTCAGCCATTTATGGTCAATGGTGCTAGGTTGAAGCACTACTATGAGGAAGGAGATGTGAAGACTCTCTCGGCCTTCCTCTTGACTGAAGCATGACAAAGAGAACGAGAGAGAACGAGTGGTTACTGTGCTCGTTTAGTCAAGGCCAATGCCTTAGTTTATTTTTTTCTGTTTTTCCGGTTATCATTTGTATGATTTGTGGTGTAATTTTAATTGCGTATTCAATGTTTGTTTTGTTTGTTTTTGCAAGGATTCGAAAGAGGGGATCAAGGAGAGTAAATCCCACTTTAAAAATCAAGAAACGGTTGAGCCAAATAAAAGATACGGACGGGCAAAGTTGGAGATTTCAATGAAATAATATCCCTGGAATTGCGCTAAAATTGCTGGATCCGCAAAAAGAGCCGTTGGGATTTTATCCGTTGCTTTTATATCCGTTGGAAGGCGCTCGAATGTTACGATTATCTCTCTCTTTGCTCTCCAAGAATTCAGCGATTCTCTCCATCTTTGATTCTTCTCTCAAGATCTTCAAGACTTAGCAATGGTGTTCACACGTGCTGAAAGATCCGCAGCCAAGAAGAAGGCTGATGACGCAGCTGAAGCGGCTGCGAGGGAAGCGCTTCTCGCCCTTGCAGACGATGGTGCCGTTCGCACCGGTCCTCTTCCCAAGCTTCCTATTCGTAGGAAGAAGTGGAGGGTGGTCACTGAGATCCCTGCTGGACCATCTGAGCCAGTGGGCACGCCCAAGAAACGCCGGTGGAGTGTCAAGACGGCCGCCGAACCAAGCACAACAAAGACTCCCTCTGTGGAGAGTCAAGAACCTGATCGTGCATCCCACGAGTCAGCCAAAGAAGGATCGTCACCGTCTGCCTCACCTACGCACAGCCCTCTCCCATCTGAACCAGTGCCAAGCGCAGAGTCGTCACCGCCTGCACAGAGCCCCGTGTTGTCTCCAGCACCTCAGAGTTCTGATCCGACACCTGCAGCAGCGCAGAGTCCTGAGCTGCCATCTTCGCCACTGAGTTCTGCGCAGACACCATCAGCAGAGCACAATTATCCACGGCCTGATCCTGAATTCCCTTATGGGGATTATCAAGAGTCCACGCAAGGCAGTGGAGATGCTGATGAAGACGAAGTCTTCTCTCCTATGAGGGAAGATAGCCCTGCCGAGCCTGCACAGCAGGACGATTCTATGGAAGAAACGTTGGGGGCATGCCTCCAGCAGATCAATATCAAGGCCAGGCTCAAGAAGAAGAAGAAGGCCAAGATTGTTAAGGCCAAAAAGTTGAAGAAAAAGGCCAAGGAGGTGCCATCGACGGACAAAGAGAGTACTGAGCCTTCGCTCAAACGCCTCAAGGTGGAGGCTGCCGAATCATCCAAACCAGCAGACAAGGGGAAGGCTAAACTCTACCCTGAAGACGAACCTCAGTCAGTGAGGTATGTTTCGTCTGATGCTGAATCCAGGGGTGCTGAGCTGAGGAAGAGAGACCTGTTGCACGAGAAAGGTTTCCTCGACCGACTCGCTGACCTGCCGCAGTTCTTGCGCGCAGGAGTGATCAACCATGGCTGGGAGGAATTCTGCAGACCGCCTAATCCAGCCTACACGAGCATGGTGTACGATTTCTACGCCAATGTGCTCAGCCCTGAGGATGGCCTATCTGTGGTCAGAGGGGTGGAAGTTGATTTCTCAGCCAAGGCCATCAATGAAGCCTTTGGTCTCAAGGGCCAAACGCACACAGATTATGCACGGATAGTTGATGAGCCGACTGAGGCCGTGCTGGAAGAGGCCATTCGCACAATTGGCCAGCCTGAAGCAGCGTGGACTGTCTCACGCAATGGGAGGCACACCTTAATGAGTGCCAATCTGACAGCAAAGGCAGCTGTTTGGTTTGCCTTTGTGAGGAGGAAGTTGTCCCCTGTGACCCACGAGACAACAATCAACCAGAGTAGATCACTGCTGGTTTATGCCATCATGCGCGGTCTCACGGTCAATGTAGGGGAGATCATGTCAGCTGCCATTGCTGAATGCGCCAGAAAAGGTAAGGGGCCATTATTTTTCCCCAACACTATAACAAAATTGTGTTTGCTTGCAGGAGTCCCCACCGAGCGCTTGGAGCAGCAGATGCCGTACACAGGCCATTTGGAGCTGCCTGCGAACCTGAGGCTGAGAAGAAAGGGGAATATGGAGTTTGAGTTGGATAGGCTGGCTGCTGAACAGTCCCTATCCATGGCCTGCTTGATGGACATGCAGAGGAGAATGGCTCAATGGGCCAACTATGCGCAGGCAAGGGATAAGGAAGTTGCAGACCAGCTGGGGTGCATCTTCCCGGACTTCCCTACCAATCTCCTAACTCCATGGGTGCCCCCACGACCAAGGCAACCAGATGAGGATGACGAGAATTGAGTGCTGGTTTGAAGTGCACTAAAGGGAGTATTGCTGTTCCCTTAGAAAAAAAAAACAATTTTTCTGCTTTCTGATAGGATCATGTGCATTATGCTGTTTTGTGTTCAACTTTTGATCTGTTTTTAATGTTTAGTTTTATGTTTTTTCTTTTGCTTAGTCTAGTCTGATGTCAGCTGAATAAGTAGGATAGTTTAGTTTTATTTTTAGGATGCATGAGTAACAGGAAAAAGCATGCTAGGGGCCTGAATCAATGTTAAATCTGCCCGGATTGGATTGCGAAATAATTGCGGTTCCCGCAATTTTTGTGACTGATTGCATGTTTTGGCCTGTCTGTTTAGTTAGGCTGTGATCTGTTATATTCTATCTGTTGCTGCTAGCATGACTACCTTATATAGCTGATCTTCAAGCATGCTGGATGAGTGTCATAGGACACGCTTTGATAGTTTACATTCGCCTCTGAATAGTGCTCAGCATGCATAAACCGTAAGTCCTTAAAACTGTCTGTTATGTTCAAATTTTCTGCTGTTGAAATAATTGCTTTTAGAATGTTTTGCCTATGCCTAGGATTTTTAGATTCTCTTTGTTTTACTGTAGACTAGATGCTTCTAGGACAAGTTTGGGGGTGTGCAACCTCAAACACTCATTGGGGACAATGAGTAGTTGAAGTTTGGGGGAGGCCACCCTAGGCCTAGGAACATTCCTCTCTTCCTTAGGACATAAGCATTCTTCTTCTCCTTTAAGAAAATTTTTTTGTGATAAATAGAAAAAAGTGAAAAATAGAATAAAGAGGGGAGTCTCTCAAAAGTGCTGAGTAATCAGTGCCAAGTGTGTAAACCACAAGTGGTATTGCATCAAAAGGCAACCCAAGGAGAGACTCCACCTAAGTAAAAAAGGAAAAAGGGAGAAATAGGGGAAGAAGAATGTATGCTTAGGAGTTATAATCTTGTGGCTTAGATGTCCTAGTTAAAAAAAAAAAAGAACTCTGATCCTTAATGAGCTAAGCACAAGGTTGTAGCTTTTAGGTTTGTCTAGGGAGATGAATGTATATCCAATGTAGTGATGCCAGGGCTTAGGTTGTTCTCTAAAAGTACCACTGTCACTGTTAATACTAAGACTGGCATGACTCTAAGGAATCCTAGGCACATTAAGAGTTAAGCTAGAAGCATGTACTGAGTCTGGAGTAAAGCTTGGTAGAATTTGAAACCTTAGGGATAGTAGCATGATATCATAGAAGTAGTTAGATCAGTAGTAAGGGGTTAACAGAAACAGCAGGTATAGTAGGCAGGTGAAGTCAGAAGAAGCTTGATAAGAGGTTAATTCTAAACTTAGAAGTGTGTCACAGGACAGCACTGCTAGAGATAGGGATATAGGGGAGTCGGTAAGTAGTTAAAGAAGATAAAACAGCAGCCTAAGTAAGTCCTTAGTATGCTTGAGGACAAGCAAAGCCTTAAGTTTGGGGGTGTGTTAAGTCTCTGAAAGTGACTTATTTAGGACCCATTTAGCTTAAGAAGATGTACACATTTAGGTGTTTTTGTTAGCATTTAGCCTAAACCTATGCTTTAATATGAGAATTAGAAGAAGGTAGTTAATTTAGGACTTATGCACAATAGGTAGAAAAAGGGTTGAAAACCGAAGGAAAAGAATGAAAAAATAAACATTGCGAATGAATTGCGAAATCATTGCGGTGACCGCAATTATTCAAGTGAAAACCGTAAGTTGACTGATCTTTTTCTGTTAATTTCCGTATTTTCAGGGATTCGTTCTTTCTCCTCCATCCATTCTGATATACGACGTTGAAGATTGATGGTTCTCCTTGGCCCAAACGCACCTGCAAACAACTATAAAAGGGGGCCAAAGTCGGAGGTTTGATCATCATCCGAAAGCGTGAAGTCGTCTAGCAGTCCATCATTTCCACTGTTTTTCCCTTGCCGTCTGTTGGTTTTGCGAAGCTCAGCTGCTGGAGTCGATAATCTGATAGGAAGGAGAGTAGATTCTTCTTCTCTCCCGATTGGATTCATCCACGCAAGGCTGTCCTTCTTGATCCTTCATTCGACGCGATTGCGACGAGGCTTCAAGCACTATTTTACAAGTTTTCTGTCTTTCTCTTCTGTTTTACATTCTGCTTCGTACTGTTCTTTTCCTAAGTAGCTAGATTAGTTATTTCGTTGCTTTCTGTCTTGTTGCTATTCACGTTACAGCTTCTATCTGTTCAACAACAATTCCAGTAATCAAAGTTCATTTCTGCATTTCTCATTTCCCATCTTCTGCTACGGGTTTTGCTTACTGTTTTTAGCATATTTCCCTTCTAAGCATGTCTATCTTATCTACCATTTCTGTTCTCTATATATCCATGAGTAGCTAAGTCACTTAGGGGCATGCTAATGACAGAACTATAGGCTAAAAAACGTGAATCAAGTAGGCAGATTAACACTCGAACATTGATTGTATGTAAGCTTCATCCTACGGGCAATTTCGATTGGCCATCCATTTTGTCCAAAGAACTCCTAACCTCTGGAAGGAGTAAGAGTTCAGAGTCATATAATCATGCTAGCCTTTCATGGTAATCAGGAAACGGCCTAGGAATAGGCGTTTCCCTAGTACAAACTAAACACTCCTGCTTAAACAAGATGCTTAAGTCCTTACTTTGAGATCGAGTAAACTTAAGACTCTAATGCATGGAATCGGACGATACTTGAGATAGAGTGAGTTTGATGTATAGAGAGTTGATCCAATGCTTGAGAATCGTAAGAAAATGCCTATAGGATAGTCATTAGTAGCCCTTCATTCACCCATTTACACACTTTCACTGCTGTTTAATTGCGGAAACATTGCGGTCCTCGCAATTCTGCCAGATTTTTCATTCTGTTTAGCTGTTTTCTTTCTCGTTTATTAATTCCATCTCTTGTCTTTTAAGTCTAGTTTTAACTTGCATTTGTTTATGTTATATCCCTTTATACATTCAGCAAAAAGTAGATAATTAAAAACCAACTTTACCCCATCAAATTCATCCCATCTTTCTTAACAAACACACTTCGCGAATAGCTAAAAATGAGTCTCTGTGGAAAAAACGAATGAAATATACTTACTACTTGCTGTGAGACCATGTATGCTTGCATGTTCTAAGTGCTCTCTCTACACTTTTGCATAATTATCTTTACACATTGAGCACGCAACAAGTTTTTGGCGCCGCTGCCGGGGACTTATTTTAAGTGAAAACGAAGTTTGTTAAGTCTGCAACATCAAATTATTTTCCATCGAATTTGATCCATCTTCATTTCTTTTTCAGGTACCATTTAGGGTAGTTTATGAATGAGACTCCAAGTAGTGATCTAGAGTTCAACCCTGAGCCCGAGAGATTACTTAGAGCTAGGAATAGAGCCAAGAAACGTCTCTTTAAACAAACCCTTTTACCTCCAATCATTGCAGAGACTACAATTCCTCCGCAATTACCTCAAGAAGAAATGGCTGGAGTAAATCAAAACCTGGTGCCTGTCACTCGCAATCCCATTGAAATAGCGAATGACAAGGATAGCGCCATCCTTTCATATTTAGTACCTATGCCTGGGGAGCTGAACCCCAGCATAATCCGTCCTGAAATCACTGCCAACTCATTCGAGTTAAAGCCAGTGATGTTCCAAATGTTGTCCACTGTGGGGCAATTCTTTGGAATAGAAAATGAGGACCCCCATAACCACCTTAGGAACTTCTTAGGAGTTAGTGACACCTTCCTAATCCCTGGAGTTTCCCAAGAAGCCCTGAGGCTATATCTTTTCCCTTACTCTTTGAGGGACAAAGCCAAAACATGGTTAAATTCTTTACCCTCAGGATCTGTCCGCAATTGGACAGATTTAGCAGAAAAATTTCTAGTCAAATACTTCCCACCTGATAGGAATTCTACCTTTCGTGATGATATCATAAAGTTCAAACAAGCTCCAAGTGAGTCTTTTCACGAAGCTTGGACAAGATTCAAAGACCTTCTCATTAAATGTCCACACCATGGCATTCCATGGTGTATCCAAATAGAAGTGTTCTTTAAAGGATGCAACCCCAGCACCAGACAAGTTTTAAATTCATCTGCTGGAGGTTCCATGTTGTCCAAGAGTTACAACGAAGCTTATGAGATCTTGGAGAAGATCTCAACATCTCACTGTAGGTGGTCAGACGATCCAGTAGAGCCAACTAGGGCTCAAGATAAGGATGCTCTAAGCGCCATGAGCACCCAAATAAATGCCCTGACCAACCTAGTTAAGCAAATGGCTCAGGCCAATCTCCAAACCAGTGCCAATACCGCCACAGCTATGTCAATGGGCACCCAACCAAATCAAGGCGAGGCACCTATCTGTGGATTCTGTGGGGAAGGGCACCCATATGAATACTGCCCTGGGAATCCATCTTCAGTCTGCTATGTTGGAAGCCAGCAGCAGCCTAGGAATAACCCCTACTCCAACACCTATAACCCTGGTTGGAGAAACCACCCTAACCTGTCATGGGGTGGCCAACAGAACACTAACCAAAATCCTAACCAACCAAGGCCGAGTGGAACACCTGGTTTCACTCCCCAACATAACCAATCAATGTACCAAAAACCATACAATCAACCTGTAGGATCTTCTGTAGAAAACCTACTCAAGGAATATATAGCTAAGAATGATGCTACTCTTCAGAGCCAGCAAGCTACTCTTAGGAGCCTAGAGAACCAAATAGGCCAATTAGCCAATGAACTTAAAAGTAGGCCCCAAGGTAGACTCCCTGCTGATACCGAGGTACCAAGGAGAGATGGCAAAGAACAAGTTCAAGCAATTGAACTTAGAAGTGGTAGACCCTTGGTGAACAACACAAAGGACACACCAAAGAGAGTAGAGAACACTGAGTCTAGTGCTCCACTGGAGTCTCTGCCAAGCCAAGGTCCACCACCAACTAGCACATCAGGAGCCAGGCTAGAGCCAATTGTTGAGGACGTAGAAGAAATTCCAAGGCCTCCACCTATCTTAAGGCGTCCTGACGTGCCTGCATATGTGCCACCACCTCCATACCCCCGAAGGCTTAAGAAGAAGCAGGAACAGGAAGTTCATTTTAATAAATTTTTAGAAATACTTAAGCAAGTGCATGTTAACATTCCTTTTGTAGAGGTTTTACAGTCTATGCCTTCATATGTAAAGTTTTTGAAGGACATTATTACTAACAAGAAAATAATTGGTGAGTTTGAAACAGTGAACCTCACCGAGGAGTGCAGTGCCATCTGATAGCTCCATTTTGGAGCTATATTTATGTCCCTAATTCACGTTTATTATTGGCTTAATCTTGCTTTTATGTAATTATTGTAGGTATTCTCGGTGTTTCGCTCTCGAGAGCGTTTCGGCGCGTTTCGGAGCTTAGCATCGCGATTTAAAGGCATAAGAACGCTTCCCGGGAAGATCCATGCATTGAGATGAAGTTTGGGCGCTTTTGGGAAATTGAAGGCGAAATTCCATGCAAAAACCCGAGAGCTAGCGTCGAGCGACAGCGTCGCGACGCTAGCTCGACGCTGCCCAGCGTCGAGACGCTGCCTTAGCGTCTCGACGCTCCGAAGTCTGAAGCGCTGAATTGAAGAAAAAACCCGAGAGCAAGCGTCGAGTGATAGCGTCTCGACGCTAGCTCGACGCCGCACAAGCGTCTCGACGCCGTGCGAGCGTCTCGACGCCACCCCGAGCGCGCGCGGATTATTTAGGGCGCAGCGTCGAGACGCTGCCCTAGCGTCTCGACGCTACGACGGACTACTTAACATTTTTGTCCGATTTTAGCCGCCATTATCATCTTCCACCTCGAGCTCCGCGCCTGATTTGACGTCCAGCAGCCATTTTCCACCATGGGAGGGGCTATGAAGCTCGATTTGAAGCCGTCCCACACCACACAAGTCATGAGTGAGTAGATTTACCGTTTTTGGCTCGGGATTGTAGGGATAAATGTAGTAAGGACTCTTGGTGAGGTTGTAGGATTAAAATTCTGAATTGGTTGGATTTTTATTGAATTGAATTCTATTTCTTTGCTTAATCTATGAGCATGTTTGGATGATTTAGGACTAGGCACCCTTGATTTTGAGCATGTCCATTAGTTAAAGGATTTGATGCCGTGCCTCTCGTTTCCGCCAAGTAACAAGGAATTGTGGCTCCTTGAGCGTATTGGCGTCCTTACGCTCTTGATGTTCATTCTTCCCGAATTAGAATTCCAAATCGACATACTAATTTCGCGTCCAAATTAGATAGTCGTCACGGTTAGCTTGTTGCTACCGTTCGGTCTTGGGAGAGCGTTGGCCGCCAATGTCCGAACGGTATGCTTGATTAGCATAATTAATTATGTTTAATTAAATCCATGGAGCATGTCCGGGTTATTTATTAATTTTGGACGAGCCGTGCATTCGTTAAAATTACTTAGCCATTACACGCGTCAATCTATGATCTAAGAGGTTTGCTAGATTTATTCCCGATCGTCCCGAGTCGGAAACTCCGTTAGCTAAATTCTCTATTTGCTTTGTTCCAATTTAGTCACGTAAAACCAACAATTTCCCCTTATTTCACCTATATTAATTGTTTGCAAATTTAATTAAGATTAAGTCAAAATACCTTAATTCCCTGTGGATCGACCCCGTTACTACTATTCTACAAATAGTTTAGTGATTTCGGGCACTTATAAATTCATTTTGGCGGGTCTCGACAACCCGATGATTGGCGATAGTTCAATAATATCGTTACCAAAATTGGCGCCGTTGCCGGGGAGCTAAGTGTAATTCGGCCTGATTTAAATTTGATTTGTTAACTTTTAATTTTTACTATAAAAAATTCTGTTATTTCTTTTATTATTTGCAATTTTGATCTGTTTGTTTAAGTGTGCTAGAAGTGCCAAATTTTTATTGAGAAAATGGAGATTGGTGATGAGATTGGAGTCCCAAAAACGCTCAGACAATGGACATCATTTGCTATGGGCCACCAACCTTCTTGTATTTCCTACCCGGAAATTTCAGGTGAGTTTGTGCTTAAATCTGGTGTGATTAACCTTTTACCCTCTTTTTGTGGTGAAGCAGAAGAAGATCCTTACAAACATCTCAAGGAGTTTCAAATGGTAAGCTCCGCGATGAAGCCTGGCGACATAACAAAAGATCAGCTCTACCTGAGAGCTTTTCCATTCACCCTGAAAGGTGAAGCTCGAGATTGGCTGCATTACTTGCCATCGGGGACCATCTTTACTTGGGAGAAGTTGCAGAGTCTATTCTTGGAAAGGTATTTCCCTGCTTCAAAAGCCAGAGCCGTGAAAAAAGATATACGACAATTTGAGCAAGGAAAGGACGAGGCATTTTACGAGTGTTGGGAGAGGTTCATTAAACTCTGTGAAAAATGTCCGAACCACTTGATAGCGGAAGTCTCGCTTATCGAATGCTTCTATGATGGGTTGCTCACGCATGACCGCCAGATGCTTGATGCGGCAAGTGGAGGAGTCCTTTGGGAGAAAACGCCTGCGGAAGCTCGTCAGTTGATCTCCAACATAGCTGAGAACCGTCGCCAGTACGGAGGAAGAAACGAACATTCTAAGATGTCTTCCGACATAGAAGTGCTCAAAGAACAAGTTTCTCAGGTATTTGGTTTAGTTCATACGATGAAAGAAAAATCATCTCAGGATGTTTCTTCTATTTCAGGTAAAGCCATTGAAAGCATGTTCAAATCGCTCATGGAAGCTAGCGATGAGACAAGATCGCAGATTAAGTCTCTAAGAGATGAATTCTCAGAGGTAAAGGAAAGAATGAGTAGAATTGAATCCAAAGCGGAAGGGGTTAGTGCGATAAACCTCAGAAGTGGTAAAGAAGTGCCATCTCAAACCACTCCCGTGAGTCCTCCATTTACCTCAGAGATATCTCCAGATAAGTGTTCTCAAGCACCCTCTGAAACTGTTGTAACGCCTCCTCCTGTTATTTCTATGAAGTCTTACACTCCCGTTGCTCCTTTTCCTAGTAGGCTTGCAAGGCCATCTAAGGAGGCCAACAACGCGGACGTACTTGAGACGTTGAGGAAAGTTGGGATCAATATACCGCTACTTGATGCAATTCAGCAAATCCCAAGGTACGCTAAATTCCTTAAGGAGATGTGCACTATGAAGAGGAAGACTAAAAGTGCTGAGAGAGTCGTGGTAAGCAAGAATGTTTCTGCCCTGCTAACCCAAGGTATTCCAAGCAAATGCCAGGACCCAGGTATGTTCCTCTTGCCATGTACTATAGGGGATAGAGAAATCGAGCACGCTATGCTAGACTTAGGAGCTTCAATCAATGTTATGCCATACTCAGTCTACAAGAGCCTCGGTTTAGAAGGTATGCAGGAAACTAGTATAGTTATCCAGTTAGCTAATAGGTCTTCTATTCATCCTCTAGGGTTAATTGAGGACGTGTTAGTTAAGGTTAAGGATTTAATCTTCCCTGCTGATTTTTATGTGATAAATTTGGAAGAAAACACATCCACCACATCTGTTTTACTTGGTAGACCATTCATGAAAACCGCTAAAACGAAAATTAATGTGCATGATGGAACTTTGTCTGTTGAGTATGAAGGGGATGTGTTCGAATTTAATGTATTTGATGCCATGAAACAACGTGCTGATGTGCATTCTGTCTGTAAAATTGATCTGATAGATACTTTAGAACAAGAAGAATGCATGACTGTTGTTGATGGGGATGACCCACTCGTTTTTACTGAAATTGTTGGCGAAGTTGAAAGTAGTGTTCCCATATTGACCGATTTGTCTGAACAACCTACTTTTGCTTTAGAGACATGTGAAAAGCCAACTAAAATATTACCATCTCTTTTGCAGGCTCCCAAGTTGGAATTGAAGGAGTTGCCGGGTCATCTCAAGTACGTGTACTTGGGTGAGGTGGAGACACTTCCGGTAATTATCTCCAAGGAGCTCACATCGGAGCAAGAAGGCGAGTTGGTCGAGGTTTTGAAAAAGAACAAAAGAGCCATGGGATGGACATTGGCAGACTTGCACGGGTTGAGTCCAGTACTGTGCATGCACAAGATTCGGCTGGATGAGGGAGCAAAGCCATCCCGAGAGCCTCAGAGGAGACTGAACCCTGCAATGAAAGAGGTAGTGTTGTCTGAGATACACAAACTCCTGGATGCAGGTATTATCTTTCCCATTTCTGATAGCCAATGGGTTAGCCCTATTCATGTTGTACCTAAAAAGACGGGCATAACTGTTATTAGAAATGATAAGGGGGAGTTAGTACCTAAGAGAGTACAAAATGGGTGGAGAATGTGTATTGATTTTAGAAAATTGAATGACGTGACTAAGAAGGACCACTTTCCTATTCCCTTCATAGATCAAATGGTGGAGCGTTTAGCTGGGAAACCATTCTTCTGTTTTCTTGATGGTTTTTCTGGGTTTTATCAAATTCCCATAGCCCAGGAAGACCAGGAAATAACTACTTTTACTTGTCCATTCGGAACTTACGCATATAGGAGAATGCCCTTTGGGCTTTGTAATGCTCCAGGGACTTTTCAGCGATGCATGATGAGCATATTTTCTGAATTTGTAGAAAAATGCATCGAAGTCTTTATGGATGATTTTACTGTATATGGAAGTTCATTTAAAGATTGCCTGTTTAACTTGTCTAGAGTCATGGAAAGATGCATCGAAACTAATCTTGTTTTAAATTTTGAAAAGTGTCATTTCATGGCCAGTCAGGGCATAGTCTTGGGTCATGTTGTGTCTGCTAAGGGGATAGAGGTTGATAAAGCTAAGATTGATGTCATATCTGATTTACCTTACCCCACAAATCTTCGGGAAGTACGTTCTTTTCTTGGTCATGCAGGTTTTTACCGCAGGTTCATTAAAGACTTCTCGAAGATAGTGACTCCGATGACAAGCTTGCTGAAAAAGGATGTTCCATTCTGTTTTGACAACCAATGCAAGCTTGCCTTTGACGTTCTGAAAAAGTGCTTGACCAACGCACCCATCATTCATCCACCGCAGTGGGGGACCCCTTTCGAGATTATGTGCGATGCAAGCAATTATGCCGTAGGCGCTGTGTTGGGCCAGAGGATAGACAAGAAGAGCCACGTGATTTATTATGCCTCTTGGACGCTCAATTCCGCGCAGATCGGTTACACAACAACAGAGAAGGAGCTGCTTTCCATAGTTTTCGCTCTTGATAAGTTTCGGCCATATATTCTTGGATCTAAAGTAATTGTTTTTTCTGATCATGCAGCGGTTCGTTACTTGATGAACAAGAAAGACTCGAAGCCTAGACTGCTCAGATGGGTATTATTACTCCAGGAGTTCGACGTCTCTGTTCAGGACAGAAAAGGATCAGAAAACACAGTTGCTGACCACTTGAGCCGTATTGTGCGTAATGAGGACGATCTGCCTCTGAATGACGAATTCCCTGACGAAGTCCTTTTCCAGGTAAGTGTGGAGACACCATGGTACGCCGACATTGTCAACTACTTGGTCACAGGTACGTTCCCATTCGATTTTTCATATAATCAAAGAGCTAAGCTGAAAAGCGAAGCCAAAACATATGTTTGGGAAGAGCCCATTTTATGGAAGTTTTGTGCTGACCAAGTAATTAGGAAGTGCGTCCCTAAGTCTGAACATAGGTCCATCCTTACCTTTTGCCATGAATTTGCATGCGGGGGACACTTCGGGCAAAATAGAACTGCGAGAAAAATTTTAGATTGTGGGTTTTTCTGGCCATCGTTGTTTAAGGACTGTTTTGAGTTTTGTAAATCCTGTGATCAGTGTCAGAGAAAAGGGACCATCACTAGTAGGAATGAAATGCTCCAAAACCCCATTTTAACTTGTGAAATTTTTGACGTTTGGGGTATGGACTTTATGGGACCCTTCCCCCCTTCATTTGGTTTTGTCTATATCTTATTGGCTGTGGACTACGTATCTAAATGGGTGGAAGCTAAAGCCACCAAAGTTGATACCGCTAATGTTGTTTCCAGTTTTGTCAAGTCTAACATTTTTAGCAGATATGGAGTTCCACGAGCCATCATAAGTGACCAGGGGAGCCACTTCTGCAACAAAACGATCCAGGCCTTGTGATAACTCCATTTTGGAGCTATTAAATACGTCCTAATTATAGCTAAAGACCGCTTCCAATTGATTAAATGTATCTCTTTTGTAGGAGAAAAGCGGCAAAGAGCTCGTGCGTCCATTGGGCGTGTTCGAGAGCTTAAAGCAGAGTTTTAGCGCCCCGGGAATGCATCGGGAAGAGGGGAGTTTGTTCCGTGAAGAAACGGGCCAAAACAGCCTTGGAGAGGCAAAGCATCAGCCCCAAACCCGAGAGCCAGCGTCGAGACGCTGGCTCAACGCTGGAAAAACCCGAGAGCAGGCGTCGAGTGATAGCGTCGAGACGCTAGCTCGACGCTGCCCTGGCGTCGAGACCCTGCTTGGCGTCGAGACGCTCCGGAGGAGGCGCGCGCAGGAAATTCATCGGGGCAGCGTCGCGACGCTGGCCTTGCGTCGCGACGCCAGCGCGCGCGCGCGCGGATCACTTAGGGCACAGCGTCGAGACGCTGGCCTAGCGTCTCGACGCTACGACGATTACAGCAGCTAAAAGACGATTTTCTGCATATTTTTTGGAGAGCTTTTTCTTCTTCTTCTTCCAAGCGATTCCGGCGATTCTTCCCTTCTTCTTCCCCATTTTCTCTCTACTTTCCGTGGAGCTCCGCCATTGTTGGCATGCGAGTGAGCTCCATTCCCATTGTAATAGGTAGATGAACTCTTCCATGGTCGTTGGTGGAGCGGGATTGACGATCCGCGCCATGAGCGGCTAAGGTAAGGGTGACGGTTTGGGATTTTGTTTAGGGGAATTTTGTTAGACATTATTGCTTTGATAATCTGAATTTAGATTGCATATTGGTTCTGTTTACGTGCATTTGTTTACCTTGCTTAATCCAACGCGCATGTTAAATTATGTTGATTGACACTCGGATAGTTTCGCATGTTGTGTATGTTAAAGAGTAGCGATGCCGTGCCTCTCACTGCTCGACTAAGTAACACAGGTAAATAGAACTAAATCGAAGTATCGGGTCGGGTAGGATAATTGTTGGTTGCATACGGCGTTTGCGGGCAACCTACTAGCAATTAGAATTCACGCTCGAATGTTCGTCGCGGTTAGCTAGTAACTGTCTAAATTCATCTTAGGACTGATCATCTTAATGTGAGATTAGATAACGTGTAATTAGGACTGTGTGGCCTAATTAAAATCCATGAAGTCGGCTACTTTGGGGCTTCTCTGGTAGTCGTCCGCGTGCATAGTAAACTGAATTCCATGTTATTAGAATTAAATGATAAGTTGTATTTGTCTAGCAATTGACGCCGAGACTCCCCAAACCGTGCACGCGTTTTCTACATATTATTTCTTTCTTCCGTAAGCTTTCGTGTTGATTTCTTTGCATGATTAAAACCCCCCGTTACCAATTAATCGATCAAATCCAAATTTCATTAGTAAATTCAACTCTCCTATTCCTTGGATCGACCCTGTTACCACTGGCTGCAAAGCCTTGGCAATAGGCATTATAAATTTATTTTGGCAAGCCTCGACAGCTTGAATTTATAGCGATAGTTCAAAAATATCGTCTACCACCTTGATGAGGAAATATGGGGTCAATCATAAAATCTCTACCCCGTATCATCCTCAGACCAATGGTCAAGCGGAGGTTTCCAATCGAGAGGTGAAGAGCATCCTCGAGAAAACAGTAAGTCCAGGAAGGAAGGATTGGAGCCTCAGGCTGGACGACGCTTTGTGGGCTTATCGTACGGCTTACAAAACCCCCATAGGGATGTCTCCCTACCGGATGGTTTATGGTAAAGCCTGTCACCTCCCCGTGGAGATTGACTTGGCGGGCGAGGAAAGACTCCTCAAATTGCAAGAACTGGAGGAGCTTCGCCTGGATGCATATGAGAACTCGAAGACCTACAAGGAAAAGACAAAAATGTTCCACGACAGACGAGTCGTCAGGAAACACTTCGAAGTTGGTCAGAAAGTCCTCTTGTTCAACTCCCGCTTGAAGTTCATGCCAGGTAAACTTCGTTCCAGGTGGCTTGGTCCTTTCATTATCACTGATGCTCATCACTATGGTGCAGTCAAGATTCAGAGCCTGGATACAGAAAAAGAATACACGGTGAATGGCCAGCGATTAAAGATCTTTCATGAGGGAATGTCAGAGGACTTCGACGACCATGCTTACTTGAAAGAGCCTGATTATGAGAAAGGATAAATTGAGTTTTGGTAAAGTCGAGCAATCGACTCTAAAAATTTGCGCTACTCGGAGGCACCCGAGCTTGAACTGTACATGCTTTTTGTTTACTTACCGTCTTTAGGATTAGTTTAGATTTCTATTCTGATGTTGTGAATTTCCAGGTGAAACAATGGCTCATCCTTGCGGTTTTTGGCTAAGGTTTAAGCGCGCCCCACAACCCTCTAAGTCACAACTCAGGGAAGGTTTTCTTTCCTTTTTGTTTTGACTGTGCATATTTGGTCCAATGAGGACATTGTCAATTTCTAAGTTGGGGGTGGTGGGTTGTGCCTTATAGTGATTGTCGAGTTTAGTTGTGGAATCCTGATTTACTTGTTGAGTTATGGTGAAAGCATGCTAGTCTGACTATGAAATTCTGTGATGTACTGCTGAGGTCTTCGTATTTGTATTTGTCATGAAATTCAGCATAATTGCATATGTTAAGGCCATTTTGAAAATTTTTTTCAAAAAAAATATTTCCCTGTTTAAGCTTCGCATGTTAGCTCTCTATCTTGAATCTGTGGGTTTAGTGTAGCTCTGTTTGTTTTGAAATTCGTTGTCACCTCGAAAGGCAACCTTAGGATGGGCCAAGATTCGCTTTTGTTTGTAACCCGTGCGCTTAAAATTTTAATATGATGCTTAGACTTAAAGAAGAATGAATGCAAGTTTATAAAAAGAAAATAATCTCGTGAGGCGTTCCTCCTTCTTGAGTTACCTTAGTAGCCAGGGGCGGTCGTGTAACCCACGGTCGCCACTGCATGAAAAGGATGCACAAAGAAGTGAACGCTAGTCCTTAAAAATGTGAATTTTGCCCGTAGTCGGATGCACTGTGCAATGAAATTGCAGGCAAGCTGAAACGAAAGTAAGATTGACATGTTAGGCGCTCATGAAGATAAGTTCAATGAAATTGAGAAAAAGATGCCTTGCGTTATATTACTTGCATAAGCGATGAACTGCCCTTAGACTGTTCTGTTAAGCCATAAGTAGGGGGAAAGCGAAATTTTAGGATAGATAGAGCCGTTCTAAGCCTGTTGAAATCTAAGATCGAGGAGCTAAGTCCGAGGCGTAAATAGGGAAACATCTTTAAATTTTCCAAATTGTTCTTTACCAATGCATGCATGCAGCTGTTCTTTCAAATGCAATTGCCTTGTCTTTTCCAGTATTGAGAATCGAGTCCCTAGCATGCATTCTCGTTCCATTTAATTAATCAGAATTCCACCTTGCTCGAGGACTAGCAAGATTTAAGTTGGGGGTGTTTGATAGCTCCATTTTGGAGCTATATTTATGTCCCTAATTCACGTTTATTATTGGCTTAATCTTGCTTTTATGTAATTATTGTAGGTATTCTCGGTGTTTCGCTCTCGAGAGCGTTTCGGCGCGTTTCGGAGCTTAGCATCGCGATTTAAAGGCATAAGAACGCTTCCCGGGAAGATCCATGCATTGAGATGAAGTTTGGGCGCTTTTGGGAAATTGAAGGCGAAATTCCATGCAAAAACCCGAGAGCTAGCGTCGAGCGACAGCGTCGCGACGCTAGCTCGACGCTGCCCAGCGTCGAGACGCTGCCTTAGCGTCTCGACGCTCCGAAGTCTGAAGCGCTGAATTGAAGAAAAAACCCGAGAGCAAGCGTCGAGTGATAGCGTCTCGACGCTAGCTCGACGCCGCACAAGCGTCTCGACGCCGTGCGAGCGTCTCGACGCCACCCCGAGCGCGCGCGCGGATTATTTAGGGCGCAGCGTCGAGACGCTGCCCTAGCGTCTCGACGCTACGACGGACTACTTAACATTTTTGTCCGATTTTAGCCGCCATTATCATCTTCCACCTCGAGCTCCGCGCCTGATTTGACGTCCAGCAGCCATTTTCCACCATGGGAGGGGCTATGAAGCTCGATTTGAAGCCGTCCCACACCACACAAGTCATGAGTGAGTAGATTTACCGTTTTTGGCTCGGGATTGTAGGGATAAATGTAGTAAGGACTCTTGGTGAGGTTGTAGGATTAAAATTCTGAATTGGTTGGATTTTTATTGAATTGAATTCTATTTCTTTGCTTAATCTATGAGCATGTTTGGATGATTTAGGACTAGGCACCCTTGATTTTGAGCATGTCCATTAGTTAAAGGATTTGATGCCGTGCCTCTCGTTTCCGCCAAGTAACAAGGAATTGTGGCTCCTTGAGCGTATTGGCGTCCTTACGCTCTTGATGTTCATTCTTCCCGAATTAGAATTCCAAATCGACATACTAATTTCGCGTCCAAATTAGATAGTCGTCACGGTTAGCTTGTTGCTACCGTTCGGTCTTGGGAGAGCGTTGGCCGCCAATGTCCGAACGGTATGCTTGATTAGCATAATTAATTATGTTTAATTAAATCCATGGAGCATGTTCGGGTTATTTATTAATTTTGGACGAGCCGTGCATTCGTTAAAATTACTTAGCCATTACACGCGTCAATCTATGATCTAAGAGGTTTGCTAGATTTATTCCCGATCGTCCCGAGTCGGAAACTCCGTTAGCTAAATTCTCTATTTGCTTTGTTCCAATTTAGTCACGTAAAACCAACAATTTCCCCTTATTTCACCTATATTAATTGTTTGCAAATTTAATTAAGATTAAGTCAAAATACCTTAATTCCCTGTGGATCGACCCCGTTACTACTATTCTACAAATAGTTTAGTGATTTCGGGCACTTATAAATTCATTTTGGCGGGTCTCGACAACCCGATGATTGGCGATAGTTCAATAATATCGTTACCACCATCCTCCAGAACAAACTGCCCAAGAAGGAGAAGGATCCTGGTTCCTTCACCTTACCTGTAGAACTTGGAGGCAAGCACGTGGGCAGAGCGCTTTGTGACCTGGGCGCCAGCATAAACCTCATGCCCCTGTCCCTATTCCGCCAGTTGGGAATGGGAGAAGCACGTCCAACCACAGTCACTTTACAACTAGCAGACAGATCCATCGCATATCCAGAAGGTAAGATCGAGGATATTCTAGTTAAAGTTGACAAATTCATTTTCCTTGCAGATTTCATTGTCCTGGACTATGAGGCAGACAAGGAGGTCCCCATCCTGCTAGGTAGACCATTTCTAGCCACAGGTAGGGCACTAATAGATGTTCAAAAAGGTGAGTTAACTATGAGGGTTCATGATGAAGAGGTAAAATTTAGTGTTTATAAAGCTTTAAGGTATCCCTCTGACCTTGAATCCTGTGCTAGCATGGATGTTGTTGACTCATTAATGGAAGAACAATTAGAGCATGTATTGTTAACCAAGCATGCTAGCGAATATGTACAAGTAGATGTAGCTGACTTAAATGTATCTGACATAATGAATATGCCTGTAGATAAACCTCAACATGTATGTATGAATATAGATTTAACTGATAGAACTAAAAATCAGTTAAAACCCTCCATTGAGCATCCACCTGTGTTAGAACTGAAACCACTACCTACTCACCTCAAATATGCATATTTAGGAGATAATGATACGCTGCCTGTAATTATTTCTTCTAAACTAAGTGAACAGCATGAGGTTGATTTAATTTTACTGCTTAAGCAACATAGGAAGGCTATAGCATGGACGATTGCTGATATTCGAGGCATTAGCCCTTCTTATTGCATGCACAAAATTATACTAGAGGAAGAGCACACACCTAGGGTAGATCACCAGCGTAGGTTGAACCCCTCTATGAAAGAGGTAGTGAAGAAGGAAATAATCAAGTGGTTAGATGCAGGAGTAATTTTCCCCATAGCTAGTAGCCAGTGGGTGAGCCCCATCCAATGTGTACCTAAAAAGGGGGGAATAACTGTGGTAGTCAATGAGAATAACGAACTAATTCCAACAAGGACTGTCACAGGGTGGAGGGTATGTATGGATTACAGAAAATTAAATAAAGAAACTAAAAAAGACCATTTCCCTATACCGTTTATTGACCAGATGCTAGACAGAATAGCTGGTAGAGCCTACTATTGTTTCTTAGATGGCTATTCAGGCTATAATCAAATTACTATAGACCCTAAGGATCAAGAGAAGACCACTTTCACTTGCCCTTTTGGAACGTTTGCCTTCCGCAGAATGCCTTTTGGCTTATGCAATGCACCGGCAACTTTCCAAAGGTGCATGATGGCAATCTTCTCTGAGTTGGATGAGTCCATGATAGAAATATTTATGGATGACTTCTCAGTCTTTGGGGATTCATTTAAAACCTGTCTAGAAAACCTAGGACAAGTCCTGGCTAGGTGTGAAGAGACCAACCTAGTCCTAAATTGGGAGAAGTGCCATTTTATGGTAGATGAAGGGATTGTCTTAGGACATAGAGTGTCAAGGGCGGGTGTAGAAGTGGATAGGGCAAAAATAGAGATCATAGAGAAGTTGGTAGAGCCCCAGAATGTCAAGGCTATTAGAAGCTTCTTAGGGCACGCTGGCTTCTACAGAAGGTTCATTAAGGACTTTTCTAAGATAGCCAAGCCTCTGTGCGAGCTTCTAGAGCTAAATAGACCATTCATCTTCTCTAAGGAATGTGTAGTAGCTTGGAAAACCCTTAAGGAAGCACTAGTCACAGCACCTATCATAGTCGGACCAAATTGGGATCTCCCATTTGAGATGCTATGTGATGCCAGTGACTATGCTGTAGGAGTCATGTTAGGACAAAAGATTGACAAGCTGACACACTCTGTCTATTATGCTAGTAAGACCTTGAATGAGGCTCAATGTAATTATACAACTACAGAGAAAGAAATGCTTGCTGTAGTATTTGCTTGTGAAAAATTCAGAAACTATATTGTAGGCACTAGGACCATTGTATACACTGACCATTCTGCTTTAAAATATCTTATGAGGAAGGCTGATGCTAAGCCTAGATTGATTAGATGGGTGTTATTGCTGCAGGAATTTGATTTGGACATTCGGGACAAGAAAGGTTGTGAAAATGTGGTTGCAGATCACCTGTCTCGATTGCAGCACAATTGCGAAAAAATTGCGGAGACCGCAATTTCTGATGCTTTTATAGATGAACATGTCTTTGCTTTGGCTCATCGTGATAACGATGAGGAACCTTGGTTTGCTGACATTGCTAACTTCCGTGCATCACAGGTATTACCAGTGTTCAAGGGAGGACAAGAGAAGAAGAGGTTCCTTCATGAAGCAAGGAAATTCATCTGGGATGACCCCACACTTTACAGAACCTGTGCTGATGGCTTACTAAGGAAGTGTGTTTCAGCTGCTGAAGCGAAGTCTGTGCTACAGCACTGTCACTCATCTCCTTACGGTGGACACTTTGGTGGTCAAAGGACAGCTGCGAAGGTATTTCAGAGTGGCTACTATTGGCCAACAATCTTCAAGGATGCCCACAATTATGCCCACAGCTGTGACGAATGCCAAAGGACAGGTAACCTCAGTCGCAAGGATGAGATGCCCCTCACCTACATCTTAGAGTTGGAGCTCTTTGATGTGTGGGGCATTGATTTCATGGGACCATTCCCTCCATCATCAGGTAACCTTTACATTTAGTAGCAGTAGACTACGTGTCCAAGTGGGTAGAAGCCAAAGCATGTCCTAATAATGATGCTAAAACAGTCACTAGCTTCTTGCATAGGCACATTTTCACTAGATTTGGGACTCCTCGTGCTATCATTAGTGATGAGGGGTCACATTTCATTAATAAGGCTATGGAGAAAGTATTGGCTAAATATAACATTAGACATAGGGTCGCTACTCCCTATCACCCACACTCGAATGGCCAAGCTGAAATTTCCAATAGGGAGATAAAGAACATCCTAGAAAAGGTAGTCAAACCTAATAGGAAAGACTGGTCATTTAAGCTTGAGGATGCACTTTGGGCTTATAGAATAGCATATAAGACACCCCTAGGCATGTCTCCCTATAGGTTGGTGTATGGCAAGGCTTGCCACTTGCCACTCGAGTTAGAAAACAAAGCATTTTGGGCCATGAAGGAATTAAATTTCTGTGTAAAGGATGCGGGGACATTGAGATCGTTGCAGCTACATGAACTTGATGAGCTTAGGCATATGGCCTATGAGAATGCCAAAATGTATAAAGAAAAGACCAAAATATGGCACGACAGTAGACTTAGGATCAAAGACTTTAGGAAAGGCCAACTTGTCCTATTATTTAACTCACGTTTAAAGATATTTCCAGGCAAACTAAAGTCTAGATGGTCAGGTCCATTTGTTATTACTAATGTCTTTGTTCATGGTGCAATAGAGATAAAGAACTTGCAGCAGGGTCAGCCATTTATGGTCAATGGTGCTAGGTTGAAGCACTACTATGAGGAAGGAGATGTGAAGACTCTCTCGGCCTTCCTCTTGACTGAAGCATGACAAAGAGAACGAGAGAGAACGAGTGGTTACTGTGCTCGTTTAGTCAAGGCCAATGCTATAGTTTATTTTTTTCTGTTTTTCCGGTTATCATTTGTATGATTTGTGGTGTAATTTTAATTGCGTATTCAATGTTTGTTTTGTTTGTTTTTGCAAGGATTCGAAAGAGGGGATCAAGGAGAGTAAATCCCACTTTAAAAATCAAGAAACGGTTGAGCCAAATAAAAGATACGGACGGGCAAAGTTGGAGATTTCAATGAAATAATATCCCTGGAATTGCGCTAAAATTGCTGGATCCGCAAAAAGAGCCGTTGGGATTTTATCCGTTGCTTTTATATCCGTTGGAAGGCGCTCGAATGTTACGATTATCTCTCTCTTTGCTCTCCAAGAATTCAGCGATTCTCTCCATCTTTGATTCTTCTCTCAAGATCTTCAAGACTTAGCAATGGTGTTCACACGTGCTGAAAGATCCGCAGCCAAGAAGAAGGCTGATGACGCAGCTGAAGCGGCTGCGAGGGAAGCGCTTCTCGCCCTTGCAGACGATGGTGCCGTTCGCACCGGTCCTCTTCCCAAGCTTCCTATTCGTAGGAAGAAGTGGAGGGTGGTCACTGAGATCCCTGCTGGACCATCTGAGCCAGTGGGCACGCCCAAGAAACGCCGGTGGAGTGTCAAGACGGCCGCCGAACCAAGCACAGCAAAGACTCCCTCTGTGGAGAGTCAAGAACCTGATCGTGCATCCCACGAGTCAGCCAAAGAAGGATCGTCACCGTCTGCCTCACCTGCGCACAGCCCTCTCCCATCTGAACCAGTGCCAAGCGCAGAGTCGTCACCGCCTGCACAGAGCCCCGTGTTGTCTCCAGCACCTCAGAGTTCTGATCCGACACCTGCAGCAGCGCAGAGTCCTGAGCTGCCATCTTCGCCACTGAGTTCTGCGCAGACACCATCAGCAGAGCACAATTATCCACGGCCTGATCCTGAATTCCCTTATGGGGATTATCAAGAGTCCACGCAAGGCAGTGGAGATGCTGGGGAAGACGAAGTCTTCTCTCCTATGAGGGAAGATAGCCCTGCCGAGCCTGCACAGCAGGACGATTCTATGGAAGAAACGTTGGGGGCATGCCTCCAGCAGATCAATATCAAGGCCAGGCTCAAGAAGAAGAAGAAGGCCAAGATTGTTAAGGCCAAAAAGTTGAAGAAAAAGGCCAAGGAGGTGCCATCGACGGACAAAGAGAGTACTGAGCCTTCGCTCAAACGCCTCAAGGTGGAGGCTGCCGAATCATCCAAACCAGCAGACAAGGGGAAGGCTAAACTCTACCCTGAAGACGAACCTCAGTCAGTGAGGTATGTTTCGTCTGATGCTGAATCCAGGGGTGCTGAGCTGAGGAAGAGAGACCTGTTGCACGAGAAAGGTTTCCTCGACCGACTCGCTGACCTGCCGCAGTTCTTGCGCGCAGGAGTGATCAACCATGGCTGGGAGGAATTCTGCAGACCGCCTAATCCAGCCTACACGAGCATGGTGTACGATTTCTACGCCAATGTGCTCAGCCCTGAGGATGGCCTATCTGTGGTCAGAGGGGTGGAAGTTGATTTCTCAGCCAAGGCCATCAATGAAGCCTTTGGTCTCAAGGGCCAAACGCACACAGATTATGCACGGATAGTTGATGAGCCGACTGAGGCCGTGCTGGAAGAGGCCATTCGCACAATTGGCCAGCCTGAAGCAGCGTGGACTGTCTCACGCAATGGGAGGCACACCTTAATGAGTGCCAATCTGACAGCAAAGGCAGCTGTTTGGTTTGCCTTTGTGAGGAGGAAGTTGTCCCCTGTGACCCACGAGACAACAATCAACCAGAGTAGATCACTGCTGGTTTATGCCATCATGCGCGGTCTCACGGTCAATGTAGGGGAGATCATGTCAGCTGCCATTGCTGAATGCGCCAGAAAAGGTAAGGGGCCATTATTTTTCCCCAACACTATAACAAAATTGTGTTTGCTTGCAGGAGTCCCCACCGAGCGCTTGGAGCAGCAGATGCCGTACACAGGCCATTTGGAGCTGCCTGCGAACCTGAGGCTGAGAAGAAAGGGGAATATGGAGTTTGAGTTGGATAGGCTGGCTGCTGAACAGTCCCTATCCATGGCCTGCTTGATGGACATGCAGAGGAGAATGGCTCAATGGGCCAACTATGCGCAGGCAAGGGATAAGGAAGTTGCAGACCAGCTGGGGTGCATCTTCCCGGACTTCCCTACCAATCTCCTAACTCCATGGGTGCCCCCACGACCAAGGCAACCAGATGAGGATGACGAGAATTGAGTGCTGGTTTGAAGTGCACTAAAGGGAGTATTGCTGTTCCCTTAGAAAAAAAAAACAATTTTTCTGCTTTCTGATAGGATCATGTGCATTATGCTGTTTTGTGTTCAACTTTTGATCTGTTTTTAATGTTTAGTTTTATGTTTTTTCTTTTGCTTAGTCTAGTCTGATGTCAGCTGAATAAGTAGGATAGTTTAGTTTTATTTTTAGGATGCATGAGTAACAGGAAAAAGCATGCTAGGGGCCTGAATCAATGTTAAATCTGCCCGGATTGGATTGCGAAATAATTGCGGTTCCCGCAATTTTTGTGACTGATTGCATGTTTTGGCCTGTCTGTTTAGTTAGGCTGTGATCTGTTATATTCTATCTGTTGCTGCTAGCATGACTACCTTATATAGCTGATCTTCAAGCATGCTGGATGAGTGTCATAGGACACGCTTTGATAGTTTACATTCGCCTCTGAATAGTGCTCAGCATGCATAAACCGTAAGTCCTTAAAACTGTCTGTTATGTTCAAATTTTCTGCTGTTGAAATAATTGCTTTTAGAATGTTTTGCCTATGCCTAGGATTTTTAGATTCTCTTTGTTTTACTGTAGACTAGATGCTTCTAGGACAAGTTTGGGGGTGTGCAACCTCAAACACTCATTGGGGACAATGAGTAGTTGAAGTTTGGGGGAGGCCACCCTAGGCCTAGGAACATTCCTCTCTTCCTTAGGACATAAGCATTCTTCTTCTCCTTTAAGAAAATTTTTTTGTGATAAATAGAAAAAAGTGAAAAATAGAATAAAGAGGGGAGTCTCTCTCAAGTGCTGAGTAATCAGTGCCAAGTGTGTAAACCACAAGTGGTATTGCATCAAAAGGCAACCCAAGGAGAGACTCCACCTAAGTAAAAAAGGAAAAAGGGAGAAATAGGGGAAGAAGAATGTATGCTTAGGAGTTATAATCTTGTGGCTTAGATGTCCTAGTTAAAAAAAAAAAAGAACTCTGATCCTTAATGAGCTAAACACAAGGTTGTAGCTTTTAGGTTTGTCTAGGGAGATGAATGTATATCCAATGTAGTGATGCCAGGGCTTAGGTTGTTCTCTAAAAGTACCACTGTCACTGTTAATACTAAGACTGGCATGACTCTAAGGAATCCTAGGCACATTAAGAGTTAAGCTAGAAGCATGTACTGAGTCTGGAGTAAAGCTTGGTAGAATTTGAAACCTTAGGGATAGTAGCATGATATCATAGAAGTAGTTAGATCAGTAGTAAGGGGTTAACAGAAACAGCAGGTATAGTAGGCAGGTGAAGTCAGAAGAAGCTTGATAAGAGGTTAATTCTAAACTTAGAAGTGTGTCACAGGACAGCACTGCTAGAGATAGGGATATAGGGGAGTCGGTAAGTAGTTAAAAAAGATAAAACAGCAGCCTAAGTAAGTCCTTAGTATGCTTGAGGACAAGCAAAGCCTTAAGTTTGGGGGTGTGTTAAGTCTCTGAAAGTGACTTATTTAGGACCCATTTAGCTTAAGAAGATGTACACATTTAGGTGTTTTTGTTAGCATTTAGCCTAAACCTATGCTTTAATATGAGAATTAGAAGAAGGTAGTTAATTTAGGACTTATGCACAATAGGTAGAAAAAGGGTTGAAAACCGAAGGAAAAGAATGAAAAAATAAACATTGCGAATGAATTGCGAAATCATTGCGGTGACCGCAATTATTCAAGTGAAAATCGTAAGTTGACTGATCTTTTTCTGTTAATTTCCGTATTTTCAGGGATTCGTTCTTTCTCCTCCATCCATTCTGATATACGACGTTGAAGATTGATGGTTCTCCTTGGCCCAAACGCACCTGCAAACAACTATAAAAGGGGGCCAAAGTCGGAGGTTTGATCATCATCCGAAAGCGTGAAGTCGTCTAGCAGTCCATCATTTCCACTGTTTTTCCCTTGCCGTCTGTTGGTTTTGCGAAGCTCAGCTGCTGGAGTCGATAATCTGATAGGAAGGAGAGTAGATTCTTCTTCTCTCCCGATTGGATTCATCCACGCAAGGCTGTCCTTCTTGATCCTTCATTCGACGCGATTGCGACGAGGCTTCAAGCACTATTTTACAAGTTTTCTGTCTTTCTCTTCTGTTTTACATTCTGCTTCGTACTGTTCTTTTCCTAAGTAGCTAGATTAGTTATTTCGTTGCTTTCTGTCTTGTTGCTATTCACGTTACAGCTTCTATCTGTTCAACAACAATTCCAGTAATCAAAGTTCATTTCTGCATTTCTCATTTCCCATCTTCTGCTACGGGTTTTGCTTACTGTTTTTAGCACATTTCCCTTCTAAGCATGTCTATCTTATCTACCATTTCTGTTCTCTATATATCCATGAGTAGCTAAGTCACTTAGGGGCATGCTAATGACAGAACTATAGGCTAAAAAACGTGAATCAAGTAGGCAGATTATTACTCGAACATTGATTGTATGTAAGCTTCATCCTACGGGCAATTTCGATTGGCCATCCATTTTGTCCAAAGAACTCCTAACCTCTGGAAGGAGTAAGAGTTCAGAGTCATATAATCATGCTAGCCTTTCATGGTAATCAGGAAACGGCCTAGGAATAGGCGTTTCCCTAGTACAAACTAAACACTCCTGCTTAAACAAGATGCTTAAGTCCTTACTTTGAGATCGAGTAAACTTAAGACTCTAATGCATGGAATCGGACGATACTTGAGATAGAGTGAGTTTGATGTATAGAGAGTTGATCCAATGCTTGAGAATCGTAAGAAAATGCCTATAGGATAGTCATTAGTAGCCCTTCATTCACCGATTTACACACTTTCACTGCTGTTTAATTGCGGAAACATTGCGGTCCTCGCAATTCTGCCAGATTTTTCATTCTGTTTAGCTGTTTTCTTTCTCGTTTATTAATTCCATCTCTTGTCTTTTAAGTCTAGTTTTAACTTGCATTTGTTTATGTTATATCCCTTTATACATTCAGCAAAAAGTAGATAATTAAAAACCAACTTTACCCCATCAAATTCATCCCATCTTTCTTAACAAACACACTTCGCGAATAGCTAAAAATGAGTCTCTGTGGAAAAAACGAATGAAATATACTTACTACTTGCTGTGAGACCATGTATGCTTGCATGTTCTAAGTGCTCTCTCTACACTTTTGCATAATTATCTTTACACATTGAGCACGCAACATCTACCACTTCTGAGTTCAATTGCTTGAACTTGTTCTTTACCATCTCTCCTTGGTACCTCAGTGTCAGCAGGGAGTCTACCTTGGGGCCTACTCTTGAGTTCATTGGCTAATTGGCCTATTTGGTTTTCTAGGCTCCTAAGAGTAGCTTGCTGGCTTTGAAGCGTAGCATCATTCTTAGCTATGTATTCCTTGAGTAAGTTTTCTACAGAAGATCCTACAGGTTGATTGTATGGTTTTTGGTACATTGACTGGTTATGTTGGGGAGTGAAACCAGGTGTTCCACTCGGTCTAGGTTGGTTAGGATTTTGGTTAGTGTTTTGTTGGCCACCCCATGACAGGTTTGGGTGGTTTCTCCAACCAGGGTTGTAGGTGTTGGAGTAGGGGTTATTCCTAGGCTGCTGCTGGCTCCCAACATAGCAGACTGAGGATGGATTCCCAGGGCAGTATTCGTATGGGTGCCCTTCCCCACAGAATCCACAGATAAGTGCCTCGCCTTGACTTGGTTGGGTGCCCATTGACATGGCTGTGGCGGTATTGGCACTGGTTTGGAGATTGGCTGAGCCATTTGCTTAACTAGGTTGGTTAGGGCGTTTATTTGGGTGCTCATGGCGCTTAGAGCATCCTTGTCTTGAGCTCTAGTTGGCTCTACTGGATCATCTGACCACCTACAGTGAGATGTTGAGATCTTCTCCAA
Source organism: Herpetospermum pedunculosum (assembly GCA_028017165.1). NCBI lineage: Eukaryota > Viridiplantae > Streptophyta > Magnoliopsida > Cucurbitales > Cucurbitaceae > Herpetospermum > Herpetospermum pedunculosum. Next base: position 8,406,731 of record JAPQWQ010000186.1, on the reverse strand, counting down.
GATCTCATAAGCTTCGTTGTAACTCTTGGACAACATGGAACCTCCAGCAGATGAGTTTAGAACTTGTCTGGTGCTGGGGTTGCATCCTTTAAAGAAGACTTCTATTTGGATACACCATGGAATGCCATGGTGTGGACATTTAATGAGAAGGTCTTTGAATCTTGTCCAAGCTTCGTGAAGAGACTCACTCGGAGCTTGTTTGAATTTGATGATATCATCACGAAAGGTCGAATTCCTATCTGGTGGGAAATATTTGACTAGGAATTTTTCTGCTAAGTCTGTCCAATTGAGGACAGATCCTGAGGGTAATGAATTTAACCACGTTTTGGCTTTGTCCCTCAAAGAGTAAGGGAACAGATATAGCCTCAGGGCTTCTTGGGACACTCCAGGAATGAGGAAGGTATCACTGACTCCTAGGAAGTTCCTAAGGTGGTTATGGGGGTCCTCATTTTCTATTCCAAAGAATTGTCCCACAGTAGACAACATTTGGAACATCACTGGTTTTAACTCGAATGAGTTGGCAGTGATTTCAGGACGGATTATGCTGGGGTTCAGCTCCCCAGGCATAGGTACTAGGTACGAAAGGATGGCGCTATCCTTGTCATTTGCTATTTCAATGGGATTGCGAGTGACAGGCACCAGGTTTTGATCTATTCCAGCCATTTCTTCTTGAGTGGATTGCTGAGATTCTACGGTTTCAGCAATTATTTGAGGTAAAAGGGGTTGTTTAAAGAGACGTTTTTTGGCTCTATTTCTAGCTTTAAATAATCTCTCAGGCTCAGGGTTGAACTCTAGATCACTACTTGGAGTCTTATTCATAAACTACCCTAAATGGTACCTGAAGAAGAATAGAAGATGGATCAAATTCAATGGAAAATAACTTGATGTTTCAGACTTAACAAACTTCGTTTTCACTTAAAATAAGTCCCCGGCAGCGGCGCCAAAAACTTGTTGCGTGCTCAATGTGTTAAAGATAAATAAGCAAGAAGGTAGAGAGAGCACTCAGAACATGCAAGCATACATGGTCTCACAGCAAGTAGTAAGTATATTTCATTCGTTTTTTCCACAGAGACTCATTTTTAGCTATTCATGAAGTGTATTTGTTAAGAAAGAAGGGGTGGATTTGATGGGGTAAAATTGGTTTTTAATTATCTAATTTTTGCTGAATGTGTAAAGGAATGCAACATAAACAAATGCAAGTTGAAATTAGACTCAAAAGATAAGAGACGGAATTAATAAACGAAGAAGAAAACAGCTAAACAGAATGGTAACTTAGCAGAATTGCGGATACCGCAATGTTATCGCAATTGTAAAAACAGCAAACGTGTGTAAAATGGAGAATTAAGGGCTACTAATGACTATCCTATAGGCATTTTTATACGATTCCCAAGCACTGGATCTACTCTCTATGCATCAAACTCACTCTATCTCATGTATCGTCCGATTCCATGCATTAGATTCTTTAGTTTACTCGACTCAAAGTAAGGTCTTAAGCATCTTGTTAAAACAGAAGTGTTTAGTTTGTACTAGGGAAACGCCTATTCCTAGGCCGTTTCCTGTTTACCATGAAAGGCTAGCAAGATTATACGACTCTGAACTCTTACTCCTTCCAGAGGTTAGGAGTTCTTTGGACAAAATGGATGGCCAATCGAAATTGCCCGTGGGATGAAGCTTACATACAATCAATGTTTTGAAAGCTGTCCTACATGCTTGGTTCACGTTTTTTAGCCTATAGTTCTGTCATTAGCACGCCCCTAAGTGACTTAGCTACTCATGGATATATAGAGAACAAAAGTATAAGATAAAACAGACATGCTTAGAATGGAAATGTACTAAAAACAGTAAGACAAAACCGTAGCAGCAGAAGATGGAAACTGTGAAATGAAGACTTGTAATTTGATTACTTTGAATGTTTGAACGAACAAAAGGAAACTTAAAGTAAATAATTCAAAGACAGAAAGCAACGAAATGAAGTAGATGGAACATTAAACTAGAAACAACAACTGATCAAAGCTGGAAATAAGAAAAGGAAAACAAAAAGCAGTAAATGGTGCTTGAAAGCCTCGTTGCAGTCGCCTCGAATGAAGGGGATGAAGGTCAGCCTTGCTTGGATGAATCCAATCGAGAGAGAAGAAGGATCTCCTCTCCTTCCTATCAGATTATCGATTCCAACAGCTGAGACTCTCACTCCAACAGACGGCAAAGGAAAACAGGGAGAAAAGATGGACTGCGAGAAGACTCTACGCTTTCGGATGATGCTTGAACCTCCGACTTTGGCCCCCTTTTATAGTAGTTTGCAGGTGCGTTTGGGCCAAGGAGAACCATCAATCTTCAACGTCATATATCAGAATGGATGGAGGAGAAAGAACGAATCCCTGAAATTACGGAAATTAACAGAAAAGGATTAGTCAACTTACGGTTTTCACTTGAATAATTGCGGCTTCAGCAATGTTTTCGCAATGCTGTCGCAATGCAGTTTTTTTCATTCTTTTCCTTCGGTTTTCAACCCTTTTCTTTCCTATTCTGCATAAGTCCTAATCTAGCTACCTTCTTCTCATTCTCATATTTAAGCATAGGTTTAGGCTAAATGCTATCAAAAACACCTCAAAGTGTACATCTTCTTAAGCTAAATGGGTCCTAAATAAGTCACTTTCAGAGACTTAACACCGAGCACGGCTCCCAAGGCATAGTTGCTTGCGTCGCACATAATCTCGAAAGGCAAGTCCCACTGGGGTGGGTGTATGATGGGCGCCCTTGTCAAACTATCCTTAAGCAAATCGAAGGCTTTTCTGCACTCCTCCCCAAATTCGAACGTGACATCCTTCTGAAGGAGGTACGTCATAGGCATGGCAACCTCGGAGAAGTTCTGAATAAACCTGCGATAAAACCCTGCATGGCCAAGAAAAGACCGAACCCCCCTAACATTCGTCGGGTATGGCAGATTAGAGATAACATCAATTTTAGCCTTATCTACCTCTATACCCTTAGCGGAAACCACATGCCCTAAAACGATACCTTGACTTGCCATAAAATGACATTTTTCAAAATTTAGAACAAGGTTCATCACAATACATCTTTTCAGGACATGCGATAAATTAATTAAACAATCATCGAAGGAATTGCCATTAACTGTAAAATCATCCATGAACACTTCAATGCATTTTTCAACAAACTCGGAAAATATACTCATCATGCATCTCTGAAATGTACCAGGAGCGTTACAAAGCCCAAAAGGCATCCTTCTAAATGCAAATGTGCCAAAAGGGCACGTGAACGTTGTTTTCTCTTGGTCCTCTATGGCTATGGAGATTTGGTAAAAGCCAGAGAAACCATCGAGAAAACAAAAGAATGGCTTCCCAGCTAAACGTTCCACCATCTGATCAATAAACGGAATGGGAAAATGGTCCTTCCTAGTGACCTCATTCAGTTTCCTAAAGTCTATGCACATTCTCCATCCATTTTGAACTCTTTTGGGTACTAACTCATTTTTCTCATTCCTAACCAGAGTTATGCCAGTTTTCTTAGGAACGACATGAATAGGACTGACCCACTTACTATCTGAGATAGGATAGATGATACCAACTTCGTGGAGTTTGAGGATCTCAGATACAACTACCTCCTTCATCGCGGGACTGAGCCTCCTTTGGGGCTCTCGTGAAGGTTTCGCTCCATCCTCGAGCAGGATTATGTGCAGGCACGTAGCTGGACTTAGCCCATGTAAATCTGCTAATGTCCATCCAATTGCCAGCTTGTGCTCTTTAAGAACTTCCATTAATTTCCCTTCCTGAGCCGGCATAAGGTATTTCGCTATGATGACCGGCAACGTCTCATCATCCCCCAAATACGCGTATTTGAGATGATCAGGTAAGTCTTTCAACTCCAATTTAGGTGCCTGCAAAGTAGAGGGGAGCATCTTAACATGATTTTGAACAGTGGCCAAAGAAGAGACAGTTGAATCACAAGGTTCAGAAATAGATGGTTCATGCATATCAGATTCATCAAAAAGATCAGTAAAAAACAATGGGTCATCCCATCTCTATCAGACATGCATTCATCCTGAACTAACGATTCAATTGTATCTACTTGACACAGAGAGTGGACGCTCTCATCATGCTCCAACTCATTAGACACATCAACCTCAACAACTTGCCCACGATACTCAACAGATAGAGTGCCCTTATCTACATTTATCTTAGTCTTAGCAGTTTTCATAAAGGGCCTACCTAATAAGATCGACGCAGACGAAGAAGCAAAATTTCCATCCATTTTCAGAATATAAAAATCCACAGGAAAAATCAGCCCATTAACATTAACTAATACATCTTCCACTACTCCTAAAGGATGCACGAAAGACCTATCAGCAAGTTGTATAACAACACCAGTTTCCTGTATTTCTTTTAAGTTCAGATCCTGATAAACGGAGTGAGGCATAACACTAATGGAGGCTCCTAGATCTAGCATGGCTCTTCTAATTTTCTTACCTCCAATAGTGCAAGGGAGAGAAAACATACCTGGATCGTCGCATTTTTCTGGTAAGTTCTTTGTGATTAAAGCAGAAACGTTCTTACTTACCACGACGCGCTCTTTCTCTTTTGTCTTCCTCTTGTTGGTGCATAAGTCTTTCAGGAACTTAGCGTACCTCGGAATTTGCTTGATGGCATCCAACAGAGGGATGTTGATCTCTACTTTCCTGAATGTGTCCAGGAACTCCTTCTCGTAGTCCTCCTTAGGCGGTCTCGCTAACCTGCTAGGAAAAGGAGCCTTAGGCACATAAACTCTAGTGCATGTAGGATCAAAATTTACCCCATGCCACCATGGTTCGGGATTTTCTGTCTGTGGCTCGACGTGGCCATGATCGACTTCCACCGGCGGGGTACTCGTGGGAAGATGCTTCCCACTTCTCAGAGTGATGGCACTCAAACTCTCAGTTTTCTCTTCCATCTTGTTGATCTTGCAAGTCATCTGAGTCATTTCTTCCTTAATTCCTTGCATTTGAGTGCCAACGTTATCGAGCTTGGACGAGGTGACCGTAAGGATAGCTTGCAACATGTCCTCAACAGATTTACCTGAAACAGAGGATTGGACTTTCAGAAAATCATCCTTTAAGGCAAGAACAGTATTACTTACCTCAAAAAGCTGAGCCTTAAGCTCATCCACATCCTTCTTCAGGCGAGCCTTCTCCTTGTCTCCATCTCCACTCACCTCCAAGCTTCTAGCTATGTTAGAAATCAAAACTCGAGCTTCGGCGGGTGTCTTATCCATGAGCGAACCTCCCTTGGGGAAGCAAACCGTGATAGAAACTCTGAATAAGGGACTGCTCAGCTATTTGGTAGTTGGGGCAATCCTCGCATAATCGACCAAATCTATCCCAGCACTCGAGAACACTCTCTTCCTCTCCTTGCTCAATTTTGTGTATTTCCCTTCTGAGGGCGGCGACCTTGGGAGGCGGAAAATACTTCGCATAAAACGCAACCTGCAGCTCTTCCCAAGAAGTGATGGACCCAGTCGGTAGGTAATGCATCCCATCTCTCGCCTTCTCTTTCAAGGTGAAAGGAAAGGCCCTAAGATGGAGTTGATATGCGGTGATGTCGTCGGTCCTAAATGACGCACACACCATCCGAAATGCCTTGACGTGTCTGACGGGATCCTCATCTGTATTACCACAAAAAGAAGGTAATAAGTTAATCAGACCAGCTTTAAGTTGAAAATTACCTGCAGCTACCGGATATAATATACTCGATGTGTTCTGGGCTAGCTCAGATGATGCAAGCTCCCTCAAGGTTCTTTGATGCTCAAAATTACCCACGACTTCCATCTTGGCGCTTCTTTTGAATTTTCAAAGAATGACTGCGCTAAAAAAAAAACTCAAACAAAACGGGTAAACTAATACAAAAGAATTAAACTGTACAAAAAGAAGTAAGGAAAAATTTTAAAACCAACAAACTAAACTTAACTAAATTAAATTAAACTTAATTCCCCGGCAACGACGCCAATTTTGGTAGAGCACTTTATGTGGCACTCCAAATTCAAGCTGTCGAGGCTTGCCAAAATACAATTTATAAACCCGAGTACACCGAGCTATTTGAAGCTTAGTGGTAACGGGGTCGATCCACAGGGAAATAAGAAATCTAATTTAACTAAGCCTAATTTGTTAATTATAAAAAGTATGCACAAATAAAAGAATTGTAATTTGGTTTGGGGGGAAGGGAGCTCCTAATATGCAACTAACGGAAATTAAATGACAATGTGCAAAAATTAAACGGTCGCACTTAACTTCGAGCAATGGGATTGATCGTTATGGATGTTCGGTTCATCGATAGACTTTATTAACTAATCATGCTTATGCACACAATCCATCTAGCTATTTCTAACTCAAATGACCCAAGGATGTGATTAGAGATGTGCAATTCTAATCGTTCTTGGCCAACAATCAATCCAAGGTCATGACCCCTAAATCGACTATGAGCCAGTGACGGGAACATTGCGACGGCCTAATCCTAAGACTAACCCGGTTTCTCTCTTGCCTTAAGCTTAACATGAAAACATTAATAAATTCAGATTACCAACTGTCACTTTGGAACGAATTGATTAGCCATGCTTAAACCCGCGCTACCTAGCGGTTTGGGCAATTATACGTCCCAACCTTTAGCCTTCTATCATGCATAGGAATTAGAGCGTCAATCTAATTGAGCTACACATGCTAGATATGGAATAAGAACAAGCAAGAGATGCATAAACAAGCTAATTAGATTGACATTTACAAAGGGGCAAAACCTCCCCAAACATCCATAATTCACAAAACCCAAATCGAAATTAAGTACTAACCTTAGTTTAGCCTTCCATGGAGGATGAATAAATCAAATCCCCCATGGAAGAGCTTAGAATCATACAAAGAGGAGGAGAAGAAGACCAAAAAATGGTGAAAATGGTGGTAGACCCGAGAGCTAATGTTGGAAGAAGAAGAAGGAAGAAAGAATGGCTGAAATTTTGCGTTTTCACGCCTTTTAAAGTCGGAGCGTCGAGACGCTAGGCAAGCGTCGAGACGCTGTGCCCTAAGTTGGCTGTCGCGCGCGCGCGCGCGCGGGCGTCGAGATGCTTGGGCAGCGTCTCGACGCTGTCGCGCGTCCATCTGGAAAATTGTCGGGCGAGCGTCGAGACCCTCGGGCGGCGTCGAGACGCTGGGGGCGCGCGCGTGCGTCGGATGGTGTCTGGGCGGCGTCGAGACCCTCGGGCGGCTTCTCGACGCTGTCGCGCGCTTCGTCTGCGGTTTGCAATCGGGGCGGCGTCGAGACCCTCGGGCGGCGTCTCGACGCTGTCGCGCGCGCGTGCTTTGGATGATGTCTGGGCGGCGTCGAGCTAGCGTCTCGACGCTGCCGCCCATGCAAGCTTGCTCTCGGGTTTGTGATGCCAATTTGTGCTTCTTCAAGGCCATTTTTGCCATCTCTTGGATTCTTTAGGCTCTTTCACTCCAGATGCATCTATGAAGCTCTAAAACGGCACTTTAAGCCCCGAAATGTGTCTTTGGACTTCCCGAACTCTCTACCATGAAATCACCTACAAGGAAGCATTTTAATCAATATATGTCATGGTTTTAGCTAGAATTAGGGACATAAAGATAGCTCTATTTTGGAGCTATCACCCCCCGATTGCATTCACCTCCTCCGCCTCGCGGGTTCCTCCAATAATCTTCTTCAACATTTTTCCAATTTCGGCCACCTGGGCCCTCATTTCTGACATCTCGTGGTTCTGGGTCACACCATGGACTTGCCCCTGCCCCCGAATACCAAACTGCTGCGAGTTTGCCGCCATGTTCGCTATAAGCTGTTTGGCCTCAACTAGGGTCTTGTCGATCAAGGCCCCACCGCTCGCTGCATCTATCATTTGCCGATCATGGGGCGTCATCCCCTCATAGAAATACTGTATTAGAAGCTGATCGGCAATCTGATGGTGTGGGAAGCTTGCGCACAGGCGCCCAAAACGCTCCCAGTACTCGTGCAGGGACTCACCCACGTCCTGAGTGATCCCATAGATTCTCTTTCGCAGTGTTGTGGCCAAGAACGCAGGGAAGTACTTCTCGAGGAGAACCCTCTTCATGTCCTGCCACGTGGTGATCGATCCGGAGGGCAGATAATACAGCCAATCCTTGGCTTTGTCCTTGAGCGTGAAGGGGAATTCCCTCATGTTCAGCTTCTCCTCTGTGACTCCAGCGGGCTTCATCCCCGCGCAGACGCAGTGAAATTCCATTAAATGTTTATTTGCGTCATCCCCTGCGTTACCATGAAAAGAAGGTAACTGGTGAATTAAACCTGACTTTAACTCAAAGTTACCTGCTACCACGGGGTAGTTTATACATAGGGGTTGCAGGTTCAGATCTGGCGCTGCCAGCTGTTTCAGCGTCCGCGGCGCTTCGCCTTGCGCCATCTCCTCAACCAAGAAGGGATTGCCTTCTTCTCCTTCAAACAATCTCTGCCCCTCCCGGGCTTCTCTCCTTAACCGCCGCTCTTCTCTTTCGATTTCCGGGATAAACTGCAATCCACTAATCTCAGAAGAACGGGTCATACACAAACAAAAATTTAAACATACAATCACAAACAGGAAAAAAAATTTAGCAGACCATCAATCAATCAAATTCAAAGTCAATCATAATTTCAATCAAATTTGCCTTCTCCCCGGCAACGGCGCCAATTTTGGTAAGAGGATTTTTGAATATCCTCCTTTAAATCTCAAGCTGTCGAAGCTTGCCAAAATACAATTTATAAGCCTATAACCAAGGCTTTGCAGCCAGTGGTAACAGGGTCGATCCAAGGAGAAGTTATGACTGAAATTAATATTAAAATTGAAATTAGCTAATTGATTGGTTTTGTAACGGGGGAATTTTCAGCATGCAAGAAAGCAATTGAACACTAACGAAAGAATAAAAGAGAGAGACGCGTGCACGATTTGGGGATTTTCGGGAATAATTGTTAGACATCTTCAGCTTATCATTTAATACAAAAGTCAAGGCAAACAGTTTGTAGTACACACGGACGATTACCCAAGAAGCCTCAAGGTAACCGGCTCCATAGAAATTAATCAGACCACACAGTTCCAATTAAACATTATCTAAAATTGCATTAAGGTGATCAGCCCCAAATTTATTCTAGATAGTTACTAGCGAACCGCGACAGACATTCAAGCACGTAATCTAATCGCTAACTGATTGCCCGCAAATGCCGTATGCAATCAACAACCCTCATACATGACTCGATACTCCGATTTAGTTTTATCAATCTGTGTTACTTAGTCGAATAGTAAGAGGCACGACATCGCTATTCTTTAACATTCACAACATGCTAGAAAGCTCGAGTGTCAATCGTAGAAATCTAACATATGCATAGGGTTAAGCAAGAGAGATAAATGCATACAAACAGCCACCAAAATATAATCTAATCATGGATTATCAAAACTAAAAGCGTCTAACAAAAATCCCTCAAATATTTCCCAAACCGTTCACCCTTACCTTAGCCGTCCATGGAACGGGTTGTCAATACCGCTCCAAGGGAAGCCATGGAAGTTGTCATCAAACAAATACAAGAGAAAGGCTCATAAACAAGCCACAAATGGCTGAGCTAAAGGAAAAACAATGGAAAACCGAGAGGAAGAAGAAGAAGAATCGCCTAAGAATACGAATACACTCAAATTTTGCGCAGAAAATCGTCTTTAACAGCCTCTGTAATCGACGTAGCGTCGAGACGCTAATCCACCATCGCGACGCTACGCCCTAAGTAATCCGAGCGCGCCTCGCGATGGCGTCTAGACGCTAGGGCAGCGTCTCGACACTGGCCCGATAATTCCTTGCGCGCGCCTCCTCCGGAGCGTCTCGACGCCGCAGCAGGGTCTCGACGCTATGACAACGTTGAGCTAGCGTCTCGACGCTATCACTCGACGCTAGCTCTCGGGTTTGGGGCTGGAAAAATTGCCTCTCCTAGGCAATTTTGGTCCGTTTCTTCTCGGATCGACTTGCCCTTTCTCGATGCACTCCCGGGGCGTTAAAACTCCGCTTTTAGCTCCAAAACGGGTCCAATGGACGCACGAGCTCTTCGCCGCATTTCTCCTACAAACGAGATAAATTAAACATTTAAATGCGGATTTTAGCTATATTTAGGAAGTATTTAATAGCTCCAAAATGGAGTTATCAATGGTGCAAGGTTGAAGCATTACTACGAGGAAGGAGATGTGAAGACACTTTCGGCCTTCCTCCTATCTGAAGCTTGAAAACGAATCGAGAGGGGATGAGTGACCACTGTGCTCATCCGTCAGAAGGCTATGCCTTAGAGTTTTTCTTTAAGTATTTTTATATTGTGTTTTGTTTGTTTATTTTTGGTTTTCATTACGAATTTTTTTTTAATTAGGAGGATATTAATGGGAGATCTTTAAGAGGCAATGAAGGAGATGAATCGAGGGGAGAAGATCCACGAAGAAGATCTGGCAAAATCAGAGATTTGGTTGCTAAATCAAGCAACTCAAATCAAAGTAAATACTAACGGCTATGCGGATTAATTGCGGAGGATTTGCAGAGACCGCAACAGAAAATAGCCGTTGGAGAGTACTTGAGTACAAATAGCCGTCGTTGGGGTATCCCAGCCCTCTACGTTTTCTCAAACCGTTGGAACTTCAAACACTCAGCCTTCTTCTTCCTCTGCATTCCCCACATTCAGATCTCAAAGAAACATCAATGGTGTCAACACGAGCAGATCGATCCACGCCCAAGAAAGCGTCGCCTGACGCAGAGGAAGCTGTGAGGGAGGCGTTGCTTTCTTTAGCAGACGCTGATACTGCGCAACCCTCACGGCCTCCGAAGCTACCTGTGCGAAGAAAGAAATGGAAGGTGGCGACTGAGGAAGCTGCTGGTCCTTCTGATCTAGTCGGAACACCCAAGAAAAAGGAAGTGGAAGATTGCGGTGGCTGATTCACCGGTCAGAAAGACTCCCAGCGTGGAAAGCCGTGGGAGTGGCCGCCCATCATATGAGACGGCCGGCAGAGCCCCGAACCTTCTCCACAAGCGCTGGAGCCTGAAGCTCCACCTGAAGAGCACCAAGACTCGGTGCCAAGTGACGAACCGGCGGAGGAAGAGGAGGTGTTTTCCCCTTTAAGGGATGTCAGTCTTGACAACCCTGTGGAGGGGGGAAGCAAGGACTCCATGGACGAAACATTGGGGGATTGTCTCCAGCAAATTACCACCAAGGCACGACTCAAGAAAAGGGCCCCCGTGATCGTGAAAGGCAAGCGGCCAAAGGCCTCAAAACGAGCCAAGAAGAAGAAGGTTGGAGCCGAACCTTCTTTCAAGAAGATGAAGCTTGAGGCCTCTAAGTCGGCCAAAGCAAAGGAGAAGGGGAAGAAGAAATTGTACCCAGAAGATGAACCTCAAGCTGTGAGGTACGTCTCTAGGGAAGCAGAGGCCAAGGGCCTCGAATTAATGAAGAAGGAACTCCTCCACGAGCGGGGATTTCTTTATGCATTGGCGGCCCTGCCGCAATTTCTGCGCGCAGGGATCATCAACCATGGCTGGGAGGAACTCTGTCGGCCTCCAATTCTAGCGTATCCTGATATGGTGTACGATTTCTACGCCAATCTCACACACCCTGAAGCGTGTCTATTAACAGTGAGGGGGATAAAAATCGACTTCTCTGCCAACGCCATCAATGAGGCCTATGCTCTCAAAGGGCATACACATTCTGAGTATGCCAAGATCGTCGACTCGCCATCTGAGGCAGTCTTAGAAGAGGCCTTGCACACAATCGGCAAACCTGAGGCAGCCTTGGCGGTTTCAAGGAACGAGAAGCACACCCTGATGAGTGCTACCCTTAGAGACAAGGCGACTGTCTGGTTCTCTCTTGTGCGCAGACGCATCTCCCCAGTGACTCATGAGACGACTATCAATCAGGGGCGATCTTTGCTGCTATATGCCATAATGCGTGGACTCACCATATACGTTGGTGAAGTCATTGCCTCATCCATCACTGAATGCTCACGCAAAGGTAACGGCCAATTATTTTTCCCAAACACTATAACTAAACTGTGCCTACGTGCAGGTGTGCCTATTGCGAGGAATGAGAGGCAGTTGGCTTACACTGGACATCTGGAGCTGCCCACGATCTTGAGGATGCGTAGGAGGGGCAATATGGAATTTGAGATGGACGGCCTGGCTGCTGCTCAGTCACTGTCCATGGCTTGCCTGATGGACCTGCAGCACAAGATGGCTCAGTGGGCTGAGTATGCGCAAGCAAGGGATAAGGATGTGGCTGATCAGCTGGGGTGCATATTCCCCACCTTCCCTGCAGATCTATTGAAGCCATGGGCGCCTCCTAGAGAAAGGAGAGATGAGGATGAAGATGTTTGAATGCCAAACTGAACGGCATTCGAGGGAGTTTCCTGATCCCTCTTGAAAATAAAAAAAAATAAAAAAAAAACCCTGCTTTTCTGTGAACTTTTAATCCAATCAATGATCTGTTTTAGTTGTTTATTTGTTTGTTTAGGATAGGTTGCTTTTGTTTGATGGTATTTGAGTAGTTAGCTTAGTTAGTTTTGCTGTTTGGTGTAGTTGTTGATGTCTGAATATAGCATGCTAGGAGCCTTGATCATTGTTACAATTGCTCTGTAGGTTTAATTGCGGATTCCTTGCGGTGTCCGCAATATTTTCTTAGTTTTCGCATGCTGTTGGATGACTTTTTGATGGGCTGTTTCTGTTTAAATCTCGATACTTTGCTGCTTTATTGACTTCACTATGTTATCTATCTGCTGAGCATGCTGGATGAGTGTCATAGTACACCTTTGTTAGTCTGAATTAGCTTCCTTTGTTGCTCAGCATGCACCTCTATAAGTCCTTAACATGTTGTTTTTGCAAAAATTCTGCCTGTGAGTTATATGCTTTACGAAGGTCATTTTTATGCCTAGGAGTTTTAGATTCTACTTGTTTTGCCTTAGACTAGATGCTTCTAGAACAAGTTTGGGGGTGTGCCACCTCCGATTCTCATTGGGGACAATGAGGAGTTCCAGTTTGGGGGAGGCAGCCTCTAGGCCTAGAAACATTCCTCTCTCTCTCTTTAAGCATAAGCATTCTTCTTCTTTGAAAAAAAAATGATGAATACATTTTTTTTTTTAAAAAACAAAAGAATAAAGAGTAGTGTCTCTCTTGAGGTTCCTGAGTAATCAGGGTCATTTGTGTAACCCACAAGTGGCACTGCATCAAAAGGCAGACCAAAAGGAGAGACTCTACTAGGAAAAGAAAATAAGGAAAAGGAAAAACCAAGGAAGAAGAATGTATGCCTATGAGTTATAGCTTATGTGCTTAGGTGTCCTGTATGAATGAACTCTAATCCTCAGTTTGCTAAGCACAAGGCTGTAGCTTGTAGGTTTGTCAAGGGAGATGAGTGTATATCCAATGTAGTGATGCCAGGGTTTAGGTTGTTCTATGAAATGTACTACTGTTACTCGTGTGTACTAAGACTAGCATGACTCTAAGGAATCCTAGGTAGCTTAAAAGAAAAACATTAGAAGCATGTACTGAGTCTGGGGTGAAGCAAGGAAGAATTTGAAAACTTAGGGATAGCTGCACAATGAACCTAATGACATAGGCAGATAAATTAGTTGTACGGAATTTATAAAGCAATAGGTTTTAAAGGCAGGAGAAACCAGAATAAGCAAAAAGTGGAGTTAGTTTGAACTTAGAAGAGTGTCACAGGACAGCCATGCTATGGATAGTAAGCTTAGGAAAGTTAGCAAGTAGTCAGATAGAGTAATAGCAGCCCAATTAAGCCGTTATATTGCTCGAGGACGAGCAATAACTCAAGTTTAGGGGTGTGTTACGTCTCCAAAAGTACTTAATTTAGGGACTTATTTGCCATATAATTGGGTAATCTCTTAAGCGTCTTTGTTAGAATTTAGTTTAATATGTGCTTATATATGAGAATTCATAGAATGAAACTAAATCAGGACTTATTGGTAAAAGAAAGAAAAAAGAATTTAAAACGAAGTTAAAGAGTTGAAATTGTGCATTGCAGGAAAATTGCTGAAACATTGCTGTCTCCGCAATGTTTAAGCTGCGAATGCTAAAGTTGTTCCAACCGTCTGCCGTTTTGTTGCGATCTTTCAGTCGCCCAAGTTCTCTCCTGCTGCCACGTGGAGGGTCGTCGTTTAGAATGGATGGTTCTCCTTGACTGAACAGTACCTGCAAAGAGCTATAAAAGGAGGTCAAGGGGGAAGGAGAACAACAAGCTTGGAAGCGTAGAACTCTATATCTCAACGCAGTTTCTTCTCATTTTCTCTCCCGTTTGTTGGAGTGAAGGAATCCGCTCTTGGCGCCGATAATCTGAGAGGAAGAAGTGAAGATCTGTCTTCTCTTCTGATTGGATTCATCCCCAAAGAACGCTAACCTTCCCCTTCATCCGAGGCGCTTGCGGCGAGGAGTTCACGCACACGTTTATGCGTTTTCACTTGCTTTTTGTCTTTACTTTCGTTTCTGTTTGTTGCTATTTTGCTTCTGTTTGCTACTTCAATTCAATTCGTCTTCTCCTGTTTTGTCTTTACTACTTTAAAGTCGTTGCACATTAAGCTTTGAATCTTATTCAATAGAAGAATTATCTGAGTACTTCGCAAGTCTCTTATTGCTTTCTGTTTTCTGTTTGCTTCCATTTAAATACTGTCAAGCATGTTTAATCAATCAAGTCTCTCCAATCCATCATCATCCATGAGTAACTAAACCACACAAGAGTCTGCTAATGATGAATCTATAGGTAGAAATACGTGAATTCAGCATGTAGGGTAGCTTCGAATGCATTAAAATGTATGTGTGCTTCACCCCACGGGCAATTTCGATTGGCCATCCATTTTGTCCAAAGAACTCCTAACCTCCGGAAGGAGTAAGAGTTCAGAGTCGTCCATTCATGCTAGCCTTTCATGGTAGCCAGAAAACGACCTAGGAATAGGCGTTTTCCTAGCACAATTCATTAACTTGCTTATATAAATAGATGCTTACGTCTTACTTGGATATGAGTGAACTAAAGGACCGAATGCATGTAATCGAGAGATGCATGAGAATGAGTTAAATTATTGCATGATAAGTTGATCTACTGCTGAAGAATCGTATGAAAAAGCCTATAGAGGAGTCGTTAGTTGACCTTGTTTCCACATCTCACCCATAAAACGTTGCTGATTTAATTGCTAGAAAATTGTTGTCTGCGCAATTCCATAAGTCTGTTTTTGCCTTAGCCATTTTTTCAGTCTTTTGTTTTACGAATTTATTGCTAGATAATTGCTTCCTCCGCAATTCTTTTTCTTCTACATTCAAGTTAATATCTTAACTTGTCGTTGTTTATGCTTGCATATCTCGCACGTTCTTTGTTAGTTAGGCACATTAATCCCAATTCCACCCCATTTTAGCCACCCTTTCTAATTTAGCATCTCACTTCGTTAGTAACTAAGAATAAATCTTTGTGGGAAATCGAATGAAAAAATACTCATTACTTGCTACAAGACCATGTATGCTTGCATGTTCTGAGTGCTCCCACATTGCATTTTTATTTACACATTGAGCACGCAACAGGTATTTTACCTATAGAAATTGTTTCTGATGGATGTCTAAAGTGAATATCAGTTTTGACATCGTTTCTTTTTTATTTTTATTATTTGTAATTGCCCGAGAATGTATGGGCTTTAATGTGTGCTGAAGAGTCTGTATTGTTTTAGAGTCATTAGAGTCCATATTGGTTTCTTTGTGAAAGAGGCTCGACTTTTGAGTTGGCTGAAATGTTCGGTGGAAGTTCAAACTCGTTCTGGGCAGTTCGATGAGAAGCTCGAAGAGAAATTGGCCGAAGTGTTCGGGGGAACAAGCTTTTCTAAGGCGGTGCGAAGCGTTCGAAGTCCGCACAATACTTAGCTTGTTGTTCAAGCTTGTAATAAAATAGTTATTGCGTGCTTGATGCCAAAATCGGTCCACTTTAGTGTGTTTAATTAATTATGCATTGCGAATGTATGTTTTAATTGAATTCTATAATTCTATGTGCATAACGTATGCCATATAGATTTAAAATCCCACCGTAGGAAGCATGCTCCATGCATTGAAAATACGTTATAAGTGTTATAATATATAATATGCATGTTTAGGAATTCATGAGAATTAATATAAGAGTTATATTAATACATGAATTAGTTGTTGTTTGCTTAATAGAATAATTGATATAATTGTTATATTAATTATGAAATTAAAACTTCCAATATTAGTTGCATATTGTATGTTATAAGTGTTATAATGTATAGGATGCATGCTTAATTCATGAGAGTTGATATAAGTGTTATATTAATTTATGAATTAGGGGTTGTATGTTTAGTATAATTGATATAAATGTTATATTGATTATAAAGTTAAACATTCAACATTTCATGCCTTAGCAATTGCGTGTTTGAGAAGCATGTAGATGTTTGTTGTAGTAAGTCTAAGTTTTTGCAAAGAGTTGTAAAAATGGACATAGACTTTTAAAATCTATAACAAAGATAATGACATGCTCATTTAGGGTTAAACGGTTCAGTCTGTTTTATTAGATAAAATAGGTTGATATCTCGTAAATGCTAAGGTTATGAGAAACTCACCCGGTGAAATCCTGTCTAGGATTCGAGGAACTTGAATTGACGGAATTCCTCCTACCTGGGGACTATCTGGTACTTGAGTAAAGTTAACCCGGCTTTATGAGCTTGCGTGAGAGGTGCAAGGTTAATAAATTGTTAATAACCTAGACATCTCAGGTAAAATTGTTTGCCTAGACTTAAGGTTTTATTTACTTAGCCGGATAAAGCCTGAAGTAATTTACCCTAAAACCGATTATGATACTTAGTAGATGTGTTGAGAAGGAATATATGATATATCCCTCTCCTGCTACGCACTCCGTGAAGTTCACAACGTGAGAATTATGCTCGGCCTCCTGATGTCAATAGGGCATCCCCCTTCGGGTGGTATTTGCATCTTTTAATAGCAAGGTGAATGGAGTAAGTATTTATAGTAAGTGGGAGTAGGAAGTATAGTACTTCCTACGGTCTCTTCCATTGGATTGAACCGTGAGATTTCCATGTTCCGCCTGCAGGTTGCTCTTTGTGGCACCATCCCTACGGAGGGTCGTTTCATGGTGGTCGGAACATCCTAGTCACCATTTATGGATAAAGAAACATAGAGCCATTCCCAACACTGACATTCCCTACGGTTGCTATGTTGGGGTCGTCCTATGCATTTTAAAAATGGAGGGTCACACTTACGGAATTTACTAAGAAGTTAGTAAATCTTGACCAAAAACGATAACTAAGATGCTATAGGAATAAGAGTTATTCTGGTATTAGCATTTAGTCAAGAATGTCTTGGTTTAGTGAAGGAGTGCTCGACTGCCCTACGACAGAGACCATTCTAACCCACTAAAATATCGTTGCATGTTAATAAAGACTTTGGGTACTTTATTTATTGCTAAATCTTTCTAATTGGTTTAAATAAGTTAAAATTGTTTCCCTAATAAATTTACATTTCTTTTTCAACATGTCTAGCTCGTTCAATAACGTATTAGCTTCCATTAAGTTTAACGACACCAATCACGAGACCTGGAAAACGAACTCGAATATGGTTCTTGTTCGTGATGATCTTCGGTCTGTCTTGACAGAGGATTGTTCTCTTCCCAGCTCAGTAATGAGTCGTGCTGCGAAGAAGTAACAAAGTAAATATGATTTGCTTGTTGTAGAAACGTGTTTAGTGGAAAATGATAGTCATGCCTAGATCCTCGATTCAGGTGCCACTAATCATGTTTGTTCTTCGTTTCAGGAAACTAGTTCCTGGCAGCCGCTAGCTAAAGGTGAGATAACTCTCAGAGTTGGTACTGGAGAGGTTGTCTCAGCTAAAGCAGTGGGAGCTGTTAAGTTGTCTTATAGAGATAGTTTCATTTTACTTGAAAATGTGCTATTGGTTCCTAGCTTCAAGAGGAACCTAGTCTCTATAGCTTGTTTATTAGAACAAATGCATAAAGTATCTTTTGCTGATAATTGATAGCACTAAAAATGTGCTAATATTTATATCCTAAGTCTTGAGAAGTATAGTAATTATTTGTGCTTAATTGATGTATTTTGTATCATTTAATCGCTAAGGGGTAAATTGGGCATTTGCGTTAATTAAGAGCTTAAAAGAGTATTTTAGAACATTTTATTAATTAGTCGGTTTGAGTAATTGTACTACATAATTAAATAATCTAATGTTATTTAAAAATTAATTAGTGGCTTAATGGTGCTGGCCTTGCTCAGAGATTGGAGAAGCCAAGGTTCATATCTTGGTAGAGGCATGAATTTCATTATTTTTTTAAACGGTCAACACTCTGAAGCCCAACGCCCCGACGTGCGCGACCCACAACCGATGCGTGCGCCCCAGCGCCCGACCCACTTGACGCAGCGGAAGAAGCCTAAAAAGTAATGAAAGCGAGGGCGTCCTGTGTAAAGAGTTTACACAAGATCGAACCGCGTATTAAGTCACTCTCTCTTTATAACTTCGTTTGCTGAAGATCCTCAACTAGTTTTAGGCTTCTTCCGCTGCGCCTATGGTTGTATTAGGACCTCAGTTCCATCAATTGGTATCAGAGCATGCTTAAAGCTTTCAATTTGTTTACAAATTGAATCTTTGGTGGGTTGTTTTGTAATCTTTGCTTGAGTTTCTAAAGTGCATTTGGTTATGGCATACCCCTTTACTTTTGTTCTTTACTTTTGGGTTGTAACTAGCCTATGTTAAAGGCTTAATGTATTGGCAAAGAGTTTGTAATTTGTTAAGTCTTTAGAGTCCTAGGGTTGCTTGGCCGAAGGTGGAGTTCAAAGGAGCAACAGGATCTTGAAGAAGCTTGAAGTGTTCCATGAAGTTTCAAGAACCTAGCTTGGGGTTTTACAAGCTTGTAATAGTTAGATTGCTTGCTTGATGCCAAAACCGAATCACTTTAGTGTCTTTAAATTGCTTATGCATGAGATGTATGTTTAATTTAAGAGCTCTTGCTTATGCATAAAGTATGTCATATAGATTTCAAAACAACCCACCAAAGATTCAATTTGTAAACAAATTGAAAGCTTTAAGCATGCTCTGATACCAATTGATGGAACTGAGGTCCTAATACAACCATAGGCGCTAAATATTCTATTTAGAATAAAGAGTTATTAGTTTTATTCAGTAAAAGAGTTTACTGGAATAAAGTGAAACGTGTTTACTTTAATCTATACCAATGACCAACACCCTTGGCTGAATATGAGTACTTGAGCCTCATGTATGACATGATTGTGGATCAGGCTCAAGTAGTCAGTCAAAACGGTCTATAGTATACGGATAAGGTTGGGTACCTTATCTTGGTAACACTATTGGATGCGGCTCACTTTGTATTGTACAGAACGATGTGATCCGAATCGTTCCACATAGAGATGTGAGAAGTGAGGGCGTCCTATGTAAAGAGTTTACACAAGATCGAACCGCGTATTAAGTCACTCTCTCTTTATAACTTCGTTTACTGATTGAGACTGACTTATACACTTTGATGGCCTTGGTAACTCGATCTTAATCCTGAGCTTGCTATGAACTCCTGCTTATTCGGAAGTATCCTTTGACTTGTACGGGTGAGAGTGGCAGAACGCCCGCTCAATAAGCCTACCAACTTGGGGATAAAGCCGAATAAGTAGCTGGGGACATAGTGTAGCAAGATTGAAATTCACTCTTAACCCGCTCTTTAGGGTTAGTAGATAGGTTGTTCCCTTAATAACTGACTCTGGGGCTTGAACAATGTGAGCTCACACTCTCATGTGATGAAAGAGTTATATTGATCTGTTTGTTGGACCACAGATCTATTGTTCATTAGAGGTGTCAGTGGTACTTAAGGAACAAGATGTAATGCAGGGGTTAAACGGTTTAAATGACCCAGCTGTGATTACGAACAACCTGTGAAGGATCGACTTACCGATGACGGTTATATCAAGAGGACACAATATATCTATAGTGAGGAGAGTGCAACCCTCAGACTATAGTGGAGTCTCCAGGGGTTAACGAATGTTGATTGATTCGGGTTAAAAGAGTTTTGACCGAATAATCTTGTATCGTTGGAGCTCATGATCTGTAGGTTCTTTAGGTTCTTCTGGCTAGCTCGGATAACGCCGTGCAACAGTATAAAAGAAAAGAAGAAGAAAAAGAATTTGAATTGTTCAAATTCGGTTTATTGAAGGAGGATAGACATATTTAAATATAATTTAAATATGAGATTGGCCTAAAACATGAATAGGATTCATGTGTAAAAAAAGTCGGTTTTCAAAAAACCGGGTTTAATTATATTATTTAATTAATATTTGATATTGAATTAAATAATAATTATTTATTAAAAAGTTTAATAAATAAAGTTATTATTATTATTTTTAATAATAATAATAATTAAATAAATATATATATATATGAAGTTATATATATATATATATATATATATATATATATACGTTTTGGCCAAATTGCATAGGAGAGGAAGAAGGGGTATTCAAAAAATTGAATTTGATTTTCAATTTGCAGAGAGCTTGAAGTGAAGGGCCTCTGCCTTCAGCTTCTTCTTCTTCATTTTTTCTCCATCTCTCTTTTGTTTCTTCTTCTTTTCTCTTTGTTTCGGAGTCCCACAACTCCGTTGCGCGGCGCCGAGGATAGCGGGACTACCTGGGGTGGTCCTCGGGGCGTTCGTGAGAAGAGGTCGGAAGAGTTCGTGACGAGGAACGGCCGGCGGACTTGAAGAAATTAGAGCTACAAGGGTATGTATTTCTAATTTCTTATTTTCGTCTTTTGAGCATGTTTACTATTTGTTAAATTGATGAAATTAGAGTATCATCGGTCCGAAATCGCTTTCCGCTGCGCATGTCGCTCCATCAATACATTGATGGAACTGAGGTCCTAATACAACCATAGGCGCAGTGGAAGAAGCCTAAAACTGGTTGTGGATCTTCAGCAATCAATAAGTTTACAAAAAAAAAAAAAGAAAAAAAACTGAAGTCATCGCATAGGCTATCGCATAGGCCATCGCATAGTCATCGAACAGACTGGCTGTGTGCGATGAAAACACCACAAAAACAAAACATACCTTTATTTTTTATGCGTCTTCTTGTCTACCTCAGCACCTCTACAGCCCCCTCGAACTCTACCTCTTCTCCGGTCACGAACACAGCGATGACCACCCTTAGAGGAGTCCCGGTTATCCTCGGGCTTAGTAACAGAGTTGTGGGACTCCTTAAGCTTTAGGGGGTTTGTTGAGAGGGAGGAAGAAGAAGAAGATGAAGCAAATGGTTTTGTTTGGTGTTGAGTTCAAGTTACCAAGAACACAAGAACTCAAAACATCAAACTCATGAATATCAACACTTGATATTCAAATTTGAGGAAAGAAGCATAAACTCCTTTATGACTTCTTCAATTCTACCAAGAGAAAAATCACCTCAAAATAGCAAAACCAAGCCTTCAAACAACTAACTCTTAAGCTTCATCAATGGTGAATGTCTTCAACCTTTGAAGAATTCCAACCGAGAGAGCTTACTTCTAGAAAGGGAAAGGAAGAGTTTTTTTTAAGCCCAAATCCTCTTGTATGAAATGAATACCCAAATTCATACTTAGCCAAAAATGAGTTAATGGGAGCTTACTTCTAGAGAGAGAAAGGAAGATTTTTTTTTTAGCCCAAATCCTCTTGTATGAAATGAATACCCCAATTCATACTTAGCCAAAATGAGTTAATGGATTACACATGCTTGACATGCATGTGTTAAATCCATTAACTTAAATTATTAATATAATAAATTATATTTAATAGTTATTATTAATTAAAACTTTTTTAATTCATAAATTTATTATTTAATTTAATATCTAATATTAATTAAATAATAAACTTGGCTCCAATTTTCCGAAAATCGACTCTTCCAATATGAATCTTTATTCATATTTTCTTCCGGTCAAGTATTTAAATCATACTTAAATACAACTTCCTCCGGTTATATATTTAAATCATATTTAAATACATAAACCCTCGATCAACAAACCCAAATTTGGATTTCTCCAAATTCTACCATATCAACCTACTACACCGCTTTATCCGAGCTAACCAGGAGAACCTAAAGGACCTACAGATCATGAGCTCCAACGATACGAGATTATCCGGTCAAAACTCTTTTAACCGAATCAATCAACATTCGTTAACCCCCGGAGACTCCACTAAAGTCCAAGGGTTGCACTCTCCTCACTGTAGATATATTATGTCCTCTAATATAACCGTCATTGGCAAGTCGACCCTTCACAGGTTGTTCGTAATCGCACCTTGGTCATTTAAACCGTTTAACCCCTGCATTACGTCTTGTTCCTTAAGTACCACTGACATCTCTATTGAACAATAGATCTGTGGTCCAACCAACAGATCAGTTAACCCTCCCATCACATGAGAGTGTGAGCGCTCATTGTTCAAGCCCCGAAGTCAGCTATTAAGGGAACAACCTATCTACTAACCCTGAAGAGCGGGTTAGGAGTGAACTCCAATCTTGTTGTACTATGTCCCCAGCTACCTATTCGACTTTATCCCCAAGATGGTAGGCTTATTGAGTCGGCGCTTATGGGCGACTCTCACCCGTGCAAGTCAAAGGTGATGGCACGCATGGCACGCAGCGGAAGCGATTTGGATCATAGACACTCTAATTTAATCAATTTAAACAAAACGGAAACATGCAAAAGCAATGAAAATAAGAAATTATAACACATACCCTTGTCGTTCAAATTACTTCAATTTTCACCGCCAGAAGCTCCTCACGAGCTCAACGAGCCTTCTCACGAAATCTTCGTGGACCACCCCCGGTAGTCCCGCTATCCTCGGGCCGAGAAACGGAGTAGTGGGACTCCTTTTACAAGAGAAAAGAAGGAAGAAGCTCACTGAAGAAAAAACTATTTTCTCTTTTAACAGAGAGCTGAAGCCGAGGAAGAAGAAGTTGTTTTTTCAAATTAAAATCTCATTTCAATTAGTGAACCCCAAAGTGCACTCACTTTTGGTTTTTGTTTTTTTTTTTTTTTTTTTTTAATTGATCTGACCTTTCATATATATATACCTTGTATATATTACATGTGTCTTACATCTTGCATGTAAGACACATGTATATATATATATATATTATAATTATTATTGGATGCGGGTTTTATTTATATATTATTATTATTAAAAATAATAATAATTATTTTATTAATTAAACTTTTTAATTAATAAAAATATATATATATTAATTAATATTATTTAATTCAATATCAAATATTAATTAAATAATATAATTAAACCCGGTTTTCCGAAAACCGACTTTTTGCATATGAATCCAATTCATATTGTAGACCAATCTCATATTTAAATCATATTTAAATATGTCCATATTCTTCCACAAACCCGAATTTGAACGATTCAAATTCTTTTCTTTTCTTTTATATTGTTTCACGGCTTTATCCGAGCTAGCCAGGAGAACCGTAAGGACCTACAGATCATGAGCTTCAACGATACGAGATTATCTGGTCAAAACTCTTTCAACCGAACTAACCAACATTCGTTAACCCCCGGAGACTCCACTAAAGTCCAAGGGCTGCACTTTCCTCACTGTAGATATATTGTGTCCTCTTGATATAACTATCATCAGTAAGTCGATCCTTCACATGTCGTTCGTAATAACAACGGGTCATTTATACCGTTTAACCCTTGTATTATATCTTGTTCCTTAAGTACCACTGACACCTCTAATGAACAATTGATTTGTGGTCCAACCATCAAATCAGATTCCTCCCTGATCAGGAGAGGATGGGCCCATTGTTCAAGACCTGGAGTCAGCACTTAAGGGAACAACCTCTCTACTAACCCTTAAAACGGGTTGGAGTGAATTCCATCTCGCACAACTACGTCCCCAGCCACTTATTCGATCTTATCCCCAAGATGGTAGGCTTATTGAGTCGGCGATCTGGCCACTCTCACCCGTACAAGTCAAAGGATAAGGTCAAATAAACAGGAGTTCATAGTGAGCTCAGGATTGAGATCGAGTTACCTAAGTCATCATATGAAAAAACCGGTCTTTACAGAAAACGGTGTTATAAAGAAAGAGCGACTTTATTTTTTGGTTCGGTCTTGTGCAAACTCATTGGACAGAACGCCCTCACTCACATGTCTCTACATGAAACGATTCGAATCACATTGTTTTGTACTATACAAAGTGAGTCGCGTCCAATAGTGTCCCCAGGATAAGGTACCCAGCCTTATCCCTAAACTATAGACCATTTTGGCTATCTACTTGAACTTGATCCACATTCATGTCACACATGAAGTTCAACTACTCACACTATCGCCATGGGTGTTAGTTATTGGTATAGGTTAATACAAACACAATTCACTAAAATTCAATAACAACTTTTTTGAAATAAAATATATACATTCAAACAGTTTACAAACTACGAGTTTTAGGACATAAAATCCAACAAACTCCCACTTGGACTAAAACGTCAGTGGAGTACATGTTGGTCGAGAGAACTAGAATATCAAATATCTAAAGTTTCTCCCACTGTCCTACTGAGCAGCTTGCAGCCCTAGACTTTTAAGGTGTGTCTCAAACCCTTTAGCCGTGAGAGACTTAGTAAACGGATCAACAATGTTGTGCCTCGAGGCTACCTGTGTGACTGTTACGTCTCCAAAAGTGACCTTTTTAGGACTTATTTATCTTAGAAAGCTGTACACTCTTAGGTGTTTTTGATAGGATTTAGCTTAAACCTATGCTTATATATGAGAATTAGAAGAAGGAAGCTAAATTAGGACTTGTGTGCAAAAGGAAAGAAAAAGGTTGAAAAACGAAGTTAAAAGAATGAAAAATGCGCATTGCGACAGCATTGCGGAAACATTGCTGAAACCGCAATGTTTCAAGTGAAATCCGTAAGTTGACTGATCTTTTTCTGTTATTTTCCGTTATTTCAGGGATTCGTTCTTTCTCCTCCATCCATTTTGAAGTATGACGTTGAGGATGGATGGTTCTCCTTGACCCAAATGCACCTGCAGATTACTATAAAAGGGGGTCAAAGTAGAGGGTTTGAGATCATCCGAAAGCGTAGAAGTCTCTTCGCAGCTCCATCTTTTCTCCTGTTTTTCTTCTCCGTCTGTTAGTTTGAGAGGTTCAGCTGTTGGAGTCGACAATCTGATAGGAAGGAGAGAAGATTCATCTTCTCTCCTGATTGGATTCATCCAAGCAAGGCTACCCTTTCTCTCCCTTCAGCCGAGGCGTTTGCGACGAGGCGTTCAAGCTCAATTACTGCTTTCTGTCTTTTATTTCTAAATTCCAGCTCTGTTTTGTTGTTGTTTCTTTTCTAGTAGCTAGTTCATTTCATTTCGTTGCTTTCTGTCTTTATGTTATTCACTTTAAGCTTCCCTTTGTTCATTCAAATAATCAAGTAATCAAAGCACAATTCATTATTTCACAGTTTCTTATCTTTGTTACCTACTGTTTTTCCTTGCTGTTTTGTCTCTAA
The DNA here is from genome assembly GCA_028017165.1 of Herpetospermum pedunculosum. Taxonomy (NCBI): domain Eukaryota; kingdom Viridiplantae; phylum Streptophyta; class Magnoliopsida; order Cucurbitales; family Cucurbitaceae; genus Herpetospermum; species Herpetospermum pedunculosum. Next base: position 8,381,170 of record JAPQWQ010000186.1, on the reverse strand, counting down.
ATTCCTTCTAAGCATGTCTACTTCACCTCTTATTTCTGTTCTTCCTATATCCATGAGTAACTAAGTCACATAGGGGCATGCTAATGACAATACTATAGGCTAAAAAACGTGAACCAAGCATGTAGGATAGCTCTCGAAGCATTGATTGTATGTAAGCTTCATCCCACGGGCAATTTCGATTGGCCATCCATTTTGTCCAAAGAACTCCTAACCTCTGGAAGGAGTAAGAGTTCAGAGTCATACACTCATGCTAGCCTTTCAAGGTAGCCAGAAAACGACCTAGGAATAAGCGTTTTCCTAGTACAAACCATAAACTTTCTGCTTTAACAAGATGCTTAAGACCTTACTTGGACATGAGTAAACTAAAGAATCTAATGCATGAAATCGGAAGATACATGAGAATGAGTTAGTTTGATGTATAGAGAGTTGATCTAATGCTTGAGAATCGTGTGAAAAAGCCTATAGGATAGTCGTTGGTAGCCCTTGTTTCTCCATTTTACACATTTTCACTGTTAGTAACATTGCGATAAAATTGCTGTTCTCGCAATTCTATTAAGTTAAAAATTCTGCTTAGCCATTTTCCTCTTCGTTTATTAATCTCTTCTCTTTACATTTGAGTTTATCATTGACTTGCACTTGTTCATGTTGCTATCCTTTATACATTCATTAGTAATTAGGCAATTAAAAACCAAATTTACCCCATCAAATCCACCCATTCTTACTTAACAACACACTTCGCGAGTAACTAGTAATAAGTCTCTGTGGGAAAACGAATGAAAAAATACTTACTACTTGCTATAAGATCATGTATGCTTGCATGTTCTGAGTGCTCTCTCTCTCTTATTGCTTATTTCTTCTACACATTGAGCACGCAACAAGTTTTTGGCGCCGCTGCCGGGGACTTAGTGTAGCGAAAACGAAGTTTGTTAAGTTTGAAACACAAGTTTAATATCCATTGGGACTAATCTATTTCTTATTTCTTTTTGCAGGTACCATTGGGTTAGTTTATGAATGAGCATTCAATTAGCGATCTAGAATTCAATCCTGAGCCTGAGAGATTACTTAGGGCCAGAAACAAAGATAAGAAACGTCTCTTTAAACAACCCTCTATACCTCAAATAATTGCTGAACCCGCAGGGATTTTGCAATTCCGTCAAGAAGAAATGGATATACCAAACCCAAATCAGGCACCTACCACTCGCAATCCCATCGAAATAGCGAATGATAAGGATAGTGCCATACTTTCTTACCTAGTACCTATGCCTGGGGAACTAAACCCAAGCATAATCCGCCCTGAGATTACTGCCAACTCATTCGAGTTAAAGCCAGTAATGTTCCAAATGTTGTCCACTGTGGGACAATTCTTTGGAGTAGAAAATGAGGATCCCCAAAACCATCTTAGAAACTTCCTAGGAGTTAGTGATACATTTCTCATCCCTGGAGTTTCCCAAGAAGCCTTGAGGCTCTACCTCTTCCCTTATTCTTTGAGGGACAAAGCCAAAACGTGGTTAAACTCATTACCCTCTGGATCAGTCCGCAATTGGACAGACTTGGCGGAGAAATTCCTAGTCAAATACTTCCCACCTGATAGGAATTCTACCTTTCGTGATGATATTATTAAGTTCAAACAAGCTGAGAATGAGTCTCTTCACGAAGCTTGGACAAGGTTCAAGGACCTTCTTCTTAAATGTCCACACCATGGCATTCCATGGTGTATCCAAATAGAAGTCTTTTTCAAAGGATGCAACCCCAGCACTAGACAAGTCTTAAATTCATCTGCTGGTGGTTCCATGTTGTCCAAAAGTTATAACGAAGCCTATGAGATCTTGGAGAAGATCTCAGCATCTCACTGTAGGTGGTCAAATGATCCCATAGAGCCAAGTAGAGCTCAAGATAAGGACGCACTCAATGCCATGAGTAGCCAAATTAGCGCCCTGACCAACCTAGTTAAGCAAATGGCTCAAACCAGTCTCCAAACTAGTGTCAATACCGCCACAGCCATGTCAATGGGCACCCAACCAAGCCAAGGTGAGACACTACCCTGTGGATTCTGTGGGGAAGGGCATCTGTATGAATACTGCCCTGGGAATCCAGCCTCAGTCTGCTATGTAGGAAGCCAGCAGCAGCCTAGGAACAACCCCTGTTCCAATACTTATAATCCTGGCTGGAGGAACCACCCAAATCTTTCATGGGGTGGCCAGCAAAGTACTAACCAAGCACCTAACCAGCCAAGACCGAGTGGAACACCTGGTTTCACTCCTCAACATAACCAATCCATGTATCAAAAACCATATAACCAACCAGTAGGGTCATCTGTAGAAAACTTACTCAAGGAATACATAGCCAAGAATGATGCCACCCTGCAAAGCCAGCAAGCTACCCTCAGGAGCCTAGAAAACCAAATAGGGCAATTAGCCAATGAACTCAAAAGTAGGCCCCAAGGTAGACTTCCTGCTGACACAGAGGTGCCAAGGAGAGATGGTAAGGAACAAGTTCAAGCAATTGAACTCAGAAGTGGGAGACCATTGGTGAGCAATACTAAAGAAGCCCCAAAGAGAGTAGAGAACAATGAGTCTAGTGCTCCACTGGAGTCTCTGCCAAACCAAGGTCAACCCTCAACAAGCACATCAGGAGCAAGGCTGGAGCCAATCATAGAAGAGATAGAGGAAATTCCAAGGCCTCCATCCATCCTGAGGCGACCTGAAGTGCCTGCATATGTGCCACCACCTCCATTTCCTCGACGGCTAAAGAAAAAACAAGAACAGGAAGTGCACTTTAATAAATTTCTAGAAATTCTTAAGCAAGTGCATGTCAATATTCCTTTTGTAGAAGTTTTACAGTCTATGCCCTCTTATGTAAAGTTTTTAAAGGATATAATTACTAACAAGAAAATAATTGGCGAATTTGAAACAGTGAATCTCACTGAGGAGTGCAGTGCCATACTCCAGAACAAGCTGCCCAAGAAGGAGAAGGATCCTGGTTCCTTCACCTTACCAGTGGAGTTAGGAGGCAAGCATGTGGGCAGAGCGCTTTGTGACCTGGGAGCCAGCATAAACCTCATGCCCCTATCACTATTCCGCCAGCTAGGAATAGGAGAAGCACGTCCAACCACTGTCACTTTACAACTAGCAGACAGATCCATAGCATATCCTGAGGGTAAGATTGAGGATATTCTTGTAAAGGTTGACAAGTTTATTTTCCTTGCAGATTTCATTATCCTGGATTATGAAGCAGACAAGGAGGTCCCCATCCTATTAGGCATACCTTTTCTAGCCACAGGTAGGGCTCTTATAGATGTCCAGAAAGGTGAGCTCACTATGAGGGTTCACGACGAGGAGGTTAAGTTTAGTGTGTTTAAAGCCTTAAGGTACCCCTCTGACTCTCTGAATCTTGTGCTAGCATGGACATTGTAGATTCACTAATGGAAGAACAGCTGGAGCATGAATTAATGACTAAGCATGCTAATGAATATGTAAACGTAGACTTAACTGATTTGAATGTTTCTGAGATCATGGATATACCTGTAGATAAGATACAGCCTGTTTGTATGAATAATAACTTAACTGATAGATCCATGAATCCATTAAAGCCATCCATTGAGCATCCACCTGTCTTAGAATTAAAACCTCTACCCACTCACCTCAAGTATGCATATCTAGGAAGTAATAATACTTTGCCTGTGATTATTTCTTTTAAATTAAGTGAAAAGCATGAGGTTGAGCTGATTTTATTACTTAAGCAACATAGGAAGGCTATTGCATGAACTATTGCTGACATTAGAGGCATTAGCCCTTCTTATTGCATGCATAAGATTATATTAGAGGAAGAGCATACACCCCGAGTAGATCACCAACGTAGGTTGAATCCCTCTATGAAAGAGGTAGTTAAAAAAGAAATAATTAAGTGGTTAGATGCAGGGGTAATCTTCCCTATAGCTAGTAGTCAGTGGGTGAGTCCTATACAATGTGTACCTAAGAAGGGAGGAATGACTGTAGTAGTAAATGAGAGCAATGAACTGATTCCAACTAGGTCTATTACAGGATGGAGAGTCTGTATGGACTATAGAAAACTAAATAAAGAAACAAAAAAAGATCACTTCCCTATACCATTTATTGACCAGATGTTAGATAGGATAGCTGGTAGAGCGTATTACTGCTTCTTAGACGGTTACTCAGGTTATAACCAGATCACTATAGACCCTAAGGACCAGGAGAAGACAACCTTCACTTGTCCCTTTGGAACATTTGCCTTTCGCAGAATGCCTTTTGGCTTATGCAATGCACCAGCAACGTTCCAAAGGTGCATGTTGGCAATCTTTTCTGACTTAGATGAATCCATGATAAAGATATTTATGGATGACTTCTTGATAGCACTCCAAAAGTGCTAATATTTAGCTCCTAAGTCTTGTAAATTAGGGTAATTATTTGGGCTTAATTGATTTATTTGGTATAATTTAATTGCTAAGGGGTAAATCGGGCATTTGCGATAATTAAGAGCTTAAATGAATATTTTATAATATTTTATTAGTTAGTCGTTTTGAGTGATTAAGCTACATTAATTAGATAATCTAATCTTAACTCAAAATTGATTTGTGGCTTGATGGTGTAGGGCTTGTTAAGAAAATGGTGAAGCCAAGGTTCAAATCCTGGTGGGAGCAGAATGTTATTATTTTTGTAGAAAGTCAACGGTCAACGGTCAACAGTCAACAGTCACGGTCAACGCTCAAACAATCCATCAGACGGCCCAAGACCGCGCGCGCCTGCCGACTCACCCCGCGCGCCCTCGCCTCGCGCAGCCCGCACGTCCTCGCGCCCTCGCCGCTCGCCCTCGCCCTCGCCCGCGCGGCCTATCCGTGACTGTAAATGCCCGTCATTAAAAGTGCAAAAAGTTGCCCGTCATTAAAAGTCTAAAAAAGCGGTGTTTTCCATTTTTCCATTCTCCGTAGCGTCGAGACGCTAGGACAGCGTCTCGACGCTCCTCTGAAGTATAAAAAGAACATTTTCGCGATTTTAGGTCATTCCACCTCCGTTTTGGGCTCGGGATTGACGTTTTTTCACCATTTTTGAAGCTCTTCTTCTCCATTTGGGTTGTATGAACTCTACAACCTCCATGGAAGCTTGGAATACTCCATCTCCCATGGAAGGCTAGAGGTAAATGCTTGATTAGTTAGTTGAGGGATTGATTTCTATTGTATTTAGGTGAGATTTGTGCTTTATATGAATGTTTAGCATATGTGTATGAACTCTTGCATCTCTTTCCTGTATTAAGAACGAATAGCATGCCTTTCTAATTAGGATTGACGCCCATAATTGTTACGCATGTTAGTCGGCTAGCATTGATTCCTGATTAGTTTTAATGCAAGTAGCGAGGGTCTAATCGTGCCTAATCAATTTGACCCTATGTGACGAATGGGGTATGAATTGATTATCGTATCGCGGTGAGCTCAAGGTTAAGAGAGAAATCGAATTAGTTTTAGGATTAATTCGTCGCGATGTTATCCATTACTGTTTTCTGATTAATTTAGGACTAATCACCTTGAATTGATTAAGAGGCATGTTTAATTAGAATTGTCTGTTTCTAATTAATTCTTCGGGGTGTTTGTATCGGTGTCGAGCAAACATTTCGCGTGCATGAGCATCTCCGCTAATTTCCATGTTTATCGATGAACTGAAATACAATAGAGCAATCCCGATACTTTCTAATTAAGCATACTTGTCAATTTCATATTTCCCTCTTTAATTTTCCGTTAGCGCAATTCTTTGCATGTTAGTAATTTTCCAAACAAAACCTCCCATTGTTTTTACTTCATTACAAATTCAATTTAATTAAGTTAGGATTATAGCTTGCTCCCTGTGGATCGACTCCGTTGCCACTAGCTGCAAAACTTAGTGAGTTCGGATTATAAATATTATTTTGGCGGGTTTCGACAACCCGAAATTGGTAGGACATTCAAAAATCCTACCACCAAAATTGGCGCCGTTGCCGGGGAGCAACAATTAATTTTACTTGGTTGAATTTTATTTGTTTTGTGTTTTTAATTTTTCTTTTTAAAATTATTTTCTTTGGTTTTGTTTATTTTTATCCTTTTTGTACAGTATGACCCGTTTGTTTTGAGCTGTTGTGTGCAGTTTTCTTTTAATTTTTGAGAAAAGTGGAAGAAATGGAACTTGCAATTAACGATGAGCCTCAGAGGACCTTGAGGCAGTTGGCATCACCTGACTTGGACCGCCAACCACTATGTATATCGTATCCGGTAGTACCAGGTAATTTTGAGCTTAATGCCGGTTTAATTAACTTATTACCTTCCTTTTATGGTAATGCAGATGAGGACCCTATTAGACACCTGAAGAAGTTTCAAATAGTGTGTTCGGCGATGAAGAAAAGTGAAGCCACTGACGATCAGTTGAGCCTGAGAGCCTTCCTTTTCACATTAAAGGCAAAAGCAAGAGACTGGATGTATTATCTTCCGTCGGGATCCATTGCCACATGGAGCGGGTTGAAAGGGCTATTTTTGGAAAAATATTTTCCCGCTTCCAGAGCCACTTTGATTAGGAAAAAGATTTATGGCATTGCGCAAGAGGAAGGCGAGACCCTTCACGAGTGCTGGGAGAAGTTCGGTCAGCTATGTGAAAGTTTTCCCCACCATAGGATAGCAGACGGAGAGTTGATCCGGTATTTCTACGAAGGCTTGCTTCCACGAGACCGCCAAATGATTGATGCTGCTAGTGGAGGATCTCTCCTTGATAAGACTCCCGTAGAAGCTAGAGTTCTGATCTCTAATATGGCCGGGAACCTTCAGCAGTATGGTGGTGGAGGAGTGGAGCAAGCCCGTCTCTCAAAGGATCTGAACGAGCTCAAAGCCCAAGTACTCGAGGTAAGTATCTCACTTCTCATAGTAACTCAAAGCTTACAAAAATCTCAATCTTGTGTTTCAGATCGAAATGTCGAGGAGATGGTGAGTTCTTATTTGACGAAATTTTCGGCCATGTTTGAGAGTAGTGGAGATCTAGTGCGAGGTATGGCCGATGTAATGAAGAGGCTCGACGAAAGACTTAGTAAGGTGGAGGATCAGTGTTCATGGAAACCACCCCAGCAGACGGTGGCGAGCACTTGTGAGCAAGTGTGCGCCATGACCTTGAGAAGCGGGAAGGAAATTCCTTCTAATACTACGCCGGTGGTCGATGATCTGGTTGTAGAACCTGAACCGAGGAGAAGGGAGTACGTGCCTAGAGCTCCTTTTCCAAGCAGATTGATGAGGCCTGTGCCTGAGGAAGAGGAGAGCAAAGAAAAAGAAACTCCTCCTGTTGTTCAGAAGTATGTGCCAAAGCCTCCCAACCCAAGAAGACAGTTGAATCCTGAGATCATACAGGAAGAGAACCGAGATGAGAAACCACCTTCGCTTAAGCAAAAATATGTTCCGGTAGCACCTTTTCCAAGTAGGCTGGTTAGACCAAAGCCCGAGGTGGATGAAACTGATAAAGAAGTCTTGGAGACTTTTCAAAAGGTGGTGGTGAACATTCCCCTTTTGGAAGCCATCAAGCAAATCCCCACGTACTCCAAATTCTTGAAGAACTGGTGCACCTCCAAAAGAAAGTCGAAGAAAAAGGAAGGAAAGTTGGTGAGTGATAACGTCTACGCTATCTCAGAAGGTAAATTGCCCAACAAATGCAAGGATCCAGGTATGTTTACATTGCCTTGCACTATAGGAGATCAACTGATTAATCATGCCATGTTAGATTTAGGAGCATCTATTAATGTAATGTCATATGCTGTTTTTAGAGAGCTTAAATTGAATGACTTGCATGAAACTGGTGTTATTGTGCAATTGGCTGATAAATCATATGTGCATCCCTTGGGTAAAGTTGAGGACGTTCTAGTTAGAGTGAATGATCTGTATTTCCCTGCGGATTTTTATGTGCTTGAAATGAAGGATAAACCATCTCATGTCTCTAAATCAATTCTGTTGGGACAACCTTTTATGAAAACTGCAAAAGTTAAAATCGATGTTGATAAAGGTGTCCTGTCTGTTGAATTCGATGGAGATGTGAATAAGTTTAAAATTGATAAGTTAAAATCAGAGGAGTCTGTTGGGAATGTTGATGTTGTTTGCTCTTTATTCGAAAATGATGTTGTCTGTGTGCGAAAGGCACGAGAGAGAAATTTGTCTGTTGATGTTTGCAGGAACGATGAGATTGGGAAGATGTATGAAGCATCTTCCAAGATTGATTATGGATGAGTCGAGTGCGAGAATACAGTCGAGCAATCGACTTTAAAAATTTGCGCTTCTTGGGAGGCAACCCATGTGTTCTTAAATTCTTGTCTTTACTTTCAGTTTTTATTTTTCCTTGCTTAGTTTATTTTCTTTTCCTTTTGTAGGAGGTTTGACCTGAGGATCGAGACAGTGGGCGAAGACCGCGCTGCTCCAACCGACAACCGAACAAAATTCAGGGGAGGTTTTCTGTTCCCTTTTATTTTGTGCGTTTTAACTGCTTAGTCTGAAGTGTGATACATAGAGGACTATGTATCCTTTTAGGTTGGGGGTGGAGAAGTTTGTTGGATTTTTGAAGTTGTTGAGCTGTTGAAATTCTGAATTAGAAGTGCTTTGGTCTGCTGTTGCATGTTGTTCGATGAGGACAATCTATGAAATGCTTTTAAATTCTTCGTATTTACATATCTAGAAAAGCATGAGATTGTATGTGCATGTTGAGCATTTTTCAAAAAATTTTAAAATTTTTCTGTTTCTCCCTTGCATCTATCGAGCACGTAGCATCCTATTATTGGTTCTGTAGGCTTAGAATTGTCTTATGTTGCATGAAATCTTGTTGTCACCCCGAAAGGCACCCCTAGGGAAGGCTTGATGCATGATAGGTTGTATTAAATTAATCGTGTTATAGCAAAGCTATTGCCTAAAAAAAAAAGTAAGTAAGTAAGCATGAAAATAAAAACTGTAGAGATGCTCCTCCTTCTTAAAGTGCACATTAAGAAGTGAGCATTAGTCCTTAAAAACGTGAAGCGAAATGAAGCTTGACGTGTTAGGCTCTCTTGGAGAAGCAAAAGAAAAGTAAAAAAAAAAAGTGGATCAAAAGAAATAAAGAGTACAAAGTACTCAAGAAAAAGAAAATGTTTAGGCCGTTTGATTTGTTACTCTCTTGATTGTTGAAAAGCCATTAGACTGTTCTTTATTGCTAGAAGTAGGGGGAAAACGAGATGTAGAGTTGCATATGGTTTTTCCGAGTCTATAAGAGCTAGAATAGGTTGGCTAATCACACACGCACGTAGGGGAGTAACAGTTTAATTTTTGAAATGTTCTCAACTTATGCATGCAATCAATTGTTCTCTTTTGTTGTAAGTGCCTTGTTTTTTTTTAAAGCATAGAGGTTAGAGTCGTTGCATGCAATTTCATTCATAGGAGCTAGTTCAGAGTTTTCCTTGCTCGAGGACTAGCAAGATTTAGGTTGGGGGTTTTGATAGCACTCCAAAAGTGCTAATATTTAGCTCCTAAGTCTTGTAAATTAGAGTAATTATTTGGGCTTAATTGATTTATTTGGTATAATTTAATTGCTAAGGGGTAAATCGGGCATTTGCGATAATTAAGAGCTTAAATGAATATTTTATAATATTTTATTAGTTAGTCGTTTTGAGTGATTAAGCTACATTAATTAGATAATCTAATCTTAACTCAAAATTGATTTGTGGCTTGATGGTGTAGGGCTTGTTAAGAAAATGGTGAACCTTTGAAGGTTCAAATCCTGGTGGGAGCAGAATGTTATTATTTTTGTAGAAAGTCAACGGTCAACAGTCAACAGTCAACGGTCAACGCTCAAACCATCCATCAGACGGCCCAAGACCGCGCGCGCCACGCCCTCGCCCTCGCCCGCGCGGCCTATCCGTGACTGTAAATGCCCGTCATTAAAAGTGCAAAAAGTTGCCCGTCATTAAAAGTCTAAAAAAAAGCGGTGTTTTCCATTTTTCCATTCTCCGTAGCGTCGAGACGCTAGGACAGCGTCTCGACGCTACTCTGAAGTATAAAAAGAACATTTTCGCGATTTTAGGTCATTCCACCTCCGTTTTGGGCTCGGGATTGACGTTTGTTCACCATTTTTGAAGCTCTTCTTCTCCATTTGGGTTGTATGAACTCTACAACCTCCATGGAAGCTTGGAATACTCCATCTCCCATGGAAGGCTAGAGGTAAATGCTTGATTAGTTAGTTGAGGGATTGATTTCTATTGTATTTAGGTGAGATTTGTGCTTTATATGAATGTTTAGCATATGTGTATGAACTCTTGCATCTCTTTCCTGTATTAAGAACGAATAGCATGCCTTTCTAATTAGGATTGACGCCCATAATTGTTACGCATGTTAGTCGGCTAGCATTGATTCCTGATTAGTTTTAATGCAAGTAGCGAGGGTCTAATCGTGCCTAATCAATTTGACCCTATGTGACAAATGGGGTATGAATTGATTATCGTATCGCGGTGGGCTCAAGGCTAAGAGAGAAATCGAATTAGTTTTAGGATTAATTCGTCGCGATGTTACCCATTACTGTTTTCTGATTAATTTAGGACTAATCACCTTGAATTGATTAAGAGGCATGTTTAATTAGAATTGTCTGTTTCTAATTAATTCTTCGGGGTGTTTGTATCGGTGTCGAGCAAACATTTCGCGTGCATGAGCATCTCCGCTAATTTCCATGTTTATCGATGAACTGAAATACAATAGAGCAATCCCGATACTTTCTAATTAAGCATACTTGTCAATTTCATATTTCCCTCTTTAATTTTCCGTTAGCGCAATTCTTTGCATGTTAGTAATTTTCCAAACAAAACCTCCCATTGTTTTTACTTCATTACAAATTCAATTTAATTAAGTTAGGATTATAGCTTGCTCCCTGTGGATCGACTCCGTTGCCACTAGCTGCAAAACTTAGTGAGTTCGAATTATAAATATTATTTTGGCGGGTTTCGACAACCCGAAATTGGTAGGACATTCAAAAATCCTACCACCACTTCTCAGTCTTTGGTGATTCATTCACAAACTGTTTAGAGAACTTAGGACAAGTCCTAGCTAGGTGTGAGGAAACTAACCTAGTACTTAATTGGGAAAAATGCCACTTCATGGTAGAAGAAGGGATAGTCCTAGGTCATAGAGTGTCTAGAGCAGGAGTAGAGGTCGATAGGGCCAAGATTGAAATCATAGAGAAGTTAGTGGAACCTCAGAATGTGAAAGCCATTAGAAGTTTCTTAGGACACGCTGGTTTCTATAGAAGGTTCATTAAGGACTTTTCTAAGATCTCCAAACCTCTGTGTGAGCTTCTAGAGCTGAATAAGGCATTCATCTTCTCTAAGGAATGTTTAATAGCATGGAAAACCCTTAAGGAAGCACTAGTCAAAGCACCTATTATAGTAGGACCAAATTGGGACCTCCCATTTGAAATGTTATGTGATGCAAGTGACTATGCTGTAGGGGTTATGCTAGGACAGAAAATTGATAAACTAACACACCCTGTATACTATGCTAGTAAGACACTTAATGAGGCACAGTGTAATTACACAACTACTGAGAAGGAGATGCTAGCTGTAGTGTTTGCTTGCGAGAAGTTTAGGAATTACATTGTAGGCACTAGGACAATCGTGTACACTGACCATTCTGCCTTAAAATACCTCATGAGGAAGGCTGATGCTAAGCCTAGGTTGATTAGATGGGTGTTGTTGCTGCAGGAATTTGATCTAGACATTAGAGATAAGAAGGGCTGTGAAAATGTGGTTGCGGATCATCTTTCAAGATTGCAACATAATTGCGATAACATTGCGGAAACCACAATTTCTGATGCCTTTATCGATGAGCATGTCTTTGTATTAACACATCGAGATAATGATGAGGAACCATGGTTTGCTGATATTGCTAACTTTCGTGCATCGTAGGTACTACCAACTTTCAAGGGAAGCCAAGAGAAGAGGAGGTTCCTGCATGAAGCTAGGAAATTCATATGGGATGATCCCACACTTTACAGAACATGTGCAGATGGTTTGTTGAGGAAATGTGTGTCAGCTGCTGAGGCGAAGTCTGTGCTGCAGCACTGCCATACAGCCCACTATGGTGGACACTTTGGTGGCCAAAGAACAGCTGCAAAGGTGTTCCAGAGTGGTTACTATTGGCCCACCATCTTAAAAGATGCCCACGAGTTTGCACACAACTGTGATGAGTGCCAGAGAATAGGTAATCTTAGTAGGAAGGATGAGATGCCTCTCACTTACATCCTTGAGTTAGAGCTCTTTGATGTGTGGGGCATTGACTTCATCGGACCATTTCCTCCATCAGCAGGTAACCTTTACATATTAGTAGCTGTAGACTATGTGTCTAAATGGGTAGAAGCCATAGCATGTCCAAACAATGATGCCAAAACAGTCATAAGATTCCTTCATAGGCATATTTTTACTAGATTTGGTACGCCTCGTGCTTTAATTAGTGATGAAGGGACACACTTTATTAATAGGGCAATGAGAAAGGTGTTGGCTAAGTACAATGTTAGACATAGGGTAGCCACCCCTTATCACCCACATTCGAATGGACAAGCTGAAATTTCAAATAGGGAGATTAAAAGTATACTAGAAAAGGTGGTCAAACCCAATAGAAAAGATTGGTCTTTTAAACTCGAGGATGCACTTTGGGCATATAGGACTGCATATAAGACACCCCTAGGTATGTCTCCTTATAGACTTGTGTACGGCAAAGCTTGTCACTTACCACTTGAATTGGAAATCAAAGCATTTTGGGCCATGAAAGAACTGAATTATTGCGTGACCGATGCGGGAACATTGCGGTCTCTGCAATTACATGAGCTTGATGAGCTTAGACATATGGCGTATGAGAATGCTAAAATGTATAAGGAAAAGACCAAGATTTGGCATGATAGTAGACTTAGGATTAAGGACTTTAAGAAAGGCCAACTTGTATTGTTATTTAACTCACGGTTGAGATTGTTTCCAGGCAAACTTAAGTCCAGATGGTCAGGTCCTTTTGTGATAACTAATGTGTTTGTTCATGGTGCAGTTGAGATTAGGAACCTGCAGCAAGGGCAACCGTTCATGGTTATGATGGAGCGCATGTAGCGCAGCGGAAGCGAAACGGATCATTGGCACTCTAATTTCATCAATTTAGCTAAATAAGAAACATGCACAAAGCTTTGAAATAAAAGGAATTAGAACACATACCTCTTGTAGTTCTAAAGACTTCTCTTCCAATGCTCGAATCTCCTCACGAACCCTTCGAAGCTTCCCTCGAACTCCTCGAGAACCACCTCCGGTAGTCCCGCTATCCTCGGGCCGAGCAACGGAGTGGTGGGACTCCTTTATAAAAGAAAAAGTTTGGAAGAAGAAGATGGGAAGATGAAAGTGATGAGGATTTTGTGAGAAGAAGTCTAACACTTAGCTTTCTAATTTCTCAAGTAACATGAACTCTTCATGCTCATCCAACATTCAAACTCTTTGAAAATTCATCAACCTCAAACCATTTGAACTTCATCCAATTTATAGGCAATTCACATGCAACAAAGTCTTTGCTTAGCATGACACCTCAAATTGGATGGATTAGTCTTCAACCAAGTGTTCCAAAATTGATGAGTTTATATGCATGTTGTTGGTGATTCACAATCCACTTCACAACTTGGATAAACCCACTCAACTTGGATAAATCCACTCAACATGGATAATTCCACTTTGACTTGGATAATCCCACTTGTAATATTTTGTCATTTAAAATTAATTCATAATTAATTTTAATAAACAAAATAAATTATAATTAATTAAACTTTTTAATTAATTAATATTATTATTTAATTCAATATCAAATATTAATTAAATAATAAGACTAATCCCGGTTTCTTAAACCGAATCATCAAACATGAATCCCTATTCATGTTTTACACCGATCCCATATTTAAATCATATTTAAATATGTCCATCATTCTTCCAAAACCGAATTTCAATAAATTCAAATTCTTTTTCTCTCATATTGTTACACGGCTTAATCCGAGCTAGCCAGGAGAACCTAAAGGACCTACAGATCATGAGCTCCAACGATACGAGATTAACCGGTCAAACTCTTTAACCAAGCTAACCAACATTCGTTAACCCTCGGAGACTCCACTAAAGTCCAAGGGTTGCACTCTCCTCACCGTAGATATATTTCTGTCCTCTTGATATAACCATCATTAGTAAGTCGATCCTTCACAGGTCGTTCTTAATTACAGCTGGGTCAAAATAACTGTTTTACCCCCGTAATTACATTTTGTTCCTTAAGTCCCACTGATCCTCTAATGAACTATTGGTTTGTGGTCCAACCACCAAACCGATTGGTATGTGATCTCATCACTATACCAAGTCCCTCTCGGGCCAATGAGAGGGTGGGATCCCTAGTTCAAGACCCGGAGTCAACACTTAAGGGAACAACCTCTCCATTTCCGAACTCAGAGGTCGGCCCCAACAGTGCAACCGAATGGAAATGTCAGAGTTGGGAATGGACCTAAGAGACCCTATCCATTTCTGGAGATTGAGTTGTTCCGACTCCCATGAAACGGCCCTCCGAATGGACGGTGCTACTATGGGCAACCAGCAGGCGGAACATGGGAATCTCACGGTTCAACCTAATGGAGGAGACCGCAGGATGTATTGACATACTTCCTTCTCCCACTTACTATAAATACTTTCTCCATTCACCTTGCTCTTGATTTATGCAAACACCATCCGAATGGGGATGCCCTATTGACATCACGAGGCCGAGCATAAATCTCACGGTGTGAACTTTGCGGAGAACGTAGGAGGAGATTGATATATCACATATACCTTCTCAACACCACTACTAAGTATTTTAGAATGGTTTGGGTATAGTTTTACTTAGGCATTATCCGGCTAAGACAATAAAACCTAAGTTTAGGTAGAACATACTTTTACCTAAGATGTCTAGGTGATAAACGTTTTATAACCTTACACCTCTCACGTGCATGCTCATAAAGCCGGGTTAACTTAACTCAAGTACCGGATCGATCCCCAGGTAGGAGGTGTTCCGTAAACCGTCATCTTAAATACCTCCAACCTTAGTGCAGGATCAAACCGGGTGAGTTCTCTCGTAACCTTAGCTTTACAAGATATCGACCTATTTTAACTATTAAAACGAATCGATACTAAATTCCTAATCGCATTGGAATTCTCTAACCCTTAGTGAGCATGCATTTATCTTTGTTATAGATTTTAAATGTCTATCTCATTTTACAACGCTTTATAAAACAAAGACATTCTATAACATGCTTCCTAATTAAGCTAGAATATAACCATTACATTCAATTTATAACATGCTTCCCAAGCAAGAATATAACAATTATATTCAACTAAGGCAACTATGTTGTATGTTTAATTTCACAATTAATATAACACTTATATTAATTTTACTTTTAAACAAGCAACATCCAATTCATAAATTAATATAACACTTATATTAATTCTCATGAATTAAGCATGCATACTATACAACATAACACTTATATTATACTTTCAATGCATGCAACATGCTTCCTATGGTGGGATTTGAAATCTATATGGCATACTTTATGCACATACAAGATACTTTAATTAAAACATACATTCACAATGCATAATTAATTAAACACACTAAAGTGGACCGGTTTTGGCATCACGGACAAGCAAGCAACTACATTATTACAATAATAATTCATCAACTAAGTTGAGACGCTTCCGAACCCTTCGAACCGCCACGAACCAGCTTGAATTTGCTTGAACCGGCCAAAAAAAACAGCAACTTCAAAACTTCAAAAAAAAATTGAACCGGTCCATAACAACTGTCCCGAGTTCAACAGCCCGTAACTGGACCAATACCGACCCGAACTGGACCAAACGAACGCTGAACCGGACCTCCAGAGGGTGAAGAACAAGGAACCGGTCTGACTTTCAGTGAACCGGACCACCCGAGGACCGAACCGGACCGTTTCTTCCACCTTGCGCTGAACCGGTTTTGTGCTGGAATTTTGCAGAAAAAAAAACAGCAAAAAAACAGCATGCTGTTTTTTTCGACACCCGAGCTTCTGTCTTTGAATTGAAAGCCTATATGGACTCTAATGACTCCGAATTTTTTACAGACTCTTCTTCACACATTAAAGCCCATACACGCCCGGGCAATTACAAAACAAAGTACAAATAAAAGCTCAAAACAAATATGCCAAAACCGGAATCACACTTTAGACGCCCATAAATTTAATTTCTAAAACAAATACCCACCAAGCTTAAATTGATGCAAATTGAGTGACCAAAAAACGCTCTGATACCTGTTGATGGAGCGCATGTAGCGCAGCGGAAGCGAGACGGATCATTGGCACTCTAATTTCATCAATTTAGCTAAATAAGAAACATGCACAAAGCTTTGAAATAAAAGGAATTAGAACACATACCTCTTGTAGTTCTAAAGACTTCTCTTCCAATGCTCGAATCTCCTCACGAACCCTTCGAAGCTTCCCTCGAACTCCTCGAGAACCACCTCCGGTAGTCCCGCTATCCAAGGGCCGAGCAACGGAGTGGTGGGACTCCTTTATGAAAGAAAAAGTTTGGAAGAAGAAGATGGGAAGATGAAAGTGATGAGGATTTTGTGAGAAGAAGTCTAAGACTTAGCTTTCTAATTTCTCAAGTAACATGAACTCTTCATGCTCATCCAACATTCAAACTCTTTGAAAATTCATCAACCTCAAACCATTTGAACTTCATCCAATTTATAGGCAATTCACATGCAACAAAGTCTTTGCTTAGCATGACACCTCAAATTGGATGGATTAGTCTTCAACCAAGTGTTCCAAAATTGATGAGTTTATATGCATGTTGTTGGTGATTCACAATCCACTTCACAACTTGGATAAACCCACTCAACTTGGATAAATCCACTCAACATGGATAATTCCACTTTGACTTGGATAATCCCACTTGTAATATTTTGTCATTTAAAATTAATTCATAATTAATTTTAATAAACAAAATAAATTATAATTAATTAAACTTTTTAATTAATTAATATTATTATTTAATTCAATATCAAATATTAATTAAATAATAAGACTAATCCCGGTTTCTTAAACCGAATCATCACACATGAATCCCTATTCATGTTTTACACCGATCCCATATTTAAATCATATTTAAATATGTCCATCATTCTTCCAAAACCGAATTTCAATAAATTCAAATTCTTTTTCTCTCATATTGTTACACGGCTTAATCCGAGCTAGCCAGGAGAACCTAAAGGACCTACAGATCATGAGCTCCAACGATACGAGATTAACCGGTCAAACTCTTTAACCAAGCTAACCAACATTCGTTAACCCTCAGAGACTCCACTAAAGTCCAAGGGTTGCACTCTCCTCACCGTAGATATATTTCTGTCCTCTTGATGTAACCATCATTAGTAAGTCGATCCTTCACAGGTCGTTCGTAATTACTGCTGGGTCAAAATAACCGTTTTACCCCCGTAATTACATTTTGTTCCTTAAGTCCCACTGATCCTCTAATGAACTATTGGTTTGTGGTCCAACCACCAAACCGATTGGTATGTGATCTCATCACTATACCAAGTCCCTCCCGGGCCAATGAGAGGGTGGGATCCCTAGTTCAAGACCCGGAGTCAGCACTTAAGGGAACAACCTCTCTACTAATCCCTCAGAGCGGGTAGGAGTGAATTCCATCTCGCAGGACTATGTTCCCAGCTACCTACCCGGTCTTATCCCCAAGATGGTAGGCTTATTGAGTCGGCGATCTCGGGCCACTCTCACCCATACAAGTCAAAGGATAAGCCCGAATAAACAGGAGTTCATAGCGTGCTCAGGATTCAGATCGAGTTACCTAGGTCATCATATGAAAAAGTCGGTCTTTACAGTAAACGGAGTTATAAAGAAAGAGCGACTTGTTTCGCGGTTCAGTCTTATGCAAACTCATTGCATAGGACGCCCCCACTCACATGTCTCCACATGAACGATTTCGGATCACATCGTTTGTACTATACAAAGTGGGCCGCGTCCAATAGTGTCCCCAGGATAAGGTACCCAGCCTTATCCCTATACTATAGACCGTTCTGGGTATTACTTGAACTTGATCCACAATCATGTCATATATGAAGTTTAAGTATACAACCTATAGCCATGGGTTCTTTGTTTATTGGAGTTAGGTTAAAAGTAAAAACAATTCATTTTATTCAATAACAACTTTACTGAATAAATCTCAATAACAACTTTATTGCAAAATAGAATATACATTCAGTTTACAAACCACGAGTTTTAGGACATAAAACCCAACAGGTTAATGGTGCAAGATTGAAGCATTACTACGAGGAAGGAGATGTGAAGACTCTCTCGGCCTTCCTCTTGACTGAAACGTGAAAATAAGAACGAGAGAGGACGAGTGATCACTGTGCTCGTCCATGCGAGGCTAATGCCTTAGTTTATTTTTTGCTATTTTTCCGGTTACTGTTTGTATAGATTTTTGTGTGATTTTAATTACGAATTTGATGTTGATTTTATTTCTTTTTTTAGGGAATCGATAGAGGGAATCAAGGAGATGAAATCAAGATAAAAAAATCGAGGAGATATTGGGCCAAATCAAAGATTCAGTTGAGAGAAGATTGGCATTTAAACTCATAAAATCTCCAACAGTCACTAAAATTGCGCTGGATTTGCAGAATCCGCAACGGAAATAGCCGTTGGGATTTCCATCATTACTTATATCCGTTAGAAGCGCGCTGATCCGTACGATTTCCCCATTATCTGAACTCCAAGAAATCTCTCTCCCTCTTCATCTGCAATTCTTCTTTCCAGATTCCCACGATTCCACAATGGTGCTAACGAGAGCTGAAAGATCTGCGTCCAAGAAGAGGGCTGACGACGCTGAATTTGCTGCGAGGGAAGCACTTCTTGCCCTTGCAGATGCTGAGGCTGCGCGCACTGAACGTCTCCCCAAACTGCCTATCCGCAAGAAGAAGTGGAAGGTAGTTACGGAGATACCTGCTGGACCCTCTGAACCAGCAGGAACACCCAAGAAACGCAAGTGGAGTATGGCTGTGGCCGAAGAAGCGAGCAAGAAAACGACTCCTTCTGTGGAGAGTCAAGAAAGTGGCCGTCGGTCACACGAGTCAGCCAAGCAGAGCTCTTCGCTATCTCCACCAGCACGAAGCCCTGAGCTTTCTCCTTCGCCACAGAGCGCTGAACACACTCCACCAGCAGCGCAGAGCCCTGAAGCATCACCCACTTCCCCACAACATGACCCTGAATTTCCATATGGAGAGCATCAAGAATCGACGCAGGGTAGTGAGGAAGCTGAGGAAGAAGAGGTCTTCTCTCCTTTGAGGGAAGCCAGCCTTGAGAGCCCTGCGCAGAGGGATGATTCGATGGACGAGACACTGGGGGATTGCCTCCAGCAGATCACAACCAAGGCAAGATTGAAAAAGAAGGCCACCAAGGTTGTTAAGGCCAAATGGCCAAAGAAGTCCTAGAAAAAGAAAACCAGGGGTGCGCCTTCATCAAAGAAGGGGAGTGATGAGCCTTCCCCAAAGAAGCTCAAGATCGAGGCTGCGGAATCAGCCAAACCAAAGGACAAAGGGAAAGTCATGTTGTACCCTGAAGATGAGCCTCAATCAGTGAGGTACGTGTCCTCTGATGCTGAGTCCAGAGGCACTGAGCTAAGGAAGAGGGAAATGTTGCACGAGAAGGGATTCCTCGACGCACCTGCTGACTTGCCGCAATTCTTGCGCGCAGGAATCACGAATCACGGCTGGGAAGAGCTGTGCAGACCACCCAACCCCGCCTACTCCAGCATGGTGTATGACTTTTACGCCAATTTGATGAATCCTGAGGATGGCCTGTCTGTGGTCAGAGGAGTCGAGGTGGACTTCTCAGCGAAGGCAATCAACGAAGCCTATGGCCTCAAGGGCCAGAAACACACTGACTATGCAAGGATTGTTGATGAGCCAACAGAAGTTGTCTTGGAGGAAGCACTTCGAATCATTGGCCAGCCGGAGGCATCGTGGACAGTATCACGAAATGGGAGGCACACTCTCATGAGTGCCAACCTCACAGCCAAGGCGGCTGTCTGGTTTTCCTTCGTGCAGAGGAAGCTGTCCCCAGTGACCCATGAGACCACCATCAACCAAAGCAGATCGCTGCTGGTCTACGCGATCATGCGAGGTCTCACAATCAATGTGGGCGAGGTCATTGCAGCCTCAATCGCTGACTGCGCCAAGAAGGGTAAGGGTCCACTGTTCTTTCCTAATACAATTACTAAGCTCTGCTTACGTGCAGGGGTCCCAATCGAGCGAATGGAAAGGCAGCTGGCCTACACAGGGCACTTGGAGCTGCCTACAGGCTTGAGGATGCGAAGGAAGGGGAACATGGAGTTCGAGCTGGATGGTTTGGCTGTTGCTCAGTCTCTCTCTATGGCATGCCTGATGGATCTGCAGAAGAGGATGGCTCAATGGGCCACATATGCGCAGGCAAGAGACAAGGAGGTCGCTGACCAATTGGGATGCCTCTTTCCTGAATTTCCCACGAACCTACTTACTCCATGGGCGCCACCAAGACCAAGAAGGAATGATGATGATGAGGACATCTGAGTTCTTGGCACTCAAGGGAGTATTGCTGTTGTTGCGTGCTCAATGTGTTAAAGATAAATAAGCAAGAAGGTAGAGAGAGCACTCAGAACATGCAAGCATACATGGTCTCACAGCAAGTAGTAAGTATATTTCATTCGTTTTTTCCACAGAGACTCATTTTTAGCTATTCATGAAGTGTATTTGTTAAGAAAGAAGGGGTGGATTTGATGGGGTAAAATTGGTTTTTAATTATCTAATTTTTGCTGAATGTGTAAAGGAATGCAACATAAACAAATGCAAGTTGAAATTAGACTCAAAAGATAAGAGATGGAATTAATAAACGAAGAAGAAAACAGCTAAACAGAATGGTAACTTAGCAGAATTGCGGATACCGCAATGTTATCGCAATTGTAAAAACAGCAAACGTGTGTAGAATGGAGAATTAAGGGCTACTAATGACTATCCTATAGGCATTTTTATACGATTCTCAAGCACTGGATCTACTCTCTATGCATCAAACTCACTCTATCTCATGTATCGTCCGATTCCATGCATTAGATTCTTTAGTTTACTCGACTCAAAGTAAGGTCTTAAGCATCTTGTTAAAACAGAAGTGTTTAGTTTGTACTAGGGAAACGCCTATTCCTAGGCCGTTTCCTGGTTACCATGAAAGGCTAGCATGATTATACGACTCTGAACTCTTACTCCTTCCAGAGGTTAGGAGTTCTTTGGACAAAATGGATGGCCAATCGAAATTGCCCGTGGGATGAAGCTTACATACAATCAATGCTTCGAGAGCTATCCTACATGCTTGGTTCACGTTTTTTAGCCTATAGTTCTGTCATTAGCATGCCCCTAAGCGACTTAGCTACTCATGGATATACAGAGAACAGAAATATAAGATAAAACAGACATGCTTAGAAAGGAAATGTACTCAAAACAGTAAGACAAAACCGTAGCAGCAGAAGATGGAAACTGTGAAATGAAGTCTTGCAATTCGATTACTTTGAATGTTTGAACGAACAAAGGGAAACTTAAAATAAATAATCCAAAGACAGAAAGCAACGAAATGAAGTAGACTAATCACTAAACCAGAAGCGATAACTAAACAATGCTGGAAATGAGAAAGGAAAGACAAAAAGCAGTAAATGGTGCTTGAAAGCCTCGTTGCAGTCGCCTCGAATGAAGGGGATGAAAGGTCAGCCTTGCTTGGATGAATCCAATCGAGAGAGAAGAAGAATCTCCTCTCCTTCCTATCAGATTATCGATTCCAACAGCTGAGACTCTCACTCCAACAGACGGCAAAGGAAAACAGGGAGAAAAGATGGACTGCGAGAAGACTTCTACGCTTTCGGATGATGCTTGAACCTCCGACTTTGACCCCCTTTTATAGTAGTTTGCAGGTGCGTTTGGGCCAAGGAGAACCATCAATCTTCAACGTCATATATCAGAATGGATGGAGGAGAAAGAACGAATCCCTGAAATTACGGAAATTAACAGAAAAGGATCAGTCAACTTACGGTTTTCACTTGAATAATTGCGGCTTCAGCAATGTTTTCGCAATGCTGTCGCAATGCAGTTTTTTTCATTCTTTTCCTTCGGTTTTCAACCCTTTTCTTTCCTATTGTGCATAAGTCCTAATTTAGCTATCTTCTTCTCATTCTCATATTTAAGCATAGGTTTAGGCTAAATGCTATCAAAAACACCTAAAAGTGTACATCTTCTTAAGCTAAATGGGTCCTAAATAAGTCACTTTCAGAGACTTAACACACCCCCAAACTTAAGGTTTTGCTTGTCCTCAAGCACACTAAGGACTTACCTAGGCTGCTGTTTCTTCTTCTTTAACCACTTTACTGACTCCCTTATATCCCTATCTATAGCACTGCTGTCCTGTGACACACTTCTTAGTTTAAAACTACCCTCTTATCTAGCTTCTTCTGACTTCGCCTGCCTAACACTCGCCTGCTTTTATTAACTTCCTACAACTGATCTATTTGCTTTTGTCATATCATGCCACTATCCCTAAGGTTTCAAATTCTGCCTAGCTTTACCTCAGACTCAGTACATGCTTCTAGCTTTACTTTTAATGTGTCTAGGATTCCTTAGAGTCATGCCAGTCTTAGTATTAACGGTGACAGTAGTACTTTAAAGAACAACCTAAACCCTGGCATCACTACATTGGAAAAACACTCATCTCCCTAAACAAACCTACAAGTTACAACTTTGTGCTTAGCTAATTGAGGATCAGAGTTCTTTTTAAATAGGACACCTAAGCCACAAAGTTATAACTCCTAGGTATACATTCTTCTTCCCTATTCTTCTTACTTAGGTGGGGCCTCTCCTTTGGTTGCCTTTTGATGCAATGCCACTTGTGGGTCACACACTTGGCACTGATTACTTAGCAACCTAAGAGAGACCCCCCTCTTTATTCTATTTTTCATTTTTTTTCAGTTCATCATTTTTTGTAAAGGAGAAGAAGAATGCTTATGTTTCTAAGGGAGAGAGGAATGTTCCTAGGCCTAGGGTGGCCTCCCCCAAACTTCAACTACTCATTGTCCCCAATGAGTGTCTGAGGTGGCACACCCCCAAACTTGTCCTAGAAGCATCTAGTCTAAGGTAAAACAAAGAGAATCTAAAGCCCTAGGTATAGACAGAACATTTAAAAGAAAATATCACAGCAGCAGTAATTTTTAAAAACAGACAGTTAAGGGCTTAAAGCTGTGCATGCTGAGCTCTTTAGAGGTTGATTTAAACTATCAAAGGGTGTCCTATGACACTCATCCAGCATGCATTTAGATAAGCTAAATAAGGTAGTCATGTTAGCAGCAAAAGATAGAATTTAAACAGATCACAGCCTAGCTAAACAGACAGTCCAAAACATGCTTTCAGTCATAAAAATTGCGGGTACCGCAATTATTTCGCAATCAAGTCAGGGCAGATATAACATTGATTAAGGCCCCTAAGCATGCTTTTTCCAGTCACTCAAGCTCTTCTAAACATAAAACAAAGCTAACCTACCTAGGCTCCTATCATCAGACTATACTAAACAAAATTAAAAACATGAAACTCAGCATTTAAAACAGATCAAAAAGTGTACTAAGAACAGCATAATTCACATAGTCTATCAGAAAGCAGAAAATTGTTTTTTTTTTTTTTCTTAAGGGAACAGCAATACTCCCTTTAGTGCACTTCAAACCAGCACTCAAACGTCGTCATCCTCATCAGGTTGCCGTGGTCGTGGGGGCACCCATGGAGTCAGGAGGTTTGTAGGGAAGTCAGGGAAGATGCACCCAAGTTGGTCTGCAACTTCCTTGTCTCTGGCCTGCGCATAAGTGGCCCATTGAGCCATTCTCCTCTGCATATCCATCAGGCAGGCCATGGATAGGGACTGATCAGCAGCCAGCCTATCCAGTTCAAACTCCATATTCCCCTTCCTCTTCAGCCTCAGGCTAGCAGGCAGCTCCAAGTGGCCTGTGTAAGCCATTTGCTGCTCCATGCGTTCGGTGGGGACTCCTGCAAGCAAACAAAGCTTGGTTATGGTGTTAGGGAAAAACAGTGGTCCCTTACCTTTCTTGGCGCACTCAGCAATAGCAGCAGTGATGACTTCTCCCACGTTGATCGTGAGACCTCTCATTATCGCATACACCAGCAGCGATCGGCTCTGGTTGATTGTAGTCTCGTGAGTCACTGGGGACAATCTCCTTCTCACGAACGAAAACCAAACAGCCGCCTTAGCCGTGAGGTTGGCACTCATAAGAGTGTGCCTCCCATTGCGTGATACGGTCCAGGAAGCTTCAGGCTGGCCAATGGTCCGAATGGCCTCTTCCAGAACTGCCTCAGTAGGCTCATCAACAATCCGTGCATAACTTGTATGTGTTTGGCCCTTGAGACCATAGGCTTCGTTGATGGCCTTAGCTGAGAAATCCACTTCTACCCCTCTGACCACAGACAGGCCATCCTCAGGGCTGAGCACATTGGCGTAGAAATCATACACCATGCTCGTGTAGGCTGGATTGGGCGGTCTGCAAAATTCCTCCCAGCCGTGGTTGATCACTCCTGCGCGCAAGAACTGCGGCAGGTCAGCAGGTCGGTCGAGGAAGCCTTTCTCGTGCAGCAACTCCCTCTTCCTCAGCTCAGCACCCATAGACTCAGCATCAGAGGAAACATACCTCACTGACTGAGGCTCGTCTTCAGGGTAGAGCTTTGCCTTCCCTTTATCTGATGGCTTGGCTGACTCGGCAGCCTCAACCTTGAGCCGTTTGAGCGATGGCTCAGTGCTCTCCTTCTCTGATGAAGGCACCTCCTTAGCCTTCTTCCTCTTTAGTTTCTTGGATCGCTTGGCTTTAAGGATCTTGGCCTTCTTCTTCTTCTTTAGCTTTGCCTCAATGTTGATCTGCTGCAGGCATGCCCCCAGCGTCTCTTCCATGGAATCATCCTGCTGTGCAGGACTCTCTGGACTAGCTTCCTTGCAGGCGAGAAGACCTCGTCTTCACCACCTTCCCCACTGCCCTGAGTGGATTCCTGGTACTCCCCATAGGGGAATTCAGGGTCAGGCCGTGGCGGCGTGTGCGAAGGTGTGGCACTCTGCTCTGCTGTAGGCGTCTGCACGGAATTCAGTGGTGAAGACGGCGTTTCAGGGCTCTGTGCAGGCGGTGACGATGAAAGCTCTGGGCTGTGCACTGGTTCAGATGATGAAGGGTTGTGCGCAGGTGAGGCAGATGGCGACGAACTCTTCTTGGTCGACTCGTGGGACGCACGATCTGTTTCTTGACTCTCCACAGAGAGAGTCTTGGCTTTGCTTGGTTCAGCGGCCGTCTCGACACTCCACCGGCGCTTCTTGGGCGTGCCCGCTGGTTCAGAAGGGCCAGCAGGGATTTCTGTGACAACCCTCCACTTCTTCCTACGGATCGGAAGTTTGGGAAGAGGTCCAGTGCGTACAGCCCCAGCATCTGCAAGGGTCAAAAGTGCTTCCCTCGCAGCCGCTTCAGCTGCGTCATCAGCCTTCTTCTTGGCTGCGGATCTTTCAGCCCTTGTGGACACCATTGTCGAATCTTGGAGGTTTGGAGAGAAGGATCAAAGATGAAGAGAATCTCAGTTTTCTTGGAAATCAGAGAATGAGAGAATCGTATCGATCGAGCGCCTTCTAACGGATATAAAGGCAACGGCTAAATCCCAACGGCTATATTTTGCGGATCCTGCAATTCCAGCGCAATTTTAGGGATTCTTTTTCATCTAAATGGCAAACTTTGCTCGTCCGTATCTTTTATTTGGTTCGATCGTTTCTTGATTTTTAAAGCTGAGATTACTCTCCTTGATCCCCTCTTTCGATTCCCTATAAAAACAAATAAAACAAACATTAAATACTTAATTAAAATCACACCACAAAACATACAAACGATAACCGGAAAAAGTGAAAAAAAATAAACTAAGGCATTAGCCTTGACTAAACGAGCACAGTGACCACTCGTTCTCTCTCGTTTTTAGTTTCATGCTTCATTCAAGAGGAAGGCCGAGAGAGTCTTCACATCTCCTTCCTCATAGTAGTGCTTCAACCTCGCCCCATTGACCATAAATGGCTGACCTTGCTGCAAGTTCTTTATCTCTATTGCACCATGAACAAACACATTAGTAATGACAAATGGACCCGACCATCTAGACTTAAGTTTCCCTGGAAATAGTTTCAACCGTGAGTTAAACAACAAAACAAGTTGACCCTTCTTAAAGTCCTTAACTCTAAGTCTACTATCGTGCCAAATCTTGGTTTTTTCCTTGTACATCTTAGCATTTTCATAGGCCATATGCCTAAGCTCATCAAGCTCATGTAATTGCAAAGACCTCAGTGTCCCCGCATCCTTTACACAAAAATTCAATTCCTTCATGGCCCAAAATGCTTTGTTTTCTAACTCAAGTGGTAAGTGACAAGCCTTGCCATATACCAGCCTATAAGGGGACATACCTAGGGGTGTCTTATATGCTGTCCTATACGCCCAAAGTGCATCCTCAAGCTTGAAGGACCAGTCTTTCCTATTAGGTTTGACCACTTTTTCTAGGATGTTCTTGATTTCCCTATTTGAGATTTCAGCTTGTCCATTTGAGTGTGGGTGATAGGGAGTGGCTACTCTATGTCTAATGTTATATTTAGCCAACACTCTCTCCATAGCCTTGTTAATGAAATGCGACCCCTCATCACTAATGATGGCACGAGGTGTCCCAAACCTAGTAAAAATGTGCCTATGCAAGAAGTTGGTGACTGTTTTAGCATCATTATTAGGACATGCTTTGGCCTCTACCCACTTGGACACATAGTCCACTGCTACTAATATGTAAAGGTTACCTGATGATGGGGGGAATGGCCCCATGAAGTCAATGCCCCACACATCAAAGAGTTCCAACTCTAAGATGTAGGTGAGAGGCATCTCATCCTTTCGACTGAGGTTACCTGTTCTTTGGCATTCATCACAGCTGTGGGCATAGTTGTGGGCATCCTTGAAGATTGTAGGCCAATAATAGCCACTCTGAAATACCTTTGCAGCTGTTCTTTGGCCACCAAAGTGTCCACCATAAGGAGATGTGTGACAGTGCTGCAGCACAGACTTCGCTTCAGCAGCTGAAACACACTTCCTTAGTAAGCCATCAGCACAGGTTCTGTAAAGTGTGGGGTCATCCCAGATGAATTTCCTTGCTTCATGAAGGAACCTCTTCTTCTCTTGTCCTCCCTTGAAAACTGGTAATACCTGTGATGCACGGAAGTTAGCAATGTCAGCAAACCAAGGTTCCTCATCGTTATCACGATGAGTCAAAACAAAGACATGTTCATCAATAAAAGCATCAGAAATTGCGGGCTCCGCAATTTTTTCGCAATTGTGCTGCAATCGAGAAAGGTGATCTGCAACCACATTTTCACAACCTTTCTTGTCTCGAATGTCCAAATCAAACTCCTGCAGCAATAGCACCCACCTAATCAACCTAGGCTTAGCATCAGCCTTCCTCATAAGATATTTCAAGGCATAATGGTCAGTGTATACAATTGTCCTAGTGCCTACAATATAGTTCCTGAATTTCTCACAAGCAAATACTACAGCAAGCATCTCTTTCTCAGTAGTTGTATAATTACATTGAGCCTCATTCAAGGTCTTACTAGCATAATATACAGGATGTGTTAGCTTGTCAATCTTCTGGCCTAACATCACCCCTACAGCATAGTCACTGGCATCACATAACATCTCAAAGGGCAGATCCCAATTTGGTCCTACTATGATAGGGGCTGTGACTAGTGCTTCCTTAAGGGTGGTCCAAGCTACTACACATTCCTTAGAGAAGATGAATGGCCTATTTAATTCTAGAAGCTCACACAGAGGCTTGGCTATCTTAGAAAAGTCCTTAATGAACCTTCTGTAGAAGCCAACATGCCCTAAGAAACTTCTAATTGCCTTGACATTCTGAGGCTCTACCAACTTCTCTATGATCTCAATTTTGGCTCGGTCAACTTCGACACCTGCCCTCGACACTCTATGTCCTAAGACAATCCCCTCATCCACCATAAAATGGCATTTTTCCCAATTTAGGACTAGGTTGGTCTCCTCACACCTAGCCAGGACTTGTCCTAGGTTCTCTAGACAGTTTGAAAATGAGTCCCCAAAGACTGAGAAGTCATCCATGAATATTTCTATCATGGACTCATCCAACTCAGAGAAGATTGCCATCATGCACCTTTGGAAAGTTGCCGGTGCATTGCATAAGCCAAAAGGCATTCTGCGAAAGGCAAAAGTTCCAAAAGGGCAAGTGAAGGTGGTCTTCTCTTGATCCTTAGGGTCTATGGTTATTTGATTATAGCCTGAATACCCGTCTAAGAAACAATAGTAGGCTCTACCAGCTATTCTGTCTAGCATCTGGTCAATGAACGGTAGAGGGAAGTGATCTTTTTTAGTTTCTTTATTTAATTTCCTGTAATCCATACACACTCTCCACCCTGTGACAGTCCTTGTTGGAATCAGTTCGTTGTTCTCATTGACTACCACAGTTATTCCCCCCTTTTTAGGTACACATTGGATGGGGCTCACCCACTGGCTACTAGCTATTGGGAAGATCACTCCTGCATCTAACCATTTTATTATTTCCTTCTTTACTACCTCTTTCATAGAGGGATTTAGCCTACGTTGGTGATCTACCCTAGGTGTGTGCTCTTCCTCTAGTATAATTTTGTGCATACAATACGAAGGGCTAATGCCTCGAATATCAGCAATAGTCCATGCTATAGCCTTCCTATGTTGCTTAAGCAGTAAAATCAGTTCAACCTCATGCTCTTCACTTAATTTAGAAGAAATGATAACAGGCAGAGTTTCATTACTTCCTAGATATGCATATTTGAGGTGAGTGGGTAGTGGTTTCAGTTCTAAAACAGGTGGATGTTCAATGGATGGCTTTAAAGGATTCACAGATCTATCAGTTAGGTCTATATTCATACATACATGTTGTGGTTTATCTACAGGCATATCCATTATGTCAGATACATTCAAGTCAGCTACATCTAATTGTACATATTCATTAGCATGCTTAGTTAATAATACATGCTCCAATTGTTCCTCCATCAAGGAGTCTACTACGTCCATGCTAGCACAGGATTCAAGGTCAGAGGGGTACCTTAAAGCTTTATATACACTAAACTTCACCTCTTCATCATGAACGCTCATAGTAAGCTCACCTTTTTGGACGTCTATAAGTGCCCTACCTGTGGCTAGAAATGGTCTGCCTAGCAGGATGGGGACCTCCTTGTCTGCCTCATAGTCCAGGACAATGAAATCTGCAAGGAAAATAAATTTGTCAACTTTCACTAGAATATCCTCAATCTTACCTTCAGGGTATGCGATGGATCTGTCTGCTAGTTGTAAAGTGACAGTGGTTGGACGTGCTTCTCCTATTCCCAACTGGCGGAATAGGGACAGGGGCATGAGATTTATGCTGGCGCCCAGGTCACAAAGCGCTCTGCCCACGTGCTTGCCTCCAAGTTCTATAGATGCACGATATGACAGAAGCAAATATATCAGTCGTAGGGAGTTAATGAAACAGCAGGAGTATTAGGCGTGCAAAGCCAGAAGAAGCAATATAAGAGGATAGTTGTAAACTTAGAAGTGTGTCACAGGACAGCACTGCTATAGATAGGAATGTAGGGGAGTCAGTAAGTGGTTAAAGAAGATGAAACAACAGCCTAGGCAAGTCCTTAGATTGCTCGAGGACGAGCAAAACCTTCAGTTTGGGGGTGTGTTACGTCTCCAAAAGTGACCTTTTTAGGACTTATTTATCTTAGAAAGATGTACACTCTTAGGTGTTTTTGATAGGATTTAGCTTAAACCTATTCTTATATATGAGAATTAGAAGAAGGAAGCTAAATTAGGACTTGTGTGCAAAAGGAAAGAAAAGGGTTGAAAAACGAAGTTAAAAGAATGAAAAATGCGCATTGCGACAGCATTGCGGAAACATTGCTGAAACCGCAATGTTTCAAGTGAAATCCGTAAGTTGACTGATCTTTTTCTGTTATTTTCCGTTATTTCAGGGATTCGTTCTTTCTCCTCCATCCATTTTGAAGTATGACGTTGAGGATGGATGGTTCTCCTTGACCCAAATGCACCTGCAGATTACTATAAAAGGGGGTCAAAGTAGAGGGTTTGAGATCATCCGAAAGCGTAGAAGTCTCTTCGCAGCTCCATCTTTTCTCCTGTTTTTCTTCTCCGTCTGTTGGTTTGAGAGGTTCAGCTGTTGGAGTCGACAATCTGATAGGAAGGAGAGAAGATTCATCTTCTCTCCTGATTGGATTCATCCAAGCAAGGCTACCCTTTCTCTCCCTTCAGCCGAGGCGTTTGCGACGAGGCGTTCAAGCTCAATTACTGCTTTCTGTCTTTTATTTCTAAATTCCAGCTCTGTTTTGTTGTTGTTTCTTTTCTAGTAGCTAGTTCATTTCATTTCGTTGCTTTCTGTCTTTATGTTATTCACTTTAAGCTTCCCTTTGTTCATTCAAACAATCAAGTAATCAAAGCACAATTCATTATTTCACAGTTTCTTATCTTTGTTACCTACTGTTTTTCCTTGCTGTTTTGTCTCTAAATTCCTTCTAAGCATGTCTACTTCACCTCTTATTTCTGTTCTTCCTATATCCATGAGTAACTAAGTCACATAGGGGCATGCTAATGACAATACTATAGGCTAAAAAACGTGAACCAAGCATGTAGGATAGCTCTCGAAGCATTGATTGTATGTAAGCTTCATCCCACGGGCAATTTCGATTGGCCATCCATTTTGTCCAAAGAACTCCTAACCTCTGGAAGGAGTAAGAGTTCAGAGTCATACACTCATGCTAGCCTTTCAAGGTAGCCAGAAAACGACCTAGGAATAGGCGTTTTCCTAGTACAAACCATAAACTTTCTGCTTTAAAAAGATGCTTAAGACCTCACTTGGACATGAGTAAACTAAAGAATCTAATGCATGAAATCGGAAGATACATGAGAATGAGTTAGTTTGATGTATAGAGAGTTGATCTAATGCTTGAGAATCGTGTGAAAAAGCCTATAGGATAGTCGTTGGTAGCCCTTGTTTCTCCATTTTACACATTTTCACTGTTAGTAACATTGCGATAAAATTGCTGTTCTCGCAATTCTATTAAATTAAAAATTCTGCTTAGCCATTTTCCTCTTCGTTTATTAATCTCTTCTCTTTACATTTGAGTTTATCATTGACTTGCACTTGTTCATGTTGCTATCCTTTATACATTCATTAGTAATTAGGCAATTAAAAACCAAATTTACCCCATCAAATCCACCCATTCTTACTTAACAACACACTTCGCGAGTAACTAGTAATAAGTCTCTGTGGGAAAACGAATGAAAAAATACTTACTACTTGCTATAAGATCATGTATGCTTGCATGTTCTGAGTGCTCTCTCTCTCTTATTGCTTATTTCTTCTACACATTGAGCACGCAACAGTGACGATCACATCTCCTCGTTGCACTATCTCCCTGATGAGATGATATTTCCGCTCAATATGCTTTCCACGCTTATGGCTTCTAGGTTCTTTAGAATTTGCCACTGCACCGCTGTTATCACAATAAAGGGTGATTGGCAAGTTCATATTTGGAACAATTTCCAAATCTGTTAAGAACTTCCTAAGCCATACAGCTTCCTTCGCTGCTTCGCAAGCTGCGACATACTCAGCTTCCATGGTGGAGTCAGCAATACAACCTTGCTTTATACTCCTCCATACTATTGCTCCTCCGTTAAGAGTGAACACTGATCCTGATGTAGATTTCCTGGAATCTATATCAGTCTGAAAATCAGAGTCAGTGTATCCTGCAAGGATCAAATCCTTCGCGCCATACACAAGCACATAGTCTCTCGTTCTCCTAAGATACTTGAGGACGTGTTTAACGGCTGTCCAGTGATCATATCCTGGATTGGACTGGAACCTACTGACAATTTCTACTGCATAGCAGATGTCGGGTCTTGTACACAACATAGCATACATGAGACTACCAACTGCAGATGCATAGGGAATTCGTCTCATATCCTCAACCTCTTGAGGTGTCTTAGGAGACTGTTCCTTAGACAAGTGAATTCCATGCCTAAAATACAGTGAACCTTTCTTGGAATTCTGCATCGAATATCTTGACAACACCTTGTCAATATAAGATGCTTGAGACAGCGCTAGCACTTTGTTCTTACGATTCCTTACGATCTGAATCCCTAGAACAAACTAAGCCTCTCCCAAATCTTTCATTTGGAATTGGGTCGCTAGCCAATTCTTAACGCCAGTTAGGAACCCTACATCATTCCCAATGAGTAGTATATCGTCTACGTATAAGACTAAGAAAGCTACAACAGTATTGACTACTTTCTTGTAAACACAAGGTTCGTCAATATTTTGTTCAAAGCCATAAGATTTGATTGTCGTATCAAACCTTATATTCCGGGATCTAGATGCTTGCTTCAACCCATAAATGGATCGATTAAGCTTGCAAACCTTTTGCTCTTGACCCTGAAGTATGAATCCCTCTGGTTGAGCCATATAGATACTCTCCTCAAGATTACCATTCAGAAAGGCAGTCTTGACATCCATTTGCCAGATTTCATAATCATAAAATGTAGCAATGGATAAGAGTATTCTAATCGACTTTAACATGGCAACAGGAGAAAAGGTTTCTTCATAGTCCACCCCTTCTCTTTGGGAATAACCTTTTGCCACAAGTCTAAAGATTTGCACCTTACCGGTTTGGTCTCGTTTTCAATTCTAGATCCACTTGCAACCGATAGGTCTTTCACTATCAGGTTGGTCTACAAGATCCCAGACCGAATTGAAGTACATAGACTCCATTTCGAGATCCATGGCTTTAAGCCACTGGTTCTTGTCTATGTCATTCATTGCCTGTTTAAAGGTCAATGGATCCTCAACGCCATCATCAGGTATGACGACTTGAGTTTCAGACAAGCCGATGTAGCGGTCAGGCTGTCTTACATCCCTCCCACTGCGTCGAGGCTTTCTCAACTCTTGAGAAGGACCAGCCTGATCAACAACCTTTGTTGATCCGTCTGTAGCTTTCCTGGAAAATTCGGACAAAACAGTTTTGCTCGACAGTTGATGATCTCTCATGTGGTCTTCCTCTAAGAACGTGGCATTAGTCGATACTAGTACCTTGTTCTCATGAGGATCGTAAAAAAGACCACCTTTCGTTTCCTTGGGGTAACCTACAAATAGGCACAATTTTGAACGATGTTCCAACTTCTTTGGATTGGGTACTAGCACATGTGTCGGACACCCCCAAATCCTGAAGTGACGTAAACTACCTTTACGCCCTCTCCATAACTCATAAGGTGTTTCAGAAACACTCTTAGAGGGAACCATGTTCAAAATATATATTGCAGTCTCTACTGCATATCCCCAAAACGAATTAGGCAAATGAGCATAACTCATCATAGATCGAACCATGTCTAACAGGGTTCTATTTCTCCTCTCGGACACACCATTCTGCTGTGCTGTTCCTGGCGCTGAGAGTTGAGATACTATTCCATGTTCTATCATATAGTCCTGGAATCTTAAATCCATATACTCTCCACCTCGATCTGACCGGAGTGTTTTTATCGATTTCCTAATGTGTTCTCAACCTCTGCCTTATACTCTTTGAACTTTTCAAGAGCTTCGGACTTATGATGCATTAGATAAAGATAACCGTACCTAGAATAATCATCAATAAAACTGATGAAATATTCATACCCTCCTCGTGCTTTGACATTAAAAGGACCGTAGAGATCTGAATGCACGATTTCTAGAGGTTCTTTGGACCTATGACCTTGTTACGTGCTCAATGTGTTAAAATAAATAAGCAATAAGATAGAAAGAGCACTCAGAACATGCAAGCATACATGATCTTATAGCAAGTAGTAAGTATTTTTTCATTCGTTTTCCCACCGAGATTTATTATACGTTAATCGTGAAGTGTAAAGTTAAGAAAGAAAGGGTGGATTTGATGGGGTAGAATTGGTTTTAAATTGTCTATTTCCTACTGAATACGTAGAGGGTAGCAACATAAACAAGAGCAAGTCAAAGCTAAACTCAAATGAAAAGAGACGAGATTAATAAACGAAGGCAAAAACAGCTAGTCAGAGTTGTAACTTAAGCAGAATTGCGGAAACAGCAATTCTACCGCAATTTTAATAACAGCGAAAGTGTGTAAAATGATGAATTAAGGGCTACTAACGACTATCCTATAGGCTTTTTCTTACGATCCTCAAGCATTGGATCAACTCTCTATGCATCAAACTATCTCAATCTCATGTATCGTCCGATTCCATGCATTAGATTCTTTAGTTCACTCATATCAAAGTAAGGTCTTAAGCATCTTGTTAAAGTAGAAGATGTGGTTTGTACTAGGAAAACGCCTATTCCTAGGTCGTTTTCTGGCTACCTTGAAAGGCTAGCATGAGTGTACGACTCTGAACTCTTACTCCTTCCAGAGGTTAGGAGTTCTTTGGACAAAATGGATGGCCAATCGAAATTCCCGTGGGTTGAAGCTTACATACAATCAATGCTTCGAGAGCTATCCTACATGCTTGGTTCACGTTTTTTAGCCTATAGTGTTGTCATTAGCATGCCCCTATGTGACTTAGTTACTCATGGATATAGGGAGAACAGAAAGAAGAGATAAAATAGACATGCTTAGAAGAGAAATGAAGACAAACAGTAAGGGAAAAATAGTAACAGCAAAGCGAAGAAACTGTGAAATGGAGAATTGTGCTTTGATTACTTGATTGTTTGCATGAACAAAAAAAAGGGAAGCTTAAAGTAAATAATGTAAAGACAGACAGCAACGAAATGAAATGGTCTAGCTATTAGAAGAGAAACAGCAACTAAACAGAACTGAAATTTAGAATTGAAAGACAGAAAGCAGTAAATGATGCTTGAAAGCCTCGTCGCAACCGCCTCGGCTGAAGGGGTTGAAAGAATAGCTTTGCTTGGATGAATCCAATCGGGAGAGAAGATGAATCTTCTCTCCTTCCTATCAGATTGTCGATTCCAACAGCTGAGACTCTCACACCAATAGACGGCAAAGGAAAACACGAAGAAAGATGGAGCTGCGAGAAGACTTCTACGCTTTCGGATGATGTTTGAACCCTCGACTTTGACCCCCTTTTATAGCAATCTGCAGGTGCATTTGGGCCAAGGAGAACCATCAATCTTCAACGTCGTACTTCAGAATGGATGGAGGAGAAAGAACGAATCCCTGAAATAACGGAAATTAACAGAAAAAGATCAGTCAACTTACGGTTTTCACTTGAAACATTGCGGTTTCAGCAATGTTTCCGCAATGCTGTCGCAATGCTTGTTTTTCATTCTTTTCCTTCGGTTTTCAACCCTTTTCTTTCCTATTGTACATAAGTCCTAATTTAGCTACCTTCTTCTAATTCTCATATTTAAGCATAGGTTTAGGCTAAATGCTATCAAAAACACCTAAGAGTGAACATCTTTCTAAGATAATTAAGTCCTAAAAAGGTCACTTTTGGAGACGTATCACACCCCCAAACTTAAGGTTTTGCTTGTCCTCGAGCAATCTAAGGACTTTCCTAGGCTGCTGTTTCTTCTTCTTTAACCACTTACTAACTCCCCTATATTCTTATCCATAGCAGTGCCTGTCCTGTGACACACTTCCAAGCTTAAAACTACCCTCTCATCTAGCTTCTTCTGATTTCGCATGCCTAATACTCCTACTGTATTTATTAACTCCCTACAACTGATCTACCTGCTTTTGTCATATCATGCCACTATCCCTAAGGTTTCAAATTCTACCTAGCTTTACCCCAGACTCAGTACATGCTTCTAGTTTATACTTATGAGCTACCTAGGATTCCTTAGAGTCATGCCAGTCTTAGTATTAATGGTGACAGTAGTACTTTTAGAGAACAACCTAAACCCTGGCATCACTACATTGGATATACACTCATCTCCCTAAACAACCCTACGAGCTACAACTTTGCTCTTAGCTAATTGAGGATCAGAGTTCTTTTTAAACAGGACATCTAAGCCACAAAGTTGCAACTCCTAGGTATACATTCTTCTTCCCTATTTCTTCTTTTTCTTTCTTTCTTACTTTGGTGGAGCCTTTCCTTTGGTTGCCTTTTGATGCAACGCCACTTGTGGGTTACACACTTGGCACTGATTACTCAGCAACCTAAGAGAGACTCCCCCCTTTATTCTTTTTTCATTTTCTCTTTTCAGCTCATTTTTTTTTTGTTTTTTTTGTTTTATTTTTTAAAGGAGAAGAAGAATGCTTATGTTTTAAGGGAGAGAGGAATGTTCCTAGGCCTAGGGTGGCCTCCCCCAAACTTCAACTACTCATTGTCCCCAATGAGCGTCTGAGGTGGCACACCCCAAACTTGTCCTAGAAGCATCTAGTCTAAGGTAAAACAAAGAGAATCTAAAAGCCCTAGGCATAGACAGAACATTCTAAAAGAAAATATCACAGCAGCAGAAAATTGAAAAAAACAGACAGGCAAGAACTTACAGCTATGCATGCTGAGCTTTTTAGAGGTTAATTTAAACTATCAAAGGGTGTCCTATGACACTCATCCAGCATGCTTTAAGATAAGCTATATATGGTAGTCATGATAGCAGCAAAAGATAGAATTTAAACAGATCACAGCCTACCTAAACAGACAGTCCAAAACATGCATTCAGTAATAAAAATTGCGGATCCCGCAATTATTTCGCAATCAAGTCAGGGCAGATATATCAATGTTTAAGGCCCCTACGCATGCTTTTTCCAGTCACTCAAGCTCGACAAAAATAAAACTAAACTAACCTACCTACTCAGCTATCATCAGACTACACTAAACAATTTAAAAACTTAAAACTAAGCAACTAAAACAGATTAAAATAGTACTAAAGACAGCATAATTCACATGGTCTATCAGAAAGCAGATTTTTTTTTTTGTATTTGTAAGGGAACAACAATACTCCCTTGAGTGCAATTCAAACCAGCACTCAGATGTCTTCATCCTCATCAGGCCGTCGTGGTCGTGGAGGCACCCATGGATTCAGGAGATTCGTGGGAAAATTAGGGAAAATGCATCCAAGTTGGTCAGCAACTTCCTTGTCCCGTGCCTGTGCGTAAGTGGCCCATTGAGCCATCCTCTTCTGCATATCCATCAGGCAAGCCATGGACAGCGACTGATCAGCAGCCAACCTATCCAGCTCGAATTTCATGTTCCCCTTCCTTTTTAGCCTCAAGCCAGCAGGTAGCTCCAAGTGGCCTGTGTAAGCCATCTGTTGCTCCATCCGCTCAATAGGAACTCCTGCAAGCAAACAGAGTTTAGTTATAGTATTAGGGAAAAACAATGGACCCTTACCTTTCTTCGCGCACTCAGCAATGGCGGCTGACATGACTTCACCCACGTTGATCGTGAGACCTCGCATGATTGCATAGACCAGCAGCGATCTGCTCTGGTTGATGGTGGTCTCATGAGTCACGGGGGACAGCTTCCTCCTCACAAAGGCAAACCATACAGCCGCCTTAGCGGTGAGGTTAGCACTCATGAGAGTGTGCCTCCCATTGCGTGACACGGTCCAGGATGCTTCAGGCTGGCCTATGGTCCGAATGGCCTCTTCCAGGACTGCCTCAGTAGGCTCATCAACAATCCTCGCATAGTCAGTATGTTTTTGGCCCTTGAGGCCATAGGCTTCGTTGATGGCTTTTGCTGAGAAGTCCACTTCTACTCCCCTGACCACAGACAACCCCTCTTCAGAATTTCTCAGGTTGGCGTAGAAGTCATACACCATGCTTGTGTAAGCTGGATTGGGTGGTCTGCACAACTCCTCCCATCCATGATTTGTAATTCCTGCGCGCAAGAACTGCGGCAGGTCAGCAGGTCTGTCGAGGAAGCCCTTCTCGTGCAGCAACTCCCTCTTCCTCAGCTCAATGCCTCTAGACTAAGCGTCAGAGGACACGTACCTCACTGACTGAGGCTCATCTTCAGGGTAAAGCTTGGCCTTCCCTTTGTCCTTTGGTTTTGCTGACTCCGCAGCCTCAATTTTGAGCTTCTTGAGCGACGACTCAGCGCTCTCTTTCTCTGATGAAGTCGCCCTTTTGGCCTTCTTTTTCTTTAATTTCTTGGACCGTTTGGCTTTGCTATTCTTGGCAGCCTTCTTCTTCTTCAGCTTTGCCTTGGTTGTGATCGCATGGAGGCAAGCCCCCAATGTTTCTTCCATAGAGTCATCCTTCTGCGCAGGACTCTCAAGGCTGGCTTCCCTCAACGGAGAGAAGACCTCTTCTTCCTCACCTTCCCCACTGCCCTGCGTCGATTCTTGGTACTCCCCATATGGGAATTCAGGGTCAAGCCGTGGAGAAGTGTGCGAAGGAGTGGTGTTGTGTGCTGCTGTAGGGGTCTGTGCAGAACTCTGCGGTGATGACGGCAGCTCAGGGCTCTGCGCTGGTGGCGATGAGGAGAGCTCAGGGCTTTGAACCGGTGGAGATGGTGAAGGGCTGCGCTCGGCTGTCTCGTGGGATGGCTGGCCTCGTTCTTGACTCTCCACAGAGGGAGTCTTGATCTTGCATTCTTCCTCGGCCACAGCCATACTCCACTTACGCTTCTTGGGTGTGCCTGCTGGTTCAGAGGGTCCAGCAGGTATCTCTGTGACGACCTTCCACTTCTTCTTGCGAATCGGAAGTTTGGGAAGTCGTTCAGTTCGCGCAGCATCAGCCTCAGCCAAGGCAAGCAGTGCGTCTCTCGCAGCCGTTTCAGCGTCGTCAGCCTTCTTCTTGGCCGCAGACCTTTCAGCCCTCGTGAGCACCATTGTTGAATCGTGGAGGTTTGGAGAGAAGAATCACAGATGAAGAGAATCGCAGCTTTCTTGGAGTTCAGATACTTGGGAAATCGTATAGATCAACGCGCGTCTCAACGGATATAAAGCAAACGGAAAAATCCCAACGGCTATATTTTTGCGGATCCTGCAAATCCAGCGCAATTCTAGTGACCGTTGGAGATTTTTTCCATTTAAATGTCAATCTTTGCTCAACTGTATCTTTGATTTGGCCCAATATCTTCTTGATTTTAAAAGCTGGATTTAATCTCCTTGATTCCCTCTATTGATTCCCTACAAAAAGAAATAAAATCAACATCAAATTCGCAATTAAAATCATACAAACTTATACACAAATGATAACCGGAAAATCGCAAAAAATAAACTAAGGCATGAGCCTCATGTTGACGAGCACAGCAATCACTCGTCCTCTCTCGTTCTTAATTTCATGCTTCAGTCAAGAGGAAGGCCGAGAGAGTCTTCACATCTCCTTCCTCATAGTAGTGCTTCAACCTTGCACCATTAACCATGAATGGTTGACCTTGCTGCAGGTTCTTTATCTCGATGGCACCATGAACAAACACATTAGTAATTACAAATGGACCTGACCGTCTAGACTTAAGTTTGCCTGGAAATAATTTCAATCGTGAGTTAAATAATAAGACAAGTTGGCCTTTCTTAATATCCTTGATCCTAAGTCTACTATCGTGCCAAATCTTGGTCTTTTCCTTATACATTTTGGCATTTTCATAAGACATATGTCTAAGCTCATCAAGCTCATGTAATTGCAGAGACCGCAACGTTCCCGCATCGGTCACGCAATAATTCAACTCTTTTAGTGCCCAAAATGCCTTAATTTCTAACTCAAATGGAAGATGACAAGCTTTACCATACACAAGTCTGTAAGGGGACATACCTAGAGGTGTCTTATATGCAGTTCTATACGCCCAAAGTGCATCCTCGAGTTTAAATGACCAGTCCTTTCTATTAGGTTTGACCACTTTTTCTAAGATGTTCTTAATCTCCCTGTTAGAAATTTCAGCCTGACCATTCGAGTGTGGGTGATAGGGAGTGGCTACTCGATGTCTAATGTTATACTTAGCCAACACTCTCTCCATAGCCTTATTAATGAAATGTGTCCCCTCATCACTAATGATAGCACGTGGTGTTCCAAACCTAGTAAAAATGTGCCTATGCAAGAATTTTATGACTGTTTTGGCATCATTATTGGGACATGCTATGGCCTCTACCCACTTGGATACATAGTCTACTGCCACTAATATGTAAAGGTTACCTGAGGATGGGGGAAATGGTCCCATGAAGTCAATGCCCCATACATCAAAGAGCTCCAACTCTAAGATGTAGGTGAGAGGCATTTCATCCTTGCGACTGAGGTTACCTGTTCTTTGGCATTCATCACAGCTGTGGGCATAGTTGTGGGCATCCTTGAAGATCGTTGGCCAATAGTAGCCACTCTGAAATACCTTTGCAGCTGTTCTTTGGCCACCAAAGTGTCCACCATAAGGAGCTGTGTGGCAGTGCTGCAGCACAGACTTCGCCTCAGCAGCTGAAACACACTTCCTTAGCAAGCCGTCAGCACATGTTTTGTAAAGTGTGGGGTCATCCCATATGAATTTCCTTGCCTCATGAAGGAACCTCTTCTTCTCTTGGCCTCCCTTGAAAGCTGGTAGTACCTGTGATGCAAGGAAGTTAGCAATGTCAGCAAACCACGGTTCCTCATCGTTATCACGATGAGTCAATACAAAGACATGTTCATCAATAAAAGCATCAGAAATTGCGGGTTCCGCAATTTTTTCGCAATTATGCTGCAATCTAGAAAGATGATCTGCAACCACATTTTCACTTCCTTTCTTATCTCTAATGTCCAGATCAAACTCTTGCAGCAGCAGTACCCACCTAATCAACCTAGGCTTAGCATCAGCCTTCCTCATAAGGTACTTTAAAGCAGAATGGTCAGTATACACAATTGTTCTGGTGCCTACAATATAGTTCCTAAATTTCTCACAAGCAAACAATACAGCTAGCATCTCCTTCTCAGTGGTTGTGTAGTTGCATTGTGCCTCATTAAGTGTCTTACTAGCATAATAGACAGGGTGTGTTAACTTGTCAATCTTCTGTCCTAACATAACCCCTACAGCATAGTCACTAGCATCACATAACATCTCAAATGGGAGGTCCCAATTTGGCCCTACTATAATAGGTGCTGTGACTAGTGCTTTCTTAAGGGTTTTCCAAGCTAGGACACACTCTTTAGAGAAAATGAATGGTTTGTTTAGCTCTAGAAGCTCACATAGAGGCTTGGAGATCTTAGAAAAGTCCTTAATGAACCTTCTATAGAAACCAGCATGCCCTAAGAAACTTCTAATGGCCTTAACATTTTGGGGTTCTACCAATTTCTCTATTATTTCAATTTTTGCTCTGTCAACTTCTACACCTGCCCTTGACACTCTATGACCTAAGACAATCCCCTCATCCACCATGAAATGGCACTTTTCCCAATTTAGGACTAGGTTGGTCTCCTCACACCTAGCCAGAACTTGTCCTAGGTTCTCTAGACAGTTTGTAAATGAATCCCCAAAGACTGAGAAATCATCCATGAATATCTCTATCATGGACTCATCCAAATCAGAGAAGATTGCCAACATGCACCTTTGGAAAGTTGCCGGTGCATTGCATAAGCCAAAAGGCATTCTACGAAAGGCAAAAGTTCCAAAAGGGCAAGTGAAGGTAGTCTTCTCTTGGTCTTTAGGATCTATAGTAATCTGGTTATACCCTGAATAACCGTCTAAGAAACAGTAGTAGGCTCTACCAGCTATTCTGTCTAACATTTGGTCAATGAATGGTAGAGGGAAATGGTCTTTTTTGGTCTCTTTATTTAGCTTCCTATAATCCATGCAAACTCTCCACCCTGTGATAGTCCTAGTTGGAATCAGTTCATTGTTCTCATTGACTACCACAGTCATCCCCCCCTTCTTAGGTACACATTGTATAGGGCTCACCCACTGACTACTAGCTATGGGGAAGATCACACCAGCATCTAACCATTTAATTATTTCTTTCTTAACTACCTCTTTCATAGAGGGATTCAGCCTACGTTGGTGATCTACTCAAGGTGTATGCTCTTCCTCTAGTATAATCTTATGCATGCAATAAGAAGGGCTAATGCCTCTAATATCAGCAATAGTCCATGCAATAGCCTTCCTATGTTGCTTAAGTAGTAAAATCAGTTCAACCTCATGCTTTTCACTTAATTTAGAAGAAATAATTACAGGCAAGGTATCATTACTTCCTAGATATGCATACTTGAGGTGAGTGGGGAGAGGTTTTAATTCTAAGACAGGTGCATGCTCAATGGATGGTTTTAATGGATTCAAAGATTTTTCAGTTAAGTCAATATTCATACAAACATGCTGAGGGTTATTTACAGGTATGTCCATTATCTCAGCTATGTTTAAATCAGTTAATTCTAATCCTACATAGTTATTAGCATGCTTAGTCAACAATTCATGCTCCAATTGTTCTTCCATTAATGAATCTACAATGTCCATGCTAGCACAAGATTCAGAGTCAGAGGGGTACCTTAAGGCTTTATAAACACTGAATTTCACCTCTTCATCATGAACCCTCATAGTGAGCTCACCTTTTTGGACATCTATTAGTGCCCTACCTGTGGCTAGAAATGGTCTGCCTAACAGGATGGGGACCTCCTTGTCTGCTTCATAATCCAGGATAATGAAATCTGCAAGGAAAATAAACTTGTCAACCTTTACTAAAATATCCTCAATCTTACCTTCAGGGTATGCAATGGATCTGTCTGCTAGTTGTAAAGTGACAGTGGTTGGTCGTGCTTCTCCTATTCCTAGCTGGCGGAATAGTGATAGGGGCATGAGGTTTATGCTGGCTCCCAGGTCACAAAGAGCTCTGCCCACGTGCTTGCCTCCTAGCTCTACAGGTAGGGTGAAGGAACCAGGATCCTTCTCCTTCTTGGGTAGCTTGTTCTGGAGTATGGCACTGCACTCCTCAGTGAGATTGACTGTTTCAAACTCACCAATTATTCTCTTGTTA
This sequence comes from Herpetospermum pedunculosum, assembly GCA_028017165.1. Lineage (NCBI taxonomy): Eukaryota > Viridiplantae > Streptophyta > Magnoliopsida > Cucurbitales > Cucurbitaceae > Herpetospermum > Herpetospermum pedunculosum. Next base: position 8,338,119 of record JAPQWQ010000186.1, on the reverse strand, counting down.
GTAATAATATCTTTCAAAAACTTTACATAAGAAGGCATAGACTGTAAAACTTCTACAAAAGGAATATTAACATGCACTTGCTTAAGAATTTCTAGAAATTTATTAAAGTGCACTTCCTGTTCTTGTTTTTTCTTTAGCCTTCTAGGAAATGGAGGTGGTGGCACATATGCAGGCACATCAGGTCGCCTCAGGATAGGTGGAGGCCTTGGAATTTCTTCTATCTCCTCTATGATTGGCTCTAGCCTTGTTCCTGCTGTGCTTGTTGGTGGTGGACCTTGGTTTGGCAGAGACTCCAGTGGAGCACTAGAGTCAGTGTTCTCTACTCTCTTTGGTGTGTCTTTGGTGTTGCTTACCAATGGTCTACCACTTCTAAGTTCAATTGCTTGCACTTGTTCTTTACCATCTCTCCTTGGCACTTCAGTGTCAGCAGAGAGTCTACCTTGGGGCCTACTTTTGATTTCATTGGCTAGTTGCCCTATTTGGTTCTCTAGGCTCCTAAGAGTAGCTTGCTGGCTCTGGAGAGTGGCATCATTCTTGGCTATGTTTTCTACAGAAGATCCTACAGGTTGGTTGTATGGTTTTTGATACATGGATTGGTTATGTTGGGGAGTGAAACCAGGTGTTCCACTCGGTCTTGGTTGGTTAGGAGCTTGGTTAGCATTTTGTTGGCCACCCCATGACAGGTTTGGGTGGTTCCTCCAACCAGGGTTGTAAGTATTAGAATAGGGGTTGTTCCTAGGCTGCTGTTGGCTTCCAACATAGCAGACTGAGGCTGGATTCCCAGGGCAGTATTCATACGGGTGCCCTTCCCCACAGAATCCACAGATAAGTGTCTCACCTTGACTTGGCTGGGTGCCCATTGACATGGCTGTAGCGGTGTTGACACTTGTTTGGAGATTGGTTTGAGCCATTTGCTTAACTAGGTTGGTCAGTGCATTTATTTGGCTGCTCATTGCACTTAGAGCATCCTTGTCTTGAGCTCTAGTTGGCTCAACTGGATCATCTGACCACCTACAGTGAGAGGCTGAGATCTTCTCCAAGATCTCATAGGCCTCGTTGTAACTTTTGGACAACATGGAACCTCCAGCAGATGAGTTTAAGACTTGTCTAGTGTTGGGGTTGCATCCTTTGAAAAAGACCTCTATTTGGATACACCATGGGATGCCATGGTGTGGACATTTAAGAAGAAGATCTTTAAACCTTGTCCAAGCTTCGTGAAGAGACTCAGTGTCAGCTTGTTTGAACTTGATTATGTCATCACGAAAGGTAGAATTCCTATCAGGTGGGAAGTATTTGACTAGGAATTTTTCTGCTAAGTCTGTCCAATTAAGGACAGATCCAGAGGGTAATGAGTTCAACCATGTTTTGGCTTTGTCCCTCAAAGAATAAGGGAAAAGATATAGCCTCAAGGCTTCTTGGGAAACTCCAGGGATGATGAAGGTATCACTAACTCCTAAGAAGTTTCTAAGATGGTTGTGGGGGTCCTCATTTTCCACTCCAAAGAATTGTCCCACAGTGGACAACATTTGGAACATCACTGGCTTTAACTCGAATGAGTTGGCAGTGATTTCAGGACGAATTATGCTGGGGTTCAGCTCCCCAGGCATAGGTACTAAGTACGAGAGTATGGCGCTATCCTTGTCATTCGCTATTTCGATGGGATTGCGAGTGACAGGCACCGAATTTGGAATTATTCCAGCCATTTCTTCTTGAGACAATTGCGGAGGAATTGCGGTTCCCGCAATTATTTGAGGTAAATGGGGTTGTTTAAAGAGACGTTTCTTGGCTCTATTTCTGGCCCTAAGTAATCTTTCAGGCTCAGGATTGAACTCTAGATCACTACTTGAAGGCTCACTCATAAACTAACCCGAATGTACCTGTAAAAGAAATGAACTAGATTAGTTACAATAGATGGTAAACTTGGTGTTTCAAACTTAACAAACTTCGTTTTCACTTAAATAAATCCCCGGCAGCGGCGCCAAAAACTTGTTACGTGCTCAATGGGTTAAAATAAATAAGCAATAAGATAGAAAGAGCACTCAGAACATGCAAGCATACATGATCTTATAGCAAGTAGTAAGTATTTTTTCATTCGTTTTCCCACAGAGATTTATTATAAGTTAATCGTGAAGTGTAAAGTTAAGAAAGAAAGGGTGGATTTGATGGGGTAGAATTGGTTTTAAATTGTCTATTTCCTGCTGAATACGTAGAGGGTAGCAACATAAACAAGAGCAAGTCAAAGCTAAACTCAAATGAAAAGAGACGAGATTAATAAACGAAGGCAAAAACAACTAGTCAGAGTTGTAACTTAAGCAGAATTGCGGAAACAACAATTCTACCGCAATTTTAATAACAGCGAAAGTGTGTAAAATGATGAATTAAGGGCTACTAACGACTATCCTATAGGCTTTTTCTTACGATCCTCAAGCATTGGATCAACTCTCTATGCATCAAACTATCTCAATCTCATGTATCGTCCGATTCCATGCATTAGATTCTTTAGTTCACTCATATCAAAGTAAGGTCTTAAGCATCTTGTTAAAGCAGAAGATGTGGTTTGTACTAGGAAAACGCCTATTCCTAGGTCGTTTTCTGGCTACCTTGAAAGGCTAGCATGAGTGTACGACTCTGAACTCTTACTCCTTCTAGAGGTTAGGAGTTCTTTGGACAAAATGGATGGCCAATCGAAATTGCCCGTGGGTTGAAGCTTACATACAATCAATGCTTCGAGAGCTATCCTACATGCTTGGTTCACGTTTTTTAGCCTATAGTGTTGTCATTAGCATGCCCCTATGTGACTTAGTTACTCATGGATATAGGGAGAACATAAAGAAGAGATAAAATAGACATGCTTAGAAGAGAAATGAAGACAAACAGTAAGGGAAAAATAGTAACAGCAAAGCGAAGAAACTGTGAAATGGAGAATTGTGCTTTGATTACTTGATTGTATGCATGAACAAAAAAAAGGGAAGCTTAAAGTAAATAATGTAAAGACAGACAGCAACGAAATGAAATGGTCTAGCTATTAGAAGAGAAACAGCAACTAAACAGAACTGAAATTTAGAATTGAAAGACAGAAAGCAGTAAATGATGCTTGAAAGCCTCGTCGCAACCGCCTCGGCTGAAGGGGATGAAAGAATAGCTTTGCTTGGATGAATCCAATCGGGAGAGAATATGAATCTTCTCTCCTTCCTATCAGATTGTCGATTCCAACAGCTGAGACTCTCACACCAACAGACGGCAAAGGAAAACACGAAGAAAGATGGAGCTGCGAGAAGACTTCTACGCTTTCGGATGATGTTTGAACCTTCGACTTTGACCCCCTTTTATAGCAATCTGCAGGTGCATTTGGGCCAAGGAGAACCATCAATCTTCAACGTCGTACTTCAGAATGGATGGAGGAGAAAGAACGAATCCCTGAAATAACGGAAATTAACAGAAAAAGATCAGTCAACTTACGGTTTTCACTTGAAACATTGCGGTTTCAGCAATGTTTCCGCAATGCTGTCGCAATGCTTGTTTTTCATTATTTTCCTTCGGTTTTCAACCCTTTTCTTTTCTATTGTACATAAGTCCTAATTTAGCTACCTTCTTCTAATTCTCATATTTAAGCATAGGTTTAGGCTAAATGCTATCAAAAACACCTAAGAGTGAACATCTTTCTAAGATAATTAAGTCCTAAAAAGGTCACTTTTGGAGACGTATCAGACCTTTTTCAGAAAAAGATCGTTTGGTCATTTTGCCCTCAAGACAAGACTCACATGGCGGTAAAGAGTTGTCCTCTAAACGATTTAGCAGACCACTCTTAACCAATCTCCCAATCATATTGAGATTAATGTGACCTAGTCTTAAGTGCCAAAGATAAGTACTTGGAAAAAGTTTCTGCCTTTTACTTTGAGTCTCAGCTGTTTTAAACATTTCAGTGTTCAAAATAGCTTTGGCTTCGGTTGGGCTTAACACATACAAGTTGTTTTCAAGTTTCGCAGAACAAATACGTACACCTCTTTTGCTAATGAACGCTTCATTATGAACAAAAGACACTTTATACAACTGTTCTAACAAACAAGATATAGATACAAGATTCCTCTTGAAGGTAGGAACCAGGAGTACATTTTCTAGTAAAATGAAACTATCTCTATACAACAACTTTACAGCTCCCACTGCTTTAGCTGAGACAACCTCTCCAGTTCCAACTCTGAGAGTTATCTCACCTCGAGAAAGTGGCTGCCAAGAACTAGTTTCCTGAAAAGAAGAACAAACATGGTTAGTAGCTCCTGAATCAAGTATCCAGGTATGACAATCATGTTCTACTAAACATGTTTCGACCACAAATAAATCATATTTACCTTGTCTTTCCTTCTCAGCCTTTTTCTCTGCAAGATACTTTGGGCAATTTCGTTTCCAGTGCCCATCTACACCACAATGGAAACATTTTCCTTTGTCTGTAGATCTAGTCTTGCTCTTAGCAGCAGCAGGTGCTTTTCCCTTCCTTTTATCTTTCTTCTTCTTTTGAATACTCTTATTCTTAATAGAAGAAAGTTCAGACCTACTCCCTGAAGACGACCCCTTTTGGAATTTCCTAGAAGTGACAACGTTTGCCTCCTTCTCTTTTCCTTTAGAAGTGTGAAGGGACTGATAGGTCTGTAGCTCGCTGAGAAGAGAAGTCAAATTATACTTTATCTTGTTCATTACCATATTGGTTCTGAACTGAAGGAAACTCTTCGGAAGAGATTCCATGATAAAGCTTACTTGACTTGACTCATCAATAGTAGCTCCGTTTACTTCCGCCACAAACTAAAAGGCAGAAACTTTCTCCAAGTACCTATCTTTGGCACTTGAGACTAGGCCACATTAATCTCAATAGGATTGGGAGATTGGTTAAGAGTGGTCTCCTAAATCAGTTAGAGGACAACTCTATACCACCATGTGAGTCTTGTCTTGAGGGCAAGATGAGCAAACGATCTTTTTCTGAAGAAGGTCATAGGTCCAAAGAAACTCTAGAGCTTGTACATTCAGATCTTTGTGGTCCGATGAATGTTAAAGAACGGGGAGGGTATGAATATTTCATCAGCTTCATTGATGATTATTCTAGGTACGACTATCTTTACCTAATGCATCATAAGTCCGAAGCTCTTGAAAAGTTCAAGGAGTATAAGGCAGAGGTTGAGAACACATTAGGTAAAACGGTTAAAATACTCCGATCAGATCGAGGTGGAGAGTATATGGATTTAAGATTCCAGGACTATATGATAGAACATGGAATAGTATCCCAACTCTCAGCGCCCGGAACACCGCAACAGAACGGTGTGTCCGAAAGGAGAAATAGAACCCTGTTAGACATGGTTCGATCTATGATGAGCTATGCTCAACTGCCTAGTTCGTTTTGGGGATATGCAGTAGAGGCTGCTGTATATATTTTGAACATGGTTCCCTCTAAGAGTGTTTCAGAAACACCTTATGAGTTATGGAGAGGGCGTAAAGGTAGTTTACGTCACTTCAGAATTTGGGGGTGTCTGGCACATGTGTTGGTGCCCAATCCAAAGAAGTTGGAACATCGTTCAAAATTATGCCTATTCGTAGGCTACCCCAAACAAAACGAAAGGTGGTCTATTTTACGATCCTCAACAGGACAAGGTGCTTGTATCGACAAACACCACGTTCTTAGAGGAAGACCACATGAGAGATCATCAACCTTCGAGCAAAATTGTTTTGACCGAACTTTCCACGAAAGCTACAGATGGGTCAACAAGAGTTGTTGATCAGGCTGGTCCTTCTCAAGAGTTGAGAATACCTCGACGTAGTGGGAGGGATGTGAGACAACCCGACCGCTACATGGGTTTAACGGAAACCCAGGTCGTCATACCTGATGACAGCGTTGAGGATCCATTGACCTTTAAACAGGTAATGAATGACATAGACAAGGACCAGTGGCTTAAAGCCATGGACCTCGAAATGGAGTCGATGTACTTCAATTCGGTCTGGGATCTTGTAGAGCAACCTCATGGTGAAAGACCTATCGGTTGCAAGTGGATCTACAAGAGGAAACGAGACCAAGCCGGGAAGGTGCAAACCTTTAAGGCTCGACTTGTGGCAAAGGGTTATTCCCAGAGGGAAGGGGTGGACTATGAAGAAACTTTTTCCCCTGTTGCCATGTTAAAGTCGATTAGAATACTCTTGTCCATTGCCACATTTTATGATTATGAAATTTGGCAAATGGATGTCAAGACAGCCTTTCTGAATGGCAATGTTGAAGAGAGTATTTATATGGCTCAACCAGAGGGGTTCATAATTCACGGTCAAGAGCAAAATGTTTGCAAGCTTAATCGATCCATTTATGGGTTGAAGCAAGCGTCTAGATCCTGGAATATAAGGTTTGATACTGCGATCAAATCTTATGGCTTTGAACAGAATGTTGACGAACCTTGTGTCTACAAGAAAATAGTCAATTCTGTTGTAGCTTTCTTAGTCTTATATGTAGATGATATCCTACTCATTGGGAATGATGTAGGTTTCCTGACTGACGTTAAGCAATGGCTAGCGACCCAATTCCAAATGAAAGATTTGGGAGAGGCTCAGTTTGTTCTAGGGATTCAAATCGTAAGGAATCGTAAGAACAAAACGCTAGCGCTGTCTCAAGCATCTTATATCGACAAGGTGTTGATACGATATTCGATGCAGAATTCCAAGAAGGGTTCTTTACCTTTCAGGCATGGAATTCAATTGTCAAAGGAAGAGTGTCCTAAGACACCTCAAGAAGTTGAGGATATGAGACGAATTCCCTATGCATCAGCAGTCGGTAGTCTGATGTACGCCATGTTATGTACACGACCCGACATATGCTATGCAGTGGGAATTGTCAGTAGGTACCAGTCCAATCCAGGATATGATCATTGGACTGCCGTTAAACACATCCTCAAGTATCTTCGGAGAACGAGAGACTATGTGCTCGTGTATGGCGCGAAGGATTTGATCCTTACAGGATACACTGACTCTGATTTTCAAACCGATAAGGATTCGAGGAAATCCACATCGGGATCAGTGTTCACTCTTAACGGAGGGGCAATAGTATGGAGGAGTATAAAGCAAGGTTGTATTGGTGACTCCACCATGGAAGCTGAGTATGTCGCGGCTTGCGAAGCTGCGAAAGAGGCTGTATGGCTTAGAAAGTTCTTGACGGATTTGGAAGTTGTTCCAAATATGAATTTGCCTATCACACTTTATTGTGATAATACTGGTGCTGTGGCAAATTCGAGAGAACCAAGAAGCTATAAGCGTGGAAAGCACATTGAGCGGAAATATCATCTCATCAGGGAGATAGTGCATCGAGGAGACGTGATCGTCATGCAGATCGCCTCAGAGCACAATATTGTTGATCCGTTTACAAAGTCCCTCACGGCTAAAGTGTTCGAGGGGCACCTAGTGAGTCTAGGACTACGAGTTGTACAGTAGGATAGTCGGAGAAAAACCAGGGAAATATTTGATATGCCAGTTTTTCTCATCCAGCATGTAATACTCCACTGACGTTTTAGTCCAAGTGGGAGTTTGTTGGGTTTTATGTCCTAAAACTCGTGGTTTGTAAACTGAATGTATATTCTATTTTGCAATAAAGTTGTTATTGAGATTTATTCAGTAAAGTTGTTATTGAATAAAATGAATTGTTTTTACTTTTAACCTAACTCCAATAAACAAAGAACCCATGGCTATAGGTTGTATACTTAAACTTCATGTATGACATGATTGTGGATCAAGTTCAAGTAATAGCCAGAACGGTCTATAGTATAGGGATAAGGCTGGGTACCTTATCCTGGGGACACTATTGGACGCGGCCCACTTTGTATAGTACAAACGATGTGATCCGAAATCGTTCATGTGGAGACATGTGAGTGGGGGCGTCCTATGCAATGAGTTTGCATAAGACTGAACCGCGAAACAAGTCGCTCTTTCTTTATAACTCCGTTTACTGTAAAGACCGACTTTTTCATATGATGACCTAGGTAACTCGATCTGAATCCTGAGCACGCTATGAACTCCTGTTTATTCGGGCTTATCCTTTGACTTGTATGGGTGAGAGTGGCCCGAGATCGCCGACTCAATAAGCCTACCATCTTGGGGATAAGACCGGGTAGGTAGCTGGGAACATAGTCCTGCGAGATGGAATTCACTCCTACCCGCTCTGAGGGATTAGTAGAGAGGTTGTTCCCTTAAGTGCTGACTCCGGGTCTTGAACTAGGGATCCCACCCTCTCATTGGCCCGAGAGGGACTTGGTATAGTGATGAGATCACATACCAATCGGTTTGGTGGTTGGACCACAAACCAATAGTTTATTAGAGGATCAGTGGGACATAAGGAACAAAATGTAATTACGGGGGTAAAACGGTTATTTTGACCCACCTGTAATTACGAACGACCTGTGAAGGATCGACTTACTAATAATGGTTATATCAAGAGGACAGAAATATATCTACGGTGAGGAGAGTGCAACCCTTGGACTTTAGTGGAGTCTCCGGGGGTTAACGAATGTTGGTTAGCTTGGTTAAAGAGTTTGACCGGTTAATCTCGTATCGTTGGAGCTCATGATCTGTAGGTCCTTTAGGTTCTCCTGGCTAGCTCGGATTAAGCCGTGTAACAATATGAGGGAAAAAGAATTTGAATTTATTGAAATTCGGTTTTGGAAGAATGATGGACATATTTAAATATGATTTAAATATGGGATCGGTGTAAAACATGAATAGGGATTCATGTGTGATGATTCGGTTTAAGAAACCGGGATTAGTCTTATTATTTAATTAATATTTGATATTGAATTAAATAATAATATTAATTAATTAAAAAGTTTAATTAATTATAATTTATTTTGTTTATTAAAATTAATTATGAATTAATTTTAAATGACAAAATATTACAAGTGGGATTATCCAAGTCAAAGTGGAATTATCCATGTTGAGTGGATTTATCCAAGTTGAGTGGGTTTATCCAAGTTGTGAAGTGGATTGTGAATCACCAACAACATGCATATAAACTCATCAATTTTGGAACACTTGGTTGAAGATTAATCCATCCAATTTGAGGTGTCATGCTAAGCAAAGACTTTGTTGCATGTGAATTGCCTATAAATTGGATGAAGTTCAAATGGTTTGAAGTTGATGAATTTTCAAAGAGTTTGAATGTTGGATGAGCATGAAGAGTTCATGTTACATGAGAAATTAGAATGCTAAGTGTTAGACTTCTTCTCACAAAATCCTCACCACTTTCATCTTCCCATCTTCTTCTTCCAAACTTTTTCTTTCATAAAGGAGTCCCACCACTCCGTTGCTTGGCCCGAGGATAGCGGGACTACCGGAGGTGGTTCTGGAGGAGTTCGAGGGAAGCTTCGAAGGGTTCGTGAGGAGATTCGAGCATTGGAAGAGAAGTCTTTAGAACTACAAGAGGTATGTGTTCTAATTCCTTTTATTTCAAAGCTTTGTGCATGTTTCTTATTTAGCTAAATTGATGAGATTAGAGTGCCAATGATCCGTCTCGCTTCCGCTGCGCTACATGCGCTCCATCACAAGAATTTCTTGATTTAGTAAAGGAGTGCTCACCTACCCTACGGTAGGGACCATTCTGACTTACTAAAGTATCGTTGCATGTAAATAAAGAGTTTGGGTACTTTATTTGCTGCTAAACCTCTTAATTGGTTTAAATAGGTTAAAACCGTTTCACTAATAGTTTTACATTCTTTTTCAGCATGTCGAGCTCTTTTATTCAGTTGTTAGCACACGACAAATTAACCGGTGAAAATTTTGGGACATGGAAGTCGAACCTTAATGCAGTTTTGGTTCTCGACAACCTAAGATTTGTCTTAACGGAGGAGTGTCCTCCGGTTCCTGTTTCAAATGCCTCACGAACTGTTCGTGAAGCATATGACGGTTAGATTCGGGCTAACGATAAAGCTCGAGTTTATATCCTGGCAAGCATATCTGATGTTTTGTCAAGGAAGCATGAGGGGATGGTTTCCGCTAAGGAAATCATGGCTTCACTACAAGAGATGTTTGGAAAGCCTTCCTCATCTCTTAGGTATGAAGCCCTCAAGCACATTTACAACTGCCGTATGGCTGAAGGAACCTCTGTTAGGGAACATGTCCTTAACATGATGGCGTACTTCAATACTGCAGAAGTAAATGGAGCAACCGTCGACGAACAAGGTCAGGTTGGATTTATCTTGGAATCTCTTCCGAAGAGTTTCCTGCACTTCAGGACCAATATGGTCATGAATAAGATAGAATACAATCTGACGTCTCTTCTAAACGAGCTTCCGATTTATCATTCCCTGCATACCTCGAAAGGAAAGGAGAATGACGTAAATGTTACCACTTCTGTGAAGTTCCAGAAAGGGTCTGGGTCTGGGACTAAATCTGAACCTCTTACTGTGAGTAATAAGATTATTCACAAGAAGAAGAGAAGTGCCAGGAAGAGCAAAACCCCAGCTGTAGGCAAGGTAAAAGCTACACACAGTGGAAAGTGTTTTCATTGTGGTGAAGAAGGGCACTGGAAGCGAAACGGCCCTAAATACCTTGCAGAGAAAAAGGCACAGAATGAACGACAAGGTAAATATGATTTATCTTCTGTCTAAACATGAATTGTGGATTATGATTATCATATCTGGATGTTGATTCAGGAACCACTAATCATGTTTGTTATTCTATTTCAGGAAACTAGTTCCTGTCTGCCTGTTTCTTGATGTAGACGACTTATGAAGACGTCTACGCAGTATCTACAGCGGGAGCTTGCAGTTTGTTTAGTTGTCTGTATAGAAATAATTTCAAGTGTTGTAATTATTGTCTATAAACTCAAGTTTTTGTTGAACACTTAATGTATATAGTATATTTTGTTTTTTTAATGAATAGTTCATTTTGCAAAAGATGTATACAAGTAGTGTTCTATTAAACTTGGTAACAACTAAAGTGTTAAGACTTATCTTGTATTTTACTGAAAGCTAAATTATAAATTAACAATGGTTGTTAGTTTAGCTGGTTCATCTCAAGTGTTGAGAAAGCTTTGCTGCAGTGGGAGAATTATGAGATAATTCGGCCAGCTGTATTAGTTTGTTTTATGACTCTAGTTATCATATTGATGATGACAGTGAGTTCATAAACAAGAACCAGTGGCTCAAAGCCATGGATCTTCAAGAGGTTTACAGACCTAGTCTATGAGGTGAAAACCTCTAAGGCTTGACTTTCTGACAAAGGGACTGTCCCAAAGAGAATGGGTTAATTGTGTATTAACTTCATCTCTTGTTGTCAGATATAAGTTATATAATATACTCGTATCCATTACCCTGTTCTATCTGATAGAACAAGATATATGGATATCAAGACTAGCTATCTTGATAGAGTATCTATTAGTCTCAACCAGGGAGATACATTATTTAGGATTAAGAGCAAATCGTTTGCGAGCTTCTTCAATCCATTTATTAATTGAAATAAGCATCTATGTTCTGATTTATAAGGTTTGTTTTTTTTCAAATCTTATGGTTGTTAACATTACATTGATAAAACTAGTTGGACAAGTGTTTAATCAATGTTAGAGCTTTCATAATATATTCACGTAATTTTGTCCTAATCATTGAGAATGATGTAGGATTTATTACTGACTTTTAGCATAAACTAGCGACCCACTCCCAAATAGTTGATCTGGAGGTAGGCATTGTTTGTTCTAAGGATTCAGATTGATCTGAGTCGTAAGAACAAATCGTTAGTGTTGTCTCTAAAATCTTTTATTGATAAGTTGTTGTCAATATTTGATGGTCTATGGAAATGGTTTCCTGAGACACCTCAAGTGTTGAGGATACGAGATGCACCCAAGTGCATTTACATATTGGAGGTTAGATGTATCTTTTGAGATACATGGCCCGATATGTGCTATGTAGTGGGAGCTGTCAGTATTATTAGTCCAATTAGATTGGATTCCGGTTAAAGTTTTGTCCTTGTACTTAGAGGAGTAGAATACAAGAGTTGTATTGTTGATACCTCGTTAGTAGCTAAGTCTATTTGCAGCTTGTGAAGCAGCAGTAAGTTTATAAGTTGAGCTCACAGTTAGTGCTACGAGGAGATGTGATGGTCACATGGAAAGCCTTGTAGTACTTCATGCTGATTAGTTTACTAAGTCTCTCATGGCTAAAGTGTTTGAGAGACTGTTACGTCTCCAAAAGTGACCTTTTTAGGACTTAATTATCTTAGAAAGATGTTCACTCTTAGGTGTTTTTGATAGCATTTAGCCTAAACCTATGCTTAAATATGAGAATTAGAAGAAGGTAGCTAAATTAGGACTTATGTACAATAGGAAAGAAAAGGGTTGAAAACCGAAGGAAAAGAATCAAAAACAAGCATTGCGACAGCATTGCGAAAACATTGCTGAAACCGCAATGTTTCAAGTGAAAACCGTAAGTTGACTAGTCTTTTTCTGTTAATTTCCGTTATTTCAGGGATTCGTTCTTTCTCCTCCATCCATTCTGAAGTACGACGTTGAAGATTGATGGTTCTCCTTGGCCCAAATGCACCTGCAGATTGCTATAAAAGGGGGTCAAAGTCGAGGGTTCAATCATCATCCGAAAGCGTAGAAGTCTTCTCGCAGCTCCATCTTTTCTCCTGTTTTCCTTTGCCGTCTGTTTGTTTGCGAAGCTCAGCTGTTGGAATCGATAATCTGATAGGAAGGAGAGGAGATTTGTCTTCTCTCTCGATTGGATTCATCCAAGCAAGGCTGCTCTTTCTCATCCTTCAGCCGAGGCAGTTGCGACGAGGCGTTCAAGCTCATTTACTTGCTTTCTGTCTTCATTTCTACTTTCCAGCGTTGTTTAGTAGTTGTTCCTGTTCTAGTGGCTAGTTTATTGCATTTCGTGGTGTTCTGTCTTTTTGTTATTCATTTTAAGTGTTCTTTTATTCCTTCAAACAATCAAGTAATCAAACGCAAAATTCAGTATTTCACAGTTTCCTATCTTTGCAACTCACTATCTTACCTTGCTGTATTAAGCTTATTTCTCTTCTAAGCATGTCTCTTTCATCTTTTATTTCTGTTTACCCTATATCCATGAGTAACTAAGTCACTTAGGGGCATGCTAGTGACAATACTATAGGCTAAAAAACGTGAACCAAGCATGTAGGTTAGCTCTCGAAGCATTGATTGTATGTAAGCTTCATCCCACGGGCAATTTCGATTGGCCATCCATTTTGTCCAAAGAACTCCTAACCTCTGGAAGGAGTAAGAGTTCAGAGTCATACACTCATGCTAGCCTTTCAAGGTAGCCAGAAAACGACCTAGGAATAGGCGTTTTCCTAGTACAAACCACATCTTTCTGCTTTAACAAGATGCTTAAGACCTTACTTTGACATGAGTAAACTAAAGAATCTAATGCATGGAATCGAACGATACATGAGATTGAGATAGTTTGATGCATAGAGAGTTGATCCAATGCTTGAGAATCGTATAAAAATGCCTATAGAGGAGTCGTTGGTAGCCCTTAATTCACCATTTTACACACTTTCGCTGTCGGTAACATTGCGGTAGAATTGCTGTTTCCGCAATTCTGCTAAGTTAAAAATTCTGTTTAGCTGTTTTCTTCTTCATTTATTAATCTCGTCTCTTTTCATTTGAGTTTAGCTTTGATTTGCACTTGTTTATGTTGCTACCCTCTACGTATTCAGTAGGAAATAGACAATTTAAAACCAATTCTACCCCATCAAATCCACCCTTTCTTTCTTAACTTTACACTTCACGAGTAGCTTATAATAAATCTCTGTGGGAAAACGAATGAAAAAATACTTACTACTTGCTATAGGATCATGTATGCTTGCATGTTCTGAGTGCTCTCTCTATCTTATTGCTTATTTATTTTAACGCATTGAGCACGCAACAAGTTTTTGGCGCCGCTGCCGAGGATTTATTTAAGTGAAAACGAAGTTTGTTAAGTTTGAAACACCAAGTTTACCATCTATTGTAACTAATCTAGTTCATTTCTTTTACAGGTACAGTCGGGTTAGTTTATGAGTGAGCCTTCAAGTAGTGATCTAAGGTTCAATCCTGAACCTGAGAGGTTACTTAGGGCCAGAAATAGAGCCAAGAAACGTCTCTTTAAACAACCCCCTTTACCTCAAACAATTGCGGGAACCGCAATTCCTCCGCAATTGTCTCAAGAAGAAATGGCTGGAATAATTCCAAATCCGGTACCTATCACTCGCAATCCCATCGAAATAGCGAATGATAAGAATAATGCCATTCTTTCATACCTAGTTCCTATGCCTGGGGAGCTGAACCCCAGCATAATCCGTCCTGAAATCACTGCCAACTCATTCGAGTTAAAGCCAGTGATGTTCCAAATGTTGTCCCATGTGGGACAACTCTTTGGAGTGGAAAATGAGGACCCCCACAACCATCTTAGAAACTTCTTAGGAGTTAGTGATACATTCATCATCCCTGGAGTTTCCCAAGAAGCCTTGAGGCTATATCTGTTCCCTTACTCTTTGAGGGACAAAGCCAAAACGTGGTTGAACTCCTTACCCTCTGGATCTGTCCTTAATTGGACAGACTTAGCAGAAAAATTCCTAGTCAAATACTTCCCACCTGATAGGAATTCTACCTTTCGTGATGACATAGTTAAATTCAAACAAGCTGAGAATGAGTCTCTTCACGAAGCTTGGACAAGGTTCAAGGACCTTCTTCTCAAATGTCCACATCATGGCATCCCATGGTGTATCAAAATAGAGGTCTTTTTCAAAGGATGCAACCCCAGCACTAGGCAAGTCTTAAATTCATCTGCTGGAGGTTCCATGTTGTCCAAAAGTTACAACGAAGCCTATGAGATCTTGGAGAAGATCTCAGCATCTCACTGTAGGTGGTCAGATGATCCAGTTGAGCCAACTAGAGCTCAAGACAAGGATGCTCTAAGTGCAATGAGCAGCCAAATAAATGCCCTGACCAACTTAGTTAAGCAAATGGCTCAAGCCAATCTCCAAACAAGTGTCAACACCGCCACAGCCATGTCAATGGGCACCCAACCAAGTCAAGGTGAGACACTTATCTGTGGATTCTGTGGGGAAGGGCACCTGTATGAATACTGCCCTGGGAATCCAGCCTCAGTCTGCTACGTTGGAAGTCAGCAGCAGCCTAGGAACAACCCCTATTCCAATACTTACAACCCTGGTTGGAGGAACCACCCAAACCTGTCATGGGGTGGCCAACAGAACGCTAACCAAAATCCTAACCAACCAAGACCGAGTGGAACACCTGGTTTCACTCCCCAACATAACGAATCCATGTATCAAAAACCATACAATCAACCTGTAGGATCTTCTGTAGAAAACTTACTCAAGGAGTACATAGCCAAGAATGATGCCACTCTACAGAGTCAGCAAGCTACTCTTAGGAGCCTAGAGAACCAAATAGGGCAACTAGCCAATGAAATCAAAAGTAGGCCCCAAGGTAGGCTCCCTGCTGACACTGAAGTGCCAAGGAGAGATGGTAAAGAGCAAGTTCAAGCAATTGAACTTAGAAGTGGTAGACCATTGGTGAGCAACACAAAAGAAACACCAAAGAGAGTAGAGAACACTGAGTCTAGTGCTCCACTGGAGTCTCTGCCAGACCAAGGTCCACCACCAACAAGCACATCAAGAGCAAGGCTGGAGCCAATCATAGAGGAGATAGAAGAAATTCCAAGACCTCCACCTATCCTGAGGCGACCTGAAGTGCCTGCATATGTGCCACCACCTCCATTTCCAAGAAGGCTAAAGAAAAAACAAGAACAGGAAGTGCACTTTAATAAATTTCTAGAAATTCTTAAGCAAGTGCATGTTAATATTCCTTTTGTTGAAGTTTTACAGTCTATGCCTTCTTATGTAAAGTTTTTGAAAGATATTATTACTAACAAGAGAATAATTGGTGAGTTTGAAACAGTCAATCTCACTGAGGAGTGCAGTGCCATACTCCAGAACAAGCTACCCAAGAAGGAGAAGGATCCTGGTTCCTTCACCTTACCTGTAGAGCTAGGAGGCAAGCACGTGGGCAGAGCTCTTTGTGACCTGGGAGCCAGCATAAACCTCATGCCCTTATCACTATTCCGCCAGCTAGGAATAGGAGAAGCACGACCAACCACTGTCACTTTACAACTAGCAGACAGATCCATTGCATACCCTGAAGGTAAGATTGAGGATATTCTTGTAAAGGTTGACAAGTTTATTTTCCTTGCAGATTTCATTATCCTCGATTATGAAGCAGACAAGGAGGTCCCCATCCTGTTAGGCAGACCATTTCTAGCCACAGGTAGGGCACTGATAGATGTCCAAAAAGGTGAGCTCACTATGAGGGTTCATGACGAAGAGGTGAAATTTAGTGTGTATAAAGCTTTAAGGTACCCCTCTGACCTTGAATCCTGTGCTAGCATGGACATTGTTGACTCACTAATGGAAGAACAATTGGAGCATGAATTGTTGACAAAGCATGCTCATGAATATGTAGGATTAGAATTAACTGATTTAAACATAGCTGAGATAATGGACATACCTGTAAATAACCCTCAGCATGTTTGTATGAATATTGACTTAACTGAAAAATCTTTGAATCCATTAAAACCATCCATTGAGCATCCACCTGTCTTAGAATTAAAGCCTCTCCCCACTCACCTCAAGTATGCATATCTAGGAAGTAATGATACCTTGCCTGTGATTATTTCTTCTAAATTAAGTGAAAAGCATGAGGTTGAACTGATTTTACTACTTAAGCAACATAGGAAGGCTATTGCATGGACTATTGCTGATATTAGAGGCATTAGCCCTTCTTATTGCATGCATAAGATTATACTAGAGGAAGAGCATACACCTAGAGTAGATCACCAACGTAGGCTGAATCCCTCTATGAAAGAGGTAGTCAAGAAAGAAATAATTAAATGGTTAGATGCTGGTGTGATCTTCCTCATAGCTAGTAGTCAGTGGGTGAGCCCTATACAATGTGTACCTAAGAAGGGGGGGATGACTGTGGTAGTCAATGAGAACAATGAACTGATTCCAACTAGGACTATCACAGGGTGGAGAGTTTGCATGGATTATAGGAAACTAAATAAAGAGACCAAAAAAGACCATTTCCCTCTACCATTCATTGATCAAATGTTAGATAGAATAGCCGGTAGAGCCTATTACTGTTTCTTAGACGGTTATTCAGGGTATAACCAGATTACTATAGACCCTAAGGATCAAGAGAAGACTACCTTCACTTGCCCTTTTGGAACTTTTGCATTTCGCAGAATGCCTTTTGGCTTATGCAATGCACCGGCAACTTTCCAAAGGTGCATGTTGGCAATCTTCTCTGATTTGAATGAGTCCAGGATAGAGATATTCATGGATGACTTTTCAGTCTTTGGGGATTCATTTACAAACTGTCTAGAGAACCTAGGACAAGTCCTGGCTAGGTGTGAGGAGACCAACCTAGTCCTAAATTGGGAAAAGTGCCACTTCATGGTAGATGAAGGGATTGTCCTAGGTCATAGAGTGTCAAGGGCAGGTGTAGAGGTCGATAGGGCCAAAATTGAGATCATAGAGAAATTGGTAGAGCCTCAGAATGTCAAGGCCATCAGAAGTTTCTTAGGGCATGCTGGCTTCTACAGAAGGTTCATTAAGGACTTTTCTAAGATAGCCAAGCCTCTGTGTGAGCTTCTAGAGCTGAATAGGCCATTCATCTTCTCTAAGGAATGTTTAGTAGCCTGGAAAACCCTTAAGAAAGCACTAGTCACAGCACCTATTATAGTAGGGCCTAATTGGGATCTTCCCTTTGAGATGTTATGTGATGCCAGTGACTATGCTGTAGGGGTTATGTTAGGACAGAAGATTGACAAGTTAACACACCCTGTCTATTATGCTAGTAAGACACTTAATGAGGCACAATGCAACTACACAACCACTGAGAAGGAGATGCTAGCTGTAGTGTTTGCTTGTGAGAAATTTAGGAACTATATTGTAGGCACCAGAACAATTGTGTACACTGACCATTCTGCTTTAAAGTACCTTATGAGGAAGGCTGATGCTAAGCCTAGGTTGATTAGGTGGGTACTGCTGTTGCAAGAGTTTGATCTAGACATTAGAGATAAGAAAGGAAGTGAAAATGTGGTTGCGGATCATCTTTCTAGATTGCAGCATAATTGCGGAAAAATTGCGGAACCCGCAATTTCTGATGCTTTTATTGATGAACATGTCTTTGTATTGACTCATCGTGATAACGATGAGGAACCTTGGCTTGCTGACATTGCTAACTTCCTTGCATCACAGGTACTACCAACTTTCAAGGGAAGCCAAGAGAAGAAGAGGTTCCTTCATGAGGCAAGGAAATTCATATGGGATGATCCCACACTTTACAAGACATGTGCTGACGGCTTGCTAAGGAAGTGTGTTTCAGCTGCTGAGGTGAAGTCTGTGCTGCAGCACTGCCACACAGCTCGTTATGGTGGACACTTTGGTGGCCAAAGAACAGCTGCAAAGGTATTTCAGAGTGGCTACTATTGGCCAACGATCTTCAAGGATGCCCACAACTATGCCCACAGCTGTGATGAATGCCAAAGAACAGGTAACCTCAGTCGCAAGGATGAAATGCCTCTCACCTACATCTTAGAGTTGGAGCTCTTTGATGTGTGGGGCATTGACTTCATGAGACCATTTCCCCCATCCTCAGGCACGGGACAAGGTAGTTGCTGACCAACTTGGATGCATCTTCCCTGATTTTCCCACGAATCTCCTGACTCCATGGGTGCCTCCAAGACCAAGAAGGAGTGATGATGAGGAACATGTCTGAGTGCTAGTTTGAGGAGCACCAAAAGGGAGTATTGCTGTTCCCTTAGAAAAATACAAAAAACAAAAAAAAAAAAAAAAAAAAAAAAAAAAAAAAATCTTCTTTCTGTTAGACCATGTGAATTATGCTGTTTTTAGTTAATATTTTGATCTGTTTTAGTTGCTTAGTTTTAAGTTTTTAAATTGTTTAGTGTAGTCTGATGATAGCTGAATAGGTAGGTTAGTTTAGTCTTCTTTTTGTAGAGCTTGAGTGACGGGAAGAAAAGCATGCTTAGGGGCCTTAATCATTGTTATATCTGCCCTGTATCTATTCCGAAATAATTGCTGAAACCGCAATTTTTATTACTGAATGCATGTTTTGGACTGTCTGTTTAGCTAGGCTGTGATCTGTTTAAATTCTATCTTTTGCTGCTGTCATGACTACCTTATATAGCTTATCTTAAAGCATGCTGGATGAGTGTCATAGGACACCCTTTGATAGTTTAGATTAACCTCTAAACAGCTCAGCATGCATAGCTGTAAGTCCTTGCCTGTCTGTTTTTTTCAATTTTCTGCTGCTGTGATATTTTCTTTTAGAATGTTCTGTCTATGCCTAGGGCTTTTAGATTCTCTTTGTTTTACCTTAGACTAGATGCTTCTAGGACAAGTTTGGGGGTGTGCCACCTCAGACACTCATTGGGGACAATGAGTAGTTGAAGTTTGGGGGAGGCCACCCTAGGCCTAGGAACATTCCTCTCTCCCTTAAAACATAAGCATTCTTCTTCTCCTTTAGAAAAAAAAAAAGAAAATGAGCTGAAAAGAGAAAATGAAAAAAAGAATAAAGGGGTGAGTCTCTCTTAGGTTGCTGAGTAATCAGTGTCGAGTGTGTAATCCACAAGCAGCATTGCATCAAAAGGCAACCAAAGGATAGGCACCACCTAGGTAAGAAAAAAGGAAAAGAGTAGGGAAGAAGAATGTATACCTAGGAGTTGCAGCTTTGTGGCTTAGATGTCCTGATAAAAAGAACTCTGATCCTCAATTAGCTGAGCACAAAGTTGTAACTTGTAGGGTTGTTTAGGGAGATTAATGTATATCCAATGTAGTGATGCCAGGGTTTAGGTTGTTCTCTAAAAGTACTACTGTCACCGTTAATACTAAGACTGGCATGACTCTAAGGAATCCTAGACAATTTAAAAATAAAGCTAGAAGCATGTACTGAGTCTGGGGTAAAGCTAGGTAGAATTTGAAACCTTAAGGATAGTGGCATGATATGACAAAAGCAAGTAGATCAGTTGTAGTGAGTTAATAAAACAGCAGGAGTATTAGGCAGGCGAAGTCAGAAGAAGCTAGATAAGAGGATAGTTTTGGACTTAGAAGCGTGTCACAGGACAGCATTTCTATAGATAAGAATATAGGGGAGTTAGTTAGTGGTTAAAGAAGAAGAAACAGCAGCCTAGGAAAGTCCTTAGATTGCTCGAGGACAAGCAAAACCTTAAGTCTGGGGGTGTGTTACGTCTCCAAAAGTGACCTTTTTAGGACTTAATTATCTTAGAAAGATGTTCACTCTTAGGTGTTTTTGATAGCATTTAGCCTAAACCTATGCTTAAATATGAGAATTAGAAGAAGGTAGCTAAATTAGGACTTATGTACAATAGGAAAGAAAAGGGTTGAAAACCGAAGGAAAAGAATGAAAAACAAGCATTGCGGAAACATTGCTGAAACCGCAATGTTTCAAGTGAAAACCGTAAGTTGACTGATCTTTTTCTGTTAATTTCTGTTATTTCAGGGATTCGTTCTTTCTCCTCCATCCATTCTGAAGTACGACGTTGAAGATTGATGGTTCTCCTTGGCCCAAATGCACCTGCAGATTGCTATAAAAGGGGGTCAAAGTCGAGGGTTCAATCATCATCCGAAAGCGTAGAAGTCTTCTCGCACCTCCATCTTTTCTCCTGTTTTCCTTTGCCGTCTGTTGGTTTGCGAAGCTCAGCTGTTGGAATCGATAATCTGATAGGAAGGAGAGGAGATTTGTCTTCTCTCTCGATTGGATTCATCCAAGCAAGGCTGCTCTTTCTCATCCTTCAGCCGAGGCAGTTGCGACGAGGCGTTCAAGCTCATTTACTTGCTTTTTGTCTTCATTTCTACTTTCCAGCGTTGTTTAGTTGTTGTTCCTGTTCTAGTGGCTAGTTTATTGCATTTCGTGGTGTTCTGTCTTTTTGTTATTCATTTTAAGTATTCTTTTATTCCTTCAAACAATCAAGTAATCAAACGCAAAATTCAGTATTTCACAGTTTCCTGTCTTTGCAACTCACTATCTTACCTTGCTGTATTAAGCTTATTTCTCTTCTAAGCATGTCTCTTTCATCTTTTATTTCTGTTTACCCTATATCCATGAGTAACTAAGTCACTTAGGGGCATGCTAATGACAATACTATAGGCTAAAAAACGTGAACCAAGCATGTAGGTTAGCTCTCGAAGCATTGATTGTATGTAAGCTTCATCCCACGGGCAATTTCGATTGGCCATCCATTTTGTCCAAAGAACTCCTAACCTCTGGAAGGAGTAAGAGTTCAGAGTCATACACTCATGCTAGCCTTTCAAGGTAGCCAGAAAACGACCTAGGAATAGGCGTTTTCCTAGTACAAACCACATCTTTCTGCTTTAACAAGATGCTTAAGACCTTACTTTGACATGAGTAAACTAAAGAATCTAATGCATGGAATCGGACGATACATGAGATTGAGATAGTTTGATGCATAGAGAGTTGATCCAATGCTTGAGAATCGTATAAAAATGCTTATAGAGGAGTCGTTGGTAGCCCTTAATTCACCATTTTACACACTTTCGCTGTCGGTAACATTGCGGTAGAATTGCTGTTTCCGCAATTCTGCTAAGTTAAAAATTCTGTTTAGCTGTTTTCTTCTTCATTTATTAATCTCGTCTCTTTTCATTTGAGTTTAGCTTTGATTTGCACTTGTTTATGTTGCTACCCTCTACGTATTCAGTAGGAAATAGACAATTTAAAACCAATTCTACCCCATCAAATCCACCCTTTCTTTCTTAACTTTACACTTCACGAGTAGCTTATAATAAATCTCTGTGGGAAAACGAATGAAAAAATACTTACTACTTGCTATAGGATCATGTATGCTTGCATGTTCTGAGTGCTCTCTCTATCTTATTGCTTATTTATTTTAACGCATTGAGCACGCAACAGAGACACCTAGAAGAGTCTAGGGCTCCGAGTTGCTAGAGAGGACAGTGGGAGAAAACTTCTGATATATGATATATTAGTTTTCTCTATCTAACATGTACACCAAAGACGTTTAAGTCCAAGTGGGAGTTTGTTGGGTTTTATGTCCTAAAACTCGTGGTTTGTAAACTGTTATGTTTGTAAATATTCTATTTAGAATAAAGAGTTATTAGTTTTATTCAGTAAAAGAGTTTACTGGAATAAAGTGAAACGTGTTTGGTTTAACCTATACCAATGACCAACACCCTTGGCTGAATATGAGTACTTGAGCTTCATGTATGACATGATTGTGGATCAGGCTCAAGTAGTCAGTCAAAACGGTCTATAGTATACAGATAAGGCTGGGTACCTTATCCTGGTAACACTATAGGATGCGGCTCACTTTGTATTGTACAGAACGATGTGATCCGAATCGTTCCACATGGAGATTGGAGAAGTGAGGGCGTCCTGTGTAAAGAGTTTACATAAGACCGAACCGCATATTAAGTCGCTCTCTCTTTACTGATGAGACCGACTTATACATATTGATGGCCTAGGTAACTCGATCTCAATCCTGAGCTCGCTATGAACTCCTGCTTATTCGATCGTATCCTTTGACTTGCACGGGTGAGATTGGCCCATAAGCGCTGACTCAATAAGCCTACCATTTTGGGGATAAAATCGAATAGGTAGCTGGGGACATAGTACAGCAAGATTGGAGTTCACTCCTAACTCGCTCTTCAGGGTTAGTAGATAGGTTGTTCCCTTAGCAACTGACTTCGGGGCTTGAACAATGAGCGCTCACACTCTCATGTGATGAGAGGGTTAATTGATATGTTGGTTGGACCACAGATCTATTGCTCATTAGAGGTGTCAGTGGTACTTAAGGAACAAGACGTAATGCAGGGGTTAAACGGTTTAAATGACCCAGCTGTGATTACGAACAACCTGTGAAGGGTCGACTTGCCAGTGACGGTTATATCAGAGGACATAATATATCTACAGTGAGGAGAGTGCAACCCTCAGACTATAGTGGAGTCTCCGGGGGTTAACGAAGGTTGATTGATTCGGGTTAAAAGAGTTTTGACCGAATAATCTCGTATCGTTGGAGCTCATGATCTGTAGGTCCTTTAGGTTCTCCTGGCTAGCTCGGATAACGTCGTGCAACAGTATAAGAGAAAATTAAAAGAAAAAGAATTGGCCTAAAACATGAATAGGATTCATGTGTTAATAAGTCGGTTTTCGGTAAACCTGGTTTAGCCTTATTATTTAATTAATATTTGATATTGAATTAAATAATAATTATTAATTAAATTGTTTAATTAATAATTATATATATATATATATATATTTATTATTTATTAAATGTTTAAGGGTTTAGGGTTTATTTATTATTTATTATATATATATATATATATTTATTATTTATTAAATTATTATTATTATTTTTCAATAATAATAATAATTATTATTATATATATATATATATATATATATATATTTTGTTGGCTTTTCTTAAGAGTTAAGAAAAGACAATTCAATATATATGGGTGGATGGCCATAAAAGAAGGGAATTAAGAAAAGGGTATTCATTTATTTAGGCTTTAAGTTTTTGAAACTTATTCTGTGAAGTTCCTTCGGCTGAACTTTTTAAGAGCTTGAAGAAGAACACCCGTCTGCCTTCTTTTCCTTCTTCCTCTGCTTCATCTTTTTCTTTTCTTTTCTCTCGTTTTCGGAGTCCCACAACTCCGTTGCTCGGCGCCGAGGATAGCGGGACTACCTGGGGTTGTCCTCAGGGCGTTCGTGAGAAGAGGTCGAAAGAGTTCGTGACGAAGAAAGACCGGCGGACTTGAAGAAATTGGAGCTACAAGGGTATGTATTTCTAATTTCTTAATTCCGTTTTGAGCATGTTTACTATTTGTTAAATTGATGAAATTAGAGTATCATCGGTCCGAAATCGCGTTCCGCTGCGGTAAAACGCTCCATTAGAGCGGACTTCGAACTCTTCGCACCGCCTTTGACCAACTTGCTTCCTCCGAACACTTCGGCCAAATTCTCTTCGAATTTCTCCTCGTATTGCCTAGAACGAGTTTGAACTTATACCGAACATATCGGCGAGTTCCAAACTAAAACTTCTTTCACAAAGAAACCTATATGGACTCTAATGACTCTAAAAAATACAGACTCTTTAGCATGCATTAAAGCCCATACATTCTCGGGCAATTACAAATAATGAAATTCAAAAAGAAACTATGCCAAAATTGATATTCACTTTATACGCCAAACAGAAACAATTTCTAAAATAAAACCCACCATAACTTAAATTGATGGAAATTGAGTGGCAAAAAACGCTCTGATACCAATTGATGGAGCGCATGGCACGCAGCGGAAGCGATTTGGATCATAGACACTCTAATTTCATCAATTTAAACAAAACGGAAACATGCAAAAGCAATGAAAAAGAGAAACTAGAACACATACCCTTGTCGTTCGAATTACTTCAATTTTCACCGCCAGAAGCTCCTCACGAGCTCAACGAGCCTTCTCACGAAATCTTCGTGGACCACCCCCGGTAGTCCCGCTATCCTCGGGCCGAGAAACAGAGTAGTGGGACTCCTTTTACAAGAGAAAAGAAGGAAGAAGCTCACTGAAGATAAAACTATTTTCTCTTTTAACAGAGAGCAGAAGCCGAGGAAGAAGAAGATGTTTTTTGAAATTGAAATCTCATTTCAATTAGTGAACCCCAAAGTGCACTCACTTTTAATTTTTGTTTTTTTTTTTTTTTTTTTTTTTTAATTGATCTGACGTTTCATATATATACCTTGTATATATTACATGTGTCTTACATCTTGCATGTAAGACACATGTATATATATATATATATTTATATATTATTATTATTAAAAATAATTATTAATATTTTATTAATTAAACTTTTTAATTAATAAAAATATATATATATATTAATTAATATTATTTAATTCAATATCAAATATTAATTAAATAATATAATTAAACCCGGTTTTCCGAAAACTGACTTTTTGCATATGAATCCAATTCATATTGTAGACCAATCTCATATTTAAATCATATTTAACTATGTCCATATTCTTCCACAAACCCGAATTTGAACGATTCAAATTCTTTTCTTTTCTTTTATATTGTTTCACGGCTTTATCCGAGCTAGCCAGGAGAACCGTAAGGACCTACAGATCATGAGGTCCAACGATACGAGATTATCTGGTCAAAACTCTTTCAACCGAACTAACCAACATTCGTTAACCCCCGGAGACTCCACTAAAGTCCAAGGGCTGCACTCTCCTCACTGTATATATATTGTGTCCTCTTGATATAACTATCATCAGTAAGTCGATCCTTCACAGGTCGTTCGTAATCACAACGGGTCATTTATACCGTTTAACCCTTGTATTATATCTAGTTCCTTAAGTACCACTGACACCTCTAATGAACAATTGATTTGCGGTCCAACCATCAGCTCAGATTCCTCCCTGATCAGGAGAGGATGGGCCCATTGTTCAAGACCTGGAGTCAGCACTTAAGGGAACAACCTCTCTACTAACCCTTAAAACGGGTAGGAGTGAATTCCATCTCGCACAACTACGTCCCCAGCCACTTATTCGATCTTATCCCCAAGATGGTAGGCTTATTGAGTCGGCGATCTGGCCACTCTCACCCGTACAAGTCAAAGGATAAGGTCAAATAAACAGGAGTTCATAGTGAGCTCAGGATTGAGATCGAGTTACCTAAGTCATCATATGAAAAAACCGGTCTTTATAGTAAACGGTGTTATAAAGAAAGAGCGACTTTATTTCTTGGTTCGGTCTTGTGCAAACTCATTGCACAGGATGCCCTCACTCACATGTTTCTACATGAAATGATTCGAATCACATCGTTTTGTACTATACAAAGTGAGTCGCGTCCAATAGTGTCCCCAGGATAAGGTACCCAGCCTTATCCCTATACTATAGACCATTTTGGCTATCTACTTGAACTTGATCCACATTCATGTCACACATGAAGTTCAACTACTCACACTATCGCCATGGGTGTTAGTTATTGGTATAGGTTAATACAAACACAATTCACTAAAATTCAATAACAACTTTATTGAAATAAAATATATACATTCAAACAGTTTACAAACTACGAGTTTTAGGACATAAAACCCAACAAAAGGATACTATCGAATAGGCAGGAGTTCATAGCGAGGTCAGGATTGAGATCGAGTTACCTAGGCCATCAATATGTATAAGTCGGTCTCATCAGTAAACGGAGTTATAAAGAGAGAGCGAGTTAATACGCGGTTCGGTCTTATGTAAACTCTTTACATAGGACGCCCTCACTTCTCACATCTCCATGTGGAACGATTCGGATCACATCGTCCTGTACAATACAAAGTGAGCCGCATCCAATAGTGTTACCAGGGTAAGGTACCCATCCTTATCCGTATACCATAGACCGTTTTGACTGACTACTTGAGCCTGATCCACAATCATGTCATACATGAGGCTCAAGTACTCATATTCAGCCAAGGGTGTTGGTCATTGAAATAGGTTAACGTAAACGCGTTTCACTTTATTCCAGTAAATTCTTTTACTGAATAAAACTAATAACTCATTATTCTAAATAGATTATTTACAAACATAACAGTTTACAAACCACGAGTTTTAGGACATAAAACCCAACAAACTCCCACTTGGACTTAAACGTCTGTGGTGTACATGTTAGGTGGAGAAAACTAATATATCATATATCAGAAGCTTTCTCCCACTGTCCTCTCCAGCAACTCGGATCCCTAGACTCTTCTAGGTGTCTCTCAAACACTTTAGCCATGAGAGACTTAGTAAACAGATCAGCATGAAGTACTAGGAGGCTTTCCATGTGACTATCACATCTCCTAATAACACTATTTGCGAGTTCAAGTTATAAACCTATTGCTGCTTCACAAGCTGCAAAGAGACTTAGCTACAAACGAGGAATCATCAATACAACTCTTGAGGAATCATCAATACAACTCTTGTATTCTACTCCTCTTAGTACAAGGACAAAACTTTAACCGGAATCCAATCCAATTGGACTAATATAACTGACAGCTCCCACTACATAGCTCATATCGGGTCATGTATCTCAAAAGATACACCTAACCTCCAATATGTAAATGCACTTGGGTGCATCTCGTATCCTCGAAACTTGAGGTGTCTTAGGAAACAATTTCCATAGACCATCGAATATTGACAACAACTTGTCAATAAAAGATTTTAGAGACAACACTAACGATTTGTTCTTACGACTCATGTCAACCTGAATCCTTAGAACAAACTAAGCCTTACCTCCAAATCAACTATTAAGGAGTGAGTCGCTAGTTTATGCTCAAATGTCAGAAGTGAATCCTACATCATCTTCAATGATTAGGACAAAAATTACGAGAATGTATTATGAAAGCTATAACATTGATTAAAACACTTGTCCAACAAGTTTTATCAATGTAATGTTCAAAACCATAAGATTTGAAAAACAAACCTTATAAATCAGAATATAAATGCTTATTCCAATTCATAAATGGATTGAAGAAGCTTGCAAACGATTTGCTTTTTATCCTGAAAAAAAAAAACATCTCCCTGTTTGAGACTAATAGATACTCTATCAAGATAGCTAGTCTTGATATCCATATATCGTGTCCTATCAGATAGAACTGGGTAATGGATACGAGTATACTATATAACTTATATCTGACAACAAGAGAAGAAGTTAATACACAATTAACCTATTCTCTTCAGGACAGTCCCTTTGCCAGAAAGTCAAGCCTTAGAGGTTTTCACCTCATAGACTTGGTCTGTAATACACAATTAGCGCTGATTTGAAGAAAAACCCGAGAGCAAGCGTCGAGCGACAGCGTCTCGACGCTCGCTCGACGCCGCACAAGCGTCTCGACGCTCCGAAGTCAGAGGCGTTAATTTGAAAATCCACCTGAGAGCAAGCGTCGAGTGATAGCGTCTCGACGCTGCGCGAGCGTCTCGACGCCACCCCGACTGCGCCAGCGGAATATTTAGGGCGCAGCGTCGAGACGCTGCCCTAGCGTCTCGACGCTACGACGGATTACTTAAAGTTTTTGTCCGATTTTAGCCGCCATCATGATCTTCTACCTCGGGCTCCGCACCTGATTTGACGTTCCAGCAGCTATTTTCACCATGGGAGGGGCTAGGAAGCTTGGATTTAAGCCATCCCACACCACACAAGTCATGAGTGAGTAGTTTTACCATTTTTGGCTCGTGATTGTATAGGAGAAATGTAGTTTGCACTCTTGGTGAGGTTGTAGAATTGAAATTATGAATTGGTTGAATGATTTAGTGAATTGATTTCTAATTCCTTGCTTATTCCATGAATATGTTTGAATGATTTAGGACTAGGCACCCTTGATTTCGAGCATGTTTGATTGTTAAAGGTTTTGATGTCGTGCCTCTCTAAACCGCCAAGTAACAAGGATTTACGACACCTTGAGCGTATTGGCGTCCTTGCGCTCTTGGTGATCGTTCTTCCCGAATTAGAATTCCAAATCGACACACTAATTTTGCGTCCAAATTAGATAGTCGTCGCAGTTATAGCTCGTTGCTATCGATCGGTCTTGGGAGAGCGTTGGCCGCCAATGTCCGATCGATATGCTTGATTAGCATGATTTATTATGTTTAATTAACATCCATGGAGCATGTCTGAGTTAATTTATTAATTTGAGACGAGCTGCGCATTCGTTAAATTGTCTAACCATTGTATTTGTCGACCTATGATTGTTGCGTGCTCAATGTGTTAAAATAAATAAGCAATAAGGTAGAGAGAGCACTCAGAACATGCAAGCATACATGGTCTTATAGCAAGTAGTAAGTATATTTCATTCGTTTTCCCACAGAGATTTATTATAAGCTATTCATGAAGTGTAAAGTTAAGAAAGAAGGGGTGGATTTTTTTTTTTTTTTTTTTGAGTACATTGGGATGGGGGGATTCGAACCACAGACCTCTTGGTCATCAAGTCATACATATGCCAGCTGAGCTATGCTCGCTTTGGCAAGAAGGGGTGGATTTGATGGGGTAGAATTGGTTTTTAATTGTCTATTTCCTACTGAATACGAAGAGGGTAGCAACATAAACAAGTGCAAGTCAAAGCTAAATTCAAATGAGAAGAGACGAGATTAATAAATGAAGGCAAAGACAGCTAGACAGAATTGTAACTTAAGCAGAATTGCGGAGACAACAATTCTATCGCAATTTAAATAACAGCGAAAGTGTGTAAAGTGATGAATTAAGGGCTACTAACGACTATCCTATAGGCTTTTTCATACGATTCTCAAGCATTGGATCAACTCACTATGCATCAAACTATCTCATTCTCATGTATCTTCCGATTTCATGCATTAGATTCTTTAGTTTACTCATGTCCAAGTAAGGTCTTAAGCATCTTGTTAAGGCAGAAAAATATGGTTTGTACTAGGGAAACGCCTATTCCTAGGTCGTTTCCTGGTTACCTTGAAAGGCTAGCATGATAGTATGACTCTGAACTCTTACTCCTTCCAGAGGTTAGGAGTTCTTTGGACAAAATGGATGGCTAATCGAAATTGCCCGTGGGATGAAGCTTACATACAATCAATGCTTCGAGAGCTATCCTACATGCTTGGTTCACGTTTTTTAGCCTATAGTGTTGTCATTAGCATGCCCCTAAGTGATTTAGCTACTCATGGATGTAAACAGAACAGAAGTAAGAGAAGAAGTAGACATGCTTAGAAGGAATTTAAAGACAAAACAGTAAGGGAAAGCAGTAGAATGTAAAGGCAAGAAACTGTGAAATGAAGAATTGAGATTTGATTAGTTGATTGTTTGACTGACAAAGAAAAGCTTTAAAGCAAATAACAGGAAGACAGAACACAACGAAATAGTCTAATCTAGCTTCTAGAAAAGAAACAGCAACAAGACAAAGCTGGAAAATGGAAATGAAGAGCAAAAAGCAGTAAAACAAGCTCGAATGTCTCGTTGTAGCCGCCTCGAATGAAGGATGAGAAAGGTCAGCCTTGCTTGGATGAATCCAATCGGGAGAGAAGAAGAATCTCCTCTCCTTCCTATCAGATTATCGATTCCAACAGCTGAGCTTCGCAAACCAGCAGACGGCAAAGGAAAATAGGAGAAAAGATGGACTGCGAGAAGACTTCCACGCTTTCGGATGATGTTTGAACCCTTGACTTTGACCCCTATTTATAGTAATCTGCAGGTGCATTTGGGCCAAGGAGAACCATCAATCTTCAACGTCGTACTTCAGAATGGATGGAGGAGAAAGAACGAATCCCTGAAATAACGGAAATTAACAGAAAAAGATCAGTCAACTTACGGTTTTCACTTGAAACATTGCGGTTTCAGCAATGTTTCCGCAATGCTGTCGCAATGCTTGTTTTTCAATCTTTTCCTTCGGTTTTCAACCCTTTTCTTTCCTATTGTACATAAGTCCTAATTTAGCTACCTTCTTCTAATTCTCATATTTAAGCATAGGTTTAGGCTAAATGCTATCAAAAACACCTAAGAGTGAACATCTTTCTAAGCTAATTAAGTCCTAAAAAGGTCACTTTTGGAGACGTAACACACCCCCAAACTTAAGGTTTTGCTTGTCCTCGAGCAATCTAAGGACTTTCCTAGGCTGGTGTTTCTTCTTCTCTAACCACTTACTGACTCCCCTATATTCTTATCTATAGCAGTGCTGTCCTATGACACACTTCTAAGCTTAACACTACCCTCTCATCTAGCTTCTTCTGATTTCGCATGCCTAAAACTCCTACTGCTTTTATTAACTCCCTACAACTGATCTACCTGCTTTTATCATATCATGCCACTATCCCTAAGGTTTCAAATTCTACCTAGCTTTACCCCAGACTCAGTACATGCTTCTAGTTTATATTTATGAGCTACCTAGGATTCCTTAGAGTCATGCCAGTCTTAGTATTAATGGTAACAGTAGTACTTTTAGAGAACAACCTAAACCCTGGCATCACTACATTGGATATACACTCATCTCCCTAAACAACCCTACAAGCTACAACTTTGTGCTTAGCTAATTGAGGATCAGAGTTCTTTTTAAATAGGACATCTAAGCCACAAAGTTGCAACTCCTAGGTATACATTCTTCCTCCCTACTTTTTTCCTTTTTTTCTTTCTCAGGTGGAGCCTTTCCTTTGGTTGCCTTTTGATGCAATGCCACTTGTGGGTTACACACTTGGCACTGATTACTCAGCAACCTAAGAGAGACTCCCCTCCTTATTCTATTTTCCATTTTTTTTTTCAATTCATTATTTTTGTCAAGGAGAAGAAGAATGCTTATGTTTTAAGGGAGAGAGGAATGTTCCTAGGCCTAGGGTGGCCTCCCCCAAACTTCAACTACTCATTGTCCCCAATGAGTGTCTGAGGTGGCACACCCCCAAACTATCCTAGAAGCATCTAGTCTAAGGTAAAACAAAGAGAATCTAAAAGCCCTAGGCATAGACAGAACATTCTAAAAGAAAATATCACAGCAGCAAAAATTTGAAAAACAGACAGGCAAGGACTTACAGCTATGCATGTTGAGCTATTTAGAGGTTAATTTAAACTATCAAAGGGTGTCCTATGACACTCATCCAGCATGCATTTAGATAAGCTATATCAGGTAGTCATGATAGCAGCAAAAGATAGAATTTAAACAGATCACAGCCTAGCTAAGCAGACAGTCCAAAACATGCTTTCAGTAATACAAATTGCGGGTACCGCAATTATTTCGCAATCAAGTCAGGGCAGATATATCAGTTACTAAGGCCCCTAAGCATGCTTTATCCAGTCGTTCAAGCTCAACAAAAAGAAACCTAAACTATCCTACCTAATCAGCTAGCAGCAGGCTATACTAAGCAATTTAAAAACATAAAACTAAGCAACTAAAACAGATCAAAATTGTACTAAAAACAGCATAATTCACATGGTCTATCAGAAAGCAGATTTTGTTTTTTTTTTCTAAGGGAACAGCAATACTCCCTTCAGTGCAATTCAAACCATCACTCAAATGTCTTCATCCTCATCAGGTTGACGTGGTCGTGGAGGCACCCATGGATTCAGGAGATTCGTGCGGAAGTCAGGGAAGATGCACCCAAGTTGGTCTGCAACTTCCTTGTCCCGTGCCTGCGCGTAAGTGGCCCATTGAGCCATCCTCTTCTGCATATCCATCAGGCAAGCCATGAACAGTGACTGATCAGCAGCCAACCTATCCAGTTCGAACTCCATGTTCCCCTTCCTCTTCAGCCTTAAGCCAGCAGGCAGCTCCAAGTGGCCCGTGTAAGCCATCTGCTGCTCCATTCGCTCAATGGGAACCCCTGCAAGCAAACAGAGTTTAGTTATGGTATTAGGGAAAAACAATGGTCCCTTACTTTTCTTGGCGCACTCAGCAATGGCGGCTGACATGATTTCACCTACGTTGACCGTGAGACCTCGCATGATGGCATAGACCAGCAGCGATCTGCTCTGGTTGATGGTGGTCTCATGAGTCACGGGGGACAGCTTCCTCCTTACAAATGCAAACCATACAGCCGCCTTAGCTGTGAGGTTGGCACTCATGAGAGTGTGCCTTCCATTGCGTGACACGGTCCAGGATGCTTCAGGCTGGCCAATGGTTCGAATGGCCTCCTCCAGGACTGCCTCAGTAGGCTCATCAACGATCCTCGCATAGTCAGTATGTTTTTGGCCCTTGAGGCCATAGGCTTCGTTGATGGCTTTTGCTGAGTAGTCCACTTCTACTCCCCTAACCACAGACAGCCCCTCCTCAGAGTTTCGCAAGTTGGCGTAGAAGTCGTATACCATACTCGTGTAAGCCGGATTGGGTGGCCTGCACAACTCCTCCCAGCTTTGATTCACAATGCCTGTGCGCAAGAATTGCGGCAGGTCAGCAGGTCTGTCGAGGAAGCCTTTCTCATGCAGCAAATCCCTCTTTCTCAGCTCAATACCCCTGGACTCAGCGTCAGAGGACACATACCTCACTGACTGAGGCTCATCTTCAGGGTAAAGCTTGGCCTTCCCTTTGTCTGCTGGTTTGGCTGACTCCGCAGCCTCAACCTTGAGTCTCTTGAGCGATGGCTCAGTGCTCTCCTTTTCTGATGAAGGCGCCCTCTTAGCCTTCTTCTTCTTCAGCTTCTTGGACCGCTTGGCCTTGAGAATCTTAGCCTTCTTCTTCTTCTTGAGCTTTGCCTCGATGGTGATCTGCTGGAGGCACGCCCATAGCGTCTCTTCCATGGAATCATCCTTCTGCGCAGGACTCTCAGGATTGGCTTCCCTCAACGGAGAGAAAACCTCTTCTTCCTCACCTTCCCCACTGCCCTGCGTTGATTCTTGGTACTCCCCATATGGGAATTCAGGGTCAGGCCGTGGGGAAGTGTGCGACGGCGTGGTTCTTTGTTCTGCTGTAGGTGTCTGTGCAGAACTCTGTGGTGAAGACGGCCGCTCAGGGCTCTGCGCTGGCGGTGATGAGGAGAGCTCAGGGCTCTGTGCTGGTGGGGCTGGTGAAAGGCTGCGCTCAGCTGACTCGTGGGATGGCTGGCTTTGTTCTGGACTCTCCACAGAGGGAGTCTTGTTCTTGATTTCTTCCTCGGCCACCGCCATACTTCATCGTCGCTTCTTGGGTGTGCCTGCTGGTTCAGAAGGTCCAGCTGGTATCTCTGTAACTACCTTCCACTTCTTCTTGCGGACAGGCAGTTTCGGCAGGCGTTCGGTACGCGCAGGCTCAGCATCAGCCAAGGCAAGCAGTGCTTCTCTCGCAGCCGTTTCAGCGTCATCGGCCATTTTCTTGGCCGCAGATCTTTCAGCCCTAGTGAGCACCATTGTTGAATCGTGGAGGTTTGGAGAGAAGAATCACAGATGAAGAGAATCGAAGCTTTCTTGGAGTTCAGAGAATGGGAGAATCGTACAGATCAACGCGCCTTCTAACGGATATAAAGAAAACGGATAAATCCCAACGGCTATATTTTTGCGGATCCTGCAAATCCAGCGCAATTTTAGTGACCGTTGGAGATTTTTTTTCCATCTAAATGTCAATCTTTGCTCATCCGTATCTTTTATTTGGCCCAATATTTTCTTGATTTTTAAAGCTGGATTTACTCTCCTTGATTCCCTCTATTGATTCCCTACAGAAAGAAATAAAATCAACATCAAATTCGTAATTAAAATCATACAACAAAACACACAAACGATAACCGGAAAATCGCAAAAAATAAACTAAGGCATGAGCCTCATATTGACGAGCACAGTAATCACTCGTCCTCTCTCGTTCTTAATTTCACGCTTCAGTCAAGAGGAAGGCCGAGAGAGTCTTCACATCTCCTTCCTCATAGTAGTGCTTCAACTTTGCACCATTAACCATGAATGGTTGACCTTGCTGCAAGTTCTTTATCTCGATGGCACCATGAACAAACACATTAGTAATTATGAAAGGACCTGACCATCTGAACTTTAGTTTGCCTGGAAACAACCTCAATCGTGAGTTAAATAATAAAACAAGTTGGCATTTCTTAAAGTCCTTGATCCTAAGTCTACTATCGTGCCAAATCTTGGTCTTTTCCTTATACATTTTGGCATTTTCATAAGACATTTGTCTAAGCTCATCAAGCTCGTGTAATTGTAGAGACCGCAACGTTCCCGCATCGGTCACGCAATAATTCAACTCTTTTAGTGCCCAAAATGCCTTGATTTCTAACTCGAATGGAAGATGACAAGCTTTACCATACACAAGTCTGTAAGGAGACATACCTAGGGGTGTCTTATATGCAGTTCTATACGCCCAAAGTGCATCCTCTAGTTTAAATGACCAGTCCTTTCTATTAGGTTTGACCACTTTTTCTAGGATGTTCTTAATCTCCCTATTAGAAATTTCAGCCTGTCCATTCGAGTGTGGGTGATAAGGAGTGGCTACTCTATGTCTAATGTTATACTTAGCCAACACTCTCTCCATAGCCTTATTAATGAAATGTGTCCCCTCATCACTAATGATAGCACGAGGTGTCCCAAACCTAGTAAAAATGTGCCTATGCAAGAATTTTATGACTGGTTTAGCATCATTATTAGGACATGCTATGGCCTCTACCCACTTGGATACATAGTCTACTGCCACCAAAATGTAAAGGTTACCTGAGGATGGGGGAAATGGTCCCATGAAGTCAATGCCCCATACATCAAAGAGCTCTAACTCCAAGATGTAGGTGAGAGGCATCTCATCCTTGCGACTGAGGTTACCTGTTCTTTGGCATTCCTCACAGCTGTGGGCATAGTTGTGGGCATCCTTGAAGATCGTTGGCCAATAGTAGCCACTCTGAAATACCTTTGCAGCTGTTCTTTGGCCACCAAAGTGTCCACCATAAGGAGCTGTGTGACAGTGCTGCAGCACAGACTTCGCCTCAGCAGCTGAAACACACTTCCTTAGCAAGCCGTCAGCACATGTTTTGTAAAGTGTGGGGTCATCCCATATGAATTTCCTTGCTTCATGAAGAAACCTCCTCTTCTCTTGTCCTCCCTTGAAAACTGGTAATACCTGTGCTGCAAGGAAGTTAGCAATGTCAGCAAACCAAGGTTCCTCATCGTTATCACGATGAGTCAATACAAAGACATGTTCATCAATAAAAGCATCAGAAATTGCGGGTTCCGCAATATTTTCGCAATTATGCTGCAATCGAGAAAGGTGATCCGCAACCACATTTTCACATCCTTTCTTGTCTCGAATGTCCAGATCAAATTCCTGCAGCAATAACACCCACCTAATCAACCTAGGCTTAGCATCAGCCTTCCTCATGAGATACTTTAAGGCAGAATGGTCAGTGTACACAATTGTCCTAGTGCCTACAATGTAATTTCTAAACTTCTCACAAGCAAATACTACAGCGAGCATCTCCTTCTCAGTAGTTGTATAATTACATTTAGCCTCATTCAGGGTTTTACTAGCATAGTATACAGGGTGTGTTAACTTGTCAATCTTCTGCCCTAACATAACCCCTACAGCATAGTCACTAGCATCACATAACATCTCAAATGGGAGATCCCAATCTGGCCCTACTATAATAGGTGCTGTGACTAGTGCTTCCTTAAGGGTTTTCCAAGCTACTAAACATTCCTTAGAGAAGATGAATGGCCTATTTAGCTCTAGAAGCTCACACAGAGGCTTGGCTATCTTAGAAAAGTCCTTAATGAACGTTCTGTAGAAGCCAGCATGTCCTAAGAAACTTCTAATGGCCTTGACATTCTGAGGCTCTACCAACTTCTCTATGATTTCTATCTTAGCCCTGTCAACTTCTACACCTGCCCTTGACACTCTATGACCTAAGACAATCCCCTCATCTACCATGAAGTGACACTTCTCCCAATTAAGGACTAAGTTAGTCTCTTCACATCTAGCCAGGACTTGTCCTAAGTTCTCTAGACAGTTGGTAAAGGAATCCCCAAAGACTGAGAAATCATCCATGAATATTTCTATCATGGACTCATCCAAGTCAGAAAAGATTGCCAACATGCACCTTTGGAATGTTGCCGGTGCATTGCATAAGCCAAAAGGCATTCTGCGAAAGGCAAATGTTCCAAAAGGGCAAGTGAAGGTAGTCTTTTCTTGGTCTTTGGGGTCTATAGTGATCTGGTTATACCCTGAATAACCGTCTAAGAAACAGTAATAGGCTCTACCAGCTATTCTGTCTAACATTTGGTCAATGAATGGTAGAGGGAAGTGGTCTTTTTTAGTTTCTTTATTTAGTTTCCTATAATCCATACATACTCTCCATCCTGTGACAGTCCTAGTTGGAATCAGTTCGTTGTTCTCATTGACTACCACAGTCATCCCCCCCTTCTCAGGTACACATTGAATAGGGCTCACCCACTGGCTACTAGCTATAGGGAAGATCACACCAGCATCTAACCATTTTATTATTTCTTTTTTAACTACCTCTTTCATAGAGGGATTCAGCCTACGTTGGTGGTCTACTCTAGGTGTATGCTCTTCCTCTAGTATAATCTTATGCATGCAATAAGAAGGGCTAATGCCTCTAATATCAGCAATAGTCCATGCAATAGCCTTCCTATGTTGCTTAAGCAGTAATATTAGTTCAACCTCATGCTTTTCACTTAATTTAGAAGAAATGATAACAGGCAGAGTTTCATTACTCCCTAAATATGCATACTTGAGGTGAGTGGGGAGAGGTTTTAATTCTAAGACAGGTGGATGCTCAATGGATGGCTTTAAAGGATTTAAGGATCTATCAGTTAGTTCTATATTCATACATACAGGTTGTGGTTTATCTACAGGCATATCCATTATCTCAGATACATTTAAGTCAGCTACATCTAAGTGTACATATTCATTAGCATGCTTGGTTAATAATACATGCTCCAATTGTTCTTCCATTAAAGAATCTACAACGTCCATGCTAGCACAGGATTCAAGGTCAGAGGGGTACCTTAAAGCTTTATACACACTAAATTTCACCTCTTCATCATGAACCCTCATAGTGAGCTCACCTTTTTGGACGTCTATCAGTGCCCTACCTGTGGCTAGAAATGGTCTGCCTAACAGGATGGGGACCTCCTTGTCTGCTTCATAATCCAGGATAATGAAATCTGCAAGGAAAATAAATTTGTCAACTTTCACTAGAATATCCTCAATCTTACCTTCAGGGTATGCAATGGATCTGTCTGCTAGTTGTAAAGTGACAGTGGTTGGACGTGCTTCTCCTATTCCCAACTGGCGGAATAGTGATAGGGGCATGAGGTTTATGCTGGCGCCCAGGTCACAAAGCGCTCTGCCCACGTGCTTGCCTCCCAGCTCTACAGGTAAGGTGAAAGAACAAGGATCCTTCTCCTTCTTGGGTAGCTTGTTCTGGAGTATGGCACTGCACTCCTCAGTGAGGTTTACTGTTTCAAACTCACCAATTATTTTTTTGTTAGTAATAATATCTTTCAGAAACTTTACATAGGAAGGAATAGACTGTAGAACTTCTACAAAAGGAATGTTGACATGCACTTGCTTAAGAATTTCTAAGAATTTATTAAAGTGCACTTCCTGTTCCTGCTTTTTCTTTAGCCTTCGAGGATATGGAGGTGGTGGCACATATGCAGGCACTTAAGGTCGCCTTAGGATAGGTGGAGGCCTTGGAATTTCTTCTATCTCCTCAATAATTGGCTCTAGCCTGGCTCCTGATGTGCTAGTTGGTGGTGGACCTTGGTTTGGCAGAGACTCCAGTGGAGCACTAGACTCAGTGTTCTCTACTCGCTTTGGTGTGTCCTTGGTGTTGCTTACCAATGGTCTACCACTTCTAAGTTCAATTGCTTGAACTTGCTCTTTACCATCTCTCCTTGGCACCTCGGTGTCAGCAGGGAGTCTACCTTGGGGCCTACTCTTGAGTTCATTGACTAATTGGCCTATTTGGTTCTCTAGGCTCCTAAGAGTGGCTTGCTGACTCTGTAAAGTGGCATCATTTTTGGCTAAGTATTCCTTGAGTAAGTTTTCTACAGAAGATCCTACAGGTTGGTTGTAAGGTTTTTGATACATGGATTGATTATGTTGGGGAGTGAAACCAGGTGTTCCACTCGGTCTAGGTTGGTTAGGAGCTTGGTTAGCATTCTGTTGGCCACCCCATGACAGGTTTGGGTGGTTCCTCCAACCAGGGTTGTAGGTATTGGAATAGGGGTTGTTCCTAGGCTGCTGCTGACTTCCAATATTGCAGACTGAGGCTGGATTCCCAGGGCAGTATTCATACAGGTGCCCTTCCCCACAGAATCCACAGATAAGTGTCTCACCTTGACTTGGTTGGGTGCCCATTGACATGGCGGTAGCGGTGTTAACACTTGTTTGGAGACTGGCTTGAGCCATTTGCTTAATTAGGTTGGTCAGGGCATTTATTTGGCTGCTCATTGCACTTAGAGCATCCTTGTTTTGAGCTCTAGTTGGCTCAACAGGATCATCTGACCACCTACAGTGAGATGCTGAGATCTTCTCCAAGATCTCATAGGCCTCGTTGTAACTCTTGGACAACATGGAGCCTCCAGCGGATGAATTTAAGACTTGTCTAGTGTTGGGGTTGCATCCTTTGAAAAAGACCTCTATTTGGATACACCATGGGATGCCATGATGTGGACATTTAAGAAGGAGATCTTTAAACCTTGTCCAAGCTTCGTGAAGAGACTCAGTGTCAGCTTGTTTAAACTTGATTATGTCATCACGAAAGGTAGAATTCCTATCAGGTGGGAAGTATTTGACTAGGAATTTTTCTGCTAAGTCTGTCCAATTGCGAACAGATCCAGAGGGTAATGAGTTTAACCACGTTTTGGCTTTGTCCCTCAAAGAGTAAGGGAAAAGGTATAGCCTCAAGGCTTCTTGGGAAACTCCAGGGATGATGAAGGTATCACTGACTCCTAAGAAGTTTCTAAGATGGTTGTGGGGATCCTCATTTTCCACTCCAAAGAATTGTCCCACAGTGGACAACATTTGGAACATCACTGGCTTTAACTCGAATGAGTGGGCAGTGATTTCAGGACGGATTATGCTGGGGTTCAGCTCCCCAGGCATAGGTACTAGGTACGAAAGTATGGCGCTATCCTTGTCATTCGCTATTTCGATGGGATTGCGAGTGACAGGCACCGGATTTGGAACTATTCCATCCATTTCTTCTTGAGACAATTGCGGAGGAATTGCGGTTCCCGCAATTACTTGAGGTAAAGGGAGTTGTTTAAAGAGACGTTTCTTGGCTCTATTTCTGGCCCTAAGTAATCTTTCAGGCTCAGGATTGAACTCTAGATCACTACTTGAAGGCTCACTCATAAACTAACCCAATAGTACCTGCAAAAGAAATGAAACAGATCAGCTTCAATAGGCAATAAATTTGGTGTTTCAAACTTAACAAACTTCGTTTTCACTTAAATAAATCCCCGGCAGCGGCGCCAAAAACTTGTTGCGTGCTCAATGTGTTAAAATAAATAAGCAATAAGGTAGAGAGAGCACTCAGAACATGCAAGCATACATGGTCTTATAGCAAGTAGTAAGTATATTTCATTCGTTTTCCCACAGAGATTTATTATAAGCTATTCATGAAGTGTAAAGTTAAGAAAGAAGGGGTGGATTTGATGGGGTAGAATTGGTTTTTAATTGTCTATTTCCTACTGAATACGAAGAGGGTAGCAACATAAACAAGTGCAAGTCAAAGCTAAATTCAAATGAGAAGAGACGAGATTAATAAATGAAGGCAAAGACAGCTAGACAGAATTGTAACTTAAGCAGAATTGCGTGGACAGCAATTCTATCGCAATTTAAATAACAGCGAAAGTGTGTAAAGTGATGAATTAAGGGCTACTAACGACTATCCTATAGGCTTTTTCATACGATTCTCAAGACTTGGATCAACTCACTATGCATCAAACTATCTCATTCTCATGTATCTTCCGATTTCATGCATTAGATTCTTTAGTTTACTCATGTCCAAGTAAGGTCTTAAGCATCTTGTTAAGGCAGAAAAATATGGTTTGTACTAGGGAAACGCCTATTCCTAGGTCGTTTCCTGGTTACCTTGAAAGGCTAGCATGATAGTATGACTCTGAACTCTTACTCCTTCCAGAGGTTAGGAGTTCTTTGGACAAAATGGATGGCCAATCGAAATTGCCCGTGGGATGAAGCTTACATACAATCAATGCTTCGAGAGCTATCCTACATGCTTGGTTCACGTTTTTTAGCCTATAGTGTTGTCATTAGCATGCCCCTAAGTGATTTAGCTACTCA
Organism: Herpetospermum pedunculosum; assembly: GCA_028017165.1. Classification (NCBI taxonomy): domain Eukaryota; kingdom Viridiplantae; phylum Streptophyta; class Magnoliopsida; order Cucurbitales; family Cucurbitaceae; genus Herpetospermum; species Herpetospermum pedunculosum. The sequence goes on along the minus strand of JAPQWQ010000186.1, from coordinate 8,297,308 downwards.
TGGATGTAAACAGAACAGAAGTAAGAGAAGAAGTAGACATGCTTAGAAGGAATTTAAAGACAAAACAGTAAGGGAAAGCAGTAGAATGTAAAGGCAAGAAACTGTGAAATGAAGAATTGAGATTTGATTACTTGATTGTTTGACTGACAAAGAAAAGCTTTAAAGCAAATAACAGGAAGACAGAACACAACGAAATAGTCTAATCTAGCTTCTAGAAAAGAAACAGCAACAAGACAAAGCTGGAAAATGGAAATGAAGAGCAAAAAGCAGTAAAACAAGCTCGAATGTCTCGTTGCAGCCGCCTCGAATGAAGGATGAGAAAGGTCAGCCTTGCTTGGATGAATCCAATCGGGAGAGAAGAAGAATCTCCTCTCCTTCCTATCAGATAATCGATTCCAACAGCTGAGCTTCGCAAACCAGCAGACGGCAAAGGAAAACAGGAGAAAAGATGGACTGCGAGAAGACTTCCACGCTTTCGGATGATGTTTGAACCCTCGACTTTGACCCCTATTTATAGTAATCTGCAGGTGCATTTGGGCCAAGGAGAACCATCAATCTTCAACGTCGTACTTCAGAATGGATGGAGGAGAAAGAACGAATCCCTGAAATAACGGAAATTAACAGAAAAAGATCAGTCAACTTACGGTTTTCACTTGAAACATTGCGGTTTCAGCAATGTTTCCGCAATGCTGTCGCAATGCTTGTTTTTCATTCTTTTCCTTCGGTTTTCAACCCTTTTCTTTCCTATTGTACATAAGTCCTAATTTAGCTACCTTCTTCTAATTCTCATATTTAAGCATAGGTTTAGGCTAAATGCTATCAAAAACACCTAAGAGTGAACATCTTTCTAAGCTAATTAAGTCCTAAAAAGGTCACTTTTGGAGACGTAACAATGATCCAAGAGGCATGCTAAATTTATTCCCAATCGCCCCGAGTCGAAAACTCCGTTAGTTAAATTTTCCATTGCATAGCTTCCTCTTAGTGAATTAAAAACCAACAAAATCCCCATATTTCATTTATTATCATAAGTTTGCAATTTTAATTGAGAATAAGTCTAATTACCTTAATTCCCTGTGGACCGACCCCGTTGCCACTACTCTACTAATAGTTTAGTGAATTCGGGCAAATATAAATTCATTTTGGCGGGTCTCGACAACCCGATGATTGGCGATAGTTCAATAATATCGTTACCACTCATCTCCCTTCACAAACCTTCAAGCTACAGCCCTGTGCTTAGCAAACTAAGGATCATAAGTTCATTTACACAGGACACCTAAGCACATGGGCCATAGCTTGTTGGCACACATTCTTCTTCCTTGGGTTTTCTCTCTCTTTTTTTTCTCTTTTGGTAGAGTCTTTCCTTTTGGTTTGCCTTTTGATGTAGTGCCACTTGTGGGTTACACAAATGGCCCTGATTACTCAGCATCCTTTAGAGAGAGACACTACCCTTTTTTTATCTTTTTCTTTCTTTTCCAAATTTTTTTCAAAGAAGGAGAATGTCTATGTTTTTCAAGAGGGAGAGAGGAGTGTTCCTAGGCCTAGAGGCTGCCTCCCCCAAACTTATCTTCTCATTGTCCCCAATGAGAGTCTGAGGTGGCACACCCCCAAACTTGTCTTAGAAGCATCTAGTCTAAGGAAAAAACTGGTAGAACTTAAAACACCTAGGGATAGAATGACCCTTCTAGTTCAGATAACCCATAAGCAGAATTTCCTAAAAACAACAAGGTAAGGTCTCACAGAGGTACATGGTCAACAATATTTGAAGCTAATTTAAACTAATAAGGGTGTACTTGACACTCATCCAGCATGCTCAATAGACAGACTACCTATGGACCTCAGCAATGCAGCAAAATATTGAGATTTAAAAGCAGACAGCCCATCAGAAAATCATCCAACAACATGCGTAAAACTAACAAAATATTGCGGTAACCGCAAGGAATTCGATATTCATTAATAAACAACTACAAAAAACAGAGCAAATTTAACTGTGATCAAGGCTCCTAACATGCGATATTCATTAATAAACAACTACAAAAAACAGAAAAACTACTTAAGCTACCTACTCAGATGACATGAAACTAAACTAAGCTACTCTATACAAACAAATTAACAATTCAAAACAGAACACACGATTGATTATAGGGGGGGTAACAGGTCACAGAAAAGCAGATTTTGTTTTTGAGAGGGATCAGAAATACTCCCTCGAATGTCGTCAGTCTGGCATTCAATCATCCTTATCTTCTTCACTCCTTTCTCTTGGAGGCACCCAGGGGTTCAGCAAACGAGTAGGGAAGGTAGGGAAGGTGCATCGCAGGTGCTCAGCCAGCTTTTGGTCCCTTGCTTGCGAATATTCAGCCCATTGGGCTAACTTGTGTTGTAAGTCCATCAGGCAGGCCATGGACAAGACTGTGCAGCAGCCAGTCCATCCATCTCGAACTCCATGTTGCCCCTTCTTCTCATCCTCAAGATAGTGGGCAGCTCCAGATGGCCAGTTGGTATGCGATATTTTGAACTATCGCTTAATCTCAAGCTGTCGAGGCTTGCCAAAATACGATTTATAAAGCCTATACCCGAGGCTTTGCAGCCAGTGGTAACAGGGTCGATCCAAGGAATAGGTAGACTAAAATTACTAATGAAATTGGAGTTTAATTGATTGATTGATTTTCGTAACGGGGGGTTTTTAGCATGCAAGGAAAACAAAGCTAACGGAAGAAAGAATAATAAGTAGAAAACGTGTGCACGGTTTGGGAGTTTCGGGATCAATTGTTAGACAAATTCGGTTCATCCTTTAATGCTGGAATCATGGTATTCAGTTTATTATGCACGCGGACGACTACCAGAGAAGCCCTAAAGTAGCCGACTCCATGGATTTTAATCAGACCACACAGTTCTAATCATACGTTATCTAAGCTCACGTCAAGGTGATCAACCCTAACATAAATCTAGATAGTCACTAGCTAACCGCGACGAACATTTAAGCGTGAATTCTAATTGCTAGTAGATTGTCCGCAAACGCTGTATGCAATCAACAACTATCCTACACGGCTTAATACTTCGATTTAATTTCATCTACCTGTGTTACTTAGTCGAGCAGTGAGAGGCACGGCATCGCTACTCTTTAACATACACAACATGCATAATTACTCGAGTGTCAATCGTCGAAATTAGACATGCGCGTTGGATTAAGCAAAGTAGACGAATGCAAGTAAACAGAACCCAATATGCATAATTCAAAACGCAAGTTATCAGAACCAAATTATCTAACAAAATTCCCCTAAACCATTCCCAAACCGTTCACCCTTACCTTAGCCGCTCATGGCGCGGTTTGTCAATTCCGCTCCAACGACGGCCATGGAAGGAGTCATCTACGAATTACAAAGGAAGGAGAGCTCACTCGCATGCCAACAGTGGCGGAGCTCAAAGGAAAATAGAGAAATCTAGAGGAAGAAGAAGATGAAAAGCTCCAAAAATGGTTAAGAACTTCTTCAAAAATGTGCAGAAATCGTCTTTAAACAGAAGCTGCAGTCGTCGTAGCGTCGAGACGCTAGGCCAGCGTCTCGACGCTGTGCCCTAAGTTTTCCGCGCGCGCCTTCGATGGCGTCGCGACGCTGCCCCGATAATTTCCTGGGCGCGCCTCCTCCGAAGCGTCTCGACGCCAAGCAGAGTCTCGACGCCAGGGCAGCGTCGAGCTAGCGTCTCGACGCTATCACTCGACGCTTGCTCTCGGGTTTTTCCAGCGTCGAGCCAGCGTCTCGACGCTATAGCTCGACGCTGGCTCTCGGGTTTGGGGCTGAAACTTTGCCTCTCCAAGGCTGTTTTGGCCCGTTTCTTCACGGATCAAATTCCCCTCTTCCCGATGCATTCCCGGGGCGCTAAAACTCCACTTTAAGCTCTCGAACAGGCCCAACGGACGCACGAGCTCTTTGCCGCTTTTCTCCTACAAAAGAGATATATTAATCAATTAAAAGCGGACTTAAGCAAATAATAGGAAGTATTTAATAGCTCCAAAATGGAGTTATCAAACACCCCCAACTTAAACATTGTTAGTCCTCGAGCAAGCACTGCAAAGATATTGACTCTAAGGACGCGCTTACATGCATTCTAACTCAAACCTCCATGCATATTGAAAAACTCAAGCACAACATAATCATGGAAGCACTTTGTTCATGCATTTACTACGAACATATCAAAAATTAACTCTTGCCCCCTAACGTGTGTGTGTGCTAGCCAACCACTCCTAAACTCACGTAAACCCGGAAAACCTACATGCAACGCACATCCCGTTTTCCCCCTACTTCTAGCGTTTAAGAACAGTCTACACTTGACTTACACGAGAGAAAGAAGCAAATTAAGAGACCTAATTGTTTTTCTCATTCTTTTTCTTTTCACAAGTACTTTGTACTCTTTTATTTAGGTTCTTTGAACCAACTTTTTATTCCTTTTTCTTTCCAACTCGAGCTGCCTAACACGTCAAACTAAGGCCTAAGCTTCACGTTTTTAAGGACTCACGCTCACTTCTTTAGCGCTACAAAGAAGGAGGAGCGTCTCGAGAGGAATTTTCTATCAAACATGCTTTTCTATTTTTTTTTATTAGGCTAAGCACATGCTTTCTCAATTAACCAACTACTAACTCTCATGCAACAAGCTACCTAAGGGTGCCTTTCGGGGTGACAACGAGAATTAGCGAAACATGCGATTTACAAAGCCTACGGGATCTAGGGTGAGGTTGGTAAGTGCTCAATAAGTGCAAGGGAGCAACAGAAAAAAATTTAAATTTTTTGACATGAACCTAATAAACACAAAACTCATGCAAAAACTCGATTATATAAATGCTCAGATTTCCAACATGCATTTCCTAGGCTATCATTGTCAGAAAACAGTAAACAGAGTCCCAAGCACTTCAATATCAAAATAGCACTTCTCAACGAACTACACATGCATAACCATCAGACTAACTCCACCCCCAACTTCAAAATATGGCATTGTCCCCAATGCCATCCAGTCAGATACAACAAAGTAAAAAGGGAAGAAGAAGTACACTTCCCTGACTCTTTGTGAAGCTGGCGAGGGCGAGGAAGCGGGGCACAAAAGCATCAGAACCCAAAATTGTGTTCTCTTCCTTGATTCCTAAAAGAAAGACAGCAAGCATGTTAAAACTAAGTTAATCTAAAAAGCAATAAAACAAAACTTAAAGCATAAAAACAGTCCATCGCTCGGGTGCCTCCGAGAAGCGCAGAATTTTTAAAGTCGGTTGCTCGACTGTATTCTCTCCACAGACTCATCCATAGTCTGTAAGTGCGGGGGACGATCCAGACTTGTCCACGTCCACACTTGTCCTGCATCCAAAACTTGAAACCATTTGCACTCTTCGTGCCTCAAGCACGTGAATATCAGAATTGTTAGTGCAAAAACCAGCATTATCATCAAACAAATTCAAATCAGATTTCCTAACTGAGACATGGGAACCATCCCTCAAGCGCGAGGGTAGACTCCCATTCTCATCATGCTCAATCATATCAACACTCTCAACATTCACAGACGATTTCGATGCATTTATAACAAATTCATTCACCATTCCATCAAATTCTACAGATAAGGCACCCCTATCAACATCTATCTTGACCTTAGCGGTCTTCATAAATGGGCGGCCTAATAAAATAGAAGAGGAAGCATGCGAAGAATTTTCATTCATATTCAGCACATAGAAATCGCATGGAAATAGTAAGTCCTTTACTTTGACTAAAATATCCTCAATCTTCCCTAAAGGATGCACAAAAGATGGATCGGCTAGTTGGACAACTATATTGGACTCAATTAAAGTACACAATTCAAGTTCTTTAAAAACATCATAAGACATGACATTAATTGAGGCACCGAGATCTAACATGGCATTTTCAATGAATTTAGTACCGATAGTGCATGGGATAGTAAACATACCAGGATCGATGCACTTTGGTGGAAGATTACCTTGGAAGATTGCGGAGACGGTTTCTTTCTTCGTCTCGTCACTTTTTCTTGACATTCTTTTGCTCGTGCACCATTTCTTGAGGAACTTGGCGTATTTTGGCACTTGGCTAACGGCCTCAAGAAGCGGGATGTTGACCACCACCTTTTGGAAGGTTCGAAGGACCTCCGCATCTTCAGTCTCCAAAGTAGGCTTCACAAGCCGACTTGGGAATGGTGCTATGGTAACATCCTCAGGTACACTGACCTTCTCATCTTTTCTCTCATCCTGAATCTCAGGAGCAGTCGGAGCGGACTTGTTCAAGCTGTCCGTGGCTTCCTTCACAGCTCTAGTGGAAAGTGACTTCCCACTGCGCACCTGAATAGCACTCACGTTTTCACATGAGTTGACTGTAGTTTGGGAAGGAAGCTTCCCCGAGCTCTTGCTCTCAATCTTACTGATAGACACCGCCATTTGTGTCAGCTGCTTGTTCAGATTCTGCAGCTCTGCCTTGTGAGAATTAAGCTCCTCTCGAGCCTCTTTTTGGAACTGGCTGGTGCTGGTCACGATGGTCCTTACCATCTCTTCAAGTGAGCTGGAGGAGCTCGAAGCTTGAGCCTGGGTGGAAGAATTAGGCTTGTCGTGAGACTGGCCTTGGAAGCGAGATTGTCCTTCCCTGTTCCCATAGCTAAAGTTGGGGTGGTCGCGCCAACCGGGGTTATACATGTTGGAATATGGGTCGTACTTCCTTGGGTTGGAAGCGTACCCCCCGAACGCGTTGACCTCCTCCGCTTCGCGGGTTCCTCCAACGATCTTTTTCAACATACTGCCTATCTCGGCCACCTGGGCCCTCATCTCAGTCATCTCATGACTCTGGGTCACGCTATGGACTTGTCCTTGCCCCCGAATACCGAATTGCTGCGAGTTTATAGCCATGTTAGCTATCAACTGTTTGGCCTCAGCTGGGGTCTTGTCGATCAAGGCCCCGCCACTCGCTGCATCAATCATTTGCCGGTCATGGGGCGTCATCCCCTCATAGAAGTACTGTATAAGCAGCTGGTCGACAATCTAATGATGTGGGAAGCTCGCGCACAGGCGCCCGAAACGTTCCCAGTATTCGTGCAGGGACTCACCTACGTCCTGGGTGATCCCATAAATCCTCTTTCGCAGTGTGGTGGCCAAGGATGCGGGAAAGTATTTTTCCAAAAATACCCGCTTCATATCCTGCCACGTGGTAATCGATCCGGAGGGCAGATAGTATAGCCAATCTTTGGCCTTGTCCTTGAGCGTGAAGGGGAATGCCCTCATATTCAATTGCTCCTCTGTGACCCCTGCGGGCTTCATCCCCGCGCAGACACAATGGAACTCCATCAAGTGTTTGTTCGCGTCCTCACCTGCGTTGCCATGGAAAGAAGGTAACTGGTGAATTAAACCAGATTTTAATTCGAAGTTACCTGCTACCACGGGGTAGTTTATGCACAAAGGCTGCAGGTTCAGGTCTGGCGCTGCCAGTTGCTTTAGCGTCCGTGGCGCGTCACCTTGCGCCATTTCTTCAACCAAGAAGGGATTGCCTTCTTCTTCTTCAATCGGTCTCTGCCCCTCACGGGCCTCTTTCCGTAACCGCCGCTCCTCTTTGTCGATCTCTGGGATAAACTGCAATCCACTAATTTCAGAGGAACGTGTCATACACAAACAAAAATCTAAACATACAAGATACAAACAGAAAAAAAATTTCAGCCAACCATCAATCATTCAAATCCAAACTTCAATCATAATTTTAATCAAATTGCCTATTCCCCGGCAACGGCGCCAATTTTGGTATGCGATATTTTGAACTATCGCTTAATCTCAAGTTGTCGAGGCTTGCCAAAATACGATTTATAAAGCCTATACCCGAGGCTTTGCAGCCAGTGGTAACAGGGTCGATCCAAGGAATAGGTAGACTGAAATTACTAATGAAATTGGAGTTTAATTGATTGATTGATTTTCGTAACGGGGGGTTTTTAGCATGCAAGGAAAACAAAGCTAACGGAAGAAAGAATAATAAGTAGAAAACGTGTGCACGGTTTGGGAGTTTCGGGATCAATTGTTAGACAAATTCGGTTCATCCTTTAATGTTGGAATCATGGTATTCAGTTTATTATGCACGCGGACGACTACCAGAGAAGCTCCAAAGTAGCCGACTCCATGGATTTTAATCAGACCACACAGTTCTAATCATACGTTATCTAAGCTCACGTCAAGGTGATCAGCCCTAACATAAATCTAGATAGTCACTAGCTAACCGCGACGAACATTTAAGCGTGAATTCTAATTGCTAGTAGATTGCCCGCAAACGCTGTATGCAATCAACAACTATCCTACATGGCTTAATACTTCGATTTAATTTCATCTACCTGTGTTACTTAGTCGAGCAGTGAGAGGCACGGCATCGCTACTCTTTAACATACACAACATGCATAATTACTCGAGTGTCAATCGTCGAAATTAGACATGCGCGTTGGATTAAGCAAACTAGACAAATGCAAGTAAACACGACCCAATATGCATAATTCAAAACGCAAGTTATCAGAACCAAATTATCTAACAAAATTCCCCTAAACCATTCCCAAACCGTTCACCCTTACCTTAGCCGCTCATGGCGCGGTTTGTCAATTCCGCTCCAACGACGGCCATGGAAGGAGTCATCTACGAATTACAAAGGAAGGAGAGCTCACTCGCATGCCAACAGTGGCGGAGCTCACAGGAAAATAGAGAAATCTAGAGGAAGAAGAAGATGAAAAGCTCCAAAAATGGTTAAGAACTTCTTAAAAAATGTGCAGAAATCGTCTTTAAACAGAAGTTGCAGTCGTCGTAGCGTCGAGACGCTAGGCCAGCGTCTCGACGCTGTGCCCTAAGTTTTCCGCGCGCGCCTTCGATGGCGTCGCGACGCTGGGTCAGCGTCGCGACGCTGCCCCGATAATTTCATGCGCGCGCCTCCTCCGAAGCGTCTCGACGCCAAGCAGAGTCTCGACGCCAGGGCAGCGTCGACGCCAAGCAGAGTCTCGACGCCAAGCAGAGTCTCGACGCTATCACTCGACGCTTGCTCTCGGGTTTTTCCAGCGTCGAGCCAGCGTCTCGACGCTGGCTCTCGGGTTTGGGGCTGAAACTTTGCCTCTCCAAGGCTGTTTTGGCCCGTTTCTTCACGGATCAAATTCCCCTCTTCCCGATGCACTCCCGGGGCGCTAAAACTCCACTTTAAGCTCTCGAACAGGCCCAACGGACGCACGAGCTCTTTGCCGCTTTTCTCCTACAAAAGAGATATATTAATCAATTAAAAGCGGACTTAAGCAAATAATAGGAAGTATTTAATAGCTCCAAAATGGAGTTATCACCAGTATAGGCCAATTTCCTTTCTCCCTTCGTAACAGGTACTCCTGCACGCAAACACAGCTTAGTAATAGTATTGGGGAAAAAGAGTTGGCCCTAACCTTTCTTGGAGCATTCGATGATAGAGGCTGCAATGACTTCACCCATATCAATGGTGAGTCCCTTCATTATCGCATAAATCAATAGCGATCTCCCCTGGTTGATGGTTGTCTCATGTGTGACCGCGGAGATTCGTCTTCGTACGAGGGAGAACCAGATGGCTGCTTTGTCCCTGAGGGTTACACTCATCAGTGTGTGTCTCCCATTCCTTGAGACAGCCCACGCTGCCTCAGGTTTCCCAATTGTATTCAGAGCGTCCTCCAGGACAGTCTCTAATGGTGACTCCATTATCCTTGCGTATTCAGAGTGCGTATGCCCCTTGAGAGGATATGCTTCATTGATTGCGTTGGCTGAGAAATCAACCTCTACTCCCCTCACCATTGAAAAACAACCTTCAGGGTGTGTGAGGTTGGCGTAGAAGTCGTACACCATGTCAGAGTAGGCTGGAATTGGAGGCCTACTGTTACGTCTCCAAAAGTGACTATTTTAGGACTTATTTGTGATAGGAAGTTGTGCATTTGTAAGTGTTTTTTATAGGATTTAGCTTGAACTTGTGCTTATATATGAGAATTAGAAGAATGAAGCTAAATTAGGACTTGTATGCAAAAGGAAAGAAAAGGAATGAAAAACAAAGTTAAAGGAATGAAAATTGTGCATTGTGGAAGCATTGCGGAAACATTGCTAAAACCGCAATGTTTTAAGTGAAATCCGTAAGTTGTCTAACCTTTTTCTGTTTTGTTCCGATATTTCAGGGATCCATTCTTTCTCCTCTAGCCACGTAGAAGTACGACGTTGAGAATGGATGGTTCTCCTTGACACAATTGCACCTGCAGAATACTATAAAAGGAGGTCAAAGTGGAAGGTTGAAACACACTCGCACAGCGTAGACTTCTCAGTTCAACGCAACTTTTCCACTCTTTTTCTCTCTTCCGTCTGTTGGTTTGAAAGGTTCAGCTTTGGAAGTCAACAATCTGATAGGAAGGAGAGAAGATTCATCTTCTCTTCTGATTGGATTCATCCAAGCAAGGCTTGCCTTTCTCTCCCTTCAGCCGAGGCGTCTGCAACGAGGCGATCACGCTTGGATCTCTTCGTTTTTCTGTTTTAGCTTTCCATTTTCAGTACTGTTTGTTGTTATTTCCCTTGTATTTGCTACTCTATTCCATTTCGTTGCTTTCTGTTTTACTTTAGTTATTCAAAGTCGTCATTTGTTTAGTTCAAACGTTTAGTTAATCGAAGCATTATTTCATCACTTCGCAACCTCTTCACTTCTCTGTTACTGTCTTTAGCTTCTGTTTTGTCTTTAATATTCTTCTAAGCATGTCTTCTTCATCTACTCTTCCTATTCTATCTGCATCCATGAGTAACTAAATCACATAAGGGCATGCTAATGACAAGGCTATAGGTTAAAACACGTGAATCAAGCATGTAGGATAGCTCTCGAAATGCATTGAATTTATGTAAGCTTCATCCCACGGGCAATTTCGATTGGCCATCCATTTTGTCCAAAGAACTCCTAACCTCTGGAAGGAGTAAGAGTTCAGAGTCATACACTCATGCTAGCCTCTCAAGGTAGCCAGAAAACGATCTAGGAATAGGCGTTTTCCTAGTACAAATCACAACTTACTGTTTTAACAAGATGCTTAAGACCTTACTTGGACATGAGTAAACTAAAGAATCTAATGCATGAAATCGGAAGATACATGACAATGAGTTAGTTTGATGCATGGTGAGTTAATCTACTGCTTGAGAATCGTAGGAAAAAGCCTATAGAGGAGTCGTTAGTAGCCCTTGTTTACACACTTTACACACATTTCGCTGTTAAGAACATTGCTAAATAATTGCTGTTTCCGCAATTCCCTTAGTTAAATTTTTGCCTTAGCCATTTTTCTCTTCGTATGTTTTTCTCTTCTCTTTACATTCAAGTTTATTATTTACTTACACTTGTTCATGCTTGCATCCTCTACTTATTCCTTAGTAATTAGGCACCTTAAAATCAAATCTACTCCCTTCAATCCACCCATTCTTACTTAACAACACACTTTATTATTTACTTACACGAGTAACTAAGAATAAATCTCTGTGGGAAATCGAATGAAAAAATACTTATTACTTGCTACAAGATCATGTATGCTTGCATGTTCTGAGTGCTCTATCATTGCATATTTCTTTTAAACATTGAGCACGCAACAAGTTTTTGGCGCCGCTGCCGGGGAGTTAGTTTAGTGAAAACGAAGTTTGTTAAGTTAAGAAACACAAATCTTAGTATCTATTGGGACTAATCCTTTCTCATTTCTTTTGCAGGTACCATTGGGTTAGTTTATGAATGAGCATTCAAGTAGCGATCTAGAGTTCAATCCTGAGCCTGAGAGATTACTTAGAGCCAGAAACAGAGCTAAGAAACGTCTCTTTAACCAACCCTCTATACCTCAAATAATTGCTGAAACCGCAGAGTCTCCGCAATTCTATCAAGAAGAAATGGAAAGACCAGACCCAAATCCGGTACCTACCACTCGCAATCCCATTGAAATAGCGAATGACAAGGATAGTGCCATCCTCTCCTACCTAGTACCTATGCGTGGGGAGCTAAACCCAAGCATAATCCGCCCTGAAATTACTGCCAACTCATTCGAGTTAAAGCCAGTAATGTTCCAAATGTTGTCCACTGTGGGACAATTCTTTGGAGTGGAAAATGAGGACCCCCACAACCATCTTAGAAACTTCCTAGGAGTTAGTGATACCTTTCTTATCCCTGGAGTTTCCCAAGAAGCTTTGAGGCTTTACCTCTTCCCTTAGTCCTTAAGGGACAAAGCCAAAACGTGGTTAAACTCATTACCTTCCGGATCAGTTGTCAATTGGACAGATCTGGCTGAGAAATTCCTAGTCAAATATTTCCCACCTGATAGGAATTCAAATTTTCGTGATGACATTATTAAATTCAAACAAGCTGAAAATGAGTCTCTTCACGAAGCTTGGACAAGGTTCAAGGACCTTCTGCTTAAATGTCCACACCATGGCATCCCATGGTGTATCCAAATAGAAGTCTTTTTCAAAGGATGTAACCCCAGCACAAGGCAAGTGTTGAATTCATCAGCTGGTGGTTCCATGCTTTCTAAAAGCTATAACGAAGCCTATGAGATCCTGGAGAAGATCTCAGCATCTCACTGTAGGTGGTCAGATGATCTAGTAGAGCCAAGTAGAGCTCAAGACAAGGATGCACTCAGTGCCATGAGTAGCCAAATAAATGCCCTGACCAACCTAGTCAAACAAATGGCTCAAACCAATCTCCAAACCAGTGTCAACACCGCAGCAGCCATCTCAATGGGGGCACAAACAAGTCAAGGTGAGACACTAATCTGTGGATTCTGTGGGGAGGGGCACCTGTATGAAATACATACCCTTGTAGTTCCAATTTCTTCAAGCTCCGCCGCACGTTCCTCGTCACGAACTCTTCCGGCCTCTTCTCACGAACGTCCCGAGGACCACCCCAGGTAGTCCCGCTATCCTCGGCATCGAGCAACGGAGTTGTGGGACTCCAAAATAAAGATAAAAGTAGAAGAAAAACTAAAGGAATGATGGAGGTCTGAGGGAATTTGGAAAAAAAAACTTCAGAGATTTTTTTTTGTTTCAGCAGAAGATGAACTTCATCTTCATCTCCAAAGATCAAAACAAATACCCAAAATCCCACTCACAGCAACCAAATTGCCATATGGCGGGCATGCAAAAAAGCACCTTATATATATATATATTAAATAAAATTAATTCACAATTAATTTTAAATAATAATAAATATTTTATTTATTAAACTTTTTAATAAATAAAAAATATATATATATATATTTAATTAATTAATATTATTTAATTCAATATCAAATATTAATTAAATAATATAGCTAAACCCGATTTTCCGAAAATCAACTTTTTTGCACATGAATCCTATTCTTGTTTTAGACCATTCCCATATTTAAATCATATTTAAATATGTCGATATTTAAATCATATTTAAATATATCCATCCTTCTTCCATAAACCGAATTTGAACAATTCAAATTCTTTTTCTTTTAATTTTCTCTTATACTGTTGCACGACGTTATCCAAGCTAGCCAGGAGAACCTAAAGGACCTACAGATCATGAGCTCCAACGATACGAGATTATTCGGTCAAAACTCTTTTAACCCGAATAAATCAACTTTCGTTAACCCCCGGAGACTCCACTATAGTCCGAGGGTTGCACTCTCCTCACTGTAGATATATTATGTCCTCTGATATAACCGTCACTGGCAAGTCGACCCTTCACGGGTTGTTCGTAATCACAGCTGGGTCATTTAAACCGTTTAACCCCTGCATTACGTCTTGTTCCTTAAGTACCACTGACACCTCTAATGAACAATAGATCTGTGGTCCAACCAACAGATCAATTAACCCTCTCATCTCATGAGAGTGAGCGCGCTAATTGTTCAAGCCCCGGAGTCAGCTATTAAGGGAACAACCTATCTACTAACCCTGAAGAGCGGGTTAGGAGTGAACTCCAATCTTGCTGTACTATGTCCCCAGCTACCTATTCGACTTTATCCCCAAGATGGTAGGCTTATTGAGTCGGCGCTAATGGGCCACTCTCACCCGTGCAAGTCAAAGGATACTATCGAATAAGCAGGAGTTCATAGCGAGCTCAGGATTGAGATCGAATTACCTAGGCCATCAATATGTATTAGTCGGTCTCATCAGTAAACAGAGTTATAAAGAGAGAGCGACTTAATACGCGGTTCGGTCTTATGCAAACTCTTTGCACAGGACGCCCTCACTCGCATATCTCCATGTGAAACGATTCGGATCACATCGTTTTGTACGATACAAAGTGAGCCGCATCCAATAGTGTTACCAGGATAAGGTACCCAGCCTTATCCATATACTATAGACCGTTTTGACTGACTACTTGAGCCTGATCCACAATCATGTCATACATGAGGCTCAAGTACTCATATTCAGCCAAGGATGTTGGTCATTGGTATAGGTTAACCTAAACACGTTTCACTTTATTCCAGTAAACTTTTTTACTGAATAAAACTAATAACTATTTATTCTAAATAGAATATTTACAAACATAACAGTTTACAAACCACGAGTTTTAGGACATAAAACCCAACAAACTCCCACTTGGACTTAAACGTCCGTGGTGTACATGTTAGGTGGAGAAAACTAATATATCATATATCAGAAGCTTTCTCCCACTGTCCTCTCCAGCAACTCGGGGCCCTAGACTCTTCTAGGTGTCTCTCAAACACTTTAGCCATGAGAGACTTAGTAAACAAATCAGCATGAAGTACTACGAGGCTTTCCATGTGACCATCACATCTCCTCATAGCACTATCCGCGAGCTCAACAAATAAACCTATTGCTGCTTTACAAGCTGCAAATAGACTTAGCTACTGTTACGTCTCCAAAAGTGACCTTTTTAGGACTTAATTAACTTAGAAAGATGTTCACTCTTAGGTGTTTTTGATAGCATTTAGCCTAAACCTATGCTTAAATATGAGAATTAGAAGAAGGTAGCTAAATTAGGACTTATGTACAATAGGAAAGAAAAGGGTTGAAAACCGAAGGAAAAGAATGAAAAAACTGCATTGAGACAGCATTGCGAAAACATTGCGGACACCGCAATGTTTCAAGTGAAAACCGTAACTTGACTGATCTTTTTCTGTTAATTTCCGTTATTTCAGGGATTCGTTCTTTCTCCTCCATCCATTCTGAAGTACGACGTTGAAGATTGATGGTTCTCCTTGGCCCAAATGCACCTGCAGATTACTATAAATAGGGGTCAAAGTCGAAGGTTCAAACATCATCCGAAAGCGTAGAAGTCTTCTCGCAGTCCATCTTTTCTCCTGTTTTCCTTTGCCGTCTGCTGGTTTGCGAAGCTCAGCTGTTGGAATCGATAATCTGATAGGAAGGAGAGGAGATTCTTCTTCTCTCCCGATTGGATTCCTCCAAGCAAGGCTGACCTTTCTCATCCTTCATTCGAGGCGGCTGCAACGAGACATTCGAGCTTGTTTTACTGCTTTCTGCTCTTCATTTCCATTTTCCAGCTTTGTCTTGTTGCTATTTCTTTTCTAGAAGCTAGATTAGACTATTTCGTTGTGTTCTGTCTTCCTGTTATTTGCTTTAAAGCTTTCCTTTGTTAGTCAAACAATCAAGTAATCAAATCTCAATTCTTCATTTCACAGTTTCTTGCCTTTACATTCTACTGCTGTCCCTTACTGTTTTGTCTTTAAAGTCCTTCTAAGCATGTCTACTTCTTCTCTTACTTCTGTTCTGTCTACATCCATGAGTAGCTAAATCACTTAGGGGCATGCTAATGACAACACTATAGGCTAAAAAACGTGAACCAAGCATGTAGGATAGCTCTCGAAGCATTGATTGTATGTAAGCTTCATCCCACGGGCAATTTCGATTGGCCATCCATTTTGTCCAAAGAACTCCTAACCTCTGGAAGGAGTAAGAGTTCAGAGTCATACTATCATGCTAGCCTTTCAAGGTAACCAGGAAACGACCTAGGAATAGGCGTTTCCCTAGTACAAACCATAATTTTCTGCCTTAACAAGATGCTTAAGACCTTACTTGGACATGAGTAAACTAAAGAATCTAATGCATGAAATCGGAAGATACATGAGAATAAGATAGTTTGATGCATAGTGAGTTGATCCAATGCTTGAGAATCGTATGAAAAAGCCTATAGGATAGTCGTTAGTAGCCCTTAATTCATCACTTTACACACTTTCGCTGTTATTTGAATTGCGATAGAATTGCTGTCTCCGCAATTCTGCTTAAGTTACAATTCTGTCTAGCTGTCTTTGCCTTCATTTATTAATCTCGTCTCTTTTCATTTGAGTTTAACTTTGACTTGCATTTGTTTATGTTGCTACCCTCTACGTATTCAGTAGGAAATAGACAATTTAAAACCAATTCTACCCCAGCAAATCCACCCCTTCTTTCTTAACTTTACACTTCATGAATAGCTTATAATAAATCTCTGTGGGAAAACGAATGAAATATACTTACTACTTGCTATAAGACCATGTATGCTTGCATGTTCTGAGTGCTCTCTCTACCTTATTGCTTATTTATTTTAACACATTGAGCACGCAACAAGTTTTTGGCGCCGCTGCCGGGGATTTATTTAAGTGAAAACGAAGTTTGTTAAGTTTGAAACACCAAGTTTATTGCCTATTGAAGCTGATCTGTTTCATTTCTTTTGCAGGTACCATTGGGTTAGTTTATGAGTGAGCCTTCAAGTAGTGATCTAGAGTTCAATCCTGAGCCTGAAAGATTACTTAGGGCCAGAAATAGAGCCAAGAAACGTCTCTTTAAACAACTCCCTTTACCTCAAGTAATTGCGGGAACCGCAATTCCTCCGCAATTGTCTCAAGAAGAAATGGATGGAATAGTTCCAAATCCGGTGCCTGTCACTCGCAATCCCATCGAAATAGCGAATGACAAGGATAGCGCCATACTTTCGTACCTAGTACCTATGCCTGGGGAGCTGAACCCCAGCATAATCCGTCCTGAAATCACTGCCCACTCATTCGAGTTAAAGCCAGTGATGTTCCAAATGTTGTCCACTGTGGGACAATTCTTTGGAGTGGAAAATGAGGATCCCCACAACCATCTTAGAAACTTCTTAGGAGTCAGTGATACCTTCATCATCCCTGGAGTTTCCCAAGAAGCCTTGAGGCTATACCTTTTCCCTTACTCTTTGAGGGACAAAGCCAAAACGTGGTTAAACTCATTACCCTCTGGATCTGTTCGCAATTGGACAGACTTAGCAGAAAAATTCCTAGTCAAATACTTCCCACCTGATAGGAATTCTACCTTTCGTGATGACATAATCAAGTTTAAACAAGCTGACACTGAGTCTCTTCACGAAGCTTGGACAAGGTTTAAAGATCTCCTTCTTAAATGTCCACATCATGGCATCCCATGGTGTATCCAAATAGAGGTCTTTTTCAAATGATGCAACCCCAACACTAGACAAGTCTTAAATTCATCCGCTGGAGGCTCCATGTTGTCCAAGAGTTACAACGAGTCCTATGAGATCTTGGAGAAGATCTCAGCATCTCACTGTAGGTGGTCAGATGATCCTGTTGAGCCAACTAGAGCTCAAGACAAGGATGCTCTAAGTGCAATGAGCAGCCAAATAAATGCCCTGACCAACCTAGTTAAGCAAATGGCTCAAGCCAATCTCCAAACAAGTGTTAACACCGCTACCGCCATGTCAATGGGCACCCAACCAAGTCAAGGTGAGACACTTATCTGTGGATTCTGTGGGGAAGGGCACCTGTATGAATACTGCCCTGGGAATCCAGCCTCAGTCTGCTATATTGGAAGTCAGCAGCAGCCTAGGAACAACCCCTATTCCAATACCTACAACCCTGGTTGGAGGAACCACCCAAACCTGTCATGGGGTGGCCAACAGAATGCTAACCAAGCTCCTAACCAACCTAGACCGAGTGGAACACCTGGTTTCACTCCCCAACATAACCAATCAATGTATCAAAAACCTTACAACCAACCTGTAGGATCTTCTGTAGAAAACTTACTCAAGGAATACATAGCTAAGAATGATGCTACTCTTCAAAGCCAGCAAGCTACTCTTAGGAGCCTAGAGAACCAAATAGGCCAATTAGCCAATGAACTCAAGAGTAGGCCCCAAGGTAGACTCCCAGCTGACACCGAGGTGCCAAGGAGAGATGGTAAAGAGCAAGTTCAAGCAATTGAACTTAGAAGTGGTAGACCATTGGTGAGCAACACAAAGGACACACCAAAGAGAGTAGAGAACACTGAGTCTAGTGCTCCACTGGAGTCTCTGCCAAGCCAAGGTCCACCACCAACTAGCACATCAGGAGCCAGGCTAGAGCCAATTATTGAGGAGATAGAAGAAATTACAAGGCCTCCACCTATCCTAAGGCGACCTGAAGTGCCTGCATATGTGCCACCACCTCCATATCCTCGAAGGCTTAAGAAGAAGCAGGAACAGGAAGTGCACTTTAATAAATTCTTAGAAATTCTTAAGCAACTGCATGTCAACATTCCTTTTGTAGAAGTTTTACAGTCTATGCCTTCCTATGTAAAGTTTTTGAAAGATATTATTACTAACAAAAAAATAATTGGTGAGTTTGAAACAGTAAACCTCACTGAGGAGTGCAGTGCCATACTCCAGAACAAGCTGCCCAAGAAGGAGAAGGATCCTGGTTCCTTCACCTTACCTGTAGAACTTGGAGGCAAGCACGTGGGCAGAGCGCTTTGTGACCTGGGCGCCAGCATAAACCTCATGCCCCTATCACTATTCCGCCAGTTGGGAATAGGAGAAGCACGTCCAACCACTGTCACTTTACAACTAGCAGACAGATCCATTGCATACCCTGAAGGTAAGATTGAGGATATTCTAGTGAAAGTTGACAAATTTATTTTCCTTGCAGATTTCATTATCCTGGATTATGAAGCAGACAAGGAGGTCCCCATCCTGTTAGGCAGACCATTTCTAGCCACAGGTAGGGCACTGATAGACGTCCAAAAAGGTGAGCTCACTATGAGGGTTCATGATGAAGAGGTGAAATTTAGTGTGTATAAAGCTTTAAGGTACCCCTCTGACCTTGAATCCTGTGCTAGCATGGACGTTGTAGATTCTTTGATGGAAGAACAGTTGGAGCATGTATTATTAACCAAGCATGATAATGAATATGTACACTTAGATGTAGCTGACTTAAATGTATCTGAGATAATGGATATGCCTGTAGATAAACCACAACCTGTATGTATGAATATAGAACTAACTGATAGATCCTTAAATCCTTTAAAGCCATCCATTGAGCATCCACCTTTCTTAGTATTAAAACCTCTCCCCACTCACCTCAAGTATGCATATTTAGGGAGTAATGAAACTCTGCCTGTTATCATTTCTTCTAAATTAAGTGAAAAGCATGAGGTTGAATTAATATTACTACTTAAGCAACATAGGAAGGCTATTGCATGGACTATTGCTGATATTAGAGGCATTAGCCCTTCTTATTGCATGCATAAGATTATACTAGAGGAAGAGCACACACCTAGAGTAGATCACCAACGTAGGCTGAATCCCTCTATGAAAGAGGTAGTTAAAAAAGAAATAATAAAATGGTTAGATGCTGGTGTGATCTTCCCTATAGCTAGTAGCCAGTGGGTGAGCCCTATACAGTGTGTACCTAAGAAGGGTGGGATGACTGTGGTAGTCAATGAGAACAACGAACTGATTCCAACTAGGACTGTCACAGGATGGAGAGTATGTATGGATTATAGGAAACTAAATAAAGAAACTAAAAAAGACCACTTCCCTCTACCATTCATTGACCAAATGTTAGACAGAATAGCTGGTAGAGCCTATTACTGTTTCTTAGACGGTTATTCAGGGTATAACCAGATCACTATAGACCCCAAAGACCAAGAAAAGACTACCTTCACTTGCCCTTTTGGAACATTTGCCTTTAGCAGAATGCCTTTTGGCTTATGCAATGCACCGGCAACATTCCAAAGGTGCATGTTGGCAATCTTTTCTGACTTGGATGAGTCCATGATAGAAATATTCATGGATGATTTCTCAGTCTTTGGGGATTCCTTTACCAACTGTCTAGAGAACTTAGGACAAGTCCTGGCTAGATGTGAAGAGACTAACTTCGTCCTTAATTGGGAGAAGTGTCACTTCATGGTAGATGAGGGGATTGTCTTAGGTCATAGAGTATCAAGGGCAGGTGTAGAAGTTGACAGGGCTAAGATAGAAATCATAGAGAAGTTGGTAGAGCCTCAGAATGTCAAGGCCATTAGAAGTTTCTTGGGGCATGCTGGCTTCTACAGAAGGTTCATTAAGGACTTTTCTAAGATAGCCAAGCCTCTGTGTGAGCTTCTAGAGCTAAACAGGCCATTCATCTTCTCTAAGGAATGTTTAGTAGCTTGGAAAACCCTTAAGGAAGCACTAGTCACAGCACCTATTATAGTAGGGCCAGATTGGGATCTCCCATTTGAGATGTTATGTGATGCTAGTGACTATGCTGTAGGGGTTATGTTAGGGCAGAAGATTGACAAGCTAACACACCCTGTATATTATGCTAGTAAAACCCTGAATGAGGCTCAATGTAATTATACAACTACTGAGAAAGAGATGCTTGCTGTAGTTTTTGCTTGTGAGAAATTTAGAAACTATATTGTAGGCACTAGGACAATTGTGTACACTGACCATTCTGCCTTAAAGTATCTCATGAGGAAGGCTGATGCTAAGCCTAGGTTGATTAGGTGGGTGTTATTACTGCAGGAATTTGATCTGGACATTCGAGACAAGAAAGGATGGGAAAATGTGGTTGCGGATCACCTTTCTCGATTGCAGCACAATTGCGGAAAAATTGCAGAACCCGCAATTTCTGATGCTTTTATTGATGAACATATCTTTGTATTGACTCATCGTGATAACGATGAGGAACCTTGGTTTGCTGACATTGCTAACTTCCTTGCATCACAGGTATTACCAGTTTTCAAGGGAGGACAAGAGAAGAAGAGGTTCCTTCATGAAGCAAGGAAATTCATCTGGGATGACCCCACACTTTACAGAACATGTGATGACGGCCTGCTAAGGAAGTGTGTTTCAGCTGCTGAGGCGAAGTCTGTGCTGCAGCACTGTCACACAGCTCCTTATGGTGGACACTTTGGTGGCCAAAGAACAGCTGGAAAGGTATTTCAGAGTGGCTACTATTGGCCAACGATCTTCAAGGATGCCCACAACTATGCCCACAGCTGTGATGAATGCCAAAGAACAGGTAACCTCAGTCGCAAGGATGAGATGCCTCTCACCTACATCTTAGAGTTAGAGCTCTTTGATGTATGGGGCATTGACTTCATGGGACCATTTCCTCCATCCTCAGGTAACCTTTACATTTTGGTGGCAGTAGACTATGTATCCAAGTGGGTAGAGGCCATAGCATGTCCTAATAATGATGCTAAAACAGTCATAAAATTCTTGCATAGGCACATTTTTACTAGGTTTGGGACACCTCGTGCTGTCATTAGTGATGAGGGGACACACTTCATTAATAAGGCTATGGAGAGAGTGTTGGCTAAGTATAACATTAGACATAGAGTAGCCACTCCTTATCACCCACACTCGAATGGTCAGGCTGAAATTTCTAATAGGGAGATTAAGAACATCCTAGAAAAAGTGGTCAAACCTAATAGAAAGGACTGGTCATTTAAACTCGAGGATGCACTTTGGGCGTATAGAACTGCATATAAGACACCCCTAGGTATGTCTCCTTACAGACTTGTATATGGTAAAGCTTGTCATCTTCCATTTGAGTTAGAAATTAAGGCATTTTGGGCACTAAAAGAGTTGAATTATTGCGTGACCGATGCGGGAACGTTGCGGTCTTTGCAATTACATGAGCTTGATGAGCTTAGACAAATGTCTTATGAAAATGCCAAAATGTATAAGGAAAAGACCAAGATTTGGCACGATAGTAGACTTAGGATCAAGGACTTTAAGAAAGGCCAACTTGTTTTATTATTTAACTCACGATTGAGGTTATTTCCAGGCAAACTAAAGTCCAGATGGTCAGGTCCTTTCATGATTACTAATGTGTTTGTTCATGGTGCTATCGAGATAAAGAACTTGCAGCAAGGCCAACCATTCATGGTTAATGGTGCAAGGTTGAAGCACTACTATGAGGAAGGAGATGTGAAGACTCTCTCGGCCTTCCTCTTGACTGAAGCATGAAATTAAGAACGAGAGAGGACGAGTGATTGCTGTGCTCGTCAATACGAGGCTCATGCCTTAGTTTATTTTTTGCGATTTTCCGGTTATCGTTTGTGTGTTTTGTTGTATGATTTTAATTACGAATTTGATGTTGATTTTTTTTTTTTTGTAGGGAATCAATAGAGGGAATCAAGGAGAGTAAATCCAGCTTTAAAAATCAAAAACATATTGGGCCAAATAAAAGATACGGATGAGCAAAGATTGACATTTAGATGGAAAAAAAATCTCCAACGGTCACTAAAATTGCGCTGGATTTGCAGGATCCGCAAAAATATAGCCGTTGGGATTTATCCGTTTTCTTTATATCCGTTAGAAGGCGCGTTGATCTGTACGATTCTCCCATTATCTGATCTTCAAGAAAGCTTCGATTCTCTTCATCTGTGATTCTTCTCTCCAAACCTCCACGATTCAAAAATGGTACTCACGAGGGCTGAAAGATCTGCGGCCAAGAAAAGGGCCGATGACGCTGAAACGGCTGCGAGAGAAGCACTGCTTGCCTTGGCTGATGCTGAGGCTGCGCGTACCGAACGCCTGCCGAAACTGCCTGTCCGCAAGAAGAAGTGGAAGGTAGTTACAGAGATACCTGCTGGACCTTCTGAACCAGCAGGCACACCCAAGAAGCGACGATGGAGTATGGCGGTGGCCGAGGAAGAAATCAAGAACAAGACTCCCTCTGTGGAGAGTCAAGAACAAAGCCAGCCATCCCACGAGTCAGCTGAGCGCAGCCTTACACCAGCCCCACCAGCACAGAGCCCTGAGCTCTCCTCATCACCGCCAGCGCAGAGTCCTGAGCAGCCGTCTTCACCAAAGAGTTCTACACAGACACCTACAGCAGAGCAAGAAACCACGCCGTCGCACACTTCCCCACGGCCTGACCCTGAATTCCCATATGGGGAGTACCAAGAATCAACGCAGGGCAGTGGGGAAGGTGAGGAAGAAGAGGTTTTCTCTCCGTCGAGGGAAGCCAATCCTGAGAGTCCTGCGCAGAAGGATGATTCCATGGAAGAGACGCTGGGGGCGTGCCTCCAGCAGATCAACATCGAGGCAAAGCTCAAGAAGAAGAAGAAGGCCAAGATTCTCAAGGCCAAGCGGTCCAAGAAGCTGAAAAAGAAGAAGGCCAAGAGGGCGCCTTCATCAGAAAAGGAGAGCACTGAGCCATCGCTCAAGAGACTCAAGGTTGAGGCTGCGGAGTCAGCCAAACCAGCAGACAAAGAGAAGGCCAAGCTTTACCCTGAAGATGAGCCTCATTCAGTGAGGTATGTGTCCTCTGACGCTGAGTCCAGGGGTATTGAGCTGAGAAAGAGGGAGTTGCTGCATGAGAAAGGCTTCCTCGACAGACCTGCTGACCTGCCGCAATTCTTGCGCACAGGCATTGTGAATCACAGCTGGGAGGAGTTGTGCAGGCCACCCAATCCGGCTTACACGAGTATGGTATACGACTTCTACGCCAACCTGCGAAACTCTGAGGAGGGGCTGTCTGTGGTTAGGGGAGTAGAAGTGGACTACTCAGCAAAAGCCATCAACGAAGCCTATGGCCTCAAGGGCCAAAAACATACTGACTATGCAAGGATCGTTGATGAGCCTACTGAGGCAGTCCTGGAGGAGGCCATTCGAACCATTGGCCAGCCTGAAGCATCCTGGACCGTGTCACGCAATGGAAGGCACACTCTCATGAGTGCCAACCTCACAGCTAAGGCGGCTGTATGGTTTGCATTTGTAAGGAGGAAGCGGTCCCCCGTGACTCATGAGACCACCATCAACCAGAGCAGATCGCTGATGGTCTATGCCATCATGCGAGGTCTCACGGTCAACGTAGGTGAAATCATGTCAGCCGCCATTGCTGAGTGCGCCAAGAAAGGTAAGGGACCATTGTTTTTCCCTAATACCATAACTAAACTCTGTTTGCTTGCAGGGGTTCCCATTGAGCGAATGGAGCAGCAGATGGCTTACACGGGCCACTTGGAGCTGCCTGCTGGCTTAAGGCTGAAGAGGAAGAGGAACATGGAGTTCGAACTGGATAGGTTGGCTGCTGATCAGTCACTGTCCATGGCTTGCCTGATGGATATGCAGAAGAGGATGGCTCAATGGGCCACTTACGCGCAGGCACGGGACAAGGAAGTTGCAGACCAACTTGGGTGCATCTTCCCTGACTTCCCCACGAATCTCCTGAATCCATGGGTGCCTCCACGACCACGACAACCTGATGAGGATGACGACATTTGAGTGCTGGTTTGAATTGCACTGAAGGGAGTATTGTTGTTCCCTTAGAAAAAAAACAAAATCTGCTTTCTGATAGACCATGTGAATTATGCTGTTTTTAGTACAATTTTGATCTGTTTTAGTTGCTTAGTTTTATGTTTTTAAATTGCTTAGTATAGCCTGCTGCTAGCTGATTAGGTAGGATAGTTTAGGTTTCTTTTTGTTGAGCTTGAACGACTGGATAAAGCATGCTTAGGGGCCTTAGTAGCTGATATATCTGCCCTGACTTGATTGCGAAATAATTGCGGTACCCGCAATTTTTATTACTGAAAGCATGTTTTGGACTGTCTGCTTAGCTAGGCTGTGATCTGTTTAAATTCTATCTTTTGCTGCTATCATGACTACCTTATATAGCTTATCTAAATGCATGTTGGATGAGTGTCATAGGACACCCTTTGATAGTTTAAATTAACCTCTAAATAGCTCAGCATGCATAGCTGTAAGTCCTTGCCTGTCTGTTTTTCAAATTCCTGCTGCTGTGATATTTTCTTTTAGAATGTTCTGTCTATGCCTAGGGCTTTTAGATTCTCTTTGTTTTACCTTAGACTAGATGCTTCTAGGATAGTTTGGGGGTGTGCCACCTCAGACACTCATTGGGGACAATGAGTAGTTGAAGTTTGGGGGAGGCCACCCTAGGCCTAGGAACATTCCTCTCTCCCTTAAAACATAAGCATTCTTCTTCTCCTTGACAAAAATAATGAACAGAAAAAAAAAATGAAAAATAGAATAAAGAGGGGAATCTCTCTTAGGTTGCTGAGTAATCAGTGCTAAGTGTGTAACCCACAAGTGGCATTGCATCAAAAGGCAACCAAAGGAAAGGCTCCACCTAAGAAAGAAAAAAGGAAAAGAGTAGGGAAGAAGAATGTATACCTAGGAGTTGCAACTTTGTGGCTTAGATGTCCTGTTTAAAAAGAACTCTGATCCTCAATGAGCTAAGAGCAAAGTTGTAGCTTGTAGGGTTGTTTAGGGAGATGAGTGTATATCCAATGTAGTGATGCCAGGGTTTAGGTTGTTCTCTAAAAGTACTACTGTTACCATTAATACTAAGACTGGCATGACTCTAGGGAATCCTAGGTAGCTCATAAATATAAACTAGAAGCATGTACTGAGTCTGGGGTAAAGCTAGGTAGAATTTGAAACCTTAGGGATAGTGGCATGATATGATAAAAGCAGGTAGATCAGTTGTAGGGAGTTAATAAAAGCAGTAGGAGTTTTAGGCATGCGAAATCAGAAGAAGCTAGATGAGAGGGTAGTTTTAAGCTTAGAAGTGTGTCACAGGACAGCACTGCTATAGATGAGAATATAGGGAAGTCAGTAAGTGGTTAAAGAAGAAGAAACAGCAGCCTAGGAAAGTCCTTAGATTGCTCGACGACAAGCAAAACCTTAAGTTTGGGGGTGTGTTACGTCTCCAAAAGTGACATTTTTAGGACTTAATTAGCTTAGAAAGATGTTCACTCTTAGGTGTTTTTTATAGCATTTAGCCTAAACCTATGCTTAAATATGAGAATTAGAAGAAGGTAGCTAAATTAGGACTTATGTACAATAGGAAAGAAAAGGGTTGAAAACCGAAGGAAAAAAATGAAAAAACTGCATTGAGACAGCATTGCGAAAACATTGCGGACACCGCAATGTTTCAAGTGAAAACCGTAAGTTGACTGATCTTTTTCTGTTAATTTCTGTTATTTCAGGGATTCGTTCTTTCTCCTCCATCCATTCTGAAGTACGACGTTGAAGATTGATGGTTCTCCTTGGCCCAAATGCACCTGCAGATTACTATAAATAGGGGTCAAAGTCGAAGGTTCAAACATCATCCGAAAGCGTAGAAGTCTTCTCGCAGTCCATCTTTTCTCCTGTTTTCCTTTGCCGTCTGCTGGTTTGCGAAGCTCAGCTGTTGGAATCGATAATCTGATAGGAAGGAGAGGAGATTCTTCTTCTCTCCCGATTGGATTCCTCCAAGCAAGGCTGACCTTTCTCATCCTTCATTCGAGGCGGCTGCAACGAGACATTCGAGCTTGTTTTACTGCTTTCTGCTCTTCATTTCCATTTTCCAGCTTTGTCTTGTTGCTATTTCTTTTCTAGAAGCTAGATTAGACTATTTCGTTGTGTTCTGTCTTCCTGTTATTTGCTTTAAAGCTTTCCTTTGTTAGTCAAACAATCAAGTAATCAAATCTCAATTCTTCATTTCACAGTTTCTTGCCTTTACATTCTACTGCTGTCCCTTACTGTTTTGTCTTTAAAGTCCTTCTAAGCATGTCTACTTCTTCTCTTACTTCTATTCTGTCTACATCCATGAGTAGCTAAATCACTTAGGGGCATGCTAATGACAACACTATAGGCTAAAAAACGTGAACCAAGCATGTAGGATAGCTCTCGAAGCATTGATTGTATGTAAGCTTCATCCCACGGGCAATTTCGATTGGCCATCCATTTTGTCCAAAGAACTCCTAACCTCTGGAAGGAGTAAGAGTTCAGAGTCATACTATCATGCTAGCCTTTCAAGGTAACCAGGAAACGACCTAGGAATAGGCGTTTCCCTAGTACAAACCATAATTTTCTGCCTTAACAAGATGCTTAAGACCTTACTTGGACATGAGTAAACTAAAGAATCTAATGCATGAAATCGGAAGATACATGAGAATGAGATAGTTTGATGCATAGTGAGTTGATCCAATGCTTGAGAATCGTATGAAAAAGCCTATAGGATAGTCGTTAGTAGCCCTTAATTCATCACTTTACACACTTTCGCTGTTATTTGAATTGCGATAGAATTGCTGTCTCCGCAATTCTGCTTAAGTTACAATTCTGTCTAGCTGTCTTTGCCTTCATTTATTAATCTCGTCTCTTTTCATTTGAGTTTAACTTTGACTTGCATTTGTTTATGTTGCTACCCTCTACGTATTCAGTAGGAAATAGACAATTTAAAACCAATTCTACCCCAGCAAATCCACCCCTTCTTTCTTAACTTTACACTTCATGAATAGCTTATAATAAATCTCTGTGGGAAAACGAATGAAATATACTTACTACTTGCTATAAGACCATGTATGCTTGCATGTTCTGAGTGCTCTCTCTACCTTATTGCTTATTTATTTTAACACATTGAGCACGCAACAACTACCAACGAGGAATCAACAATACAACTCTTGTATTCTACTCTTCTAAGTACAAGGACAAAATTTTAACCGGAATCCAATCCAATTGGACTAATATTACTGACAGCTCCCACTGCATAACACATATCGGGTCATGTATCTCAAAAGATACACCTGACCTCCAATATGTAAATGTACTTGGGTGCATCTCGTATCCTCAACATTTGAGGTGTCTTAGGAAACCATTTCCATATACCATCGAATATTAACAACAACTTGTCAATAAAAGATTTTAGAGACAACACTAGCGATTTGTTCTTGCGACTCAGATCAACCTCCTGAATCCTTAGAACAAACTAAGCCTACCTCCAAATCAACTATTTGGAAATGGGTCGCTAGTTAATGCTTGATGTCAGAAAAGAACCCTACATCATTCTCAATGATTAGGACATTAATTACGGAAACCGTTTATGAAAGCTACAACATTGTTTAAACCCTTGTCAAACAAGGTTTATCAAACTTTCGTTCAAACTTCTGTTCAAAGCCATAAGGTTTGATCACCATATCAAACCTTACAATTCAGGATAAAGATGCTTATTCTAATTCATAAATGAATCGAATAGGCTCGCAAACCATTTGCTCTTTGTCCTCGAATTATTAATCTATCTGGTTGAGACTTATAGATACTCAATCAAGATAACAATTCTGCAGAAAAGCTATCTTGACATCCACTTGCCAAATTCTATAAAGATAGAACATGGTAGTGGATAAGAGTCATCTATTTAACTTACGTCTGGCAACAAGAGAAAGAGAGTATACACAATAAACCGTTTCTCTTCGGGACAGTCCCTTTACCAGAAAGTCAAGCCATAAAAGTTTTCACCTTAGTGACTTGGTCTCAATACCATTCATAGATATTTGGCTTTGAGCCATTTGGCCTTGTCTATGTGATTCATTGCCTAATTAAAGACAGCGAATCCTCAATGTTATCATCAAGTATGAGAACTTTGAGTTAAAGACAAGCCAGTGAAACGGATCGGGTTGTCCTACAACCCTCCCACTGCCTTGAGGCTTTCTCAACGATTGAGAAACTCTAGTTTGATCAACAACCTTTGTTGATATCTACAATAGCTTTCGTTAACTCTGTGAGTTTTAACATGCTAGTTGTTTTCGAGTTTAATAGAACACATCAGTATATATCTTTTGCTAAATGAACTGTTCATTTATAAAACCAAAAGATATAATATACAAGTGTTCAGTTTAAACCAGAAATATAGACAATAATTACATATAACAAATGTTATTATCTCTATACAACAACTACAAAGTCTCCCACTAGTTCAGCTGCAATGATATCTCCATATCTCAGCGAGAAAACGACTGTCAGGAACTAGTTTCCTGTAGAAAAACAAACATGAATAGTGGTTCCTGAAGACATCAAGGTATGACATTCATATCCACTAAACTTGTTTTGACAAATAAATCACATTTATCTTGTCGTTCTTTCTCAGCCTGTTTCTCAGCAAAGTATTTGGAGCAGTTACGCTTCCAATACCCATCTTCATTACAATGGAAACATTTTCCTTTGTCTGAAGACTTCACTTTGCGAATAGTAGGGGCTTTGCCCTTCCTCCTGTTACTCTTCTTCTTCTGAATCATCTCATTACTCAGAGAAGCAGACTTAGGCTTACTTCCTGACGCCGACCTCTTAAGGAACTTCGTCGAAGTGACAACATTTGCCTCCTTCTGTATTCCTTTGGAAGTGCACAGGAACTGATAAGTCTGAAATAACGATGATAGCAACGTTTACTTCCGCCGCATTAAAGTGGACCATCACGTTAAGGACAAGCTCCCTAACAGAGGTATCCTCCACTATGCGAGAGTTATAAACGAACTTGAGGACTTCATTACGAAGTGATGAGGACGAGTGTCCACCATTGCTTGTAATGAAGACATGATTTCCTTTACGGAAATCATAACCTCATACTACTTGCACAAGGCATCAAATATGCTTGCCAAGATATAAATTTGGGCTTTATCAATAGCCCTAATCCATCGATCGTATGCATCTCGAACACTTTGAGATGCACTCGAGCCAGGAGCTGAAGGACATTCCTTCGTTAAGACAAACCTCAGGTCGTCCAGAACCAGAATCGTATTCAGGTTCGACTTCCAGGTTCCGTAATTATGTTCGGTTAATTTGTCGTGAGCTAACAACTGAATAAAACGAGCTCGACATGCCGAAAAAGAATGTAAATCTATTAGTGAAACGGTTTTAACCTATTTAAACCAATTAAGAAAAATTTAGAAGTAAATAAAGTACCCAAACTCTTTATTTACTAACTACGATACTTTAGTAAGTCAGAATGGTCCCTACCGTAGGGTAGGTGAGCACTCCTTTACTAAATCAAGACATTCTTGACTAAATGCTATCACCAGAATAACTCATATTCCTATAGCATCTTAGTTATCGTTTTTGGTCTGAATTTACTAACTCCTTAGCAAATCCCGTAAGTGTGACCCTCCGTTTTTAGAACGCACAGAACGGCCCCAACATAGCAACCGTATGGAATGTCAGTGTTGGGAATAGCCCTATGTTTCCTTATCCATAAATGGTGACTGAGGTGTTCGATCTCCCATGCCCAGCCCTCCGTTTGGATGGTTCCCCTAGGGCAGCCTGCAGGCGGAACATGGGAATCTCACGGTTCAATCCAACAGAGGAGACCACAGGAAGCACCGACGCACTTCCTTCTCCCACTTACTATAGACACTTACTCCATTCACCTTGCTATTGAAAGTTGCAAACACCACCCATCTGGAGATGCCCCATATGGCATCATGAGGCCAAGCAAAATTCTCACGTTGTGAACTTTAGGGAGTGCGTAGCAGGAGAGGGATATATCATATATTCCTTCTCAACACATCTACTAAGCATCGTGGACGGTTTTTAGGGTAAACACTCCAGGTTTTATCCGGCTAAGAATATAAAACCTAAAGTCTAGGCAAACTATTTACCTGAGAAGTCTAGGTTATTAACAGATTTAAATAACCTCACACCTCTCCCGCACGCTCATAAAGCCTGGTTAACTTTACTCAAGTACCGGATCGTCCCCAGGTAGGAGGTGTTCCGTAAACCGTCAGCTTAAATACCTCCAACCTCGAACAGGAGTTCACCGGGTGAGTTTCTCATAACCTTAGCATTTACGAGATAACGACCTATTCATCGAATGAAACAGACCGAACCATTTAACCCTAAATGAGCATGCCACTTATCTTTGTTATATATTTTAAAAGTCTAAGTCATTTTTACAACGCTTGCAAAAACTAGACTTTCTATAATAACAAACTTCTATACGCTTCTCAAACATACATTCGCTAAGGCATGGCAAGTTGAATATTTAACTTCATAATCAATATAACACTTATATCGATTAAGCTCTTTAAACATACAACTCCTAATTCATAAATTAATATAACACTTATATCGATTTTTAATGAATTAAGCATGCATCCTATACATTATAACAATTATAACATACAATATGCATAAAACTAATGTTGGATGTTTTAATTTCATAATTAATATAACACTTATATTAATTATTCTATTAACTAAACAACATCAAATTCATGAATTAATATAACTCTTATATTAATACTCATGAATTAAACATGCATATACATTACAACACTTATAATATACAATAAGCATAAAACTAGGATAACCAATGTTGTACGTTTAATTTCATAATTAATATAACGCTTATATCAATTTCTCTATTAAACTAGCAACATCAAATTCACGAATTAATATAACTTTTATATCAATTCTCATGAATTCCTAAATATGCATACTATTTATTATAACACTTATAACATATTTACAATGCATGGAGCATGCTTCCTACGGTGGGATTTTAAATCTATATGGCATACGTTATGCACATACAAATATGGATTTCAATTAAAACATACGTTCACAATGCATAATTAATTAAACACCCTAAAGTGGATCGATTCTGGCATTTAGCAAGCAATAACTAATTTATTACAAGCTTGATAAACAAGCTAAGTCTTGAGCGGACTTCGAACTCTTCGCACCGCCTTTGACAAGCTTTCACCCCCGAACGCTTCGCCCAATTTCTCTTCGAATTTCTCCTCGTATTTCATAGAACGAGTTTGAACTTATACCGAACAATTCGGCGCGTTCCAAACTCAAGCTTCTTTCACAAAGAAACCTATATGGACTCTAATGACTCTAAAAATACAAATTTTTCAGCACGCATTAACGCCCATACATTCTCGGGCAATTACAAATTATGAAATTCAAAAGAAACGATGCCAAAATCGATTTTCATTTTAGACGTCCATTCAGAAACAATTTCTAAATTAAAATACCCACCAACTTAAATTGATGCAAATTGAGTTAATCACAAAATCGCTCTGATACCAACTGATGGAGCGACTTGCGCAGCGGAGGCGATTTCGGACCGATGATACTCTAATTTCATCAATTTAACAAATAGAAAACATGCTCAAAACGACGGAAATAAGAAATTTGAAATACATACCCTTGTAGTTCCAATTTCTTCAAGCTCCGCCGCACGTTCCTCGTCACGAACTCTTCCGGCCTCTTCTCACAAACGTCCCGAGGACCACCCCAGGTAGTCCCGCTATCCTCGGCATCGAGCAACGGAGTTGTGGGACTCCAAAATAAAGATAAAAGTAGAAGAAAAACTAAAGGAATGATGGAGGTCTGAGGGAATTTGGAAAAAAAAAACTTCAGAGATTTTTTTTTGTTTCAGCAGAAGATGAACTTCATCTTCATCTCCAAAGATCAAAACAAATACCCAAAATCCCACTCACAGCAACCAAATTGCCATATGGGGGGCATGCAAAAAAGCACCTTATATATATATATATATATTAAGTAAAATTAATTCACAATTAATTTTAAATAATAATAAATATTTTATTTATTAAACTTTTTAATAAATAAAATATATATATATATATATATTTAATTAATTAATATTATTTAATTTAATATCAAATATTAATTAAATAATATAGCTAAACCCGATTTTCCGAAAATCAATTTTTTTTGCACATGAATCCTATTCATGTTTTAGACCATTCCCATATTTAAATCATATTTAAATATGTCGATATTTAAATCATATTTAAATATATCCATCATTCTTCCATAAACCGAATTTGAACAATTCAAATTCTTGTTCTTTTAATTTTCTCTTATACTATTGCACGACGTTATCCGAGCTAGCCAGGAGAACTAAAGGACCTACAGATCATGAGCTCCAACGATACGAGATTATTCGGTCAAAACTCTTTTAACCCGAATCAATCAACTTTCGTTAACCCCCAGAGACTCCACTATAGTCTGAGGGTTGCACTCTCCTCACTGTAGATATATTATGTCCTCTGATATAACCGTCACTGGCAAGTCGACCCTTCACGGGTTGTTCGTAATCACAGCTGGGTCATTTAAACCGTTTAACCCCTGCATTACGTCTTGTTCCTTAAGTACCACTGTCACCTCTAATGAACAATAGATCTGTGGTCCAACCAACAGATCAATTAACCCTCTCATCTCATGAGAGTGAGCGCGCTAATCGTTCAAGCCCCGGAGTCAGCTATTAAGAGAACAACCTATCTACTAACCCTGAAGAGCGGGTTAGGAGTGAACTCCAATCTGGCTGTACTATGTCCCCAGCTACCTATTCGACTTTATCCCCAAGATGGTAGGCTTATTGAGTCGGCGCTAATGGGCCACTCTCACCCGTGCAAGTCAAAGGATACTATCGAATAAGCAGGAGTTCATAGCGAGCTCAGGATTGAGATCGAATTACCTAGGCCATCAATATGTATAAGTCGGTCTCATTAGTAAACGGAGTTATAAAGAGAGAGCGACTTAATACGCGGTTCGGTCTTTTGCAAACTCTTTGCACAGGACGCCCTCACTCGCACATCTCCATGTGAAACGATTCGGATCACATCGTTTTGTACGATACAAAGTGAGCCGCATCCAATAGTGTTACCAGGATAAGGTACCCAGCCTTATCCATATACTATAGACCGTTTTGACTGACTACTTGAGCCTGATCCACAATCATGTCATACATGAGGCTCAAGTACTCATATTCAGCCAAGGATGTTGGTCATTGGTATAGGTTAACCTAAACACGTTTCACTTTATTCCAGTAAACTCTTTTACTAAATAAAACTAATAACTATTTATTCTAAATAGAATATTTACAAACATAACAGTTTACAAACCACGAGTTTTAGGACATAAAACCCAACACTACTGTCACCTTACAGCTTGCAGATAGATCCATAGCATACCCTGAGGGTAAGATTGAGGATATTCTTGTAAAGGTTGACAAGTTTATTTTTCTTGCAGACTTCATCATCCTGGATTATGAAGCAGACAAGGAGGTCCCCATCCTATTAGGCAGACCATTTCTAACAACAGGTAGGGCCCTGATTGATGTCCAGGAAGGTGAGCTCACCATGAGGGTTCATGATGAGGAGGTTAAGTTTAGTGTTTTTAAAGCCCTAAGGTACCCTTCTGACTCTGAATCTTGTGCAAGTATGGACATAGTAGATTCACTGATGAAGGAACAGCTTGAGCATGAATTATTGATTAAGCATGCCAATGATTATGTACAATTAGATGTAACTGACTTAAACATAGCTGAAATAATGGACATACCTGTGAATAACCCTCAGCATGTTTGTATGACTACTGATTTGACTGAAAGATCCATGAATCCATTGAAACCATCCATTGAGCATCCACCTATCTTAGAATTAAAACCACTGCCTGAACATCTTAAGTATGCATATTTAGGAAGTGATGATACACTGCCTGTTATTATTTCGTCCAAACTAAGTGAAAAGCATGAAATTGAGTTGATCTTATTACTTAAGCAACATAAAAAGGCTATTGCATGGACGATTGCTGACATTAGAGGTATTGGCCCTTCTTACTGCATGCATAAGATAATATTGGAAGAAAAGCATACACCCCGAGTAGATCACCAACGTAGGCTGAACCCCTCTATGAAAGAGGTAGTTAAGAAAGAGGTCATAAAATGGTTAAATGCAGGTGTAATCTTCCCTATAGCTAGTAGTCAGTGGGTGAGTCCAATACAATGTGTACCTAAGAAGGGGGGGATGACTGTAGTAGTGAATGAGAGCAATGAACTGATTCCAACTAGAACTATTACAGGATGGAGAGTCTGTATGGACTATAGAAAATTGAATAAAGAAACAAAAAAAGATCACTTCTCTCTACCATTCATAGATCAGATGTTAGATAGGATAGCTGGTAGAGCTTATTACTGCTTCCTAGATGGTTATTCTGGATATAACCAAATCACCATAGACCCTGTGGACCAAGAGAAGACAACCTTCACCTGTCCCTTTGGAACATTTGCTTTTCGCAGAATGTCTTTTGGCTTATGCAATGCACCAGCAACATTCCAAAGGTGCATGTTGGCAATCTTCTCTGACTTAGATGAGTCCATGATAGAGATATTTATGGATGACTTCTCAGTCTTTGGTGATTCATTTACAAATTGTTTAGAGAACTTAGGACAAGTCCTGGCTAGGTGTGAGGAGACCAACCTAGTCCGGGGAGAAGTGCCACTTCATAGTGGAAGAAGGGATAGTCCTAGGTCATAGAGTGTCTAGAGCAGGAGTAGAGGTCAATAGGGCCAAGATTGAGATAATAGAGAAGTTAGTGGAACCTCAGAATGTGAAAGCTATTAGAAGTTTCTTAGGACACGCAGGTTTCTATAGAAGGTTCATTAAGAACTTTTCAAAGATCTCCAAACCTTTGTGTGAGCTTCTAGAGCTGAATAAGCCATTCATCTTCTCAAAAGAATGTTTACTAGCCTGGACAACCCTTAAGGAAGCATTAGTCAAAGCACCTATTATAGTAGGACCAAATTGGGACCTTCCGTTTGAGATGTTATGTGATGCGAGTGACTATGCAGTAGGGGTTATGCTAGGACCAAAGATTGACAAACTAACACACCCTGTATACTATGCTAGTAAGACACTTAATGAGGCACAATGTAATTACACAACCACGGAAAAGGAAATGCTAGCTGTAGTGTTTGCCTGCGAGAAGTTTAGGAATTACATTGTAGGCACTAGGACAATCGTGTACACTGATCATTCTGCACTAAAGTACCTTATGAGGAAGGTTGATGTTAAGCCTAGGTTAATTAGATGGGTACTGTTGCTGCAAGAGTTTGATCTAGACATTAGAGATAAGAAAGGATGTGAAAATGTGGTTGCGGATCATCTTTCTAGATTGTAGCATAATTGCGAAAAAATTGCGGAAACCGCAATTGCTGATGCTTTTATCGATGAACATGTCTTTGTATTGGCACATCGTGATAACGATGAGGAACCTTGGTTTGCTGATATTGCTAACTTCCTTGCCTCGCAGGTACTACCAACTTTCAAGGGAGGACAAGAGAAGAAGAGGTTCCTACATGAAGCTAGGAAATTTATATGGGATGATCCGACACTCTACAAAACATGTGCAGATGGTTTACTAAGGAAGTGTGTGTCAGCTGCTGAAGCGAAGTCTGTGCTACAGCACTGCCATACATGTCCCTATGGTGGACACTTTGGTGGCCAAAGAACAGCTGCAAAGGTGTTCCAGAGTGGCTACTATTGGCCTACGATCTTCAAAGATGCCCACGACCATGCACACAGCTGCAATGAATGCCAGAGAACAGGTAACCTCAGTCGAAAGGATGAGATGCCTCTCACTTACATCTTAGAGTTGGAGCTCTTTGATGTGTGGGGCATTGACTTCATGGGACCATTTCCCCCATCAGCAGGTAACCTTTACATACTTGTAGCTGTAGACTATGTATCTAAATGGGTAGAGGCCATAGCATGTCCAACCAATGATGCCAAAACAGTCATTAAGTTCCTTAATAGACATATCTTTACTAGGTTTGGTACACCCCGTGCGATAATTAGTGATGAAGGGACACACTTTATTAATAAAGCTATGGAAAAAGTGTTGGCTAAATACAATGTTAGACATAGAGTAGCCACCCCTTATCACCCACATTCGAATGGACAAGCTGAAATATCAAATAGGGAGATTAAAAACATACTCGAAAAAGTGGTCAAACCCAATAGAAAAGATTGGTCGTTTAAACTCGAGGATGCACTTTGGGCATATAGGACTGCATATAAGACACCCCTAGGTATGTCTCCTTATAGACTTGTGTATGGCAAAGCATGTCACTTACCATTCGAATTGGAAATCAAAGCATTTTGGGTCTTGAAAGAGCTGATTTATTGCGTGACCGATGCGGGAACATTGCGGTCTCTGCAATTACATGAGCTTGATGAGCTTAGACATATGTCCTACGAAAATGCTAAAATGTATAAGGAAAAGACTAAAATTTGGCATGACAGTAGACTTAGGATTAAGGACTTTAAGAAAGGCCAGCATGTCTTGTTATTTAACTCAAGGTTGAGATTATTTCCAGGCAAACTTAAGTCCAGATGGTCAGGTCCTTTTGTTATAACTAACGTGTTTGTTCATGGTGCAATTGAGATTAGGAACCTGCAGCACGGGCAACCGTTCATGGTTAATGGTGCACGATTGAAGCATTATTATGAGGAAGGAGATGTGATGACTCTCTCGGCCTTCCTCTTATCTGAGGCTTGAAAATATGACCGAGAGAAGACGAGTGATTACTGTGCTCGTCCATGCGAGGCTATGCCTTAGTTTATTTTTGCTGTTTTTTCGGTTGTTATTTGTATATGTTTATGTGTGATTTTTATTACGAATTTGATGTTAATTCTATTTCTTTTAATAGGGGATCAAAAGAGAAAATCAAGGAGATGAATCAAGGGTAAAGAATCGGGGAAGATATCGGGCCGAATCAAAGATTAAGTTGAGAGAATATTGGCAATTAAATCAAGAAAAATCTCCAACGGCCATTTAATTGCGGTGGATTTGCTAAAACCGCAACAGAAATAGCCGTTGGGATTCACATCATTACAAATAGCCGTTAGAATAGCTGTGGCCCGTACGCTTTCTCCATTCGTTGGACTTCAAGAAATCTATCTTCTTCTTCCTCTGCAATTCCTATTCTCAGAGCTCTTCGATTCCACAATGGTGCTTACACGGGCTGAGAGATCTGCGTCCAAGAAGAAGGCCACTGAAGCAGAGGCAGCTGCGAGAGAGGCACTCCTTGCCTTAGCAGAGGCCGAAGCTGCGCGCCCTGACCGCAAGAAGAAGTGGAAGGTGGTGACGGAAATCCCTGCTGGGCCATCTGAACCAGTAGGCACGCCCAAGAAACGAAAATGGACGATGGAGATCGGGGACGCGCCGATCAAGGAAAAGACTCCCACTGTGGAGAGTCAAGGAAGTGGCCGTCCATCCTACGAGACGGCCAGACAGAGCCCTGAACCATCTCCACCAGCGCAAAGCCCCGAGCCTTCTCCATCTCCACAAAGCTCTGAACAATCTCCACGGCCGCAGAGCCCTGAGGCATCGCCATCATCGCAAACGCCCGAGCCTGAAATTCTAAGTGAAGAACATCAAGAATCGGCGCCAGGCGAAGAAATGGCTGAAGAAGATGAGGTCTTCTCTCCTTTGAGGGAAGTCAGCCCCGATAGCCCAGCAAAGGGGGGAGATTCGATGGATGAAACGTTGGGGGACTGTCTCCAGCAAATCACCACCAGGGCACGGCTAAGGAAGAAGGTGCCCAAGATTGTCAAGGCCAAACGGCCAAAAGCTTCAAAGAAATCCAAGAAAAGGAAGGTCAGTGGTGAACCTTCATTAAAGAGGCTGAAGGTCGAAGCTGCTGAGTCGGCCAAGGCACGGGACAAGGGGAAAGCCAAATTATACCCTGAAGATGAGCCTCAAGCTATGAGGTATGTGTCTTCTGATGCGGAATCAAGGGGCACTGAGTTGAGGAAGAGGGACCTGCTCCATGAGAAGGGGTTCCTTGACGCGTTGGCAGACCTACCGCAATTCTTACGCGCAGGGATCACCAACCATGGTTGGGAAGAGCTGTGCAGACCGCCCATCCCCGCCTACTCCAGCATGGTGTACGACTTCTATGCTAATCTGATGCACCCTGAGGATGGCCTGTCCATTGTAAGGGGAATCGAGGTGGACTTCTCAGCCAAAGCGATCAATGAAGCCTATGGCCTCAAGGGGCAAAAACATACTGACTATGCGCGGTTCATTGATGCTCCCACTGAGGCTGTCCTGGAGGAAGCACTGCGGATCATCGGCCAACCTGAGGAAGCTTGGACGACTCGTGCAATGGGAAGCACACTCTTATGAGTGCGACCCTTACGGCGAAGGCAGCTGTCTGGTTCTCCTTCGTGCGCAGGCGTCTGTCCCCAGTGACTCATGAGACCACCATTAATCAAGGAAGGTCGCTGCTGGTATATGCGATCATGAGGGGCCTCAGGATCAATGTTGGGGAGGTGTGCCAATTCAGAGATTGGAGAGACAGCTGGCCTACACGGGCCATCTGGAGCTGCCTACAGGCCTGAGGATGCGTAGGAAGGGGAACATGGAGTTTGAGTTGGATGGCCTGGCTGCTGCTCAATCCCTCTCTATGGCCTGCCTGATGGACCTGCAGAAGAAGATGGCGCAATGGGCTGAGTATGCTCAAGCGAGGGATAAGGACGTTGCTGATCAGTTGGGCTGCATCTTTCCAGAGTTCCCCATTGACCTGCTGGCGCCATGGGCACCTCCAAGAGTAAGGAGGGATGATGATGAGGACGTCTGAGTGTGATGGAGCGACTTGCGCAGCGGAAAGCGATTTTGGACCGATGATACTCTAATTTCATCAATTTAACAAATAGAAAACATGCTCTAAAGACGGAATTAAGAAATTTAGAAATACATACCCTTGTAGCTCCAATTTCTTCAAGTCCGCCGCACGTTCCTCGTCACGAACTCTTTTGACCTCTTCGCACGAACACCCCGAGGACCACCCCAGGTAGTCCCGCTATCCTCGGCACCGCGCAACGGAGTTGTGGAACTCCGAAAAGAAGAGAAAATAAAAGAAGTAGAAAAGGAAGAAGAAGAAGGACCAGAGGAAGAAGAAGAACTAGAGGAGTTAAAAAAAAACAAAACTTTTTTTTTAACTTTTGAAAGCCCTCTTCTCAACTTCAAAAAAAATGAAATCTCATATTTCAATTCCTCTCTCTGTATACAACTTATACGGCCAAAACCCATATATATACATTTGCCTTTTCTTAACCCTTAAGAAAAGCCAAATATATATATATATATAATAATAATTATTATTATTTTTCAAATAATAATAATAATTTTTTTTATTAAACATTTAATAAATAAAAAATATATATATATAATTATTAATTAAACAATTTAATTAATAATTATTATTTAATTCAATATCAAATATTAATTAAATAATAAGGTTAAACCCGGTTTACCGAAAACCGACTTTTTTACACATGAATCCTATTCATGTTTTAGGCCAATCCCATATTTAAATTATATTTAAATATGTTCATATTTAAATCATATTTAAATATGTCCATCCTTCCATAAACCGAATTTGAACAATTCAAATTCTTTTTCTTTTTCTTTTCTTTTATACTGTTGCACGACGTTATCCGAGCTAGCCAGGAGAACCTAAAGGACCTACAGATCATGAGCTCCAACGATACGAGATTATTCGGTTAAAACTCTTTTAACCCGGATCAATCAACTTTCGTTAACCCCCAGAGACTCCACTATAGTCCGAGGGTTGCACTCTCCTCACTGTAGATATATTGTGTCCTCTTGATATAACCGTCATCGGTAAGTCAATCCTTCACAGGTTGTTCGTAATCACAGCTGGGTCATTTAAACCGTTTAACCCCTGCATTACATCTTGTTCCTTAAGTACCACTGACACCTCTAATGAACAATAGATCTGTGGTCCAACCATCAGATCAATATAACTCTCTCATCACATGAGAGTGTGAGCTCACATTGTTCAAGCCCCGGAGTCAGCTATTAAGGGAACAACCTATCTACTAACCCTGAAGAGCCGGTTAGGAGTGAATTCCAATCTAGCTACACTATGTCCCCAGCTACTTATTCGGCTTTATTCCCAAGTTGGTAGGCTTATTGAGCGGGCGTTCCGCCACTCTCACCCGTACAAGTCAAAGGATACTTTCGAATGAGCAGGAGTTCATAGCAAGCTCAGGATTAAGCTCGAGTTACCTAGGCCATCAAAATGTATAAGTCGATCTCATCAGTAAACGGAGTTATAAAGAGAGAGCGACTTAATACGCGGTTCGATCTTATGAAAACTCTTTGCACAGGACGCCCTCACTCGCACATCTCCATGTGAAACGATTCGGATCACATCGTTTTGTACAATACAAAGTGAGCCGCATCCAATAGTGTTACCAGGATAAGGTACCCAGCCTTATCCGTATACTATAGACCGTTTTGACTGACTACTTGAGCCTGATCCACAATCATGTCATACATGAGGCTCAAGTACTCATATTCAGCCAAGGGTGTTGGTCATTGGTATATGTTAACGTAAACACGTTTCACTTTATTCCAGTAAACTCTTTTACTGAATAAAACTAATAACTGTTTATTCT
Organism: Herpetospermum pedunculosum; assembly: GCA_028017165.1. Classification (NCBI taxonomy): domain Eukaryota; kingdom Viridiplantae; phylum Streptophyta; class Magnoliopsida; order Cucurbitales; family Cucurbitaceae; genus Herpetospermum; species Herpetospermum pedunculosum. Next base: position 8,256,060 of record JAPQWQ010000186.1, on the reverse strand, counting down.
AAATAGAATATTTACAAACATGACAGTTTACAAACCACGAGTTTTAGGACATAAAACCCAACAAACTCCCACTTGGACTTAAACGTCCGTGGTGTACATGTTAGGTGGAGAAAACTAATATATCATATATCAGAAGCTTTCTCCCACTGTCCTCTCCAGCAACTCGGAGCCCTAGACTCTTCTAGGTATCTCTCAAACACTTTAGCCATGAGAGACTTAGTAAAGTAATCAGCATGAAGTACTACGAGGCTTTCCATGTGACCATCACATCTCCTCATAGCACTATCTGCGAGCTCAACTTATAAACCTATTGCTGCTTCACAAGCTGCAAATAGACTTAGCTACCAACGAGGAATCAACAATACAACTCTTGTATTCTACTCCTCTAAGTATAATGACAAAACTTTAACCGGAATCCAATCCAATTGGACTAATAATACTGACAACTCCCACTGCATAGCACATATCGGGTCATGTATCTAAAAAGATACATCTGACCTCCAATATGTAAATGCACTTGGGTGCATCTCATATCCTCAACACTTGAGGTGTCTGAGGAAACCATTTCCATAGACCATCAAATATTGACAACAACTTATCAATAAAAGATTTTAGAGACAACACTAGCGATTTGTTCTTACGATTCAGAACAACCTGAATCCTTAGAACAAACTAAGACTACCTCCAGATCAACTATTTGGGAGTGGGTCGCTAGTTTATGCTAAAATGTCAGAAGTGAATCCTACATCATTCTCAATGATTAGGACAAAATTACGGGAATATATTATGAAAGCTTTAACATTGATTAAACACTTGTCCAACAAGTTTTATCAATGTAATGTTCAAAACCATAAGATTTGAAAAAACAAACCTTATAAATCAGAATATAGATGCTTATTTCAATTCATAAATGGATTGAAGAAGCTTGCAAACGATTTGCTCTTAATCCTGAATAATGTATCTCCCTGGTTGAGACTAATAGATACTCTATCTAGATAGCTAGTCTTGATATCCATATATCTTGTTCTATCAGATAGAACGGGGTAATGGATACGAGTATATTATATAACTTATATCTGACAACAAGAGATGAAGTTAATACACAATTAACCCCTTCGCTTTGGGACAGTCCCTTTGCCAGAAAGTCAAGTCTTAGAGGTTTTCACCTCATAGACTTGGTCTGTAAACCTCTTGAAGATTCATGGTTTTGAGCCACTGGTTCTTGTTTATGAACTCACTGTCATCATCAATATGATAACTAGAGTCATAAAACAAACTAATACAGCAGGCCGAATTATCTCATAATTCTCCCACTACATTAGAACTTTCTCAACACTTGAGAAGAACCAGCATAACTAACAACCATTGTTAATTTATAATTTAGCTTTCAATATAAAAAATAAGATAAGTCTTAACACTTTAGTTGTTACCAAGTTTAACAGAACACTACTTGTATACATCTTTTGTGAAATGAACCATTCATTTATAAAAACAAAAGATACTATATACATAAAGTGTTCAACAAAAACTTGAGTTTATAGGCAATAATTACAACACTTGAAATTATTTCTATACAAACAACTATAAACAAGCAAGCTCCCACTGTACAAACTGCGAAGACGTCTTCATAAGGCATCTTCGTCAAGAAACTGGCAAACAGGAACTAGTTTCCCGAAAAGAATAACAAACATTATTAGTGGTTCCTGAATCAACATCCAGGTATGACAATCATAATCCACATGAAATGTTTAGACAGAAGATAAATCATATTTACCTTGTCGTTCATTCTGTGCCTTTTTCTCCGCTAGGTATTTAGGGCAATTTCGCTTCCAGTGCCCTTCTTCACCACAATGAAAACACTTTCCACTGTGTGAAGCTTTTACCTTGCCTACAGCTGGGGTCTTGCCTTTCCTGACACTTCTCTTCTTCTTGTAAATAATTTTATTACTCACAGTAAGAGGTTCAGATTTAGTCCTAGACCCAGACCCTTTCTGGAACTTCACAGAAGTGGTAACATTTACCTCCTTCTTCTTTCATTTCGAGGTATGCAGGGACTGATAAATCTGAAGCTCGTTCAGAAGAGACGTCAGATTGTATTCTATCTTGTTCATGACCATATTGGTCCTGAAGTGCAGGAAACTCTTCGGAAGAGATTCCAAGATAAATCCAACCTGACCTTGTTCATCGACGGTTGCCCCATTTACTTCTGCAGTATTGAAGTACACCATCATGTTAAGGACATGTTCCCTAACAGAGGTTCCTTCAATCATACGGCAATTGTAAATCTGCTTGAGGGCTTCATACCTAAGAGATGAGGAAGGCTTTCCAAACATCTCTTGTAGTGAAGCCATGATTTCCTTAGCGAAAACCATCCCCTCATGCTTCCTCGACAAAACATCAGATATGCTTGCCAGGATATAAACTCGAGCTTTATCATTAGCCCGAATCCAACCGTCATATGCTTCACAAACAGTTCGTGAGGCATTTGAACCAGGAACCGGAGGACACTCCTCCGTTAAGACAAATCTTAGGTTGTCGAGAACCAAAACTGCATTAAGGTTCGACTTCCACGTCCCAAAATTTTCACCGGTTAATTTGTCGTGAGCTAACAACTGTATAAAAGAGCTCGACATGCTGAAAAAGAATGTAAAACTATTAGTGAAACGGTTTTAACTTATTTAAACCAATTAAGAGGTTTAGCAGCAAATAAAGTACCCAAACTCTTTATTTACATGCAACGATACTTTAGTGAGTTAGAATGGTCGCTACCTAAGGGTAAACGAGCACTCCTTCACTAAACCAAGACATTCTTGACTAACTGCTAACTCCAGAATAACTCATATTCCTATAGCATCTTAGTTATCGTTTTTGGTCAAGATTTACTAACTCCTTAGCAAATCTCGTAAGTGTTACCCTCCATTTTTAGAACGCACAGGACGGCCCCAACAGTGCAACCTAAGGGAATGTCAGAGTTGGGAATGGCCCTATGTTTCTTTATCCAGAAATGGTGACTGACTTGTTCAATTCCCATGAAACGGCCCTCCTAAGGGATTGGTGCCACCAAGGGCACCTTGCAGGCGGAACATGAGAATCTCACGGTTCAATCCAATGGAGGAGACCGTAAGATGTACTGACGTACTTCCTTCTCCCACTTACTATAGACACTTACTCCATTCACCTTGCTATTGAAAGTTGCAAATGCCATCCTAAGGGGGTTGCCACATTAGCAACACGAGGCCGAGCAAAATTCTCACTTTGTGAACTATACGGAGTGCGTAGCAGGAGAGGGATATATCATATATTCCTTCTCAACACATCTACTAAGCATCGTGGACGGTTTTTAGGGTAAACTACTCAGGTTTTATCCGGCTAAGAAAATAAAACCTTAAGTCTAGGCAAACTTTTTACCTGAGATGTCTAGGTTATAAACACTTTACTAACCTCACACCTCTAATGCATGCTCATAAAGTCGGTTAGCTTTACTCAAGTACCGGATTGTCCCCAGGTAGAAGGTGTTCCGTCAATTCAAATACCTCCAACCTTAGACAAGATTTCACCGGGTGAGTTTCTCATAACCTTAGCATTTACGAGATAACGACCTATTCATCTAATGAACCTGATCGACTCATTTAACCCTAAATGAACATGCTCTTTTCTTTGTTATAGATTTTAAAAGTCTAAGTGATTTTTACAACACTTGCAAAAACTAGACTTACTACAACAAACTTCTATATGCTTCTCAAACATACAATCGCTAAGGCATGACAAATTGAATATTTAACTTCATAATCAATATAACACTTATATCGATTATGCTCTTAAATATACAACTCCTAATTCATAAATTAATATAACACTTATATCAAATGTTTATGAATTAAGCATGCATCCTATACATTATAACAATTATAACATACAATAATGCATCTTGGTTGGATGTTTAATTTCATAATTAATATAACACTTATATTAATTATTCTATTAAGCAAACAACAACTAATTCATGAATTAATATAACACTTATATTAATCCTCATGAATTAAACATGCATCCAATATATTATAACACTTATAACCTATAATATGCATAAAACCAGGACAACCAATGTTGTACGTTTAATTTCATAATTAATATAACGCTTATATCAATTTCTCTATTAAACTAACAACATTCAATTCATGAATTAATATAACTCTTATATTAATACTCATGAATTCTCAAATATGCATACTATATATTATAACACTTATAACATAAATTTAATGCATGGAGCATGCTTCCTACGGTGGGATTTTAAATCTATATGGCATACGTTATGCACATACAAACATGGATTTTAATTAAAACATACATTCGCAATGCATAATTAATTAAACACACTAAAGTGGATCGATTTTGGCATTTAGCAAGCAATAACTAATTTATTACAAGCTTGAACAACAAGCTAAGTCTTGAGCCGACTTCGAACTCTTCGCACCGCTTTTGACCAGCTTGCTTCCTCCGAACGCTTCGGCCAATTTCTCTTCGAATTTCTCCTCGAAATGCCCAGAACGAGTTTGAACTTATACCGAACATTTCGGCGAGCTCAAAACTCGAGCTTCTTTCACAAAGAAACCTATATGGACTCTAATGACTCTAAAAATACAGACTCTTCTGCACGCATTAAAGCCCATACATTCTCGGGCAATTACAAATAATAAAATTCAAATAGAAACTATGCCAAAATCCATATACACTTTAGACGCCAATTCAGAAACAATTTCTAAATTAAAATACCCACCAACTTAAATTGATGCAAATTGAGTTAATCACAAAATCGCTCTGATAACAATTGATGGAGCGACTTGCGCAGTGGAAAGCGATTTCGGACCGATGATACTCTAATTTCATCAATTTAACAAATAGAAAACATGCTCTAAAGACGGAATTAAGAAATTTAGAAATACATACCCTTGTAGCTCCAATTTCTTCAAGTCCGCCGCACGTTCCTCGTCACGAACTCTTCCGACCTCTTCGCACGAACACCCCGAGGACCACCCCAGGTAGTCCCGCTATCCTCGGCGCCGCGCAACGGAGTTGTGGGACTCCGAAAAGAAGAGAAAATAAAAGAAATAGAAAAGGAAGAAGAAGAAGGACCAGAGGAAGAAGAAGAACCAGAGGAGTTAAAAAAAAACAAAACTTTTTTTTTAACTTTTGAAAGCCCTCTTCTCAACTTCAAAAAAAATGAAATCTCATATTTCAATTCCTCTCTCTGTATACAACTTATACGGCCAAAACCCATATATATACATTTGCCTTTTCTTAACCATTAAGAAAAGCCAAATATATAAAACATTTAATAAATAATAATAATAATAATTTTATTTATTAAACATTTAATAAATAAAATATATATATATATATATATATATAATTATTAATTAAAAAATTTAATTAATAATTATTATTTAATTCAATATCAAATATTAATTAAATAATAAGTTAAACCCGGTTAACCGAAAACCGAGTTTTTTACACATGAATCCTATTCATGTTTTAGGCCAATCCCATATTCAAATTATATTTAAATATGTCCATATTTAAATCATATTTAAATATGTCCATATTTAAATCATATTTAAATATGTCCATCCTTCCATAAACCGAATTTGAACAATTCAAATTCTTTTTCTTTTTCTTTTCTATTATACTGTTGCACGACGTTATCCGAGCTAGCCAGGAGAACCTAAAGAACCTACAGATCATGAGCTCCAACGATACGAGATTATTCGGTTAAAACTCTTTTAACCCGAATCAATCAACTTTCGTTAACCCCCAAAGACTCCACTATAGTCCGAGGGTTGCACTCTCCTCACTGTAGATATATTGTGTCCTCTTGATATAACCGTCATCGGTAAGTTGATCCTTCACAGGTTGTTCGTAATCACAGCTGGGTCATTTAAACCGTTTAACCCCTGCATTACATCTTGTTCCTTAAGTACCACTGACACCTCTAATGAACAATAGATCTGTGGTCCAACCATCAGATCAATATAACTCTCTCATCACATGAGAGTGTGAGCTCACATTGTTCAAGCCCCGGAGTCAGCTATTAAGGGAACAACCTATCTATTAACCCTGAAGAGCGGGTTAGGAGTGAATTCCAATCTCGCTACACTATGTCCCCAGCTACTTATTCGGCTTTATCCCCAAGTTGGTAGGCTTATTGAGCGGGCGTTCCGCCACTCTCACCCGTACAAGTCAAAGGATACTTTCGAATAAGCAGGAGTTCATAGCAAGCTCAGGATTAAGCTCGAGTTACCTAGGCCATCAAAATGTATAAGTCGGTCTCATCAGTAAACGGAGTTATAAAGAGAGAGCGACTTAATACGCGGTTCGATCTTATGCAAACTCTTTGCACAGGACGCCCTCACTCGCACATCTCCATGTGAAACGATTCGGATCACATCGTTTTGTACAATACAAAGTGAGCCGCATCCAATAGTGTTACCAGGATAAGGTACCCAGTCTTATCCGTATACTATAGACCGTTTTGACTGACTACTTGAGCCTGATCCACAATCATGTCATACATGAGGCTCAAGTACTCATATTCAGCCAAGGGTGTTGGTCATTGGTATAGGTTAACGTAAACACGTTTCACTTTATTCCAGTAAACTCTTTTACTGAATAAAACTAATAACTGTTTATTCTAAATAGAATATTTACAAACATGACAGTTTACAAACCACGAGTTTTAGGACATAAAACCCAACAGAGTGCTAGTCTGAAGGGCACTCAAGGGAGTATTTCTGTTCCCTATATCAAAAGAAAAAAAAAATCAAAGTGCTTTTCGTTAAACTGTGTGAATTCTGTTATTGTGAATCAATATTTGATCTGTCTTTAGTTCTTTATTTTGGTTGTTTAGGATTGCTTAGTATAGTTAGATGGTATCTGAATAGGTAGGATGTTTTAGTTTCCTTTTTGTATAACTGAGTGACTGGAAATAGCATGCAAAAGGGGTTGCTTACTGATATATCTGCCCTGTATATTCATTGCAAAATTATTGCGGAATCCGCAATTTTTGTTAGTTAGTGCATGCTTTTGACTGACTGATTAGCTAGGCTGGTTCTGTTTCAATTTTGTTCTTTTCGCTGCTTTCTTGACTATCTTATATAGCCTATCTATAAGCATGCTGGATGAGTGTCTTAAGGCACCTTTGATAGTTTAAATTAATCTCTTAAATTGCTCAGCATGCGTAGCTTTAAGTCCTTCCCTTACTATTTTTACAAATTTCTGCTGCTGAGTTATTTGCTTTAAGAATGTTCTGTCTATCCCTAGGACTTTTAGATTCTCTTTGTTTTGCCCTAGACTAGATGCTTCTAGGACAAGTTTGGGGGTGTGCCACCTCAGACACTCATTGGGGACAATGAGTAGTTTAAGTTTGGGGGAGGCCACCCTAGGCCTAGGAACATTCCTCTCTCCCTTTAAGCATAAGCATTCTTCTTCTCCTTTACAAAAAATGATGAACTGAAAAAAAAAAAATGAAAAAAAGAATAAAGAGGGGTGTCTCTCTTAAAAGTTGCTGAGTAATCAGTGCCAAGTGTGTAACCCACAAGTGGCATTGCATCAAAAGGCAACCAAAGGAGAGGCTCCACCAATGTAAGGAAGGAAAAAGGAAAAACTAGGGAAGAAGAATGTATACCTAGGAGTTGCAACTTTGTGGCTTGGGTGTCCTGAATAAAAAGAACTATGATCCTCAATTAGCTAAAGTTGTAGCTTGTAGGGTTGTTTAGAGGAGATGAATGTATGTCCAATGTAGTGATGCCAGGGTTTAGGTTGTTCTCTAAATGTACTACTGTCACTGGTTTATACTAAGACTGGCATGACTCTAAGGAATCCTAGGTAGCTCAAAAGTAAAAATTAGAAGCATGTACTGAGTCTGGGGTAAAGCTAGGTAGAATTTGAAACGTTAGGGATAGTTGCACTATATGACAGAAGCAACTAGATCAGTCGTAGGGAGTTAATGAAACAGTAGGAGCAGTAGGCGTGCGAAGTCAGAAGAAGCAAAATGAGAAGGTAGTTGTAAACTTAGAAGTATGTCACAGGACAGCAATTGCCATAGATAGAAGCTTAGGGGAGTCAGCAAGTGGTTAAAGAAGTTAAAACAGCAGCCTAAGTAAGTCCTTAGATTGCTCGAGGACGAGCAAAACCTTAAGTTTGGGGGTGTGTTACGTCTCCAAAAGTGACTATTTTAGGACTTATTTGTGATAGGAAGTTGTGCATTTGTAAGTGTTTTTGATAGGATTTAGCTTGAACTTGTGCTTATATATGAGAATTAGAAGAATGAAGCTAAATTAGGACTTGTATGCAAAAGGAAAGAAAAGGAATGAAAAACAAAGTTAAAGGAATGAAAATTGTGCATTGTGGAAGCATTGCGGAAACATTGCTAAAACCGCAATGTTTTAAGTGAAATCCGTAAGTTGTCTAACCTTTTTCTGTTTTGTTCCGATATTTCAGGGATCCATTCTTTCTCCTCCAGCCACGTAGAAGTACGACGTTGAGAATGGATGGTTCTCTTTGACCCAATTGCACCTCCAGAATACTATAAAAGGAGGTCAAAGTGGAAGGTTAAAACACACTCGCACAGCGTAGACTTCTCAGTTCAACGCAGCTTTTCCACTCTTTTTCTCTCTTCCGTCTGTTGGTTTGAAAGGTTCAGCTGTTGGAGTCGACAATCTGATAGGAAGGAGAGAAGATTCATCTTCTCTTCTGATTGGATTCATCCAAGCAAGGCTTGCCTTTCTCTCCCTTCAGCCGAGGCGTCTGCGACGAGGCGATCACGCTTGGATCTCTTCGTTTTTCTGTTTTAGCTTTCCATTTTCAGTACTGTTTGTTGTTATTTCCCTTGTATTTGCTACTCTATTCCATTTCGTTGCTTTCTGTTTTACTTTAGTTATTCAAAGTCGTCATTTGTTTAGTTCAAACGTTTAGTTAATCGAAGCATTATTTCATCACTTCGCAACCTCTTCACTTCTCTGTTACTGTCTTTAGCTTCTGTTTTGTCTTTAATATTCTTCTAAGCATGTCTTCTACATCTACTCTTCCTATTCTATCTGCATCCATGAGTAACTAAATCACATAAGGGCATGCTAATGACAAGGCTATAGGTTAAAACACGTGAATCAAGCATGTAGGATAGCTCTCGAAATGCATTGAATGTATGGAAGCTTCATCCCACGGGCAGTTTCGATTGGCCATCCATTTTGTCCAAAGAACTTCTAACCTCTGGAAGGAGTAAGAGTTCAGAGTCATACACTCATGCTAGCCTCTCAAGGTAGCCAGAAAACGACCTAGGAATAGGCGTTTTCCTAGTACAAATCACAACTTACTGTTTTAACAAGATGCTTAAGACCTTACTTGGACATGAGTAAACTAAAGAATCTAATGCATGAAATCGGAAGATACATGAGAATCAGTTAGTTTGATGCATGGTGAGTTAATCTACTGCTTGAGAATCGTAGGAAAAAGCCTATAGAGGAGTCGTTAGTAGCCCTTGTTTACACACTTTACACACATTTCGCTGTGAAGAACATTGCTAAATAATTGCTGTTTCCGCAATTCCCTTAGTTAAATTTTCCCTTAGCCATTTTTCTCTTCGTTTGTTTTTGTCTTCTCTTTACATTCAAGTTTCTTATTTACTTACACTTTTTCATACTTGCATCCTCTACTTATTCCTTAGTAATTAGGCACCTTAAAATGAAATCTACTCCCTTCAATCCACCCATTCTTACTTAACAACACACTTCACGAGTAACTAAGAATAAATCTCTGTGGGAAATCGAATGAAAAAATACTTATTACTTGCTACAAGATCATGTATGCTTGCATGTTCTGAGTGCTCTATCATTGCATATTTCTTTTAAACATTGAGCACGCAACACCTACATAGCCCTTCCCAGCCATGATTCATAATCCCTGCGCGCAAGAATTGCGGCAGGTCCGCAAGAGCATTAAGAAATCCTCTCTCGTGGAGGAGTTCCTTCTTCATCAATTCGAGACCCTTGGCCTCTGCTTCCTTGGAGACATACCTCGCAGCTCGAGGCTCGTCTTCTGGATACATCTTTCGCTTCCCCTTTTCCTTCTCTTTGGCCGACTCAACAGCCTCAGTTTTCATTTTCTTGATAGAGGGTTCAGCTTCAACCCTCTTCCTTTTAGTCCGTTTGGAGCCCTTTGGCCGCCTTTGTGGTCATGTGCTGGAGACATGCACCCAGCGTTTCCTCCATTGAGTCCATGCTTTCCCTCTCCACAGGGCTGTCAAGATTGACATCCCTGAAGGGGTAAAACACCTCTTCCTCCTCATCCGGATCATCGATTGGCACCGATTCTTGTTGTTCCGCAGAAGGAATTTCAGGCTCTGACTGATGCTGAGGGGATTCAGGGCTCTGCATGGCCGTCTCAAATGATGGTAGGACACTGTCGAGGCTTTCCTCACTCGGGGTCGTCTTCTCTTTGACCGGGGAATCAGGCAATGTGACCTTCTAGTAGTAGGATTTTTGAATATCCTATAAATTTCGGGGTGTCGAGTCCCGCCAAAATAACATTTATAATTCCGCTACAACTGAGCTTTGCAGCTAGTGGTAGTCGGGTCGATCCACAGGGAACCTAAATTATTTTCTCCTAATTAATTTTTATTTGCTTTTTAATTAACTAAAACAATAAAATAAAACGATAAAGTAAAACATTAAAGTAAAGGGGGATTGCTAACGAAAAATTACAGAAAAGCATAAAAACTAGCTAACGGTGAATTAAAACTAATTACATGTGCTCCTAATTTTAAGGGTCGGGGTTGACCTTGATGCGACTCGATTCATTGGGATTCAAACATACTTAGCAAAAGCATAATTAAACACATAAACGGTTGCCCGGCAACCATGAAGCAACCGGCCACATATATATTAATCAGAATTTTCAATTCTAATTAAACGATGTTATTAATTAACTCGGATTGATCAGTTCTAAATTAACTAAAGCAGTAACTAGCATTTTATGACGAACATTCAATTAAACATCCTAAATGTTAATTGATTACCCGGCAACCCTGAAGTAATCAACATTCACAACGTTTAATATGATACTTCGATTTGTTCTACTCCTCTGTGTTACTAAGCCGATTAGGAGAGGCACGACATCGCTAATCTATAACAATAGAGCATGCTAGAAAACGAGATTGTCCGTCTACAAATCTAACACAGTCATGGATTAAGCAAGATAGAGTAAATGCCCAATCAGTCATGCTAAGCTCGAAATTAAAGATCTAAAACCCTCATGAATCGCATCAAATTTAACCCCTAACCTCAAATTAGAGCACTTACCTTGCTAGGGATGAAAACCAAGTTAAATCCAACAAGTCTTTGCTTTGATATAGAAGAAGAGGGGAGAAAACCCCCAAAATTTGAGAGAGAAATCGTCAAAAACAAGCCAAACCCGAGAGAGAATGACCTAAAAATCGTTAAAATATGGGGTTTATACAGTCGGAGCTTCGAGACCCTACAGGCAGCGCAAAGACTTGTTGGATTTAACTTGGTTTTCATCCCGAGCAAGGTAAGTGCTCTAATTTGAGGTTAGGGGTTAAATTTGATGAGATTCATGAGGGTTTTAGATCTTTAATTTCGAGCTTAGCATGACTGAGAGAGAAATCGTCAAAAACAAGCCAAACCTCAGAGAGAATGACCTAAAAATCGTTAAAATATGGGTTTTATACAGTCGGAGCTTCGAGACCCTACAGGCAGCGTCTCGACGCTCGTACGGAAATTTCCAGCGCCTGTTGTCGGGGTAGCGTCGAGACCCTACAGGCAGCGTCTCGACGCTCGTACGGAAATTTCCAGCGCCTGTTGTCGAGGTAGCGTCGAGACCCTACAGGCAGCGTCTCGACGCTAGGGTCTGTGCTTGAGGAAAAATAACGGAAATTCTGCATTCCCCTGCACCACCAGACCACTAATAACAATTGAGATAATATTTGATTAATTAATCTATATGGTATAAACGCTTAAAACAATTAATCATTATTATCCACAAAAATAATATTTTAAGCCCTTAATTAATGCAATGGTCTGATGTACCCCTAAGCAATTAATTTCTACAAAATATATCAATTAAGCATAATTAATTACTTAATTCGCAAGACTTAGGAGATAAATATTAGCACTTTTGGAGTGCTATCAAAACCCCCAACCTAAATCTTGTTAGTCCTCGAGCAAGGAAAACTTTGAATTATCTCCTAAGAATGAAGTTGAATGCAATCAAGTCTAACCTCGATACTTTTAAAACAAAGAACTTACAACAAAAGAGAACAATCAATTGCATGCATGACTTGAGAACATTTCAAAAATTAACTATTACTCACTACGTGTGTGTGTGATTAGCCAACCTGTCCTAACTCTTATAGACTCGGAAAAATCTCATGCAACACTACAGCTCATTTTCCCCCTACTTCTAGCCATTAAGAACAGTCTATAGCTTTTTCACATTAGAGAGAGTAACAAATTAAGATGCCTAAACCTTTTTTTTTTCTCTTCCTTTTTCTTTTGAGTACTTTGTACTCTTTATTTGGTTCTTATAACCCAACATTTTTTTTTCCGTGAAGCCTAACATGTCAAGCTTATGCCTAAGCTTCACATTTTAAAGGACTAACGCTCACTTCTTTAGTGCGCACTTAAGAAGGAGGAGAGTCTCAAGAGGATTTTTCAACCTGCTTTTTTTTTTTTTATTAGGCTAATAGCTTTGCTAACTCAATTAACCTATTACAAACTCTCATGCATCAAGCTTTCCCTAGGGGTGCCTTTCGGGGTGACAACAAGATTTCATGCAACATAAGACCATTCTAAACCTACAGAGTCTAAGGACAAGTTTCTATGTGCTCGATAGGTGCAAGGGAGCAACAATTTTTTTTTTAAAATTTTTGAATTGAAGCTCAATTAGTGCAAACAACTTCACGCTCATCTAGATATGCAAATACCAATATTTTAAAAGCATTTCCTAGATTGTCCTCATCGAACAACATGCAACAGCAGACCAAAGCACTTCTAATTCAGAATCTCCACAACTCAACAACTACAGGAATTTAATCCAACAGAAAACTCCACCCCCAACCTTCGAGAGATACATAGTCTTCTATGTATCACACATCAGACTAAGCAATTAAAATTACAAAATTAAAGGGAACAGAAAACCTCCCCTGAATTTTGCGAGGTCGGTGGTTGGAGTGGCGCGGTCTTTGCCCATTATCTTGTCCTTTAGGCCAAACCCCTACAAAAGAAGGCAAACTACAAAAAGGAAAAACAAACAAATAAAATTGAACTAAGAGAAACTAAATGGTTCCCCTGCAACGACGCCAATTTTGGTAACGATATTTTTGAACTATCGCTATAAATTTCGGGGTGTCGAGTCCCGCCAAAATAACATTTATAATTCCGCTACAACTGAGCTTTCCAGCTAGTGGTAGTCAGGTCGATCCACAGGGAACCTAAATTATTTTCTCCTAATTAATTTCTATTTGCTTTTTAATTAACTAATACAATAAAATAAAACGATAAAGTAAAACATTAAAGTAAAGGGGGATTGCTAACGGAAAATTACAGAAAAGCATAAAAAGTAGCTAACGGTGAATTAAAATTAATTACATGTGCTCCTAATTTTAAGGGTCGGGGTTGACCTTGATGCGACTCGATTCATTCGGATTCAAACATACTTAGCAAAAGCATAATTAAACACATAAACGTTTGCCCGGCAACCCTGAAGCAACCGGCCACATATATATTAATCAGAATTTTCAATTCTAATTAAACGATGCTATTAATTAACTCGGATTGATCAGTTCTAAATTAACTAAAGCAGTAACTAGCATTTTATGACGAACATTCAATTAACCATCCTAAATGCTAATTGATTACCCGACAACCCTGAAGTAATCAACATTCACAACGTTTAATATGATACTTCGATTTGTTCTACTCCTCTGTGTTACTAAGTCGATTAGGAGAGGCACGGAATCGCTAATCTATAACAATAGAGCATGCTAGAAAACGAGATTGTCCGTCTAGAAATCTAACACAGTCATGGATTAAGCAAGAAAGAGTAAATGCCCAATCAGTCATGCTAAGCTCGAAATTAAAGATCTAAAACCCTCATGAATCGCATCAAATTTAACCCCTAACCTCAAATTAGAGCACTTACCTTGCTCGGGATGAAAACCAACCTAAATCCAACAAGTCTTTGCTTTGATATAGAAGAAAAGGGGAGAAAACCCCCAAAATTTGAGAGAGAAATCGTCAAAAACAAGCCAAACCCGAGAGAGAATGACCTAAAAATCGTTAAAATATGGGTTTTATACAGTCGGAGCGTCGAGACCCTACAGGCAGCGTCTCGACGCTAGGGTCTGTGCTTGAGTAAAAATAACAAAAATTCTGCATTCCCTAGTCTCAAACTCTGGCCAGTCGTTCTACCAAGGTTCCCCTGCACAACCAGAATACTAATCACAATTGAGATAATATTTGATTAATTAATCTATATGGTATAAACGCTTAAAACAATTAATCATTATTATCCACTAAAATATTATTTTAAGGCCTTAATTAATGCAATGGTCTGATTTACCCCTAAGCAATTAATTTCTACAAAATATATCAATTAAGCATAATTAATTACTTAATTCGCAAGACTTAGGAGATAAATATTAGCACTTTTAGAGTGCTATCAAAACCCTCAACCTAAATCTTGCTAGTCCTCGAGCAAGGAAAACTCTGAATTATCTCCTAAGAATGAAATTGCATGCAATCAACTCTAACCTCGATACTTTTAAAACAAAGCACTTACAACAAAAGAGAACAATCAATTGCATGCATGACTTGAGAACATTTCAAAAATTAACTATTACTCTCTACGTGTGTGTGTGATTAGCCAACCTGTCCTAACTCTTATAGACTCGGAAAAATCTCATGCAACACTACAGCTCATTTTCCCCCTACTTATAGCCGTTAAGAACAGTCTATAGCTTTTCCACATTAGAGAGAGTAACAAATTAAGATGCCTAAACCTTTTTTTTTTTTTTTTTCTCTTCCTTTTTTCTTTTGAGTACTTTGTACTCTTTATTTGGTTCTTTGAACCCAACATTTTTTTTTTCCGAGAAGCCTAACATGTCAAGCTTATGCCTAAGCTTCACATTTTAAAGGACTAACGCTCACTTCTTTAGTGCGCACTTAAGAAGGAGGAGCGCCTCAAGAGGATTTTTCAACATGCTTTTTTTTTATTATTATTATTATGCTAATAGCTTTGCTAACTTAATTAACCTATTACAAACTCTCATGCATCAAGCTTTCCCTAGGGGTACCTTTCAGGGTGACGACAAGATTTCATGCAACATAAGACCATTCTAAACCTACAGAGTCTAAGGACAAGTTGCTATGTGCTCGATAGGTGCAAGGGAGCAACAAATTTTTTTTAAAATTTTTTGAAATGAAGCTCAATCAGTGCAAAAAACTTCATGCTCATCTAGATATGCAAATACCAGTATTTTAAAAGCATTTCCTAGATTGTCCTCATCGAACAACATGCAACAGCAGACCAAAGCACTTCTAATTCAGAATCTCCACAACTCAACAACTACAGGAATTTAATCCAACAGACAACTCCACCCCCAACCTTCGAGAGATACATAGTCTTCTATGTATCACACATCAGACTAAACAATTAAAATTACAAAATTAAAGGGAACAGAAAACCTCCCCTGAATTTTGCGAGGTCGGTGGTTGGAGTGGCGCGGTCTTTGCCCATTATCTTGTCATTTAGGCCAAACCCCTACAAAAGAAGGCAAACTACAAAAAGGAAAAACAAACAAATAAAATCTAACTAAGAGAAACTAAATGGTTCCGCGACAACGGCGCCAATTTTGGTAACGATATTTTTGAACTATCGCTATAAATTTTGGGGTGTCGAGTCCCGCCAAAATAACATTTATAATTCCACTACAACTGAGCTTTGCAGCTAGTGGTAGTCGGGTCGATCCACAGGGAACCTAAATTATTTTCTCCTAATTAATTTCTATTTGCTTTTTAATTAACTAAAACAATAAAATAAAACGATAAAGTAAAACATTAAAGTAAAGGGGGGTTGCTAACGAAAAATTACAGAAAAGCATAAAAAGTAGCTAACGGTGAATTAAAACTAATTACATGTGCTCCTAATTTTAAGGGTCGGGGTGGACCTTGATGCGACTCGATTCATTGGGATTCAAACATACTTAGCAAAAGCATAATTAAACACATAAACGGTTGCCCGGCAACCCTGAAGCAACCGGCCACATATATATTAATCAGAATTTTCAATTCTAATTAAACGATGTTATTAATTAACTCGGATTGATCAGTTCTAAATTAACTAAAGCAGTAACTAGCATTTTCTGACGAACATTCACTTAAACATCCTAAATGCTAATTGATTACCCGGCAACCCTGAAGTAATCAACCTTCACAACGTTTAATATGATACTTCGATTTGTTCTACTCCTCTATGTTACTAAGTCGATTAGGAGAGGCACGACATCGCTAATCTATAACAATAGAGCATGCTAGAAAACGAGATTGTCCGTCTACAAATCTAACACAGTCATGGATTAAGCAAGAAAGAGTAAATGCTCAATCAGTCATGTTAAGCTCGAAATTAAAGATCTAAAACCCTCATGAATCGCATCAAATTTAACCCCTAACCTCAAATTAGAGCACTTACCTTGCTCGGGATGAAAACCAAGCTAAATCCAACAAGTCTTTGCTTTGATATAGAAGAAAATGGGAGAAAACCCCCAAAATTTGAGAGAGAAATCGTCAAAAACAAGCCAAACCCGAGAGAGAATGACCTAAAAATCGTTAAAATATGGCTTTTATACAGTCGAAGCGTCGAGACCCTACAGGCAGCGTCTCGACGCTAGGGTCTGTGCTTGAGGAAAAATAATGAAAATTCTACATTCCCCTGGTCTCAAACTCTGGCCAATCGTTCTACCAAGGTTCCCCTACACCACAAGCCCACTAATCACAATTGAGATAATATTTGATTAATTAATCTATATTGTATAAACGCTTAAAACAATTAATCATTATTATCCACTAAAATATTATTTTAAGCCCTTAATTAATGCAATGGTCTGATTTACCCCTAAGCAATTAATTTCTACAAAATATATCAATTAAGCATAATTAATTACTTAATTCGCAAGACTTAGGAGATAAATATTAGCACTTTTGGAGTGCTATCACCTTCCACTTCTTCTTCTTTGGAGTTTTCGCCGGATCAGAGGGATCAGCAGCTTTCGTCGTTGCCACCGTCCACTTCTTCCTTCTCACAGGAAGCTTTGGGGGCCTTGAGGGTTGCGCAGCGTCAGCGTCTGCCAAAGATAGCAACGCCTCCCTTACCAATCTTGTTTCTTCCTCATCCGGTGATGCTTTCTTGGGCGTGGATCGTTCGGCTCTCGTTCTCACCATTGTTGTTTCTTGAAAGTCTGAGCTTGGGAGTTTTAGAGGAATGAGAGTTCTGATTTGTGGAATTCAAAAGGTTTGAGAAATCGTAGAGGAAAAACGATCCCCAACGCCGTCTATTTATACTCGAATGTTTCCCCAACGGCTCTTTTATTGCGGACGCCGCAATTCTTCAGCAATTTTTCAGCATTGCCAATATAACCGTTAGGATTTTCTTGATTTCTGTTGCAAGATCTTAGCAACAAAGTCATTGATTTTGCCAGATCTTTTCCTTGATCTTCTCCTCTTGATTCCCTTCCTCATTACCGTTTTAAGATCTCCCATTACAACGCGCCTAATCAAAATAAAAACACTTAATTAAAACTAGAAATAACAATATGGTAAGCAATCTAAAACAATAAAGAAAAATCTATGGCATAGCCCTTTGATGGATGAGCCTAGTGATATTTTCATTAAATACCTCTGCTCGTCCTCTTGATTCACTGTTTAGGCTTCAGATAGAAGGAAGGCCGAGAGTGTCTTCACATCTCCTTCCTCATAATAATGCTTCAATATCGCACCGTTTACCATGAATGGCTGCCCTTGATTCAGATTTCGAATTTCAATTGCACCATGAATAAATACATTAGTAATCACAAACGGACCTGACCATCTAGACTTAATTTTGCCAGGAAATAATCGTAATCGTGAGTTGAATAATAGAACATGCTGACATTTTTTAAAGTCCTTGATCCTAAGTCTACTATCATGCCAAATCTTAGTCTTTTCTTTATACATTTTAGCATTTTCATATGACATATGCCTTAGTTCATCTAACTCATGTAATTGCAGAGACCGCAATGTTCCCGCATCGGTCACGCAATAATTCAACTCTTTTAAGGCCCAAAAGGCTTTGATTTCTAATTCAAGAGGTAAGTGGCATGCTTTTCCATACACTAACCTATAAGGAGACATGCCTAAGGGCGTTTTATATGCAGTCCTATACGCCCAGAGTGCATCATCTAACTTAAAAGACCAGTCATTTCTATTAGGTTTAACAACTTTTTCAAGTATGCTCTTGATCTCTCTATTAGATATTTCAGTTTTTCCATTTGAGTGTGGATGATAGGGTGTCGCAACTCTATGTCTAACATTATATTTAGCTAGTACTTTTTCCATAGCTTTGTTTATAAAGTGCGTTCCTTCATCACTTATGATAGTACGTGGTGTACCAAATCTTGTAAAAATATGCCTATTTAGAAACTTAACGACTGTTTTGGCATCATTTAGGGGACATGCAATTGCTTCTACCCATTTCGAAACATAATCTATTGCTACTAAGATGTAAAGATTACCAGCAGATGGAGGGAATGGTCCCATGAAGTCAATGCCCCATACATCAAAGAGTTCTAACTCTAAGATATATGTTAGAGGCATCTCATCCTTCCTACTGAGGTTACCTGTTCGTTGACATTCATCGCAGTTGTGTGCATAGTCGTGTGCATCCTTGAAGATCGGGGGCCAGAAGTAGCCACTTTGGAACACCTTTGCAGCCGTCCTTTGACCACCAAAGTGTCCACCATAAGGAGATGTATGACAATGCTGCAAGACTGACCTTGCTTCAGCAGCTGACACACACTTCCTTAACAATCCATCCGCACAGCTTTTGTAGAGGGTCGGATCATCCCAAATGTACTTCCTAGCCTCGTGTAGGAACCTCTTCTTTTCTTGCCCCCCTCTGAAAGTTGGTAACACCTGCGAGGCAAGGTAGTTAGCAATATCCGCAAACCAAGGTTCCTCATTGTTATCACAATGCACTAACACAAAGACATGTTCATCAATAAAGGAATCAGATATTGCGGGCTTAGCAATTATTTCGCAATTACTCCGCAATCTAGATAAATGATCAGCAACTACGTTTTAACATCCTTTTTTATCTCTAATCTCTAGATCAAACTCTTGCAATAATAACACCCATATAATTAGACGAGGCTTAGCACCAGCCTTTCTCATTAAATATTTTATTGCAGAGTGATCAGTATAAACAATCGTTTTATTACCTACAATATAAGGCCTAAATTTTTCACATGCAAACACTACAGCTAACATTTCTTTCTTTGTGGTAGTGTAATTACATTGTGCTTCATTTAAAGTTTTACTTGCATAGTATACAAGGTGTGTTAATTTATCTATCTTTTGGCCAAACATAGCCCCAATTGCATAGTCACTAGCATCACACATTAGTTCGAAAGGTAAATCCCAATTTGGGCCTACTATGATTGGTGCTTTGACTAAGGCTTCTTTAAGTTTGGTCCATGCTATTAGACATTCAATTTAGAAGACAAAAGTTTTATTTAGCTCTAAGAGCTCACACAAGGGTTTAGAGATTTTTGAAAAATATTTTATAAATCGCCTATAAAATCCTGCAAGTCCTAAGAAACTCCTTATCGGTTTGACATTTGTAGGTTCTACTAACTTCTCAATGATTTCTATTTTGGCTCTATCGACTTCTACTCCTACCTTGGACACTCTATGTCCTAATACTATTCCTTCTTCCACCATGAAGTGGCATTTTTCCCAATTCAGGACTAGGTTGGTCTCTTCACATCTAGTTAAGACCTGTCCTAAGTTTTCTAGGCAGTTGTTAAAGGAATCACCAAAGACTGAGAAGTCATCCATAAATATTTCTATTATGGACTCATCCAGGTCAGAGAAGATTGCTAACATGCACATTTGGAATGTTGTTGGTGCATTGCATAAGCCAAATGACATTCTGCGAAAAGCAAATGTTCCAAAAGAACATGTAAAGGTTGTTTTCTCCTGATCCTCAAGGTCTATGGTAATTTGGTTATATCCTGAATACCCATCTAGAAAGCAGTAAAAGTCTCGGCCAGCTATTCTATCTAACATCTGGTCTATAAAGGGTATAGGAAAATGATCTTTTTTGGTTTCTTTGTTAAGTTTTATATAGTCCATACAGACTCTCCATCCTGTAACAGTTCTAGTCGGTATTAGTTCATTATTTTCATTAACTATTACAGTCATACCACCCTTCTTAGGTACACATTGAATAGGACTAACCCATTGACTATTGGTTATGGGAAAGATTTAACCTGCATCTAACCATTTGATAATTTATTTTTTAACTACCTTCTTCATGGAGGGGTTCAACCTACGTTGGTGATCTACTCTAGCTGTATGGTCCTCTTCCAACAATATTGTATGCATGCAATACGAGGGACTTATACCCCTAATGTCAGCAATCGTCCATGTAATAGCTTTTTTATGTTGCTTAAGCAGCAATATTAACGCAATTTCATGCTTTTTACTTAGTTTGGACGAAATAATAACAGGCAATGTATCTTTCTCTCCTAGATATGCATACTTAAGATGTTCAGGCAATGGTTTAAGTTCTAACAAAGGTGGTTGTACAATTTATGGCATCAAAGGAGTTGTGGTTCTTTTAGACAATTCATTAGTCATGCATACATGCTGAGAGTTATCCACAGTTACATCCATCAATTCATAAATATTTAAATTATCTACATCTACTTGTGCATAATTAGTAGCATGCTTCTCTAACAATTCATGCTCAAGTTCTTCTTCCATTAAAGAATCTACTACATCTATAGTTGCACAAGATTCAGGATCAGAGGGGTACCTTAAAGCTTTAAATACACTGTACTTAACCTCTTCATCGTGAACTCTCATGGTGAGCTCACCTTTCTGGACATCAATCAGAGCCCTACCTGTGGCTAAGAACGGTCTGCCTAATAGAATCGGCACCTCTTTATCTGCCTCAAAATCCCGAATTATAAAGTCTGCAAGAAAAATAAATTTGTCAACCTTGACAAGTATATCCTCAATCTTACCCTCAGGGTATGCGATGGATCTGTCTGCAAGTTGCAAGGTGACAGTGGTTGGTCGTGCTTCTCCTATCCCAAGGTGCTGGAATAGTGATAAGGGCATGAGATTGATGCTGGCTCCCAGATCACACAGAGCTCTGCCCACATGTCTGCCTCCCAATTCAACGGGTAAGGTGAAGGAACCAGAATCCTTCTCCTTCTTCGGCAGCTTATTTTGGAGTATGGCACTACACTCCTCAGTGAGATTCACTATTTCAAATTCACGAATAACTTTTTTATTAGTAATTATATCTTTTAAGAATTTAACATATGAAGGCATAGATTGCAAAACTTCTACGAAAGGAATATTAACATGCACCTGTTTGATAATTTCTAAAAATTTATGAAAGTGTGCTTCCTGTTCTTGTTTCTTTTTTAGCCGTCTAGGGAATGGTGGTGGTGGCACATAGGTAGGCAAGTCAGGTTGCCTAATGACAGGTGGAGACCTCGGGATTTCTTCTGGTTCCTAAATGATAGGTTCCAGCCTCACCCTTGTTATGCTTGATGGTGATTGATCACGGTTGGGCAGAGAATTCAGTGGAGCACTAGACTCTTCATTCTCTACTCGCTTTGGTGCTTCTCTGTTGTTGATCACCAACGGTCTTCCACTTCGAAGTTCAATGGCTTGAACTTGTTCTTTTCCATCCCTTCTTGGCGTTTCAGTGTCTGCAGGCAATCTGCCTTGGGGCCTATTCTTCAGCTCGGTTGCTAACTGCCCAATTTGATTTTCTAAGCTCCTTAGTGTTGCTTGCTGGCTTTGGAGAGTTGCATCATTCTTTGATATGTACTCCTTTAGCAAGTTTTCCACTGATGTCCCCATTGATTGGTTGTATTGCTTTTGATAAGGGGGTTGACTAGTTTGTTGAGTGAAACCAGATGTTCCACTCGGTCTTTGTTCATTTGACATTTGATTGGTGTTTTGTTGTCCACCCCAAGAAATATTTGGGTGGTTCCTCCAACCAGGATTGTATGTGTTTGAGTAGGGGTTGTTCCGTGGTTGTTGTTGACTTCCAACATAACACACCGAGGATGGATTCCCAGGGCAAAAATCATACATATGCCTTTCCCCACAGAATCCACAGATTAGTGCCTCACCTTGGTTAGCTACTGTGCTTGTTGAGACAGCTGCTGCGTTGTTGACACTTTGTTGAATATTCGTTTGAGCCATTTGTTTTACTAGGTTGGTCAGAGCATTGATTTGGTTGCTCATTGCACTAAGTGCATCCATGTCTTGAGTCTTTCTGGTTGGCTCTACAAGGTCGTTTGACCATCTACAATGTAATGTTGAGATTTTCTCCAAAATCCCATAGGCTTCATTGTAGCTCTTAGATAGCTTAGAACCTCCAGCTGAGGAATTCAACACTTGCCTCGTGCTGGGGTTGAATCCTTTAAAGAACATTTCTATTTGAATACACCATGGAATGTCATGGTGTGGACATTTAAGTAAGAGGTCTTTGAATCTAGTCCAAGCTTCATGTAATGATTCGTTTTCGGGTTGCTTGAATTTGATAATATCATCACGAAAGTTGGAGTTCCTATCTGGTGGAAAGTATTTTACTAGGAACTTTTCGGCTAGATCTGTCCAATTGACAATTGATCCAGAGGGGAAGGAATTTAACCACGTTTTGGCCTTATCTCTTAACGAATAGGGAAAAAGGTAAAGTCTTAAGGCTTCTTGAGACACTCCTCGGATGACAAAAGTGTCCCTTACTCCTAGGAAGTTTCTCAAGTGGTTGTGGGGATCTTCGTTCTCCACTCCAAAGAATTGTCCAACGGTGGACAACATTTGAAACATAACGGGTTTTAACTCGAATGAGTGAGCTGTAATCTCAGGGCGTATAATGCTCGGATTAAGCTCCTCAGGCATGGGTACTGGGTATGATAGGATGGCACTATCCTTATCATTCGCGATTTCATTGGGGTTGCGAATGATAGGTGCTCGGTTTGGGGCTTCTCTATCCATTTCAGTTTGTTGGGATTGCGATGACTCTGCGAGGTCCGTGTTGCGTGCTCAATGTGTAAAGATAATTATGCAAAAGTGTAGAGAGAGCACTTAGAACATGCAAGCATACATGGTCTCACAGCAAGTAGTAAGTATATTTCATTCGTTTTTTCCACAGAGACTCATTTTTAGCTATTCGCGAAGTGTGTTTGTTAAGAAAGATGGGATGAATTTGATGGGGTAAAGTTGGTTTTTAATTATCTACTTTTTGCTGAATGTATAAAGGGATATAACATAAACAAATGCAAGTTAAAACTAGACTTAAAAGACAAGAGATGGAATTAATAAACGAGAAAGAAAACAGCTAAACAGAATGAAAAATCTGGCAGAATTGCGAGGACCGCAATGTTTCCGCAATTAAACAGCAGTGAAAGTGTGTAAATGGGTGAATTAAGGGCTACTAATGACTATCCTATAGGCATTTTCTTACGATTCTCAAGCATTGGATCAACTCTCTATACATCAAACTCACTCTATCTCAAGTATCGTCCGATTCCATGCATTAGAGTCTTAAGTTTACTCGATCTCAAAGTAAGGACTTAAGCATCTTGTTTAAGCAGGAGTGTTTAGTTTGTACTAGGGAAACGCCTATTCCTAGGCCGTTTCCTGATTACCATGAAAGGCTAGCATGATTATATGACTCTGAACTCTTACTCCTTCCAGAGGTTAGGAGTTCTTTGGACAAAATGGATGGCCAATCGAAATTGCCCGTAGGATGAAGCTTACATACAATCAATGTTCGAGTGTTAATCTGCCTACTTGATTCACGTTTTTTAGCCTATAGTTCTGTCATTAGCATGCCCCTAAGTGACTTAGCTACTCATGGATATATAGAGAACAGAAATGGTAGATAAGATAGACATGCTTAGAAGGGAAATGTGCTAAAAACAGTAAGCAAAACCCGTAGCAGAAGATGGGAAATGAGAAATGCAGAAATGAACTTTGATTACTGGAATTGTTGTTGAACAGATAGAAGCTGTAACGTGAATAGCAACAAGACAGAAAGCAACGAAATAACTAATCTAGCTACTTAGGAAAAGAACAGTACGAAGCAGAATGTAAAACAGAAGAGAAAGACAGAAAACTTGTAAAATAGTGCTTGAAGCCTCGTCGCAATCGCGTCGAATGAAGGATCAAGAAGGACAGCCTTGCGTGGATGAATCCAATCGGGAGAGAAGAAGAATCTACTCTCCTTCCTATCAGATTATCGACTCCAGCAGCTGAGCTTCGCAAAACCAACAGACGGCAAGGGAAAAACAGTGGAAATGATGGACTGCTAGACGACTTCACGCTTTCGGATGATGATCAAACCTCCGACTTTGGCCCCCTTTTATAGTTGTTTGCAGGTGCGTTTGGGCCAAGGAGAACCATCAATCTTCAACGTCGTATATCAGAATGGATGGAGGAGAAAGAACGAATCCCTGAAAATACGGAAATTAACAGAAAAAGATCAGTCAACTTACGGTTTTCACTTGAATAATTGCGGTCACCGCAATGATTTCGCAATTCATTCGCAATGTTTATTTTTTCATTCTTTTCCTTCGGTTTTCAACCCTTTTTCTACCTATTGTGCATAAGTCCTAAACTAACTACCTTCTTCTAATTCTCATATTAAAGCATAGGTTTAGGCTAAATGCTAACAAAAACACCTAAATGTGTACATCTTCTTAAGCTAAATGGGTCCTAAATAAGTCACTTTCAGAGACTTAACACACCCCCAAACTTAAGGCTTTGCTTGTCCTCAAGCATACTAAGGACTTACTTAGGCTGCTGTTTTATCTTCTTTAACTACTTACCGACTCCCCTATATCCCTATCTCTAGCAGTGCTGTCCTGTGACACACTTCTAAGTTTAGAATTAACCTCTTATCAAGCTTCTTCTGACTTCACCTGCCTACTATACCTGCTGTTTCTGTTAACCCCTTACTACTGATCTAACTACTTCTATGATATCATGCTACTATCCCTAAGGTTTCAAATTCTACCAAGCTTTACTCCAGACTCAGTACATGCTTCTAGCTTAACTCTTAATGTGCCTAGGATTCCTTAGAGTCATGCCAGTCTTAGTATTAACAGTGACAGTGGTACTTTTAGAGAACAACCTAAGCCCTGGCATCACTACATTGGATATACATTCATCTCCCTAGACAAACCTAAAAGCTACAACCTTGTGCTTAGCTCATTAAGGATCAGAGTTCTTTTTTTTTTTTTAACTAGGACATCTAAGCCACAAGATTATAACTCCTAAGCATACATTCTTCTTCCCCTATTTCTCCCTTTTTCCTTTTTTACTTAGGTGGAGTCTCTCCTTGGGTTGCCTTTTGATGCAATACCACTTGTGGTTTACACACTTGGCACTGATTACTCAGCACTTGAGAGAGACTCCCCTCTTTATTCTATTTTTCACTTTTTTCTATTTATCACAAAAAAATTTTCTTAAAGGAGAAGAAGAATGCTTATGTCCTAAGGAAGAGAGGAATGTTCCTAGGCCTAGGGTGGCCTCCCCCAAACTTCAACTACTCATTGTCCCCAATGAGTGTTTGAGGTTGCACACCCCCAAACTTGTCCTAGAAGCATCTAGTCTACAGTAAAACAAAGAGAATCTAAAAATCCTAGGCATAGGCAAAACATTCTAAAAGCAATTATTTCAACAGCAGAAAATTTGAACATAACAGACAGTTTTAAGGACTTACGGTTTATGCATGCTGAGCACTATTCAGAGGCGAATGTAAACTATCAAAGCGTGTCCTATGACACTCATCCAGCATGCTTGAAGATCAGCTATATAAGGTAGTCATGCTAGCAGCAACAGATAGAATATAACAGATCACAGCCTAACTAAACAGACAGGCCAAAACATGCAATCAGTCACAAAAATTGCGGGAACCGCAATTATTTCGCAATCCAATCCGGGCAGATTTAACATTGATTCAGGCCCCTAGCATGCTTTTTCCTGTTACTCATGCATCCTAAAAATAAAACTAAACTATCCTACTTATTCAGCTGACATCAGACTAGACTAAGCAAAAGAAAAAACATAAAACTAAACATTAAAAACAGATCAAAAGTTGAACACAAAACAGCATAATGCACATGATCCTATCAGAAAGCAGAAAAATTGTTTTTTTTTTCTAAGGGAACAGCAATACTCCCTTTAGTGCACTTCAAACCAGCACTCAATTCTCGTCATCCTCATCTGGTTGCCTTGGTCGTGGGGGCACCCATGGAGTTAGGAGATTGGTAGGGAAGTCCGGGAAGATGCACCCCAGCTGGTCTGCAACTTCCTTATCCCTTGCCTGCGCATAGTTGGCCCATTGAGCCATTCTCCTCTGCATGTCCATCAAGCAGGCCATGGATAGGGACTGTTCAGCAGCCAACCTATCCAATTCAAACTCCATATTCCCCTTTCTTCTCAGCCTCAGGTTAGCAGGCAGCTCCAAATGGCCTGTGTACGGCATCTGCTGCTCCAAACGCTCGGTGGGGACTCCTGCAAGTAAACACAATTTTGTTATTGTGTTGGGGAAAAATAATGGCCCCTTACCTTTTCTGGCGCATTCAGCAATGGCAGCTGACATGATCTCCCCTACATTGACCGTGAGACCGCGCATGATGGCATAAACCAGCAGTGATCTACTCTGGTTGATTGTTGTCTCGTGGGTCACAGGGGACAACTTCCTCCTCACAAAGGCAAACCAAACAGCTGCCTTTGCTGTCAGATTGGCACTCATTAAGGTGTGCCTCCCATTGCGTGAGACAGTCCACGCTGCTTCAGGCTGGCCAATTGTGCGAATGGCCTCTTCCAGCACTGCCTCAGTCGGCTCATCAACTATCCGTGCATAATCTGTGTGCGTTTGGCCCTTGAGACCAAAGGCTTCATTGATGGCCTTGGCTGAGAAATCAACTTCCACCCCTCTGACCACAGATAGGCCATCCTCAGGGCTGAGCACATTGGCGTAGAAATCGTACACCATGCTCGTGTAGGCTGGATTAGGCGGTCTGCAGAATTCCTCCCAGCCGTGGTTGATCACTCCTGCGCGCAAGAACTGCGGCAGGTCAGCGAGGCGGTCGAGGAAACCTTTCTCGTGCAACAGGTCCCTCTTCCTTAGCTCAGCACCCCTAGATTCAGCGTCAGACGAGACATACCTCACTGACTGAGGTTCGTCTTCAGGGTAGAGTTTAGCCTTCCCCTTATCTGCTGGTTTGGATGATGCAGCAGCCTCCACCTTGAGGCGTTTGAGCGAAGGCTCAGCACTCTCCTTGTCCGTCGATGGCACCTCCTTGGCCTTTTTCTTCAACTTTTTGGCCTTAACAATCTTGGCCTTCTTCTTCTTCTTGAGCCTGGGCTTGATATTGATCTGCTGGAGGCATGCCCCCAACGTTTCTTCCATAGAATCGTCCTGCTGTGCAGGCTCGGCAGGGCTATCTTCCCTCATAGAAGAAAAGACTTCGTCTTCCCCAGCATCTCCACTGCCTTGCGTGGACTCTTGATAATCCCCATAAGGGAATTCAGGATCAGGCCGTGGATAATTGTGCTCTGCTGATGGTGTCTGCGCAGAACTCAGTGGCGAAGATGGCAGCTCAGGACTCTGCGCTGCTGCAGGTGTCGGATCAGAACTCTGAGGTGCTGGAGACAACACGGGGCTCTGTGCAGGCGGTGACGACTCTGCGCTTGGCACTGGTTCAGATGGGAGAGGGCTGTGCGCAGGTGAGGCAGACGGTGACGATCCTTCTTTGGCTGACTCGTGGGATGCACGATCAGGTTCTTGACTCTCCACAGAGGGAGTCTTTGCTGTGCTTGGTTCGGCGGCCGTCTTGACACTCCACCGGCGTTTCTTGGGCGTGCCCACTGGCTCAGATGGTCCAGCAGGGATCTCAGTGACCACCCTCCACTTCTTCCTACGAATAGGAAGCTTGGGAAGAGGACCGGTGCGAACGGCACCATCGTCTGCAAGGGCGAGAAGCGCTTCCCTCGCAGCCGCTTCAGCTGCGTCATCAGCCTTCTTCTTGGCTGCGGATCTTTCAGCACGTGTGAACACCATTGCTAAGTCTTGAAGATCTTGAGAGAAGAATCAAAGATGGAGAGAATCGCTGAATTCTTGGAGAGCAAAGAGAGAGATAATCGTAACATTCGAGCGCCTTCCAACGGATATAAAAGCAACGGATAAAATCCCAACGGCTCTTTTTGCGGATCCAGCAATTTTAGCGCAATTCCAGGGATATTATTTCATTGAAATCTCCAACTTTGCCCGTCCGTATCTTTTATTTGGCTCAACCGTTTCTTGATTTTTAAAGTGGGATTTACTCTCCTTGATCCCCTCTTTCGAATCCTTGCAAAAACAAACAAAACAAACATTGAATACGCAATTAAAATTACACCACAAATCATACAAATGATAACCGGAAAAACAGAAAAAAATAAACTAAGGCATTGGCCTTGACTAAACGAGCACAGTAACCACTCGTTCTCTCTCGTTCTCTTTGTCATGCTTCAGTCAAGAGGAAGGCCGAGAGAGTCTTCACATCTCCTTCCTCATAGTAGTGCTTCAACCTAGCACCATTGACCATAAATGGCTGACCCTGCTGCAAGTTCTTTATCTCTATTGCACCATGAACAAAGACATTAGTAATAACAAATGGACCTGACCATCTAGACTTTAGTTTGCCTGGAAATATCTTTAAACGTGAGTTAAATAATAGGACAAGTTGGCCTTTCCTAAAGTCTTTGATCCTAAGTCTACTGTCGTGCCATATTTTGGTCTTTTCTTTATACATTTTGGCATTCTCATAGGCCATATGCCTAAGCTCATCAAGTTCATGTAGCTGCAACGATCTCAATGTCCCCGCATCCTTTACACAGAAATTTAATTCCTTCATGGCCCAAAATGCTTTGTTTTCTAACTCGAGTGGCAAGTGGCAAGCCTTGCCATACACCAACCTATAGGGAGACATGCCTAGGGGTGTCTTATATGCTGTTCTATAAGCCCAAAGTGCATCCTCAAGCTTAAATGACCAGTCTTTCCTATTAGGTTTGACTACCTTTTCTAGGATGTTCTTTATCTCCCTATTGGAAATTTCAGCTTGGCCATTCGAGTGTGGGTGATAGGGAGTAGCGACCGTATGTCTAATGTTATATTTAGCCAATACTTTCTCCATAGCCTTATTAATGAAATGTGACCCCTCATCACTAATGATAGCACGAGGAGTCCCAAATCTAGTGAAAATGTGCCTATGCAAGAAGCTAGTGACTGTTTTAGCATCATTATTAGGACATGCTTTGGCTTCTACCCACTTGGACACGTAGTCTACTGCTACTAAAATGTAAAGGTTACCTGATGATGGAGGGAATGGTCCCATGAAATCAATGCCCCACACATCAAAGAGCTCCAACTCTAAGATGTAGGTGAGGGGCATCTCATCCTTGCGACTGAGGTTACCTGTCCTTTGGCATTCGTCACAGCTGTGGGCATAATTGTGGGCATCCTTGAAGATTGTTGGCCAATAGTAGCCACTCTGAAATACCTTCGCAGCTGTCCTTTGACCACCAAAGTGTCCACCGTAAGGAGATGAGTGACAGTGCTGTAGCACAGACTTCGCTTCAGCAGCTGAAACACACTTCCTTAGTAAGCCATCAGCACAGGTTCTGTAAAGTGTGGGGTCATCCCAGATGAATTTCCTTGCTTCATGAAGGAACCTCTTCTTCTCTTGTCCTCCCTTGAACACTGGTAATACCTGTGATGCACGGAAGTTAGCAATGTCAGCAAACCAAGGTTCCTCATCGTTATCACGATGAGCCAAAGCAAAGACATGTTCATCTATAAAAGCATCAGAAATTGCGGTCTCCGCAATTTTTTCGCAATTGTGCTGCAATCGAGACAGGTGATCTGCAACCACATTTTCACAACCTTTCTTGTCCCGAATGTCCAAATCAAATTCCTGCAGCAATAACACCCATCTAATCAATCTAGGCTTAGCATCAGCCTTCCTCATAAGATATTTTAAAGCAGAATGGTCAGTGTATACAATGGTCCTAGTGCCTACAATATAGTTTCTGAATTTTTCACAAGCAAATACTACAGCAAGCATTTCTTTCTCTGTAGTTGTATAATTACATTGAGCCTCATTCAAGGTCTTACTAGCATAATAGACAGGGTGTGTCAGCTTGTCAATCTTTTGTCCTAACATGACTCCTACAGCATAGTCACTGGCATCACATAGCATCTCAAATGGGAGATCCCAATTTGGTCCGACTATGATAGGTGCTGTGACTAGTGCTTCCTTAAGGGTTTTCCAAGCTACTACACATTCTTTAGAGAAGATAAATGGTCTATTTAGCTCGAGAAGCTCGCACAGAGGCTTGGCTATCTTAGAAAAGTCCTTAATGAACCTTCTGTAGAAGCCAGCGTGCCCTAAGAAGCTTCTAATGGCTTTGACATTCTGGGGCTCTACCAATTTCTCTATGATCTCTATTTTTGCCCTATCCACTTCTACACCTGCCCTTGACACTCTGTGTCCTAAGACAATCCCTTCATCTACCATAAAATGGCACTTTTCCCAATTTAGGACTAGGTTGGTCTCTTCACACCTAGCCAGGACTTGTCCTAAGTTTTCTAGACAGGTTTTAAATGAATCCCCAAAGACTGAGAAGTCATCCATGAATATTTCTATCATGGACTCATCCAACTCAGAGAAGATTGCCATCATGCACCTTTGGAAAGTTGCCGGTGCATTGCATAAGCCAAAAGGCATTCTGCGGAAGGCAAACGTTCCAAAAGGGCAAGTGAAGGTGGTCTTCTCTTGATCCTTAGGGTCTATAGTAATTTGATTATAGCCTGAATAGCCATCTAAGAAACAATAGTAGGCTCTACCAGCTATTCTGTCTAGCATCTGGTCAATAAACGGTATAGGGAAATGGTCTTTTTTAGTTTCTTTATTTAATTTTCTGTAATCCATACATACCCTCCACCCTGTGACAGTCCTTGTTGGAATTAGTTCGTTATTCTCATTGACTACCACAGTTATTCCCCCCTTTTTAGGTACACATTGGATGGGGCTCACCCACTGGCTACTAGCTATGGGGAAAATTACTCCTGCATCTAACCACTTGATTATTTCCTTCTTCACTACCTCTTTCATAGAGGGGTTCAACCTACGCTGGTGATCTACCCTAGGTGTGTGCTCTTCCTCTAGTATAATTTTGTGCATGCAATAAGAAGGGCTAATGCCTCGAATATCAGCAATCGTCCATGCTATAGCCTTCCTATGTTGCTTAAGCAGTAAAATTAAATCAACCTCATGCTGTTCACTTAGTTTAGAAGAAATAATTACAGGCAGCGTATCATTATCTCCTAAATATGCATATTTGAGGTGAGTAGGTAGTGGTTTCAGTTCTAACACAGGTGGATGCTCAATGGAGGGTTTTAACGGATTTATAGTTCTATCAGTTAAATCTATATTCATACATACATGTTGAGGTTTATCTACAGGCATATTCATTATGTCAGATACATTTAAGTCAGCTACATCTACTTGTACATATTCGCTAGCATGCTTGGTTAACAATACATGCTCTAATTGTTCTTCCATTAATGAGTCAACAACATCCATGCTAGCACAGGATTCAAGGTCAGAGGGATACCTTAAAGCTTTATAAACACTAAATTTTACCTCTTCATCATGAACCCTCATAGTTAACTCACCTTTTTGAACATCTATTAGTGCCCTACCTGTGGCTAGAAATGGTCTACCTAGCAGGATGGGGACCTCCTTGTCTGCCTCATAGTCCAGGACAATGAAATCTGCAAGGAAAATGAATTTGTCAACTTTAACTAGAATATCCTCGATCTTACCTTCTGGATATGCGATGGATCTGTCTGCTAGTTGTAAAGTGACTGTGGTTGGACGTGCTTCACCCATTCCCAACTGGCGGAATAGGGACAGGGGCATGAGGTTTATGCTGGCGCCCAGGTCACAAAGCGCTCTGCCCACGTGCTTCCCTCCAAGTTCTACAGGTAAGGTGAAGGAACCAGGATCCTTCTCCTTCTTGGGCAGTTTGTTCTGGAGGATGGCACTGCACTCCTCGGTGAGGTTCACTGTTTCAAACTCACCAATTATTTTCTTGTTAGTAATAATGTCCTTCAAAAACTTTACATATGAAGGCATAGACTGTAAAACCTCTACAAAAGGAATGTTAACATGCACTTGCTTAAGTATTTCTAAAAATTTATTAAAATGAACTTCCTGTTCCTGCTTCTTTTTAAGCCTTCGGGGGTATGGAGGTGGTGGCACATATGCAGGCACGTCAGGACGCCTTAAGATAGGTGGAGGCCTTGGAATTTCTTCTACGTCCTCAACAATTGGCTCTAGCCTGGCTCCTGATGTGCTAGTTGGTGGTGGACCTTGGCTTGGCAGAGACTCCAGTGGAGCACTAGACTCAGTGTTCTCTACTCTCTTTGGTGTGTCCTTTGTGTTGTTCACCAAGGGTCTACCACTTCTAAGTTCAATTGCTTGAACTTGTTCTTTGCCATCTCTCCTTGGTACCTCGGTATCAGCAGGGAGTCTACCTTGGGGCCTACTTTTAAGTTCATTGGCTAATTGGCCTATTTGGTTCTCTAGGCTCCTAAGAGTAGCTTGCTGGCTCTGAAGAGTAGCATCATTCTTAGCTATATATTCCTTGAGTAGGTTTTCTACAGAAGATCCTACAGGTTGATTGTATGGTTTTTGGTACATTGATTGGTTATGTTGGGGAGTGAAACCAGGTGTTCCACTCGGCCTTGGTTGGTTAGAATTTTGGTTAGCGTTTTGTTGGCCACCCCATGACAGGTTAGGGTGGTTTCTCCAACCAGGGTTATAGGTGTTGGAGTAGGGGTTATTCCTAGGCTGCTGCTGGCTTCCAACATAGCAGACTGAAGATGGATTCCCAGGGCAGTATTCATATGGGTGCCCTTCCCCACAGAATCCACAGATAGGTGCCTCGCCTTGATTTGGTTGGGTGCCCATTGACATAGCTGTGGCGGTATTGGCACTGGTTTGGAGATTGGCCTGAGCCATTTGCTTAACTAGGTTGGTCAGGGCATTTATTTGGGTGCTCATGGCGCTTAGAGCATCCTTATCTTGAGCCCTAGTTGGCTCTACTGGATCGTCTGACCACCTACAGTGAGATGTTGAGATCTTCTCCAAGATCTCATAAGCTTCGTTGTAACTCTTGGACAACATGGAACCTCCAGCAGATGAATTTAAAACTTGTCTGGTGCTGGGGTTGCATCCTTTAAAGAACACTTCTATTTGGATACACCATGGAATGCCATGGTGTGGACATTTAATGAGAAGGTCTTTGAATCTTGTCCAAGCTTCGTGAAGAGACTCACTTGGAGCTTGTTTGAACTTTATGATATCATCACGAAAGGTAGAATTCCTATCAGGTGGGAAGTATTTGACTAGGAATTTTTCTGCTAAATCTGTCCAATTGCGGACAGATCCTGAGGGTAAAGAATTTAACCATGTTTTGGCTTTGTCCCTCAAAGAGTAAGGGAAAAGATATAGCCTCAGGGCTTCTTGGGAAACTCCAGGGATTAGGAAGGTGTCACTAACTCCTAAGAAGTTCCTAAGGTGGTTATGGGGGTCCTCATTTTCTATTCCAAAGAATTGCCCCACAGTGGACAACATTTGGAACATCACTGGCTTTAACTCGAATGAGTTGGCAGTGATTTCAGGACGGATTATGCTGGGGTTCAGCTCCCCAGGCATAGGTACTAAATATGAAAGGATGGCGCTATCCTTGTCATTCGCTATTTCAATGGGATTGCGAGTGACAGGCACCAGGTTTTGATTTACTCCAGCCATTTCTTCTTGAGGTAATTGCGGAGGAATTGTAGTCTCTGCAATGATTGGAGGTAAAAGGGTTTGTTTAAAGAGACGTTTCTTGGCTCTATTCCTAGCTCTAAGTAATCTCTTGGGCTCAGGGTTGAACTCTAGATCACTACTTGGAGTCTCATTCATAAACTACCCTAAATGGTACCTGAAAAAGAAATGAAGATGGATCAAATTCGATGGAAAATAATTTGATGTTGCAGACTTAACAAACTTCGTTTTCACTTTAAAATAAGTCCCCGGCAGCGGCGCCAAAAAACTTGTTGCGTGCTCAATGTGTAAAGATAATTATGCAAAAGTGTAGAGAGAGCACTTAGAACATGCAAGCATACATGGTCTCACAGCAAGTAGTAAGTATATTTCATTCGTTTTTTCCACAGAGACTCATTTTTAGCTATTCGCGAAGTGTGTTTGTTAAGAAAGATGGGATGAATTTGATGGGGTAAAGTTGGTTTTTAATTATCTACTTTTTGCTGAATGTATAAAGGGATATAACATAAACAAATGCAAGTTAAAACTAGACTTAAAAGACAAGAGATGGAATTAATAAACGAGAAAGAAAACAGCTAAACAGAATGAAAAATCTGGCAGAATTGCGAGGACCGCAATGTTTCCGCAATTAAACAGCAGTGAAAGTGTGTAAATGGGTGAATTAAGGGCTACTAATGACTATCCTATAGGCATTTTCTTACGATTCTCAAGCATTGGATCAACTCTCTATACATCAAACTCACTCTATCTCAAGTATCGTCCGATTCCATGCATTAGAGTCTTAAGTTTACTCGATCTCAAAGTAAGGACTTAAGCATCTTGTTTAAGCAGGAGTGTTTTGTTTGTACTAGGGAAACGCCTATTCCTAGGCCGTTTCCTGATTACCATGAAAGGCTAGCATGATTATATGACTCTGAACTCTTACTCCTTCCAGAGGTTAGGAGTTCTTTGGACAAAATGGATGGCCAATCGAAATTGCCCGTAGGATGAAGCTTACATACAATCAATGTTCGAGTGTTAATCTGCCTACTTGATTCACGTTTTTTAGCCTATAGTTCTGTCATTAGCATGCCCCTAAGTGACTTAGCTACTCATGGATATATAGAGAACAGAAATGGTAGATAAGATAGACATGCTTAGAAGGGAAATGTGCTAAAAACAGTAAGCAAAACCCGTAGCAGAAGATGGGAAATGAGAAATGCAGAAATGAACTTTGATTACTGGAATTGTTGTTGAACAGATAGAAGCTGTAACGTGAATAGCAACAAGACAGAAAGCAACGAAATAACTAATCTAGCTACTTAGGAAAAGAACAGTACGAAGCAGAATGTAAAACAGAAGAGAAAGACAGAAAACTTGTAAAATAGTGCTTGAAGCCTCGTCGCAATCGCGTCGAATGAAGGATCAAGAAGGACAGCCTTGCGTGGATGAATCCAATCGGGAGAGAAGAAGAATCTACTCTCCTTCCTATCAGATTATCGACTCCAGCAGCTGAGCTTCGCAAAACCAACAGACGGCAAGGGAAAAACAGTGGAAATGATGGACTGCTAGACGACTTCACGCTTTCGGATGATGATCAAACCTCCGACTTTGGCCCCCTTTTATAGTTGTTTGCAGGTGCGTTTGGGCCAAGGAGAACCATCAATCTTCAACGTCGTATATCAGAATGGATGGAGGAGAAAGAACGAATCCCTGAAAATACGGAAATTAACAGAAAAAGATCAGTCAACTTACGGTTTTCACTTGAATAATTGCGGTCACCGCAATGATTTCGCAATTCATTCGCAATGTTTATTTTTTCATTCTTTTCCTTCGGTTTTCAACCCTTTTTCTACCTATTGTGCATAAGTCCTAAATTAACTACCTTCTTCTAATTCTCATATTAAAGCATAGGTTTAGGCTAAATGCTAACAAAAACACCTAAATGTGTACATCTTCTTAAGCTAAATGGGTCCTAAATAAGTCACTTTCAGAGACTTAACAGTCCGCAATGTGCTGAATTACAGGTGGCTGTTTAAAAAGGCGTTTCTTGGTTTTGTTTCTGGCCCTTAAAAGTCTTTCAGGCTCAGGATTGAATTCTAGGTTGAGATTTGGAAACTCATTCATAAACTAGCTTGATAGTACTTGTAAAGGAAATGCAAAAAGATTAGCTCCAATAAATATTAACTTTTTCTAAAATAACACAATTCGTGTTTACTAAACAACATATCCGGCAGCGGCGCCAAAAACTTGTTGCGTGCTCAGTGTGTAAATAAAATGTAATGCGAAGAGCACTCAGAACATGCAAGCATACATGGTCTGCAGCAAGGGATAAGTATTTTTTAATTCGTTTTCCCACTGAGATTGAGTTTAGTTACTAACGAAGTGAGGTGTTAAATTAGAGAGGGTCACTTAAATTGGGTGGATTTGAGGTTGATGTACCGAAATAACAAAGAATGCAAGAAAGATGCAAGCATAAACGAAACCAAGTAAAGAGATTAAGCTTTTATGTGGAGAAGAAAGAATTGCGGATCTAGCAATGTAAAAGACTGGAAAAATGGCTAAGGCAAAAACAGAACTATAGAATTTCAAATTCTTTTTATTTTTCTTTTCTCTCATACTGTTGCACGACGTTATCCGAGCTAGCAAGGAGAACCTAAAGAACCTACAGATCATGAGCTCCAACGATACGAGAATATCCGGTCAAAACTCTTTTAACCGAATCAATCAACATTCGTTAACCCCCGGAGACTTCACTAAAGTCCAAGGGTTGCATTCTCCTCACTGTAGATATATTATGTCCTCTGATATAACCATCATTGGCAAGTCGACCCTTCACAGGTTGTTCGTAATCGCAGCTGGGTCATTTAAACCGTTTAACCCCTGCATTACGTCTTGTTCCTTAAGTACCACTGACACCTCTAATGAACAATAGATCTGTGGTCCAACCAACAAATCAGTTAACCCTCCCATCACATGGGAGTGTGAGCGCTCATTGTTCAAGCCCCGAAGTCAGCTATTAAGGGAACAACCTATCTACTAACCCTGAAGAGCGGGTTAGGAGTGAACTCCAATCTTGCTGTACTATGTCCCCAGCTACCTATTCGACTTTATCCCCAAGATGGTACGCTTATTGAGTCGGCGCTTATGGGCCACTCTCACTCGTGCAAGTCAAAGGATACTATCGAATAAGCAGGAGTTCATAGCGAGCTCAGGATTGAGATCGAGTTACCTAGGCCATCAATATGTATAAGTCGGTCTCATTAGTAAACGGAGTTATAAAGAGAGAGCGACTTAATACGCGGTTCGGTCTTATGTAAACTTTTTACACAGAACGCCCTCACTTCTCACATCTCCATGTGGAACGATTCGGATCACATCGTCCTGTACAATACAAAGTGAGCCACATTCAATAGTGTTACCAGGGTAAGGTACCCATCCTTATCCGTATACTATAGACCGTTTTGACTGACTACTTGAGCCTGATCCACAATCATGTCATACATGAGGCTCAAGTACTCATATTCAGCCAAGGGTGTTGGTCATTGGAATAGGTTAACGTAAACGAGTTTCACTTTATTCCAGTAAATTCTTTTACTGAATAAAACTAATAACTCTTTATTCTAAATAGATTATTTAGAAACATAACAGTTTACAAACCACGAGTTTTAGGACATAAAACCCAACAGTCTGGCGACGAGAAGGAGGATGAGTTGGAAGGTGGAGCTGAGACTTCTTCAAAATGGATCTCCCCAGAAGATTTTTTCGCATCTATCAGCGATGAAGAAGATCTCAGAGAATTTTACAAGGTAAGTATATCTCCACCTGTAGATTTTGACTTAGAGCATGAATTTTGTATTGAAAATTTATTTGAAGAATCATGCATGGATGAGCTTGAGCATATTTCTGATGTTGAAGATGTTTTTGGAAATCTTTTCACTGATGAGTTAGAATGAACTTGTGCTGAAAATGTTGTATTGATATATGAGGATGTGGCAATTGTGCCTCTAGAGAATTTATCTCCTTCTGCTTTATCTTGTGATAATACATGTATTGTTGGAGATTCATCTAGCATGCCCCCTTCCATCTGTGCATCTGTGAATGTTGGTCTTTTGGAGAATTTTTATCTGATTCCTTCCCATGTCTAGTCTTTATTTTCTGTTCAGTTATTTGAGTCTTTTAATTCTGTTGAGTTAGTTGAGTCAGTTGAGTCAATTGAGTCTGCTTTTATTTTGTTTGAGTTTGTTGAGTCTTTTTTTCCATATATCAAAAAAATCAAAAAAATAACAACTTTCTCTGGCTGCCACGAGAAGTCGAAGAGCTTGCTTCTCTTAACAGGTTTTATAGATTCAAGAAAGAAGGGGCCAAAGCAGTACGAGAATTTCTACGTATCCTGACAAAGTGGAGGACACGTCGAGCATAACGATGTTAAAAATTTGCGCTTCTTGGGAGGCAACCCCTGAGTTTTCAATTTCCTGTTTTTACTTTTAGTTTTTATTTTCCTAGCTTAGCTTTTTCTTGCTTTCTTTTGTAGGGGTTTGTAGCCTAAGCAACGAGATATTCGGGCAAGGACTGCGCTGCTCCATCCACCAACCAAGCAAAATTCTGGGGAGGTTTTCTGTTCCCTTAAATTTTGTAGCTTAAACTTCTTGGTCTGAAGTGTTAATACATAGAGGACTATGTATCCTTTTAGGTTGGGGGTGGAGATGGTTGTTGGATTTCATGTGCAGTTGTTGAGCAGGAGTAAATTTTGAATTTGAAGTGCTTTGGACTCTGTTTGCATGCTTTTATGATTATGATGATCTAGGAAATGTTTTTAGAATCTTCGTATTTGCATGTCTAGATGAGCATGAAGTTGTTTGCACTGATTGAGGTCCATTTCAAAAATTTTAAAAAAAAATTGTTGCTCCCTTGCATCTATCGAGCACTTAGCAACATTTCTTAGACTTTGTAGGCTTAGATTGACTGTTTGCACATGAATTCTTGTTGTCACCCCAAAAGGCACCCCTAGGGAAGCTTGTTGCATGAGAGTTTGTAATAGGTTAATCGAGTTAGCAAACCTAATTAGCCTAAAAAAAAAAAAGTAAAAGCATGTTGTTGTGAAAAATCCTCCCGAGGCGCTCCTCCTTCTTAAGTGCGCACTAAAGAAGTGAGCGTTAGTCCTTAAAAATGTGAAGTTTAAGGCCTAAGCTTGACATGTTAGGCTTCTCGGAGAAGAAAAAAAAAAGTGAAAGGTTCAAAGAACCAAAAAGAAGGGTACAAAGTACTAAAAAGAAAAAGAAATAGAAAATGTTTTAAGCCTCTTAATTTGTTACTCTCTCTGATGTGAAAAGCTATAGATTGTTCTTAAATGCTAGAAGTAGGGGGAAAACGAGATGAAATGTAGCATGTTTTTTTTTCGAGCTTGTATTGTTTAGGAGAAGTTGTCTATCACACACACACGTTTGGGAGTAATAGTTAATTTTTTATTTGTTCGTTGATTAAGTGCATGCAATCGATTGCTTTCTTGGTTGTGTAAATGCTTTGATTCTTAAGGCATCGAGATTTGATTAGAAGCGTGCATGTTTAGTCCTTAGAGTCGAATTTGAAGTTTACCTTGCTCGATGACTAGCAAGATTTAGGTTGGGGGTATTTTGATAGCACTAAAAAAGTGCTAATATTTATATCCTAAGTCTTGAGAATTATAGTAATTATTTGTTCTTAATTGATGTATTTTGTATCATTTAATCGCTAAGGGGTAAATTGGGCATTTGCGTTAATTAAGAGCTTAAAAGAGTATTTTAGAACATTTTATTAATTAGTCATTTTGAGTAATTGTACTACATTAATTACATAATCTAATGTTATTTCAAAATTAATTGGTGGCTTAATGGTGTTTGCCTTGCCGGGATTAGAGAAGACAATGTTTAAATCTTGGTAGAGACATGAATTTCTTTATTTTTGTAAAAGGTCAACGGTGAACACTCTGAAGCCCAACGCCCAGACGTGCGCGGCCCACAGCCCAGATTTCATTTTTCCAGCTTTTTAACCATTTTAGACCTAATTTTGGCCGCAATTTTCATCTAGAGAGAGAAATTCGATATTTTTCATCTAGCCTCGGGTTTGGTGAGTTTTTCACTAATTTCCACAATTTTGGGGTAATTTTGGATCGATTTTCATCACGTTTGGCTAAGGTAAGTGCTCTAATTTGAATTTAGGGATTATCTTGATGCTTAGTGAGGGTTTGTATGAATTTTCCAGCTTGTAATTGATGATTTCTTGCATGTTCTTCCTTTATTTGAATCCCAATAGCATGTGTGACTGATTAAGAGTGACACCCGAGTCCTTATGCATGTTTTACCGTTAACGATTAGGACGTATAATTGCCTCAATCGCTAGCTAACAAGGGTCTAAGTGTGACTAATTAATTATAGCCTAAGTGACAGTTGGGGGATTTGAATTAATTAATGTTTGCACGATAGACTTAGGGAAAGAAGAGAAATCGAGTCAATTGGTCGAGTTCTCGATCAATTGGTTCGTCGCGATATTACCCGTTACTGTTCTTTGATTTGTTTAAGCGTAGCTAACTTTGATTAGTTAAGGAGCATGTTTAATTAGAATTGACGCCTCTAATTAATTCATTGGGATGTTTGCTACGAAAACGAGCAAACATTTCGCGTGCATGAGATGAAATTACTAAGCATGATTAGAATCCTTATGATCTAAGCGCATCAAGAAAATCTCGATCCCTCGAATTAGGAGCACGTGTTACATTTATTTGTTTTACATTCTTTATTTTTCCATTAGTTATTTTACTGTTTTAGTTTAATTCCCCGTTAGCATTTCTCCCTTTATTTTACTGTTTTATTTTGAGTAATTTAAAAGACAAATAGAAATTAGTTAAGAGAGATTGATTTAGGTTCCCTGTGGTTCGACACCCGTTACCACTAGCTGCAAAGCTTAGTAGTTTCGGTATTTATAAATATTATTTTCGCGGGCTTCGACAACCCGATAAATTGTAGGATATTAAAAAATTCTACTACCAATAATGAAGTTATCATTAGCAAAAGAGGTGTACAGATTTGTTCTACTAAACTTGAGAACAACTTATATGTATTAAGACCGACTGAGGCTAAAGCTATTTTGAACACCGAGATGTTTAAAACAGTTGAAACTCAAACCAAAAGGCAGAAGCTTTCTCCAAGTACCTATCTTTGGCACTTGAGGCTAGGCCACATTAATCTCAATAGGATTGGGAGGTTGGTTAAGAGCGGTCTCCTAAATCGTTTAGAGGACAACTCTTTACCGCCATGTGAGTCATGTCTTGAGGGCAAGATGACTAAACGACCTTTTACTGGAAAAGGTTATAGGTCAAAAGAACCTCTAGAAATCGTGCATTCGGATCTTTGCGGTTCTTTGAATGTCAAAGCACGAGGAGGGTATGAATATTTTGTCACCTTCATTGACGATTATTCTAGGTACGACTATCCTTACCTAATGCATCATAAGTTCGATACTCTTGAAAAGTTCATTGAGTATAAGGCAGAGGTTGAGAAATCATTAGGTAAATCGATAAAAACACTCTGATGTGATAGAGGTGGAGAGTATATGTGTTACGTCTCCAAAAGTGACTATTTTAGGGACTTATTTGCTATAGAAAGATGTACACTCTTAAGCGTTCTTGGTAGAATTTAGCCTAAACTTGTGCTTATATATGAGAATTTGTAGAATGAAGCTAAATTAGGACTTATGTGTAAAAGGAAGGAAAAAGAACCAAAAACAAAGCTAAAGAGTTGAAATTTCTATATTGCTGGAACATTGCGAAAACATTGCTGTCTCAGCAATGTTTTAAGTGAAAGTTGTTAAGTTGTCTAACTGATTTCCATTTTGTTACGATCTTTCAGCCGCTCGTTTTTTCTCCTGCTGCCACGTAGAAGAACGTCGTTCAGAATGGATGGTTTTCCTTGGCTGAAGACTACCTGCATAACACTAAAAAAGGAGGTCAAGGTGGATGGACAAACATAAGCTGGAAGCGTAGAATTCTCATTTCAACGCAGTCTTTTCTCCCTGTTTTCTCTTCCGGTTGTTGGCGTGAAGGACTCAGCTGTTGGAGTCGATAATCTGAGAGGAAGAAGAGAAGATTTCTCTTCTCTTCTGATTGGATTCATCCAAACAAGGCTCTCCTTCTCCCTTCATCCGAGGCGCTTGCGGCGAGGGTTCACGCACACGTTTACTGCATTCTGCCATTTGTTTGTTCTCTGTTTTCGCTACTGCTTTCTGTTATTTGTTTAAGTTTTCTACTTTAGTTCATTTCGTCTCTTTCTGTTCAGTTTTCATCAGTTTAGAGTTGTTGCTTTGTAAGTTTTGGAACCTTGGTAAATCGAAGAAGTGTTTTGATTAGTTCACGAATTCCTTGTTGCTTTTATCGTTTCTGTTTTCTTTTATTTCCACTTCGTTACTGCTAAACATGTCTACACCATCTACTCTTTCCATCCCATCTTCATTCATGAGTAACTAAACCACATAAGGGTAAGCTAATGACAAGTTTATAGGTAGAAATACGTAAATCAAGCATGTAGGTTAGATTCAAATGCATTGAATGTATGTGTGCTTCATCCCACGGGCAATTTCGATTGGCCATCCATTTTGTCCAAAGAACTCCTAACCTCTGGAAGGAGTAAGAGTTCAGAGTCGTACATTCATGCTAGCCTTTCATGGTAGCCAGAAAACGACCTAGGAATAGGCGGTTTCCTAGTACAAATCATTAACTTGCTTATATAAATAGATGCTTAAGCCTTACTTGGACATGAGTAAACTAAAGGATCTAATGCATGAAATCGAGAGATACATGAGAATGAGTTAATTTGATGCATGATGAGTTGACCTACTGCTGAAGAATCGTATGAAAAAGCCTATAGAGGAGTCGTTAGTAGCCCTTGTTTCCACACTTTACCCTTAAATCGCTGTTAGTAACATTGCTAGAAAATTGCTGTCTGCGCAATTTTCTTAGTTCAAATTTTTGCCTTAGCCATTTTCTTAGTTTTCTGTTTTGCGATTTTATGGCTAGATAATTGCTTCCTCCGCAATTCTTTTTCTTCTACATTCAAGTTAACCTCGTTACTTTTCCTTGTTTATACGTTCATATCTTGTACGTTCCTTAATAGTTAGGCACTTTAAACCCAAATCTACCCCATTCAACCATCCTTTCTAATTTAACATCTCACTTCGCTAGTAGCTAAGAATAAATCTCTATGGGAAATCGAATGAAAAAATATTTATCACTTGCTACAAGACCATGTATGCTTGCATGTTCTGAGTGCTCTCCCATTGCATCTTTATTTTAAACATTGAGCACGCAACAATATGGATACTAGATTTCAGGACTATATGATAGAACATGGAATAGTATCTCAACTCCCAGCGCCCAAAACACCGCAGTAGAACGGTGTGTCCGAAAGGACAAATAGAACCTTGTTAGACATGGTTCGCTCTATGATGAGCTATGTTAAACTGCCTTATTCGTTTTAGGGATATGCATTACAGACTACTGTATATATTTTGAATGTTGTTTCCTCTAAGAGTGTTTCTGAAAACCTTTAGAGCTCTGGAATGGGCATAAAGTTAGTTTACGTCACTTCAGAATTTGGGGGTGTCCGACACATGTGCTGGCATCCAATCCAAATAAATTGGAACATCGTTCAAAATTGTGCCTATTTGTAGGCTATCCCAAAGAAACGAGCGGTGGTCTCTTTTACGATCCTAGAGAGGACAAGGTGTTAGTATCGACTAATGCCACGTTCTTAGAGGAAGACCGCATGAGAGATCATCAGCCTTCGAGCAAAATAGTTTTGTCTGAACTTTCCAGGAAAGCTACAGACGAATCAACAAGAGTTGTTGATCAGGCTGGTCTTTCTCAAGAGTTGAGAAAGCCTCGACGCAGTGGGAGGGATGTGAGACAGCCCGACCGCTACATCGGCTTGTCTGAGACTCAAGTCGTCATACCTGATGATGGCGTTGAGGATCCATTGACCTTTAAACATGCAATGACTGATGTAGACAAGGATCAGTGGCTCAAAGCCATGGACCTCGAAATGGAGTCTATGTACTTCAATTCGGGCAGGGATCTTGTAGATCAACCAGATGGTGAAAGACCCATCAGTTGCAAGTGGATCTATAAGAGGAAACATGATTAGGCTGGTAAGGTGCAAACCTTTAAAGCTCGGCTTGTGGCAAAGGGTTATACCCAGCGAGATGGGGTGGACTATGAAGAAACATTTTCTCCTGTTGCCATGCTAAAGTCGATTAGAAT
The DNA here is from genome assembly GCA_028017165.1 of Herpetospermum pedunculosum. Classification (NCBI taxonomy): domain Eukaryota; kingdom Viridiplantae; phylum Streptophyta; class Magnoliopsida; order Cucurbitales; family Cucurbitaceae; genus Herpetospermum; species Herpetospermum pedunculosum. The sequence goes on along the minus strand of JAPQWQ010000186.1, from coordinate 8,211,547 downwards.
ACTCTTGTCCATTGGCACATTTTATGATTATGAATTCTGGCAAATGGATGTCAAGACTGCTTTTCTGAATGGAAATCTTGAAGAGAGTATCTATATGGTCCAACCAGAGGGGTTCATAATTCAGGGTCAAGAGCAAAACGTTTGCAAGCTGAGTCCATCCATTTATGGGTTGAAACATGCATCTAGATCCTGGAATATAAGGTTTGATACGGTGATCAAATCTTATGGCTTTGAACAGAATATTGACGAGCCTTGTGTATACAAGAAGATTGTCAATACACTGGTAGTTTTCTTAGTCTTGTATGTAGACGACATACTACTAGTTGGGCATGATGTAGGGGTTCTCACTGACGTAAAAATCTGGCTAGCAACCGAATTCCAAATGAAAGATTTGGGAGAGGCTCAGTTTGTTCTTGGGATTCAGATTGTAAGGAATCGCAAGAACAAAACGCTAGCACTATCTCAGACATCTTATATAGATAAAGTGTTATCTAGATATTCAATGCAGAATTCCAAGAAAGGTTCGTTGCCGTTTAGGCATGAAATTCATTTGTCTAAGGAACAGTCTCCTAAGACACTTCAAGAAGTTGAGGACATGAGACGTATTCCGTATGCATCTGCAGTTGGCAGTCTGATGTATGTTATGTTATGCACTAGACCTGACATCTGCTTTGCAGTCGGAATTGTCAGTAGGTACCAGTCTAATTCAGGATGTGATCACTGGACCGCCGTTAAACATATCCTCAAGTATCTTAGGATAACGAGGAACTATATGCTTGTGTATGACGCTAAGAATATGATCCTAGCAGGATACACTGACTCTGATTTCCAGACTGATATAGATTCTAGGAAATCAACATCAGGATCAGTGTTCACTCTTAAAGGAGGAGTGATAGTATGAAGGAGTATCAAGCAAGGTTGTATTGCTGACAACACCATGGAGGTTGAGTACGTCGCAACTTGTGAAGCAGCGAAGGAAGCAGTATGGCTAAGGAAGTTCTTGACTGATTTGGAAGTTGTTCCAAATATGAGTTTGCTCATCACACTTTATTGTGATAACAGTGGTGCTGTGGCAAATTCTAGAGAACCTCGTAGCCATAAGAACGGGAAGCACATCGAGTGCAAGTATCACCTTATCAGGGAGATAGTGCAACGAGGAGATGTGATCGTCACACAGATCGCCTCGGAGCACAACGTTGCTGATCCGTTTAAAAAGTCTCTCACGACTAAAGTGTTTGAGGGACACCTAGAGAGTCTGGGGCTGCGAGCTGCACAGTAGAACAGTGGGAGATACTTTGTACATATATGTATATATTTGTATTCCCAACCAGCATACTCACCACGGACGTTTTAGTCCAAGTGGGAGTTTGTTGGGTTTTATGTCATAAAACTCGTAGTATGTAAACGTTGTGAATGTAATATGTCTATTTACGCAATGAATAGTTATTGAGGTTTATTTAGTAAATGTGTTTATTGAATATAGTGAAACGTGTTTGCATTAACCTGTACCAATAACAAACACCCATGGCGAATGATGAGTAATTGAGCTTCATGTTTGACATGAATGTGGACCAGGCTCAAGTAGACAGTCAAAACGGTCTATAGTATATGGTTAAGGTTGGGTACCTTATCATGGTAACACTATTGGATGCGGCTCGCTTTGTATAGTACAAAACGATGTGATCTGAATCGTTTCACATGGAGATGTGAGAAGCGAGGGCGTCCTGTGCAAAGAGTTTGCATAAGACTGAACCGCGGAATCAAGTCGATCTCTCTTTATAACACCGTTTACTGAAGAGACTGACTTTTTCATATGATGACCTAGGTAACTCGTTCTTAACCATGAGCTCGCTATGAACTCCTATTTATTCGAGAGTATCCTTTGACTTGAACGGGTGAGAGTGGCCAGATCGCCGACTCAATAAGCCTACCATCTTGGGGATAAACTCGAATAGGTGGCTGGGGACATAGTACAGCAAGATGGAATTCACTCCTACCCTCATTAGAGTTCAGTAGAGAGGTGCTTGAACGTGAGGCGTCATCCTCTTCCGTGTGAAGAGGATTCTGATCTGATGATTCGATCACAGATCAAATGTTCATTGGGGGTGTCAGTGGTACTTAAGGTACAAGAGGTAATACAGGGGTTAAACGGTTTAAATGACCCGTTGTGATTACGGACACATGTGAATGATCGACTTACCTATAATGGTTATATCAAGAGGACATAATATATCTATAGTGATGAGAGTGCAACCCTCGGACTATAGTGGAGTCTTCGAGGGTTAACGAATGTTGATTAGTTCGGTTAAAAGAGTTTTGACCGGATAATCTCGTATCGTTGGAGTTCATGATCTGTAGGTCCTTTAGGTTCTCCTGGCTAGCTCGGACAATGTCGTGCAACAATATAAAAGAAAAAGAAAAAGAATTTGAATTGTTCAAATTCGATTTATGGAAGGATGATGGACATATTTAAATATGATTTAAATTTGAGAATGGTCTAAAACATGAATAGGATTCATGTGCAAAAAGTTGGTTTTCGGAAAACCGGGATTAGCAATATTATTTAATTAATATTTGATATTGAATTAAATAATATTTATTAATTAAAAAGTTTAATTAATAAATATATATATTATTTATTAAAATGTTTAATAAATAAAATATTTATTATTATTTAAAATTAATTAAGAATTAATTTAATAATAATAATAATAATATATATATATATATATATATATATATATATATATATATATATATATATATATATATGTGAGTTTACATGCACTCAGCATGTAAACCTAATCTATTTATGTATATATAAAAGTTATATATATATATATATATATATATATATATATATATATATATTATAAAAGGCAAATGGGTTTACAAAAAAAATAGGTTGTTGATTTGCTTGAAGGAAAAAAACGAAAGATTTGAAGTTCTTGTTTTTTTTTTTTAAATGAAGCTTTAGCTTCTATATACATTTAAAAAAAAAACAACATCTTCTTCAACCCATCCCTTGATCTTTCCATCTCCTTATTCTCCGTTTCTTTTTCTTTTCTCTTTGCTTCGGAGTCCCACAACTCCGTTGCTCGGCGCCGAGGATAGCGGGACTACCGGAGGTGGTCCTCGGCGTGTTCGTGAGAAGAAGTTTGAAGCGTTCGTTCGGAGAAACGTGCAGCGGAACTCGAAGAAAATTAGAACTACAAGGGTATGTTTTCTAAATTTTCTCATTTCCGTCTTTTCGAGCATGCTTCTAGTTTGTTAAATTGATGAAATTAGAGTATCAACGATCCAAAATCGCTTCCGCGGCGTTTTACGCTCCATCACATTCGCCTCGAATCGAACATCAGAGACGTTTAAATCCCTCTATGAAAGAGGTGGTAAAAAAGGAAATCATTAAATGGCTAGATGCTGGAGTAATCTTTCCTATTTCTAATAGCCAGTGGGTTAGTCCCATCTAGTGTGTCCCTAAGAAGGGAGGAATGACTGTTGTGGTTAATGAACTGAATGAGTTAATCCCTACTCGCACCATAACCGGTTGGCGAGTAAGCATGGACTATAGGAAATTAAACAAGACAACTAAAAAGGATCATTTCCCACTTCCCTGCATAGATCAAATGTTGGATAGGTTAGTTGGGCAGACCTTTTACTGTTTTCTGGATGGTTACTCAAGGTATAATCAGATAACTATTGATCCAAAAGATCAAGAAAAAACAACCTTCACTTGTCCCTTTGGTACATTTGCTTTTCGCAGGATGTCATTTGGATTATGCAATGCGCCCGCAACGTTTCAGCGGTGCATGCTTGCTATTTTTTCTTATCTAGCTGAATCAACTGTTGAGATCTTCATGGATGATTTCTCTGTCTTTGGTGATTCATTTGAGCACTGCTTATTGAATTTAGGAAGAGTATTAGAGCGGTGTGAGAAAACCAATTTAGTGTTTAACTGGGAAGAATGTCATTTCATGGTACGAGAAGGGATTGTGTTAGGACATAGAGTGTCCAAAGAGGGAATAAAAGTAGATAAAGCTAAGGTGGAAGTCATCGAGAAACTTAATCCACCAACAAATGTCAACGGAATCAGGAGTTTTCTAGGACACGCAAGTTTCTATAGGAAGTTTATTAAAGATTTTTCAAAAATTTCAAAACCCCTATGTGAGCTGTTAGAGTTAAACATGACATTTATCTTCTCGGATAAATGCTTGACTGCATGGGAAACACTGAAACATGCCATAGTGCACGCGCCCATAGTTGTCGGACCTAATTAGGAAGCTCCTTTCGAGCTAATGTGTGATGCAAGCGACTATGCGGTTGGCGCAATGTTAGGGCAAAAGGTTGGAAAGATCACACATCCAATTTACTATGCAAGCAAAACGTTGAATGAATCTTAACGCAATTATACGACAACAGAGAAAGAAATGTTAGCTATGGTATTTGCTTGTGAGAAATTTAGAGCTTATCTTGTAGGCAATAAGACCACCATCTATACTGATCATTCAGCCATCAAATATTTGATGAACAAGGCTGATGCTAAGCCAAGATTAATACGATGAGTTTTGTTGTTGCAGGAATTTGATGTAGAGATCCGAGATAAAAAAGGGATGTGAAAACATGATTGCAGACCATTTGTCAAGAGTGGAAGGATTTTGCAAAGCAAATGCCGAAGACGCAATTCTGGATTCATTCATTGATGAGAAAATTTTCAATTTAACTCAGATTGATACAGATATAGAGCTATGGTTTGCTGATATAGCTAATTTTCTTGTTTCGTAGGTGATGCCAGAATTTAATAAGAGTCAGGACAAGAAAAACTTCTTAAATGAGACAAAGAAGTACATGTGGGACGACCCAATGTTGTACAGATGCTGTGCATATGGTATGCTGAGAAAATGTGTCACTGCAACAGAAGCAGTGACAATCCTAACGCATTGCCATGCAACATCCTATGAAGGTCATTTCGGTGGTCAACGGACCGCCGCCAAGGTATTTCAATGTGGCTATTTTTGGCGATTTTTTTTTAAAGATGCATATTTATTTGCCAAAACATGCAACGAGTGTGAACGCACTGGAAATATAAGCCGAAGGGAAGAAGTGCCTTTGACTTATATTCTAGAGTTAGAGCTCTTCGATGTATGGGGAATAGACTTCATGGGCCCATTTCCACCGTCGACGGGTAATTTGTACATCTTATTAGCAGTTGATTACGTCTCTAAGTGGGTAGAAGCTGGGCGCACGACGCAAAACTCAAGCATCAAGGAGAAGGTTGTCGAATCAGCCAAAAAGAAGGACATGGGGAAAGGAAAAATGTTTAAAGATGATGTAGCGCCACCACTAGAGCGTTACATTTCAACTGAAGCCCACGAACGGGGCGAAATTCTGTGGACGAGGGACCTCCTTCATGAGAAAGGATTTTTGGATGCTCTAAATTACCTCCCACAATTTCTGAGAGCAGGGATCATTGTTGCGTGCTCAGTGTGTAAATAAAATGTAATGCGAAGAGCACTCAGATCATGCAAGCATACATGGTCTGCAGCAAGTGATAAGTATTTTTTAATTCGTTTTCCCACAGAGATTGAGTTTAGTTACTAAGGAGTTGAGGTGCTAAATTAGATAAGGTAACTTAATTTGGGTAGATTTGGGGTTTATGTACCAAAATAATAAAGAAGCAAGAAGGATGCAATCATAAATGGAGTGCAAGTAAAGAGAATAAGCTATATTGTGGAGAAGAAAGAATTGCGGATCTCGCAATGTTCTAGCAATAAAATCGCAAGAATAAAAAACTAGAAAACATGCTAAGGAAAAAACAGAACTATAGAATTGCGGTTCTCGCAATAATCTAGCAATTAAATTAGCGACGATTTAAAGGTAAGATAAGGCAACGAGGTCGACTTAAGACTCCTCTATAGGCACTTGACTACGATCATTCAGCAGTAGATTAAATTATCATGCATCGATTTAGCTTAGTCTCATGCATCTCTCGATTACATGCATTAGATCTTTAGTTCACTCATATCCAAGTAAGACATAAACACCTATTTATATAAGCAAGCTAACAATCGTGCTAGGAGAACGCCTATTCCTAGGTCATTTTCTGGTTACCATAAAAGGCTAGCATGAATGGATGACTCTGAACTCTTACTCCTTCCGGAGGTTAGGAGTTCTTTAGACAAAATTGATGGCCGGTCGAAATTGCCCATGGGATGAAGTACACATACATTCAATGCAATCGAAGTTATCCTACATGCTGAACTCTCATATTTCCAACCTATAGATTCATCTTTAGCAGACCTTTGTTTGATTAGTTACTCATGGTTTGTGAAGATCTAAAGGAGATGGATTTATTGATCATGATTTAAAGAACTTAATAAAAGCGATTGAACAATAGATAACAAAATGAAGAACTGAAGAGACTTAATGGATTACTCGTTAAAACTAAGGTTCAGAACATTTCATAAGAACATTGTACGCTGATATGAAAGCAGTAAGAAGTGCGTGAATTAGAGAAGAATTCAAAACAGTGTAGCAAATGGAATCAATAGAGAGAAAACAGTAAAGAAACTTGTAAAAGTGCTTGGATCTTCCTCGCTGCTAAACGCCTCGGATGAAGGAGAAGATTAGCTGATCTTCCTCTCGAATTATCGATGTCAAGGGCTGATTTCTTCGTTCCAACAAACGGGAGAAGGAAAATTCGTATGCAGATCGCTTTGCAACGGAGAACTCCACGCTTCTGAGTTGTTTTTCTCCTTCACCCTTCGTCTCTTTTTATAGCTTTTGCAGGTACCTTCAGCCACGGAGATCCATCCATTCTGAACAACAATCCTCCACGTGGCAGCAGGGGAAGGCTTAGGCGGCTGAAAGATCGCAACAATGACGACTGACGGCTGGGAAAAGTTCAGCAGAAGCAGCTCGGCATTGCGGTTTCCTTGCGATGGCCGCAATGTTCATTGTTGTTTCAGCAATGTTTCCGCAATTCTCCTGCAATGTATATTTTAACTCATTTTACATCTTTTTTCATCCTTTTTCGTTCCTTTTCCAAATAAGTCATATTTTAGTCTCATTCCACAAATTCTCACATTTAAGCACACATTAAGCTAACTTCTAACAAAAACACTCAAGAGATTACATGATTTTAAGGTAAATATGTCCCTAAATAATGTACTTTTGGAGAGGTAACACACCCCCAAACTTGAGTTATTGCTTGTCCTCGAGCAATATAAGGGCTTACTTGGGCTGCTAATTCTTGTCTTTTAAACTCTACCTAACTGACTTGCTGACTTCCCTAGGCTTACTATCAAAGGCTTTGTTGTCCTGTGACACTCTTCTAGGTTCAAACTAACTTCACATTCTGCTCATTCTGGTTTCTCTTGCCTTTAAAACCTTTTGTCTTTACAAACTTCCTAACAAATGGTTTATCTGCCTATGTCATTGGGTTCATTGTGCAGCTATCCCTAAGTCTTCAAACTCTCCCTAGTTTTAACTCAGACTCAGTACATGCTTCTAATGTATTTATTATTGAGCTACCTAGGAATCCTTAAAGTCATGCCAGGCTTAGCACATACGAGAATCAGAGTACAGTCCATAGAACAACTAAGCCCTGGCATCACTGTGTTGGATCAACACTCATCTCCCTTGACAAACCTTCAAGCTACAGGCCTGTGCTTAGCAAACTAAGGATCAGAGTTCAATTACACAGGACACCTAAGCACCTAGGCCATAGCTTGTTGGCACACATTCTTCTTCCTTGGATTTACTTTTTTTTTCTCTTTTGGTAAAGTCTTCTTTTGGTTTGCCTTTTGATGCAGTGCCACTTGTGAGTTACACAAATGGCCCTGATTACTCAGCATTCTTGGAGAGAGACAATACCCTTTACTTTTCTTTTTCTTTCTTTTTCATTCATTTTTTTTTTAGAAGAAGAATGCTTATGTTTTTCAAGAGGGAGAGAGGAGTGTTCCTAGGCTTAAAGGGTGCCTCCCCCAAACTTATCTCCTCATTGTCCCCAATCAGGAGCTGAGGTGACACACCCCCAAATTTGTCTTAGAAGCATCTAGTCTAAGGAAAAAGCAGGTAGAACTTAAAACTCCTAGGTATAGAATGACCCTCTTAGTTCAGATAACTCATAAGCAAGATTTTACTAAAAATAACATGGTAAGGTCTCATAGAGGTACATGCTCAGCAATATAGGAAGCTAATTTAAACTAATAAGGGTGTACTTGACACTCATCCAGCATGCTCAATAGACAGACTACCTATGGACCCCATCAATGCAGCCAAATAAAGAGATTGAAAAGCAGACAACCCATCAGAAAGCATCAATGAAATTGCCTGTTGCATTCACTGTGTCAATCATTCAAGAATCATGTCACTCTCTCGCGTATGCTAGTGGTAACGGAATTTTAGTTTTAAATGTCACTTGTAACAAAAGAGGTAACGGGGGTTTTTGAAACAATCTAAAAACATAAAACATGCAATTTAAGAGAAGAAATGAGTAAGAGTTTGGAAAAGCGGGAGAATAAAGAAATGAGACGAGCGCACTTATCTAAAGGTTCCGGATTAATTGATGCGATGTGATTTTTGGTTCATAGACACTAAAGACGTGCAACTGGTTTTTAACATTCACGCACATTGTAACTCCTAATTAACTCAAGGGGTCCCAAGCTTTAAATAGAAATTAACAATCCCGGGTAATTAATTCAGAGTTGACGGATCTAAATTAAGCTTCGCTAGGAACTCTAATTTAGGGGCGATCGCTCTCCCAAACTAAAATTATTCGCGAGCGACGGGTATTCATGCGACAATCAAGTTGTAAGAAAACCCACAACATGCTTGATTTTACTCATTCTCATGATTTATCAGCAACTCAAAACAAATAGGGCCCTATCGATTAAGAATGCAAGATTAATTACTCAACTCATGAAGTGCAATCGCTAAGACATGAGTTTTTAATCCACCCAACACACAACATGCCCAATGGGTGTCAACCATAAAGAAAATTGTGCTGGACATTAGAGAGCATAGAAGAGAAGAGTTAAATGCTTAAACAAGCCAACAATTCATTCATTAGAACAAGTCTCACCTAAATCACATCACAAAGTGTTAATCCATCCCCTAAATATTAAATGCTTACCTTTTAGCTAGACATGGAGGAGAATCGAGTGAAGAAATCCAAGATTAAGCTCACCCACTCCATTAATGGAGGTTACACAACTCAAAAGAGGGAGAAAAGCTGAAGAAATCGAGAAGGGGGCGGAGAAGAATGACCTAAAACCAGAAAAACGAACTTAAATACCCATTTCTGCGTCAGACTAGCGCCTAGGCGCTGACCTCGCTGGAAAATTTACAAAATCGGGCATTTTTTATGACTTTTAATGACGGACTTCTGTTGACTTTTAATGACGGTCATTTTGAGTCAAAGCTGGGGCGCGCGCGCGGATGAGGCGTGCGGCGAGGACGCGCGGGATTCAGGGCGAGCGGGCGAGCGGCGCGCGCGGATGCGGGCCTTTAATGACGGGCGCGCGGGCGAGGGCGAGCGGCGCGCGCGCGAGGGCGTCTGGGACTTTTCATGTCGGGCGCGTCTAGGCCTGATGCCTCCGTTGGGCACCTAGGCGCGTCTAAGCCCATTTTTGAGTCGTTTTGGCTCCCGAGCTCCTTTTGGCCTATCTCCTTGACCCGAACACTTCCCGAAACCTCTAAAATGACCGATTTAGCCCTGAAATTCATAATTTGACTTCCCGAGCTCTTTGCCACGAAATACCTAAAATAAGGAGATTTAATTGAATTAGGCATGGCATTTAGCTAGATTTAAGGCTATAATTATAGCTCTATTTTAGAGCTATCAGCTAGCTTTGTCATCTTGCATTCATTCTCTATAGTAATGCGTTAAATTTGTAAAACTAGCATTGTTGCCATACTTTACGTTTCTGTCTCGTGAAGTAACCGCCTGCTTTGATTGCATAAACTGTTAGACCTGTTTTCTAAGATAGCTGGTTAGGATAAGCTTGTTGGATGAGTGTCATAAGCTGAACTTAGGCAAAACATTAACACTCTCTAAAAAGTCAGTACGACGGGTAGGACCATCCTTATTGCGAGCTAAGCGATCTTGTAGCACTGGATTACGCCTAGGAGATTTCATTCCACAAATTAGCAATAGAAACGATCCTCTAGCTCAGTCTTGTGGTAGATGCTTCTAGCGAAGTTTGGGGGTGCCACCTTTCAATGCTCTCATTGAGGACAATGAGAAGTTCAAGTTTGGGGGTGAGGCAACCTAGAGAAAAGATGAGAACTTAATAGCATTCCTCTTTCCTAAGTAAATGAACCTCCATAAAAAGTGTTGAAAAGAAAAAGAAAAAATCTCTAAGTTGCTGAGTAACCAGTGTTGATTGTGAGCCTCACAGTTGGCACTGGGTAAAAAGGCAACTAAGAAAGAACGAAAATTTAAGAAAAGCAAAAGTATAGTTGATAGTTCTAAAATAGAGCTATTTATAAGTCCATATTATCAGCTAATTTTCGTGCTTAATGATTGTTAATTGCCCATTTTATAGGTGATTCGTGGTAGAGAGCTCGGGAAGTCCAATTGCAAGTCTCGGAGCTATATCGGGCATTTTAGGAGCTTTGGGAAGTACCTGGGTCAAGAAGAATGCTAAGGGGAGCATTGAGGTGAAAGAGTTGGAGTTTTGAAGAACTAACCCGAGAGCATGGCGCCTAGGCGCTAGCTCGCAGCGCGCGCGTCCTTTGGTTGCCCTGTGCGCAGCTCCTTGGCGCTCACTTATGGCGCCTAGGCGCTGGCCTGACGCAAATTTTGGGTATAAATACACCTTTTCCGAATTTAGGTTATCTCCCATCATCTTCTTCTTCCCCTTTTCGATTCCTCTAAGTTTTTAGCCATTTTTGGGACCTTGTAACCTCCATTGATGAGGACTTTGAAGCTATCCATGGATTCTTTGGAGTTTTCCTCTCCCATGGGTAACTAAAAGGTAACATTCGATCTTTGGGTAATGGGTTAAACATTCTATTGCGATTTGGAGAGACTTGAGTCATTTAATGTATGTTTAGCTAAGTTTAGCATTCATCTTTACTCTTGAGCATAATTTCCAACATCTCTTTGTTCTTTGATTGACACCCATTGAATTTCTTGCATGTTGGATTAGATAGAAATCACGATGTGATTGCCTCTCGTGGTTAAAGTAACAGTAGTTTAATTTTTCCCAAATGGGTATGGCCATACTCATTCTAGTTGCACGATAGACTATAGAGGAGAGAAAAATCGAGTCGGCTGTTAGAGATTTCTGCAGTTTACTTGTCCCAACGCTCCCGTCGTTCGCTATTAATTCAGTTTGGGAGAGCGATTGCCCCCATATGGGTTAGTAGCGAAGCTTAATTTAGAGCGGTCTACTCTTCTTTAATCATTTGGGTTGCATGTTACTGATTAGAGCATGTTAGTTGCGTGATTGTTATCGAATTAACTAAATCTCTTTTGTATGTCTATGATCCGAATCGCATAACATTTGTTAATCCTGACCCCTTAGATTGACTGTGCTCGTCTTCTCACTTTTCACTGTTTCTCCCGCATATCTAATATTTTTACTTTAGTTTTTCTCACCTTGCATGTTTTTGTTGGGTTTTATGTCCTAAAACTCGTGGTTTGTAAACTGTTATGTTGTAAATAATCTATTTAGAATAAAGAGTTATTAGTTTTATTCAGTAAAAGAGTTTAATGGAATAAAGTGAAACGTGTTGAGGTTAACTTATACCAATGACCAACATCCATGGTTGAATATGGGTACTTGAGCCTCATGTTTGACATGATTGTGGACAAGGCTCAAGTAGTCAATCAAAACGGTCTATAGTATACGGATAAGGCTGGGTACCTTATCCTGATAACACTATTGGATGCGGCTCACTTTGTATTCTATAAAACAATGTGATCCGAATCGTTTCACATGGAGATGTGCGAATGATGGCGTCCTGTGCAAAAAGTTTGCATAAGACCGAACCGCGAAATATGTCGCTCTCTCTTTATAACATTGTTTACTGATGAGACCGACATTTTCATTTGATGGCCTAGGTAACTCGATCTCAATCCTAAGCTTGCTATGAACTTCTGTTTATTCGAAAGTATCCTTTGACTTGCACAGGTGAGAGTGGCCCATTAGCGCCTACTCAATAAGCCTACCATCTTGGGGATAAAGTCGAATAGGTAGTTGGGGACATAGTACAACAAGATAGGAGTTCACTCCTAACCCGCTCTTCAGGGTTAGTAGATTGGTTGTTCCCTTAACAGCTGACTCTTGGGCTTGAACAATTAGAGTTCACACTGTCATGAGATGAAAGGGTTAATTGATATGTTGGTTTGACCACAGATCTATTGTTCATTAGAGGTGTCAGTGGTACTTAAGAAACAAGATGTAATGTAGGGGTTAAACGGTTTAAATGACCCAACTGTGATTACGAACAACCTGTGAAGGGTTGACTTGCCCGTGACGGTTATATCAGAGGACTTAATATATCTACAGTGAGGAGAGTGCAACCCTCAGACTATAGTGGAGTCTCCGGGGGTTAACGAATGTTGATTAGTTCGGTTAAAAGAGTTTTGACAGGATAATCTCGTATCGTTGGAGCTCATGATCTATACGTCCTTTAGGTTCTCATGTCTAGCTCGGATAACGTCGTGCAACAATATAAGAAAAAAGAAAAAGAAAAAGAATTTGAATTGCTCAAATTCGGTTTGTGGAAGAATGATGGACATATTTAAATATGAGAATGGTATAAAACATGAATACGATTCATGTGAAAAAGTCGGTTTTCGGAAAATCGGGTTTAGCCATATTATTTAATTACTAGTTGATATTGAATTAATTAATAATATATATATATATATATTATTTATTAAAAGGTTTAATAAATAAAATAGTTATTATTATTTAAAACTAATAATGTATTAATTTTAAAAATAATAGTAATAATTATATATATAAAAGTGTCTTACATGCATTATGCATGTAAGACACTTGGTTATATATATATATAAGATATATATATATATATATATGTATTAGAAGTTGGCCAAAGTTAGAGGGAAGTGCAGGGGTTTACATTTTGGTAGAAAATTTCTAAATACTTCATCTTTGAAGTTTCGTAAATGTGATAAAGCCCCTGACCTCCATCTCTCCTTTTAATCTTCTTCTTCTTCCTCCTTTATTTTCTTTTCTTTTCTCTTAAAACCAGAGTCCCACAACTTCGTTGCTCGACGCCAAGGATAGTGGGACTACCTGGGGTGGTCCTCGGGGCGTTCGTGAGAAGAGGCCGGAAGAGGTCGTGACGAGGAACCTGCGGCGGAGATTGAAGAAATTGGAACTACAAGGGTATGTATTCTAATTTCTTTATTTCCGTCGTTTGAGCATGTTTTCTATTTGTTAAATTGATGAAATTAAAGTATCATCGATCCAAAATCGCTTCCGCTGCGGTTAAATGCTCCATCAATTGGTATCAGAGCGATTTTTGATCTACTGAATTTGCATCAATTTAAGTTGGTTGGTATTTTAATTTAGAAATTGTTTCTGACTGGATGTCTAAAGTGAATCTCGGTTTTGGCATCGTTTATTTTTTAATTTCATTATTTGTAATTGCCTGAGAATGTATGGGCTTTGATGCGTGCTGAAGAGTTTGTATTTTTAGAGTCATTAGAGTCCATATAGGTTTCTTTGTGAAAGAAGCTCGAGTTTTGAGCTCGCCCAAATGTTCGGTGCAAGTTCAAACTCGTTCTAGGCAATAGAATGAGAAGTTCGAAGAGAAATTGGATGAAGCGTTCGGGGGAGCAAGCTTGTCAAAGGCGGTGCGAAGAGTTCGAAGTCCGCTCAAGACTTAGCTTGTTGATCAAGCTTGTAATAAAATAGTTATTGCTTGCTAAATGCCAAAATCGATCCATTTTAGTGTGTTTAATTAATTATGCATTGTGAATGTATGTTTTAATTAAAAGTCATGTTTGAATGTGCATATAGTATGCCATATAGAATTAAAATCCCACCATAGGAAGCATGTTCCATGCATATAAAATATGTTATAAGTGTTATAATATATAGTATGAATATTTAAGAATTCATAAGTATTGATATAAAAGTTATATTAGTACATGAATTAGATGTTAGTTTAATAGAATAATTAATATAAGTGTTATATTAATTGTGAAATTGAACATACAACATAAGTTGCCTAAGTTTTATGCATATTGTATGTTATAAGTGTTATAATGTATATGAATGTTTAATTCATGAGTATTAATATAAGAGTTATCTTAATTCATGAATTTGATGTTGGTTGCTTAATAGAATAATTGATATAAGTGTTATATTAATTATGAAATTAAAACATCCAACATTAGTTTTATGCATATTGTATGTTATAAATGTTATAATGTATAGGATGCATGCTTAATTCATAAAAATTGATATAAGTGTTATATTAATTTATGAATTAGGAGTTGTATGTTTAACTGCATAATCGATATAAGTGTTATATTGATTATGAAGTTAAATATTCAACTTGTCATGCCTTAGCGAATGTATGTTTGAGAAGCATATAGATGGTTGTTATAGAAAGTCTAGTTTTTGCAAGTGTTGTAAAAATCACATAGACTTTTAAAATCTATAACAAATAGATAAGAGCATGTTCATTTAGGGTTAATTAGTTCGGTCTGTTTTATTAGATAAAATGGGTCGAAATCTCGTAAATGCTAAGGTTATGAGAAACTCACCCGGTGAACTTCTATCAAAGGTTAGAGGTTTTTGAATTGACGGATCACCTCCTACCTGGGGACTACCCGATACTTTAGTAAAGTTAACCAGACTTTAGGAGCATGCATGTGAGGTGTGAGGTTAATAATTTGTTAATAAACTAGACATCTCAGGTAAATAGTTTGCCTAGACTTAAGGTTTTATTTTCTTAGCCAAATAAAACCTGAGTATTTACCCTAAACCCCGTCCCACGATGCTTAATAGAAGTGTTGAGAAAGAATATATGATATATCCCTCTCCTGCTACGCACTCCCTATAGTTCACAACGTGAGTATTTTGCTCGGCCTCGTGATGTGAATAGGGCATCCCCATTCGGATGGTTATTGCAACTTTCAATAGCAAGGTGAATGGAGTAAGTATCGATAGTAAGTGGGAGAAGGAAGTATGTCATACATCCTACAGTCTCCTCCATTAGATTGAACCGTAAGATTTCCACGATCCGCCTGCAAGGTGACCCTAGGAGGCACCAATCCATTCGGAGGGATGGGGCATGGGAGATCGAACACCTCAGTCACCATTTATGGATAAAGAAACACAGGGTCATTCCCAACTCTGACATTCCAATTCGGTTGCATTGTTGGGGCCGTTCTGTGAATTCTAAA
The DNA here is from genome assembly GCA_028017165.1 of Herpetospermum pedunculosum. Classification (NCBI taxonomy): domain Eukaryota; kingdom Viridiplantae; phylum Streptophyta; class Magnoliopsida; order Cucurbitales; family Cucurbitaceae; genus Herpetospermum; species Herpetospermum pedunculosum. The sequence goes on along the minus strand of JAPQWQ010000186.1, from coordinate 8,196,150 downwards.
AATGGAGGGTCAAACTTACATGATTTACTAAGAAGTTAGTGAATCCAGACCAAAAATGATAACTAAGATGCTATAGGAATATGACTTATTTTGGAATTAGCATTTAGTCAAGATTGTGTTGATTTAGTAAAGGATGGCTCGACTACCAGTCGGTAGCGGCCATTCTGACCTACTAAAGTATCGTTGCAAGTAAATAAGGAGTTTGGGTACTTTATTTACTGCTAAACCTCTTTAATTGGTTTAAATAGGTTAAAATCGTTTCACTAATAGATTTACATTCTTTTTCAGCATGTCGAGCACGTTTATACAGTTGTTAGCTCACGACAAATTGACCGGAGAGAATTACAGAACCTGGAAGTCGAACCTGAATACCATTCTGGTTCTGAACGACCTAAGGATTGTCTTAACAGAGGAATGTCCTTCAGCTCCTGGCTCGAATGCATCTCAAAGTGTTCGAGAGACATACGCCGGATGGATTGGGTTTTTTGATAAAGCCCAAATCTATATCTTGGCAAGCATATTTGATGTCTTGTGCAAGTAGTATGAGGTTATGGTTTCCGCAAAGGAAATTGTGTCTTCATTACAAGCAATGTTTGGACATGTGTCCTCATCGCTTCGTAATGAAGCTCTGAAGTTCGTTTATAACTCTCGCATAGTGGAGGATACCTCTGTTAGGGAGCTTGTCCTTAACATGATGGTCCACTTTAATGCGGCGAAAGTAAATAGTGCCTCCATCAACGAGAAAAGCCAAGTTAGTTTTATCTTGGAATCTCTTCCGAACAATTCTTTAATTTCAGATCCCATATGGTGATGAATAAGATAGAATATAACTTGACTTCTCTTCTGAATGAATTTTATGCTTATCAGTCTATGTACACTTCCAAAGGAATAGAGAAGGAGGCAAATGTTGTCACTTCGAAGAAATTCCTTAAGAGGTTGGCATCAGGGAGTAAGCCTGAGTCTGCTTCTATGAGTAATGAGATTATTCAGAAGAGGAAGAGAAACAGGAGGAAGGGCAAAGCCCCTACTGTTCGCAAGGCACAGTCTTCTGACAAAGGAAAATGTTTTCATTGTAATGAAGATGGGTATTGGAAGCGTAACTTCTCCAAATACCTTGCTGAGAAACAGGTTGAGAAAGAACGACAAGATAAATGTGATTTATTTGTCTAAACAAGTTTAGTGGATATGAATGCCATACCGGATGTCTTCAGGAACCACTATTCATGTTTGTTTTTTCTACAAGAAACTAGTTCCCGACAGTCGGTTTCTCGCTGTGAGATATGGAGATATCGTTGCAGCTGAACTAGTGGGAGACTTTGTAGTTGTTGTATAGAGATAATAACATTTGTTATATGTAATTATTGTCTATATTTCTTGTTTGATCTGAACACTTGTATATTATATCTTTTGGTTTTATAATGAATAGTTTATTTAGCAAAAGATATATACTGATGTGTTCTATTAAACTCGAAAATAGTTAGTGTGTTAAAACTCACAGTGTTAATGAAAGCTATAGTAGATATCAACAAAGGTTGTTGATCAAACTAGAGTTTCTCAACCGTTGAGAAAGCCTCAATGCAGTGGGAGGGTTGTAGGACAACCCGATCTGCTGCACTGGCTTGTCTTTAACTCAAAGTTCTCATACTTGATGATAACATTGAGGATTCGTTGTCTTTAATTAGGCAATGGATCACATAGACAAGGTCAAATGGCTCAAAGCCACAAATCTATGAATCATATTGAGACCAAGCCACTAAGGTGAAAACCTTTATGGCTTGACTTTCTGGTAATGGGATTGTCCCGAAGAAAAAGGGTTTATTGTGTATAATCTCTTTCTCTTGTTGCTAGACGTAAGTTAAATAGATGACTCTTATCCACTACCATGTTCTATCTTTATAGAATAAGGCAAGTGGATGTCAAGACGGCTTTTCTGCAGAATTTTTATCTTGATTGAATATCTATGAGTCTCTACCAGAAAGATTCATAGTTTGGGGCAAAGAGCAAATAGTTTGTCAGCTTATTCGATTCTTTTATGGATTGAAATAAAGCATCTTCGTCCTAAATTGTGAGGTTTGATATGGTGGTCAAACCTTATGGTTTTTAACATAAGTTTGAACAATAGTTTGATAAACTTTGTTTGACAAGTGTTTAATCTATATTGTGCATTTCATAACTTGTTTTCGTAGTTTATGTCCTAATCATTGAGAATGATGTAGGATTCACTTTTGACAATAAGCATAAACTAGCGAGCCACTCCCAAATAGTTGATCTGGAGGTAGGCTTAGTTTGTTATAAGGATTCAGGTTGATCTGAGTCGTAAGAACAAATCGCTAGTGTTGTCTCTAAAATCTTTTATTGACAAGTTGTTGTCAATATTCGATGGTCTATGAAAATGGTTTCTAGAGACACCTCAAGTGTTGAGGATATGAGGGGTACTCATGTGCATTTACTTATTGGAGGTCAGATGTATCTTTTGAAATACGTCACCCGATATGTCTTATGCAGTGGAAGTTGTTTAACAGAAATTAGTCCAATTAGATTGGATTTCGGTTAAATTTTTGTCCTTGTACTTAGAGCAGTATAATACAAGAGTTGTATTGTTGATTCCTCGGTGGTACCTAAGTCTGATTGCAGCTTGCAAAGCAGCAATAGGTTTATAAGTTGAGCTCGTAGATAGTGCTATGAGGAGATGTGATGGTCACATGGAAAGCCTCGTAGTACTTCATGCTGATTTGTTTACTAAGTCTCTCATGGCTAAATTGTTTGAGAGACACCTAGAAGAGTCTAGGGTTTCGAGTTGCTGGAGAGGACAGTGGGAGAAAACTTCATGATATATGATATATTAGTTTTCTCCACCTAGCGTGTACACCACAGACGTTTAGTTCAAGTGGGAGTTTGTTGGGTTTTATGTCCTAAAACTCATTGTTTGTAAACTGTTATGTTGAAAATATTCTATTTAGAATAAAGAGTTATTAGTTTTATTCAGTAAAAGAGTTATTAGAATAAAGTGAAACGTGTTGAGGTTAACTTATACCAATGACCAACATCCATGGTTGAATATGGGTACTTGAGCCTCATGTATGACATGATTGTGGATCAGGCTCAATTAGTCAGTCAAAACGGTCTATAGTATACGGATAAGGTTGGGTACCTTATCTCGGTAACACTATTTGATGCGGCTCACTTTGTATTGTACAAAACGATGTGATCCGAATCGTTTCACGTGGAGATGTGCGAGTGAGGGCGTCCTGTGCAAAAATTTTGCATAAGACCGAACCGCGAAATATGCCGCTCTCTCTTTATAACACCGTTTACTGATGAGACCGACATTTTCATTTGATGGCCTAGGTAACTCGATCTCAATCCTGAGCTCGCTATGAACTTCTGCTTATTCGAAAGTATCCTTTGACCTGAACAGGTGAGAGTGGCCCATTAGCGCCGACTCAATAAGCCTACCATCTTGGGGATAAAGTCAAATAGGTAGCTGGGGACATAGTACAACAAGATAGGAGTTCACTCCTAACCCGCTCTTTAGGGTTAGTAGATTGGTTGTTCCCTTAACAGCTGACTCTTGGGCTTGAACAATTAGAGCTCACACTCTCATGAAATGAGAGGGTTAATTGATATGTTGGTTGGACCACAGATCTATTGTTCATTAGAGGTGTCAGTGGTACTTAAGAAACAAGATGTAATGCATGGGTTAAAAGGTTTAAATGACCCAACTGTGATTACGAACAACCTGTGAAGGGTTGACTTGCTCGTGACGGTTATATCAGAGGACATAATATATCTACAGTGAGGAGAGTGCAACCCTCAGACTATAGTGGAGTCTCCAGGGGGTTAACGAATGTTGATTAGTTCGGTTAAAAGAGTTTTGACCAGATAATCTCGTATTGTTGGAGCTCATGATCTGTACGTTCTTTAGGTTCTCCTGGGTAGCTCGGATAACGCCGTGCAACAATATTAGAGAAAAGAAAAAGAATTTGAATTGTTCAAATTCGGTTTGTGGAAGAATGATGGACATATTTAAATATGATTTAAATATGAGAATGGTAGAAAACATGATTACGATTCATGTGAAAAAAGTCGGTTTTCGGAAAATTGGGTTTAGCCATATTATTTAATTAATATTTTATATTGAATTAAATAATATTAATTAATTAAAAAGGGAAATTGTAACCGATGTCAATTTATAATAAGATAATTAAAAATATAACATGTTTTTAAAAATTTTGCGGATATGGCAATTTCTATCGCTGATATCTTATGGCTGATAGAAGTCTATCGCTGACCACCTCAGCTTTTTATAGATTTTTGTCAGTGATAATAGTCTATCACTGATAAAAGTCTATCAGTGATATGATAAAGTCTATCAGTGATAGAAACGGATTTTTTTGCCATATTTGCAAAACATTTTAAAGTTTGCTAAATTTGCAATTAGTTTGGACCTGGTTGCTATTTGTGCAACCAACCCTAATTAAAAAGTTTAATTAATTAATAATATATATATTTTATTTATTAAAATGTTTAATAAATAAAATAGTTATTATTATTTAAAATTAATAATATATTAATTTTAAAAATAATATTAATAATAATTATATATATAAGTGTCTTCCATGGGTTATGCATGTAAGACACATGGTTATATATATATATATATATATATATATATATATATTAGAAGTTCGCCAAAGTTAGAGGGAAGTGCACGGGTTTACATTTTGGTAGAAAATTTCTAAATACTTAATCTTTGAAGTTTAGTAAATGTGATAAAGCCCCTAACCTTCATCTCTCCTTTTAATCTTCTTCTTCCTCCTTTATTTTCTTTTCTTTTCTCTTAAAAACGGAGTCCCACAACTCCGTTGCTCGGCGCCGAGGATAGCGGGACTATCTGGGGTGGTCCTCGGGGCGTTCGTGAAAAGAGGCCGGAAGAGTTCGTGACGAGAAACGTGCGGTGGAGCTTGAAGAAATTGGAACTACAAGCGTATGTATTCTAATTTATTTATTTCCGTCGTTTGAGCATGTTTTCTATTTGTTAAATTGATGAAATTAGAGTATCATCGATCCAAAATCGCTTCCGCTGCAGTAAAACGCTCCATCAGTTTCTTATTTTCAAACTCTCAAAACCCCCGTTAGCATCTTTTTACACTTCAACAACTAAAATTAGAATTTGGATTAAACTAGTTAATTTCCCTGTGGATCGACCCTGACTTCCATTATCTATAAATTAGGTAATATAGGTCAGTGTTTATAAATATCAAATTTGAGAGGCCTTGACAGCCTCGGTCAAATTTTGGCGCCGTTGCCGGGGTTTTTAATTAGTTTAACTGAATTAGAAATTTATTTGTTGTTGATTTTCTAATTTTTTTTTTGTTTTGTTTGATTTGGCTTCATTTTGTTGTATGACCCGTTCCTCTAAGTTTAGTGGCTTACAGTTTATACCTTAGATTGACAAAGAGGAGAGTCGACTGAGAAGGGAAGCTAAGGAAGGAAGACAGTTATTTGAAGGAAACGGTTCAGGAACGCCTGAACGTGCTGAAATGGCCAACAATGAGGCCCCGCAAACTTTGAAGCAGCTAGCATCACCAGACTTGGACCAGCAGCCTCTACGCATAACTTACCCAATTGTCGTAGGTAATTTTGAGCTTAAGTATGGGTTAATTCACCAACTTCCATCTTTTCATGGTAATGCAGGTGATGATGCCCACAAACATCTTATGAAGTTCCACTGTGTCTGCGCCGGGATGAAGCCGCCTGGAGTAACGGAGGAGCAGTTAAATCTGAGAGTCTTTCCCTTCACTATGAAGGATAAGGCCAAGCCTTTCCCTTCACTCTGAAGGATAAGGTCAAGGATTGGCTATACTACCTCCCATCGGGATCGATCACCACATGGCATGATGAAGAGGTTATTCTTGGAGAAGTACTTCCCTGCCTTTTTGGCAACCACGATCAGGAAGAGCGTCTATGGAATTACCCAACATCATGGAGAGACTCTCCATGAATATTGGGAGAGATTCGGGAGGCTGTGTGCCATTTTTCCCCACCATCAGATTGCAGATCAGCTCTTTATCCAGTATTCTACGAGGGGATGGCGCTCCATGACAGAGATATGATCGACGCTGCTAGTGGTGGAGCCCTGATTGATAAAACTCCTGTAGAGGCGAGGCAGTTGATTTCGAATATGGCTGTAAATTCCCAGCAATTCGGAGTTCGTGGTGGCCAAGTGCATCAACTTCAGCAAGCTCAGGGTTTTAATGACAATCAGATGGCTGAGCTTAGAGGTATGTTTCAGCAGATGATGGGTGCCAGAGGTCAGGACCCAGATGAGGTGAACGCCATTAGAGGTTATGCCTCCAATCAGAGAAGGTATGACCGTTATGCCAGCACGTATAATCTGGGATGGAATGATCATCCCAAATTGAGTTATGGGAACAACGAGGGGCAGCAGAGGTTCGAAAATTAGTCATATGATAAACCTCAAAGTTCCTCTCAAACACAAGTTTCATCCTGGTAGTGAACTTTTGTACGTTCACAAATTTCAAGCTGTCGAGGCTTGCCAAAATAATATTTATAAGTCGATTATACCGACTAATTTATAGTTAGTGATAACCAGGTCGAACCACAGGAAATTAGCTTAATTCAAACTTAATTAGTTCTAAATTGCTAACGGTAAAAATAGGGGAAATTGGATTTTAAAAAGGGAGCTCTAACTATTGTAGCTAACGGAAAATTAAAACAATAAAAACTGTGAAGTAACAAATTTAAATGACATGTTTGACTTCAAAGATTGGGATTGATCACAATTTGTGTTCGGATCATCGATAACTAAATACATAGACACAACGCTTAAAGCACGCAATGCGTTTGGTTATTTCTAACTCAAACGACCCAAAGATACAATTAGAAAAGTGCAAGTCTAATTGTTCTTGACAGTTACTCAAAATAAGGTGATCAATCCTAAAATGATTAACGGACAGAGACAGGAACATTGCGACGAATTAACTCGGAGACTAAATCGATTTTTCCTCTTTACCCAAAATCTAACATGAAGGTTATCTAATTTCTACCCCTAACTGTCACTTGGGATCAAACTAAATACCCATATTCAGATTTGTGTTACCTAGCGATTGAGGCAAGCTAATTAGATGAAGCATAAGGACTCGGGCGTCCTAATCTCTAACGGTAAAGCATGCATAAGGACTCGGGCGTCACTCCTAATCAGTTACCCAAGCTATTTAGATGAAGAACAAGGAAGAAGATGCATAAGGAAGACAATCTAATTCATACACAAATTAGGGCAAATCTCCCCTTAATCCAAACTGATTACAATCCCAAACTAGAAATCAAACACTTACTTGTTTAACTATCCATGGAGATGAAGAAGAGAGCCACAAATGGCTAAGAATGCCCAAAATTTGAAAGAGGTAGGAGAAGAGCCAAAAGAGAATGCCCTAAATTAAGAAAAATGGGTATTTATACCCATTTTTCCGTCGGGCCAGCGCCTATGCGCCATAAGTCAGCGCCTAGGCGCTAACCTCTCTGGAAAATTTAATGACGGGCGCGCGTGTCGGTGCCTGGGCATGAGATGTTGACCGATGACTGTTGACCGGTGCTGTTGACTTTTACAAAAATGAAGGAAAATCTTGCATCCACCAAGATTTGAACCTAAGCACCTCCATTATCTTAGCAAACACTACACCATTAAGCTATTAATCAATTTTGCATTATAATTAGATTATTTAATTAATGAAGCTTAATCACCCAAAACGACTAATTAATAAAATATTCTAAAATATTCATTTAAGCTCTTAATTATCGCAAATGCCCGATTTACCCCTTAACAATTAAATTATACAAAATATATGAATTAAGCCCAAATAATTATTCTAATTTACAAGACTTAGGAGCTAAATATTAGCACTTTTAGGGAGGAACTGGATAAGCACTCAGCCGAAATTTTGTATATGGGGAAGTAGCTAACCCAGATAGTTTGATACGGATCCAATCACCGAACCATTGCATGTACCGGAAGGAGCCATTACAAGAAGCAAGGCAAAGAAGATTCAAGAGGCTTTTACACTACATCTTCAAAGGCTAGCTAATGCACAAGAAGAGACAAATATTTTTGAACCCAACGTAGCTTTGTAAATCAAGAAACGTTGGGAGCTTATCATAGTTGTATCAGTCAGCAGGCTTGAGAACCAAGGTTTAGGGAAATTACATGCTCAGACTACAGTAAATCTCCGTGAGCATGTGAATGCCATCACCCTGAGAAGCAGGAAAGAGATTCCTCTCAGCACTATAGTTGAAAAGGAAATCCCTTCATGGTCCTCTCCTGTGGGGGACGATTAGAGTCGAGAAAAATCAGCACCAGAAAATCATGTGACATCCTTTGGAGGCTCGGTAAGATGCTTTCCTCCCTTAAAATTTAAGGATTATGTGCCTAAGGTCCTCTTCCCAAGTAGGCTGGCCATGCCCAAGCCTAAGGGGAGGATGTAGACAAAGAGGTTTTGGAGACCTTCAAGAAGGTGGCTGTGAACATTCCATTGTTGGAGGCAGTTAAGCAGATCCCAAAATATTCAAAATTTCTGAAGAACTGGTGCAACTCTAAGAAGAAGCAAAAGGTTAGTGATGGGGAAACGAAGAGTGAGAACGTCTCAACAATATTCCCAGGTACTTTACCTGAAAAGCGTGGAGATCCAGGTACGTTTATATTGCCTTGTGCTATAGGAGATACAACAATTAAGCATGCAATCCTAGACTTAGGTGCGTCGATAAACGTATGTCTTGTACCATGGTTAAGAAGCTTAAGTTGAATATTCTGCGTGAGACTAGCGTTGTTGGGCAACTGGCCGATAGATCTCGCATGCATCCCATGGGAATTGTTGAGGACGTTTTGGTGCAAGTTAATGATTTATGTTTTCCCGTTGATTTCTATGTGTTGCCTATGATTGAGAATGCATCTGATACTCCTTCTTCCATATTGTCAGGGCGCCCTTTCATGAATACCTCTAAAGTTCAAATTGATGTTGCTAAGGGAACCTTTTCTGTGGAATTTGACGGAGTAGTGAATGAATTTCAATAAATGCTGAGAAATCTGACTTGCCTTCTAAAAGCTTTAATGATAAGATTAATGTAGGTTGTTCTGAGAAAAAGTCTGAAAAATTGAAATATGTTTGTTCTTTGTCTGTTTTTTATGATGACCCGAATTTTATTTTTAATGAGGATGGGTTTGTTTTCTTGTTATCTGTTAATAATGATGTTGACGTGCATGAGGCACGAAAAGGAAAATTTTGTTTATTTGATGTTTGTAGGTCCGACGCGAACGGAGGAATGATTGTAGTACCCTCCGCGCCATTGGACTATGGTTGAGTCTGTAAGGGAGAATACAGTCGAACAATCAACTTTAAAAATTTATGCTTCTCGGAGGCACCCGAGCTTGGACTGTATTTTCTGCTTGTTTTGAGTTTGTTGCTTGTTTATTTTCGTTGTTTAAGTTTGCTTGTTTGTTCTGTTTTGTTTAGGAGAATGTGAAGGAGGACCGAAAATTCGGATCTATTTTAAAGACGGGGATGCGCATCCCTATCCACCGATCCCGCTAAAATTCATGAAAGGTTTCCTTTACCCCTTTGAATTTTATAGCTCTCATTGTGTATTCTGATGGATTAGTTGCATTGGGGACAATGCAATGTTTTAGGTGGGGGGTGGAGTTTAGTTTTTGGACTTCTCTATAGTTTTCGTGCATGATATGCTCTGATTTTGAGATGTATGAGAATCTGAATGCATGTTGTTCGATGAGAACCGTCTGTGATTTATTCGTGAACACTGTATATTTGCGCATTTCGAATAAACCATGAGTTGTATGCATAATTTGAGCTTATTTTAAAAAAATTCTGAATACTCTCTTGCACTCACCGAGCACGTAGCCCTCTTACTCTTGGTTTTGTAGGCTTAGAGTTATTTTATTTGATCTGAAAATTTGTTGTCACCTCGAAAGACATGTTTAGGGAGGCTTGATGTGTTAGAATTGATAATAACTCATTAGTATTAAGCAAAGCTTTATGCCTAAAAAATTTCAATTTTCAGTGAGTTAAAAGCATGAAAAATGTTCTTGCTTGAGGTGTTCCTCCTTCTTTAGTTGCCCGTGTAACCAGGGGCGGTCGTGTAACCCACGGTTGCCACTGCATGAAAGGGTGGCTAATTGAAGTGAGCACTTGTCCTAAAAAACGTGAAGTGAATTAAGCTTGACGTGTTAGGCTCTCTCGAAAAAAAAAAAAAAAAAAAAAAAAAAAAAAAAAAAAAAAAAAACAAAAAAACAAAAGTGGTACAAAGTACCAAGGAAAAGAAGAAAAGAATTGGGCCAATTGTTTTGTGGCTCTTTCCGACCCGTTAAGCCATTAGACTGTTCTGAACGCCAGAAGTAGGGGGAAATGAGTCTTAGGATCGATTAAAGGGATTCCGGGTCTATAAGAGCTAGGTTAAGGAGCTAAGCACACACACACGTGAGAGAGTAGAAGTTAAAATTTTGAAATGTTCTTAACTTATGCATACACTTGTTTGTTTTTCCGTTAGCATGAATATCTTGTTTTCCCGAGTTTTGAGATTAAAGTCATCAACATGCAAGTCGTTTCTCATGAGATAAATTTGTGTATATCTTGCTCGAGGAATATCAACCTTCAGGTCAGGGGTATTTTGATAGCTCTAAAATAGAGTTATTTATAAGTCTCTATTATTAGCTAATTTTTGTGCTTAATGATTGTTAATTGCCCCTTTTATAGGTGATTCGTGGTAGAGAGCTCGGAAAGTCCAATTGCAAGTCTCGGAGCTATATCGGGCATTTTAGGAGCTTTGGGAAGTACCCGGGTCAAGAAGAATGCTAAGGGGAACCTTGAGGTGAAAGAGTTGGAGTTTTGAAGGCCTAACCCGAGAGCATGGCGCCTAGGCGCTGTCGCGATGCGCGTGCGTCCTTCGGTTGCCCTGTGCGCAGCGCCTTGGCGCTCACTTATGGCGCCTAGGCGCTGGCCTGACGCAAATTTTGGGTATAAATAGGATGGAGCGCACGTAGCGCAGCGGAAGCGAGTCGGATCATTGGCACTCTAATTTCATCAATTTAGCTAAACTAGAAACATGCTCAAAACTAGAAATAAAAGAAATTAGAACACTTACCTCTTGTAGTTCTAAAAACTTCTATTCCGATGCTCGAATCTCCTCACGAACCCTTCGAAGCTTCCCTCGAACTCCTCGAGAACCACCTCCAGTAGTCCTGCTATCCTCGGGCCGAGCAACGGAGTGGTGGGACTCTTTTATGAAAGAAAAAGTTTGGAAGAAGAAGATGGGAAGATGAAAGTGATGAGGATTTTGTGAGAAATATCTAACACTTAGCTTCTAATTTCTCAAGTAACATGAACTCTTCATGCTCATCCAAAAATTCAAACTCTTTGAAAATTCATCAACTTCAAACCATTTGAACTTCATCCAATTTATACGCAATTTACATGCAACAAACTATTTTCTTAGCATGACACCTCAAATTGGATGAATTAGTCTTCACACAAGTGTTCAACAATTGATATGTTTATGCATGTTGTTGGTGATTCACAATCCACTTCACAACTTGGATAAACCCACTCAACTTGGATCAATCCACTTGACTTGGATAAATCCACTCAACTTGGATAATCCCACTTGTAATATTTTGTCATTTTAAAATTAATTCACAATTAATTTTAATAAACAAAATAAACAAAATAAATTTTAATTAATTAATATTATTATTTAATTCAATATCAAATATTAATTAAATAATAAGACTAATCTCGGTTTCTTAAACCGAATCATCACACATGAATCCATATTCATGTTTTAGACCGATCCCATATTTAAATATGTACATCATTCTTCCAAAAACAAATTTGAATAAATTCAAATTCTTTTTCTCTCATATTGTTACACGGCTTAATCCGAGCTAGCTGGTACTAAGATTTTTGAATATCCTAGAAATTCCGAGTTGTCGAGACTCACCAAAATACAATTTATAAGCCTATTCTCAATGGCTTTGCAGCCAGTGGTAACAGGGTCGATCCAAGGAGAAGTTATGACCGAAATTAATGTTAAAATTGAAATTAATTAATTGATTGAGTTTCTGTAACGGGGGGATTTTTCAGCATGCAAAGAAAGCAATTGAACACTAACGGAAGAATAAAAATAGAGAGAGACGCGTGCACGGTTTGGGGATTTTCGGGATTAATTGTTAGACAACTTCAGCTTATCATTTAATTCAAAAGTCAAGGCAAACAATTTGTAGTACACACGAGCGACTACCCGAGAAGCCCCAAGGTAGCCGGCTCCATAGAAATTAATCAGACCACACAGTTCTAATTAAACATTATCTAAAATTGCATTAAAGTGATCAGCCCCAAATTTATTTTAGATAGTCACTAGCTAACCGCGACGAACATTCAAGCACGTAATCTAATTGCTAATTGATTGCCCGCAAGCGCTGTATGCAATCAACAACCATCATACACGACTCGATACTCCGATTTAGTTTTATCAATCTGTGTTACTTAGTCGAATAGTGAGAGGCACGACATCGCTATTCTTTAACATTCACAACATGCTAGAAGGCTCGAGTGTCAATCGTAAAATTCTAACATATGCATAAGGTTAAGCAAGAGAGATAAATGCATACAAACAGCCACCAAAATATAATCTAAGCATGGATTATCAAAACTAAAAGCGTCTAAAGAAAATCTCTCAAATATTTCCCAAACCGTTCACCCTTACCATAGCCGTCCATGGAACGGGTTGTCAATTCCGCTCCAAGGTAAGCCATGGAAGTTGTCATCAACAATATACAAGAGAAAAGCTCATAAACAAGCCAACAATGGCTGAGCTAAAGGAAAAAGAATGGAAAACCGAGAGGAAGAAGAAGAGAAATCGCCTAAGTTATGAAGCTCCCCCAAATATTTCGCAGAAAATCGTCATTTATAGCTTCTGTAATCGACGTAGCGTCGAGACGCTAGGCCAGCGTCTCGACGCTGCGCCCTAAATAATCCGCGCGCGCCTCGCGATGGCGTCGAGACGCTAGGGCAGCGTCTCGACGCTGGCCCGATGATTCCTTGCGCGCGCCTCCTCCGGAGCGTCTCGACGCCGCAGCAGGGTCTCGACGCTTCGGCAACGTCGAGCTAGCGTCTCGACGCGATCACTCGACGCTAGCTCTCGAGTTTTGGCAGCGTCGAGCTAGCGTCTCGACGCTAGCTCTCGGGTTTGGGGCTGGAAAAATTGCCTCTCCTAGGCAATTTTGGTCTGTTTCTTCTCGGATCGACTTGCCATTTCCCGATGCACTCCCGGGGCGTTAAAACTCCGCTTTTAGCTCTCGAACGGGTCCAATGGACGCACGAGCTCTTCGCCGCATTTCTCCTACAAATGAGATAGATTAACCAATTAAACGCGGACTTTTAGCAACACTTGGGAAGTATTTAATAGCTTCAAAATGGAGTTATCAAACACCCCCAACTTAAACCTTGCTAGTCCTCGAGCAAGTGCTACAAAGAAATTGACTCTAAGGACACGCCTACATGCTACTAACTCAAACCTCCATGCATTTTGAAAATTTAAACACAACATAATCATGAAAGCAATTCGTGCATGCATTTACTACGAACATATCAAAAATTAACTATTGCCCCCTAACGTGTGTGTGTGTGTGCTAGCAAACCACTCCTAAACTCACGTAAACTCGGAAAAACCACATGCAACACAACATCCCGTTTTCCCCCTACTTCTAGCATTTAAGAACAGTCTACACTTGACTTACACGAGAGAGAGAAGCAAATTAAGAGACCTAAGTATTTTTCTCATTCATTTTTCTTTTCACGAGTACTTTGTACTCTTTATTAAGGTTCTTTGATCCAACAATTTATTCACTTTTTCTTTCCACCTCGAGCTGCCTAACACGTCAAATTCATGCATAAACTTCACGTTTTTAAGGACTAACGCTCACTTCTTAAGTGTACTAATAAGAAGGAGGAGCACCTCGAGAGAATTTTCTATCCCACATGCTTTTCTATTTTTTTTTTTACTTTAGGCTTAGCATACGCTGTCTCAATTAACCAACCACTAACTCTCATGCAACAAGCTACCTATGGGTGCCTTTCGGGGTGACAATGAGAATTAGTGCAACATGCAATTTACAAAGCCTACGGAATCTAGGATGAGGTTGCTAAGTGCGCGAAAGATGCAAGGGAGCAACAGAAATTTTTTTAAAATTTTTGACATGGACCTAATTAATGCAAAAACTCATGCAAAAACTAGATTACGTACGTGCTCAGATTTCCAACATGCATTTCCTAGGTTATCATCATCAGAAAACAGTAAACAGAGTCCCAAGCACTTCAATATCGATATAGCACTTCTCAACCGACTACACATGCATATCCATCAATCCAACTCCACCCCCAACTTCAAAAGTTGGCATTGTCCTCAATGCCATTCAGTCAGATACACAAAGTAAAAGGGAAGAAAAACTACACTTCCCTGACTCTTTGTGAAGTTGGCGAGGGTAAGGAAGCGGCGCGCACATCATCGAAGCCCAAAATTGTCCTGTCTTCCTCGATTCCTAAAAAAAACAGCAAGCCAAGTAAGACTAAATTAATCTAAAAAGTAATAAAAAACAGCAACTAAACTAAAACAGAAAAAACAGTTCATCGCTCGGGTGCCTCCGAGAAGCGCAGAATTTTTAAAGTCGTTTGCTCGCTTGAATTCTCTCCACTGACCAAACCATAATCCGAAAGTGCGGGGGACGATCCAGACTTGTCCGCATCCACACTTGTCCTGCAAGCAACATTAAAAACATTTTGCACTCTTCGTGCCTCGAGCACGTTAATATCACAATCGTTAGTGCAAAAAACAGCAGTCACATCATTCAAATTTAAGTCAGATTTTTTTACCGAGACATGGGAATCATCCCTCAAGCGCGAGGGTAGACTCCCATTCTCATCATACTCAATCACAGAAACATTCTCCACAAATTTCTTTTCAAACAATGAAAATTCATGCATCGTATCATCAAACTCTAAAGTAACGACACCCTTAAACACATCGAGTTTGACCGTAGCGGTCTTAAGAAAAGGGCGTCCTAACAACATAGAGGACGAAGCATGCAATGATTTTTCATTCATATCAAGTATAAGGAAATCAGCGGGGAACATCATATCACCTACCCTAACAAGAACATCTTCTACTTTCCCTCTAGGACATACACTCGACCCGTTAGCTAACTGGACAGTCACGTTACACTCATGCAGTTCATTTAAGTTCAGTTCAAGGAATAAAGCATAAGACATAACGTTCACAGAAGCTCCTAAGTCAAGCATGGCATTTCTAACTACCTTACTACCTATCATACAAGGAATAGTAAAGGTACCTGGATCGTTGCACTTGGCGGGCAACGTACCTGGGAGGATCGCAGAAACGTTCTCTTTTCTCTTCTCAGTCCCTCTAGACTTCCTTTTCTTCGTGCACCAGCTCCTCAAGAATTTGGCGTACTTTGGCACTTGGCTGACTGCCTCTAGGAGCGGAATGTTGACCATCACCTTCTGGAAGGTACGAAGGACCTCCTCATCATCGGATTCCAAAGTAGGCTTCGCAAGCCTACTAGGGAAGGGTGCTCTTGCAACTTCCTCTGGCACACTCATTTCTTCTTTTTTCTTCTCATTCAGATTCTCGGGAGCAGGCGGGGCGGACTCGTTCAGGCTGTCCTTAGCTTCCTTGACGGCTCTGGGGGAAAGTGACTTTCCACTCCTTAGCTGAATAACACTCACGTTCTCACATGAGTTGACCGTAGTTTGGGAAGGAAGCTTCCCTAAGCTCTTGCTCTCGATTTTGCTAATTGACACCGCCATTTGTGTCAGCTGCTTGTTTAAATTCTGCAGCTCGGCCTTGTGAGAGTTAAGCTCTTCTCGAGCTTCTTTTTGGAACTGGCTGGTGGTCGTGACAATGGTCCTCACCATTTCTTCTAATGAGCTGGAGGAGCTCGAGGCTTGAGCCTGGGCGGAAGTGTTAGGCCTATCGTGAGACTGGCCTTGGAAGCGAGGTTGTCCTTCCTTGTTCCCATAGCTGAAGTTGGGGTGATCGCGCCAACCGGGGTTATAAGTATTTGAATATGGGTCATACTTCCTCGGGTTGGAAGCGTACCCCCCGATTGCATTCACCTCCTCCGCCTCGCGGGTTCCTCCAACAATCTTTTTCAGCATACTACCGATCTCGGCCACTTGGGCCCTCATTTCCGACATCTCGTGGCTCTGGGTCACACCATGGACTTGCCCCTGCCCCCGAATACCAAGCTGCTGCGAGTTTGCCGCCATGTTCGCTATAAGCTGTTTGGCCTCAACTGGGGTCTTATCGATCAAGGCCCCACCGCTCGCTGCATCAATCATTTGTCGATCGTGGGGCGTCATCCCCTCATAGAAATATTGTATCAGAAGCTGATCGGCAATCTGATGGTGTGGGAAGCTTGCGCACAGGCGCCCAAAACGCTCCCAGTATTCGTGCAGGGACTCACCCATGTCCTGGGTGATCCCATAGATTCTCTTCCTCAAAGTAGTGGCCAAGGACGCAGGGAAGTACTTCTCGAGAAAAGCCCTCTTCATATCCTGCCACGTGGTGATCGATCTGGAGGGCAGATAATACAGCCAATCCTTGGCTTTGTCCTTGAGCGTGAAGGGGAATGCCCTCATATTCAGCTGCTCCTCCGTGACTCCAGCGGGCTTCATCCCCGCGCAGACGCAGTGAAATTCCATTAAATGTTTATTCGCGTCCTCCCCTGCGTTACCATGAAAAGAAGGTAACTGGTGAATTAAACCTGACTTTAACTCAAAGTTACCTGCTACCACGGGGTAGTTTATGCATAGGGGTTGCAAGTTCAGATCTGTCGCTGCCAGCTGTTTCAGCGTCCGCGGCGCATCGCCTTGTGCCATTTCTTCAACCAAGAAGGGATTGCCTTCTTCTCCTTCAAACAATCTCTGCCCCTCCCGGGCTTCTCTCCTTAACCGCCGCTCTTCTCTGTCGATTTCCGGGATAAATTGCAATCCACTAGTCTCAGAGGAACGGGTCATACACAAACAAAAATTTAAACATACAATCTACAAACAGAAAAAAATTTAAGCAGACCATCAATCAATCAATTTCAAAGTCAATGATACTTTCAATCAAATTTGCCTTCTCCCCGGCAACGACGCCAATTTTGGTACTAAGATTTTTGAATATCCTAGAAATTTCGAGTTGTCGAGACTCGCCAAAATACAATTTTTAAGCCTATTCTGAATGGCTTTGCAGCCAGTGGTAACAGGGTCGATCCAAGGAGAAGTTATGACCGAAATTAATGTTAAAATTGAAATTAATTAATTGATTGAGTTTCTGTAACGGGGGGATTTTTCAGCATGCAAAGAAAGCAATTGAACACTAATGGAAGAATAAAAATAGAGAGAGACGCGTGCACGGTTTGGGGATTTTCGGGATTAATTGTTAGACAACTTCAGCTTATCATTTAATTCAAAAGTCAAGGCAAACAGTTTGTAGTACACACGGACGACTACCCGAGAAGCCCCAAGGTAGCCGGCTCCATAGAAATTAATCAGACCACACAGTTCCAATAAAACATTATCTAAAATTGCATTAAGGTGATCAGCCCCAAATTTATTTTAGATAGTCACTAGCTAACCGCGACGAACATTCAAGCACGTAATCTAATTGCTAACTGATTGCCCGCAAGCGCTGTATGCAATCAACAACCATCATACACGACTCGATACTCCGATTTAGTTTTATCAATCTGTGTTACTTAGTCGAATAGTGAGAGGCACGGCATCGCTATTCTTTAACATTCACAACATGCTAGAAGGCTCGAGTGTCAATCGTAAAATTCTAACATATGCATAGGGTTAAGCAAGAGAGATAAATGCATACAAACAGCCACCAAAATATAATCTAAGCATGGATTATCAAAACTAAAAGCGTCTAACAAAAATCCCTCAAATATTTCTCAAACCGTTCACCCTTACCTTAGCCGTCCATGGAACGAGTTGTCAATTCCGCTCCAAGGTAAGCCATGGAAGTTGTCATCAACAAAATACAAGAGAAAAGCTCATAAACAAGCCAACAATGGCTAAGCTAAAGGAAAAATAATGGAAAACCGAGAGGAAGAAAAAGAGAAATCGCCTAAGTTATGAAACTCCCCCAAATATTTCGCAGAAAATCGTCATTTACAGCTTCTGTAATCGACGTAGCGTCGAGACGCTAGGCCAGCGTCGAGACGCTGCGCCCTAAATAATCCGCACGCGCCTCGCGATGGCGTCGAGACGCTAGGGCAGCGTCTCGACGCTGGCTCGATGATTTCTTGCGCGCGCCTCCTCCGGAGCGTCTCGACGCTGCAGCAGGGTCTCGACGCTTCGGCAGCGTCGATCTAGCGTCTCGACGCTATCACTCGATGCTAGCTCTCGAGTTGTGGCAGCGTCGAGCTAGCGTCTCGACGCTAGCTCTCGGGTTTGGGGCTGGAAAAATTGCCTCTCCTAGGCAATTTTGGTCCGTTTCTTCTCGGATCGACTTGCCCTTTCCCGATGCACTCCCGGGGCGTTAAAACTCCGCTTTTAGCTCTCGAACGGGTCCAGTGGATGCACGAGCTCTTCGCCGCATTTCTCCTACAAATGAGATAGATTAACCAATTAAACGCGGACTTTTAGCTACACTTAGGAAGTATTTAATAGCTCCAAAATGGAGTTATCACTAGCCAGGAGAACCTAAAGGACCTACAGATCATGAGCTCCAACGATACGAGATTAACCGGTCGAACTCTTTAGCCAAGCTAACCAACATTCGTTAACCCTCAGAGACTCCACTAAAGTCCAAGAATTGCACTCTCCTCACCGTAGATATATTTCTGTCATCTTGATATAACCATCATCAGTAAGTCGATCTTTCACAGGTCGTTTGTAATTACAGCTGGGTCAAAATAACCGTTTTACCCCGTAATTACATCTTGTTCATTAAGTCCCACTCATTCTCTAATGAACTATTGGTTTGTGGTCCAACCAACAAACCGATTGGTAAGTGATCTCATCACTATACCAAGTCCCTCTCGGGCCAATGAGAGGGTGGGATCCCTAGTTCAAGACCCGGAGTCAGTACTTAAGGGAACAACCTCTCTCTACTAATCCCTAAACGCGGGTAGGAGTGAATTTCATCTCGCAGGACTATGTTTTCAGCTACCTACCCGGTCTTATCCCCAAGATGGTAGGCTTATTGAGTCGGCGATCTCGGGCCACTCTCACCCATATAAGTCAAAGGATAAACCCGAATAAATAGGAGTTCATAGCGTGCTCAAGATTCAGATCGAGTTACCTAGGTCATCATATGAAAAAGTCGGTCTTTACAGTAAACAGAGTTGTAAAGAAAGAGTGACTTTATTTCGCGGTTCATTATTATGCAAACTCATTGCATAGGACGCCCCCACTCAGATGTCTCCACATGAACGATTTCGGATCACATCGTTTGTACTATGCAAAGCAGGCCGCGTCCAATAGTGTCCCCAGGATAAGGTACTCAGCCTTATCCCTATACTATAGACCGTTCTGGCTATTACTTGAACTTGATCCACAATCATGTCACACATGAAGTTCAAGTATACAACCTATAGCCATGGGTTCTTTGTTTATTGGAGTTAGGTTAAAAGTAAACACAATTCACTTTATTCAATAACAACTTTACTGAATAAAACTCAATAACAACTTTATTGCAAAATAG
Source organism: Herpetospermum pedunculosum (assembly GCA_028017165.1). Classification (NCBI taxonomy): domain Eukaryota; kingdom Viridiplantae; phylum Streptophyta; class Magnoliopsida; order Cucurbitales; family Cucurbitaceae; genus Herpetospermum; species Herpetospermum pedunculosum. Next base: position 8,176,347 of record JAPQWQ010000186.1, on the reverse strand, counting down.
AATATACATTCAGTTTACAAACTACGAGTTTTAGGACATAAAACCCAACAAAATACACCTTTTTCCGAATTTATGTTATCTCCCATCATCTTCTTCTTCCCCTTTTCGATTCCTCTAAGTTTTTAGCCATTTTTTGGACCTTGTAACCTCCATTGATGAGAACTTTGATGCTATCCATGGATTATTTGGAGTTTTCCTCTCCCATGGGTAACTAAAAGGTAACATTCGATCTTTGGGTAATAGGTTAAACATTGTATTGCGATTTGGAGAGACTTGAGCCATTTAATGTATGTTTAGCTAAGTTTAGCATTCATCTTTACTCTTGAGCATAATTTCCATCATCTCTTTGTTCTTTGATTGACACCCATTGAATTTCTTACATGTTTTATTAGTTAGAAATCACGATGCGATTGCCTCTCGTGGTTAAAGTAACAGTAGTTTAATTTTGCCCAAATGTGTATGATCATACTCATTCTGGTTGCACAATAGACTATAGAGGAGAGAAAAATTGAGTCCGCTGTTAGAGATTTCTGCAGCTTACTTGTCGCAACGCTCTCGTCGCTCGCTATTAATTCAGTTTGGGAGAGCGATTGCCCCCAATTGGGTTAGTAGCGAAGCTTAATTTAGAGCGGTCTACTCTTCTTTAATCATTTGGGTTTCATGTTACTGATTAGAGCATGTTAGTTGTGTGATTGTTACCGAATTAGCTAAATCTCTTGTGTATGTCTATGATCCGAATCGCATAACATTTGTTAATCCTGACCCCTTAGATTGAGTGTGCTCGTCTTCTCACTTTTCACCGTTTCTCCCGCATATCCAATATTTTTAATTTAGTTTTTCTCACCTTGCATGTTTCTTATTTTCAAACTCTCAAAACCCCCGTTAGCATCTTTTTACACTTCAACAACTAAAATTAGAATTTGGATTAAACTAGTTAATTTCCCTGTCGATCGACCCTGACTTCCATTATCTATAAATTAGGTAATATAAGTCAATGTTTATAATTATCAAATTTGAGAGGCCTCGACAGCCTGACTCAATAGCAAAAGGGAAGGATTCATCACTCTTAAGATACAACTCTAAAAGGCTTAAATGTCCTACAAATTGAACTCTGATCTTACGTTAAAGCTAAGTGAAGAGTTGTATCTGAAGAGTGTGTTGGGAAAAGAATGATTACCTTAAGGTGATGCCATGTTCCACTTGTTCTAGAAATTGAAATCTGATTACCTGTTTTGTGGAAGTGGCATGACTAAAAAAGGAAATATTGAGAAGAAAAAAAAAGGAATCTGTTTATCAAAGCTAGAAGTATGTACTGAATGCAAGATTGAGAGGAAGAAAGTTTTGAGCTAAAAATGTGGGAGATAATGAAATCAAGGAGTAGGTGGAAATTGTAGAATGATAAGATTGTGAAGTTCTAAAAGGAAGCTGGTAGAAGCTATGTAGCAAATAGAGAGAAGTTGATACTTTGCTTTAGTCGGTCACAGGACAACAACAGTGCTAGCCAGGTAGCTTCAAGATGATTTTGCCATGCAGTAGTTGCTAGCAAATTGTGTGTCAGCAAAAAGATGAGGTGGATATGTTGGGCCACTAAAGTAGTAGACAACAATGTTAGGGTTATATTCTTTATTGTCAATGCTAAGAGATTGGTGAACATGATCATTACTCGAGCACGAGTAATAGCTCAAGTTTGGGGGTGTGTTAACTCTCCAAATGAGAGTTATTTAGAGCCAGAATACAAAGTCTTTAAGGAGTAGTTGATAAGCTTTAATTGAGAGTTTCAAAGGATTTAGCTTACATTTTAGTAAAGTGTTGCTTTTGAGTCCTTAAGCGATAAATGAACATATTCAAGCCTGTTTGTACTTAAATAAGCCCTGTTCTACGTATTGCAGGTTTCGCGAGGATCTCGCTATGGAAGCATCAAACCAGGAAGGCTGGATTGGGAACCAGAGGAGCTTTGCGTCCGTGATGCGGCAACAAAGTTGGCGCCTTTAAGGATTTTTGCGATCGCAGCGCAATCGCAAAAACTGTACCTGAAGAACGTGAAATGGCAGTGCCTGCCCCCTACCGTACAGCCAGTCTGCTTTATACGTTGCAGCTCATCCAATGAGAATGTTTGGACGTTTTTTAGGGCAAAATTACGGGAGAAATCCTAGCAGTATAAAGAGAAAAAAGTGGAAAGAGAAGAGAAGAGACGTGAAGGAAGGGGACTGGAGAATAGAGGATTTCAAGAAGGATATATTGAAATGAATTAAATAATTAATTCATATGTGGGTAACAAATTCGATAACAATTATATTTGGGCTATTTAATAGGCATTTGAGTGATCTTGATTATGGGATCAAGCCTTCCCATATAGTGGTGTGGCCTGCTGAGCAGAAACCAGCCTGTTGGTCCTAGGGGATTATGGGAAACCCTAGGATCAACATATATATAGTTTAGGTTATGGTCCCCAATAAGCTATTGGTGTGCGATATTTTGAACTATCGCTTAATCTCAAGCTGTCGAGGCTTGCCAAAATACGATTTATAAAGCCTATGACCAAGGCTTTGCAGCCAGTGGTAACAGGGTCGATCCAAGGAATAGGAAGATTGAAATTACTAAAGAAATTGGGATTTAATTAATTGATGGATTTTTGGTAACGGGGGGTTTTTATCATGCAATAGTAAGAAAACTAACGGAAGAAAGAATAATATGAAGAGAACGTGTGCACGGTTTGGGAGTCTCGGGATCACTTGTTAGACAAATTCAGTTTATCATTTAATGCTAATAACATGGAATTCAGTTTATTGAGCACGCGGACGACTACCAGAGAAGCCCCAAAGTAGTCGACTCCATGGATTTTAATTAGACCACACAGTTCTAATTACACGTTATCTAATCCTACGTCAAGGTGATCAGCCCTAAGGTAAATTTAGACAGTCACTAGCTAACCGCGACGAACATTCGAGCGTGAATTCTAATTGCTAGTAGATTGCCCGCAAACGCCGTATGCAATCAACAATTATCCTACCTGACCCGATACTTCGATTTAGTTCAATCTACCTGTGTTACTTAGTCGAGCAGTGAGAGGCACGGCATCGCTACTCTTTAACATACACAACATGCGAAACTACTCGAGTGTCAATCGTCGTATTTTAACGTGCGCGTTGGATTAAGCAAAGTAGATAAATGCTAATAAACAGAACCAATATGCATCAAGATCAGATTATCAAAACCAAATTTACTAACAAAAATATCCCTAAAACATTCCCCAACCGTTCACCCTTACCTTAGCCGCTCATGGCGCGGGTTGTCAATTCCACTCCAACAACGACCATGGAAGGATTCATCAACGTATTACAATGAAGGTGGAGCTCACTAGCATGCCAACAATGGCGGAGCTCCACGGAAAATAGAGAGAAAACGGGGAAGAAGAAGATGAAGAACAGCCCAATCCGTAATGAATCTCCTCAAAAAAATGTGCAGAAAATCGTCTTTTAGCTGCTGTAATCGACGTAGCGTCTCGACGCTAGGCCAGCGTCTCGACGCTGTGCCCTAAGTTTTCCGCGCGCGCTCGCGATGGCGTCGCAACGCAAGGCCAGCGTCGCGACGCTGCCCCGATAATTTCCTGCGCGCTCCTCCTCCGGAGCGTCTCGACGCCAAGCAGGGTCTCGACGCTATCACTCGACGCTTGCTCTCGGGTTTTTCCAGCGTCGAGCCAGCGTCTCGACGCTGTAGCTCGACGCTGGCTCTCGGGTTTGGGGCTGAAGCTTTGCCTCTCCAAGGCTGTTTTGGCCCGTTTCTTCACGGATCAAGTTCCCCTCTTCCCGATGCATTCCCGGGGCGCTAAAACTCTACTTTAAGCACTCGAACAAGCCCAACGGACGCACGAGCTCTTTGCCGCTTTTCTCCTACAAAAGAGATATATTTAATCAATTGAAAGCGGACTTTAGCTATAATTATGAAGTATTTAATAGCTCCAAAATGGAGTTATCAAACACCCCCAACTTAAACATTGCTAGTCCTCGAGCAAGCACTACAAAGACATTGACTCTAAGGACGCGCTTACATGCATTCTAACTCAAACCTCCATGCATATTGAAATTTCAAACACGAGTATAATCATGGAAGCATTTTGTTCATGCATTAACTAGGACATATCAAAAATTAACTCTTGCCCCCTAACGTGTGTGTGTGCTAGCCAACCACTCCTAAACTCACGCAAGCTCGGAAAACCCACATGCAACGCACATCCCGTTTTCCCCCTACTTCTAGCGTTTAAGAACAGTCTAAACTTGACTTACACGAGAGAGAGAGAAGCAACGCACATCCCGTTTTCCCCCTACTTCTTTTTCTTTTCATGAGTACTTTGTACTCTTTTATTAAGGTTCTTTGAACCATCAATTTATTCACTTTTTCTTTCCACCTCGAGCTGCCTAACACGTCAAATTCATGCATAAAATTCACGTTTTTAAGGACTAACGCTCATTTCTTAAGTGCACTAATAAGAAGGAGGAGCGCCTCGAGAGGATTTTTCTATCAAACATGCTTTTCTATTTTTTTTTTTTTTTTATTTAGGCTAAGCACATGCTTTCTCAATTAACTAACCACTAACTCTCATGCAACAAGCTACCTAAGGGGTGCCTTTTGGGGTGACAACGAGAATTAGCGAAATAAGTGATTTACAAAGCCTACGGAATCTAGGGGGAGGTTGCTAAGTGCTCGATAAGTGCAAGGGAGCAACAGAAAAATTTTTAAAATTTTTGACATGAACCTAATAAACACAAAACTCATGCAAAAACTCGATTATGAACATGCTCAAATTTTCAACATGCATTTCCTAGGCTATCATTGTCAGAAAACAGTAAACAGAGTCCCAAGCACTTCAATATCATTGCAACACTTCTCAACAGACTACACATGCATATTCATCAGACCAACTCCACCCCCAACTTCAAAATTTGGCATTGTCCTCAACGCCAACCAGTCAGATATACAAAGTAAAAGGGAAGAAGAAGTACACTTCCCTGACTCTTTGTGAAGCTGGCGAGGGCGAGGAAGCGGCGCACAAACGCATCAGAGCCCAAAATTTTCTTCTCTTCCTCCATTCCTAAAAAAAAAACAGCAAGCTAATTAAAACTAAGTTAATCTAAAAAACAACTAAACTAAACTAAAGCATAAAAACAGTCCATCGCTCGGGTGCCTCCGAGAAGCGCAGAATTTTTAAAGTCGGTTGCTCGACTGTATTCTCTCCACAGACTCATCCATAGTCTGTAAGTGCGGGGGACGATCCAAATTTGTCCACGTCCACACCTTTCATGCATTCCTCCTGAAAAATATTTTGCACTCTTCGTGCCTCGGGCACGTGAATATCAGAATAGTTAGTGCAAAAACCAGCATCATTATCACACAAATTTAAATCAGATTTTGTAACGGGGACATGGGAACCATCCCTCAAGCGCGAGGGTAGACTCCCATTCTCGACATGCTCAACAACAACAGAAACAGTATCAGCAGATTTCCCATCAAATAAAGAAAACTCATGCAAAATATCATCAAACTCTAACGAGACGACGCCCTTATACACATCGATTTTGACCCTAGCGGTCTTAAGAAAAGGGCGTCCTAACAGCATAGAGGACGAAGCATGCGATGAATTCTCATTCATATCTAAAACGAGGAAATCAGTGGGAAACGTCATATTCCCAACTCTAACAAGAACATCCTCTACCTTCCCCCTAGGACAGATGCTTGACCCATTAGCCAACTGAACAGAAATATTACACTCATGCATTTCATTTAAATTTAGTTCACGAAACAGCGCATAAGACATAACATTAACAGAGGCTCCTAAGTCTAACATGGCATTATGAACAACTTTACTACCTATAGTGCAAGGGATAGTAAAGGTACCTAGATCGTTGCACTTGGCAGGCAACGTACCTGGGAGTATGGCAGAGACGTTCTCCTTTTTTTTCTCAGTCCCTCTGGACTTTCGTAGTGCACCAGCTCCTTAGGAATTTTGCATATTTGGGCACTTGACTGACTCCCTCTAGGAGCGGGATATTTACCATCACCTTTTGGAAGGTTCGTAGGACCTCCTCGTCATCAGATTCCAAAGTAGGCTTCGCAAGCCTACTCGGGAATGGTGCTCTGGCAACATCCTCAGGTACACTGACCTTCTCATCTCTTTTCTCATTCTGAACTTCGGGAACAGGCGGGGTGGACTTGTTCAGGCTGTCCGTGGCTTCCTTCACAGCTCTAGTGGAAAGTGACTTCCCACTGCGCAGCTGAATGGCACTCACGTTTTCACATGGGTTTACTGTAGTTTGGGAAGGAAGCTTCCTCGAGCTCTTGCTCTCGAGTTTACTGATAGACACCGCCATCTGTGTCAGCTGCTTGTTCAAATTCTGCAGCTCTGCCTTATGAGAATTAAGCTCTTCTCGAGCTTCTTTCTGAAACTGGCTGGTGCTCGTCACGATGGTCCTTACCATCTCTTCAAGTGAGCGGGAGGAGCTCGAGGCTTGAGCCTGGGTGGAAGAATTAGGCCTATGCTGAGACTGGCCTTGGAAGCGAGATTGTCCTTCCCTGTTCCCATAGCTAAAGTTTGGATGGTCGCGCCAACCGGGGTTGTAAGTGTTTGCATATGGGTCGTACTTCCTTGGGTTGGAAGCATACCCCCCGATCGCGTTGACCTCCTCCGCCTCGCGGTGTCCTCCAACGATTTTCTTCAACATACTGCCTATCTCGGCCACCTGGGCCCTCATCTCAGTCATCTCGTGGCTCTGAGCCACGCTGTGCACTTGTCCTTGCCCCCGAATACCGAATTGCTGCGAGTTAGTGGCCATGTTTGCTATCAACTGTTTGGCCTCAACTGGGGTCTTGTCAATCAGTGCCCCGCCACTCGCTGCATCGATCATCTGCCGGTCATGGGTCGTCATACCCTTATAAAAGTACTGTATGAGCAGCTGGTCGGTGATCTGATGGTGTGGGAAACTCGCGCACAGGCGCCCAAAACGTTCCCAATACTCGTGCAGGGACTCACCAACATCCTGGGTGATCCCATATATCCTCTTCCGCAGTGTAGTGGCCAAGGATGCGGGAAAGTACTTTTCCAAAAATACCCGCTTCATGTCCTGCCACGTGTTGATCGATCCGGAGGGCAGGTAATATAGCCAATCCCTAGCTTTGTCCTTGAGCGTAAAGGGGAATGCCCTCATGTTCAACTGCTCCTCCGTGACTCCTGCGGGCTTCATCCCCGCGCAGACGCAATGGAATTCCATCAGGTGCTTGTTCGCGTCCTCACCTGCATTGCCATGAAAAGAGGGTAACTGGTGAATTAAACCGGATTTTAACTCGAAGTTACCTGCTACCACGGGGTAGTTTATGCACAAAGGCTGCAAGTTCAGGTCTGGCGCTGCCAGTTGCTTCAGCGTCCGTGGCGCGTCACCTTGCGCCATCTCGTCAAATAAGAAGGGATTGCCTTCTTCTTCTTCAACCGGTCTCTGCCCCTCACGGGCTTCTCTCCTTAACCGCCGCTCCTCTCTGTCAATATCTGGGATAAACTGCAATCTACCCTCAGAGGAATGGGTCATACACAAACAAAAATCCAAACATACAATTTACACACAAGAAACATTTTCAGCAAACAATCAACAAATCAAATTCAAACTTCAATATTAAATTCAATCAAATGCCTACTCCCCGGCAACGGCGCCAATTTTGGTGTGCGATATTTTGAACTATCGCTTAATCTCAAGCTGTCGAGGCTTGCCAAAATACGATTTATAAAGCCTATGACCAAGGCTTTGCAGCCAGTGGTAACAGGGTCGATCCAAGGAATAGGAAGATTGAAATTACTAAAGAAATTGGGATTTAATTAATTGATGGATTTTTGGTAACGGGGGGTTTTTATCATGCAATAGTAAGAAAACTAACGGAAGAAAGAATAATATGAAGAGAACGTGTGCACGGTTTGGGAGTCTCGGGATCACTTGTTAGACAAATTCAGTTTATCATTTAATGCTAATAACATGGAATTCAATTTATTGAGCACGCGGACGACTACCAGAGAAGCCCCAAAGTAGCCGACTCCATGGATTTTAATTAGACCACACAGTTCTAATTACACGTTATCTAATCCTACGTCAAGGTGATCAGCCCTAAGGTAAATTTAGACAGTCACTAGCTAACCGCGACGAACATTCGAGCGTGAATTCTAATTGCTAGTAGATTGCCCGCAAACGCCGTATGCAATCAACAATTATCCTACCCGACCCGATACTTCGATTTAGTTCTATCTACCTGTGTTACTTAGTCGAGCAGTGAGAGGCACGGCATCGCTACTCTTTAACATACACAACATGCGAAACTACTCGAGTGTCAATCGTCGTATTTTAACGTGCGCGTTGGATTAAGCAAAGTAGATAAATGCTAATAAACAGAACCAATATGCATCAAGATCAGATTATCAAAACCAAATTTACTAACAAAAATATCCCTAAAACATTCCCAAACCGTTCACCCTTACCTTAGCCGCTCATGGCGCGGGTTGTCAATTCCGCTCCAGCAACGACCATGGAAGGATTCATCAACGTATTACAATGAAGGTGGAGCTCACTAGCATGCCAACAATGGCGGAGCTCCACGGAAAATAGAGAGAAAACGGGGAAGAAGAAGATGAAGAACAGCCCAATCCGTAATGAATCTCCTCAAAAAAATGTGCAGAAAATCGTCTTTTAGCTGCTGTAATCGACGTAGCGTCGAGACGCTAGGCCAGCGTCTCGACGCTGTGCCCTAAGTTTTCCGCGCAGGCTCGCGATGGCGTCGCGACGCAAGGCCAGCGTCGCGACGCTGCCCCGATAATTTTCTGCGCGCGCCTCCTCCGGAGCGTCTCGACGCCAAGCAGGGTCTCGACGCCAGGGCAGCGTCGAGCTAGCGTCTCGACGCTATCACTCGACGCTTGCTCTCGGGTTTTTCCAGCGTCGAGCCAGCGTCTCGACGCTGTAGCTCGACGCTGGCTCTCGGGTTTGGGGCTGAAGCTTTGCCTCTCCAAGGCTGTTTTGGCCCGTTTCTTCACGGATCAAGTTCCCCTCTTCCCGATGCATTCCCGGGGCGCTAAAACTCTACTTTAAGCACTCGAACAAGCCCAACGGACGCACGAGCTCTTTGCCGCTTTTCTCCTACAAAAGAGATATATTTAATCAATTGAAAGCGGACTTTAGCTATAATTAGGAAGTATTTAATAGCTCCAAAATGGAGTTATCAGCTATACAACTTTAGCCTTTTATTCCCCATCTGGTAGAGAGGATTGCCCATGATTGGTCTGGGTTGCATAGATGAGGAAGACCACAAACTACAGAGTATTACAGGCTATGGATTCATCACATCTAATGGTTTCAGGTAATTCTAATCCCCTTTAATTTATTTTTTCTTCCATGCTTAGATCCCAAAAGTTTGTCATGATTGTTCTTGGATTAAATGTATTTATTCTTGAATAATCATATATTGGGGTTTTCCCAATAAATATTCCAACAAGTGGTATCAGAGCGGTTTTGCATGGTAGATTACTAATTTTATCAAACATGTTGTCTTTCCTTTGATTCATAAGATTTCGATTCAATAGGATTTTAGAATTATTTTACAACATGTTGTGTGAATTACTCGAACGATTGAATAGTCAAATTTAATTCGGATGCTTTTGCATATTTGAGTTATATCATAAAGGATTATGAATGTTATCATATGCATATTTTGGCTCAATGATAAATAATGTTTTCATATTCAATCTCTGACTATATGATGGTTGTCATGAAGAAAGATCATTAGAGAAAGAATTAAAGAATGAAAAAAAAAATAGTGTTCGCAGCAACACTGTTGTTGCGGAAAATGGCTTAAAGAGGTGCTAGGGCACCGTAGCATGAGATTTGCAGTGGGTCTTGGCCCACTGCAAATATACATATAACATAATGAATTTTATGTTATGTTAATATATATAATTTTAAAGATAATACTATTGTTTGTATTTTCCTTTTATAACAATAGTATTTGTTTATAAAATTATATATATGCCTTATGTTATAAATTTGAATTTGGGCATGAAAAAGTGTGGGGAATTATTTAATTTTTCATTTTTTGTGTGCTTAATAAGGTATCAAGAATTAGCACAATTAGTACAATTTATTTTGAATGTTTTGTAAATTAAAACATTTATAAAGTTATTAGATTATTAGATGGAGTGTATTTGTTGCTTATGCAGATTGTGATCGGCCCAAAGGAAGGTTACAATTTGGCCAAACAACAAATACACATGCAATAATAAGTATGAATAACATAATGATGTGTCCTTGAAGTTGTTAGTCGGCCCAAAGGAAGACTATCTTCTAAAAGGGATAAGTTATTATATTTTATTATTGGATTCTAAATGTGATGCCCAATGTATATGTTAGGTTGTCACGTGGGTTGAAATCTTAATAAAGTTTTTTTTTTGGGGCATTCTAATTTTTATTTTTGAGGACTTTTCCCTCTATAAATTATGCAGGTAAAGATATTACTCTTAATTTTGAAAATAATTTTGGTAATTTCATTTTCATGAAGATAAAATTAATAGTAATTAAAATAAATGTGTTTTGCATAATAATCTGATTTTCTATGTTAGTGTTGATTTGATGGATCATGTTGCCAAAGTAGCCTCTGATTTCTGATATTGACATCTTCATAGTTAATTAGATGTTTGTGGACCTGTTGTTTATGTGTTCTGTTGACGGCCAAAAGGAAGACGTCAGTTTGGCCAAATAGCAGGTACATTTATGGTTAGTTGGTGATAAAACATGAATAATATAAAGTTATGCCATGTGAGTGATTCTCGGCCCAAAGGAAGACCTTCACTTGACCGGATTAGGTATCAGTGTTTCCTCACCACATTGAGAGTATTGTTTGCAAGTTGACAGTCGACCCAAAGGAAGGTTGTCAATGTTGTGTTTGGTATCTTGTTGTCCTCATAAAGTTTAATTTGAAGGTATTTTTATAAATACTAAGTTATTTATGGGCATGTTTTAGTTGTTCTTTCAAAATTTTAAATACTATTGCCTTGGTTGATTTTGAGAATATTTTGGTTCACGTTGTAATGAATAAAGAAACACTTTCATTTTTTATTTTTTTTTACTTAGCAACATCTCATTCAGATTAATTGGGATTTATATTAAAAAAAAAAATAGAATAATCTTAACTTCATAAGCTTTATGATGATGAAATTTATTATTCAAGGGAATCATGTTTGATGAAGAAATAATTAGGAAGATCCTTTAAAAGATAAAGATTGTTTTGAAATGAACATAATGAAGAACAATGGAACATAAGGGAGTACACTATGGTGCTTGAAAGGGTAGATGAACCCTTAATGAGCGAATCTTCGATGGTATGTTGAAGAAAATTGTTTTAAGTATGAAAGAACAAAATGTACTCAATTAACTATTTCCTTAAGGGAGAAATTAAAGTCGACACAAACCTACATTTTGAACATATTAGTCCAAATCACTAAAAATTAGGATCCAGATTTCTCCTAATTTTTTTTTTAGAAAATTTGGACATGTAGGAAAATATGTTCTTAGTACTTCTTTTCATAATGTATAAAGAAAATTTGACTTCTCACTTAGGATTTAAACAAAGTTAGTTTAGTTTGCATGTCAGACTTCCATGTGTTGAATAGACTCTAGTATTTCTATTCATTGATGATTTGTTCTTTTGATTTTACAAATTTTCGGGTCTGTATTAAATAGGATTAAGGGGAAAATACAGAAATAGTCAATAATTAAGTGCATTGAGAGGTTTACTCTCTTTGAACAATCTTTCATAGTCTATTTTATATGGCTTCTTAAAATGCTTAACAATATTGTTTAATATTTTCATAAATATATTCTCAGTGAAGTCACTTATGTTTGATGTCAGAGAGGTCTTTAGTTCTGGATATCTTGAAAGTCATATGATTAGTTTCTAGTGGTGAAACCCTATGAATTTGGTAGAGAATGTCTAGGGCCTTTTGTTAAACTTCTTTAAGAATTTAGAGAGCCATTAAGTAACACGTTTTTTTAAGGCAACCCTGAGTAAAGTGTGTTGCTTATAGAATGATTCAAAGCTCATAAAGATGAGGTTAGACGTATGACAAATTATTTCTCTTTGCATTTAACTTCTTTGGGAAAAAACTTAAGATTGCAGCATAAAGTTAAAGTGGTGTACCACATAAAACAACAACTAAATCTCTTGTAATTAAAGGTTAGGCAAATGCTTAACATTATGTTTGCATTTAGAGATGTCCAACTAATGATTGGTCATTGTTGCGTGCTCAATGTTTAAAAGAAATATGAAATGATAGAGCACTCAGAACATGCAAGCATACATGATCTTGTAGCAAGTAATAAGTATTTTTTCATTCGATTTCCCACAGAGATTTATTATTAGTTACTCGTGAAGTGTGTTGTTAAGTAAGAATGGGTGGATTAAATGGAGTAGATTTGATTTTAAGGTGCCTAATTACTAAGGAATATGTAGAGGATGCAAGCATGAACAAGTGTAAATAAATAATAAACTTGAATGTCAAGAGAAGAGAAAAACAAACGAAGAGAAAAATGGCTAAGGCAGAATTTTTAACTAAGGGAATTGCGGAAACAGCAATTATACCGCAATGTTCTTAACAGCGAAATGTGTGTAAAGTGTGTAAACAAGGGCTACTAACGACTCCTCTATAGGCTTTTTCCTACGATTCTCAAGCAGTAGATCAACTCACCATGCATCAAACTAACTCATTCTCATGTATCTTCCGATTTCATGCATTAGATTCTTTAGTTTACTCATGTCCAAGTAAGGTCTTAAGCATCTTGTTAAAACAGTAAGTTAAGATTTGTACTAGGAAAACGCCTATTCCTAGGTCGCTTTCTGGTTACCTTGAGAGGCTAGCATGAGTGTATGACTCTGAACTCTTACTCCTTCCAGAGGTTACGAGTTCTTTGGACAAAATGGATGGCCAATCGAAATTGCCCGTGGGATGAAGCTTACATACAATCAATGCATTCGAGAGCTATCCTACATGTTTGATTCACGTGTTTTAACCTATAGCCTTGTCTTTAGCATGCCCTTATATGATTTAGTTACTCATGGATGCTGATAGAATAGAAAGAGTAGATGAAGAAGACATGCTTAGAACAGTATTAAAGATAAAACAGAAGAGGGAAACAGCCCACAGAGAGGGGAAAGAACTCGTGAATTGATGAAATAATACTTCGATTTATGAAGATTTGAACTAAACAAACGACAGCCTTGAAGAACTAAAGTAAAACAGAAAGCAACGAAATGGAATAGAGTAGCTAATGAAAAGGGAAATGACAACAAATAACAATGAAAACAGAAAGCTAAGGCAGAAAGCAGTAAATTCGAGCGTGATCGCCTCGTCGCAGACGCCTCGGCTGAAAGGAGAGAAAGGCAAGCCTTGCTTGGATGAATCCAATCAGAAGAGAAGATGAATCTTCTCTCCTTCCTATCAGATTGTCGACTCCAACAGCTGAATCTCTCAAACCAACAGACGAAGAAGAGAAAGAATGGGAAAGACTGCGTTTGAACTAGAAGACTACGCCGTTCGAGTGTGTTTCAACCTTCCACTTTGACCTCCTTTTATAGTATTCTGCAGGTGCGATTGGGTCAAGGAGAACCATCCATTCTCAACGTCGTACTTCTACGTGGCTGCAGGAGAAAGAATGGATCCCTGAAAGTTCGGAACAAAACAGAAAAAGGTTAGACAAATTACGGATTTCACTTAAAACATTGCGGTTTTAGCAATGTTTCCGCAATGCACAATTTTCATTCCTTTAACTTCGTTTTTAATTCCTTTTCTTTCCTTTTGCATATAAGTCCTAATTTAGCTTCTCTCTTCTAATTCTCATATATAAGCACAAGTTCAAGCTAAATCCTATCAAAAACACTTACAAATGCACAACTTCCTATCACAAATAAGTCCTAAAATAGTCACTTTTGGAGACGTAACACACCCACAAACTTAAGGTTTTGCTCGTCCTCGAGCAATCTAAGGACTTACTTAGGCTGTTGTATTAACCTCTCTAACCACTTGCTGACTCCCCTAACTTCCTATCTAAGGCAATGCTGTCCTGTGACACACTTCTAAGTTTACAACTACCTTCTCATTTTGCTTCTTCTGACTTCGCACGCCTAATGATCCTACTGTTTCATTAACTCCCCACGACTGATCTACTTGCTTCTGTCATATAATGCAACTATCCCTAAGGTTTCCAATTCTACCTAGCTTTACCCCAGACTCAGTACATGCTTCTAATTTTTACTTTTGAGCTACCTAGGATTCCTTAGAGTCATGCCAGTCTTAGTATAAACCAGTGACAGTAGTACATTTAGAGAACAACCTAAACCCTGGCATCACTACATTGGACATACATTCATCTCCCTAAACAACCCTACAAGCTACAACTTTGTGCTTAGCTAATTGAGGATCAGAGTTCTTTTTTATTCAGGACACCCAAGCCACAAAGTTGCAACTCCTAGGTATACATTCTTCTTCCCTAATTTTCTTTTTTTTTCCTTTCTCACTTTGGTGGAGCCTCTCCTTTGGTTGCCTTTTGATGCAATGCCACTTGTGGGTTACACACTTGGCACTGATTACTCAGCAACTTTAAGAGAGACACCCCTCTTTATTCTATTTTTCATTTTTTTTCAGTTCATCATTTTCTGTAAAGGAGAAGAAGAATGCTTCTGTTTAGAAGGAGAGAGGAATGTTCCTAGGCCTAGGGTGGCCTCCCCCAAACCTAAACTACTCATTGTCCCCAATGAGTGTCTGAGGTGACACACCCCCAAACTTGTCCTAGAAGCATCTAGTCTAGGGCAAAACAAAGAGAATCTAAAAGTCCTAGGGATAGACAGAACATTCTTAAAGCAAATAACTCAGCAGCAGAAATTTGTAAAAACAGTAAGGGAAGGACTTAAAGCTACGCATGCTGAGCAATTTAAGAGACGAATTTAAACTATCAAAGGTGCCTTAAGACACTCATCCAGCATGCTTATAGATAGGCTATATAAGGTAGTCAAGAAAGCAGCAAAAAGAACAAAATTGAAACAGAACCAGCCTAGCTAATCAGTCAGTCAAAAGCATGCACTACTAACAAAAATTGCGGATTCCGCAATAATTTCGCAATGAATATACAGGGCAGATATATCAGTAAGCAGCCCCTTTTTCATGCTATTTCCAGTCATCTCAGCTATACAAAAAGGAAACTAAAACAACCTACCTATTCAGATACCATCTAACTATACTAAGCAATCCTAAACAACCAAAATAAAGAACTAAAGACAGATCAAATATTGATTCAAAATAACAGAATTCACACAGTTTAACGAAAAGCAGTTTGATGATTTTTAGAGGGAACAAAAGTACTCCCTTGAGTGCTCTTCAGACTAGCACTCAGACGTCCTCATCATCATCCCTCCGTGCTCTTGGAGGTGCCCATGGCGTCAGCAGGTCAGTGGGGAACTCAGGAAAGATGCAGCCCAACTGATCTGCAACGTCCTTATCCCTTGCTTGAGCATACTCAGCCCATTGCGCCATCTTCTTCTGAAGGTCCATCAGGCAGGCCATAGAGAGGGATTGAGCAGCAGCCAGGCCGTCTAGTTCAAATTCCATATTCCCCCTTCTTCGCATTCGCAGGCCTGTAGGCAGCTCCAGATGCCCCGTGTAGGCCAGCTGCCTCTCCATCCTTTCAATTGGAACACCTGCACGTAAGCAGAGCTTAGTGATGGTGTTTGGGAAGAAGAGAGGGCCCTTACCTTTCTTGGCACAGTCTGCTATGGAGGCTACTATAACCTCACCAACATTGACAGTGAGGCTCCTCATGATCGCATATACCAGCAGCGATCTCCCCTGATTAATGGTGGTCTCGTGGGTCACTGGGGACAGACGCCTGCGCACGAAGGAGAACCACACAGCTGCCTTCGCCGTAAGGGTCGCACTCATCAGAGTGTGCTTCCCATTGCGCGAGATTGTCCAAGCTGCCTCAGGTTGGCCGATGATACGCAGTGCTTCCTCCAGGACAGCCTCAGTGGGAGCGTCAATTATCCGCGCATAGTCAGTATGTTTTTGCCCCTTGAGGCCATAGGCTTCATTGATCGCCTTGGCTGAGAAGTCCACCTTGATTCCCCTTACCATGGACAGACCATCCTCGGGGTGCGTCAGATTTGCATAAAAGTCGTACACCATGCTGGAGTAGGCAGGGATGGGCGGTCTGCACAGCTCTTCCCAGCCGTGGTTGGTGATCCCTGCGCGCAAGAATTGCGGCAGGTCTGCCAACGCGTCAAGGAACCCCTTCTCATGGAGTAGGTCCCTCTTCCTCAACTCAGTGCCCCTTGATTCTGCATCAGAAGACACATACCTCACAGCTTGAGGCTCATCTTCGGGGTATAATTTGGCTTTCCCCTTGTCCCGTGCCTTGGCCGACTCAGCAGCCTCGACCTTCAGCCTCTTCAATGAAGGCTCACCACTGACCTTCCTTTTCTTGGATTTCTTTGAAGCTTTTGGCCGTTTGGCCTTGACAACCTTGGGCACCTTCTTCCTCAGTCGTGCCCTGGTGGTGATCTGCTGGAGGCAGTCCCCCAATGTTTCATCCATCGAATCTCCCCCCTTTGCTGGGCTATCGGGGCTGACTTCCCTCAGAGGAGAGAAAACCTCTTCTTCCTCAGCCGTTTCTTCGCCCGGCGCTGATTCTTGATGTTCTTCACTTGGAATTTCAGGCTCGGGCGTTGGCGATGATGGCGATGCCTCAGGGCTCTGCGGCGGTGGAGATTGTTCAGAGCTTTGTGGAGATGGAGAAGGCTCGGGGCTTTGCGCTGGTGGAGATGGTTCAGGGCTCTGTCTGGCCGTCTCGTAGGATGGACGACCACTTCCTTGACTCTCCACAGTGGGAGTCTTCTCCTTGATCGGTGCGTCCCCAATCTCCATCGTCCATTTTCTTTTCTTGGGCGTGCCCACTGGTTTAGACGGCCCAGCAGGGATTTCCGTCACCACCTTCCACTTCTTCTTGCGGACAGGGAGCTTAAAAGGTCGTTCAGGGCGCGCAGCTTCGGCATCTGCTAAGGCGAGGAGTGCCTCTCTCGCAGCTGCCTCTGCTTCAGTGGCCTTCTTCTTGGAAGCAGATCTCTCAGCCCGTGTAAGAACCATTGTGGAATCGAAGAGATCTGAGAATAGGAATTGCAGAGGAAGAAGAAGATAGATTTCTTGAACTCCAACGAATGAGGGAAGCGTACGGGCCACGACTGTTCTAACGGCTATTTGTAATGATGTGAATCCCAACGGCTATTTCTGTTGCGGTTTCAGCAAATCCACTGCAATTAAATGGCCGTTGGAGATTTTTCTTGATTTAAAATCCAAGATTCTCATCACTCAATCTTTGACTCGGCCCGATTTCTTCCCTGATTCTTTACCCTTGATTCATCCCCTTGATTTCCTCTTTTGATCCCCTATTAAAAGAAATAAAATTAACATCAAATTCGTAATAAAAATCACACATAAATATACACAAATAACAACCGAAAAAAAAACAGCAAAAAATAAACTAAGGCATAGCCTCGCATGGACGAGCACAGTAATCACTCGTCTCCTCTCGGTTTTATTTTCAAGTTTCAGCTAAGAGGAAGGCCGAGAGAGTCTTCACATCTCCTTCCTCATAATAATGCTTCAATCGTGCACCATTAACCATGAACGGTTGCCCGTGCTGCAGGTTCCTAATCTCAATTGCACCATGAACAAACACGTTAGTTATAACAAAAAGACCTGACCATTTGGACTTAAGTTTGCCTGGAAATAATCTCAACCTTGAGTTAAATAACAAGACATGCTGGCCTTTCTTAAAGTCCTTAATCCTAAGTCTACTGTCATGCCAAATTTTAGTCTTTTCCTTATACATTTTAGCATTTTCGTAGGACATATGTCTCAGCTCATCAAGCTCATGTAATTGCAGAGACCGCAATGTTCCCGCATCGGTCACGCAATAATTCAGCTCTTTCAAGGCCCAAAATGCTTTGATTTCCAATTCGAATGGTAAGTGACATGCTTTGCCATACACAAGTCTATTAGGAGACATACCTAGGGGTGTCTTATATGCAGTCCTATATGCCCAAAGTGCATCCTCGAGTTTAAACGACCAATCTTTTCTATTGGGTTTGACCACTTTTTCGAGTATGTTTTTAATCTCCCTATTTGATATTTCAGCTTGTCCATTCGAATGTGGGTGATAAGGGGTGGCTACTCTATGTCTAACATTGTATTTAGCCAACACTTTTTCCATAGCTTTATTAATAAAGTGTGTCCCTTCATCACGAATTATAGCACGGGGTGTACCAAACCTAGTAAAGATATGTCTATTAAGGAACTTAATGACTGTTTTGGCATCGTTGGTTGGACATGCTATGGCTTCTACCCATTTAGATACATAGTCTACAGCTACAAGTATGTAAAGGTTACCTGCTGAAGGGGGAAATGGTCCCATGAAGTCAATGCCCCACACATCAAAGAGCTCCAACTCTAAGATGTAAGTGAGAGGCATCTCATCCTTCCGACTGAGGTTACCTGTTCTCTGGCATTCATTGCAGCTGTGTGCATGGTCGTGGGCATCTTTGAAGATCGTGGGCCAATACTAGCCACTCTGGAATACCTTTGCAGCTGTTCTTTGGCCACCAAAGTGTCCACCATAAGGAGATGTATGGCAGTGCTGCAGCACAGACTTCGCTTCAGCAGCTCACACACACTTCCTCAGCAAACCATCTGCACATGTTTTGTAGAGTGTAGGATCGTCCCAGATAAACTTCCTAGCTTCATGTAGGAACCTCTTCTTTTCTTGTCCTCCCTTGAAAGTTGGTAGTACCTGCGAGGCAAGGAAGTTAGCAATATCAGCAAACCAAGGTTCCTCATCGTTATCACGATGTGCTAATACAAAGACATGCTCATCGATAAAGGCATCAGAAATTGCGGTTTCCGCAATTTTATCGCAATTATGTTGCAATCTAGAAAGATGATCCGCAACCACATTTTCGCATCCTTTTTTATCTCTAATGTCTAGATCAAACTCCTGCAGCAACAATACCCATCTAATTAGCCTAGGCTTAGCATCAGCCTTCCTCATATGGTATTTTAGTGCAGAATGATCAGTGTACACGATTATCCTAGTGCCTACAATGTAATTCCTAAACTTCTCGCAGGCAAACACTACAGCTAGCATTTCCTTTTCCGTGGTTGTGTAATTACATTGTGCCTCATTAAGTGTCTTACTAGCTTAGTATACAGGGTGTGTTAGTTTGTCAATCTTTTGTCCTAGCATAACCCCTACTGCATAGTCACTCGCATCACATAACATCTCAAACGGTAGGTCCCAATTTGGTCCTACTATAATAGGTGCTTTGACTAATGCTTCTTTAAGGGTCGTCCACCCTAGTAAACATTCTTTTGAGAAGATGAATGGCTTATTCAGCTCTAGAAGCTCACACAAAGGTTTGGAGATCTTTGAAAAGTTCTTAATGAACCTTCTATAGAAACCTGCGTGTCCTAAGAAACTTCTAATGGCTTTCACATTCTGAGGTTCCACTAACTTCTCTATTATTTCAATCTTGGCCCTATCGACCTCTACTCTTGCTCTAGACACTCTATGACCTAGGACTATCCCTTCTTCCACCATGAAGTGGCACTTCTCCCAATTAAGAACTAGGTTGGTCTCCTCACACCTAGCCAGGACTTGTCCTAAGTTCTCTAAACAGTTTGTAAATGAATCACCAAAGACTGAGAAGTCATCCATAAATATCTCTATCATGGATTCATCTAAGTCAGAGAAGATAGCCAACATGCACCTTTGGAACGTTGCTGGTGCATTGCATAAGCCAAAGGCATTCTGCGAAAAGCAAATGTTCCAAAGGGACAGGTGAAGGTTGTCTTCTCCTGGTCCACAGGGTCTATGGTGATTTGGTTATATCCAGAATAACCATCTAGAAAGCAGTAATAAGCTCTACCAGCTATCCTATCTAACATCTGGTCGATAAATGGTAAAGGGAAGTGATCTTTTTTTGTTTCCTTATTCAATTTTCTATAGTCCATACAGACTCTCCATCCTGTAATAGTTCTAGTTGGAATCAGTTCATTGCTCTCATTTACTACTACAGTCATCCCCCCCTTCTTAGGTACACATTGTATTGGACTAACCCACTGACTACTAGCTATAGGGAAGATTACACCTGCATCTAACCATTTTATGATCTCTTTCTTAACTACCTCCTTCATAGAGGGGTTCAGCCTACGTTGGTGATCTACTCGGGGTGTATGCTCTTCTTCCAATATTATCTTATGCATGCCGTAGGAAGGGCTAATTCCTCTAATGTCAGCAATCGTCCATGCAATAGCCTTTTTATGTTGCTTAAGTAATAATATCAACTCAATTTCATGCTTTGCACTCAATTTGGACGAAATAATAACAGGCAGAGTATCATCACTTCCTAAATATGCATACTTAAGATGTTCAGGCAGTGGTTTTAATTCTAAGATAGGTGGATGGGGACCTCCTTGTCTGCTTCATAATCCAGAATGATGAAGTCTGCAAGAAAAATAAACTTGTCAACCTTTACAAGAATATCCTCAATCTTACCCTCAGGGTATGTTATGGATCTGTCTGCAAGCTGCAAGGTGACAGTGGTAGGACGTGCTTCTCCTATTCCCAATTGGCGGAATAGTGATAGAGGCATGAGGTTTATGCTGGCTCCCAGGTCACAAAGAGCTCTGCCCACGTGCTTGCCTCCCAACTCCACTGGTAGGGTGAAGGAACCAGGATCCTTCTCCTTCTTTGGTAGCTTGTTCTGGAGTATAGCACTGCACTCCTCAGTGAGATTCACTGTTTCAAATTCACCAATAATTTTTTTGTTAGTGATTATATCCTTCAAAAATTTAACATAAGAAGGCATGGATTGCAAAACCTCTACAAATGGAATATTAACATGCACTTGTTTAAGAATTTCTAAAAATTTGTTAAAGTGCACTTCCTGTTCTTGTTTTTTCTTTAGCCTTCGAGGGAATGGAGGTGGTGGCACATATGCAGGCACTTCAGGTCGCCTCAGGATAGGTGGAGGCCTTGGAATTTCTTCTAGCTCTTCTATGATTGGTTTCAGCCTTGCCCCTGATGTGCTTGTTGATGTTTGACCATGGTTTGGCAGAGATTCCAGTGGAGCACTAGACTCTTCGTTCTCTACTCTCTTTGGGGTTTCTCTAGTGTTGCTCACCAATGGTCTCCCACTTCTAAGTTCAATTGCTTGAACTTGTTCTTTTCCATCTCTCCTTGGCACCTCAGTGTCAGCAGGTAGTCTACCTTGGGGCCTACTTTTGAGTTCATTGGCTAGTTGCCCTATTTGGTTCTCTAGGCTCCTAAGGGTAGCTTGCTGACTTTGTAGAGTGGCATCATTCTTGGCAATGTACTCCTTAAGTAAATTTTCGACAGAAGACCCTATTGGTTGGTTATATGGTTTTTGATACATGGATTGGTTGTTTGGTTGGGAGCTTGGTTAGCATTCTGTTGGCCACCCCATGAAAGATTTGGGTGGTTCCTCCAACCAGGATTGTAAGTGTTAGAATAGGGGTTGTTCCTAGGCTGCTGTTGGCTTCCAACATAGCAGACTGAGGCTGGATTCCCAGGGCAGTATTCATACAGGTGCCCTTCCCCACAGAATCCACAGATCAGTGTCTCACCTTGACTTGTTGGTGCCCCCATGGTGATGGCTGCTGCGGTGTTGACACTGGTTTGGAGATTGGTTTGAGCCATTTGTTTGACTAGGTTGGTCAGGGCATTTATTTGGCTACTCATGGCACTGAGTGCATCCTTGTCTTGAGCTCTACTTGGCTCTACTGGATCATCTGACCACCTACAGTGAGATGCTGAGATCTTCTCCAGGATCGCATAGGCTTCGTTATAGCTTTTAGAAAGCATGGAACCACCAGCTGACGAATTCAACACTTGTCTTGTGCTGGGGTTACATCCTTTGAAAAAGACTTCTATTTGGATACACCATGGGATGCCATGGTGTGGACATTTAAGCAGAAGGTCCTTAAACCTTGTCCAAGCTTCGTGAAGAGACTCATTTTCAGCTTGTTTGAATTTAATAATGTCATCACGAAAATTTGAATTCCTATCAGGTGGGAAATATTTGACTAGGAATTTCTCAGCCAGATCTGTCCAATTGACAACTGATCCGGAAGGTAATGAGTTTAACCACGTTTTGGCTTTGTCCCTTAAGGAATAAGGGAAGAGGTAAAGCCTCAAAGCTTCTTGGGAAACTCCAGGGATAAGAAAGGTATCACTAACTCCTAGGAAGTTTCTAAGATGGTTGTGGGGGTCCTCATTTTCCACTCCAAAGAATTGTCCCACAGTGGACAACATTTGGAACATTACTGGCTTTAACTCGAATGAGTTGGCAGTAATTTCAGGGCGGATTATGCTTGGGTTTAGCTCCCCAGGCATAGGTACTAGGTAGGAGAGGATGGCACTATCCTTTTCATTCGCTATTTCGATGGGATTGCGAGTGGTAGGTACCGGATTTGGGTCTGGTCTTTCCATTTCTTCTTGATAGAATTGCGGAGACTCTGCGGTTTCAGCAATTATTTGAGGTCTAGAGGGTTGGTTAAAGAGTCGTTTCTTAGCTTTGTTTCTGGCCCTAAGTGATCTCTCAGGCTCAGGATTGAACTCTAGATCGCTACTTGAATGCTCATTCATAAACTAACCCAATGGTACCTGCAAAAGAAATGAGAAAAGATTAGTTCCAATAGATATTAAGATTTGTGTTTCTAACTTAACAAACTTCGTTTTCACTAAACTAAATCCCCGGCAGCGGCGCCAAAAACTTGTTGCGTGCTCAATGTTTAAAAGAAATATGCAATGATAGAGCACTCAGAACATGCAAGCATACATGATCTTGTAGCAAGTAATAAGTACTTTTTCATTCGATTTCCCACAAAGATTTATTATTAGTTACTCGTGAAGTGTGTTGTTAAGTAAGAATGGTCGGATTAAATGGAGTAGATTTGATTTTAAGGTGCCTAATTACTAAGGAATATGTAGAGGATGCAAGCATGAACAAGTGTAAATAAATAATAAACTTGAATGTCAAGAGAAGAGAAAAACAAACGAAGAGAAAAATGGCTAAGGCAGAATTTTTAACTAAGGGAATTGCGGAAACAGCAATTATACCGCAATGTTCTTAACAGCGAAATGTGTGTAAAGTGTGTAAACAAGGGCTACTAACGACTCCTCCATAGGCTTTTTCCTACGATTCTCAAGCAGTAGATCAACTCACCATGCATCAAACTAACTCATTCTCATGTATCTTCCGATTTCATGCATTAGATTCTTTAGTTTACTCATGTCCAAGTAAGGTCTTAAGCATCTTGTTAAAACAGTAAGTTAAGATTTGTACTAGGAAAACGCCTATTCCTAGGTCGCTTTCTGGTTACCTTGAGAGGCTAGCATGAGTGTATGACTCTGAACTCTTACTCCTTCCAGAGGTTAGGAGTTCCTTGGACAAAATGGATGGCCAATCGAAATTGCCCGTGGGATGAAGCTTACATACAATCAATGCATTCGAGAGCTAACCTACATGCTTGATTCACGTGTTTTAACCTATAGCCTTGTCTTTAGCATGCCCTTATATGATTTAGTTACTCATGGATGCTGATAGAATAGAAAGAGTAGATGAAGAAGACATGCTTAGAACAGTATTAAAGACAAAACAGAAGAGGGAAACAGCCAACAGAGAGGGGAAAGAACTCGTGAATTGATGAAATAATACTTCGATTTATGAAGATTTGAACTAAACAAACGGCAGCCTTGAAGAACTAAAGTAAAACAGAAAGCAACGAAATGGAATAGAGTAGCTAATGAAAAGGGAAATGACAACAAATAACAATGAAAACAGAAAGCTAAGGCAGAAAGCAGTAAATTCGAGCGTGATCGCCTCGTCGCAGACGCCTCGGCTGAAAGGAGAGAAAGGCAAGTCTTGCTTGGATGAATCCAATCAGAAGAGAAGATGAATCTTCTCTCCTTCCTATCAGATTGTCGACTCCAACAGCTGAAACCTCTCAAACCAACAGACGGAGAAGAGAAAGAATGGGAAAGACTGCGTTTGAACTGGAAGACTACGCCGTTCGAGTGTGTTTCAACCTTCCACTTTGACCTCCTTTTATAGTATTCTGCAGGTGCGATTGGGTCAAGGAGAACCATCCATTCTCAACGTCGTACTTCTACGTGGCTGCAGGAGAAAGAATGGATCCCTGAAAGTTCGGAACAAAACAGAAAAAGGTTAGACAACTTACGGATTTCACTTAAAACATTGCGGTTTTAGCAATGTTTCCGCAATGCTTCCGCAATGCACAATTTTCATTCCTTTAACTTTGTTTTTAATTCCTTTTCTTTTCTTTTGCATATAAGTCCTAATTTAGCTTCTCTCTTCTAATTCTCATATATAAGCACAAGTTCAAGCTAAATTCTATCAAAAACACTTACAAATGCACAACTTTCTATCACAAATAAGTCCTAAAATAGTCACTTTTGGAGACGTAACAGTCATAAAGGTCAATAACAAAAATTTGGACTTAAAAGATTATTTGTT
Organism: Herpetospermum pedunculosum; assembly: GCA_028017165.1. Lineage (NCBI taxonomy): Eukaryota > Viridiplantae > Streptophyta > Magnoliopsida > Cucurbitales > Cucurbitaceae > Herpetospermum > Herpetospermum pedunculosum. Next base: position 8,151,675 of record JAPQWQ010000186.1, on the reverse strand, counting down.
GTTACTCTAGGTACACTAGTCATTTTCATGATTTCTAAAATTAAGTCTCACTTAGGTTCATTTGTTAGATATCTTTACTTTCTTAAGAATGTTGAGTTTGAGGGGAAGATAAAATGAGAAATGTTATCCTTATGAAAAGAAAATTTGAGTTATTTTCTCTATGTGAAAACATTAGTTAAGATTCTCCTCAGTAAGACAAACTCAACATTATTAAAAGTGTTATTAAAGTAATCACAAGAGATAGGAGAAATCCAAATATAAAGATGTAAGTTTGAGTTAAAAGTAAAAGGAAGATGATTCAATTATCTTCTCCAAGTCAAACAAAGACTTAACTCTTAAAATAGAGAATTAATGTCACAAAGAATTAGGTGAAACAACAATGACAATATTTGACATCTTGTCATATTGCCTTTAAGAGGTAATGTGTGTTGAAAGATATAAGGTTTGTCTAGCTATTATGTTTCAATTATTATGGGTGACATTAATTATTTAGAGACTTGTGATAACACTTCAAAACTATTTTTAAAAGTTATGTCAAATAGATATAAAGATTGATAACCTATATAGTTTAGAAACTCTTGATCTAGTAACACAAGGTTTCAAAGGTTTCATTCCATTTGTGATCTTAATAAGGTTTTTGTTTGTAACTTCATAAGCTTCATTCATTAATTATCACATTTAAGGTCTAAGGTATACAAAAGTGATAATTATGAATTTCAGACTTAGTAGGAGTAAAATCATTTTCTTAGTGTAATATGACTATGACGTGATAAATACTAAGCTATAGGATGAAAGCTTGTATGAATATCTCTTTTATATTGTGAAATGATATTGTGAGATCAATCTCAAGTAACATTGAGATTTCACAAAAGAGGTTATGTCAGAAAGTCTCCCAAGTTTTCTAGCATAAAGTTGTATGCACTAAGAAATATTCAAATCATTGAAGACGACAAATTTAGTCTCAATAAAGATCCCTTGAATAAAGAAATGAAGAATTTCATGCTTGAAGTTTAGACGCTTTCGCTTCCGTATTCATATCAATAACAAAAGGCAATATTTTTATAACTCTTAATTGGATCTAAAGAGTTTTAAGGTAATTAACAAAATGATACATGCTCACTCGTCAAAATCAAATAAAGTAGAGATCATGAGGTAATTTGATTTTGATAATAGTAAGAGTTGCCAACAGGATCCACCTTCCCGGTTATGTTCACTAAATGAGTAAAAGATACTACTGTAAATAAAAGTGACAAATAGTCATTTGTAGTAGTTTCTTTTATCATTAAGGTTTGTGGTCATAACACTTTGTGTGGCAAGAAACTCATAAATTTTAATTCTTGTCACTAAGTTGTCTTGACAAGAATTTGTAATTCTTTTCAATTTATAGCAACAAAAGCTTTATGAGAATCATAAGCTTTAGTTGATAAAGAAAATTCAGAGTTTTTATTGTGTCTAAAGGAATACAACTTCATCATTACGGATACGTTCATTAAGAAATTTCACACACAAAAGTTTTGGGAGCATAATGCTCATATAGGTGTGAAAATTATGGTACGTCAGTTGAGTGGGAGTTTGTGCTTTCGTAAAGTAGACACAAAATTTTGTTTCTGCAGAATAAAGAAGATGAATTATTTTTTTTACTCTGAATCACTTTCTTTCTAACAGTAGTTTAACATAAGGCTAGAAAGGGTTAAGTTTGGTCTATCTAAAGAATAAAATTGACCAGTTGAAAATAGACATGTTTAGATCACAGTGCGTGTAATTTTCATGCTGCTCTTCCACACTTGATCCATGTCATTGAGTATATTTGGTGTGGTGATCATTGAAGGCTGAGTTGCGACCATACATGTGACAAAAGTCGCTTTGGTTCCTCATTGGTATACAAAATGGACCGGATTGTGATTAAAGGGAAGTTATTTTTAAAATAGCATTAAGTTGTGCACTAAAGAATAAATTAATAATTTCTAATAAGGGAATTGTTGCCCAAGTGGGAGATTGTTGAAATTAATTAAATAATTAATTCATATGTGGGTAACAAATTCAATAGCAATTATATTTGGGCTATTTAATAGGCATTTGAGTGATCTTGATTATGGGCTCAAGCCTTCCCATATAGTGGTGTGGCCTGCTGAGCAGAAACCAGCCCGTTGGTCCTAGGGGATTATGGGAAACCCTAGGATCAACATATATATAGTTTAGGTTATGGTCCCCAATAAGCTATGCAGCTTTAGCCTTCTATTCCCCATCTGATAGAGAGGATTGCCCATGATTGGTCTGGGTTGCATAGATGAGGAAGACCACAAACTACAGAGTATTGCAGGCTATGGATTCATCACATCTAATGGTTCTAGGTAATTCTAATCCCCTTTAATTTAGTTTTTCTTCCATGCTTAGATCCCAAAGTTTGTCATGATTGTTCTTGGATTAAATGTATTTATTCTTGAATAATCATATATTGGGGTTTTCCCAATAAATATTCCAACAGGATATTCTTCGGTTTTTGGAGCTTTTGAGAAGAAGAAGACCCGCCTTGAGGTGCTCTCCAAGAACGTCGGAGTTGTGAAGTGTAGCACCTGGAGAAGAGCTCAAGGAGAGTCGGGTGTGAAGAAGGAGCAAAAGCTGTTGGAAGATCCGAAAGAAGTCAAGCAGGTAGAAGATTCCTCTTCCATTTCTTCTCATTTTGAACCATTCTTACCTTCTGCTTTCTTGTTTTGTTATTTTGGTAGCTAGAATAGATGTTGATGAACTTTGTTGTTGTTGTTTCTATTTTTCTAGTTATGAATAGCTAATCTCGTTAAGGGATGGCTAGGATGATTTAATAATAAAGTAGATTGGGATTTCAGCAATTGTTTAGCATGAAATGTTCAAAGCATGTGTGTTTTTATTCCAACAATGCATTTTTGACCGGTCATCTATTACGTGTTACTGATTTCTGAACCTCCGAGAGGAGTATTGAGTCTGAGTCATGTGTTTTTGCTAGTCTTTCATGGTAACCAGAGAGGAGTCTAATCGTAGTCACTCTCCTAGCACGTCAGATAGCATGATTGTATGAATAGGTTGATAACCTTATTTGGCTATGAATGAACTTGATGCCTAATGCTCAAGATCGAGAGATCTTGTGTGTAAATGTTAGAACGGTGCATATGCATGTTTATTCGCAGCTGAAACTTCCCGATCTATCAGTTATATTTTGATTCCTAGCCAACCTTGTTTGGTAAAGTAGAAGTTTTGTTGCTGTTCATTTGCATTTATCTTGCTGTTTACGCATTCATAGTCTTAACCTTGTGTTTTTGTTAAGTATTGTTGTCTCGCATTATTTCCACATTTTGATTCTGTCGTTGCACTCTGCCTTTAGTTTTCGTTGTTTTTATCGCATTCCTTTAGCATTCCACCCAAACACCCAATTTGTCACTGGTTACTTCTCCTATTAACAATACAACCCGCGCATGCTAAACTCAAATCTTTGTGGAAATCGACATAAATATACTTATCACTTGTTGTATTAGATCATGTGTGCTTGCATGTTCTGAGCTTTCCATTTATTATTGCTCACGCCACATTGGAGAGACAACAAAGACTGAACCTCGTATTAAGTCGCTGTCTCTTTATAACTCCGTTTACTGAGGAGACCGACTTTTACATATTGATGGCCTAGGTAACTCGAGTTTAATCTTGAGCTCGCTATGAACTCCTGTTTGTTCGGAAGTATTCTTTTACTTGAATGGGTGAGAGTAGCTCATTAGCGCCGACTCAATAACCTACTATCTTGGGGATAAAGTCGAATAGGTAGCTGGCCGGGGACATAGTAGAGCAAAATGGAATTCACTCCTAGCCCGCTTTTAGGGTTAGTAGATAGGTTATTCCCTTAATAGCTGACTCGAGGGCTTGAACAATGCGCGCACATCCACTCTTGTGAAGAGATAAGAGATTTTTAAATTCTTTTGACTTTATACGAGAAATCAAACAATGATGCATGAACATGTTTTTTATTTTTATTTTTTTTTTAAAAAAAAAAAAAACTGCTAATTGCTCCAAATGATATGTTGCGTCCTCAAATTTGACATTCAGCCAATCATGGATAATTTTGTTGTGTATGTAGATATGTAATGCTAGACTCTAACTCTAAATGGATATCAACATGAAATGCATGATCCTTTTTATTCTAGGTATGTCACAATATATATGAACCATTTTTTTGGATTTCTTATAATGAAAGGATCAATAAAAAAAAATTATGTATGAATGAGGGTATATAAAGAATGTTGATGAGATGTATGTGAATGATGTGACATGTACTTCATTTTGTTTTGTGCGTTTTCCTAAAAAAAATCAATGGAAATTTAGAAGAGAAGCATTTCTTTTTAAATACGAAAAAAAAAATAGGAAAAATATATACAAAGATCTATTACCTTTTTTTGTTTTACCAAAAGAGAAAATGGATACTTTCTTTTTCGTAAATTTTTTATTGTTTTCTTTTCTTTTGCCTTTTTTAGGAGGGAAAAATAAATTGAATAAAATAAAATAATGGATCTCAAATTAATTTCATTGTCATTGATATAAGAATGGAATTACTTGAGAACCGTGAAAAAACAAAAATGACGTAAGGATAATACTCTAACCCTAAAAGATAAATGCCCTCGAATTATTTCTCATGTTATAAAAATAACAAAATCAATTCTAATCTGACAGGGTACAACTCGAGTATGTAGCTGTGATTAATATTTTGAAATTTTTAAACCAGTTTTTTTTTCTTTTTTTTTTTAAGGAAACAAAACAAAAAGACAGCAATTAGATACAAAGAATAAATAGACAACCTGAATACATGAATGATATTAGCAATATGTTATACAGTAAGTTTAATTATCAAAATTGTAATATAACATAATATATGTATCCTAAAGTTCAAACTTTGGATAATAACGGGTTGGCTCTAGGATACACATGAGTGTAATTCAAGTTCTAATCATTCCTAGAAGAAAACGGTCCTCAAGCCTTCTATCTGATTAAACAGCGTAGTTAGCTTGAGTGGAGAATTTCATGCGCCTGCACGGGAACCGAAATTCTACGAATGTCACACTACTCAGTCTTCGAATCTAATCCTAAAGGTAAAGTCCGGGTAGGAGGCTTGTGAAAGTGTGTGTGATGCATGACAATGCAAAATGTAAATTGCAATAAATATATTAATACAGTGATATTAAATAAAACATGCTACATAAAAAAATACTTAACAATAAAATTAATAAACAAAAAAAATAAAAGAAAAAACAAATGACCAAAAATTGAAAACTGGATAATAAAAAGATAAAATGCACTAGCCTGACCCTCTAAAAAAAAGGTCCCCAGTGGAGTCGCCATGCTGTCGCAACGTCATCGCGACGCGGAGCGGCCGACGCCCTATTTCATGGATTTTCGTTTTAAAATAAAGAGATGGAGTCGCCACCAATCATTTTGGGCGTGATTGGTCAACTTGAAATGAAAACTGGACTACGAAAACAAAAATTAGGTTCGGGGGTCGTTCGAGTGTAGGGAAGGTATTAGCACCCTACAACACCCGTTAAAAACAATAGCCATATTTTATCTTATATTATCTAGTTAATTTTAAAATGTTCTTAATTAAAGAAAATAAATAATAGTTTATTTAAAAAACAATGTCTCGTTTAATCAAATCTTAAGTTTAGGAATAAAGTAAGAGTATGATATAATGAGTGAGATTTATTTTTAATTTATTATCATATTAAATTTCCTTTTATATAAAGGAAATTGTTTACCTTTGAGAAATTATCTCAACTCCGTCATAGGATGTTTACATGATAATATTTAATTTTTTAAAATATGTTGATTTATTTTTTGAAAGTGATTGGGAGAATTTTCGTGTGTTGCACGAGAGTCGAAACTATACGAAAGTCACATTACTCAGCCCTCGAAATAAATACAATTTTATTTAGAAAACATTATTTTTAAATAAATATCATATATTATTAGTTATAAACTAAATTAAAATTTACTTAAAGAGGTCTACGTATAAAGAGAAAAAAAAATTAAATTTGGTTACAAATATCTAATTTTAATATCCATTAAGATTGTTTTTGAAATCTAAATAAATAATGCAGATTAAAGATTTAAACCAAATTAGATTAAATGTTGTTTTTGAAATTGCAATTTTAAAATAAATAAATTAAAACTTAAATAAAATCCATGGTCAAAATATGATGTACAAAATTCAAAAGTAATTTTGTTATTTTATCTTAAAACAAGGGTAAAATAGTACTTTAAATAAAATTTTGTAAAAAATAGATACAGACTCACGAAAACTCACGAAGAAGAAAGAAAACGATGTACCTACTGTCTATTCCAGTTGTCGTCGCCGTTCACATTGCCACCTCTGTCGTTCGCGTTCGTGGTTGGGTTGACTCGTTGCCATCTTCATGAATCAACTCTAAGGGGAAGTGTCGTCGTTATTCGCTGCAAATATCTCTGCCGCCGTGCGTTCCGAAGATTGTCGCACCGTCGTGGAGACGTCGTTGACTCGAGTCGCTGAGCCATCGCCGGATCTGCAAGAAGCTGTGAAGTTTCACGAGCTTCGTCGCTGCTGGTCTGGTCCGCCGCCGTGCCGTTCAGATGAGTATGCTGAGTCGCCGTTGAGATCTGTGGTTTGTCGTCGTTCGTGCAACAGACCTCGTGGTACGGCACCATGACTCAAATCGAATAACACCGTCGTGGAGCTTCGTCGTCGTGGTGGTGGCTGGAATGGGTGGTTGGATGAAGATGGGAGGGAGCTAGAGGTATGTGATGATGAATAGTAGGAGAGAGAAAAAAGTGGAGAAAATTGGGGTTTTTTTTTGGAGGAGAGAGAAAATGAGTTGACTTTGGTCAAATTATGACTTTGATCCCACCAAAAGATTTCCTTGTAACATTTTTTTTTCTCATATTTTAACGTGGTTCTTCAAGCCTTTCGGCGTGATATTCTTTGTCGTTTCCGAATTTTAGGAGCCTTTCGCTCTGATATTCTCTTATCGTCCTCTTTTTACCTATTTCTCTTGGCCGGTATTTATAGGCCTTTGAAAACCGGTTAAAAATCTCAATGAATTTATTACTCTTTTCTCAATTGAAATAGATTTTTAGCAAAAAAATGAACAAATATTTTATATCATAAATGAATATCAATTTTTAAACAAAAAATGAATTAATGAATTTTAAAAGTTTAAAAATGGTTTAAAGAATGATGACAAAAATACATAAAAACAGGAGAAAATAACTTTAATATTAAACAAATGGCCGGACGAAATACGGTTGTTGACCGAGAAATTTCGGCCAATCAGTGGTCGCCACGTGTCTCCATCACGACCGGGGATCAGATAGACTTGACCGAGCAAAGTCGGCCAAACTGCAATTGGGCTCGAAGTCGAATCGGGCCAGAAAGATTAAATGACAATTTGGCCCAAAGCCCAAAAGCCCATTGGGTCCAAACCCAAGCCCATTGGGTCCAAACCCAAACCCATTGGGCCCAAAGCCCAAGCCCATTGGATCCAGGCCCATGAAAACTCTATAAATAGAGAGTTCATTTTCATTTCTAAGGTTCAGAAAATTTCTTCTCCTAAGAACTCAGAGAGAATTCCCAAGCAACGAAAGACTCTTTGAATCCTGAAGACTGAACGCCACTCCAAATTCAAACACCTGAAGACTTCACCGCTACGCGAAGCTGAAGATTCAACCTCGAGAACAAGCTACGAAGCCCTCGAGTACGTTACATTTAAGAGAGAGAATCAGAGGATCAAATATTAGAGATTGTAATCCACTACGCACTGATAAATACAATACATCAATACAAAATTCAAATTCATTTACACGTGTTGAATTTTCATTCGTCGTTCGAATTCTCGTGTGAACAGATTGGCACGCCCGGTGGGACCACTCTACCTTTCATCTCTCTCTCAACAAAAAAAATTACAATGGCATCAAAGAAAACAACATTCAAGGCTCTCAGTTCCAACAGCCCTTACAGAGGACCTGCCACCCGCAGCCGCGTCATCAAAGAAGTTTCGCGGACGGACGAACACACTCCGGCCATAGTGCGCAAAATATACAAACGACTGACGTTGTCCGAGCAAGTTGGGATAATCATCAAGGACAATCCTTTGTTCGATGAGGTTGTTCCCTCCTCTGATCAGCTGGAGAAGGTGTCTGACTCTAACGTATCTGTAATGATGGCAGATGCGCGTACTAACGACGAAGCGATGACTGAGATGGAAAAGAAAATCAGCTTCTTGATGAAAGCAGTCGAGGACAAAGACTTCGAGATTGCCCAACTGAGGAGTCAGATGCAGAGCCGTGAGGTTGCGGAGTCAAGTCTAACTCCTGCGGCCAGAAAGAATGGCAAAGAAAAAATGGTCATCCAGGAAGACCAAGCGCAACACTCGACGTCAGTCGCTTCCTTATCTGTCCAACAACTGCAGGACATGATTACCAACACTATCCGAGTCCAGTACGGTGGACCAGCCCAAAGCACCCTCTTGTATACCAAACCGTATTCCAAGAGGATCGACAGCTTAAGAATGCCCATTGGGTATCAGCCGCCAAAGTTTCAACAATTCGATGGGAAGGGCAATCCGAAACAACACATTGCCCACTTTGTCGAAACATGCGAGAATGCTGGAACTCGCGGAGACTTGCTGGTTAGGCAATTCGTCCGAACTTTGAAAGGAAACGCCTTTGACTGGTACACCGACTTGGAACCCGAGACGATCGACAGTTGGGAGCAGTTTGAAAGAGACTTCCTGAATCGCTTCTACAGCACGAGGCGAACAATCAGCATGTCTGAACTCTCGCATGCTAGCCAAAGAATGGGCGAGCCTGTCGTCGACTTCATTAACCGCTGGAGATCGTTGAGTCTTGACTGCAAAGACCGACTCACGGAAGTGTCCGCTGTCGAGATGTGCATCGGCGGCATGCATTGGGGACTTCACTACATCCTGCAAGGGATAAAACCCCAAACATTCGAGGAGCTGGCAACTCGCGCCCACGATATGGAGTTCAGTATTGCCAATAGAGGAAACAAAGACCTCTTAATCCCCGATGTAAAGAAAACAAAGACGGAAATGAAGAGCGTTGGGAAGATCACGAAGAATGTCGTGAAAGAATCCATGGTCGTCAACACGGCCCCCTTAAGGTTTTCCTCCAAAGCAAAGGAAAACAAAACGGAAGCAAGAAATGACAAAGGCGAAAGACGTCGCCTTACGTTGAAAGAAAGACAAGAAAAGATCTACCCGTTTCCAGACTCTGACATTCCCGATATGTTAGAGCAACTGCTGGAAACGCAACTCATCCAACTGCCAGAATGCAAACGACCGGAGGAGTTAGGAAAGGTAAATGATCCTAACTACTGCAAATACCACCGGGTCGTCAGTCATCCTGTAGGCAAATGTTTCGTCCTGAAAGAGCTAATCATGAAGTTAGCTAGTGAAAAGAAGATTGAGCTGGATCTCGACGAGATAGCTCAAGCAAATCACGCCGCCGTAACATTGAACTCCGGCGTTCAATTACCTCCTGTCTCTCCTAAAAAGCAAGAGGAGAGCTTGATCCAGTTCGGGACTTGCGAACCTGTAATCATTCAATACGAACATGAAATCATACGGGAGACTTCGCGGGTGAAACCCGAACCCGTTGGGGATGAGGATGAAGGATGGACCGTCGTAACTCGTCGGAAAATGCGGCGACAGAGACCTGTCCAAAAAGAAGCCCGCCTACTTCGAGAGTATAGGCGAAAAAGTAAACTTCCAAAGAGAAAAGGAAGAAAGAGTATGAGAAGGCCAAAACTTGTCGTGGAGGAAAACAAAGACCTCCCCCGACCCCAGCAGCCTATGACCCTACGAGAATTTTTCCCCAAGGGATTCTTTAATGAGAAGCAGGAAGAAATAGTTGAAATTGCTACGTGCCATGTCGTTGTGGCAATTGAGGATGACAGCGCCACTCCAAGTTCAACGGAGTTGGCAATAAAGCTGGACGATACACCTTCCCTCAATTTAGTAGATTTGCCTCAAATGGACAAAACTGCTCACGTCAACACATTGAAGGACTCTAATGTTTCAGAACCTTCAACCTCTACAGCACATGCAGGCGCGTCTGATTGCATGTCCATAAGCTTCACCGATGATGATTTGATGTTGGGGTCAAAACCTCACAATAGACCTTTGTTCGTCTCAGGATACATTCGAGAACACAGGGTCGGTCGAATCCTCATTGATGATGGATCGACCGTCAACATAATGCTGAAATCAGTCATGAAGGAGATTGGCATCCTGATGGAAGAGCTATCAAGTAGCAAGCTGGTAATCCAGGGTTTCAATCAGGGAGGACAACGAGCGATCGACATTATTCGCCTACAACTCATCATCGGAGACTTAAAAGCACATACCTTATTTCATGTCATAGACTCCAGGACTACCTATAAAATATTGTTGGGTCGCCCTTAGATTCATGGAAATGGGGTAATAACTTCCACCTTGCATCAGTGCTTCAAGTTTTATCAAAACGGCGTCAAAAAGGTTGAGGCAGACACTAAGCCGTTTTCAGAGGTCGAGTCTCATTTCGCGGATGCAAAGTTTTATATAAATAACAGCAACATAGAAGAAATAATGCCAAAAGAAATCCCTTTGATCAGCGGGGAGCAGAAGACTTGCGCAGGGAAAGAATCCATCAAAGAAGAAAATGTTCCCAAGTTTTGCGAAAGTAAAACATCTGTCAGCCCTACGAAGGCTAAGGCCTTGAAAGATGAGAAAAGTTCGAACCCTTCTGTTCTGCGCTACGTTCCTTTGTCCCGGCGTAAGAAAGGTGAATCACCATTCGCAGAATGTACTAAAAGTTTGAAAGTCGGTGACACTAAGATCCTGAAAGAAAATTTTGTCACCCCTCTTACGAAGATAACAAAACAAGAGGTCACGAAGTCCAAAGAGACTCAGAAAGGGATGGTCCTACCTGAGAAACGAACGAAAGAAGGATATGATCCCAAGGCATATAAACTGCTAGCAAAGGCAGGATATGACTTCACAACTCACACTGAGTTCAAGGGCCTGAAAATCCTCGAGGGCAGGTCAGAGCTTTCTTCGACACAGAAGAAACTCTTAAAGGAAGGATATCCTATACCGGCATCAAGAAAGGGGCTTGGATATAAGTCGCCTGAACCAGTCCGGATAACCCGAAAAGGGAAAGAGAAAGTGGTCAACAGTAATAACATAACGACCAAAGAGGCAGACAACTCAAAAGAAGAGGAAGCTGTCAAACCAAGGATCTCTATCTTTAAGCGCATCAAGCCACCAGCTACGCGCGCTTCAGCCTTCCAGCGATTGAAAACGGCTGTGACAGAAGAGGACAGTTCGCACTCAACACCTAAACCCACCAGATCTTCTGTCTTTCAAAGGTTGAGTAAGTCGGCAGATAAAAAAGAACGCACGCCGTCCGCTGAACCTCTCTCACGGCAATCAGCATTTCAAAGGTTGAGTAAGCCAGCAGATGAGAAGGAAAACACAGCGTCCGCTGAACCTCTCTCACGGCAATCAGCATTTCAAAGGTTGAGTAAGCCAGCAGAGGAGAAAGAAAATACGTTGCCCGATAAATCTCTCTCACGAACGTCAGCGTTGCAAAGATTAAGCGTGACCACAAAGAGAGATAAGAAACTTTCATCCACTTCCATTTTCGATCGCCTCCTACACGAAGAGGCTCGAGAGACTTTGAACAATAAAGAGTCTAGCAAAACAAAAAGCGATGAAGAGATCCGTAGTATCGTCCCCTCACGGATGAAAAGAAAAACTTTTGTTACCGTGAATACAGATGGCGCATTGAAGGTTAAACGACGCAATGTCATCATCACCAACCCTGCGAGCAAACGTGCAGAGAATGGGGATGAAGCCTCTTGTCATCATATTACTACCGGGGAAGAAACGGAGGCCGAGATATCTGAAGAGGATGTTGAAGAGCCTCCACTACCACTCGAAGATGGAAGTCAACCAACAGTTGACGAACTGAAAGAAGTTAATCTGGGTACGACGGAAGAACCACGTCCAACCTTTATAAGCGCATCACTTTCCGATGAAGAGGAGTGTGAGTACTTGAGTTTACTCAATGCGTATAAAGATGTCTTTGCTTGGTCGTATAAAGAGATGCCGGGACTTGATCCAAAAGTCGCAGTACATCATCTCGCTATTGAACATGGGTATCGACCAGTCAAACAAGCTCAACGACGTTTCAGGCCAGAGCTCATTCCCCAAATTGAAAATGAAGTTAACAAGCTAATTGAAGCGGGGTTCATTCGCGAAGTAAACTACCTGACATGGATAGCAAACATTGTCCCCGTCAGAAAGAAAAACGGACAATTACGGGTATGCGTTGACTTTCGCGATCTGAATAGTGCGTGTCCGAAAGACGACTTCCCATTCCCCATCAATGAACTAATGGTCGATGCTACCACGGGGCATGAAGCTTTGTCTTTCATGTATGGGTCATCAGGATACAACCAGATTCGGATGGCCCTCAAAGATGAAGAAATGACAGCGTTCCGGACTCCAAAAGGGATATACTGTTACAAGGTAATGCCCTTTGGATTAAAGAACGCCGGCGCGACTTATCAACGTGCCATGCAAAAGATCTTCGATGATATGCTGCATAAGCATGTCGAATGTTACGTCGACGATCTTGTAGTCAAGTCCAAAAAGCGACAGGATCACTTGAAAGATCTAAAGGTGGTTTTCGATCGTTTGAGGAAGTACCAATTGAGGATGAACCCTCTCAAATGCGCATTCGGTGTAACTTCGGGGAAATTCCTTGGTTTCGTCGTAAAACATCGAGGGATCGAGATTGATCAATCCAAGATCGACGCCATTCAAAAAATGCCAGAACCGCGAAACTTGCATGAACTAAGAAGTCTCCAAGGACGACTTGCTTATATCAGGAGGTTCATCTCCAATCTAGCAGGCCGGTGCCAACCATTTCAGAGACTGATGAGGAAAGACACGACCTTTGAGTGGGATGAAGCATGTCAAAATGCCTTTGACAACATAAAGAAATATTTGCTTAACCCTCCTTTTTTAGGCGCACCCGTAGCAGGAAAGCCATTGATACTCTACATTACTGCGCAAGAAAGGTCGCTTGGGGCATTGCTTGCACAAGAAAGCGAGAAGGGTAAAGAATGTGCCCTCTACTACTTAAGTAGAACTCTCAATGGGGCAGAGCTGAATTATTCACCCATTGAGAAGATGTGTCTTTCGCTCTTCTTCGCCATCGATAAGTTGAGGCATTATATGCAGGCATTCACAATGCATCTGGTGGCTAAAGCTGACCCAATCAAGTATGTTCTGTCCAGACCAATTATCTCAGGTCGGTTGGCAAAGTGGGCAATCTTACTACAACAGTATGATATCGTCTATATTCCACAAAAGGCGGTGAAGGGGCAAGCCTTGGCTGATTTCCTGGCAGATCATCCGGTGCCGTCAGACTGGAAATTATCTGACGACCTGCCTGACGAAGAAATCTTCTACGTTGAAATTGTTGACCCATGGATTATGTATTTTGACGGTGCAGCTCGAAGATATGGCGCAGGAGCGGGTATAGTATTCATTACCCCTGAAAAACACATGTTGTCGTATAGCTTCGCATTTGAAGAGGTATGTTCGAATAATGTTGCTGAATATCAAGCACTCATTATGGGTCTTCAAATAGCAATAGAAATTGGAGTGACCTACATTGAGATCTATGGAGATTCAAAACTGATAATTAATCAGCTGTCACTCCAATACGAGGTGAAACACCCAGATTTAATGCCCTACTTCAATTATGCAAGACGACTCTTAGAGAGCTTTAATAGTATGACGATAGAGCATATTCCAAGAGCTGAAAATGCAAAGGCAGATGCATTAGCAAACTTGGCCACAGCCCTGACTGTATCAGAAAGTGAAATATTGAACGTTCCGATTTGTCAAAAATGGGTTATACCGCCAACTGAAGTTGAAAGTCAAGAAGCAAACGTAATATCGGTCTATGTGATCGAGGAAGAGGATTGGCGACAACCAATTGTAGATTATCTACAACATGGAAAACTTCCCACAGAGTCCCGACGTAAGGCCGATATACGAAGAAGAAGTGCTCGATTCATCTACTACAAGGAAACCCTTTATCGACGCTCCTATGACGGACTTTTTCTTCGATGTCTAGGAAAAGAAGAATCGATAAAGGCATTAGAGGAAGCACACTCAGGGGTCTGTGGTGCTCATCAATCAGGACCGAAACTTCATTTCAGTTGAAATGAATGGGTTATCACTGGCCAACGATGATTCAAGACTCGATGGAGTACGCAAAGAAATGTGAGGCTTGTCAGTTTCATGCCAACTTCATACATCAACCGCCAGAACCACTTCACCCAACCATAGCTTCATGGCCCTTTGAAGCTTGGGGGCTTGATCTCGTCGGTCCAATAACACCTAAGTCCTCAGCAGGACATTCTTATATCCTCGCTGGGACAGATTACTTTTCAAGGTGGGCCGAGGCAATTGCGTTAAAGGAGGCAAAGAAGGAAACTCGTGAATTTCATCCGAACCCACATCATTTACCGTTACGGCATCCCTCACCGCATCGTGACCGATAACGGAAGACAATTCTCCAATAGTCTAATGGACAGTTTATGTGAGAAATTCAAGTTCAAGCAATGCAAGTCATCCATGTACAACGCTCCGGCAAATGGATTGGCAGAAGCATTCAACAAGACATTGTGCAACTTGCTAAAAAAGGTAGTCTCCAAGTCGAAAAGAGACTGGCAGGAAAAGATTGGTGAGGCATTATGGGCTTACCGAACTACCCACCGCACTCCTACAGGGGTCACACCTTATTCCCTAGTCTATGGGGTTGAAGCTGTGCTCCCTTTGGAAAGAGAAATCCCTTCCTTAAGAATGGCGGTGCAAGAAGGGCTAACTACCGAAGACAATGCAAGATTGCGCCTCGAAGAATTGGAAGCGCTCGATGAAAGAAGATTGGATGCTCAGCAAGCATTGGAATGTTACCAAGCGCGAATGACCAAGGCTTTCAACAAAAAATTGAAGCCTCGATCATTTCAAGTTGGCGATCTAGTGCTCGCGGTTCGAAGACCCATCATCACAACGAGACATACGGGGAGCAAGTTCACCCCTAAGTGGGATGGACCCTATGTTGTTAAGGAAGTCTATACAAATGGGGCATACAAAATTGTGGATCAAGATGGATTAAGGATTGGCCCAATCAACGGCAAATTTCTTAAGAAATTTTATGCATAAAAACAAATGTAATACTCCTTAACGTAAGAGTATAAACTACATGTTGCTCCTGGCCCGCACGAGCTTAAAAGGTGAACGGCCAAAGTAAAAAAAAAAACCATTCATCATGTAATCTGAACGACGTTATGACTTGATCCCTTCCATCTAAGGGTACGTAGGCAACTTAAAGAAAAAATATATACTTTGAGTTCAGTCACAAACTAAAATTCATTCAATTTTATGCAGTCATAAAAAAAAGGAACTGTAAATTCAATCACAATGTGAATAAAATAAATGAACAACTAATAAAATAAAATAAAATAAAGTCAAAGTAGCCATCTGAAGTCCCTCAATTCTTCGCGCGCAGTTTCTAGAAAGCCACGTAGTACGTCTACAGAAGCTATAGCTTCGTCACCAATAGCGGGAGTATCTTCAATATTGCTAATTTCCGTGCATATCCCGTTTTCTTTAAGTTGCTCTTCATTGAAATGTCTTTCTTTCTCCAAAATAAGTACAGAAAGTGATTCATGGTCAGCCTCCATAGTCTTCAGTTTGGCCTTGATACTTTCAATCTCCAAGAGCATCTGCTTAGACCGGTCCTGAAGTACATTCTTTTCTTCGAGCAGAAAGTTTTTACGAGACGAGACACCCTCCAAGCTGCATCTCAACTTTGCCAGGTCCTGATCCTTGCCAGATGAGGTCAAGCACGAAGAGTAGCGAGATTGTAGCTCGTTGTACTGGTCCACGTTTCGAAAGTACTCATCCACAAGATTCTTCAGAGATGCCAAGCTCGTCGCATCAACTTCAGAGGCAGCATCGAATATTTTTTGAATCTCAGGTTCAAGGGAGGAAGCCTTCTCAAAAGGAGTACGACCAAGTTTTTGTTGTACAATCTTCCACATGGCTAAGGCAAAATCTCGACGAGCTTTGGAGATTATGTCGTCAGCAACAAAAGTGGAAGCCTCTGAAGTCGCAATATCCAAATCCTCAACCGCCTGTTTAGGAGGGCTAGAAGCCACGATCATCAATGACTGTCTGCTCGAAGACGCCTGCAAAATAAAAAAATAACAATAGGGAAATGAGGAAATAACAATGAATAAGCGTACAAAAATGCTCGAACAAAACTAAAGGGATACATATATGCAAAGAAGAAAGGATGAATGAGTCACTAACCAAAGGTGCAACAAGTTTAGGGGACTGTGGGGCATCAATAATCTTTTTCGCTCTCTTCCGAGATTTAGTCTGCTCAGATTTAGTCTGCTTCCAGCAGCGGTCGCTGTTGTGTTCGCTGCTGCTACTCTGACTCCCAGCGTCTTCGTCAGGACTACTCACTTCGTGAATTGGCACCTCTTTCCTCGCGGCGCAAACCATTTTACCGGTGTCTTTGGGAGGTTTTGTAGGAGGAGGAGTGAAACTGTTAACTAACAATTGTAGGTTCACCCCGAAATAGCTCCCATGTTTTTTGTTCCACCACTTCTTGTAGGACGCGGTGACATGATCAGCAGGGTTTGGCATACACTGGGGGAGATGCACCTGGGACGAGGTTAGTGTCTCGGTGCAAATCCTTCAATGGTGGAATACATTCTCCAAGTTGATCGTAGGTGGATCTTCACGTAACTCGTTCGGTATATCTTGATAAAAGCCAAGTTGTCGACTAAACCGACAAGGGTGGTAGGCCTCGATAGTCATTTGTGTTCCGTGATGAGAGGATAAGTAACACGAGCGAATGCTTATAAAGTATGAAGATGATGAGAATGATAAACCTTTAACATCATGTAAAATGTCGCCCTGACTCTTGGGTTGGGGGTTTGCATGCCACGCTATGGACGTGCCTTCATGGATTACTTTGCGGGCTGCGAACGCATCATAGTATTTCGCGCCACCTTCTCCTGAGTAGTCAACCATTAATGGGCCAGTTGTTGAGGATATTCTAAAGTGTGTACCAAAGTAAAGGGCAAGCCAACCGTAAACATAATGTACTGGGAAGCAAATGTCGGAACGCCCGGAAGAATGAGGGGTGTTGTAAAGTTGGCTAAGTCCATGATAAATATTGGGTAAAACCGGGACTGCAAGGTTGAAAAGGCTACCTTCAGCCATGAGGGATGCTACCTTAAACACACCAGGACGAAGAAAGTTCCCACTCTTATAGGGAAACACGAAAACACACAGCCAGCACGAGATAAATGCAGCCAGATATGTTTGGTCCTTCAAGTCTTCCTCTACCCCCAGTTCGTGGAATAGTTCTTGCTCTTCGTTAGACCAGCCACGGGGAGCAGGAATAGAGCCCGACGGGTTATGAGTTAGGCGAGGCCGGGAAGATTTTTTGGTTCTCCGACCAGGGGGTTTGGTATATTTTATGTCACCTTTAAACCAAAACTTGATCCACGAATGGGTGAAAATTTGTGTTTTCTCTACTTGCTGAGAAGAAATCCGGTAGTAAGCACCAAAAAGATAAGTATAGCTCTTGGGAAGATGCTCACCCCGGACACGCGGTCCCATGCGCGGACCCATCAGTTCCTCACAGCTTGGAATGATTTCATTATAGAATTTGCCTTTGATTGAAAGACCTCCGAGTTTCCACATGTCCCACAAAGAAATGGATGCTTCTCCAGATGAGGTGTGAATGGTGTTGGTTGAAGGACACCAGGCTTCGCAGAAAGCCCGCATCACGTCTAAGTTGCGATCATAGGTATATAGAGAGGCTAGCATGGGTGATAGCATACCTGAGCCTTGCAATGAGTCCTTGTTTCGAGCAACGGTGAATTCAAGCCACTCCCAATAAAATGGAGTGTAAAGAAATTCACCATTAAGTTTAAAGGTAGAACCCCAACGAATTCCGCTCGAAATAATACGACGCCCAAGGGTGGGACTCGGATTGGATTTGGCTTTCCCTCTATGTAAAGAGGATTGTAAAATCCACGCAGGGGAGTGTTGGTCGCGGGGTCGCTCCGTAGACCATTCGGCCAAAAAGTGGTTTTTGTCCAATTCTGATTCTTTAGGCAAATCTTCCATGGGGAAAAGGATGCCACTTTTTAGTGGTTGATCTTCGTTGTCTAAAACAACCAAATTTACTCCTGCATCGTCTGAAAACTCGGTAAAAAAGACCATGACTTGACCAACAAAAAAAAAAATGAATAATTAATTTTGACTCTTTACAATCGTGACTCCGAGCAAACGTTAAAAAAAATGAAATCCAACACCAATATATGTAAAATTATTAAAAAAAAAAAGGATTACAGCGGTGACGATGATCCAATGTTGGTGAAAAGGGTAGTTGTACGAAAGGTTTTCATCATGACCGTTGACTAAAAAGAAAAAAAAAAAGAAAAAAAAAAATTCCAATCCCAGAGAGGTTAAAGATGTCTGCTTCTAGATAGACCTACAAGTCGCATCCGACAAGTGGACACCCGTAACAGGGGCAACGCTTAGGCGTGAGTGGGCATCCCACAACCCAACGTCACATCTCTAACTCCTTTGCAAAAGGAAAAGATTTTAAGTCTGAAAGGTTTAAGGATGTCTGCTTCTAGATAGACCTACAAGTCGCATCCGACAAGTGGACACCCGTAACAGGGGTAACACGTAGGCGTGAGTGGGCGTCCCACAACCCAGTGCCACATCCTTAACTCTTTCAAACTGAAAAGCAAAAAAAAAAAAAAAAAGGTCTTTTAACAAAAACATATTTCCAATCCCAAAGAGGTTAAAGATGTCTGCTTCTAGATAGACCTACAAGTCGCATCCGACAAGTGGACACCCGTAACAGGGGCAACGCTTAGGCGTGAGTGGACATCCCACAACCCAGCGTCACATCTCTAACTCCTTTGCAAAAGAAAAAGATTTTAAGTCTGAAAGGTTTAAGGATGTCTGCTTCTAGATAGACCTACAAGTCGCATCCGACAAGTGGACATCCTTAACAGGGGCAACACGTAGGCGTGAGTGGGCAACCCACAACCCAGTGTCACATCCTTAACTCCTTTAGACTGAAAAAAAAAAACAACGTTTTGGTTTAGGAAGCTTTTGTCTTGTATTTTTTTAAAAAAAAAGTTTTGATCTTTAAAATTTTCACAAACTCAAATATACATAAAAAAAAAATATTTCCAATCCCAAAGAGGTTAAAGATGTCTGCTTCTAGATAGACCTACAAGTCGCATCCGACAAGTGGACATCCTTAACAGGGGCAACACGTAGGCGTGAGTGGGCATCCCACAACCCAGCGTCACATCTCTAACTTCTTTGCAAAAGGAAAAAATTTTAAGTCTGAAAGGTTTAAAGATGTCTGCTTCTAGATAGACCTACAAGTCGCATCCGACAAGTGGACATCCTTAACAGGGGCAACACGTAGGCGTGAGTGGGCGTCCCACAACCCAGTGTCACATCCTTAACTCCTTTAGACTGAAAAAAATTTAAAAATAAAATAAAATAAAATGTTTTGGCTTAGGAAGCGTTTGTTTTGTTTTTTTTTTTTAAAAACAAATATATCCACAAGCTCAAATTGAGTTTATTTTGAAGAAAATAAGAAAATATATGGCGATGAGATGTTAGGTTTCAAATTTATCTAAGTCTAAATTTGAGTTTTAAATTCCCAATTTTAAATTTCCAAATAAAAATAATTAAAAAAAATACATGGGATTTTCAAAAAGTCTAGAGTTTAAATCTAAATTTACAATTTACCAAGTTCATAAGTGTTAATGCTAAATTTCAATTCCAAATTTTCTAAATGCAACTCCCAATTACATAATACAACAATTACATAATAAACGGTCTAAAATAACATATTAAACTTCTCATATTCCCATAGGCCACAAATTAAAATATAATGCAACCACAACCACAAAATTAAAATTACAAACATAAAATTAAAATTACAAACATAAAATTAAAATTACAAACATAAAATTAAAACCCACAGTCCATAATTGCAACCACAAAATTAAAAGCCAATCACAGTCCATAATACAAAAATTAAATCCCAAAATTAAAACAACAGTCCCAGAATTGAAACAACAGTCTAAATATTAAAATATAAGTCAATATAGATAATAGAAAAAAAATTACTTGTAGCAATTCCGCAAATCGATCAACTTCAGTGATGGACCGCAATTCTTAACGCTGTAAAAAAAAAATATATATATAATTTAGAGCGATTTTTATGCAAGAGCTCGAAAGAAAAAATATATAATAAACAAAAAAATCGGTCAAATCAAATCAGTAAGTTAAAGAAAAAAAAACTTACAGACGTAGAAAGACCCAAAGTTGGCTGCGATGAATAAGAAAAATCAATCAAATCAATAAGTAAAAAAACAAAAAAAACAAAAAAAAAACAAAAAATTCCAGAATGCAGTAAGTAAAAATAAAAAAAATAAAAAAAAAAAAAAAACAAGAAGAAAAAGAACTTACAGATGCTGCGGCGGTCCGATTGCAGATCTGGAGAAGCTACGGCGGCGACGGTTGAACCACGGGCGTAGACGTGCTGCGGTGCGGCTGGAGCGCGCGGCGGCTGCGGCGAGGACGTGCGACGGTTGCGGCTGGCTGCTGGTCTGGAGACGACGGCGGCTGGCGGAACGGAGCTGCGGGCGCGGCGGTTCGGGCTGGCGGCTGGCGGAACGGAGCTGCGAGCGCGGCGGTTCGGGCTGGCGGCTGGCGGAACGGAGCTGCGAGCGCGGCGGTTCGGGCTGGCGGCTGGCGGAGCAACGGCGGCGGCGAGGGCTGGCGGAGCGACGGCGGCGGCGAGGGCTGGCGGAGCGACGGCGGCGGCGAGGGCTGGCGGCTGACGGAGCGACGGCGGCAGTTGGAGCTCTCCCTCTTCTTCTTCTCCAAACAAGTTCTCTCCCTTCCTCTCCAAACAAACTTAAACTTTTTTTTTCCAACTCTTCAACTTCCATCTCATTTTATTTATATGGGTTAGAAAACCCAAATGAGTTAGGGTTTGGAGAGTAAAATTACTTAAATGTCCTTCATTTAAGTTTTAAAAAAAAAAAATTTGCAAAAATAATGTACAAAGTCAGACTTGAACTTAGGACCAAAGACAACTAAAGCCATCCAAGTTCCGCTCTACCGAACAAGCTTCTTGGTTATCATTTGTCTTCACATTCTAGTGTTGCATTTGGCCAATTATTTATGCCAAAATAAAAAAAATTCCAACACTCTTATTCCGAATTCAAGCCAAACTTTAGAAGCTTACCATTTTTTTTTTTTTTTTTTTTTGACCGAGAAAATTAAAATTTTTGGGCATATTCCAAAATTTATTTTCAGACATGATTTAGAGTCAAAAGTTATCTAAATCCAAGTTTCAAATCAAAATTGGCGGTTTGGGTATATTTTATCCACGTCGAAATTAGAGTAAAATTCAAAGTCAAACCCTATTCAAAATACAATTGGGCAGACACAAGTCCTTACTCTACATCTCAAGATAAACTAAGGTAGAAAAAAAAATCTCTCTACCGAAGTTTAAATCAAATTTCTGTCAGATAAGAAAGATCAAAACTACGAGCCAAATTCATATTTTTGATCGATTGACATTGAAAGAGACGTCAATTAAAATAATTGATCTATGAATCGAACTTCATATTCGATAAAATTGATACGTCAAAGCGGAGTCGAAATTAGGATGTCCTACGTTTCGATTTATCTATTCAACTTTTCCGAGACTCACCCACACATACTTGTGCATAACTCTCGAAAAAGGGGGCATTTGTTGACCGAGAAATTTCGGCCAATCAGTGGTCGCCACGTGTCTCCATCACGACCGGGGATCAGATAGACTTGACCGAGCAAAGTCGGCCAAACTGCAATTGGGCTCGAATTCGAATCGGGCCAGAAATATTAAATGACAATTTGGCCCAAAGCCCAAAAGCCCATTGGGTCCAAACCCAAGCCCATTGGGTCCAAACCCAAACCCATTGGGCCCAAAGCCCAAGCCCATTGGATCCAGGCCCATGAAAACTCTATAAATAGAGAGTTCATTTTCATTTCTAAGGTTCAGAAAATTTCTTCTCCTAAGAACTCATAGAGAATTCCCAAGCAACGAAAGACTCTTTGAATCCTGAAGACTGAACGCCACTCCAAATTCAAACACCTGAAGACTTCACCGCTACGCGAAGCTGAAGATTCAACCTCGAGAACAAGCTACGAAGCCCTCGAGTACGTTACATTTAAGAGAGAGAATCAGAGGATCAAATATTAGAGATTGTAATCCACTACGCACTGATAAATACAATACATCAATACAAAATTCAAATTCATTTACACGTGTTGAATTTTCATTCGTCGTTCGAATTCTCGTGTAAACAACGGTGTCTACAGATCCTAGTCAAGAATTGGATAAGCCTCATCTTAGTGGGGGAGTTATGAGATAAATCGGTCGTTACAAGAGCTTATATGAAGCCTAAGTTGTCATATTAGATGACAAAATGTAGGGCTTCTTGACCTCAAAGTTGAGACTAGTAGACCAAAGTCATAAATCTCGAGATAGAGTATATGCACTCATCTTTATCTACAACTTGTAGATATTCGTGATGGGGTAAGACCCATAGGTTTTGAATATATCTACAAAAGTAAAAGATTTGTAAATAAGAAGGTACAGACCGTCAAAATAAGACTAATGACAAATATAGTAGGAGAAAGTAAACCATGACTAATCTTTCTCATTTATTGTCATACTAGAGTCTATAAGCATTCCCTAATTCATAGTTTCATATGAGATATGACAAGTGAAGGTTTAAGAAATCTTAAAGAATGCATTTACAAATCAATTACACGAGTTCAATTTCAAAAATCAAAAGCAAAAGGTTTGCAAATAGTAAAGGTTCATTTATGAAATGAATTTGATCACTAGATTTTTTAATGTAAGGTTGATAAAAGTATCAAAAACTATGACTTTGAATAAATATTAATGATCTTGTATAGACAAGAAGATCATTAATTATTTAGTGGAATTTTCTCATATTTTATGTGGATGACTTATTACTCATTGTGAATGCTGTAAGATTTCAATCCAACATAAAATGTTGACTACCTAACCAATTTCAAATGAATGTTTTAAATTACTGGGTATGTCAAAGATTTCGAGGACAAAATGTTATATATGTCTCACACATCTTATATTGACAAAATTGTTGTCAAGTATATGATGTAATACTTCAAAAATGATAATGTATCATTCTTACATGAATTTTATCTTGTCTAAGGAATAGTGTCCTCGGACATTTCAAAATGTTGAGAACATAAGATTGACTATCTACGTTTGAGTGGGAGAAAATCTAATGTACACATGAGACATGACATTTGACAGTAAAATTGGTTAGCCTATATTAGTTAACCCAATGGTATGACCATTGCGCGGAAAAATAAAAACTTTTCTCAAAATATCTATGGATAAAATGAGAAATTATATTTTTGTATATGAGGTTAAAGATTTGATCTTTACGAGATGCACTGGTTTTAACAAAGATTTATGGATATCTATGTGTACCCTAGATGGTGGAGCATGGTATCCAAGTTAAATATTCTTGCTTATGAAGCAAAGAATTTGCATAGGTTAAATAGTTTCTTATTGGTCTGAAAGATATTTCAGATATAGTTAAGCCTATAACATTTTATGTAATGGCTAAACTTAAGAAACTTAGATAACATCAATATATAGGGTATCCTGCTGAGAGAGAAAGTATCGTGGTAGGACCAAGATGACTTTTAATTGACAGTCGTTTTGATCTATATAAGAGGACTTTCCAGGGTAAAGTGTTTGAGAGTCACCTAGAATGTCTAAGTTTATGAGACATGTCTCGTCTTCACTAGGGCAAGTGGGAGAACATGTTGGGTGTAGAGTATGCCCTAGGATACATGTCTCGCCGGCTTTAGTGCAAGTGGAAGATTGTTGGGATTTATGCCCTAAAGCCTCGTAATTAATTAATAATTATTTGATAATTATTTTATTATTATTATTTGCAATTTATAATATTCATTATATATATAAAATCCAAGGTTATTAGTGTAATCTTGAACTGTATGTAGTTGACATACCGGAGGATCATGTTCAAGTTATAACCTAAAGGGTCTATGGTATATGGATAAAGTTGGGTGCCTTAACCTAGTAACACTATTGATACGACCCACTTTATAATTGTTACAAATGATTTGATCCAAATCATTCATGTAGAGACATGTGAGTGAGAGTATCATATACAATGAGTTTGTATAAGACTGGACCACAAAATATATAATCTCTTTTTATAAATCCGTTATTTGAGAAGATTAATATTTCACAGGATGATCATATGTGACTCGATCTTAATCTTGAGTGAATTATGAACTCCTGCATGTGAGGGCTCGTCCTTTGATATTTATGGGTGAGAATGACCTTTATAGTCGATTCAATAAGCCTACCATTTTGGGGACTTGACCAAACAAGGAGTTGGGAACATAAGTTTCACAAGATGAAATTCACTCCTTCCCATATAGGGAAAGTAGTTGAGTAGTTCCTTTAAGTGCTGATTTCGGGACTTGAACAATGGGGCCCCACCCTCTCACTGGCCCGAGAGGGACTTGGTTTATGGTTGGATCATAAACAGGTTGTTCATTAGAGAATCAGTGGTACTTAAGGTAAAAGATGTAATTACAGGGGTAAAACAGACTTTTGACTCAGCTGTAATTACGAACTGATGGAGCAATATACGCATCGGAAGCGATTTTGGACCGATGAAAACTCTAATTTCATCAATTTAACAAATAGAAAACATGCTCGAAACGACGGAAATAAGAAATTAGAAATACATACCCTTGTACTTCCGAATTTCTTCAAGTTCGTCGGTCGTTCCTCGTCACGAACTCTTCCAGCCTCTTCTCACGAACGCCCCGAGGACCACCCCAGGCAGTCCCGCTATCCTCGGCGCCGAGCAACGGAGTTGTGGAACTCTGAAAGAAGAGAAAACGAAAAAGAAAAAGAGAGGAAGAAGAACTGATGGAAAACTAAAAGAGGCAGAGGGGTTGAAGACTAAGAAAAAAAAATCTTATGTTTCTTTCGTATACCCCTCCCTCTCCTTTTAATTCTCTAGCCAAACATTATATATATATATATATAAATTATATAGAACTTTATATATATGTGTCTTGTTGCATACAATATATATATATATATATTTAATTATTATTATTATTAAAAATGATAATAATAATTTTATTTATTAAACTTTTTAATAAATAAAATATATATATATATATATATAATTATTAATTAAACTTTTTAATTAAAAATTATTATTTAATTTAATATCAAATATTAATTAAATAATATGATTAAACCCGGTTTTTCGAAAACCGACTTTTTTACACATGAATCCTATTCATGTTTTAGGTCAATCTCATATTTAAATCATATTTAAATATGTCCATCATTCTTCTACAAGCCGAATTTGAACAATTCAAATTCTTTTTCTTTTTCTTTCCTTCTAAACTGTTGCACGGGGTTATCCGAGCTAGCAGGAGAACCTAAAGGACCTACAGATCATGAGCTCCAACGATACGAGATTATCCGGTAAAAACTCTTTTAACCGAACTAATCAACATTCGTTAACCCCCGGAGATTCCACTATAGTCTGAGGGTTGCACTCTCCTCACTGTAGATATATTATGTCCTCTGATATAACCGTCACTGGCAAGTCAACCCTTCACAGGTTGTTCGTAATCACAGTTGGGTCATTTAAACCGTTTAACCCCTACATTACGTCTTGTTCCTTAAGTACCACTGACACCTCTAATGAACAATAGATCTGTGGTCCAACCAACAGATCAATTAACCCTCTCATCACATGAGAGTGTGAACGCTCATTGTTCAAGCCTCGAAGTCAGCTATTAAGGGAACAACCTATCTACTAACCCTGAAAAGCGAGTTAGGAGTGAACTTCATCTTACTACACTATGTCCCCAGCTACCTATTGAACTTTATCCCTAAGATGATAAGTTATTGAGTCGGCGCTAATGGGCCACTCTCACCCACACAAGTCTAAGGATACTGTCCAATAAGCAGGAGTTCATAGTAAGCACAGGATTAAGATCGAGTTACCTAGGCCATCAAATGAAAATGTCGGTCTCATTAGTAAACGGTGTTATAAAGAGAGAGCGACATATTTCGCGATTCGGTCTTATACAAACTCTTTGCACAGGACGCCCTCACTCGCACATCTCCATGTGAAACGATTCGGATCACATCGTTTTGTACAATACAAAGTGAGTTGCATCCTATAGTGTTACCAGGATAAGGTACCCAGCCTTATCCGTATACTATAGGTCGTTTTGACTGAATACTTGTTGCTTTGCTCAATGGGGTTATAAATTGATTAATTTAAGCAAATAACCGTGCAAGTATACACGGTCTGCAGCAAGTGATAAGTATAATTTATATTGTTTCCCACAGAGACTAAGTTGAATAAACGACGATTTATACGTGTTAATTTAGAGAAGGTAACCAGGGATGATATGGTGTTTGTTTCGAGACACAAAATTGTAAAGTACGCAAGGAAAACGCAAAGTTAAAGCAATACTGAGTGAAACTTTAGTAAACTCTATGCTAGAAGTGCTAAACTAACGTGCAGTGTGTAAATAACAATGCGGGTCTAACAGAGCTTTCGCGACAAACTAACAAACAAGTAAGTTCTAAGATAAAAACAGCAAGGTTAGCTAGGAATCCTCCAATAGACATACAATGTGGTCATTCAGCAGCAAATAAACATTAGCATGCACCGTTTTAGCTAGATCTCATACATCTTCCGATTATATGCTTTAGAATCTTAAGTTACTCATATCCAAGTAAGTTTAACACCCTATTTATATCTTCATGCTATCAAACGTGCTAGAAAAGTGCTTATTCCTAGACCAATCTATGTTTACCATGAAAGGCTAACATGAGTGAGTGACTCTGAGATCTTACTCCTTCTGGAGGTTAGGAACTCTTAAGAGTGTAATGGATGGCCGATCGAAAACACTCATGGAATGAAGCTCACACTCACTCAGTGCACTCATGCTTATTTACATGTTGAACTCACACATCATTCTCTACGGATTCATCCTAGCAAACCTTTAAATAATTTAGCTACTCATGCTATTAAAAGAAATCAATAGAACTTCAAAGGTCTTGAATACACTAAACATACTGAATGAATACATCAAGAGTTCAAAAACAAAGTTCAAAAGCAGTAAGAACGACAATAGAAAGACAGTAGAAAAACAGTAGACTCGGAGATGATCAGCTTGTCCACTTCGTGCTTTGGATGAAGGAGAGGAGTGACTTGACTTGGAAGGAAAAACAAGTTAGAAGAGAAGAAGTATCTTCTCTTCTTCCTTAGAGTTTCTGAATACCAAGGTAGCTTTCTCGGATCCAACAATGGAGAGGGTTTCTTGGGGTTTGGACACTTTCCGATTCTCCAAGGTATGATATGATAATTCTTTCCTCCATCTTATTCTATATATATGGCCCTTCAAAAGCTCCATAATCCATACCCTAAAATGGTTCTCTATCCTCATTGGAAGACACAAAACGAGACGTTGCAGGTATGCAGTACGGAAGGAGACAAACTCTGAAAATGCAGCAGAAGAAGGTACAAGTTTACACAAAGGTTCTTAAAGGTCCTAACTTTGCTGGCGCGTTGCGACCACAAAGCTTTGTCTGCAGCTTTCCTTTCCTTTGTTCTATTGCGCTCCTCGCGACACTTCAGCGACAATCCTGAAAGGCATTGCTTAGATATTTGACACCAAATAACACACTTATGCACAAATTTTTCACACAAGCATTAATTCAACACCAATTCACAAATGTCACTATTTATCACATATTAAGCTCAATAATAATTAAAATGCTCAGAAGACTCCATGGAGATTTAACATATAAAGACCTAAATAACTCTCATTTGGAGAGTTAACACACCCCCAAACTTGAGCATGATCCACAATCATGTCATACATAAGGCTCAAGTACTCATATTCAGCCAAGGGTGTTAGTCATTGGTATAGGTTAACGTAAACACGTTTCACTTTATTCTAGTAAACACTTTTATTGAATAAAACTAATAAGTTTTTATTCTAAATAGATTATTTACAAACATAACAGTTTACAAACCACGAGTTTTAGGACATAAAACCCAACAAACTCCCACTTGGACTTAAACGTATGTGGTGTACATGTTAGGTGGAGAAAACTAATATATCATATATCAAGAAGTTTTCTCCCACTATCCTCTTCAGCAACTCGGAGCCCTAGACTCTTCTAAGTGTCTCTCAAACACTTTAGCCATGAGAGACTTAGTAAACTAATCAGCATGAAGTACTACGAGGCTTTCAATGTGACCATCACATCTTCTCGCAGCACTATCTGCGAGCTCAACTTATAAACCTATTGTTGCTTCACAAGCTACAAATAGACTTAGCTACCATAGAGGAATCAACAATACAACTCTTGTATTCTACTCCTCTAAGTACAAGGACAAAACTTTTACCGGAATTCAATCCAATTGAACTAAAAATACAGACATCTCCCACTACATAGCACATATCGGGCCATGTATCACAAAAAAATACATCTGACCTCCAATACGTAAAAGCACTTGGGTGCGTCTCGTATCCTTAACACTTGAGGTGTCTAAGGAAACCATTTCCATAGACCATCGAATATTGACAACAACTTGTCAATAAAATATTTTAGAGACAACACTAGCGATTTTTTCTTACGACTCTGATCAACCTGATTCCTTAGAACAAACTAAGCCTGCCTCAAAATCAACTATTTAGGAGTGGGTCGCTAGTTTATGCTAAAATGTCATAAGTGAATCCTACATCATTCTCAATGATTAGGACAAAAAATTACGGGAATTTATTATGAAAGTTTTAACATTAATTAAACACTTGTCCAACAAGTTTTATCAATGTAATGTTCAAAACCATAAGATTTGATTTGAAAAACAAACCTTATAAATCAGAATACAAATGTTTATTCCAATTCATAAATGGATTGAAGAAGCTTGCAAAATGATTTGCTCTTAATCCTGAAAAAATGTATCTCCCTGGTTGAGACTAATAGATACTCTATCAAGATAGCTAGTCTTGATATCCATATATTTTGTCCTATCAGATAGAACAGGGTAATGGATACGAGTATACTATATAAATTATATCTGACAACAACAGATGAAGTTAATATACAATTGATAGGTCGTGGTTTAATATGCCTTCTCTGGTGGTTTATTTGTCTTAAGAACACTGAGGTTCAAGTCACGAGCATGCTTTCATTGATTCATTTAATGGTTTATTTTATTTTGCTCGAGGACTAGCAAAAACTTAAGTTTGGGGGTGTTTGATAGCACACTAAATGAGCTATCTTTAGAGCCTTTATTATGCTAGTTTTGGAGTTTAAAGAAATGTTTTAATGATATTATTTGTCTAAATTGTAGATTTTGAGCATTTGGAGCAAACCGGAGCTTTTTAGAAGTTATGGTTTGAAAAATAAGCTTAAAAGATGTATTTTGATGATCTAGGGCCAAGAAAAGAAAGAATCAAGCCAAAAAAAGGCCGAGGGGAGAGCGTCGAGACGCTATGGGAGTGCCCCGACGCTCCAAAATGAAGCCTACAAGCCATAAATCCAGAGGGGACAGCGTCCCGACGCTCAAAATAGCGTCGAGACGTTGTCTTTATAAAAAATAAAAAAACACTGTACAACCTCAACTTTGAACCCAAGCTAGGCCTGGCACACACTAATAACCCAAAGCACTCCTCCACCATACCATTCAACTATTTGATGTCAATTTTGCACATTTTATACTTATTGCTCCAACGTTGAACTATAGCGTCCCCACGTTATGCTCAACGCCAACTTTCCTAAATTTGTTCACGCGTTTTTGAGGCAGCGTCGAGACGTTGTTCGTAGCATCGCGATCTGCCCCGATTTTCCTATAAATATATCATATTTCAATCCGATTGGGGGAGACCAATTTTTGGGAGATTTGAACCCTAATTTCGAAATACACTGATTGTGAAGGCTGGAGGGACACTCTAGAGAGCTGAAGAAGAGATTTGGAGGCTCGGGAACGTGCAGATCACATCGAGAACGAGGTTTGGCACGCTACAAAAGTTTTTTCCTCTTTACCTTTGATTTCATTGCATTATTTTATGGATTCTAAACATTGTCTAAGCATTATTTTAGTGATTATGAGTAGCTAGACTCTTACTTAGGGGATTGATGTAATCGTTTTATTTTTCATGCTTGTTTAATCTAAGTTCTTAATATTGCAACAGTTATTCGTGTGTTTGTTTGCTTAATGCTTTTATTCTTCTAGCCAAAGTTTAAATTGTCGATTGTCTTAATTCTAGCTTGAAAAAGTAGATTTTAGAATAGAACTCAAACGCATGGCTACTTGTAAATTCTTGCATGAACATGAAGAATTCTCTTAGAATTCGTTAATAGAAGTTGCTTAATGTCTTTCTTTTCTATAAAAACTGGACAGACATGTTAGTTTCATAAAAAGGGAAGATAATTATTTGAGCTTTAGCGAGTCTTTTATGATTTTTATTCTTCTTGGCTTATAACTGTATGCGTGACTATTTTTGGATTAATAGATTAATTAAGCATGAATCTATTCGATGAAATCAATTCCTTAGCTTTATTCTCTCCAAAAGGTTTCCCATTATTTTTTAGTCATTTAATTTTCACTCAATCTCAAAGTCTTTTTAGTCTAAATAAAATTTGTGGTTAGTACCTATGGTACTCAATTGATCTAGAAAACCAATCCTGTAGACGATACTCTTTACTTAAATCACTATATTAAAACTTGACCCGTACACTTGCGGTACGCAATAAACCACGCAACAAAACGCAAGAAAAACCTTGAAACGAGCAAAACTTAGAAACAATGATAAACAAGGTTGGACGAAATACGGTGTCTAGAAGGTTGACCACACATGTTGTCTCACTTACTAAGCAACTTCAATCAATTCAACTTGCAGTAATTGTGATTCAAACCCCACCTATCTTTTGTGAATACTATCATGAAAGCCATAAGAGTGAAAATTGTCAATTGGAGAATCCATTTATGCAAGGTCAAATGAGCAGCAACCTCAATTTGTTGGGAATTACAATCGTCAACCAAACAATCCCTATTCCAATATACATAATCTTTTGTTGGTGGAATCATCCTAATTTTGCATGGAAGCAAAATCAAACTCAAAAGTCACCACTACCTCCAGGATTTTAGCAGTCAAAGAAGAAAAATAGTCTTGAAGAAGCAATGTTGTGAATGAAGAATAGCACAAATCAATCCATGTCTGAAACTAATTAAGACCAACTTTAAAATCGATCAAGTGACATCCAATCAAAACTTAGAGGTACATGTTGGTCAAATTGCAAACATGCTAACTGATCGACAACAAGAGAATTTATCAAGCACAACTAAGGTGAATCCTAAAGAGCAATGCAAGGTTATCACGTTGAGAAGTGGCAACACAATTGAGGCTCATAATAGAGAAGAAAAGAGCGATGTTTCAGTTAAACCTTCAAAAGCTCCATTGATACAAGAACTTGATATGAAGGAATTGCCTAGCCAAAAAGTTCAGACACAATGAGAACAAGAGCAGAGTGTGCAATATCCTCAACGTTTTCAAAAGAATAAACTAAATAAGTAATTATCTAAATATTTAGAGGTTTTTAAGAAAGTTCATATTAACATTTCATTTGCAGATACCCTTGAACAAATGTTGAGTTATAAAACAGTGACACCCATTTGAAGAATGTAGTGGTATCTTGCCACAAAAACTCCCTCAAAAGCTAAAAGACCCAGGGAGTTTTACGTTTTTATGCTTTATTGGAAATTTAACTTTCGATAAATAAAGCATTATGTGATTTGGGTGCTAGTATTAATTTGATGTCTTTGTATACTTTTAGGAAACTTGGATTGGGAGAAACAAGTTCAACAACGGTGACGTTATAACTAGCAAGTCGATCTATTAAACATTTAAGAGGAATCATTAAAGATGTATTGGTAAAAGTAGACAAACTCTTTTTTCCTGTTGATTTTATTGTTCTTGCTATGGAAGAAGATAGAGAAGTACCAATCATATTGGGAGGTCATTTTTGGAAACAAGACGAGCACTCACAAATGTTCATATTCGGAGGTCATTGAGGGGTATATGATGAAGAGGGTCACATTCAATGTGCTTGATGCAATGAAATACCCAAACATAAATGATAGTTGCTTTCGAGTTGATGTTTTGGACTCTTTGGTTTACAGGGAGTTGAATACTTTGAAAACACTATTAGAGGTATGCCTTACCCACCTTGATCCGGAAGGACTACAAGATTTAAATGTGATGGAATGTTTGAATTGGTTGAACTTTAAGCCATAAGTTTGTCCTAATTGAATCATTAGGACAAACTTCATCTAGGTCACTAACTTCGATAGAGAAAACATCCACCCTAGAGTTAAAATTGCTACTATCTCATCTTAGATATGTTTATTTGGGTGAGCAGTCTGCTTTTCTTGTGATAGTTTCAACAGTTATTTAGCGAAGAGGAAGAAAAGTTGTTACGCGTGCTTAAGAAACATAAATAGACAATAAGATTATATTTGTTAGATATCAAAGATATGAGCCATTCTTTGTGTATGCATAAAATTTTATTAAAAGAATGGATGTCACCATCAATAGAATCTCAAAGGAGACTCAATCCAAAGATGAAAAAGGTTGTTAGGGGTAAAATTTTGAAAAAGCATGATGTAGGAAATAATCTATTATATCTTTGATAGTGCTTGAGCGAGTCGAGTACATGGGGTACTCAGAAAAGGAGGAATGGCAGTTGTGGGAAACGAGAATAATGAGTTGATCCCAACGAGAACACTCACAAGGTAGAAAAATTGCATAGTTTATAGGAAGTTAAACGAGGCAACAAAAAAACATCATTTTTCGTTGCCCTTTATTGACTAAATATTGGACCAATTAGCAAGGCATGAATATTATTGTTTTCTGGATGATTACTCAAGATATCACCAAATAGCAATTGCACCATAAAATTAAGGGAAGACCATGTGCACTTGTCCCCCATGGTAGTTTTGCATTTCGAAGAATGTCTTTTGGTTTGTGCAACGCGCCCACCACATTTTAGACATGCATGATAGCGATTTTCTCTTACATGGTTGAAAAATGTGTTGAAATAGGTATTTATGGATGAATTTTCTATATTTGAAATCTCGTTTGATAATTGACTCATTAATTTAAAAATAATTGTTAAGAGATGTGAGCAATCTAACCTTGTCTTGATCAAGGAGAAATGTCATTTTATGGTTCGAGAATGTATCATATTAGGGCATAAAATCTCTTCTCAAGAAATTGAGGTGGATAGACCAAAGATAGAGAAAATCGAGAAATTGTCACCCCCAATTTCAATAGAGGGAGTGAGGAGATTTTTAGGACACGTTGATTTCTATAGGAGGTTTATCAAGGATTTTTCTAAAATCACTAAACCTCTATCAAATCTATTGGTGCAATGCGTACACAATTTCAATTTGATAATGCATGCTTGGGAGCTTTTAGTTTTATTGGAAGAGAAACTAGTGCCAGCTCCTATAGTTGTAACCCTACGTTGGGACCGCCGTTTTGAATTAACGTGTGATGCCAACCATTACGTTGCGGGGGATGTTCTAGGGCAAACGAGTGATAAAGTTTTTCATGTCATTTATTATATGCAAGTAGGACTCTTAATGATGCTCAATTGAATTATGCTACAACAAAAAAATAATTAGTTGTCATATTATTTACTTTTGATAAATTTCAGTCACATTTAATTGGTAGTGAAATCATTGTTTTCACCCATCATTCCGCTATTAAGTATTTAATGACTAATAAAGATGTAAAACTTAAACTTATTAGATGGGTTCTACTTCTTCAGAATTTTGATGTTGAAATTAAAGATAAAAAATGATCGAAAACTTAGTAGCTTAACATTTATTTTGCAAACAATGACTAAAGAAAACTTTTCGAGAGTGATAATTTCAAACTTTTAATTGGTAGTGAAATCATTGTTTTCACCGATAATTTATTTATTTATTTTCCTTTTTTGAGATCCCAACATTTACAATTGAAATTATAGTAAACCTATAGGATTTAACCATAGCATTAACAAAAAGATTGACAAAACTTTCTATAACATATTTTAAATGCGATGAATGTATAGCATAACACTTATGTCCAAAAATAGTTTCCACAACACCAAAAGTACCCTACGAAAGTTGACCTTCATAGCATTTGACTTGTCGTAACATAAATGCTATCAAAAAAAAAAAAAAAAAAACTTTTAATAACATCACCTAAACCTAAACGTGTCCAAAAAAAGCTATATATGGAAAATCTTTCATTGGGATTTTTCAATGATATGTGTTGTTTTGTAATGCAAATTTGTGCAATGCATATGAATATTATCTAAATAAAAGATGAATTTAATTTCATAAGCTTGCATTTATTTTAACTCGAGTTTGCATATTCAGGGATATTAAAATGCTCAAGATAAAAGGGAGAAACAAATCCAAATGCTAAACATAGATCACAAGATTTCTCAAGCTCAAAATCCACTAGTCTAACCATGGGGCATTTGTGCAATGCATATGAATATTTTCTAAATAAAAGATGAATTTAATTTCATAAGCTTGCATTTATTTTAACTCAGTTTCCATAGTCAGCGATATTAAAATGCTCAAGATAAAAGGGAGAAACAAATCCAAATGCTAAACATAGATCACAAGATTTCTCAATCTCAAAATCCAATAGTCTAACCATGGGGCTAAAAGAAGACCAACTTTATAAGAATCTTAATGAGAAGCCAACATTGAGTCATATTGAAAGAGTTGTTTGAAGTTAAAAGGCTTAACAATATCAGCATCTCCACTCCATATTTGTTCCGCAATCTGCTTGAAAACTTTTTCACTGGGATGATAGGAATCAAAGAACATATAGTCTTTGACATTGTCGCAAAGCGAAAATGGTAAAGTTCCTTTGTTTCTTCCACAATTATAATATCCTCTAAATTCGCCACTCCCACAGCAAGCCGTGTCCACTATCTTGAAACCTTCATCCACAGTACCATAAAACTTTTAAGTGTTAAACATTCATTCATATTTTCAAACAATGTGCCAAACACAATACCTCCAAATTTTTAAGTGGGGTGTTAGATATTATTTACCATCTATGTTTCTTGTTTCTAACTTTCGAAAAACCTAAATAGAATCATTAGTAATATTTTTGTTTCTCGTTTACTATTTTTGAGAAACATAAGTATTTGAACCTCTCTCAACTTTATTTAAATTGTCAACAAGTTCGACATAATTATTGAAATTATCTTCAAATGCTTATTTATTTCTCTATTTAATTATTGAAATTTGAAACAAAATGTCATTAATATTTTTTTCAACAGAAATTGTCATTAATGTTATTAGTATATTCTTTTAAAAAAACTATATTATTAATATTTTTTTATTATAAAAATATTATTAATATATTATATTATAATTTTATTCAAATAAAAAATTTCCATTATATTTTAATATTATTGTTATGTTACCAATATACCTAACCACCTTACTCCATCGAAATATTTTATTTTCCGGACTTTAGAGATGATAAACGTCAACTAAAAATTGTCTAATATATTAAACGTTTAACTATAAATAAATTATCGACACAATATAAATAGTTAACTATCGACACAATATTTTTTTTTTATTTTAGAGAAAATCATTTTTATTCGAAATTTTCAAATTCATAATAATTGGACCTTAATTAGATATTTATAAATGTTGCAATTTTTAAGTTTTTTTTTTGTTTTGATAGCCAAATTTTAAGTTATAATAGATTAACATTATTTTAGAAATTTTAATTTTCATTTTATAAAAAATAAAAAACAAGAAGTAATTATCCAACCACTTTAAACTTTTGTTTTCAAAAACCAAGAACCCAAAAACTTTATCAAACAAGTTTGATTTTCTGTTTTTTAAAGCCAAAAAACAAAAAACAGTTATCAAACATATATTATTTTTGTTTTTTTTTTTTTAAAAAAAAAAAACAGAAACCGAAAAAACGAAAAATCATAGACTAAAAGCTGAAATGGTTATCAAATGAGGCCTTAAGTTTCTTGTTCTTGTTTCCATTCTTTTTTTCAAAACATAAATAACAACATTAATTTATCATTCTTAACTTCTAAAATGTATAATAAGTATCTAAACTTATATATAACATTAAAAATTTGAATATTTAATTTTAAAAGTTAATTTTCATATAAAATTTGTACATTTTAATTCAAAATTTTAGAGAACAAAAAAACAAGAAATTAAACCTATGATTACTTGAAAAAAAAAATACCTATGTTTCTTTTTCAATAATAATAATAAAAAAAAAATAGTTATAACATGTCTTTAAAAAGAGAACAAGAAAAAGAAATATTAGGGCCTGTTTGATAACGTTTATGTTTCTTGTTCCCTATTTTTTTTTTGTTCTTGTTTTCTGTTTCTTGTTTCTTAATTTTTAGGAACTAAAAACTATGTTTG
The DNA here is from genome assembly GCA_028017165.1 of Herpetospermum pedunculosum. NCBI lineage: Eukaryota > Viridiplantae > Streptophyta > Magnoliopsida > Cucurbitales > Cucurbitaceae > Herpetospermum > Herpetospermum pedunculosum. The sequence continues at coordinate 8,114,849 of JAPQWQ010000186.1, read as the reverse complement.
ATAACTATTTCTTGTTTCTTGTTTCTTGAAAAAAAGAAACCAAAACAAAAACTTGTTTGATAACCATTTCTTGTTTCTCGTTTTTTTTTTCTTTTTTTTTAGTTTAGTTTAAATAGAATTTAGTTATATAATATAAAACAAATAAAAAAATAATTATCAAAAGTTTACATTACCTAATAAAAATAAATTTCGTTGTGATAATAATTGTCTAAATTTGATATGCCATGTTATCTCTCTCACTCGAATCATTTTCCTTAAATGATGTTAATTCAGATCCAACTTAATTATATTATAAATATCGTAGTTGTAAAATATTAGAGTGAGGCTAAATGCATGTTTTAGTGAACAAAATTTATATAAGGTCAAATTTGTATAGATTCCAAGTGTACTGAAAAATTAAAACAATATATAAATATATTTATTGCAAAATTGAAAATTGACAATTAAAAAATTAAAATAATATTCAAATCGAACCTAGCTCAATTGGCATAAGGGTGTCCTTGACTAACAGATCATGGGTTCAATCCCCCCGCATTAATTAAATAAATTTGTATATATATATATATATAAATATAGGGTCAAACAACAATTAGGCCCAAACTAATTGCAAACTTTCAAACATTTTGCAAATATGGAAAAAATCAGTGGCTATACTGATAGACTCTATATATACCGCAATCAGGCCCAAAATAATTGAAAATTTAGCAAACTCACTGAATGACCCAAAATAATTGCAAATTTAGCAAACTTTAAAACGTTTTGCAAATATGGCAAAAAATCAGTGGTTATCACGGATAGACTCTATCGTTGATATATGACTATAGTGATAGACTTCTATCACTGACAAATTCTATAAAAAAGACTACTATCAACGATAAATTTCTATCAACGATAGACCATATACTATTAGTCATAGAAATTGTCATATCCGCAATTTTAAAAAAAAAATGTTATATTTTTAATTATTTTACTCTAAATTAACATCAGCTACAATTTCCCATAAGTATTTAAAAAAATTAACATACAAAATTAAAAAAAATATAGTATATATATATTTCAAAATTAAAAAATTAAAAACAATATAATATACTACAAAATAAAGAAGAAAAATTAATTATGCATTACCCCGGATTCTTCTAAAGAAGATGGAAGTTGCGCAGCCTCTATCAATGATTTTTAATTTAAAAACGATAATAGTATTATAAGAAACGAAACAAAGAGAAACTATGTTTTGTAGTTTTTCAAATTTTGACATTTTTTTAGGAACGTTTCTCATAATTTAGAAACAAGAAACGAGAATGGTTATTAAACAAGTATGTTTCTTCAAAAAAAGATAAACGAAAACGTTATCAAACGGGCCATTAACAAACAAGTCTAGTAACCTATAAGTGTTTTACTTCTTTTTTATTTCTCATTTTTAAGAAACACTCTCCATTATGCGATGTTAAAAGAACAGTAATAAATAGCTTAGAGGAATTAGGTTACCATATTTTGTAGGGTTTAGTGATCTTTCAAGAAGCAGAGTGTGTGTATCCGCAAAAGCGTAATGGAATCCTTTGAGTTGTTTGGCAAGTTTGTGTAGGGCAATGGGAAGCAGCTTGTTGTGTATCCTTGCTATTGAAGAAGCTTCTTCCAAAAATTTGGCACTTTTTTTCATTCTCGAATTTGGCATATATCCAAAAGGAGGCACTCCCATAACCCCAAATTTCCTTCCTCCATACTTGTATACTTCCTATCACATTTTAAATTCTAATCCATTCCTTAATATATTCAAAATAAAATTAAGAGAAATTAGACATGCGAGATTACCTTGATCGCCATCGTCAGATTTCCGATCACCATATTCACGCACTGTTCTTGAGCGTCTATGGTTTTAAATATGTCGGAGCTTATGTCGAAGCGCCTTAGGTAATCATTTCCTCCAAAATTGAAGAAAAAAACAGAGTTTGAGAGGAGGCATTGAGATTTGGCATTCCCCAGCTTCTTTCTTAGTGATTTCTCCACCTTTTTGAAGAACATCATCTGAGTTTCAAGCCCTAAGGCCTGAAAAGCAATCAATAGTAGGAATGTTTATGGTTATTAAATGCATTCAATTCAATACAGTAAAGTAAAAAAAAATTATAAGTTTAATTGCTTTAATTCTAACCGATTCTTGGTGACTTTGAGCTAAAGTGCCACCTCCACCCGATGCAAAATTGACACCATTGTCATAGAGATCGTTGTGCGGATCTAAATATGGTGGAATCAAAGGCAAATTTGCATACTCGCCTGCCATTACAAAGCACTTTTTTAACATATGGTTGAGAATAGGGCAAAGTGAATGTTAAAATCTTTCAATAATAAGCTTAGTGACAAAACATTATAAGCTCGAGAAAAAATGTAGTTTAATAACATTCATGTATCTCATTTTTTTTGTTTCTTGTTCATGTAGATTCCAATTTTTAGAAACGTGTCTTAAAATTTTGGAAACAACAAAACCGAGTTTTATGTCTCGTCTTGGAACGAAGGAGTTCCTTCTCCTTCACCTACCCTAAATAATGTCAATTATACAGTTTCAAAAGTTCTCTATCATTCTTCAGCCTTATAAATTTCAAGTTCTAAGGTCAAGACGATAATAAATGACTTAAAAGATTGTAAATAACGTTTAAAAGTGTACAACCAAACAATCAAACATTAAAATGATTTTGAAAGATTAAAAAACATGTTTTATAGTGATTTTGAACATGACAAAAGTGATTTTAACTATTTTAAAAAAATTGTTAAAATGTAAGTGTTCACCTAAGAAATCTGGAATGGTACGGCCATCGGTAAACCTGCCGGTGGGGATCTGGAAGAAGCTTTCACCGTAGGGCGGGAAATTTGCCTGAAAGTCACTGGTGGTGTTGATATAGTTGTTGTTTCCGGCATCCACATACGAATCTCCGAATATGAAAAACCCAAAGCGCTTTCCCGACGACGACGGAATAATGTCCAGTTGGATTCTGGAGAAAACGCTTTGGGCTGTTAACAAGATGATGAAGAAGAAGCAGATGCCCAATTTTGAAATCTTCATCTCTACCGTCTTCGTCTTTTGAGTGCTCACTCTTTTTGTGTCTCATAAGAAATATTGAAATTTTTTAAAAAAGTTCCAAAACAAATTATATCATGCGATATATGTGGTGGTACAGTTATTATTTTTATCATGCCAATTATATGCCAATCCCAGCAATTTGTGGATCACTCTTCTTCCGTTGAGTGAGCACTCAACGGTATATATGCTTCCTTTCTCATAGGAATTTCCAACAGATCACAGAAAACTTTTTGGGGGCACCAACTCGAGTTGAGTGGACTGGTTATTTAACTTAGTCCATGTTTCATCCACCAATTATTATAATTCACAATGAATAAAGTAAATGTTACGAAAGAATCGAAGAAATAAAAACGCAAAAGAGAATTGACGTAGAACTTACGTGGTTCACTAACGTTGTGTTAGCTATGTACAGAATAAGAGAACAATTTGTTGGGAAAAATACACGACATATAAATAACGCAGAATAACAACAATATTATATCTCACGTTCCCACTTCACAGGTTAGAACCAAATAAGTATCGATCACAAAATACAATAATAAAGATAAGGGGAAGAGAGAACGACACCGTAAATTATACTGGTTCGCCTCGATCTCGGGACTACGTCCAGTCTCCTGCAACTGCAGGTTCAACTATAATGGAGATTACAAGAAGCCTCAACTCAACGCTACAAACTACCCTCAATAGCCGAACAATGACTATTGACTTTCAAGTATCACAACCCGATAGCTTGGGATCAGAAGAAAAATACCCCAAACCTAGAAGAAAAATCTTCCTTTTTCTCTCAGCCACACAAATTTGAATTAAAGGAAAAACAGTAGCTTCAAGCTTTCTTCTGGTTGTCGATGAAATGAAAATGTTAGAGTTTCCTATTTTTATAGAAAAATCAATCACTGCCCAACCTTATAATTAGCCAATAAAAATGTGCAAATCCACTTTCACTTTTGTCAAATAGAAAAGCACCATATTTAGAGCCAATTAGAATCTTGGGTAAATCAGAAGAATGTCTACCATAAATAACGTTTAATGAAAAATGTTTAAATTTAACCGCTACACGAGTTCTACTCCCCACGATTGTCCACATGATTTTGTCACAATTGTGAGCAGAGTAATGACATCGTCAGGGGCATCTACGAGTGACAAATTTCTTGTTAGGTGTAACCCTTTGTTCGAGCTCGATTCTGACGTAGCGTCTGTCATAACGACTGAAACAAATACTATGGAAGAAAGAATGACATTGGCGGGGGCATCTACAAGTGGCGAATTTGCTGTCAGGTGTAACCCTCTATTTGAGTTCGATTCTGACGTAGCATCCTCCATGATGACTGAAATAAATGTTATGGAGGAACGGATGACAGAGTCTACGCGTGAGGGGATAATCATTCAGGAAAATTTCTTGTACAATGAATTTGTTCCCTCATCTGATCAACCAAACAAGGGGTGTGATCCAAATGTGATGTCTGTAATGATGGCAGACACACACACTAACGATGAAGCAATGGCTGAAATGGAAAAGAAATTAAATTTTCTGATGAAAGCAGTTGAAGAACGAGACCTCGAGATTGCCCAATTGAGAAATCAGATGCAAAGTCGAGAGGCTGCAGAGTCAAGTCTAACTCCTGCAGCAAGGAGGAATGACAAAGGAAAAAATGTCATCCAAGAAGACCAACTGCATCACTCAACGTCGGTCGCTTCGTTGTCTGTCCAACAACTGCAAGACATGATCACGAACACTATCAGAGCTCAATACGGTGGACCCACCCAAAGCTCCCTCTTGTATACCAAACCGTATACAAAGAGGATCGACAACTTGAGAATGCCCATCGGGTACCAGCCGCCGAAATTTCAACAGTTCGATGGGAAGGGCAATCCTAAACAACACATTGCCCACTTCGTCGAAACGTGCGAGAACGCTGGAACTCGCGGAGACTTGTTGGTTAGGCAATTCGTCCGAACTTTGAAAGGAAACGCCTTTGACTGGTACACCGACTTGGAGCCCGAGACGATTGACAGTTGGGAACAGTTTGAGAGAGGCTTCCTGAATCGCTTCTACAGCACGAGGCGAACAGTCAGCATGACCGAACTCTCACACGCTAACCAAAGGATGGGCGAGCCAGTCATCGATTTCATCAACCGTTGGAGATCATTAAGTCTTGACTGCAAGGACCGACTCACAGAAGTGTCTGCTGTCGAGATGTGCATCGGCGGCATGCATTGGGGACTTCACTACATCCTACAAGGGATAAAGCCCCAAACATTTGAAGAGTTAGCGACTCGCGCCCACGATATGGAGTTGAGTATCGCCAACAGAGGGACCAGGGACCTCTTAATCCCAGATATAAAGAAAATAAATAAAGAAGTAAACGACATTGAAAAAATCACGAAAAATGTCGTGGAAGAATCCATGGTCGTCAGCACAACCCCTGTAAGGTTTTCCTCAAAAGGAAAGGAAAACAGGACAGAAAGAAGAAATGACGGAGGCGAGAAACATCGCCTAACTTTAAAAGAAAGACAAGAAAAACTTTATCCGTTCCCAGACTCTGACATTCCTGACATGTTAGAGCAACTACTGGAAACAAGACTGATTGAGTTTCCCGAGTGTAGGCGCCCGGAAGAAATGGACAAAGTCGATGATCCCAACTATTGTAAGTATCATCGAGTTATCAGTCATCCGGTAAAAAAATGTTTCGTCCTAAAGGAGCTAATTCTAAGGTTAGCTAAAGAAGGAAAAATTGAGCTAGATTTAGATGAAATAGCTCAATCAAACCACGCTGCAGTAACAATGAACTCCGACGCTCAATTATTTCCAGCCTCATTTAATAAGCAAAAGGAAAGCCTCATCCAGTTTGGGATCTTCGAACCAATAATTGTTCGGTTCGGACATGAAACCCCAAAGCAAATTTCTCAGGTAAAACCTGAGGCCGTCAGAAATGAGGATAAAGGTTGGACCATTGTGGCTCGTCAGAAAATACGACGACAAAGACCTGTCCAGAAAGAAGATTACATACTTCGAGATGATAAACGAAACAATAAACTTCCAAAGAAGAAAAGAAGAATCAATTCGAGGAAGCCTAAACACGAGAGAAGAGAAAACAAATATTTTTCTCAACCTCGACGACAGGTGACTTTAAAAGAATTTTTCTCAAAAAGTTTCCTTCCCATCAAGAAAGAGGAAGAAATTTGTGCAAGTTCATGTTACATCAATGCAGAAGAAGTCAGCGACTCAAAAGAAGCCGACCAAAGAACCTCTGTCTTCAATCGCATCAAGCCTTCAACTACTCGAACTTCGGTCTTCCAAAGGATGAGTATGGTCGCGACAAAAGAAGAAAATTCATATCTAACTTCTACCTCCACTCGAACTTCAGCTTTCCAAAGGTTAAGTGTCTCCACATCAAAGAAAGACCGACCTTCAACATCTATTTTTGATCGCCTCAAAGGGACAAGTGATCAACAAGAAGGAAAGATGAAGACCGTAGGGGCAAGACTCTTCGATGAAGTAAATAGTGACAAGAAAATTCATAGTCGTGTTCCTTCGCGCATGAAGAGGAAATTATCTGTTCTCATAAATACAGAAGGCTCCTTGAAGGTGAAGAAAAATATCATCATTCTAACCAATCCTACAAACGAAGGATCTGATCAAGACCATGATGAAGATAAGATCTTTTGAAATGTAATACTCCTTAACGTAAGAGTATAAACTACATGTTGCTCCTGGCCCGCACGAGCTTAAAAGGTGAACGGCCCAAGTAAAAAAAAAATAATGTAATACTCCTTAACGTAAGAGTATAAACTACATGTTGCTCCTTGCCCGCACGAGCTTAAAAGGTGAACGGCCCAAGTAAAAGAAAAAAAATTCAGCTACGTTGCTGCGCTGCATCTCCAAGTTCGTTGTTGCGCTGCATCTCCAAGTTCGCTGCTGCGCTGCATCTCCAAGTTCGCTGCTACGCTGCATCTACAAGTTCGCTGCTGCGCTGCATCATCTCTCATCTCCAAGTTCATCTCCAAGTTCAAGTTTCGCTATGCTGCGCATCTCCAAGTTCAAGTTTCACTGTGCTGCGCATCTCCAACAAGTTCTGCGCTCTGCATCTCCATCTCCAAGTTCTGCTGCACTGCGCTCCGCATCTCCATCTCCAAGTTCAAGTTTCGCTGTGCTGCGCATCTCCAACAAGTTCTGCGCTCTGCATCTCCATCAACAAGTTCTGCTGCGCTTCGCGAGTCCAAGTTCTGTTGCGCTACACGATCGCATCTTCAAGTTCTGCTGCGCTGCGCATCTCCAACTTCAAGCTCGTGCATAATCATCTCCAAATATTTTTCTTAGGAGATCTCATAAAATGTAATACTCCTTAACGTAAGAGTATAAACTACATGTTGCTCCTGGCCCGCACGAGCTTAAAAGGTGAACGGCCCAAGTAAAAAAAAAAAAAATCAAAATCTACGTTGCTGCGCTGCATCTCCAAGTTCGTTGTTGCGCTGCATCTCCAAGTTCGCTGCTGCGCTGCATCTACAAGTTCGCTGCTACGCTGCATCTACAAGTTCGCTGCTGCGCTGCGTCTCCAAGTTCGCTGCTGCGCTGCATCATCTCTCATCTCCAAGTTCAAGTTTCGTTGTGCTGCGCATCTCCAACAAGTTTTGCGCTCTGCATCTCCATCAACAAGTTCTGCTGCGCTTCGCGAGTCCAAGTTCTGTTGCGCTGCACGATCGCATCTTCAAGTTCTGCTGCGCTGCGCATCTCCAACTTCAAGCTCGTGCATAATCATCTCCAAGTATTTTTCTTAGGAGATCTCATAAAATGTAATACTCCTTAACGTAAGAGTATAAACTACATGTTGCTCCTGGCCCGCACGAGCTTAAAAGGTGAACGGCCCAAGTAAAAAAAAAAAATATTGTAATTTGAACTACGTTATGACTTGATCCCTTCCATCTAAGGGTACGTAGGCAACTTAAAGAAAAAAATACATATATACTTTAAGTCCAGTCGCGCGCAATAAAAAGTATACTCAAAAAAAAAAAAAAAAAAAAAAAACATTCACCTGAACTACGTTATGACTTGATCCCTTCCATCTAAGGGTACGTAGGCAACTTAAAGGAAAAAATATATATATACTTTAAGTTCAGTCACAACAATAAAAAAAAAGGGATTACATTCCATTTGAACTACGATATGACTTGATCCCTTCCATTCAAGGGTACGTAATCGATGTTCGAACTCAAGATCAAAAGAAGCAATGATAGTACCAATTCCACTACGCCAAACAAGCTTCATTATTACTATTTGACTTCAGATTGTAATATTTCATTCAGCTTGTTATTAGGCCAAATCAAATTTCCATCTCTGCGCTGCTCATATCCAAGTTCAGCTGCGATGCGCATCCCATCTCCAAGTTCAGCTGCGCTGCGCATCTCATCTCCAAGTTCAGCATCTTCAAGTTTTGCTGCGTTGCGCATCTCCAAGTTCAGCATCTTCAAGTTTTGTTGCGTTGCGCATCACCAAGTTCAGTTGCAAGTTTGCGCATCTCCAAGTTTTGCTGCGTTGCGCATCACCAAGTTCAGTTGCAAGTTTGCGCATCACCAAGTTCAGTTGCAAGTTTGCGCATCACCAAGTTCAGTTGCAAGTTTGCGCATCTCCAAGTTCAGCTGCAAGTTTGCGAATCTCCAAGTTTAGCTGCAAGTTTGCGCATCTCCAAGTTCAGCTGCAAGTTTGCGCATCTCCAAGTTCAGCTGCAAGTTTGCGCATCTCAAAGTTCAGCTGCAAGTTTGCGCATCTCCAAGTTCATCTGCAAGTTTGCGCATCTCCAAGTTCTGCTGCAAGTTTGCGCATCTTCAACTTCTGCGCATCTCCAAGTTCTTCTGCAAGTTCTGCGCATCTCCAAGTCCTGCTGCAAGTTCTGCGCATTCGCTGCTGCTGCGTGGCGCTGCATCTTAAGCTCCAAGTTCGTTGTTGCTGCATCATCTTGCATCATCTCCAAGTTCGCTGTTGCTGCATCATCTTGCATCATCTCCAAGTTCGTTGTTGCTGCATCATCTTGCATCATCTCCAAGTTCGCTGTTGCTGCATCATCTTGCATCATCTCCAAGTTCGCGCGCCTGCATCATCGCGCGCGCCTCCAAGTTCGCGCGCCTCTTGCATCATCTCCAAGTTCGCGCGCCTCCAAGTTCGCGCGCGCCTGCATCATCGCGCGCGCGCCTCCAAGTTCGCGCGCCTGCATCATCGCGCGCGCGCCTCCAAGTTCGCGCGCCTCTTGCATCATCTCCAAGTTCGCGCGCCTCCAAGTTCGCGCGCCTGCATCATCGCGCGCGCGCCTCCAAGTTCGCGCGCCTGCATCATCGCGCGCGCGCCTCCAAGTTCGCGCGCCTGCATCATCGCGCGCGCGCCTCCAAGTTCGCGCGCCTCCAAGTTCGCGCGCCTGCATCATCGCGCGCGCGCCTCCAAGTTCGCGCGCCTCCAAGTTCGCGCGCGCGCCTCCAAGTTCGCGCACCTCTTGCATCATCTCCAAGTTCGCGCGCCTGCATCATCGCGCGCGCGCCTCCAAGTTCGCGCGCCTCCAAGTTCGCGCGCCTCCAAGTTCGCGCGCCTCTTGCATCATCTCCAAGTTCGCGCGCCTCCAAGTTCGCGCGCCTGCATCATCGCGCGCGCGCCTCCAAGTTCGCGCGCCTCCAAGTTCGCGCACCTCCAAGTTCGCGCGCCTCCAAGTTCGCGCACCTCTTGCATCATCTCCAAGTTCGCGCGCCTGCATCATCGCGCGCGCGCCTCCAAGTTCGCGCGCCTGCATCATCGCGCGCCTGTTTTAGAAAATTATCTAAAAATATGTATAAAGGTGGACTTGAACCCAAGACCAAAGGAAACAAAGGTTCTACATGTTCCACTTTGCCAAACAAGATTTGTTGTTACCATTTATCTTTAGATTGTAATACTTCATTCAACTTGAAATTTAGGTGGGTTCTAAATTTCCTTCCATAATCATGACCTTAAGTTCAAATTTTCGAACTTCATGTCAAAATTGATTGGAATCCCAAAATTATACCAAGTCAAATTTTCATTCAAGCTAAATTTCCAGCAAAACCCAAAATTTTCCTAAAATTAAAATTTTGGGCATATTCCAAATTTTATTTCAAGCGTGATTTAGAGTCAAAAGTTATCTAAATCCGAGTCTCAAATCAAATATGCCAAAATAAAATTTTCAACACTTCTACTCCGAATTCAAGCCAAACTTCAAGAAAATATCATAGTTTTTCCTAGAATTAAAATTTTGGGCATATTCCAAATTTTATTTCCAAGCATGATTTAGAGTCAAAATTTATCTAAATCCAAGTCTCGAATCGAAATTGGCGGTTTGGGTATACTCCAAATTTTATCCCACTTCGAAATTGGAGTAAAGTTCAAAGTCAAATCCTATTCAAAATTCAATTGGGCAACTCCAAAACTCTACTCTACATCCAAAATGGAATTAAAGTAGAACACAAGAATCTACTAAAGTTCAAGTCAAGCTTCTGCCAGATAAGAAAGATCAAAATTGTAAATCCAATTCATATTTTTTGGTCAATTGGCATAGAAAGATGTATCAATCAAAAGAATTGATTTATGGACCAAATTTCATATTTCGATAAGATTGATATGTCGAGGCAGATTCAAAATTAGGGGTGTCCTACATTTCAATTTCAAAATTTAACTTTTCCGAGACTCACCCACACGTACATGTGCATAACTCTCGAAAAAGGGGGCATTTGTTGACCGAGAAATTTCGGCCAATCAGCGGTCGCCACATGTCTTCATCTTGGCCGGCGGATCGAATAAACTTAACCGAGCAAATTCGGTCATGGTTCAATTGGGCTCGAAATCGAATCGGGCTAAAAGTTATTTAAATGACAATTTGGCCCAAGCCCAAATAACCATTGGGCCCAGAACCCAAAAGTCCATTGGACCCAAGCCCATTGGATCCAAGCCCAAGCCCATTGGATCCAGGCCCATGAGAACTCTATAAATAGAGAGCTCATTCTTCATTTTTAAGGTTCAGAAAATTTCTTCTCCTAAGAGCTCAGAGAGAATTCACAAGACTCCCTGAATCCTGAAGACTGAACACCACTCCAAGTTCAAACATCTGAAGACTTCACCGCTACGCGAAGCTGCAGATTCAACATCGAGAACAAGCTGCGAAGCCCTCGATCCAAATTCAACATCGAGAACAAGCTGTAAAGCCCTCGATCCAAATCCAACATCGAGAACAAGCTACGAAGCCCTCGATCCAAATTCAACATCGAGAACAAGCTGCGAAGCCCTCGATACAAATCCAACATCGAGAACAAGCTGCGAAGCCCTCGATTCAAATCCAACATCGAGAACAAGCTGCGAAGCCCTCGATACAAATTCAACATCGAGAACAAGCTGCGAAGCCCTCGATACAAATCCAACATCGAGAACAAGCTGTGAAGCCCTCGATACAAATCCAACATCGAGAACAAGCTGCGAAGCCCTCGAAACAAATCCAACATCGAGAACAAGCTGCGAAGCCCTCGAAACAAATCCAACATCGAGAACAAGCTGCAAAGCCCTCGATACAAATCCAACATCGAGAACAAGCTGCGAAGCCCTCGAAACAAATCCAACATCGAGAACAAGCTGTGAAGCCCTCGAAACAAATCCAACATCGAGAACAAGCTGTGAAGCCCTCGATACAAATCCAACATCGAGAACAAGCTGCAAAGCCCTCGAAACACATTTACATTTGAGAGAGAAAGAATCAGAGGATAAACATTAGAGATTGTAATCCACTACGCACTGATATATACAAATACAAAATTCAAATTCATTTACACGTGTTCGAATCTCCATCCGTCGTCGAAATCTCGTGTGAACAGGTATGTCTAGAGATTTTTTAGGAGTAAATCTGTTTGTCCCTATTATACCCTTTTAAGATTTCCTATTTTAAAAATTATTAGTTTTGAAATTAGTTTATTTTATTATAAAATTTAATTAGTTTTAAGAGTTTATTTAGTGAGGTGGATATTTTCCGTACAAAGAAACCGAATTTGTTTTTTTTCCGTTAAGTAATTTCTGGCGTATCTCTATGAGTTCCTCTGAGTAGAGTCGCCGCACACACCAGGGTATACGTTTGGGCACACCCGTGGAGATATACTTCGAGTGGAGCCGCGCACACACACCTCTGGTAGAGGTATATATATGGACACACCACAAGGACATTTTCCAACCCGTGTAATCCCGATGTAATTGTAATTATATTTGAAATCTAATTTGAGTGAATTAGATTCAAGAGGTCTCATATAAGATAATTAAATTTGTGAATTTGGAAGAGAATTTTAAAGTCTCAAATTAATTTGGAGTTTTATTTAAAGTTCAAAAATTAGTTTGAAATCTAATTTGAGTGAATTAGATTCAAACGGTCTCATATAAAATAATTAAATTTGTGAATTTGGAAGAGAATTTTAAAGTCTCAAAATAATTTGGAGTTTTATTTAAACTTCAAAAATTAGACGTGGAGATATACTTCGAGTGGGGCCGCGCACACACAACCTCTAGTAGGGGTATATATATGTGCACACCACAAGAACATTCTTCAACCCGTGTAATCCCAATGTAATTGTAATTGTATTTGAAATCTAATTTGAGTGAATTAGATTCAAGCGGTCTCATATAAGATAATTAAATTTGTGAATTTGGAAAAGAATTTTAAAGTCTCAAATTAATTTGGAGTTTTATTTAAAGTTCAAAAATTAGTTTGAAATCTAATTTGAGTGAATTAGATTCAAGGGATCTCATATAAAATAATTAAATTTGTGAATTTGGAAGAGAATTTTAAAGTCTCAAAATAATTTAGAGTTTTATTTAAACTTCAAAAATTAGAAAGAAGAGGAGAAGATAGGCAGTTACATAAACCTACATTTTAGGTAATTTGAAAATAAAATAAATTAGAAATAAAAAAAAAAAAAAAATGAACCCTAATTTTGTCTTTCTCTCTCCCTCTTTATCGATGTGCCCATCTCCCTTTGTTTTCAGCCATCACCCAACGCCTCCCCTCATCTTCTCAGTTCGGCAACCTCCCTCTTTATCGATGTGCCCATCTCCCTTTGTTTTCAGCCGTCACCCAACGCCTCCCCTCATCTTCTCAATCTGGCAATTGTTATTCTCTAACGACCACACATTTGACCTCAATATTTCGACAAACGCCGACGAGTTCAAGAAATCAGAGAAGAAATGCGAGAGAGGAAAATGCTTACCAAGTAGGTTATGGAGAAACGGCTTTGCGATAGAGGAATTGCGAGTCTAGGTCGGACGTACCCGTCTAATGCGTGTCGGTTGTTCAGTTTGAAGGATTTCGAAGTAGGTTATGGAGAAACGGAAGAACAACTCCGTTTTGGTTGCTTTTAGGGTGAACGTAGGCGCCTTTTCGATTTTCCTTCGCTTCGGATTTTTGAAGAATGGAGTTCCAGATTTGGAGTTGGCGATTTTTGAAGAATGCGTCGGTGGTTCAGTTCTGCTTTTAGGGTCGAACGTAAGCGCGTTTTGGTTGCCGATTGAAGGTAGCGTGTTCATAAATTTCCATCTACCCCATAAAACACATTATACCCATTCCTTGGGAAGCAATACCTTATTTTTTAAAAAAAGCAATTCCGTCTACTGAACTTCCAAACTCATTTCCATCCCATTATTATTATGTGTGCACGGATGCACACACCCCACTGTTAATGCTAATTTGTACTGTCTGCAGCTGCACAAACGGCACAGCCCGCCCCAGTATTAGTTTGTGTGCAGTCATACACACACCTTCATTGGGTGGCTAGAACACTTCCTATAGGTATACACAGCCCCTTGTGGGTATTCTTTTTACTTTGTATGCAGACATACACACCGCCACTGATGGATGCAATCTGCCTGTATTATTTATTCAAGTATATAGACTCATTTATCATTTTTAACGTTATCTACACTATTGGGGGTGGGGTATAACCATGTATGGAAATTTGGATAAGTGTCATCCCTCTGAGTTTTAACGGCTTCTCTCTACTTAATTAATTTTCTCTGTTAAATCCACGTCAAACTCTGTTTTCTCTCTCTTCCTAAACTTTTAGATATTTTAAAATATTATATTTTTAATTCTCAAAATTAGGAGAAATTGACGAAGGGTAAATAAGTCCATTTGGTTCTACTTACTAAATTTAGGTTTTAGACATAATTCAAAATAAAAAAGTGATTAGCCATTTTTCATGTTGGGTGGCTTAATTGTAGACATTCCTCTGGTTTTCCCTAGAATCTTTGCTTAACTAAGTTGATTTGGGCCAGAATGGGCTTGGGTTGTATTTGGGCTTCACCATTTCCTAACAATCTCCCACTTGAAGACAAAACAACGATCTTGTCTCCCACTGCAACGACGCTGGTCATCTTGGCGAACTCCAAGGACCTACTCCCACTACAACTGTTATTTCTGATCTTCTTGGCAAACTCCAAGGTTTAATAAAAAAAAAAAAACCTGTAAAATAACAAAATTACAAAAGACGAGTAACCATCAAGAAGTAACTGTAGTGCATCTGTGCTCGCCCTGAGGAATGGGCTCGCTACGTGGATCTGTCTCCCAAACGAAAAAAAAACAGACACGTACTCCCACTTCAGCTAAGTGGTAACAACTGACATTTTCTTCAATCCTGAATCACTGTTCTTGAAGAAAATATATTTTGAGAAGGGTTCGAATCTTCTATTCAAACCTGTTGCCAAACTAGAGACTTTTCCTTTGACCTTAGCAACTGCTTTGGCCTTCCAGTTCGATGCCTCCACTCGCCTAGGCGACTTCTTCAATTCGTTCAAGTGTCTGACAATTGAGGGTTGACAATAGCCATCAACTTTCTCTTCTGAACTTCCCAATTGTTTCTGAATTGAAGGATCGTGATCCAACTGATCAAACTTTGACTATCAGTGCTGCTGGCTCACCTCGATAACAACCATATGCAGCTTTAATTGACATCCACCGTCTCTTTGATTCTTTGACAACATTCAACTGACATTTGTACAATGTAGAATTTCTGTGGCCAACTGCCACTACTTGGGATCCCAGTATGAGTTTACACTGGCGACTGCCAAACTCACTTCTGTAGCCTTCATCTGCCAACTTGCCAGTAGAGATGAGATTCATCTTAATACTGGGCACAAACCTGACATCATGCAGGACTAGAACACTGCCACATTCTGACTTCAAACTAACATGTCCAATCCCACTGGTTTTGGAGACTCTGCCATCACCCATTCTCACTAGACCATGACATCCTCTTGTGAAGGATGTGAACAAACTTCTACCTGAAGTTATGTGAACTGACGCTGCACTGTCTAGAATCCACTCAGATGAATTACTACAACTCTCTGTGTCACTTCCAACACAGACATTGGCATCATCAACTATGTTTGCCTCCCGATCCTCTCTTAGCTTTCTACACTGACTTTTATAGTGACCTATTTTGTGACAATAAAAACATTCTATCTCCTTATTCCTATTTCCCCACTTCTTTCCACTACTACTCGGTTTCATAAATTCTTTACCCTTAGTCAAAGCTAAAGCTGACCCCATAGTAGATGACTCTCTACCACTACTCTTTCTACGAATTTCTTCAGCTAGAGCTAAATCACAAACCCCTGAAAAACTTCAGAATATTTTCTCCTACCGAATTAGACACAGCTGTCTTCATCGTTTCCCAACTTTCAGGTAAAGACATTAATAACTGAATAGCGTATACTTCATCAGTAAAATCTATCTTAACAGACTTTAACTGATTTACCAAAGTGGTAACCTCATTGATATAGAAATTTACCGATGCATCTTCAGCCATTTGCATGTTAAAAGATTTCTTAAGAATATATGCTTTACTATTAGCAGCGATTTCTCGTACCTGTTTGTAAGTGCTTCCATTAGCTTGATTGCGGTAGTCTCGTTGGCTACAAGACTAACAACTTCCATTGTCAAACACATTCTGATGTTTGCAACTGCTTGTTCATCGAGATCTTCCCAATCTCCATTTGACATCTCTTTCGGTCTCTCCTTCAGTGCCTTGTGCAATTTCTTGCAGGTTAAAAAATCTTTCACCTGCATCTTCCAATAACCAAAATTTTCCCCATCAAATTTTGTGACTCCTTCGAAACTCTTTGGATTCGTCGCTCCCATAATTTCTGAACCAAAATCTCTGATACCACTTGTTGGGAAAAATACACGAGATATAAATAACGCAGAATAACAACAATATTATATCTCACGTTCCCACTTCACAGGTTAGAACCAAATAAGTATCGATCACAAAATACAATAATAAAGATAAGGGAAAGAGAGAACGACACCGTAAATTATACTGGTTTGCCCCGATCTCGGGACTACGTCCAGTCTCCTGCAACTGCAGGTTCAACTATAATGGAGATTACAAGAAGCCTCAACTCAACGCTACAAACTACCCTCAATAGCCGAACAATGACTATTGACTTCCAAGTATCACAACCCGATAGCTTGGGATCAACAACGAAGAAAAATACCCCAAACCTAGAAGAAAAATCTTCCTTTTTCTCTCAGCCACACAAATTTGAATTAAAAGAAAAACAGTAGCTTCAAGCTTTCTTCTGGTTGTCGATGAAATGAAAATGTTAGAGTTTCCTATTTTTATAGAAAAATCAATCACTGCCCAACCTTATAATTAGCCAATAAAAATAATGTGCAAATCCATCTTCACTTTTGTCAAATAGAAAAGCACCATATTTAGAGCCAATTAGAATCTTTGCTTAACTAAGTTGATTTGGGCCAGAATGGGCTTGGGTTGTATTTGGGCTTCACCATTTCCTAACACAATTGTATTACGAATATGAGAGAATTATAACAAGGACAGACTATGGGGCGACATAAATCATTGAAGGTTTATATATGACATTCTTCTAATAAGTTAATATATAATGGGTCAAAGTCCAATACAAAATACATAATGGTGAAATGCAAGACAAAGTTTGGTTCGAAGCGTTGCCCCATATCCACATCGGGCGCTTCGCCCCTGAACCCCGACTTGTTGACTCTTATACTGAGCCAGTCGTAGCGGGTCATAACAAATTCAAGACATTTCAACTGTAACTATATTGATTTCAATAGTATTTACTGAAGGGAATGAACTCTTCATTCCCCGCAGCGGAAGCGATTGAAATAGATCTTTTGTTTTGTTTAGAATTAAACTAAAAAAAACAAGTTAAGCAAATGTTTTACCTTTGATGAACAATCATCTTCTTGTGTTCCTTTTTCCACGAGATCTTCCTCGCTATGACTCGAACACGGGATCAAGCTTGTGGGAGCTCTTTGAAAGAATGAGAGAACAATTCTCTGCAGAGGGTGTGAGTAGTGTGTTTGGCCAACCTTTTGGCTAAACCTAAATGTCTTATTTATAATAAGGCTTTTAGGAATTAATTTTATTTTATAAAATACATTTTAATATCTAATATATTAAAATATGTATTTTATATTTATTTGAATCTTATTCAAATATTATAAAATTAATCTTTTTTAATATACTTTAAACCAATTTGAATCTCATTCAAATAACATATGTATATAGTTTTTAATATTAATGTATCATATACATAAACTATTTCCTCTAATATTTAATGTATCAAATACAATAAATATATTTTACTCTTCTACATTTAATATATCAAATATATTAAATAATAATTTGAATATTTCAAATTTTTCTTTCAACTAAATTGATCATTTTAGTGTTACTATGAGCTAGCAAGGGGACCTTATGGACCTACAGATTTATAAGCTCCAATGATACAAAATTAATTAATTAAACTCTTTAATTAATTGACTTTCATTCATTAACTCTAGGTCACTCCACTATAGGCCTAGAGTTGCACTCTTATGCACTGTAGGACAAGTTGTGTCCATGGATATAACCATTACATGCAAGTCGATCCTTCACGAGTTGTTCGTAATTACAGCTGGGTCAAAAGTCCGTTTTACCCCTGTAATTACATCTTACACCTTAAGTACCACTGATTCTCTAATGAACAACTTGTTTATGATCCAACCATAAACCAAGTCCCTCTCGGGCCAGTGAGAGGGTGGGGCCCCATTGTTCAAGTCCCGAAATCAGCACTTAAGGGAACTACTCATCTACTTTCCCTATATGGGAAGAAGTGAATTCCATCTTGTGAAACTTATGTTCCCAACTCCCTATTTGGTCAAGTCCCCAAAATGGTAGGCTTATTGAATCGGCTATAAATGCCATTCTCACCCATACAAATCAAAGGACGAGCCCTCACAGGCAGGAGTTCATAACTCACTCAGGATTAAGATCGAGTCACATATGATCATCCTGTTAAATACTAATCTTCTCAAATAACGGATTTATAAAGAGAGATTATATATTTCGTGGTCCAGTCTTATACAAACTCATTGTATAGGATACCCCCACTCACATGTCTCTACATGAATGATTTGGATCAAATCATTTGTAACAATTACAAAGTGGGTCGTATCAATAGTGTTACCAGGATAAGGCACCCAACCTTATCCATATACTATAGACCATTTAGGTTATTACTTGAACATGATCCTCCCGTATGTCAACTACATACAGTTCAAGATTACACTAATAACCTTGGATTTTATTTATATAATGAATATTATAAATTGCAAATATTAATAATAAAATAATTATCAAATAATTATTAATTAATTACGAGGCTTTAGGGCATAAATCCCAACATTTACTATTTCGAAACTATTATAACCATCGACTATAATAATTCACCCAACGTCCCAAACCACTCATGTAACGATCCGACTTCCTATGACATCACTCTAGGGTTGCTACTACATGCAAGACGTCATAAATCTCAATAAATAATTTAAAACTTTATTTTAAGTATAAAATAATCAAAACCATAATTTTTCAGAACATCTCAATATCAAAACAAATACATTTAATTTGAGATCTCGGTAAGACATAAAAACAGTTAATTGAGTTCATTCAAGACAAATTTTAAATCAATGTTCTTGGTGCTAATCCTTAGCAAAATTGTTGGACTAACTCAAATAAACGACAAAATAATAATGAAAGTGGAAGCTCTGACTCTACATGTCCCATGACATTATCAACGATCCCCTCGTCAAACGCCTTATAAATCCTTAATATTACCTGGAAAAAAAAGATTTTAGGAAAGAATGAATATTTTAAATAAAATAATTAAGTAACTTCACTATTGGGGTCAGGCTATGCAATCACATGCAACATGAGACTTTAACTAGTGAGACCTAAATCTAACTGTAGATTTCTATTATGGCCATCTAATGAACAATTAACTCAGTCTCGCAATAACTCTCTCAACTACTCGGTATAGTAGACTACTTTGGAGACGCACTCCTACTGATGGTTAGTTGGCATACAGTCAGTGGAGCAAAGCCTCGGTCTACTAGGTACTAATCAAGACTAGGGGGATGGGTATAATTGTCACTAAATTATCCTGGCTGGAAAATGTGCATGCAATAACGAGGTCTCACAACAAACATGTTCATCATGATAAAAAGAGATATGACATCCTCATAACTTCATTCATGAATTTATCCTCTAATATCATAAGATATTTTTCTCAACATATATGAGCTTTCAAAGCTACATAGGAAAATCCATTTAATATTTACATAGAATCAAATCAGCATCTCAACCTCACATATTCAACATCTCAACAAAAAACAAATACTCAACATCTCAATATTCAATTAAACTTCAACATAGAATTCAATCAATTCAACAATATCAGAAAAATTTCTCAACCTAGGCCGAAGGCTGACGAGGTCACTTACCTTTTATGAAACAATGTAAACAACTCCGTTTACTCCAACAAAAGTCTTCGCAACGACCTAAAAATAACGTCTCGACATTAGAATTTAATCAAACAAAATTAATATCTTCATTAAAGATTGATGAACCGAACCTACCTTACGGCGCTTCACGAATTTCAATCGGTCAACCCAAACCTAAAATGACGAGAGAAACCTACCAATTCAAAACAAATTTGAATATCTTTACTACACGTCAAAAAGGTTAGGGGTAGGTTAGGAAAACTCGCTATGAAGTTGTTAATCCTAGCTGGACAGTGTGCTCAATTGCAAGAAAAACACACGATTTCAACACTAGAATGGGACATGTATTGAATTAGGAAGCCAAACGAAACGTTCGTGAACTACAAAATCAGAATCGAAAGGGAATGTGGTCAAAATCAATATTCAGACGGACAAAACACGAAATTATCGGAGGAGAAAGCTTACTCGCTATTGATCACGTCGTGTCGTCGTCGAAGACGAAGCCGCGCGATTGTCGTTGCCCAAACGCCGGAGAAACTCCGTCGAAATTTGCTGCCAATGTCGTCGTTGCTCGTGGCGCTGCCACTTGCCACTGGGTCACCGTCGTGGAAGGTCGTTCGTCGGTGGGAAAGATCGCAGAGGAGAGACGGTGTTGGGTGGTCGGAGCTGAGGGAGAGGCCGCTGAGCTAGGGAGCGGCGGTGTGGGTTGTCGGAGTTGAGGGAGATAGTGAATTAAGTGGGAGAGTGGATTGAGAGAAAGAGAGGATTGAAGGAGAGAATGGGTTGAGGCGGCGTGCGTCTTCGTTGCTAAACTTATTTTATTTTATTTTTTTAATATAATATAAAATTATAATAATAATAATAATAATAATATTATTAATAGTAATAATAATAACTCACTAATAACATAATCAAACGACTGACCTCCTCTTTTACTTAAATCTCCTATCGAACCTAATAACAATAAAAAAAAAAAAAAAATTTCTCTTGAAGTTCAGACCGTTACAACTCAACTTCCCAAACAATCCTAAAAAATAGAGTAATAAGACCATAATCTTCCGACGGAATTAAATAAAATAGATGAAGGATATTAGATAATTGTTTAAGAGAAAATTACTTTAATGGTCCCTCAGGTTTGACTTTGGTAGCACTCGAATGATTCAAATTCAACAATTATACTTCGAGGTTCGGATTTTGTTCATTTTTTGTCCCTCCGTCAAATTTTATGTTCAGTCCTAACAGAATGCTAACGTGACACCTATTTTTAATTAAAAATATTAATTTCTTTTTCTTTTTCTTTTTCTTCCTTCTTTCCAGAGACGGAGAGGGGAAAGAAAATTACTATGTAGTCTGCAAAAAACGATACATCATGCCGTTGAGCTATGGTCTTATTGACTAAAATTTTAGGAGTTTAATTGCTAAAATGATAAATTTTCACCTAGTTAAATTAAGTTTTTTTAAAATAAAATTTAATAGAATGTGTAAATTGATATGCATATAAATTAGTTTTAGAGTTTTAATTGATGATACAAATGGAAGTATGAAGAATTGAACCCATATAAAAGAGGTAGTACATGTCATTTATTTTATGCTAAATTTGATTTAAAATCTTCTTTTTTTTTTTGCAAAAATAGTTTAATTAATGCGGGGATTGAACCCATGACCTTATAGTCAAGGGCACAACCCTATGCCAATTGAGCTATGCTCGGTTTGGTTAAAATCTTCCTTTTTGGTCTATGAACTTCAAACATTTATCCATTTAAGTTCAACACATCCAACTGTTTTGTTCATTTCAATTTCTTTATAACCAGTTTTTTTTTTTTTTTTTTTTTTTACAATTTTATCCCACTCAATAAAGTTTTTTTTTTATTTATTTTACAAAGGTATTTAATTAATGCGGGATTGAATTCATGACCTCTTAGTCAAGGACACAACCTTATGCCAATTTGACTATGCTCGGTTTGACAACTCAATAAAATTCTTGAAAGCTAGCCAAAACATTGTATTAAAGAGTATTTTTTACGAATAAAATTTGTGTTTAGCAAAAAAAATAAAAATATATTTACTTTTTTTTTTTTTAAGTATTAGACTATGGGTCCGTTCGGGATTGCGGTGGAGTGTAGAAAATCAATTTTAACAAAATCTTAACAGTTGTTGTGTTTGGTAAAATACATTTTTTTAAAATTTATATAAAATCTATTAAGGCTCCGTTTGGGACAGTTGTTGTGTTTGGTAAAATACATTTTTTTAAAATTTATATAAAATCTATTAAGGCTCCGTTTGGGATTGCGATAGCTTTTAAAATAATTGTTGTCAGCTTTGCTTTTAGAAAAATCAGCTGTTATATGAAGTTGATTAGTGTTTGGTAAATTTCATTTTAGAAGCACATGAGAGCGTTTGGTAAGTTCAAACAAAATTGTTGTGGCTTGACAGTAAAGATCAACCAACATGTTATTTTAGTTATTTATATATTTTTTTAGAGAATAATTATTTATATGTTAATATTTAATATACGGAAATTGTAACAGATGTCAATTTAGAGTAAAATAATTAAAAATATAGTATTTTTTTTAAAAAAAATGCGGATATGACAATTTCTATCACTGATCGTATGGTCTATCGCTGATAGAAGTCTATCGTTGATAGACTCAATTTTTTTATAGAATTTTGTTAGTGATAGAAGTCTATCAGTGATAGTCATATATCAACGATTGAGTTTATCGGTGATAGAAACTGATTTTTTGCCATATTTGCAAAATGAAACTTTGCTAAATTTGTAATTATTTTGGGCCTGATTGTTGTTTGTGTAACTAGCCCTTTAATATATGAATGATTATAATTTAATTATTTATAATTTTTATAGTTTAAATTAGAAATAATATTTTGATATTTCTTGAGATTTATATGATAAAAGGCTAGAAAACAAATTGTCACATCAAATAGTATCTAAAACAAATTTTGAGTGACAAATTTTTATTCTTCTTTTGTTTCTACTTTTCCATCCAAATTATGTAAGAAGAAAATCATGACTAAATAACAAAAAAAAAAAAAAACAATACTGTGAAATAATCTTGATGTTCTCATGTAATTGACTTCATGTTCATATAAAAACTCAATTGTTGTCCAACACCCTTGAACTGAGAGGAGAAATTAGTTGCATCAGAAAAGGAAGGATGTGATAGTGGTGAGGTATAAAAACTCAATTGTTGTCCAACACCCTTGAATTCAAAGGAGAAATTAGTTGGATGAAAAAAAGGAAGGATGTGATAGTGGTGAGGAAAATTTTAATAGAAAAGGCGGATTAATGGAGAAGCTAAAAGCTAAAGTTACATAGAGATTCTCAAAATTTAAGAAAGTGCTTTTATATAAATTTTAAAAAAAATATATTTTACCAAACAACAAAAACGGTTAAGATTTTGTTAAAATTGATTTTTCACGTTCCCACCCCAATCCCAAACGGACCCTAAATCCTTTGATTTTCAAAATCTCTCCATTGTAGCTTTAGGTTTCAACTTCTGGATTAATCTGGCACCTTTTCTATTAAATATTTTTAGTGACCACTTGTATCCTTCATTATACTTCTTTATTTTTCATGCAACCAATTTCTCTTCCTCTCCGTCCACGCATGCTAGACAATTACTTAAGAACATCGAAATTATTTCACAATATTATTTTTAATTTAGCCATAATTTTTTTTACTCTCTTTTTACATACATTTGGATGAAAAAGTAGAAACAAAAGAAAAAAAAATTCTCAATCAAAATTTATTTTTTTATTTTCTGCTTGCATGTCATATTCCTCCCATTCCCCAACTTTTATTCCACTATTGATATGTTTATGTACATCTCCATATGTTATTTAACAATTATTTTTCTTAGCCTTTTATCCTATAACAATTATTTTTCCTCAGCTCTTCCTTCAATAACTTCTTTAAAAAACTCTCTAAATACAATATAAATATCACTCTTTAAAAACGTCTCTCTTTCACTCTCGACATGAGAGTCTAATTGGTCAATTTGATTTTATAGACCCCAAAATAAAACTATTGAAATTTTTGGACCCCAAAATTTTATGCTCAATATTCTAGACTTTGAGTGTGAATTGTCTAAAATATCACATGTATTTTAGACAATTCACACTCAGAAATCTAGAATATTAAGTTTAAAACTTTGGGGTCCAAAAGTCCCAATAGTTTTGCTTTGGGGTCTATAAAATCAAATTGCCCTTTTAAGTAGACAATTTCAGCTAATCGGTGAGATTCATTGGCTCTCGACAAGGCTATTTTTCTGTAGGCGCCAGGCGTGGGGCTTGTGGCCCCTTTATGGTTTTCTACTTTATTGTCGGCTGCAAACACCGTTCTTTTTCAAAATTCTTCTCTACGATCTCTGTTATAGATGGAAAGCGACTTTTTCTTCAACATTCATTCTTATACATCTACGCGGTAGCATCAGGGGAACTTTCTAATATCCTGAGACCAGGGCGGATTAAGAAATTTAAGTTAGAGGGGCAAAATTTATATAAGGTTAAATTACAAATTTAGTCTTAAATTTTGAATTTGTGTCTATATGTCCCTAAACTTAAAAAAGTGTAATAAATTCTCACTCTTTTAATTTTATGTCTAAAAGATCCATAAATTTTTAATTTTTTTTATCGAATAGAAACATATTCTAAATTTTAAAAAATTAAATGTTTGATTAAACATCAATTTTGTGTCTAATAGGTCCTCAGCTTATTCGACATTTTTTAAAAAATTACATATCTATTAGATACAAAATTAAAACTTTAAAATTCAATTAGAGATAAAATTAAATCTCTCTCATAGAAACTATTGTTTAACAAAATTGAATACAAAATTGAAAGCACATCAATTTATTAGACATTGTTAAAGTTTAACGATTTACTGGACACAAAATTCAAAATTCAGGAATCTACACGACATTGTTTAAACTTCACGGATCTATTAGACACAATTTTAAAATTTGAATGACTGAATTTGTAATTTTACCGTCCTAAAAATATAATTTTAAATATATCGATATATAATATTTATACTAAAAAATATTAATTCTAAAATTATAATAAACTATCATAGAATTATTCACTCAAACACGTAAGTAAATAATGAAATTCAAAATATTTATGTTCGACAATTGAATTTCATGCCTGAAAGGTAAAGAACCCTTCTTGGAATCTGGTGGGTTGTGCCTTATAAAGGATTGTCGAGCTTTGTTGTGGAATCCCGATTAACTTGTTGAGTTATGGGGAATGCATGTTAGTCCGATTATGAAATTCTGTGATGTACTGCTAAGGTCTTCGTATGTGTGTTTGTTGTGAAAATTTAGCATAATTGCATATGTTAAGGCCGGTTTTGAAAAATTTTTCAAGTTATTTCCCTGTCTAAGCTTCGCATGTTAGCACCCTATCTTGGATCTGTGGGTTTAGGGTAGCTCTGTTTGTTTTGAAATTCGTTGTCACCTCGAAAGGCAACCTTAGGATGGGCTAAGATTCGCTCTTGTTCGTAATCCGTGCGCTTAAAATTTTAACACGATTTTTAGACTTTAAGAAAAATGAACGCAAGTTTATAAAAAGAAAATAATCTCATGAGGCGTTCCTCCTTCTTGAGTTGTCTTAGTAGCCAGGGGCGGTCGTGTAACCCACGGTCGCCACTGCATGAAAAGGAAGCACAAAGAAGTGAACGCTAGTCCTTAAAAATGTGAATTTTGCCCGTAGTCAGATGCATTGTGCAATGAAATTGCAGGCAAGCTGAAACGAAAGTAAAACTGACATGTTAGGCACTCATGGAGATCAAAGAAAAAGAGAGGAAAGATGCCTTGCGATATATTACTTGCATAGCCGACGAATTGCCCTTAGACTGTTCTGTTTAGCCATAAGTAGGGGGAAAGCGAAGTTTTAGGATAGATAGAGCTGTTCTAAGCCTGTTGAAATCTAAGATCGAAGAGCTAAGTCCGAAACATAAACAGGGAAGCATCTTTAAATTTTTCGAATTGTTCTTAACTCATGCATGCGTGAACTGTTTCTTTCAAATGCAAATGCCCTGTCTTTCCCAGTACTGAGAATCGAGTCCCTAGCATGTACTCTCGTTTTATTTGATTAATCAGAATTCCACCTTGCTCGAGGACTAGCAAGATTTAAGTTGGGGGTGTTTGATAGCTCCATTTTGGAGCTATAATTATGTCCCTAATTTACGTTTATTATTAGCTTAATCTTGTTTATATGTGATTATTGCAGGTGTTCTCGGTAATTCGCCCTCGGGAGCGTTTCGGCGCTTTTCGGGGCTTAATATCGCAATTTAAAGGCCTAAGAACACTTCCCGGGAAGACCCGTGCAAAGGTTTGAAGGTTGAGCACTTTTGGGAAAATGAAGGCAAAAATCCATGCATCAACCCGAGAGCTAGCGTCGAGCGACAGCGTCGCGACGCTAGCTCGACGCTGCCCAGCGTCGAGACGCTGCCCTAGCGTCTCGACGCTCCGAAGTCTGAAGCGCTGAATTGAAGAAAAAACCTCGAGAGCAAGCGTCGAGCGACAGCGTCTCGACGCTCGCTCGACGCCGCACAAGCGTCTCAACGCTGTGCGAGCGTCTCGACGCCACCCCGACTGCGCGCGCGCGTTATTTAGGGCGCAGCGTCGAGACGCTGCCCTAGCGTCTCGACGCTACGACGGACTACTTAACATTTTTGTCCGATTTTAGCCGCCATTATCATCTTCTACCTCGAGCTCCGCGCCTGATTTGACGTCCAGCAGCTGTTTTCCACCATGGGAGGGGCTAGGAAGCTCGATTTGAAGCCGTCCCACACCACACACGTCATGAGTGAGTAGATTTACCGTTTTCGGCTCGGGATTGTACGGATAAATGTAGTATGAACTCTTGGTGAGGTTGTAGGATTGAAATTCTGAATTGGTTGGATATTTTTATTGAATTGAGTTCTATTTCTTAGCTTAATCTATGAGCATGTTTGAATGATTTAGGACTAGGCACCCTTGATTTTGGGCATGTTCATTTGTTAAAGGATTTGATGCCGTGCCTCTCTTTTCCGCCAAGTAACAAGGAATTATGGCACCTTGAGCGTACTGGCGTCCTTACGCTCTTGGTGTTCGTTATTCCCGAATTAGGATTCCAAATCGACACACTAATTTCGCGTCCAAATTAGATAGTCGTCACGGTTAGCTTGTTGCTACCGTTCGGTCTCGGGAGAGCGTTGGCCGCCAATGTCCGAACGGTATGCTTGATTGGCATAATTTATTATGTTTAATTGAATCCATGAAGCATGTCTGAGTTATTTATTAATTTTAGACGAGCTGTGCATTCGTTAAATTGTTTAACCACATTACTCATAAACCGATGATCCAAGAAGCATGCTAAATTTATCCCGATCGTCCCGAGCTGGAAACTCCGTTAGCTAAATTTTCCCATTTGCTTTGTTCCATCTTAATTATTTGAAAACCAACAATTACCCCTTATTTCACTTACATTAATAGTTTGCAAATTTAATTTAGATTAAGTCAAAATACCTTAATTCCCTGTGGATCGACCCCGTTACTACTATTCTACAAATAGTTTAGTGATTTCGGGCACTTATAAATTTATTTTGGCGGGTCTCGACAACCCGATGATTGGCGATAGTAAAAATAAAAGAATAAACAGAATTTTTAAAGTAAAAATTAAAAGTCTCAAATCAAATTCAAATTAGGCCGAATTACACTTAGTTCCCCGGCAACGGCGCCAATTTTGGTAGCGAAAATTGTTGAACTATCGCCAATCATCGGGTTGTCGAGACCCGCCAAAATAAATTTATAAGTGCCCGAAATCACTAAACTATTTGTAGAATAGTAGTAACGGGGTCGATCCACAGGGAATTAAGGTATTTTGACTTAATCTAAATTAAATTTGCAAACTATTAATGTAAGTGAAATAAGGGGTAATTGTTGGTTTTCAAATAATTAAGATGGAACAAAGCAAATGGGAAAATTTAGCTAACGGAGTTTCCAGCTCGGGACGATCGGGATAAATTTAGCATGCTTCTTGGATCATCGGTTTATGAGTAATGTGGTTAAACAATTTAACGAATGCACAGCTCGTCTAAAATTAATAAATAACTCAGACATGCTTCATGGATTCAATTAAACATAATA
Source organism: Herpetospermum pedunculosum (assembly GCA_028017165.1). NCBI lineage: Eukaryota > Viridiplantae > Streptophyta > Magnoliopsida > Cucurbitales > Cucurbitaceae > Herpetospermum > Herpetospermum pedunculosum. Next base: position 8,086,800 of record JAPQWQ010000186.1, on the reverse strand, counting down.
AATTATGCCAATCAAGCATACCGTTCGGACATTGGCGGCCAACGCTCTCCCGAGACCGAACGGTAGCAACAAGCTAACCGTGACGACTATCTAATTTGGACGCGAAATTAGTGTGTCGATTTGGAATCCTAATTCGGGAATAACGAACACCAAGAGCGTAAGGACGCCAGTACGCTCAAGGTGCCATAATTCCTTGTTACTTGGCGGAAAAGAGAGGCACGGCATCAAATCCTTTAACAAATGAACATGCCCAAAATCAAGGGTGCCTAGTCCTAAATCATTCAAACATGCTCATAGATTAAGCTAAGAAATAGAACTCAGTTCAATAAAAATATCCAACCAATTCAGAATTTCAATCCTACAACCTCACCAAGAGTTCATACTACATTTATCCGTACAATCCCGAGCCGAAAACGGTAAATCTACTCACTCATGACGTGTGTGGTGTGGGACGGCTTCAAATCGAGCTTCCTAGCCCCTCCCATGGTGGAAAACAGCTGCTGGACGTCAAATCAGGCGCGGAGCTCGAGGTAGAAGATGATAATGGCGGCTAAAATCGGACAAAAATGTTAAGTAGTCCGTCGTAGCGTCGAGACGCTAGGGCAGCGTCTCGACGCTGCGCCCTAAATAACGCGCGCGCGCAGTCGGGGTGGCGTCGAGACGCTCGCACAGCGTTGAGACGCTTGTGCGGCGTCGAGCGAGCGTCGAGACGCTGTCGCTCGACGCTTGCTCTCGGGTTTTTTCTTCAATTCAGCGCTTCAGACTTCGGAGCGTCGAGACGCTAGGGCAGCGTCTCGACGCTGGGCAGCGTCGAGCTAGCGTCGCGACGCTGTCGCTCGACGCTAGCTCTCGGGTTGATGCATGGATTTTTGCCTTCATTTTCCCAAAAGTGCTCAACCTTCATGCCTTTGCACGGGTCTTCCCGGGAAGTGTTCTTAGGCCTTTAAATTGCGATATTAAGCCCCGAAAAGCGCCGAAACGCTCCCGAGGGCGAATTACCGAGAACACCTGCAATAATCACATATAAACAAGATTAAGCCAATAATAGACGTGAATTAGGGACATAATTATAGCTCCAAAATGGAGCTATCAAACACCCCCAACTTAAATCTTGCTAGTCCTCGAGCAAGGTGGAATTCTGATTAATCAAATAAAACGAGAGTACATGCTAGGGACTCGATTCTCAGTACTGGGAAAGACAGGGCATTTGCATTTGAAAGAAACAGTTCACGCATGCATGAGTTAAGAACAATTCGAAAAATTTAAAGATGCTTCCCTGTTTATGTTTCGGACTTAGCTCTTCGATCTTAGATTTCAACAGGCTTAGAACAACTCTATCTATCCTAAAACTTCGCTTTCCCCCTACTTATGGCTAAACAGAACAGTCTAAGGGCAATTCGTCGACTATGCAAGTAATATATCGCAAGGCATCTTTCCTCTCTTTTTCTTTGATCTCCATGAGTGCCTAACATGTCAGTTTTACTTTCGTTTCAGCTTGCCTGCAATTTCATTGCACAATGCATCTGACTACGGGCAAAATTCACATTTTTAAGGACTAGCGTTCACTTCTTTGTGCTTCCTTTTCATGCAGTGGCGACCGTGGGTTACACGACCGCCCCTGGCTACTAAGGCAACTCAAGAAGGAGGAACGCCTCATGAGATTATTTTCTTTTTATAAACTTGCGTTCATTTTTCTTAAAGTCTAAAAATCGTGTTAAAATTTTAAGCGCACGGATTACGAACAAGAGCGAATCTTAGCCCATCCTAAGGTTGCCTTTCGAGGTGACAACGAATTTCAAAACAAACAGAGCTACCCTAAACCCACAGATCCAAGATAGGGTGCTAACATGCGAAGCTTAGACAGGGAAATAACTTGAAATTTTTTTCAAAACCGGCCTTAACATATGCAATTATGCTAAATTTTCACAACAAACACACATACGAAGACCTTAGCAGTACATCACAGAATTTCATAATCGGACTAACATGCATTCCCCATAACTCAACAAGTTAATCGGGATTCCACAACAAAGCTCGACAATCCTTTATAAGGCACAACCCACCAACACCCCCAACTTAGAAATTGACAATGTCCTCATTGGACCAAATATGCACAGTCAAAACAAAATGAAAGAAAACCTTCCCTGAATTGTGACTTAGAGGGTTGGAGAGTGCGCTTTAACCTTAGCCAATAAACCGCAAGGATGAGCCATTGTTTCACCTGAAAATTCACAACATCAGAGTAGAAATCTAAACTAATCCTAAAGACGGTAAGTAAACAAAAAGCATGTACAGTTCAAGCTCGGGTGCCTCCGAGTAGCGCAAATTTTTAGAGTCGATTGCTCGACTTTACCAAAACTCAGTTTATCCTTTCTCATAATCAGGCTCTTTCAAGTAGGCGTGATTGTCGAAATCCTCGGACATTCCCTCATGAAAGATTTTCAGTCTCTGGCCATTCACTGTGTATTCCTTCTCCGTATCCAGGCTCTGAATTTTGACTGCACCATAGTGATGGACATCAGTGATAATGAAAGGACCAAGCCATCTGGAACGAAGTTTACCTGGCATGAACTTCAAGCGGGAGTTGAACAAGAGGACCTTCTGACCAACTTCGAAATGTTTTCTGACGACTCGTCTGTCGTGAAACATTTTGGTCTTTTCCTTGTAGGACTTCGAGTTCTCATATGCATCCAGGCGAAGCTCCTCCAGTTCTTGCAATTTGAGGAGTCTTTCTTCGCCCGCCAAGTCAAAGTCCATGTTGCATTTCTTCACGGCCCAATAAGCTTTGTGCTCGATCTCCACGGGGAGATGACAGGCTTTACCATAGACCATCCGGTAGGGAGACATCCCTATGGGGGTTTTGTAAGCCGTACGGTAAGCCCACAAAGCGTCGTCCAGCCTGAGGCTCCAATCCTTCCTTCCTGGACTTACTGTTTTCTCGAGGATGCTCTTCACCTCTCGATTGGAAACCTCTGCTTGGCCATTGGTCTGAGGATGATACGGGGTAGAGATTTTGTGATTGACCCCATACTTCCTCATCAATGCTTGGATCGTTTTGTTGCAGAAGTGGCTCCCCTGGTCACTTATGATGGCTCGTGGAACTCCATACCTGCTAAAAATGTTAGATTTGACAAAACTGGAAACAACATTAGCGGTATCAACTTTTGTGGCTTTAGCTTCCACCCATTTAGACACGTAGTCCACAGCCAATAAGATGCAGACAAAACCAAATGAAGGGGGAAAGGGTCCCATAAAATCCATACCCCAAACCTCGAAAATTTCACAAGTTAAAATGGGGTTTTGGAGCATTTCATTCCTACTAGTGATGGTCCCTTTTCTCTGACACTGATCACAAGATTTACAAAACTCATAACAGTCCTTAAACAGTGATGGCCAGAAAAACCCACAGTCTAAAATTTTTCTCGCAGTCCTATTTTGCCCAAAGTGTCCCCCACATGCAAATTCATGGCAAAAGGTAAGGATGGACCTATGTTCAGACTTAGGGACGCACTTCCTAATTACCTGGTCCGCACAAAATTTCCATAAAATGGGCTCTTCCCAAACATATGTCTTGGCTTCGCTTTTCAGCTTAGCTCTTTGGTTATATGAAAAATCGAATGGGAACGTACCTGTGACCAAGTAGTTGACAATGTCGGCGTACCATGGTGTCTCCACACTTACCTGGAAGAGAACTTCATCAGGGAACTCGTCATTCAGAGGCAGATCGTCCTCATTACGCACAATACGGCTCAAGTGGTCAGCAACGGTATTTTCTGACCCTTTTCTGTCCTGAACAGAGACGTCGAACTCCTGGAGTAATAATACCCATCTGAGCAGTCTAGGCTTCGAGTCTTTCTTGTTCATCAAGTATCGAACTGCTGCATGATCAGAAAAAACAATTACTTTAGATCCAAGAATATATGGCCTAAATTTATCAAGAGCGAAAACTATGGAAAGCAGCTCCTTCTCTGTTGTTGTGTAACCGATCTGCGCGGAATTGAGCGTCCTAGAGGCATAATAAATCACATGGCTCTTCTTGTCTATCCTCTGGCCCAACACAGCGCCTACGACATAATTGCTTGCGTCGCACATAATCTCGAAAGGAGTCCCCCACTGCGGTGGATGAATGATGGGTGCGTTGGTCAAGCACTTCTTCAGAACATCGAAGGCAAGCTTGCACTGTTTGTCAAAACAGAATGGAACATCCTTTTTCAACAAGCTTGTCATCGGGGTCACTATCTTCGAGAAGTCTTTAATGAACCTGCGGTAAAAACCTGCGTGACCAAGAAAAGAACGTACTTCCCGAAGGTTCGTGGGGTAAGGTAAATCAGATATGACATCAATTTTTGCTTTATCAACCTCTATCCCCTTAGCAGATACAACGTGACCCAATACTGTGCCCTGACTGGCCATGAAATGACACTTTTCAAAATTTAAAACAAGATTAGTTTCGATGCATCTTTCCATGACTCTAGACAAGTTAAACAGGCAATCCTTAAATGAACTCCCATATACAGTAAAATCATCCATAAAGACTTCAATGCATTTTTCTACAAATTCAGAAAATATGCTCATCATGCATCGCTGAAAAGTCCCTGGAGCATTACAAAGCCCAAAGGGCATTCTCCTATATGCGTAAGTTCCGAATGGACAAGTAAAAGTAGTCTTTTCTTGGTCTTCCTGGGCTATGGGAATTTGATAAAACCCAGAAAAACCATCAAGAAAACAGAAGAATGGTTTCCCAGCTAAACGCTCCACCATTTGATCTATGAAGGGAATAGGAAAGTGGTCCTTTTTAGTCACATCATTCAGTTTTCTAAAATCAATACACATTCTCCACCCATTTTGTACTCTCTTAGGTACTAACTCTCCCTTATCATTTCTAATAACAGTTATGCCCGTCTTTTTAGGTACAACATGAATAGGGCTAACCCATTGGCTATCAGAAATGGGAAAGATAATACCTGCATCCAGGAGTTTGTGTATCTCAGACAACACTACCTCTTTCATTGCAGGGTTCAGTCTCCGCTGAGGCTCTCGGGATGGTTTTGCTCCCTCATCCAGCCGAATCTTGTGCATGCACAGCACTGGACTTAACCCATGCAAGTCTGCCAATGTCCATCCCATGGCTCTTTTGTTCTTTTTCAAAACCTCGATCAACTCGCCTTCTTGCTCCGACGTAAGCTCCTTGGAAATAATTACCGGGAGTGTTTCCACCTCACCCAAGTACACGTACTTGAGATGACCCGGCAACTCCTTCAATTCCAACTTGGGAGCCTGCAAAAGAGATGGTAATATTTTAGTTGGCTTTTCACATGTCTCTAAAGCAAAAGTAGGTTGTTCAGAAGAATCAGTCAATATGGGAACACTACTTTCACTCTCTTCAACCATTTCAGTAAAAACAAGTGGGTCATCCCCATCAACAACAGTCATGCATTCTTCTTGTTCTAAAGTATCTATCAGATCAATTTTACAGACAGAATGCACATCAGCACGTTGTTTCATGGCATCAAATACATTAAATTCGAATACATCCCCTTCATACTCAACAGATAAGGTTCCATCATGCACATTAATTTTTGTCTTAGCGGTTTTCATGAATGGTCTACCAAGTAAAACAGAAGTGGTGGATGCATTTTCTTCCATTTTTATCACATAAAAATCAGCAGGGAATATCAAATCCTTAACTTTAACCAACACATCCTCAATCAATCCTAAAGGACGAATAGAAGATCTATTAGCTAACTGGATAATTATACTGGTTTCCTGCATACCATCTAAACCGAGGCTCTTGTAGACAGAGTATGGCATAACATTAATTGAAGCTCCTAAGTCTAACATGGCGTGCTCGATTTCTCTATCCCCTATAGTACATGGCAAGAGAAACATACCTGGGTCCTGACATTTGTTTGGAATACCTTGGGTTATCAGGGCAGAAACATTCTTGCTTACCACGACTCTCTCAGCACTTTTAGTCTTCCTCTTCATAGTGCACATCTCCTTAAGAAATTTGGCGTACCTTGGGATTTGCTGAATTGCATCAAGCAGCGGTATGTTGATCCCAACTTTCCTCAGTGTCTCAAGAACATCTGCATCGTCGGCTTCCTTAGATGGCCTTGCCAGCCTACTAGGAAAAGGGGCAACGGGAGTGTAAGACTTCATAGAAATAAGAGGAGGAGGAGTTACAACAGTTTCAGAGGGTGCTTGAGAACACTTATCTGAAGATATCTCTGAATCTTTTGGAGGACTCACGGGAGTGGTGCGGGATGGTACTTCTTTACCACTTCTGAGGTTTATCGCACTAACTCCTTCTGCTTTGGATTCAATTTTGCTCATTCTTTCCTTCACCTCCGAGAACTCATCTCTTAGAGATTTTATCTGCGACCTTGTCTCATTGCTAGCTTCCATGAGCGATTTAAACATGCCTTCGATGGCTTGACCTGAGACAGAAGAAACAGCCTGAGATGATTTTTCTTTCATCGCATGAATTAAACCAAATACCTGAGATACTTGTTCCTTGAGCTCTGATACGTCGGTAGACATTTTAGCGTACTCGTTCCTTCCTCCGTACTGGCGACGGTTCTCAGCCATATTAGAAATCAACTGTCTGGCTTTTACAGGTGTTTTCTCCCAAAGGGCTCCTCCACTTGCTGCATCAAGCATCTGGCAGTCATGCGGAAGCAACCCTTCATAGAAGAATTCGATAAGCTCGGCTTCTGCTATCAGGTGGTTCGGGCATTTCTCACAGAGTTTGATGAACCTCTCCCAGCATTCGTGAAACGCCTCGTCCTTTCCTTGCTCAAATTGGCGGATATCTTTTTTCACGGCTCTGGCTTTTGAAGCTGGGAAGTACCTTTCCAAGAATAGACTCTGCAACTTCTCCCAAGTGAAAATGATCCCCGATGGCAAGTAATGCAGCCAATCTCGAGCTTCACCTCTCAAGGTGAATGGGAAAGCTCTCAGGTAGAGCTGATCTTCAGTAATGCCGCCTGGCTTCATCGCAGAACTTGTCATTTGAAAAGCCTTGAGATGTTTATAAGGATCCTCATCTGCTTCACCACAAAAAGAGGGTAAATGGTCAATTAAACCCGATTTAAGCACAAACTCACCTGAAATTTCCGGGTAGGAAATACAAGAGGGTTGGCGACCCATAGCAAATGATGTGGTGAAATACAAGAGGGTTGGCGACCCATAGCAAGAGGGTCGAGACCCGCCAAAATAAATTTATAAGTGCCCGAAATCACTAAACTATTTGTAGAATAGTAGTAACGGGGTCGATCCACAGGGAATTAAGGTATTTTGACTTAATCTAAATTAAATTTGCAAACTATTAATGTAAGTGAAATAAGGGGTAATTGTTGGTTTTCAAATAATTAAGATGGAACAAAGCAAATGGGAAAATTTAGCTAACGGAGTTTCCAGCTCGGGACGATCGGGATAAATTTAGCATGCTTCTTGGATCATCGGTTTATGAGTAATGTGGTTAAACAATTTAACGAATGCACAGCTCGTCTAAAATTAATAAATAACTCAGACATGCTTCATGGATTCAATTAAACATAATAAATTATGCCAATCAAGCATACCGTTCGGACATTGGCGGCCAACGCTCTCCCGAGACCGAACGGTAGCAACAAGCTAACCGTGACGACTATCTAATTTGGACGCGAAATTAGTGTGTCGATTTGGAATCCTAATTCGGGAATAACGAACACCAAGAGCGTAAGGACGCCAGTACGCTCAAGGTGCCATAATTCCTTGTTACTTGGCGGAAAAGAGAGGCACGGCATCAAATCCTTTAACAAATGAACATGCCCAAAATCAAGGGTGCCTAGTCCTAAATCATTCAAACATGCTCATAGATTAAGCTAAGAAATAGAACTCAATTCAATAAAAATATCCAACCAATTCAGAATTTCAATCCTACAACCTCACCAAGAGTTCATACTACATTTATCCGTACAATCCCGAGCCGAAAACGGTAAATCTACTCACTCATGACGTGTGTGGTGTGGGACGGCTTCAAATCGAGCTTCCTAGCCCCTCCCATGGTGGAAAACAGCTGCTGGACGTCAAATCAGGCGCGGAGCTCGAGGTAGAAGATGATAATGGCGGCTAAAATCGGACAAAAATGTTAAGTAGTCCATCGTAGCGTCGAGACACTAGGGCAGCGTCTCGACGCTGCGCCCTAAATAACGCGCGCGCGCAGTCGGGGTGGCGTCGAGACGCTCGCACAGCGTTGAGACGCTTGTGCGGCGTCGAGCGAGCGTCGAGACGCTGTCGCTCGACGCTTGCTCTCGGGTTTTTTCTTCAATTCAGCGCTTCAGACTTCGGAGCGTCGAGACGCTAGGGCAGCGTCTCGACGCTGGGCAGCGTCGAGCTAGCGTCGCGACGCTGTCGCTCGACGCTAGCTCTCGGGTTGATGCATGGATTTTTGCCTTCATTTTCCCAAAAGTGCTCAACCTTCATGCCTTTGCACGGGTCTTCCCGGGAAGTGTTCTTAGGCCTTTAAATTGCGATATTAAGCCCCGAAAAGCGCCGAAACGCTCCCGAGGGCGAATTACCGAGAACACCTGCAATAATCACATATAAACAAGATTAAGCCAATAATAAACGTGAATTAGGGACATAATTATAGCTCCAAAATGGAGCTATCAGAATCCTACATCGAATATCGTATCAACACCTTGTCGATATAAGATGCTTGAGACAGCGCTGGTGTTTTGTTTTTACGATTCCTTACGATTTGAATCCCTAGAACAAACTGAACCTCTCCCAAATCTTTCATTTGGATCTGGGTCGCTAGTCATTGCTTTGTTGGGATTTATGCCCTACAGTATCGTAATTAATTAATAATTATTTGATAATTATTTTATTATTAGTTGCAATTTATAATATTCATTATATATAAAAAATCAAGGTTATTAGTGTAATCTTGAACAGTATATAGTTGACATACGGGAGGATCATGTTCAAGGAATAACCTAAACAGTCTATAGTATATGGATAAGGTTGGGTGTCTTATCCTGGTAACACTATTGATACAACCCACTATGTAATTGTTACAAATGATTTGATCCAAATCATTCATGTAGAGACATGTGAGTGGGGATATCCTATACAGTGAGTTTGTATAAGACTGGACCATGAAATATATAATCTCTCTTTATAAATCCGTTATTTGAGAAGATTAATATTTCACAGGATGATCATATGTGACTCGATCTTAATCCTGAGTGAGTTATAAACTCCTGCCTGTGAGGGCTCGTCCTTTGATTTGTATGGGTGAGAATGACTTTTATAGCTAATTCAATAAGCGAACAATTTTGGGGACTTGACCAAATAGGGAGCTGAGAACATAAGTTTCACAAGATGAAATTCACTCCTTCCCATATAGGGAAAATAGATGAGTAGTTCGCTTAAGTGCTGATTTTGAGACTTGAATAATGGGGCCCCACCCTCTCATTGGCCCGAGAGGGACTTGGTTTATGGTTGGATCATAAACATATTGTTTATTAGAGAATCCGTGGTACTTAAGGTGTAAGATGTAATTACAGGGGTAAAACAGACTTTTGACCCAATTGTAATTACGAACAACTCGTGAAGGATCGACTTGCATGTCTCATGTGTACATTAGATTTTCTCTCACTCAAACGTAGATAGTCAATCTTATGTTCTCAACATTTTGAGGTGTCGGGGATACTATTCCTTAGATAAGATAAACTTCAGGTAAGGATGATACATTATCATTTTTGAAGTACTACATCATATACTTGACAACAATTTTGTCAATATAAGATGTGTGAGACATAGATAACATTTTGTCCTCAAAATCTCTATTTATAGGACATGGGTAATTCAAATAATTCATTTGGAATTGGTTAGTTAGTCAACATTTTATGTTGGATTGAAATCTTACATCATTCACAATGAGTAATAAGACATCCACATAAAATATGAGAAAACTCCATTATGTAATTAATGATCTTGTTGTCTATACAAGATCATTAATATTTATTCAAAGTCATAGTTTTTTATACTTTTATCAACCTTACATTCAAAAATCTAGTGATCAAATTTATTTCATAAAGGAACCTTTACTACATGCAAACCTTTTGCTTTTGATTTTTGAAATTGAACTCATGTAATTGATTTGTAAATGCATTCTTTAAGACTTCTTTTCAAAAAGGATTTCTTAAACCTTCACTTGACATATCTCATATGCAACTATGAATTAGGGAATGCTTATAGACTCTAGTATGACAACAAATGAGAAAAATTACTCGTGGTATACTTTCTCCCACTATTGCCATTAGTCTTTATTTGACGGTCTGTACCTTCTTATTTACAAATTTTTTACTTTTGTAGATATATTCAAAACCTATGGGTTTTACCCCATCACGAATATCTACAAGTTCTAGATAAAAATGAGTACATATACTCTATCTCGAGATTTATGACTTTGGTCTACTAGTCTTTGTCATTGACCCTCATTTCAAATTTGAGGTAAAAAAGCGCTACATTTTTTCATCTAATATGACAACTTAAGCTTCATATAAGCTCTTGTTGTTGGGTTTTTGTCCTAAAACTCGTGGTTTGTAAACTGTTATGTTTGTAAATAATCTATTTAGAATAAAGAGTTATTAGTTTTATTTAGTAAAGGAGTTTACTGGAATAAAGTGAAACGTGTTTAAGTTAACCTATACCAATGACCAACACCCTTGGCTGAATATGAGTGCTTGAGCTTCATGTATGACATGATTGTGGATCAGGCTCAAGTAGTCAGTCAAAACGGTCTATAGTATACGGATAAGGCTGGGTACCTTATCCTGGTAACACTATAGGATGCGGCTCACTTTGTATTGTATAGAACGATGTGATCCGAATCGTTCCACATGGAGATGTGAGAAGTGAGGGCGTCTTGTGTAAAGAGTTTACACAAGATCGAACCGCGTATTAAGTCGCTCTCTCTTTATAACTCTGTTTACTGATGAGACCGACTTATACATATTGATGGCCTAGGTAACTCGATCTCAATCCTGAGCTCGCTATGAACTCCTGCTTATTCGATAGTATCCTTTGACTTGCACGGGTGAGAGGGGCCCATAAGCGCCGACTCAATAAGCCTACCATCTTGGGGATAAAGTCGAATAGGTAGCTGGGGACATAGTACAACAAGATTGGAGTTCACTCCTAACCCGCTCTTCAGGGTTAGTAGATAGGTTGTTCCCTTAATAGCTGACTTCGGGGCTTGAACAATTAGCGCGCACACTCTAATGAGATGAGAGAGTTAATTGATCTGTTGGTTGGACCACTGATCTATTGTTCATTAGAGGTGTCAGTGGTACTTAAGGAACAAGACGTAATGCAGGAGTTAAACGGTTTAAATGACCCAGTTGTGATTACGAACAACCTGTAAAGGGTCGACTTGCAAGTAACGGTTATATCAGAGGACATAATATATCTATAGTGAGGAGAGTGCAACCCTCGGACTATAGTGGAGTCTCTGGGGGTTAACGAAAGTTGATTGATTCGGGTTAAAAGAGTTTTGACCGGATAATCTCGTATCGTTGAAGCTCATGATCTGTAGGTCCTTTAGGTTCTCTTGGCTAGCTCGGATAACGTCGTGCAACAGTATAAAAGAAAAGAAAAAGAAAAGAATTTGAATTGTTCAAATTCGATTTTTGGAAGGAGGATAGACATATTTAAATATGATTTAAATATGGTTTGGCCTAAAACATCAATAGGATTCATGTGTAAAAAGGTCGGTTTTCGGAAAACCGGGTTTAATCATATTATTTAATTAATATTTGATATTGAATTAAATAATAATTATTAATTAAAAAAGTTTAATTAATAATTATATATATATAATTATATATATATATATTTTATTTATTTATTAAAAAATTTAATAAATAAAATTATTATTATTATTTTTAATAATAATAATAAAATATATATATATATAGGATTTTGTTGGACCATTTTTTGAGGTTTGAAGTGGATGGGGTATGAATTGTTTTGAAAAGCTAAAAACTTCAATTGTTGAAGTTTTAGAAAGACAACTTTCGTTCTGTCCCTAACTGATCCTCTGCCTTCAGTTCTACTTCTTCCCTTCTTCTTTTCTTTTCGTTTCGGAGTCCCACAACTCCGTTGCTCGGCGCCGAGGATAGCGGGACTACCTGGGGTGGTCCTTGAGGCGTTCGTGAGAAGAGGCCAGAAGAGTTCGTGACGAGGAACGTGCGGCGGAGCTTGAAGAAATTGGAACTACAAGGGTATGTATTTCTAATTTCTTATTTCCGTCGTTTTGAGCATGCTTTCTATTTGTTAAATTGATGAAATTAGAGTATCATCGGTCTGAAATCGCTTTCCGCTGCGCAAGTCGCTCCATCAATTGGTATCAGAGCGATTTTGTGATTAACTCAATTTGCATCAATTTAAGTTGGTGGGTATTTTAATTTAGAAATTGTTTCTGGATTGGTGTCTAAAGTGGATATCGATTTTGGCATAGTTTCTATTTGAATTTCCTTATTTGCAATTGCCCGAGAATGTATCGTCTTTAATGTGTGCTTAAAAGTATGTATTTTTAGAGTCATTAGAGTCCATATAGGTTTCTTTGTGAAAGAAGCTTGAGTTTGGAACTCGCCGAAATGTTCGGTATAAGTTCAAACTCGTTCTAGGCAATACGAAGAGAAATTCGAAGAGAAATTGGCCGAAGCGTTCGGGGAAGCAAGTTGGTCAAAGGCGGTGCGAAGAGTTCGAAGTTCGCTGGAGACTTAGCTTGTTGATCAAGCTTGTAATAAAATATTTATTGCTTGCTAAATGCCAAAATCGATCCAATTTAGTGTGTTTAATTAATTATGCATTGCGAATGTATGTTTTAATTAAATTCCATGTTTGTATGTGCATATCGTATGCCATATAGATTTAAAATCCCACCGTAGGAAGCATGCTCCATGCATTGAAAATATGCTATAAGTGTTATAATATATAGTATGCATATTTGGGAATTCATGAGTATTAATATAAGAGTTATATTAATTCATGAATTAGATGTTGCTAATTTAATAGAATAATTGATATAAGTGTTATATTAATTATGAAATTAAATATACAACATAGGTTGCCCTGGTTTTATGCATATTGTTTGTTATAAGTGTTATAATATATAGAATGCATGTTTAATTCAAGAATATTAATATAAGAGTTATATTAATTCATGAATTAGTTGTTGTTTGCTTAATAGAATAATTAATATAAGTGTTATATTAATTATGAAATTAAACTTCCAACTTTAAGATGCATATTGTATGTTATAATTGTTATAATGTATAGGATGCATGTTTAATTCATAATAATTGATATAAATGTTATATTAATTTATGAATTAGGAGTTGTATATTTAAGAGCATAATCGATATAAGTGTTATATTGATTATGAAGTTAAATATTCAACTTGTCATGCCTTAGTGATGCATGTTTGAGAAGCATGCATAATTTGTTGTAGAAAGCCTAGTTTTTGCAAGGGTTGTAAAAATGACTTAGACTTTTAAAATCTATAACAAAGAGAAGCATGTTCATTTAGGGTTAAATGAGCTGATCTGGTTCATTAGATGAATAGGTCGTTATCTCGTAAATGCTAAGGTTATGAGAAACTCACCCGGTGAAATCTTGTCTAAGGTTGGAGGATTTGAATTGACGGAACACCTCCTACCTGGGGACGATCTGGTACTCGAGTAAAGTTAACCCGGCTTTATGAGCATGCATTAGAGGTGTGAGGTTAATAATTTGTTATAACCTAGACATCTCAGGTAAATAGTTTGCCTAGACTTAAGGTTTTATTTTTTTAGCCGGATAAAACCTGAGTAGTTTACCCTAAAAACCGTTGGACGATGCTTAGTAGATTTGTTGAGAAGGAATATACGATATATCCCTCTCCTGCTACGCACTCCCTAAAGTTCACAACGTGAGAATTTTGCTCGGCCTCGTGTTGCTAATGTGGCAACCCCCTTAGGATGGCATTTGCAACTTTCAATAGCAAGGTGAATGGAGTAAGTGTCTATAGTAAGTGGGTGAAGGAAGCGCGTCGGTGCTTCCTGTGGTCTCCTCCATTGGATTGAACAGTGAGATTCCCATGTTCCGCCTGCAAGGTGCCCTAGGTGGCACCAATCCCTTAGGAGGGTCGTTTCGTGGGAGTTAAACAAGTCAGTCACCATTTATGGATAAAGAAACATAGGGCCATTCACAACTCTGACATTCCCTTAGGTTGCACTGTTGGGGTCGTCCTGTGCGTTCTAAAAATGGAGGGTCACACTTACGAGATTTGCTAAGGAGTTAGTAAATCTTGACCGAAAACGATAACTAAGATGCTAGTGGAATATGAGTTATTCTGGAGCTAGCATTTAGTCAAGAATGTCTTGGTTTAGTGAAGGAGTGCTTGTTTACCCTTAGGTAGCGACCATTCTAACTCACTAAAATATCGTTGCATGTAAATAAAGAGTTTGGGTATATACATATTTAAATATGATTTAAATATGGGTTTGGCCTAAAACATGAATAGGATTCATGTGTAAAAAGGTCGGTTTTTGGAAAATCGGGTTTAATCATATTATTTAATTAATATTTGATATTGAATTAAATAATAATTATTAATTAAAAAAGTTTAATTAATAATTATATATATATATTTTTTTTTTATTTATTAAAAAGTTTAATAAATAAAATTATTATTATTATTTTTAATAATAATAATAAAATATATATATATATATATATATATGTCTTGCATGCAGCAAGACACACATACATATATATATATATATATATATATATATATATATATATTTTGATATATATAAGATATATATATATATGATTTTGTTGGGCAATTTTTTGACGTGTGAAGTGGATGGGGTATACGAATTGTTTTGAAAAGCTAAAAACTTCAATTGTTGAAGTTTTAGAAAGACAACTTTCGTTCTTTCCCTAACTGATCCTCTGCCTTCAGCTCTACTTCTTCCCTTCTTTTTTTCTTTTTGTTTCGGAGTCCCACAACTCCGTTGTTCGGCGCTGAGGATAGCGGGACTACCTGGGGTGGTCCTCGAGGCGTTCGTGAGAAGAGGCCAGAAGAGTTCGTGACGAGGAACGTGCGGCGGAGCTTGAAGAAGTTGGAACTACAAGGGTATGTATTTCTAATTTCTTATTTCCGTCGTTTTGAGCATGCTTTCTATTTGTTAAATTGATGAAATTAGAGTATCATCGTTCCGAAATCGCTTTTCGCTGCGCAACTCGCTTCATCACTTGTAACGGTCGGGTCATCTCATAACTCTCCCACTACGATGAGGCTTATCTAATTCATGACTAGAATCCATTTGACTATCAAATGTAATTAAATTGTTAACAACTTTTGTTAACTATTTAGTGGCTTCACTTGGAACCAACTTTTCAACACTATTGAACATATTGAAGTTTCAGCATGTATGCTTAAAATTTTCAAAACTCGAAGGGTTGTAAACTAACTTTACCACTCTTCTATAATCCCAAAATTGTCTCGTAGACACATTTTAGAGGGAATTATGTTCACTATACAATCTCTATTGTATATCCTAACAAGAGTCTAATAATAACGTGTAATTCTTTATTGTTCTGGTCATGTCTAACAAAGTCTTGTTTCTCCTCTTAAAGCACAATTTCATACAATTGTACTTTGTGCTAGAGTTGAGACAAAATCTCACTTTCTATCAATTAGTCTTAGTACGTAAGGTTCCTATACTTTTCACTGTGATCTGATCTGATCATAGTGTCTTGATAGATTTACTTAATTGACCTTCAACTTGAGTCTTATATTCCTTGAACTTTTCAAAATATCCAGACTTATGTTGCATTAGGTTACGATGCTTATTCCTTGAATAATCATCAGCTAGAGTGATGAAATATTCATCAATGTTCTTTGGCCTGTAGGCTTTTCCAAAAAAAAAACCTATTGATTATCTTGCATGAAAGGCAAGATCTTAAGACATATAAAGTAATTAATTCTAACATTTAGAGAATCACCGCTTAGTAGTCTTTTTATTCAAATTGATCAACATTAATCTTGAATGCTAAAGACAATTATCATATTTTAGGAGAATATAAATTGTCTTTACATTCTAGATTCTATAATCCTGAATATCTCAATATAGTATTTTATATGTTAACAATTTAACACATACAAATTGTTCTTATTTTCAGCTGAACTTTTTAAACAGTTTTGAAAATAAAAGCTCTAGTACTAAAATATTAATACTATATGAACATTTTATTAGTAATAAAGTTAGAGAAATTGAATTTCTCCTATGGTACTAAAAACATCATATTCAGCATTAAGTAACAATTATTTCTTATGGACATCTTAATGTCTCCCACTAGATCAATTGAGATGAGTTTTTTGGTGCCAACAAGTAGAGATCATTCTACCTCATTAAGTATTTTCCAAGAATTACATATAAAATGTAATGAAGAACAAATCTTAATAGTGGATCTGAATCTACTATAGGTGGTAATGATTATTTTCCACCAAAAATCTAGTAAATCAAATTTACTTTTATTCATGTTCTTCTTATAGAGGTATTTCATAAATTCCTCCTATTATGACTACTTTGCTAATTTAGAAACTATTTTCTTTTAGCTACAGTCATATGGTTTCTTTTCTTAGATTTTGGTAATACTAAATTTTTGAGATTATTCAGATAAATATCTAAATCTAGCTGTTATTGATTTCAACAATATCTCATGTGTTGTTTGTCATCTTCTTTACATCTAACATGTCAAACAAATTTTTTTTATAAGCCATCTCGTTATCTTGATTTATTAATTATGTGCTTCACGAACAATTCGATTGGCATTGACAATAGGTTTTTAAGAACATTTCTCAATAAAGACAAATTAAAGGAAAATTTACAC
Source organism: Herpetospermum pedunculosum (assembly GCA_028017165.1). Taxonomy (NCBI): domain Eukaryota; kingdom Viridiplantae; phylum Streptophyta; class Magnoliopsida; order Cucurbitales; family Cucurbitaceae; genus Herpetospermum; species Herpetospermum pedunculosum. The sequence goes on along the minus strand of JAPQWQ010000186.1, from coordinate 8,069,856 downwards.
GGTCATTATATAGTGTTAACATTATTTTTCCAAGTGATTATTTTCTCAATTTGACAAATTAGTAACGAAAATTAAAATTGAGAGAAATAGACATAATATTGAAATATATATATTATTTAACAACATACAATTAATATTCATTCAATTTCAGCATAGAAAACAAACAATTTGATAAATGAACCCTAAAACATTATTTTCTAATGTTATGATACTTTAGTGAGTTAAAACAAGTGTCGCCGTATGGTAGGTCAAATGCTCATTCACTAAACTGAGACAATCTCAACCAACTGTTATCTCAAAATAACTCTTATTTCTATAACATTTAGTTACCATTAGTTTGGTCAAGAAAATCATTAACAACCTTAATGAGATATTTGTAAGTGTAACTCATCATTTTAGATTCTATAATTTTATCCCAACAAGTGTCGTCGTAGGGTAGGTAAAGTATTGGAAATAAAATTACAATCATATCCTTCTCAGGAGATTCACCCTGATATTGACCCATGTAAACACCTTTCGTAGGGAGACAGTCCAAAAGTCGCCTTGAGGCCCCACATGGATCTCACGTTGTGAACCAATGATAGAGACCGTAGGATATGTTGACACATTTCCTTCTCCCACTTACTATTTAAAATACTTTCTCAAGAGATTCACCCTGATATTGACTCATGCAAACATCTTCCGTAGGGAGGATGTTCCAAAGCCGCCCATGGCCTCACATGAATCTCACGTTATGAATCTATGGTAGAGACCGTAAGATTATCTTGACATATGTCTCTTTCTCCCACTAAGTATTTTGAAATAGGGTTTTCTATTACTTAGACAAATTAGGCTAATCTCATTTATCTAAGTTTTTCAATCTACCCTTTCATAACCCTTATGTTGGTTAGATTGATTTTAATGTGAATTACCAAGTATATTAAACTATTTAAAACTAATCACATTATGAGCATGCTTAATGAAATTAAATAAAATTTGACTAATTCAACCCTCAGGCCAGTTCCCAGGTAGAAGTGTTTCTTTTCAGTCAATTTAAGTACCTCACCAGAGTAACCTTTCTTAGACAGAGTTCCTTATAGTCAATTTTTATTTCAAATTCATTAATCTTTAATTAACTAGTAATTACTAGACAGGGTTCCTTATAGTAATTACTTGATTAATGAACTCTAGTTGATTTTAAGCAATGTTTTTAATCCTATTAAAAAACTAATTCACCTCAATAATCTTGAAATTTTTACAATTTAAACTATTTAAAACAAAATTAAAAGATGATCATATATTCTAATCTCATTAGAATGAAAGATAAACTAAATTCAAATATTTAAACTATTTAAAAAATGAATTAAATTATCTTTTAAATAAAGAAAGAAAAATTTTAATCTCATTGGCAAATATATGAATCTTATTAGATAGGAAAATATCTTAATATTTATTGGGAAAATATTCAATCTCATTAGTAAAAGATAGTTTTATCTCAATATCTAGGAAAAGATATCTCAATATCTAGGAAAAGATATCTCAATATCATTAAGAAAAGATATTTCAGTCTCATTAGAATATGGATTCCTATTATGAAAGGAAGTATCCTAATTTAAAAATTCCAAATATAACCATTATATTGAAAGATATGAAAAATATAAACATATTAGGAAAACATCTAATCAAATTAGAATGACATTTTAATCATAATCTTCCAAATATAACAATTATATTAAAATTAATTAAAATGCATGATCATGCTTAACCTATGGTGGGATTTTAATCTAAATGACATACTTTATGCAATCAATTAAACAATTTAAAACACATAATTAAATTAAAACTAGCAAAATTGACCGACATATTTGACATATCCTAATTGAAAGCAATTTAAATTACAATTAATTTAAATCCTCCAAGACATATCTTGGTCTTCAAAATCTTTCCTTTTGAGTCCACCATGATTTAGGATTTAGAAAAACTAAATCTTAAAAAAAAAAATCCAGCTTTCACGATTTTTTAACGTTTTAATTCAAGCAACGCTCACGTCCAGAACTTGAACCCACACCCAAGTGCAACAAAACACAGTTGCCTTCCACTGAACCAATTCAGTCTTTTAAATTATTTCCATCTGATATATTATATGAAGTTGTGTGTTCGAAACAAAGAAATACAAATAAACCCTAACTCTTTCGAGCTTCACATCTAATTTAATCAAATCGATAAATCTAATGCCACAAATATGGCTAAACAACCGAATTTGCAAACCACATATCGCATATATGAACAAGATTAAAATGCCCACCAACATGAACTTTTAATTCTAAATAAAATTCAAAGAAAGCTCTGATATCAATTGAAGGGAATGAACGCTTCAATCCCCGCAGCAGAAGGTTGGAATCGTTCATTTGAATTTATTTAGAATTAAACTATAAAAGGTGTTAAACATATATATTACCTTTGATGAACAATAACCTTCTTGTGTTTTTTCCACGAGCTCTTCCTCGCTATGACTCGAACACACGGGATCAAGGCTTGTGAGAGCTCTTTGAAAGAATGAGAGAACAATTCTATTAGGGTGAGTAGTTTGTTTGGCCAACATTTGACTAAACCTAAATGTCTTATTTATAGGGCCTTTAGGAATTAACTTTATTTAATAAAATACATTTTAATATCTATTATATTAAAATATGTGTTTTATATTTATTTTAATCTCATTCAAATATCATAAAATTAATCTTTTATAATATACATTTAACCAATTTGAATCTCATTCAAATTTTATATGTATATAGTTTTCAATATTAATGTATCTAATACATAAATTATTTCCTCTAATACTTAATCTATCAAATACAATAAATATAGTTTTTTCTTCTAAATTTAATATATCAAATATATTAAATATTAATTTGAATATTTCAAATTTTTCTTTCAACTAAATTGATCATTTTAGTGTTACTATGAGCTAGCAAGGAGACCTTATGGACCTACAGATTTATAAACTCCAATACAAAATTAATTAATTAAACTCATTAATTAATTAACTTTCATTCATTAACTCTAGGTCACTCCACTATAGGTATAAAGTTGCATTCTTATGCACTGTAGGACAAGTTGTGCTCATGGATATAACTATTACATGAAAGTCGATCCTTCACGAGTTGTTCGTAATTACAGCTGGGTCAAAAAGTCTGTTTTACCCCTGTAATTACATCTTACACCTTAAGTGCCACTGATTCTCTAATGAACAATATGTTTATGATCCAACCATAAACCAAGTTCCTCTTGGGCTAGTGAGAGGGTGAGGCCCCATTGTTCAAGTCTCGAAATCAGCACTTAAGGGAACTACTCATCTACTTTCCCTATATAGGAAGGAGTGAATTCCATCTTATGAAACTTATGTTCCCAGCTCCCTATTTGGTCAAGTCCCCAAAATGGTAGGCTTATTGAATCGGCTATAAAACTCATTATCGCACATACAAATCAAAGGACGAGCCCTCACAGGCAGAAGTTCATAACTCACTCAGGATTAAGATCGAGTCACATATGATCATCCTGTGAAATATTAATCTTCTCAAATAACAGTTTATAAAAAGAGATTATATATTTTGTGGTCCGGTCTTATACAAACTCATTGTATATGATACCCCACTCACATGTCTCTACATGAATGATTTGGATCACATCATTTGTACCAATTACAAAGTGGGTCGTATCAGTAGTGTTACCAGATAAGGCACCCAACCTTATCCATATACTATAGACCGTTTAGGTTATTCCTTGAACATGATCCTCCCGTACGTCAACTACATATTGTTCAAGTTTACACTAATAACCTTGGATTTTTATATATAATGAATATTATAAATTGCAGATAATAATAATAAAATAATTAGTAATTAATTACGAGGCTTTAGGGCATAAATCCCAACAATGACGGAGTTTGAGAAATTGTAATATTCTCATATTCTTGAGGTGAAGAATATTCCTAAGTATCGGGAGTATCTTTAATATATTCAAAATCGATGGATAATTTCAACTTATTTTATGGGATCATGACTCCAAATATTGGAGAAATGAGCGGTAAAAATAAGACATTGTTTCAAAATATAATGTTTCCAAGCAAACTCTTTAAAGAAGTATTTAAATTCAAGCTAAAATTTGGTCACCGTTTTTAACGGGAGTTGTGGGGTGCTAATACCTTCCTCACACTCAATTGACTCCTGAATCCAAACTTTGTTTTCGAATACCATTTTGTTATATAACTTTTCTTTTTTAAAATAAAAGTTATTTTATTGTATTTTGGTGCCCAATCACACCATAAAAAAGATTGGTGGCGACTTCTTTTATTTGTTAAAATATTTTTTTTTCTGAGGACGTCGGCCGCTCTGCGTTGCAGGCACGTGGCGACATAGGTCATCATATGAAAAAGTCGATCTTTACAGTAAATGAAGTTGTAAAGAAAGAGCGATTTGTTTCGTGGTTCAGTCTTATGCAAACTCATTGCACAGGACGCCCCCACTCGCATGTCTCCACATGAATAGTTTCGTATCACATCGTTTGTACTATGCAAAGCGGGTCGCGTCCATAGTTTCTCCAGGATAAGGTACCCAGCCTTATCCTTATACTATAGACCGTTCTGGCTATTTACTCGAACTTGATCCACAATCATGTCACACATGACTCCCATGAAACGACCATCTGAATGAATGGTGCTACTATGGGCGATGTTACGTCTCCAAAAGTGACTATTTTAGGACTTATTTGCTAAAGAAAGATGTACACTCTTAAGCGTTTTTGGTAGGATTTAGCTTAAACTTGTGCTTATATATGAGAATTTGTAGAATGAAGCTAAATTAGGACTTATGTGTAAAAGGAAAGAAAAAGAACCAAAAACAAAGCTAAAGACTTGAAATTTGCACATTGCTGAAACATTGCGAAAACATTGCTGTCTCAACAATGTTTTAAGTGAAATTTGTTAAGTTGTCTAACCGATTTCCATTTTGTTACGATCTTTCAGCGGCCCATTCCTTCTCCTTCTGCCACGTGGAAGGTCGACGTTCAGAATGGATGGTTCTCCTTGGCTGAAGACTACCTGCAGAACCCTATAAAAGGAGGTCAAGGTGGATGGACAAACACACACTCGAAGACGTAGAACTCCCATCTCAACGTAGTCTTTTCTGCTCTTTTCCTGTCTTCCGTTTGTTTGTTTGAAGGACTCAGCTGTTGGAGTCACTAATCTGAGAGGAAGAAGAGAAGATTTGTCTTCTCTTCTGATTAGATTCATCCACACAAGGCTTTCCTTCTCCCTTCATCCGAGGCGTCTGCGACGAGGGGCTCTACGCACGCATCTCCTTGCCTTTTACTGCTTTCTGTTTCCCTTTTCATTGCTGGCTGTTGTTATTTCCCTTACGTTTGCTACTCCACTTCATTTCGTCTCTTTCTTTTTAGTTCTTATCAGTTTAGAGTGGTTGATTGTTAAGTGTTGAACCTTGTTTAATTGAAGAAGTTTTTGACTAATTCACGAGTTCTTCTCTGCTGTATCGTTTCTGTTCTATTTTATTTCCCCTTCATCACTGTTAAGCATGTCTATACCATCTATTCTTTCCATTCCATCTACATCCATGAGTAACTAAACCACATAAGGGTATGCTAATGACAAGTCTATAGGTAGAAATACGTGAATCAATCATGTAGGTTAGCTTCAAATGCATTGAGTGTATGTAAGCTTCATCCCACGGGCAATTTCGATTGGCCATCCATTTTGTCTAAAGAACTCCTAACCTCTGGAAGGAGTAAGAGTTCAGAGTCGTACATTCATGCTAGCCTTTCATGGTAGCTAGAAAACGACCTAGGAATAGGCGTTTTCCTAGTACAAATCAGTAACTTGCTTTTATAAATAGATGCTTAAGGCCTTACTTGGACATGAGTAAACTAAAGGATCTAATGTATGAAATCGAGAGATACATGAGAATGAGTTAGTTTGATGCATGATGAGTTGATCTACTGCTTGAGAATCGCATGAAAAAACCTATAGAGGAGTCGTTAGTAGCCCTTGTTTCCCTACTTTACCCCTAATTCGCTGTTGGTAACATTGCTAGAAAATTGTTGTCTGCGCAATTTTCTTAGTTCAAATTTTTGCCTTAGCCGTTTGTTTCTTAGGTTTCTGTTTTGCGATTTTATTGCTAGTTAATTGCTTTCTCCACAATTCTTTTCCTCCTACCTTCGAGTTTATCCATTTACTTGCACTTGTTTATGCTTCCATATCTCGCACGTCCCTTAATAGTTAGGCACTTTAAAACCAAATCTACCCCATTTAAACCACCCTTTCTCACTTAACCTCTCACTTCGTTAGTAACTAAGAATAAATCTCTGTGGGAAATCGAATGAAAAAATACTTATTACTTGCTACAAGACCATGTATGCTTGCATGTTCTGAGTGTTCTATCATTGCATTTTAATTTACACATTGAGCACGCAACAAGTTTTTGGCGCCGCTGCCGGGGATTTTGTTTAGTAAACACGAAGTTTGTTAAGTTAGAAACACAAATCTTAATATCTATTGGAGCTGATTTCCTTCCATTTCTTTTACAGGTACCATCGGGTTAGTTTATGAATGAGCATTCAAGTAGCGATCTAGAGTTCAATCCTGAGCCTGAAAGATTACTGAGGGCTAGAAACAAAGCTAAGAAACGCCTATTTAAACAACCCCCTGTAACTCAAAGTATTGCTGACTCCGCGGAGTTTTCGCAATTCCATCAAGTCGAAATGGATAGACCCCAGCCAAATCCAGCACCTACCATTCGCAACCCCATCGAAATAGCGAATGACAAGGATAGTGTCATCCTCTCCTACTTAGTTCCCATGCCTGGGGAGCTAAACCCAAGCATTATACGCCCTGAGATTACTGGCAACTCATTCGAGTTAAAGCCAGTAATGTTCCAAATGCTGTCCACTGTGGGACAATTCTTTGGAGTGGAAAACGAAGATCCCCACAATCATCTAAGAAATTTCCTAGGAGTTAGTGATACCTTCCTTATTCCTGGAGTTTCCCAAGAAGCTTTGAGGCTTTACCTCTTCCCTTACTCATTAAGAGATAAAGCCAAAACGTGGCTAAATTCATTACCCTCCGGATCAATTGTCAATTGGACAGATCTGGCTGAAAAATTCCTAGTCAAGTACTTCCCACCTGATAGGAATTCCAACTTTCGTGATGACATAATTAAGTTCAAACAAGCCGAAAACGAATCTCTTCACGAAGCTTGGACAAGGTTCAAGGACCTTTTGCTTAAATGTCCACACCATGGCATTCCATGGTGTATCCAGATAGAAGTCTTTTTTAAAGGATGCAACCCCAGCACAAGCCAAGTGCTGAATTCATCAGCTGGTGGTTCCATGCTTTCTAAAAGCTATAATGAAGCCTATGGGATTTTGGAGAAAATCTCAGCCTCTCACTGTAGATGTTCAGACGATCCTGTAGAGCCTAGGAAAGCTCAAGACAAGGATGCACTTAGTGCAATGAGTAGCCAAATAAACGCCCTGACCAATCTAGTCAAACAAATGGCTCAAACCAATCTCCAACCCAGTGTCAACACCGCAGCAGCCATTTCAATGGGCGCATCAAATAGTCAAGGTGAGACACTAAGCTAGGTGTGAGGAGACCAACCTAGTCCTGAATTGGGAGAAATGCCACTTTATGGTGGAAGAAGGGACAGTCCTAGGTCATAGAGTATCTAGAGCAGGAGTAGAGGTCGATAGGGCCAAGATAGAAATAATAGAGAAACTAGTGGAACCTCAGAATGTAAAATCTATTAGAAGTTTCCTAGGACACGCAGGTTTCTATAGAAGGTTCATCAAGAATTTTTCAAAAATCTCTAAACCTTTGTGTGAGCTTCTAGAGCTTAATAAGCCATTTGTCTTCTCAAAAGAATGTTTCTTAGCATGGACAAACCTTAAGGAAGCCTTAGTCAAAGCACCTATTATAGTAGGCCCAAATTGGGACCTACCATTTGAGATGTTGTGTGATGCGAGTGACTATGCAGTAGGGGTTATGCTAGGACAAAAAATTGATAAACTAACACATCTTGTATACTATGCAAGTAAGACACTGAATGAGGCACAATGTAATTACACAACCACGGAGAAGGAAATGCTAGCTGTAGTGTTTTCCTGTGAGAAGTTTAGGAATTACATTGTAGGCACTAGGACCATTGTTTATACTGATCATTCTGCATTGAAATACCTAATGAGGAAGGTTGATGCTAAGCCTAGGTTAATTAGATGGGTATTGTTGTTACAAGAGTTTGATTTAGACATTAGAGATAAGAAAGGATGCGAAAATGTCGTTGCTGACCATTTATCTAGATTGCGCCATAATTGCGATAAAATTGCTGAGCTAGCAATTTCTGATGCCTTTATCGATGAGCATGTCTTTGTGTTAGCACATCGTGATAACGATGAGGAACCTTGGTTTGCTGATATTGCTAACTTCCTTGCCTCGCAGGTACTACCAACTTTCAAAGGAGGGCAAGAAAAGAAGAGGTTCCTACACGAGGCTAGGAAGTTCATCTGGGACGATCCTACACTTTACAAGACATGTGCAGATGGTTTGCTGAGAAAGTGTGTCTCAGCTGCTGAGGCAAAGTCAGTGTTGCAGCACTGCCATACGTCCCCTTATGGTGGACATTTTGGTGGCCAAAGGACAGCTGCAAAGGTGTTCCAAAGTGGCTACTATTGGCCCACGATATTCAAAGATGCACATGACCATGCCCACAGCTGCGATGAGTGTCAAAGGACAGGTAATCTCAGTAGGAAAGATGAGATGCCTCTCACTTACATCTTGGAGTTGGAACTCTTTGATGTGTGGGGCATCGACTTCATGGTACCATTCCCTCCTTCTGCAGGTAATCTTTATATACTTGTGGCTGTAGACTATGTATCTAAATGGGTAGAAGCCATAGCATGTCCATCGAATGATGCCAAAACAGTCATTAAGTTCCTTAATAGACATATCTTTACAAGGTTTGGTACACCCCGTGCTATAATTAGTGATGAAGGGACGCACTTTATTAATAAAGCTATGGAAAAAGTGTTAGCTAAGTACAATGTTAGACATAGAGTAGCAACCCCTTATCACCCACACTCGAATGGACAAGCTGAAATATCCAATAGGGAGATTAAGAACATACTTGAAAAAGTGGTCAAACCTAATAGAAAAGACTGGTCATTTAAATTAGACGATGCACTTTGGGCATATAGGACTGCATATAAAACACCCCTAGGTATGTCTCCTTATAGGCTTGTGTACGGGAAAACATGTCACTTGCCATTCGAATTAGAAATCAAAGCCTTTTGGGCCTTAAAAGAACTAAATTATTGCGTGACCGATGCGGGAACTTTGCGGTCTCTGCAATTACATGAGCTCGATGAGCTGAGACATATGTCCTATGAAAATGCTAAAATGTATAAGGAAAAGACTAAAATTTGGCATGATAGTAGACTTAGGATCAAGGACTTTAAGAAAGGCCAGCATGTCTTATTATTCAACTCAAGGTTGAGGTTATTTCCAGGCAAACTTAAGTCCAGATGGTCAGGTCCTTTTGTGATAACTAACGTGTTTGTTCATGGTGCGATTGAGATTAGGAACCTTCAGCACGGGCAACCGTTTATGGTCAATGGTGCACGATTGAAGCACTACTATGAGGAGGGAGATGTGAAGACACTCTCGGCCTTCCTCCTATCTGAAGCTTGAGAAACGAATCGAGAGGGGATGAGTGATTACTGAGCTCACCCAAGAAGGCCATGCCTTAGTTTTTTTTTCTTTCGTATTGTCGTTTTTATGTGTGTATTTATTTGTGATTTTATTTACGGATTTTGTTTTAATTTGGTGAATTTTAATAGGAGATCTTAAAGAGGAGATCAAGAGGTTGAATCAAGGGGAGAAATCCACGAGGAAGATCGGGCTAAATCCAAGATTTGGTTGATTGAATTTGCGATTTAAATCAAGAAAATCTTCCAACGGCTAGGCTATTTAATTGCGGTAGAATTGCTGAGTCCGCAACAGAAAGAGCAGTTGGGATCCACTCGAGTACAAATAGCCGTCAGATCAGCGTTGCCCCTTACGCTTACTTCATCCGTTGGACATCAAGAATTCGATCTTCTTCTTCCTCTGCATCTCCTACCTTCAGATCATCACAGAACGAAAATGATATCCACACGAGCTGATCGTTCCACGCCCAAAAAGAAGTCACCTGACGCAGAGGAAGCTGCGAGAGAGACACTGCTCTCTTTAGCAGACGCCGAAGCAACGCAGCCCTCACGGCCGACGAAGCTTCCAGTACGCAAGAAGAAGTGGAAAGTGGTGACTGAGATCCCTGCTGGTCCATCTGCGCCAGTCGGTACACCGAAGAAGCGGAATTGGACGGTTGAGGTGGGGGATGCACCAATCAGAGAAAAGACTCCCAGCGAGGGGAGTCGAGGGAGTGGTCGCCCATCCTATGAGACGGCCAGACAGAGCCCTGAGCCATCTCCCAGACGCCGGAGCTTGAAGCTCCACCAGAAGAGCACCAAGACTCCGTGCCAAGTGAAGAGGCGGCGGAGGAGGAGGAAGTCTTTTGCCCTTTGAGGGAAGTCAGCCCTGATATCCCTGCGAAGGGGGGAAACAGAGACTCGATGGATGACACGTTGGGGGATTGCCTCCAGAAGATCACCACCAAGGCTCGCCTCAAGAAGAGGGTCCCTGTCATCGTAAAAGCCAAACGACCGAAAGCCTCCAAGCAAGCCAAGAAGAAGAAGGTCAGATCTGAACCTTCTTTAAAGAAATTGAAGGTTGAGGCTGCTGAGTCGGCAAAGGCGAAAGAGAAGGGGAAGAAGAAGATGTACCCCGAGGATGAACCTCAAGCTGAGAGGTTTATCTCACAAGAAGCAGAGGCCAAGGGCCTTGAGTTGAGAAAGAAGGAGCTCCTCCACGAGCGGGGTTTCCTTGATGCATTGGCTGATCTTCCGCAGTTCTTGCGCGCAGGAATCATCACCCACGGCTGGGAAGAGCTATGTAGACCCCCAATCCCAGCCTACACTGACATGGTGTATGATTTCTACGCCAATCTCGCACATCCTGACGCTTGCTTGTCCACGGTGAGAGGGGTAGAGGTGGACTTCTCTGCCAATGCGATCAATGAGGCCTACAGCCTCAAGGGATACCCCCAGTCTGACTATGCCAAGATCATTGATCTGCCATCTGAGGCAGTCTTGGAGGAGGCTCTGCACACAATTGGCAAGCCAGAGGCATCGTGGGCAGTGTCTAGGAACGGGAAGCACACCCTGATGAGTGCAACCCTGCGCGACAAGGCGACTGTCTGGTTTTCTTTCGTGCGCAGACGCCTCTCCCCTGTGACCCACGAAACAACTATAAACCAGGGGAGGTCACTACTGCTGTACGCCATCATGAGGGGCCTCACCATTGATGTTGGTGAGGTCATTGCTGCCTCCATTGCCGATTGCTCGAAGAAAGGTAAGGGTCAATTGTTTTTCCCTAACACTATAACTTAATTGTGCCTTCGTGCAGGAGTCCCAATGGAGAAAAACGAGCAGCAGTTGGCCAACACAGGCCATCTGGAGCTGCCCACCATCCTGAGGATGCGAAGGAGGGGCAACATGGAGTTTGAGCTGGACGGCTTGGCTGCTGCTCAATCCTTATCCATGGCGTGCTTAATGGACCTGCAGCACAAGATGGCGCAGTGGGCTGAATATGCGCAGGCAAGGGACAAAGACGTGGCTGATCAGTTGGGCTGCATCTTCCCTGCTTTCCCCACTGATCTATTGAAGCCGTGGGCACCTCCTAGGGAAATGAGAGATGATGATGAGGATGTTTGAGTGCCAGTCTGAAGGGCACTCGAGGGAGTACTTATGTTCCCTCTTGAAAAAAAAAAACTTGCTTTTGGTTGACTTGTGACTGCTGTTTTTGAATCAAATGCTTGATCTTTTTTTTTAATTTCTTTGTTTGTTTAGGATAGTTTAGTATAGGTTGATGGTATCTGAGTAGCTAGCTTGTTTTAGTTTCCTTTTTGAGTAGTTGTGGATGACTGGAAATAGCATGCTAGGGGCCTTGATCACTGATAAATATGCCCTGTAGGATTATTGCGAATTTTTTGCGGAGTCCGCAATTTTTGTTAGTTTTCGCATTGATAGAACTCCAAAAGTGTTATTTTATAACCTTTAATTCTTGTTAGTTGATTCAAATTAATGTGTTTAATTATATGTTTTGCAGGAATCGAGCATTCAGAGGTGAACGAGACACGTATATTAAATAAGAACTCAAAAGAGGAGTTTTAGAGTATAATATCAATAAACCGAGCCGCAGATGATACTATAAAGATAAAAATCATTTAATATTCAAAGTTGGAAGCCTGGTCTGGTGGTGAAAGGTTTATTACGTTATTCTTTGAACTCACGACACGTGGCAGCTCTTAGTTGATCAGGAAGAAGTCATCTCCCACGAAGTCACGACAAGAAGTCATCCCCTACAATGAAACTTAACCACAACTTTTATTTATTTTATTTTATTTATATTTATCGTTTAGTATAAAAAGGGGAGAGTCCCTACAAGAAAAAACACATCTTACACCATTCCCCATACACCAACACACACCATCACTAATATTCTCTCAATTCTCCCTTTCTCTCTCTTTAGAGATTTCTATTGTGCTTTGTAGTCGGGATCGTCTTAGCGATGTTCGGCTAAGCTTGTAAGGCTGATTTAGAGGTTTGTCGGGCTAAACGTTTTTGTGAGATTTTATGTATTAAATTGAAATTTAATTTCTTGATTAATTGTTTTCTATTCTTTGTTTATTTCATGTGCATTTAGTATTGGTTCCCTGAGTTCGACCCGGTCCGCTGTAGTTTACTGCATGCCGTTGATCGGTAATTATAAATTGTATTTGACGGGCCTCGACAAGCTCGCATTAAATTGGCGCTGCTGCCGGGGATCCAATTAAATTCCCGACAATCTATGACAAGCTCGCATCAAATTGGCGCCGTTGCCGGGGAACCAATTAAATTCTCTTTGTTAAATTTGTTTATTTTTATTTTATTTTATTGTTTTATTTTTTTTCTTTAAAAAAATAAAATGTCTTTCTTAATCGAAAGAAGCCTGCATCAAATTGGCGCCGTTGCCGGGGATCCAAGTATTCGCTTCAAATTGGCGCCATTGCCGGGGACCCAATTAAATTCTCTTTGTTAAATTTTTTTTTATTTTGTTTCTTAAAAAAAAAATGTCTTAACAAAAAAAAAATTTCTTTTTGTAAATTTATTTATTATTATTTTTTTTTCCCAAAAAAAAAAAAAAAAAAAAAATCATAAAATTTACAAAAAAAAATCACAAAAATATTTCTTTCAGTTTCTTTTTGTTTTGTTTAATTATTCTAACATGTCAGAACTTTTTCAACAATATTTAACTGCTAATAGAGTTGCTTGGAGATTCAGGTTGCTTTTGGACTTAGGAAAAGATGATCTTGTTAGATGCTAGAGCGCCACCACCGCCCTTAGAACCATGCGGGAGAAATTTCAGGGGAGTTTTCTTTTCTTTAGTGTTTCTTCTATGAATAATCTACTTAGTTATCTATTAAGGATAAATCTACCTATGGATAGTTCTGTCTAGACTGAGGTACTTAAGTTGACCGAAAGGGAACACCTCTAACTGGGAACTGACATGGGAAGATTTTTGTTCTTCAAATTTTTTTTCTTCTTTAATTAAAAAAAAAAATATATATATCTTTCTCATTTCTTTTGGATCAATCTACTTAATTATACATTGGGGACTATGTATTGTTTTAGGTGGGGGGTGGAGATCAAAACATGTGATTGAGTCCTGAGCATGAAAATCTTGACCATGAAATGTATGGATTAGTTGGTTGCATATTATATGATGATGACAATCTATGATGTGTCTTAGACATTTTATGTTCATTATGTTTTTTCACTTTTTCTTGCAAACATTGAGAATGCATGATGATTTCGAGCCACATTTAAAGTTTTTATCTAGATTCCCTTATAACTATTGTGCACATAGTCTTCTCATCTATGGTTTTAAAGGCTTAGGATTGTATTATTTGACTTATATGTTTGTTGTCACCTCGAAAGGCCCTTAGAACTAATTAGAAAGTTATCTTGCATGATAGTTTGTAATGAGATATTAAGAAGGTATAGCATGTCTATCAGCCTTGTGAAAAGAAAAAAAAATTGAAAAAAAATAAAATATTGCTAGAGCTCAAGAAAAATGAAAATCAGCTTGTAATGAGTAAAACAATAAGGGGTAAAAAGAGCTGCCCCAAATATGAGTAGTTAGGCCGCCCATTGAGCGAGTGCTCTGGGTGAGAGGCCCTGCAGTTGGGTGTGAAAGCTAGTGCCCTTGAGTTAAAATGATGCAAGTATAGGGGATCTCCAAAGTTGTTTTTAGGCACCTTAATAGAAATATTGCTTACTTGAATGTATTGATGCTTGATAGTTTGTTCTAAATGACCAAAAGTAGGGGAAAAACGAGTTGAGGGTTGAATAAAATATTCCCGAACTTATAAAAATCGAGATAGAAAAGGCTACGCACACACACACATAAGGGATGAAAGAACTAATTTTAAATTTCTCGTTGATTGAATGCATTTGAATGTTTTGAGTTGTGAATATTTTTATTATTTAAGATACAGAGGTTAGAGTCATTAATTTGCAGTCAACAATTCATTTTAATGTTTAAATTATTTCTTGCTCGAGGACTAGCAAGATTTAGGTGTGGGGTATTTGATAGAACTCCAAAAGTGTTATTTTATAACCTTTAATTCTCGTTAGTTGATTCAAATTAATGTGTTTAATCATATGTTTTGCAGGAATCGAGCATTTAGAGGTGAATGAGACACTTATATTAAATAAGAACTCAAAAGAGAAGTTTTAGAGTATAATATCAACAAACCGAGCCGCATACGATACTATGAAGATAAAAATCATTTAATGTTCAAAGTTGGAAGCTTGGTTCAGTGGTGAAAGGTTTATTATGTTATTCTTTGAGCCAAAATTCGATCTTTGAAGAATGTAATTATTTCTTATATTTTTACTTCAACATCAACTCACGACACGTGGCAGTTCCTTGTTGATCCAGGAAGAAGTCATCTCCCACGAAGTCCCAGAAGAAGTCATCCCACTACGATGAAACTTAACCACAACTTTTATTTATTTAATATTTTATTTTATTTATTTTTATTTTAAAAATAGTAAATACTATTTTATCTTTTAGTATAAAAAGGGGAGAGTCCCTACAAGAAAAAACACACCTTACAGCATTCCCCACACACCAACACACACCATCACTAATATTCTCTCAATTCTCCCTTTCTCTCTCTTTAGAGATTTCTATTGTGCTTTGTAGTCGGGATCGTCTTAGCGATGTTCGGCTAAGCTTGTAATGTTGATTTAGAGGTTTGTCGGGCTAAACGTTTTTGTGAGATTTTATGTATTAAATTGAAATTTAATTTCTTGATTAATTGTTTTCTATTCTTTGTTTATTTCATGTGCATTTAGTATTGGTTAATGTGACAGCTTAATCAATTAAATATTAATTGTTCATGTATGCTATGTTTGTAATTTGTGATCCGTAATTGTCAGAAATTGCATGGTTAATTATAGTAGCAAGATGGTCAGGTTATGACTAGTGTTAATATTATGGCTTTTCCATAGTTAACAAGGTGCGTATAATAGACCTTAGGAATATAAAAATGTTTAATTGAATCTGATCAATTTAATTAACGTTCTAATCAATCCATGTGCTTAGAGCTGCTAGGTAGTTAGCATGGAACGCTATCGTACCCAACTAATTGACTAGTTTAGAGTTAATTACGATGTTTTGTCGGATTAATTGCATGATAGGATCTTAGAGACTTTTTATGGTCGTTCCAGTTAAGTCGATTAGGCTTTTAATTAAGAAATTGTATTTTTATTTAAGTAATCGATGAGCAAAATCCGTTAAGTCCCGACAATCTCTGAAATCAGCAAGGTAATTTCTTGTTTATTTCTTTAATTCTTTAATTCTTTAAACTTTATCTTTAATTGTTATTTTAATTCATTACATTAACATGCAATCCAAAAACCCCCCATTTATTGTTTTTACATAAAGTTTAATTTAGAGAATTTAAATTTCGGTTCCCTGAGTTCGACCCGGTCTGCTGTAGTTTATTGTAAGTCGTTGATCGGTAAATATAAATTGTATTTTACGGGCCTCGACAAGCTCACATCACGCATGCTTGCAGATGACTGATAGATAGGCTGGTTCTGTTTAAGTTTTGCTCTCTTGCTGTTTTCTTCACTTCCATATATGATCTATCTGTGAGCATGCTGGATGAGTGTCTTAATACACCTTTGATAGTTTAAATTAGTTCCTTAAAATTGCTCAACATGCATCTCTTTAAGTCCTTAACATACTGTTTTTACAAAATTCTGCTGCATTGTTATGTGCTTTAAGAAAGTTCATTCTATGCCTAAGACTTTTAGATTCTCTTTGTTTTGCCCTAGACTAGATGCTTCTAGGACAAGTTTGGGGGTGTGCCACCTCAGACTCTCATTGAGGACAATGAGAAGTTTTAGTTTGGGGGAGGCAGCCCTAGGCCTAGGAACATTCCTCTCTCCCTTTTAAACATAAGCATTCTTCTTCTTCTTTGAAAAAATGATGAACTGAAAAAAAAATGAAAAAAAAAGAATAAAGAGTGGTGTCTCTCTTGAGGTTGCTGAGTAATCAGTGCCATGTGTGTAACCCACAGGTGGCATTGCATCAAAAGGCAACCAAAGGAGAGGCCCTACCAAAGAAGGAAAGAAAAAAAAAACCCAAGGAAGAAGAGTGTATGCCTATGAGTTATAGCTTATGTGCTTAGGTGTCCTATGTGAATGAACTTTGATCCTCAATTAGCTAAGCACAGGGTTGTAGCTTGTAGGTTTGTTAAGGGAGATGAATGTATATCCAATGTAGTGATGTCAGGGTTTAGGTTGCTCTAAGAAATGTACTACTGACACTGGTTTATACTAAGACTGGCATGACTCTAAGGAATCCTAGGTAACTCAAAAGGAAAACATTAGAAGCATGTACTGAGTCTGGGGTAAAGCTAGGTAGAATTTGAAAACTTAGGGATAGTTGCACAATGAACCTAATGACCAAAGCAAATAGATCAGTTGTAGGGAGTTAATAAAAACAGTAGGATTATAAGGCGAGAGAAATCAGAAGAAGCAAAATGAGAAGTTAGTTTTAAACTTAGAAACGTGTCACAGGACAGCATTGCCATAGATAGTGAACTTAGGGAAGTCAGCAAGTAGTTAGAGAGAGTAATAGCAGCCCAAGTAAGTCCTTATATTGCTCGAGGACGAGCAAAACCTTAAGTTTGGGGGTGTGTTACGTCTCCAAAAGTGACTATTTTAGGACTTATTTGCTAAAGAAAGATGTACACTCTTAAGCGTTTTTGGTAGGATTTAGCTTAAACTTTTGCTTATATATGAGAATTTGTAGAATGAAGCTAAATTAGGACTTATGTGTAAAAGGAAAGAAAAAGAACCAAAAACAAAGCTAAAGACTTGAAATTTGCACATTGCTGAAACATTGCGAAAACATTGCTGTCTCAGCAATGTTTTAAGTGAAATTTGTTAAGTTGTCTAACCGATTTCCATTTTGTTACGATCTTTCAGCGGCCCATTCCTTCTCCTGCTGCCACGTGGAAGGTCGACGTTCAGAATGGATGGTTCTCCTTGGCTGAAGACTACCTGCAGAACCCTATAAAAGGAGGTCAAGGTGGATGGACAAACACACACTCGAAGGCGTAGAACTCCCATCTCAACGTAGTCTTTTCTGCTCTTTTCCTCTCTTCCGTTTGTTGGTTTGAAGGACTCAGCTGTTGGAGTCACTAATCTGAGAGGAAGAAGAGAAGATTTGTCTTCTCTTCTAATTAGATTCATCCACACAAGGCTTTCCTTCTCCCTTCATCTGAGGCGTCTGCGACGAGGGGCTCTACGCACGCATCTCCTTGCCTTTTACTGCTTTCTGTTTCCCTTTTCATTGCTGGCTGTTGTTATTTCCCTTACGTTTGCTACTCCAATTCATTTCGTCTCTTTCTGTTTAGTTCTTATCAGTTTAGAGTGGTTGATTGTTAAGTGTTGAACCTTGTTTAATTGAAGAAGTTTTTGACTAATTCACGAGTTCTTCTCTGCTGTATCGTTTCTGTTCTATTTTATTTCCCCTTCATCACTGTTAAGCATGTCTATACCATCTATTCTTTCCATTCCATCTACATCCATGAGTAACTAAACCACATAAGGGTATGCTAATGACAAGTCTATAGGTAGAAATACGTGAATCAATCATGTAGGTTAGCTTCAAATGCATTGAGTGTATGTAAGCTTCATCCCACGGGCAATTTCGATTGGCCATCCATTTTGTCTAAAGAACTCCTAACCTCTAGAAGGAGTAAGAGTTCAGAGTCGTACATTCATGCTAGCCTTTCATGGTAGCCAGAAAACGACCTAGGAATAGGCGTTTTCCTAGTACAAATCAGTAACTTGCTTTTATAAATAGATGCTTAAGGCCTTACTTGGACATGAGTAAACTAAAGGATCTAATGTATGAAATCGAGAGATACATGAGAATGAGTTATTTTGATGCATGATGAGTTGATCTACTGCTTGAGAATCGCATGAAAAAGCCTATAGAGGAGTCGTTAGTAGCCCTTGTTTCCCTACTTTACCCCTAATTCGCTGTTGGTAACATTGCTAGAAAATTGTTGTCTGCGCAATTTTCTTAGTTCAAATTTTTGCCTTAGCCGTTTGTTTCTTAGGTTTCTGTTTTGCGATTTTATTGCTAGTTAATTGCTTTCTCCGCAATTTTTTTCCTCCTACCTTCGAGTTTATCCATTTACTTGCACTTGTTTATGCTTCCATATCTCGCACGTCCCTTAATAGTTAGGCACTTTAAAACCAAATCTACCCCATTTAAACCACCCTTTCTCACTTAACCTCTCACTTCGTTAGTAACTAAGAATAAATCTCTGTGGGAAATCGAATGAAAAAATACTTATTACTTGCTACAAGACCATGTATGCTTGCATGTTCTGAGTGCTCTATCATTGCATTTTAATTTACACATTGAGCAAGCAACAGGCGACCTGCTGGCGGAACATGGGAATCTCACGATTCAACCTAATGGAGGAGACCGTACGATGTATTGACATACTCTTCTCCCAATTACTATAAATACTTTCTTCATTCACCTTGCTCTTGATTTATGCAAATACCATCCGAATGGGGATGCCCTATTGACATCACGAGGCCGAGCATAAATCTCACGGTGTGAACTTCGCGGAGAGCGTAAGAGGAAATTGATATATCATATATACCTTCTCAATTCCCACTAAGTATTTTAGACGATTTGGGTATATCTTTACTTAGGCATATTCCGGCTAAGACAATATAACCTAAGACTAGGTAAAACAGATTTTTACCTATGATGTCTAGGTGATAAACACTTTAGGACCTCACACCACTCACGTGCATGCTCATAAAACCAGGTTAACTTAACTCAAGTACCAAATCAATCCTCAGGTAGGACGTGTTCCATATACCGTCAACTTAAATACCTTCAACCTTCAACAGGATCTCACCGTGTGAATTCTCTTGTAACCTTAGCTTTACAAGATATCGACCTATTTTAACTATTAAAACGGATCGATTCTAAATTCCTAATTACATTGGAATTCTTTAACCCTAAGTGAGCATGCATTTTATTTTGTTATAGATTTTAACTGTCTATTTCATTTTATAACACTTTATAAAACAAAGACATCTTATAACATGTTTCCTAAGCATAAATATAACCATTATATTCTACTAAGGCAACTATGTTGTATGTTTAATTTCATACTTAATATAACATTTATATAATTTATACATTAAAACATACAACATCCAATTCATAAATTAATATAACTCTTATATTAATACTCATGAATTTCAAGCATGCATACTATACATCATAACATTTATAACATACTTTCAATGCATGGAACATGCTTCCTATGGTGGGATTTTAAATCTATATGACATACTTTATGCACATACAAGAGAATTTAATTAAAACATACATTCACAATGCATAAATAATTAAACACGCTAAAATGGAACGGATTTGGCATCAAGCAAACAAGCAACTAAGTTATTACAAGCTTGCTCCAACAAGCTAGGTCTTGAGACGCCTCTGAACTCTTCGAACCGCCTTGGGCCAGCTTGCTCCCCCGAACGCTTCGGCCAACTTCAAACACGAGCTCCTTGCTTTGGAAAAACAGCCCTAATGTGACTCTAATGACTCTAATACAAACTCTAATTTAGGCACACATTAAGCCCATTCATTTTGGGCTATTACAAACCAAAGTAAGAAAAGAAGCTTAAAGAGATGTCAAAACTGAAGCACACTTTAGACGCCCATAAACGATTCAAAAATACCCACCAAGCTCAAATTGATGCACAAAGAGAGCTTAAAATATGCTTTGATACCAATTGATGGGAATGTCGCACACCGCACAACAGAAGCGTTTAGGAACTTCGGCACTCAACAAGCATCAATAAGCAGCCTATGCGATCGCACAACTATCGCATATTTATCGCACAACCTATGCAATGGAAAAACAAAACTAAAACATACCTTTTCAACTCGAAATCTTCAAGTCTCCTGTTGGAACTCCTCTCGAACTCTTCGAGGACCACCTCTAGTGTCTTCCCAGCTATCCTCAAGCCTAGCAACAAGGTTGTGGGATCTTTTTATGAGGAAAAAATGGAAGAAGAGGAAGGGAAGTCTATTTAAACTGCGAGGAAGAAGCATTCATTTTTACAAACTCCACATCCTTGAGTTTCTCCCTTTTATAGGCATCCCAAGCTTAAAAAGCTTGCTCATTAAGATACCAAAATTGGATTAGTCATAAGCCAAATGTTCAAAAATTGTGAGCTTTTAAGTAGGTTAGTTATCAACCAATTTTAAACTCAAAAAGTTTGGCAAAGTGCATTAATGCTTATTTTATTATTTTTTAAAATAATTCATAACTAATTTTAATTAATTAATATTTATTATTTAATTCAATATCAAATATTAATTAAATAATAAGACTAATCTCTGTTTCTAAAATCGACTTCTCAAACATGAATCCCTATTCATGTATTAGACCGAACTCATATTTAAATCACATTTAAATATGTCCACCTATCTTCCAAAACAGAATTTGAATCACTTCAAATTCATTTATCTTATATCGTTACACGGCTTAATCCAAGCTAGCTAGGAGGACCTACAGATCATGAGCTCCAACGATACGAGATTAACCGGTCAAACTCTTTAGCCTAGCTAATCAACATTCGTTAACCGCCGAGTCACTTCACTATAGCCCAACGGTTGCACTCTTCTCACCGTAGATATATTTATGTCCTCTTGATATAACCATGATTAGTAAGCCGATTCTTCACAGATCGTTTGTAATTACAGCTGGGGTAATTACATCTTATTCCTTAAGTCTCCATTGATCCTCTAATGAACAATTGGTTTGTGGTCCAACCACCAAACCAGATCCCTCTCGGGCCAATGAGAGGGTGGGCCCATTGTTCAAGACCCAGAGCCAACACTTAAGAGAACAACCTCTTTACTAAACCCTAAAAGCGGGTAGAAGTGAATTTCATCTTGTAGGACTATGTTCTCAGCTCCCTACCCGGCATTATATCCAAAATGGTAGGCATATTGAGTCGGCGATCTCGGGCCACTCTCACCCATGCAAGTCAAAGGATAAGCCCGAATAAACAGGAGTTCATAGTGTGCTCAGGATTCAGATCGAGTTACCTAGGTCATCATATGAAAAAGTCAGTCTTTACAGTAAACGGAGTTATAAAGAAAAAGTGACTTAATTCCGCGGTCTGGTCTTATGCAAACTCATTGCACAGGACGCGTTCACACTCGCATTTCTCCACATGAACTACTTCAGATCACATCGTTTGTACTATACATAGATGGCCGCGTCCATAGTGTCCCCACGATAAGGTACCTAGCCCTATCCCTATACTATAGACCATTCTGGCTATTACTCGAACTTGATCCACATTCATGTCACCACATGAAGTTCAAGTATTCATTCTATAGCCAAAGGGTTCTTAGTTTATTGGATTTAGGTTAATAAAAATAACACAATTCACTTTATTCAATAACAACTTTACTGAATAAACCTCAATAGCAACTTTATTGCAAAATAGAATATACATTCAGTTTACAAACCACGAGTTTTAGGACATAAAACCCAACACATTCCACTTTATTACTTGTTGAGGTTAAGTAATATACATTTGCATTTATCTTCGAGCGACAATAGTTGTGTGTTCCTTGCATTGCATGTGTCTGCCTATTACACGTACCATCTGCGGATACTCCATCATCACTTCATCCACGATTCTAACACACCATATGCATAGCACATCGCATCAAGTTTCTGGCGTCGTAGCCGATAACCAAGAGTTAGTCTATGCTAAGCAAAGGATTCACATAACATCAATCTCAAACCCACACACTTTCTACAACCGCATCAACAGTCCTAAGGAATGTCTTCTCTATAGGTTGGTTGGGCTCTGGACTTTGCTAGGTGAGGTAGGGTCAACCTTAGGCTAGCTAGCCTTGGGCCAACCCTGTACTTCGGGAATTGGGCCCAATGTTTGTCTTTTCTAGGGCTTGTTTGGACCTTGAAAGTGGCAGTGTAGGTTCGAACCCTTATAGGTCCTATGTGGGTCCATACTCAATTCTACTCTCGATTACCTGACATCGACATTCTTTTATTCTCGATATTTAAGTAGGTCCATTTTTACCCATAACACCATTAACAAAAAAAATTATGAAAACAATTCTACAACGTGCTATGAAATTTATACCATAGCATTTTTGTCAAAAATGTTTTTCATAACACTAAAATTTCTCACTACCGAGGATGAGTATATTTTATGGCATTTGGCATAGCCTAAAAAGGCAGTAACGAAAATTGAGGAATTTTAATAGCATCGTCGCGCCTAACACAACAAGGACATAAATGAAAGATCTATGATAGTGTTTTTTCAATACTATCGTAATTTGATATGTTTTTACTTGTCTATTATGTATAGTTATATGGTTTAAAGTTTGTTTACTTTCTGTTATTATTTAACCAATTAATTGTTGAGTTTGTTACTCACAACTATATAGTTATATGGTTTAAAGTTTGTTTACTTTCTGTTATTATTTAACCAATTAATTGTTGAGTTTGTTACTCACAACTAATTCTTCTCCTCCTTATAAATACATGTTGTAATTGTGAAATAAAATAAAAGATCTTATATTCTGAGGAAAGATTTTATGGTATCAGAGCTTCTCTGACCCACGTCACAGATCTTTTTTTTTCGTGTTTAGGCTTCTTCTTCTCCACGCCTTCTCTGCTATGGCGTCTTCTTCCACAAATGTGACCTCTACACATAATCCGACTGCTTTTGATTCTCCTGTAGGTTCACCAATTTTTCTTTTGTCAAATATTTATAACCTCATTTCAATTCGATTGGATTCCTCCAATTATGTCTTGTGGAAATTTCAACTTACAGCCATTCTTCGAGCTCATAAACTTTTTGGATTTATCAATGGATCTTTCTTGTGCCCTAGCCAATTTCTTGCTTCTGGTGGTAGTTCATCCGCCGCACCGCAACCCAATCTGTTGTATGAAGATTGGATTGCGAAAGATCAGATCCTTATGACATTAGTCAACGTTACTCTATCTTCGAGTGCTTTAGCCTATATTGTCGGCTGTGAAACCTCCAAGAAAACATGGGAGACTCTTGAGCATCACTACTTTTCTTCCAATCGTGCCAATATTGTCAATTTGAAATCCGATCTACAGACCATTTTCAAGAAAACTGGTGAGTCTGTTCATGATTACTTCAAACGTATTAAAGAAATTAAGGACAAATTGTCCAATATTTCTGTGACTGTAAATGATGAAGATGTCCTGATTTATGCATTGAATGGTTTGCCTTCTGAGTACAACACTTTTCGTACATCTATGCGTACTCGTGTTGTACCAGCATCCTTTGAAGAAATGCATGTTCTTCTTGTTCCTGAAGAAGCAGCTCTTGCGAAACAGAATCGGAGAGAAGAACCTTTTCCTCAACCTTCAGCCATGTATGCTTCTCAGCAACGTTCTTTCTCTCCGAATTATGGCCGAGGAAATGGTAGGAACAATGGGCCTAATCGAGGTAATTATCGTGGTCGTGGATCAGGTCGTGGTAATCAAGGGCGAGGTCGTTTGTCCCCTACTTCACCGCCAACTCCTCAAGTTTCAGACGTCAATCAAGGGCGTAGTAGTGTTGTGTTCCAAATTTGTAATCGGAGCGGTCATCCTGCCTTGGATTGCTTCAATCGGATGAACTACAATTATCAGGGTCGTCATCCTTCTATGCAACTTGCTACTATGGTTGCTACTCAAAACAATCAGTTTGTTGCTACTTCCTCAAGTCAACCAATTGTCTGGCTTACTGACTCTGGTTGCAACACACATGTTACGACTGATTTGAATCAATTGGCAAATGCATATGAATATAATGGTGATGAACAGGTTGCTGTTGGCAGTGGACAAGCCCTTCCCATTACACACTCAGGTTGTGGTGTTCTACATACCCCATCAACTTCCTTTTCTCTTTCCAATTTATTATGTGTCCCAAATATCTCTTCAAATTTACTTTCAGTCCATCAATTGTGTGTTGATAATAATTGCACGATCATCTTTGATTCACATTCTTTCTCTATTCATGATAAATCTTCAGGCAAAGTTCTCTTTCAAGGGCCTAGCATCAATGGTCTTTATCCCATTTCTGATATGACCACACTTTCTTCCTCTCGCCAGACATCTTTTGCTTCAACTGGCCCTCTTGCTCATGTCAGCACTACAACCTCTTCATCGTTGTGGCATAATCGGTTAGGACACCCTGGAATCGATACTCTAAACTCTGTCTTACGTTTTATTCATTTACTTGTTTCTTCTAGATCTAAAACATGTCTTTGTGAGCATTGTCTTCATGGCAAAATGAAAAAGTTACCTTTTCCCTGTTCTACTTCTGTTTCCGTGTTTCCTTTAGAACTAATACATACTGATGTATGGGGCCCTGCTCCTATTGTTTCTACGGATGGATATAAATACTATGTTGTTTTTGTTGATGATCTATCCCGATATACTTGGTTCTTTCCCCTGTCTAAAAAATCTGAAGTTTATTCAATTTTTGTCAAATTCAAAGCCCTTGTTGAGAATGTATTTTCATCCAAGATTAAAATCTTCCGTAGTGATGGTGGTGGAGAATTTGTTAACACCAACTTTACTACTTTTCTTAGCTCTCATGGCATTATACATCAACGCTATTGTCCTTATACTCCAGGGCAGAATGGCATTGCTGAGCGTCGCCATCGTCATATTGTTGAGGTAGCTCTTACCTTAATTTCTAAATCTTCCTTACCTCTACGTTTTTGGCCCTATGCTTTTGCTTCCGCTGTCTTCATAATTAATCGTCTGCCTTCGTCCGTTTTAAATGGGAAGTCTCCTTTTGAATGCATTTTTCACCGACCTCCAGATTATTCTCATTTGAAAACTTTTGGTTGTGCATGTTTTCCTCTTCTTAAGCCCTATAACTCCCACAAATTGCAACCCAAGACTTCTAGGTGTGTCTTCCTTGGTTATCCACTTAACTATAAAGGGTACTTGTGCTATGACATGAGCAATGAAAAAATTTATACCTCTCGTCATGTTCTTTTTTATGAAAATTCTTTTCCATTCTCCTTTCATGGCTCTGGAAACATCACTCCCACTACAGACTCCCTCCACTCCTGTTATTTTCCCACTTCTCCCACTTACTTGCCCACTTATATCTTGCCTTTATCCACTGCCAATAACACCTCTAGTCCTATAGTTAATGATGTTTTGTCTGATTTATCTCTTACAAATACGCAAAATCTGCTGCTCACACTAACTTTGTTTCTTCTAATGAGTTACAATTGCCATCCACTACTGTTTTTTATACTGCCACTGTTATTCATGACAACACTATTGTGCCTCAACATACTGCTATGAATGATGATATTGTTGTGAATGTGCCTACTGGTGTGGAATCTACACAACATCCTATAGATGTTGAGTCCCATGATGTTTCTATTGATCACGTTGCTTGTTCCTCTAATACTATGAACCAACATCCAATGCAAACTCGCAGCAAGTCTGGGATCTCAAAGAAGAAGGTTTTTGTTGCACATACGTCTTATTCTCTTCATGAAAATATTGAACCTTCATCGTTTCTCAAAGCCTCAAATCTTGATGTTTGGAAAGCTGCCATGAATGATGAGTATGTTGCTTTGATTCGACAACATACTTGGGACCTTCTTTCTCTTCCCAAAGGTAAAAGTGCTATAGGTTGCAAATGGGTGTATCGAGTTAAAAGAAACCCGAATGGGAGTATTGCTTGTTATAAGGCAAGGCTTGTTGCCAAAGGTTATCATCAAGAGGAGGGTGTTGATTATGAAGAAACGTTCAACCCAGTTGTAAAGAAACCTACTGTTAGAGTCATTTTCTCCTTAGCTGCTCAGTTTAATTGGCCTCTTCACCAACTTGATGTAAAGAACGCTTTTCTCCATGGTGAACTAAAGGAAGAAGTTTACATGCAACAATGTTACGTCTCCAAAAGTGTATATTTTAGGGACTTATTTGCTATAGAATTGTGTAAACTCTTAAGCGTTTTTGATAGAATTTAGTCTAAACATGTGCTTATATATGAGAATTCATAGAATGGAACTAAATCAAGAGTTATTTATAAACGGAACAAGAAAGGATAAAAAACAAAGCTAAAAGAGTTCAAATTCTGTATTGCAGGAACATTGCGAAAACATTGCTGTCTCCGCAATGTTTAAGTTGAAATTGTTAAGTTGTCTAACCGTCCGCCGTTTTGTTGCGATCTTTCAGCCGCCCAATTTCTCTCATGCTGCCACGTGGAAGGTCGTCGTTCAGAATGGATGGTTCTCCTTGGCTGAAGAATACCTGCAAAACACTATAAAAGGAGGTCAAGGGGGAAGGAGAACAACAAGCTTGGAAGCGTAGAACTCCCATCTCAACGCAGTTTCTTCTTCTTTTCTCTCTCGTTTGTTGGCGTGAAGGAATCAGCTGTTGGCATCGATAATCTGAGAGGAAGAAGAGAAGATCCTTCTTCTCTTCTGATTGGATTCATCCCCAAACAAAGCTCACCTTCGCCCTTCATCCGAGGCGCTTGCGGCGAGAAGTTCACGCACACGTTTATCTGCTTTCTGCTACTTTCTGTCTTTACTTTTCGCTTCTGTTTGCTGCCATTTGGTTCTGTTAGCTACAGTGTTTCAATTCGTTTCCATTTGCTTAGTCTTTATTGCTTTATAGTCGTTGCACTTTAAGTTTCGAATCGTACTTAATAGAGGAATTATTTGCCAACTTCGCAAGTTTCTTATTGCTTCTGTTTCCTTTGTTTCCATTTCATTACTGTCAAGCATGTCTAAACCATCTAGCCTTCCCACTCCATCATCGTCCATGAGTAACTAAACCACACAAGGGTCTGCTAATGATGAATCTATAGGTAGAAATACGTGAATTCAGCATGTAGGATAGCTCCAAATGCATTGAATGTATGTATGCTTCATCCCACGGGAAATTTCGATTGGCCATCCATTTTGTCCAAAGAACTCCTAACCTCTGGAAGGAGTAAGAGTTCAGAGTCGTCCATTCATGCTAGCCTTTCATGGTAGCCAGAAAACGACCTAGGAATAGGCGTTTTCCTAGCACAATTCATTAACTAGCTTATATAAATAGATGCTTAAGCCTTACTTGGACATGAGTGAACTAAAGGATCTAATGCATGTAATCGAGAGATACATGAGAATGAGTTAAATTGATGCATGGTAAGTTGATCTACTGCTGAAGAATCGTATGAAAAAACCTATAGAGGAGTCGTTAGTTGACCTTGTTTCCACACTTTACCCTTAAAACGCTGTTAGTACAATTGCTAGAAAATTGTTGTTTGCGCAATTCTTTTTAGTTTAATTTTTGCCTTAGCCAGTTTTTTCAGTTTTCTGTTTTGCGATTTTATTGCTAGATAATTGCTTTCTCCGCAATTCTTTTTCTTCTACATTCAAGTTAACCTCTTTACTTGTCTTTGTTTATGCTTGCATATCTCGCACGTTCTTTATTAGTTAGGCACATTAATCCTAATTCTACCTCATTTAAACCACCCTTTCTAATTTAACATCTCACTTCTCTAGTAACTAGGAATAAATCTCTGTGGGAAATCGAATGAAAAAATACTTATTACTTGCTACAAGACCATGTATGTTTGCATGTTCTGAGTGCTCTCACATTGCATTTTAATTTACACATTGAGCACGCAACAAGTTTTTGGCGCCGCTGCCGGGGATTTTGTTTAGTAAACACGAAGTGTGTTATTTTAGAAAAACAAAACTTAATATCTATTGGAGCTAATCTTCTTTCATTTCTTTTACAGGTACCATCCGGTTAGTTTATGAATGAGCATTCAAGTAGCAATCTAGAGTTCAATCCTGAGCTTGAAAGACTACTTAGGGCCAGAAACAAAGCTAAGAAACGCCTTTTTAAACAACCCCTTGTAACTCAAAACATTGCTGACTCCGCGGAGTCATCGCAATTCCTACAAACCGAAATGGAAAGACCACCTCCAAACCAAGCATCTGGCATTCGCAACCCCATCGAAATAGCGAATGACAAGGATAGTGCCATCCTCTCATACTTAGTTCCCATGCCTGGGGAGCTTAATCCAAACATTATACGCCCTGAGATTACTGCCAACTCATTCGAGTTAAAGCCAGTAATGTTCCAAATGCTGTCCATTGTGGGACAATTCTTTGGAGTGGAAAACGAAGATCCCCACAATCATCTGAGAAATTTCCTAGGAGTTAGTGATACTTTCCTCATCCCTGGAGTTTCCCAAGAAGCTTTGAGGCTTTACCTCTTTCCCTACTCATTAAGAGATAAAGCCAAAACGTGGTTAAATTCCTTACCTTCTGGATCAATTGTCAATTGGACAGATCTGGCTGAAAAATTCCTAGTCAAATACTTCCCACCTGATAGGAATTCCAACTTTCGTGATGATATAATTAAGTTCAAACAAGCCGAAAACGAATCCCTTCACGAAGCTTGGACAAGATTCAAAGATTTATTGCTTAAATGTCCACACCATGGCATTCCATGGTGTATCCAAATAGAAGTGTTCTTTAAAGGATGCAACCCCAACACAAGGCAAGTGCTGAATTCTTCAGCTGGTGTTCCATGCTTTCTAAGAGCTACAATGAAGCCTACGAGATTTTGGAGAAAATCTCAACTTCTCATTGTAGATGGTCAGACGATCCAGTAGAGCCTAGGAGAGCTCAAGACAAGGATGCACTTAGTGCAATGAGTAGTCAAATTAATGCCCTGACCAATCTAGTAAAACAAATGGCTCAAACCAATCTCCAACCTAGTATCAACACCGCAGCAGCCATTTCAATGGGCGCATCAAATAGTCAAGGTGAGACACTAATCTGTGGATTCTGTCGGGAAGGGCACTTGTATGATTTCTGCCCTGGGAATCCAGCCTCAGTCTGCTATGTTTGAAGCCAACAGCAGCCTAGGAACAACTCCTATTCTAACACCTATAATCCTGGTTGGAGGAACCACCCAAATCTTTCTTGGGGTGGGCAACAAAACACTAACCAAGCTCAAAACCAACCAAGACCGAGTGGAACACCTGGTTTCACTCAACAAAATAACCAATCCATGTACCAAAAAGCCATATAACCAACCAATAGGGTCATCAGTAGAGAATTTACTTAAGGAATACATTGCAAAAAATGATGCAACCCTACAAAGTCAGCAAGCCACCCTTAGAAGCTTAGAAAACCAAATAGGGCAGTTAGCAAATGAACTGAAAAATAGGCCCCAAGGTAGATTGCCTGCAGACACTGAAGTACCAAGAAGGGATGGAAAAGAGCAAGTTCAAGCAATTGAACTTCGTAGTGGAAGACCATTGGTGAGCAACAACAGAGAAGCACCAAAGCGAGTAGAGAATGAAGAGTCTAGTGCTCCACTGGATTCTCTGTTCAACCATGATCAACAACCAACAAGCACAACAAGGGTGAGGCTGGAACCTATCATTGAGGAACCAGAAGAGATACCAAGGCCTCCACCTGTTATTAGGCGATCTGAAGTGCCTACATATGTGCCACCACCTCCATTCCCTAGAAGGCTGAAGAAAAAACAAGAACAGGAAGTGCACTTTAACAAGTTTTTAGAAATTTTAAAACAAGTGCATGTGAATATCCCATTTGTAGAAGTTTTGCAATCTATGCCTTCTTATGTTAAATTCTTGAAAGATATAATTACTAACAAAAAGATCATTGGTGAATTTGAAACAGTGAATCTCACCAAGGAGTGCAGTGTTATACTCCAAAACAAGCTACCAAAGAAGGAGAAGGATCCTGGTTCCTTCACCTTACCAGTCGAGTTGGGAGGCAAGCACGTGGGCAGAGCTCTTTGTGATCTGGGAGCCAGCATCAATCTCATGCCCTTGTCACTATTCCGCCAGCTTGGAATAGGGGAAGCACGTCCTACTATTGTCACCTTGCAGCTTGCAGACAGATCCATAGCATACCCTGAGGGTAAAATTGTGGATATACTTGTAAAGGTTGACAAATTCATCTTTCTTGCAGACTTCATCATTCTGGATTATGAGGCAGACAAGGAGGTACCAATCTTATTGGGCAGACCATTTCTAGCCACAGGTAGGGCTTTGATCGATGTCCAAAAAGGTGAGCTCACCATGAGAGTTCATAATGAGGAGGTTAAGTTTAGTGTCTTTAAAGCTCTAAGGTATCCCTCTGATTCTGAATCTTGTGCAAGTATGGATGTAGTAGATTCACTGATGGAAGAACAACTTGAGCATGAACTGTTAATTAAGCATGCTACTGACTATGTACAAATAGATATAACTGACTTAAACATTTATGAATTAATGGATATATCTGTGGACAAACCTCAGCATGTTTGTATGACTAATGACTTGTCTGAGAGAACCCCAAATCCTTTGAAACCATCAATTGAACATCCACCTTTACTAGAATTAAAATCATTGCCTGATCATCTTAAGTATGCATATCTAGGAGAGCATGATACTTTGCCTGTTATCATTTCGTCCAAATTAAGTGAAGAGCATGAAATTGCGCTAATATTGCTGCTTAAGCAACATAAAAAAGCTATTGCATGGACGATTGCTGATATAAGAGGTATTAGTCCTTCCTATTGCATGCATAAGATATTATTGGAAGAGGAACATACACCTAGGGTAGACCACCAACGTAGGTTGAATCCCTCCATGAAGGAGGTAGTTAAGAAAGAGATTATCAAATGGTTAGATGCAGGTGTAATAGTGAACTTATACAACCTAGAACTGTTACAGGATGGAGAGTCTGTATGGACTATAGAAAATTGAACAAAGAAACAAAAAAAGATCATTTTCCTTTACCGTTTATAGATCAAATCTTAGATAGAATAGCTGGTCGAGCCTATTACTGCTTTTTAGATGGTTATTCTGGATATAACAAAATTACCATAGACCCTGTGGATCAGAAGAAAACGACCTTCACATGTCCCTTTGGAACATTTGCTTTTCGCAGAATGCCTTTTGGCTTATGCAATGCACCAGCAACATTCCAAAGGTGCATGTTGGCCATTTTCTCTGACTTAGATGAGTCCATGATAGAAATATTTATGGATGACTTCTCAGTCTTTGGTGATTCTTTTAATAATTGCTTAGAGAACTTAGGACAAGTCCTAACTAGGTGTGAAGAGACCAACCTAGTCCTAAATTGGGAGAAATGCCACTTTATGGTGGAAGAAGGGATAGTCCTAGGTCATAGAGTGTCTAGAGCAGGAGTAGAGGTCGATAGGGCCAAGATAGAAATAATAGAGAAGCTAGTGGAACCTCAAAATGTAAAAGCTATTAGAAGTTTTTTAGGTCATGCAGGTTTCTATAGGAGATTCATTAAAAACTTTTCAAAAATCTCTAAACCGTTGTGTGAGCTTCTAGAGCTTAATAAACCATTTGTCTTCTCAAAAGAATGTTTCTTAGCATGGACAACACTTAAGGAAGCCTTAGTCAAAGCACCAATTATAGTAGGACCAAATTGGGACCTACCATTTGAGATGATGTGCGATGCTAGTGACTATGCAGTAGGGGTCATGCTAGGACAAAAAATAGTTAAACTAACACATCCTGTATACTATGCAAGTAAGACATTGAATAAAGCATAATGTAATTACACAACTACGGAGAAGGAAATGCTAGCTGTAGTGTTTGCATGTGAAAAGTTTAGGAATTACATTGTAGGAACTAGAACCATTGTGTACACCGATCACTCTGCACTAAAATATCTAATGAGGAAGGCTGATGCGAAGCCTAGGTTAATTAGATGGGTATTATTGTTGCAAGAGTTTGACTTAGACATTAGAGATAAAAAAAGGAAGCGAAAATGTAGTTGCTGACCATTTATCTAGATTGCGAAGCAATTGCGAAAAAATTGCTGAGCCAACAATTTCTGATGCCTTTATCGATGAACATGTCTTTGTGTTAGCACATCGTGATAACAATGAGGAACCTTGGTTTGCGGATATTGCTAACTTCCTTGCCTCGCAGGTACTACCAACTTTCAAAGGAGGGCAAGAAAAGAAGAGGTTCCTACATGAAGCTAGGAAGTTCATTTGGGACGACCCTACACTTTACAAGACTTGCGCAGACGGATTATTGAGGAAGTGTGTATCAGCTGCTGAGGCGAAGTCAGTGTTGCAGCACTGTCATACGTCTCCTTATGGTGGACATTTTGGTGGCCAAAGGACGGTTGCAAAGGTGTTCCAAAGTGGCTACTACTGGCCCACGATATTCAAAGATGCACACGATCATGCACACAGCTGCAATGAGTGTCAACGGACAGGTGACCTCAGTAGGAAGGATGAGATGCCTCTCACCTACATCTTAGAGTTAGAACTCTTTGATGTGTGGGGCATTGACTTCATGGGACCATTCCCTCCATCTGCAGGTAATCTTTATATACTTGTAGTTGTAGACTATGTATCTAAATGGGTAGAAGCCATAGCATGTCCATCGAATGATGCCAAAACAGTCATTAAGTTTCTTAATAGGCATATTTTTACAAGGTTTGGTACACCACGTGCAATAATTAGTGATGAGGGGACTCACTTTATAAATAAAGCTATGGAAAAGGTATTAGCTAAATACAATGTTAGACATAGAGTAGCAACCCCTTATCACCCACACTCAAATGGACAAGCTGAAATATCCAATAGGGAGATCAAAAACATACTTGAAAAAGTGGTCAAACCTAATAGAAAAGACTGGTCTTTTAAGTTAGATGATGCACTTTGGGCATATAGGACTGCATATAAAACACCCTTAGGTATGTCTCCTTATAGGCTAGTATATGGAAAAATATGTCATCTTCCCTTCGAATTGGAAATCAAAGCCTTTTGGGCCTTAAAAGAACTAAATTATTGCGTGACCGATGCTGGAACTTTGCGGTCTCTTCAATTACATGAGTTAGATGAGCTAAGACATATGTCCTATGAAAATGCTAAAATGTATAAAGAAAAAACTAAAATTTGGCATGATAGTAGACTTAGGATCAAAGACTTTAAAAAAGGCCAGCATGTCTTATTATTCAACTCACGGTTAAGGTTATTTTCAGGCAAACTTTAGTCTAGATGGTCAGGTCCTTTTGTGATAACTAACGTTTTTGTTCATGGTGCTATTGAGATTAGAAACCTACACCACGGGCAACCGTTCATGGTGAATGGTGCAAGGTTGAAGCACTACTATGAGGAAGGATATGTAAAGACACTCTCGGCCTTCCTCCTATCTGAAGCTTGAGAATCGAATCGAGAGGGGATGAGTGACCACTGTGCTCATCCATCAGAAGGCCATGCCTTAGTTTTTTTTTCCCTTTCGTATTTTCGGTTTGTGTTGTGTGTTTATTTTTTATTTTAATTACGGATTTTTGTTTTAATTAGGTGGATTTTAATGGGAGATCTTTAAGAGGAGATCAAGGAGATGAATCAAGGGGAGAAGATTCACGAAGAAGATCGGGCTAAATCAAGGATTCAGTTGCTAAATCTTGCAACTCAATCAAGAAAAATCCTTACGGCTAGGCGAATTTATTGCGGAGAAGTTGCTGAGTCCGCAACAGAATAGAGCCGGTGGGATACACTCGAGTACAAATAGCCATCGTTGGATCCCTGCCCTTTACGTTTTCTCAATCCGTTGGACCTCCAAAATTCAGTCTTCTTCTTCCTCTGCATCTCCTACCTTCAGATCCTCAAAGAACGACAATGGTATCCACACGAGCAGATCGATCCACACCCAAGAAAAAGTCGCCTGACGCAGAAGAAGCTGCGAGAGAGGCGCTGCTTTCCTTAGCAGACGCCGATGCTGCGCAGCCCTCACGGCCTCCGAAGCTACCAGTGCGACGAAAGAAGTGGAAGGTGGTGACTGAGATACCTGCTGGTCCTTCTGAACCATTCGGTACACCTAAGAAGAGGAAGTGGCAAATCGCGACGGATGACTCACCGATTAGGGTGAGAAAGACTCCCAGCGAGGAAAGTCGTGGGAGTGGCCGTCCATCATATGAGACGGCCAGGCAGAGCCCTGAACCTTCGCCACAAACGCCGGAGCCTGAAGTTTCACCTGAAGAGCACCAAGACTCGGTGCAAAGTGATGAGCTGGCGGAGGAGGAGGAGGTATTCTCCCCCTTAAGGGAGGTCAGTCTTGACAGCCCTATGGAGGGGGAAGCAAGGATTCGATGGACGAAACGCTGGGAGATTGTGTCCAGCAGATCACCACCAAGGCGCGCCTCAAGAAGAGGGCCCCTGTGATCGTGAAGGGCAAGCGACCGAAGGCCTCCAAGCGAGCCAAGAAGAAGAAGGTTTGAGGTGAAACTTCTTTAAAGAAGATGAAGGTTGAGGCCGCCGAGTCGGCCAAAGCAAAAGAGAAGGGGAAGAAGAAGATGTACCCCGAAGACGAACCTCAAGCTGTGAGGTACGTCTCTAAGGAAGCAGAGGCCAAGGGCCTCGAATTGAGGAAGAGAGACCTCCTCCATGAGCGGGGATTTCTTGATGCATTGGCGGACCTGCCGCAATTCTTGCGCGCAGGGATCATCAACCATGGCTAGAAAGAGCTGTGCAGACTGCCCATTCCCGCCTATCCTGACATGGTGTATGACTTCTACGCCAACCTGACGCAACCTGAAGATGGTGTGTCCATGGTGAGGGGGATCGAGGTTGACTTCTCGGCCAAAGCCATCAACGAAGCTTATGCCCTCAAAGGGCATAAGTACACTGATTATGCAAGAATCGTAGAATCACCCTCTGCGGCTGTCTTGGAGGAAGCCCTGCAAATAATAGGCAAACCTGAGGCGGCATGGACAATCTCGAGGAATGGGAAGCACACAATGATGAGTGCAACCCTTAAGGACAAGGCAGCCGTCTGGTTCTCTTTTGTGCGCAGACGCATCTCCCCTGTGACACACGAAACGACTATCAACCAGGGGCGATCTTTGCTGCTGTATGCTATCATGCGGGGACTCACCATTGACGTGGGTGAAGTCATTGCCGCCTCCATCACCGACTGTTCAAAGAAAGGTAAGGAGAAGCTCTTTTTCCCAAACATCATAACTAAATTGTGCTTACGTGCAGGTGTGCCCATGGAGAAGAATGAGAGGCAGTTGGCTTACACTGGCCATCTGGAGCTGCCCACAATCTTGAGGATGCGAAGGAGGGGCAACATGGAATTTGAGATGGATGGCCTGACTGCTGCATAATCGATGTCCATGGCTTGCCTGATGGACCTGCAGCACAAGATGGCTCAGTGGGCTGAGTATGCACAAGCGAGGGACAAAGATGTGGTTGACCAGCTGGGGTGCATATTCACTGCCTTCCCTACGGATTTGTTGAAGCCATGGGCGCCTTCTAGAGAAAGGAGAGATGAGGATGAAGATGTTTGAATGCCAATCTGAACGGCATTCGAGGGAGTTTTCTGATCCCTCTTGAAAAAAAAAAACTTGCTTTTCTGTGACATGTGACCTGTTATTAATCAAATCCATGAATTGTTTTAATTGTTCTTTTGTTGTTTAGGATAGTTTGCTCTTGTTTGATGGTTTCTAAGTAGTAGCTTAGTTAATTTACCTGTTTTGTGTAGTGAGTGATGACTGAAAATAGAATGCTAGGAGCCTTGATCACTGCTAAAAATGCTCTGTAGGTTTATTGCGAATTCTTTGCGGAGTCCGCAATTTTTTGTTAGTTTTCGCATGCTATTGGATGACTGTTGGATGGGCTGTTTCTGTTTAAATTTTGATATCTTGCTGCTTTATTGACTTCAATATGTGATCTATCTATGAGCATGCTGGATGAGTGTCATAGTACACCTTTGTTAGTTTAATTAACTTCTTTAAATTGCTCAGCATGCCCTCTATAAGCCCTTAACATGCTGTTTTTACAAAGATTTTGCACCTGAGTTATCTGCTTTAGGAAGGTCATTTTTATGCCTAGGAGTTTTAAGTTCTGCTTGTTTTGCCTTAGACTAGATGCTTCTAGGACAAGTTTGAGGGTGTGCCACCTCAGACTCTCATTGGGGACAATGAGAAGTTTAAGTTTGGGGGAGGCAGCCTCTAGGCCTAGGAACATTCCTCTCTTCCTCTTTAAGCATAAACATTCTTCTTCTTTGAAAAAATGATGAAAAGAAAATTTTTGAAAAGCAAAGAGTAGTGTCTCAATTGAGGTTGCTGAGTAATCAGGGCCATTTGTGTAACCCACAAGTGGCACTGCATCAAAAGGCAAACCAAAAGAAGAGACTCTACTAAGAAAAGAAAAAAGGGGAAAAGGAAAAACCAAGGAAGAAGAATGTATGCCTATGAGTTATAGCTTATGTGCTTAGGTGTCCTGTACGAATGAACTCTGATCCTCAATAAGCTAAGCACAGGGTTGTAGCTTGTAGGTTTGTTAAGGGAGATGAATGTATATTCAATGTAGTGATGTCAGGGTTTAGGTTGTTCTA
The DNA here is from genome assembly GCA_028017165.1 of Herpetospermum pedunculosum. Classification (NCBI taxonomy): domain Eukaryota; kingdom Viridiplantae; phylum Streptophyta; class Magnoliopsida; order Cucurbitales; family Cucurbitaceae; genus Herpetospermum; species Herpetospermum pedunculosum. The sequence continues at coordinate 8,032,644 of JAPQWQ010000186.1, read as the reverse complement.
TGGAATGTACTACTGTTACTTGTGTGTACTAAGACTGGCATGACTCTAAGGAATCCTAGGTAGCTCAAAAGAAAGACACTAGAAGCATGTACTGAGTCTGGGGTAAAGCAAGGAAGAATTTGAAAACTTAGGGATAGCTGCACAATGAATCTAATGACATAAGGCAGATAGATTAGTTGTAGGAAATTTGTGGAAGTAGTAGGTTTACAAGGCAAGAGAAATCAGAATAGGCAGAAGGAGAAGTTAGTTTGGACTTAGAAGAGTGTCACAGGACAGCGATGCGATGGATAGTAAGCTTAGGGAAGTCAGCAAGTAGTCAGATAGAGTGATAGCAGCCCAAGTAAGTCCTTATATTGCTTGAGGACGAGCAATAACTTAAGTTTGGGGGTGTGTTACGTCTCCAAAAGTGTATATTTTAGGGACTTATTTGCTATAGAATTGTGTAAACTCTTAAGCGTTTTTTATAGAATTTAGTCTAAACATGTGCTTATATATGAGAATTCATAGAATGGAACTAAATCAAGAGTTATTTGTAAAAGGAACAAGAAAGGATAAAAAACAAAGCTAAAAGAGTTCAAATTCTGTATTGCAGGAACATTGCGAAAACATTGTTGTCTCCGCAATGTTTAAGTTGAAATTGTTAAGTTGTCTAACCGTCCGCCGTTTTGTTGCGATCTTTCAGCCGCCCAATTTCTCTCATGCTGCCACGTGTAAGGTCGTCGTTCAGAATGGATGGTTCTCCTTTGCTGAAGAATACCTACAAAACACTATAAAAGGAGGTCAAAGGGGAAGGAGAACAACAAGCTTGGAAGCGTAGAACTCCCATCTCAACGCAGTTTCTTCTTGTTTTCTCTCCCGTTTGTTGGCGTGAAGGAATCAGCTGTTGGCATCGATAATCTGAGAGGAATAAGAGAAGATCCTTCTTCTCTTCTGATTGGATTCATCCCCAAACAAAGCTCACCTTCGCCCTTCATCCGAGGCGCTTGCGGCGAGGAGTTCACGCACACGTTTATCTGCTTTCTGCTACTTTCTGTCTTTACTTTTCGCTTCTGTTTGCTGCCATTTGGTTCTGTTAGCTACATTGTTTCAATTCGTTTCCATTTGCTTAGTCTTTATTGCTTTATAGTCGTTGCACTTTGAGTTTCGAATCGTACTTAATAGAGGAATTATTTGCCAACTTCGCAAGTCTCTTATTGCTTCTGTTTCCTTTGTTTCCATTTCATTACTGTCAAGCATGTCTAAACCATCTAACCTTCCCACTCCATCATCGTCCATGAGTAACTAAACCACACAAGGGTCTTCTAATGATGAATCTATAGGTAGAAATACGTGAATTCAGCATGTAGGATAGCTCCAAATGCATGGAATGTATGTATGCTTCATCCCACGGGCAATTTCGATTGGCCATCCATTTTTTCCAAAGAACTCCTAACCTCTGGAAGGAGTAAGAGTTTAGAGTCGTCCATTCATGCTAGCCTTTCATGGTAGCCAGAAAACGACCTAGGAATAGGCGTTTTCCTAGCACATTAATTCATTAACTAGCTTATATAAATAGATGCTTAAGCCTTACTTGGACATGAGTGAACTAAAGGATCTAATGCATGTAATCGAGAGATACATGAGAATGAGTTAAATTGATGCATGGTAAGTTGATCGACTGCTGAAGAATCGTATGAAAAAACCTATAGAGGAGTCGTTAGTTGACCTTGTTTCCACACTTTACCCTTAAAACGTTGTTAGTACAATTGCTAGAAAATTGCTGTCTGCGCAATTCTTTTTAGTTTAATTTTTGCCTTAGCCATTTTTTAAGGTTTTCTGTTTTGCGATTTTATTGCTAGATAATTGCTTTCTCCGCAATTCTTTTTCTTCTACATTCAAGTTAACCTCTTTACTTGTCTTTGTTTATGCTTGCATATCTCGCACGTTCTTTATTAGTTAGGCACATTAATCCCAATTCTACCCCATTTAAACCACCCTTTCTAATTTAACATCTCACTTCGCTAGTAACTAAGAATAAATCTCTGTGGGAAATCGAATGAAAAAATACTTATTACTTGCTACAAGACCATGTATGCTTGCATGTTCTGAGTGCTCTCATTGCATTTTAATTTACACATTGAGCACGCAACAAACAACCTCAAGGATTTGTTGATTCTCGGTTTCCTACTCATGTATATAAGCTTCGAAAGTCATTATATGGTCTTAAACAGGCTCCTCGAGCCTGGTTTGAGTGCTTCACAACTCACTTATTGACTCTGGGTTTCACAGCTTCTACTTCTGACTCATCTCTTTTCATACGACATGAAAATAGCTCTATCACCTACTTACTACTATACGTTGATGATATTATTATCACAGGCAACACTTCATGTTATATTACTACCTTGATTGAACTTCTACGGTCACAGTTTGATATGACTGATCTTGGCAGTCTTAAATTTTTTTTGGGGCTGGAAATCTCATATGGGCTTCGTGGTATCTCGGTAAATCAGACAAAATATGCCAGAGATGTTCTTCACCGGTTTGGCATGACTGCTGCCAAACCATGTCGTACACCAATAGCTCTTAAGTGTTCTCCGTCTACTTCAGTTCTTTGTTCTTCTGAGGATGCCAAGAACTATCGAGCACTTGTTGGTGCTTTACATTACTTAACTTTCACACGACCAGACATTGCCTTTTCAGTTAGCAAGTTGTCTCAAGTAATGCATTCTCCTTCTACCGATCATCTTATTGCTACCAAACGAGTTCTTCGATACATTAATGGTACCATGTCTTGTGGATTATTATTTTGTAAAAGCTCAAATCCGTTCTGCTTTAATGCCTATTTTGACTCAGATTGGGCTGGTGATTCTCTTGATCGTTGATCCACAACTGGCTTTGTCGTCTTTCTCGGCAATAATCCTATTTCTTGGGCAGCAAAGAAGCAGACAACTGTTTCTCGAAGCTCTACCGAGGCTGAATATCGAGCCTTAGCTATTACAGCTGCTGAAGATTTTTGGTTGCGCCAATTACTTTGTGACTTGCGGATTTTTGGCTCCAATCCTCCGGTTCTCTGGTGTGATAACATGTCTGCCATACAACTTGCAAAGAACCCGATCTTTCATGGCCGTACCAAACATGTTGAAATTGATTTTCATTTTGTACGGGAGAAAGTTGTTCGTCAAGACATTCAGCTTCGTTTTGTGCCTACTGCTTCTCAACTAGCTGATATGTTTACAAAATCGTTGACTGGTGATCGTCTTCATCTCCTTAAATCCAAACTTATGCCTTTATAGGCTTTCCTTTGAGAGGGAATATTATGTATAGTTATATGGTTTAAAGTTTGTTTACTTTCTGTTATTATTTAACCAATTAATTGTTGAGTTTGTTACTCACAACTATATAGTTATATGGTTTAAAGTTTGGGAGAATTGTACGATTGACCCCCTATTTTAAGCGGATTGTCAAAATGACTCGGATTTAAAAAAAAATGTAAACTGACCTTCTACTGACATCATCAATTTTTTTTTAATATTATTTTCTAGCTCTAGCTGCGGGCGCGGGCTGATCTCGCTCTAGCTCGGGCGCGGGCTGGTCTCGCTCTAGCTGCGGGCTGGTCTCGCTCTAGCTCTAGCTTCATTTAAGATCTGAAAATTTCAAGATCTTGAATTTTTTTTCAGATTCGAGACCAGCCCGCAACTAGAGCGAGAACAACCCGCGCCCGAGCTAGAGCGAGAGCAGCCCGCGCCCGTAGCTAGAGCTAGAAAATAATATTAAAAAAAAATGATGATATCAGCAGAAGGTCAGTTAGACTTATTTTTCAGATCCGAGTCAGTTTGACAAATGGGTTAAAATAGGGGGTCAGTCGTACAATTCTCCCTTAAAGTTTGTTTACTCTCTGTTATTATTTAACCAATTAATTGTTGAGTTTGTTACTCACAACTAATTCTTCTCCTCCATATAAATACATGTTGTAATTACCCTCTGTGAAATAAAATAAAAAATCTTATATTCTGAGGAAAGATTTTATACTGCACATACATACAATGCATATAATTTTTATTTTTTTATGCATATAAAACTTTTCTAAATAAAAGATGGATGGATTGGATTCCATTCCATAACCTTAGCTTGCATTTATTTTAACACGAGTTTCCGTAACCATCACAAGATTTCTCAATCTCGCAAAATCGAGCATAGCTAAATTGACATAAGGTTGTATCCGTGACTAAGAGGTCCTAAGTTAAATCCTTGCATTAATTAAAATACCTTAACAAAAAAAAAGATTTCTCAATCTCAAAATCCACACGTCTAACAATGGAGCAAAACCCCCCAAGTGATTCAAGAATTAGAAAAAGAAAAAGGCAGCTTCATAAGAATCTCAATGAGAAGCGAACATTGGGTCATATTGAAAGAGTTGTTTGAAGTTACAAGGCTTAACAATTTCAGCATCTCCATTCCACATTTGTTCTGCAAGCTGCTCGAAAACTTTTTCAGTGGGATGATAGGAATCAAAGAACATATAGTCTTTGACATTCTTACAATGAGTAAATGGTAAAGTTCCCGTGTTTCTTCCACAATTAAAAAACCCTCTGAACTTGTCACTCCCACAACAAGCTGCATCCACTACCTTGAAATCTTCATCCACAAACCATATCTTTCGAGTGTTAAACCTTCATTCATATTTTCAAACAATGTACGAAATAATGATCTACCCAACAACCCTAATTTAGGGAACATAAACATTTGGTAATTGTTGCCTTATTTTGGTTTCTCATTTTTAACAAAAAAAAAAAAAAAAAAAAAAAAAAAAAAAAAAAAAAAAAAACCAAACAAACAAAAAAAAACAAACAGACAATTAAAATTATATTGTACACGTTTTGAGAATGTCAAAATCTAGTTTCTTATGATTGGATGTTGAGAAAATAATAATAAATAGCTAGAGAAAATTGGTTACGGTATTTTGTAAAAAATGTTGGATATGATTTCATATTTCTTGTTTCTTGTTACCATATTTTGTAAAGGATATCATTTCATATTTCTTCACAGACTAAATTTGAAAATAGATTTTTGAAAAATATTTTTTCTCATCGATAATCCAAACAGACCCGACATTTCGAAAAATAATAGTAAATAGCGGGAGAAAAATTGGTTACCGTATTTGGTAGGGTTACGTATTCGTTGCAAGAAGAGAGTGTGAGTATCAGCGAACGCATATTTGAATCCATTGAGTTGGGTAGCAAGGTTTTGTACAGCAATGGGAAGTAGCTTGTTGTGAAGCCTTGCTAATGAAGAAGTCTCTTCCAAAAATTGGCCACTGTTTTTCAATCTCGAATTTGGCGTATGACCCAAAGGAGGCACTGTCATAAACCCGAATTTCCTTCCTCCATACTTGTATATTTCCTATCACATTTAAAAAAAGACATCGTGTGAATATGTTTCAAAATTTGCAGAGAGGTGAGAATGACTCAAAAAAAAAAAAAAAAACTAATAATAATTTTAAGATTTATTGAGAGTACATAGACTAAATTTGAACATTTCAAAGTATATAGACTAAAATTGAATAAGACACAAATACAATGACCAAAATAATATTTTAAAAAAACAAATCGACTAGTCATTGAATTATTGTTTATTAACATATTTAGACACGCAAGATTACCTTGATCGCTATCGTCACATTTCCGATCACCATATTCACGAATTGTTCTTGAGCCTCTAAGGTTTTAAATATGTCGTAGCTTATGTCGAAAGGATTTAGGTAATCATTTCCTCCAAAATTGATGAGAAAAACAGAGTTTGAGAGGAAGGTTTGAGATCTTGCATTCCCAAGCTTCTTTCTTAGTGATTTCTCCACCTTTTTGAAAAACTTCATCTGAATTTGAAGTCCTATGGCCTGAAAATCAATCAAATAGTAAGAATGTTTATGTTACTAAATGCATGCAATTCAATTCAGCAAAGGAAATTTGATTTGATTGGAACCGATTCTTGGTGACTTTCAGCTAAAGCGCCACCTCCACCAGATGCAAAATTGACGCCATTGTCATACAGATCGTTGTGAGGATCTAAATATGGCGGAATCAAAGGCAAGTTTGCATACTCGGCTGCAACAAAAAGATCTCTTTCATTCAACATATGATTAAGAATAAGGCATGATTCTTGTTTCTACTTTTTTGAGAAACAAAAGCATTACTAAAAAAAAATTATCAATCTCTATTGCACACGAGATTGTAAACTAATGTCACGTGTCTAATTCAATTTTAAATCTAATAAATTCATTAATTTGAAAGAGTGTTAACGTTTTGAGATCTATAAGACACAAAACTTGTAAGTTTAATGAACTATTTGATATTTTTAAAATTCAAGGACTCGTAAGACACAAAATAAAAAATTTAGGGACCTATTAAATACAGACATCGTTCATTCGGTTTTAGTTTTCTATTTTTGAAATTTATGTTTGCGTGCTTCTAATTATTTGTTGTGGATACAAACAAAATCTCACAATTGGCAGGCTAAAGTAAAAAAATGATGGATATGTAATTGAGAAGTATCTCCAATGGTAGGAGGTATTTTTGATGAAACTAAAAGCAAAGTCATGACCTATGATCAAAATGAACAATATCATATCCGGAGATGTCTGAGGTTAGTTGTCCATTGACGAACCTCCAATAACATAGTGATACTATTTGAGGGGAAGTCGAAGTGGTCATAGTGGTCATAGTGAATATGTGGTTGAACTTTTTGCTCCATTGTTAGACTTGTGATCGAAACAAAATCGCACATGGACTAGATAAAATAGAGGGGAATGACTATTTGAGAGTAGATAAAATATGTTACTTTATTCGAGGGAAGGATTGTTTGGGATCGAAACAAAATCGCACATGGACTAGATAAGTTATAAAAGTGAGATCAACTATCACCAATTGAAACTAAAATTAAAGTCTACATCCAAAGTGAACAATATTGCAGATGTGTAAGGTTTTGTCCTTAACATTATTTACTATGATTTTCTCTTTTTTTTAAAAACTTTTTTTTTGGTAGAATGTAGATGAGAAAAAGAAAGACATTATAGTCTTTAAGCTTTTAATTTTAAAAAACTGAAAATAAAAACTTACCTCTAACTAAATTATAACAGGAAAAATGGGATGATCAAAAAATATCTAACACATAAAATTACATTAAAAAAAAATGTGTGTATGAAAGGGTAGAAAGTAAAAAGAGATTGGTTGAATGTTGTCTAACCTAAGAAATCTGGAATAATACGGCCATCGCAAAACCTTCCGGTGGGGATCTTGAAGAAGGTTTCACCATATGGCTGAAAATTGGCCTGAAAGTCACCGGTGGTGTTGATGTAGTTGTTGTTTCCGGCATCCACGTAGGAATCTCCGAATATGAAAAACCCGAAGCGCTTTTCCGACGACGGAATATTGTCCAGTTGGATTCTGGAGAAACCGGTTTGGGCTGCTAACAAGATGAAGAAGAAACAGATGCCCAATTGTGAAATCTTCATCTCTACGCTCTTCTTTGGTTTTCCACCATTCACTACGCACTCTTCTCCTGTTTTATAAAGAAGTAGTTAAATTTTGTGGACGACTGCCCGATGTCACGTGATTGCTTTTTCAAAAAAGTTTCAAACAAATTGTTTTTTTACTTATCCGATTGTGGCGGTAATAAATTTCCTCTGCCCACACCACCAATAATTTTGTAAGAGATTCTTTTCCCCCAAAAAAAATCCTATTTTCACTTAGAAATACTACTGAGTTTTCAGTTGGGGTAGGGTTTAGATTAAGTGATTTTTTTTTTTTTTTTTTTTTTTTTTTTGGGTTCAAATAAGATGAATATTCTCACTTGATGTGATGAATGAATGATTTTTTTTTCCTAAGTAGGTAAGGAAACACTTTCATTCCGGAAAAATAAAATAATAATAAATCATTTGGACTCTTTGATGGTGGGCTTCAGATGGTAAGTAAATGGTGTTGTCTAAAGTCGACCGGCAAAGAGCGAACAAACTTGCATCGGTGTGGGGTTGAGCCCACTGTATTTCGACGATGCTCAAATCAGTAGAGAGAGTTATAAACTTAAGTGGAGTGTGAGTGCTATGAATTGTGTATCTTTCAATGAACGGTGAATTTTGTATTTATAGGAGAGGAAAGGTGGGACAGTCGGTGCCAGTCTGTATATCTCTTCATCATGGAGATGAGAAGACCCTCGATCCTAGGCGAATTCGGAGGGATCGTTGTACCGCCGCCTGTAATCTAAGGTAGGAATGTCAAGGACATTTCTCGCCTTGATTTCTGGGGGGTCGATCGTGGTGTGTGAGAAGGGATCTTCGGACTGATCGGAGGAAGATCCTGCAGGTCTCCTGATCGGACCTTAGAGGTAAACCCTAAGTCCTCGGAAATGGCAGTGTGACGCTAGGCCGTGACCTCGCGCTAGGGTAGCCCACAACAGAGTGCAATAGCATATACAAGCCCACAAAATGTAACTCAACTAAAAGAAGGGTTTCAATCAAAAAATTATTATAAAAGATTGCGTCACCGACACCCAACAAAAAACATAGAAGCAAGAGACCAAATAAGACTAGGAGTAAACAATATCATATACGTCTTCTAATTTTTAAGCATCAGGCAATCACAATACAATAACAATTTTCATTCATTATTTTAACGAAAAATATATTTTTATGAACAATAATTTCATCGTTCAATGATATTTTTTGGAACAAACTTCAAAATTCATGAATAAAAATGAAACTTTTCAAAGTCTAGAGATAGTTTAAACATATTCAAAAATTATGGGGGTATTTTAACCATCAACTTTGAAAATGTTTCAATATTATTTTATTCTGTAATTTCTGCTTTTTGTCATTTTTGTCTATTTATCTTTAAAATGTGTGTTTAGAAGACTACATTATTTATCTATTTTAGTTTATGTAATTTGAGATCTGCTTTGAAAAGTTAATTTGATATGTCTATTTTGGTCAATTTATTATAAAAAAAAAGTGAATGATTACTTAAATTCATTTATTTTTTATTTTTTTTCGACCACAATTTTGTCACAATATATGCTCACTAAATTTTCTTGAGATTTAGTCATAGTTTTTTATGTATACAATTTTTGTTAGAATTTTGCAAATCATGACCAAACAAAACTTTTGGAAAGTAGAGAGACGTGTACATATATTGAAGTTGACACTTTATATATATTTATATTTCGAAATTATTTTTTTTTCTTGTTTTCTTTTTGACATTAATCCACGGTATTAAAAATTTGTTCACATGTCGATATTTCTATTGACATTTTTATATATCTATAAGTTCGATATTGACATTCGGATGAATCGACATGACATTTCCATCACGCCGTACGAAATCGATGAAATATTAAAAAAAATAACAAAATTTAACATAACGTGAATATAATATTATAACAAATGTATTTTAATTTATTTAAGACTGAACAATGTTTATTTATTAAGTTAAATATATTTATAAAAAAAATTATTTTAATTTTTTTTTCAGAAATATTCATTCCATCCACATTTCCATAAAATTGAGACTTCAATATTTTCGTCTACATCGAATATATATATTTTTTAAAAACATTAATGATAAAATTAAATTTCACTTAAATTTTTTATTCTTATATATCCTTATTTTTCTTTTAACAATTGGGTAATCTAAATTTTAGTATCTATGTATTAATGTGATGATGTGTACATATATTAAAGAACTGAAAGACATATTTTAAAAATATGTTTATTGAATCGGGAAGCGAAAAATTTCACGATGATAAAATCGGTGACGGAAGATGTGCTTCGGTTGGTGTTGGTCTTGTCAATTAGGGGCTTCCAAAAAGTCTGTGGTTCGAATTCTCCCATCTCAAAAATAAAAAAAAAAAAAAAAAAAAAAAAAGTCATCGTTGAGGAGTGATTTTTTTTCTAATTTTTCAAAATAATCTAAATATAGACCAAATAAATTAAAATTTCACATTTCTAAACTTATATTTATAAACTAGTTTCTGTAAAATAATTCTTAAAAATCGTCATCCACATTTAAATTGAGTATCTTTTATGGATTGAATTCTAGTGGAATGGTCCTTCAAAAAAATTCTAGTGGAATGGTCAGTCAGTGTCCCCCTTGCTTTATAAATGAATGGATTAAATTTCAAGTGAATGGGTTGGTAGCAAGAAATTGGTTAAAAATGAAAGCTTGGTTAAAAATGAAACTGTGTGTTTGGTTTTATGGATGTGTGAATACTATTGAAGTTAGTAGAGTGAATAAGACAATCTTCAATCTTAATCTTAAGTTAGTGAATCAAACGTCGACTAAGTTACATGGAACTTCAAATAGGTGGTCCACTCAAATAATGTTACTTTTTCGTGGATTACTGTAATAAAAGTTTAGATAAAAAATACATTTGGTCATTAAGCTTTAATTTGTAACAATTTAGCTCCCATATTTTTTTAATTTGCAATAGTTTAGTATATAATATTTTAGTATATTTTAAAATTTATAACAATTTAATCTTTTATTTGAAAAATTCATCAAAATTAAGTGTCAAAATTATTTTTATTATGTGTCGACTTGATATTTATCGTTTATAAACATATTTGGTCACTAATTAACTTGTCGATAAACATAGGTAAGAAATGTCATTAAATCTTAACAATATTTTTTACTATAGGAATTAAATCATTACAAATGTTAAAGATCGGGAAATAATTTTACATAGTAGACCTCATTTGACCTCATTTGATAACCATTTGATTTTTGGAAATTAAGTCTATAAAAAAATACTTTCACTTATAGGTTTCTTTATATTGTAATCTATCTTAAAATTCAAGTTTTCAAAACTAAAAAAAAATAGTTTTTAAAAATTTGTTCTTGTTTTGACTAAGAATTCAATTGTTTGTTTAAGATAGATGAAAATCACTATGAAAAAATGGTGAGAAAAGAAACACAATTTTTAAGGGTATCGACCTTCCTTGAATATGTGGGAGGGCTGATGTGGGTTGGGCCCTCCTTAGATATAGGCTAGGGTTGACCCTCCTCGGGTATGGGTTAAGGCTGACCCCCTAGGGGTCGACCCTCTTTGGGCCTGGAGTCACCTTCCATGGTGTTGGGCTTTTCGTTGGCTTTCTCGATTGTTGATAATTTCACCCCAACAAGGAATTGTATGAAAAATAGTTGTATTTCATGTTTTATGTGTTTTTGAATGTGTTTGAGAATAAAATTTAAAACTAAATCTCAATTTCAAAAGTGGTTCAAAATAAACATGTCCTATGAGATTCAAGGTTCAATCCTCATTCTCATATTTGGATATGCTAAAAAACAATGGTTCAAAATATATTTGGTAATTTATTTATAAATAATAAGAATAATTTTTTTAATACAATAATAAAATAGTTGGAGTATTCATTTAAATGTTTAGTTGAATTTTAACTATAATTAAATTTATGAATATATTTTAGGGCTGGTTGCACAAATAGCAATAAGGCCCAAACTAATTGCAAATTTAGCAAACTTTAAAATGTTTTGCAAATATGGCAAAAAAATCCGTTTCTATCACTGATAGACTTTATTATATCACTGATAGACTATTATCTCTGATAGACTATTATCACTGACAAAAATCTATAACAAGTTGAGGTGATCAGCGATAGACTTCTATCAGTCATAAGATATCAGCGATAGAAATTGCTATATCCGCAAAAATTTTAAAAACATGCTATATTTGCAAACAATAAGTCTTAAATTGTCATTTACTACAATTTCTCTTTTAACTATAATTAAATTTATGAATATATTTTATGTAATCATTATTTTATAATCTATATTAAATAAAGTTATCATCTCTTTTAAGATTTAATTTAAAAAACAAAGTTATACATGTTGGAATTATAAGGAAAGTAGAATGAGCTTTTAACCTAAAATGAGATGTTTATTCAAAGTTTATAATTTTTAAGTTTAATTCCACATTTTAAATGTTGTTTTAAAATTTCTGGCTCACAAATATCTATAAAAAAAGATTTCCTAAACAAATATTACAGATATTTATTAAACCCACATGTTTTGATTAGTACGGAGGCGGGCCCACGATGCGTTTTGATGCAGACAAGACGCTGAATTGATGTGCAGGTTCCAAACCTTTTGCTACAAAATCGATGCTTTTCTCTTCTTATAAAACTTATTAAAATTTAGTGGCCTTTGACAATATCACGTGAAAAATGTATTTCAGAGTTCGAGATTATGATTCAAAACTTCTAATTGACATCGGTGGATATTATAATATTTTAACTAGATACTCGAGCTTTGCTTAAATACAAAACAAAGTTCCCATTGAGTCCAAAATGTATATATATTATACTATCTTAATTTTTATTGTTATTCTGATTTATTTCTAATAAATGGATAAGATAATAATATTAGAGATGTTTACGAGGCGGAGTGACAACCATGATAGCTATCCGTCTTGTCCTCCATTCAATTTTATGTCTTCGCGGATTGAGATTTCCTTAAAGGTTACTACAAGCACCCCATCTCATACAATTAGTTGGGATGATTGTTTGCCCAGTTGTAGAATCTTTTACTAAAGATCGAGACTACGCAAAAGTAGAACAACATCAAAACTTTGTTGATTCATGGGATTCTTCGTTTATTTTATTTCTTTTTTTTTTATTTAAATGGTTACCTCCTAAAGAAACAAAATCACATTTCATAAAAATTTAAATTTTAGAGTAACTTTTATTTATTTATTTTTATATATATATAAATCAAGACAGAGACGAAGAACAAATTAGGATTGGTTCAGGGACGGAGACGAAGAACTTACTCCTCGTCTCTGTCCCCAATTAACTAATACGGAAAATTTTGTCCTCCCCTCCCCATTCTCCATCCGTAGGGGTAATATGTGATGACATGTACATATATGTTCGAGGTGTATGGGTGGGTTGAGGGGAGTATCTAATGAGCAAATATTAGGCTAAAAAATATAATAAAATTTAAAAAACTTAATTATGGGCGTTTGGTTTAAGGAGTTGCATGAAGTTGAAGTTATTTAATCTGAAGTTCTTTAGTTTGGGGATTTAGTTAGTATGGAGAGTTCTGAAGTATGTGTGTTTTGAGAAAGAAATTGTTTAGTCTCGAGTTCTGAAGTCAGAGTTTATTTTAGTTGCTTTTTTCTACCCAATTTTTTTCTACAAATGATGAACGTCATTTATGTCATGTTTTTACCCTTTAAAGCTGATGGAGCGACTTGCGCAGCGGAAGGCGATTTCGGACCGATGATACTCTAATTTCATCAATTTAACAAATAGTAAACATGCTCAAAGCGACGGAAATAAGAAATTAGAAATACATACGCTTGTAGTTCCAATTTCTTCGAGCTCCGCCGCACGTTTCTCGTCACGAACTCTTCCGGCCTCTTCTCACGAACACCCCGAGGACCACCCCAGGTAGTCCCGCTATCCTCGGCGCCGCGCAACGAAGTGGTGGGACTCCGAAACAAGAGAAAAGAAAAGAAGAAGATGAAGGAAGAAGAAAAAGAAATGAACTGAGGGGCAGAGGCTTAAGAAACTAAAGAACTCAAACATTTTGAGTTTTTTTTTTTCTTCAAACCCACGAAGGCAGAGAGGCAAATTGAGTTTTCATTTTCAAATAATGAAGAACCCAAAAGTCACTCACCCTTTTCCTTTTTCTTCTTTTTTTTTTTTTTTGTTTTTTATAAAAGCCAAAGGACACTTGCATTACATGCAAGTGTCCAACCATATATATATATATATATATATATATATATTTATTTAATATTTATTTTTTAAAAAAAAATTAAATAAATATAATATATATATTTTATTAATTAAACTTTTTAATTAATTAAAATTATTTAATTCAATATCAAATATTAATTAAATAATATGACTAAACTCGGTTTTCCAAAAATCAACTTTTTACACATGAATCATATTCATGTTTTTGGCCAATCCCATATTTAAATCATATTTAAATATGTTCAACTTCCTTCCAAAAACCGAATTTGAACAATTCAAATTCTTTTTCTTTTTCTTTTCTTTTATACTGTTGCACGACGTTATCCGAGCTAGCCAGGAGAACCTACAGGACGTACAGATCATGAGCTCCAACGATACGAGATTATTCGGTCAAAACTCTTTTAACCCGAATCAATCAACATTCGTTAACCCCCGGAGACTCCACTATAGTCCGAGGGTTGCACTATCCTCACTATAGATATATTATGTCCCCTGATATAACCGTCACTGGCAAGTCGACCCTTCACAAGTTGTTCGTAATCACAGCTGAGTCATTTAAACCGTTTAACCCCTGCATTACGTCTTGTTCCTTAAGTACCACTGACACCTCTAATGAACAATAGATCTGTGGTCCAACCAACAAATCAATTAACCCTCTCATCTCATGAGAGTGAGCGCGCTAATTGTTCAAGCCCTGGAGTCAGCTATTAAGGGAACAACCTATCTACTAACCCTGAAGAGCGGGATAGGAGTGAACTCCAATCTTGCTGTACTATGTCCCCAGCTACCTATTCGACTTTATCCCCAAGATGGTAAGCTTATTGAGTCGGCGCTTATGGGCCACTCTCACCCGTACAAGTCAAAGGATACTATCGAATAAGCAGGAGTTCATAGCGAGCTCAGGATTGAGATCGAGTTACCTAGGCCATCAATATGTATAAGTCGGTCTCATCAGTAAACGGAGTTATAAAGAGATAGCGACTTAATACGCGGTTCGGTCTTGTGCTAACTCTTTGCACAGGACGCCCTCACTCGCACATCTCCATGTGAAACGATTCGGATCACATCCTTTTGTACAATACAAAGTGAGCCGCATCCAATAGTGTTACCAGGATAAGGTACCCAGCCTTATCCGTATACTATAGACCGTTTTGACTGACTACTTGAGCCTGATCCACAATCATGTCATACATGAGGCTCAAGTACTCATATTCAGCCATGGGTGTTGGTCATTGGTATAGGTTAACCTAAACACATTTCACTTTATACCAGTAAACTCTTTTACTGTATAAAACTAATAACTCTTTATTCTAAATAGAATATTTACAAACATAACAGTTTACAAACCACGAGTTTTAGGACATAAAACCCAACAAACTCCCACTTGGACTTAAACGTCTGTGGTGTACATGTTAGGTGGAGAAAACTAATATATCATATATCAGAAGCTTTCTCCCAGTGTCCTCTCCAGCAACTCGGAGCCCTAGACTCTTCTAGATGTCTCTCAAACACTTTAGCCATGAGAGACTTAGTAAACTAATCAGCAAGAAGTACTACAAGGCTTTCCATGTGACCATCACATCTCCTCATAGCACTAACTGCGAGCTCAACTTATAAACCTATTGCTGCTTCCCAAGCTGCAAATAGACTTAGCTACCAACGAGGAATCAACAATACAACTCTTGTATTCTACTCCTCTAAGTACAAAGACTAATCTTTAACCGGAATCCAATCCAATTGGACTAATGTTACTGACAGCTCCCACTGCATAGCACGTATCGGGTCATGTATCTCAAAAGATACACCTGGCCTCCAATATGTAAATACACTTGGGTGCATCTCGTATCCTCAACACTTGAGGATTCTTAGGAAACCATTTCCATAGACCATCTAATATTGACAACATCTTGTCAATAAAAGATTTTAGAGACAACACTGGCGATATGTTCTTACGACTCAGATCAACCTGAATCCTTAGAACAAACTAAGCCCTCCTCCAAATCAACTATTTGGGTGTGGGTCGCTAGTTTAGGCTAAAAGTCAGAAATGAATCCTACATCATTCCCAATGATTAGGACATTAATTACGGAAACGGTTTATGAAAGCTACAACATTGACTAAACCCTTGTCAAACAAGGTTTATCAATTTAATGTTCAAAGCCATAAGATTTGATCACTGTATCAAACCTTACAGTTCAGGACGAAAATGCTTTCTCCAATTCATAAATGAATCGAATAAACCAGCAAACCATTTGCTCTTTGTCCCAAACTATGAATCTTTCTGGTAGAGACTCATAGATACTCAATCAAGATAACAATTCTGCAGAAAAGTTATCTTGATATCCACTTGCCAAATTCTATAAAGATAGAACATGGTAGTGGATAAGAGTCATCTATTTAACTTACGTCTGGCAACAAGAGAAAGAGAGTATACACAATAAACCCTTTCTCTTTGGGACAATCCCATTACCAGAAAGTCAAGCCATAAAGGTTTTCACCTTAGTGGCTTGGTCTAAATACCATTCATAGATTTGTGGCTTTGAGCCATTTGGCCTTGTCTATGTGATCCATTGCCTAATTAAAGACAGTGAATCCTCAATGTTATCATCAAGTATGAGAACTTTGAGTTAAAGACAAGCTAGTGCAACGGATCGGGTTGTCCTACAACCCTCCCACTGCATTGAGGCTTTCTCAACGGTTGAGAAACTCTAGTTTGATCAACAACCTTTGTTGATATCTACAATAGCTTTCGTTACATTGTGAGTCTTAAGATGCTAGTTGTTTTCGAGTTTAATAGAACACATCAATATATATCTTTTGCTAAATGAGCTGTTCATTTATAAAACCAAAAGATATAATATACAAGTGTTCAATTTAAACCAGAAATATAGACAATAATTACATATAACAAATGTTATTATCTCTATATAACAACTACAAAGACTCCCACTAGTTCAGCTGTAATGATATCTCCATATCTCACAGCGAGAAAACGACTGTCAGGAACTAGTTTCCTGTAGAAAAACAAACATGAATAGTGGTTCCTGAAGACATCCAGGTATGACTTCATGTCCACTAAACTTGTTTAGACAAATAAATCACATTTATCTTGTCGTTCTTTCTCAGCCTGTTTCTCAGCAAAGTATTTGGAGCAGTTTACGCTTCCAATACCCATCTTCAGTACAATGGAAACATTTTCCTATGTTTGAAGACATTACCTTGCGAACAGTAGGTGCTTTGCCATTTCTCCTGTTACTCTTCTTCTTCTGAATAATCTCATCACTCAGAGAAGCATAGGCTTACTCCCTGACGCCAACCTCTTAAGGAATTTCTTCGAAGTGACAACACTTGCCTCATTCTCTATTCCTTTGGAAGTGTACAGAGACCGATAAGTCTGAAATGACGATGGTAGCAACGTTTACTTCTGCCGCATTAAAGTGGACCATCATGTTAAGGACAAGCTCCCTAACAGAGGTATCCTCCACTATGCGAGAGTTATAAATGAACTTGAGGACTTCATTACGAAGTGATGGGGACGACTGTCCAATATCGCTTGTAAAGAAGACATGATTTCCCTCAAGGAAACCATAACCTCATACTACTTGCACAAGGCATCAAATATGCTTGCCAAGATATAGATTTGGGTTTTATCGATAGCCCAAATCCATCCATCGTATGCATCTCAAACACTTCGAAATGCATTCGAGCCAGGAGCTGAAGGACATTCCTCCGTTAAGACAAACCTCAGGTCATCCAGAACCAGAATCGTATTCAGGTTCGACTTCCAGGTTCCGTAATACTCTCCGGTTAATTTGTCGTGAGCTAACAACTGTATAAACGAGCTCGACATGCCGAAAAAAAGAATGTAAAACTATTAGTGAAACGGTTTTAACCTATTTAAAACAATTAAGAGGTTTAAGAGCAAATAAAGTACCCAAACTCTTTATTTACATGCAACGATATTTTAGTGAGTTAGAATGGTCGCTACCTAAGGGTAAACGAGCACTCCTTCACTAAACCAAGACATTCTTGACTAAATGCTAGCTCCAGAATAACTCATATTCCACTAGCATCTTAGTTATAGTTTTCGGTCAAGATTTACTAACTCCTTAGCAAATCTCGTAAGTGTGACCCTCCATTTTTAGAACGCACAGGACGGCCCCAACAGTGCAACCTAAGGGAATGTCAGAGTTGGGAATGGCCCTATGGTTCTTTATCCATAAATGGTGACTGACTTGTTCAACTCCCATGAAACGGCCCTCCTAAGGGATTGGTGCCACCTAGGGCACCTTGTAGGCGGAACATGGGAATCTCACGGTTCAATCCAATGGAGGAGACCATAGGAAGCACCGACGCGCTTCCTTCACCCACTTACTATAGACACTTACTCCATTTACCACTATTGAAAGTTGCAAATACCATCCTAAGGGGGTTGCCACATTAGCAACACGAGGCCGAGCAAAATTCTCACGTTGTGAACTATAGGGAGTGCGTAGCAGGAGAGGGATATATCGTATATTCCTTCTCAACACATCTACTAAGCATCGTCCAACGGTTTTTAGGGTAAACTACTCAGGTTTTATCCGGCTAAGAAAATAAAACCTTAAGTCTAGGCAAACTATTTACCTGAGATATCTAGGTTATAACAAATTATTAACCTCACACCTCTAATGCATGCTCATAAAGTCGGGTTAACTTTACTCAAGTACCGGATCGTCCCCACGTAGGAGGTGTTCCGTCAATTCAAATCCTCCAACCTTAGACAAGATTTCACCGGGTGAGTTTCTCATAACCTTAGCATTTACGAGATATCGACCTATTCATCTAATGAACCAGATCGACTCATTTAACCCTAAATGAACATGCTTTTCTTTGTTATAGATTTTAAAAGTCTAAGTCATTTTTACAACACTTGCAAAACCTATACTTTCTACAACAACTTCTACATGCTTCTCAAACATGCATTCACTAAGGCATGACTAGTTGGATATTTAACTTCATAATCAATATAACACTTATATCGATTATGCTCTTTAAACATACAACTCCTAATTCATAAATTAATATAACACTTATATCAATTATCATGAATAAAGCATGCATTCTATACATTATAACATTTATAATACACAATATGCATAAAACTAATGTTGAATGTTTTAATTTCATAATTAATATAACACTTATATTAATTATTCTATTAAGTAAACAACATCAAATTCATGAATTAATATAACTCTTATATTAATACTCATGAATTAAACATGCATATACATTACAACACTTATAATATACAATATGCATAAAACTAGGATAACCAATGTTGTACGTTTAATTTCATAATTAATATAACGCTTATATCAATTTCTCTATTAAACTAACAACATACAATTCATGAATTAATATAACTTTTATATTAATTTTTATGAATTCCTAAATATGCATACTATATATTATAACACTTATAACATATTTACTATGCATGGAGCATGCTTCCTACAGTGGGATTTTAAATCTATATGGCATACGTTATGCACATACAAACATGGATTTCAATTAAAACATACATTCACAATGCATAATTAATTAAACACACTAAAGTGGATCGATTTTGGCATTTAGCAAGCAATAACTAATTTATTACAAGCTTGAACAACAAGCTACGTCTTGAGCGGACTTCGAACTCTTCGCACCGCCTTTGACCAACTTGCTTCCTCCGAACGCTTCGGCCAAAATCTCTTCGAATTTCTCCTCGTATTGCCTAGAACGAGTTTGAACTTATACCGAACATTTCGGCGAGCTCAAACTCAAGCTTCTTTCACAAAGAAACCTATATGAACTCTAATGACTCTAAAAATACAGACTCTTCAGCACACATTAAAGCCCATATATTCTCGGGCAATTACAAATTGGGAAAATAAAAAAGAAACTATGCCAAAATCGATATTCACTTTAGATGCCAATTCAGAAACAATTTCTAAATTAAAATACCCACCAACTTAAATTGATGCAAATTGAGTTAATCACAAAATCGCTCTGATACCAATTGATGGAGCGACTTGCGCAGCGGAAGGCGATTTCGGACCGATGATACTCTAATTTCATCAATTTAACAAATAGTAAACATGCTCAAAGCGACGAAAATAAGAAATTAGAAATACATACCCTTGTAGTTCCAATTTCTTCAAGCTCCGTCGCACGTTCCTTGTCACGAACTCTTCCGGCCTCTTCTCACAAACACTCCGAGGACCACCCCAGGTAGCCCCGCTATCCTCGGCGCCGCGCAACGGAGTGGTGGGACTCCGAAACAAGAGAAAAGAAAAGAAGAAGAGGAAGGAAGAAGAAAAAGAAATGAACTGAGGGGCAGAGGCTTAAGAAACTAAAGAACTCAAACATTTTGAGTTTTTTTTTTTCTTCAAACCCACGAAGGCAGAGAGGCAAATTGAGTTTTCATTTTCAAATAATGAAGAACCCAAAAGTCACTCACCCTTTTCCTTTTTTTTTTTTTTTTTTTTTTTTTAAAGCCAAAGGACACTTACTCACACATGCAAGTGTCCAGCCACACACATATATATATATATATATATATATATATATATATATATATATATATATATATATATATATATATATACTAAAGTAAAAAAAAAATAGAAAAGCGTGTTGGATAGAAAATTCTCTCGAGGCGCTCCTCCTTCTTATTAGTGCACTTAAGAAGTGAGCGTTAGTCCTTAAAAACGTGAAGTTTATGCATGAATTTGACGTGTTAGGCAACTCGAGGTGGAAAGAAAAAAAATGAATAAATTGTTGGTTCAAAGAACCTTAATAAAGAGTACAAAGTACTCGTGAAAAGAAAAAGGAATGAGAAAAAATACTTAGGTCTCTTAATTTGCTTCTCTCTCTCGTGTAAGTCAAGTGTAGACTGTTCTTAAACGCTAGAAGTAGGGGGAAAACGGGATGTTGTGTTGCATGTAGTTTTTTCGGGTTTATGTGAGTTTAGGAGTGGTTTGCTAGCACACACGTTAGGGGGCAGTAGTTAATTTTTGATATGTTCGTAGTAAATGCATGCACGAATTGCTTTCATGATTACGTTGTGTTTAAATTTTCAAGATGCATGGAGGTTTGAGTTAGTAGAATGTAGGCGTGTCCTTAGAGTCAATTTCTTTGTAGCACTTGCTCGAGGACTAGCAAGGTTTAAGTTGGGGGTGTTTGATAACTCCATTTTGGAGCTATTAAATACTTCCTAAGTGTAGCTAAAGTCCGCGTTTAATTGGTTAATTTATCTCGTTTGTAGGAGAAATGCGGCAAAGAGCTCGTGCGTCCATTGGACCCGTTTTGGAGCTTAAAGCGGAGTTTTAACGCCCCGGGAGTGCGTCGGGAAAGGGCAAGTCGATCCGAGAAGAAACGGACCAAAAGTGCCTAGGAGAGGCAATTTTTCCAGCCCCAAACTCGAGAGCTAGCGTCGAGACGCTAGCTCGACGCTGCCAAAACCCGAGAGCTAGCGTCGAGTGATAGCGTCGTGACGCTAGCTCGACGCTGCCGAAGCGTCGAGACCCTGCTGCGGCGTCGAGACGCTCCGGAGGAGGCGTGCGCAAGGAATTATCGGGCCAGCGTCGAGACGCTGCCCTAGCGTCTCGATGCCATCGCGAGGCGCGCGCGGATCACTTAGGGCGTAGCGTCGCGACACTGGCCTAGCGTCTCGACGCTACGTCGATTACAAAAGCTGTTTAAGACGATTTTCTGCGTAATTTTTGGTATCTTCTTCATAACTTAGGCGATTTCTCTTCTTCCTCCTCTCGGGTTTCCATTGTTTTTCCTTTAGCTCAGCCATTTGTGGCTTGTTTATGAGCTTTTCTCTTGTATTTGTTGGATGACAACTTCCATGGCTTCCCTTGGAGCGGTATTGACAACCCGTTTCATGGACGGCTAAGGTAAGGGTGAACGGTTTGGGAAATATTTGAGGGATTTCTATTAGACGCTTTTAGTTTTGATAATCCATGCTTAGATTATATTTTGGTGGTTGTTTGTATGCATTTATCTCTCTTGCTTAACCCTATGCATATGTTAGATTTCTACGATTGACACTCGAGTCTTCTACCATGTTGTGAATGTTAAAGAGTAGCGATGTCGTGCCTCTCACTGTTCGACTAAGTAACACAGATTGATAAAACTAAACCGGAGTAGCGAGTCATGCATGATGGTTGTTGATTGCATACAGCGTTTGCGGGAAATCAGTTAGCAATTAGATTACGTGCTTGAATGTTCGTCGCGGTTCGCTAGTAACTATCTAGAATAAATTTGGGGCTGATCACCTTAATGCAATTTTAGATAATGTTTAATTGGAACTGTGTGGTCTGATTAATTTCCATGGAGCCGGTTACCTTGGGGCTTCTCGGGTAATCGTCCGTGTGTACTACAAACTGTTTGCCTTGAATTTTGTATTAAATGATAAGCTGAAGATGTCTAATAATTAATCCCGAAAATCCCCAAACCGTGCACGCGTCCCTCTCTTTTATTTCTTCCGTTAGCGCTTATTTCATTACTTTGCATGCTGAAAAATCCCCCTGTTACAGAAAACCAATCAATTAGTTTATTTCAATTTTAATATTAATTTCGATCATAACTTCTCCTTGGATCGACCCTGTTACCACTGGCTGCAAAGCCTTGGTTATAGGCTTATAAATTGTATTTTGGCAAGCTTCGACAGCTTGAGATTGGCGATAATTCGAAAATATCGTCTACCAACGCTCATAAAGCCTGGTTAACTTTACTCAAGTACCGGTTAGTCCCCAGGTAGGACGTGATCCGTCAAAACAAGAGTTCACTGGGTGAGTTTCTCATAACCTTAGCATTTACGAGATATCGACCTATTTTATCTAATAAAACAGACCGAACCATTTAACCCTAAATGAGCATGCCACTTATCTTTGTTATATATTTTAAAAGTCTAAGTCATTTTTACAACGCTTGCAAAAACTAGACTTTCTATAATAACAAACTTCTATATGCTTCTCAAACATACAAACGCTAAGGCATGACAAGTTGAATATTTAACTTCATAATCAATATAACACTTATATCGATAATGCTCTTTAAACATACAACTCCTAATTCATAAATTAATATAACACTTATATCAATTTTTACGAATTAAGCATGCAACCTATACATTATAACATTTATAACATACAATATGCATAAAACTAATGTTGAATGTTTTAATTTCATAATTAATATAACACTTATATTAATTATTCTATTAAGTAAACAACATCAAATTCATGAATTAATATAACTCTTATATTAATACTCATGAATCAGACATGCATATACATTACAACACTTATAATATACAATATGCATAAAACTAGGATAACCTATGTTGTAAGTTCAATTTCATAATTAATATAACGCTTATATCAATTTGTCTATTAAACTAACAACATCCAATTCATGAATTAATATAACTTTTATATTAATTCTCATGAATTCCTAAATATGCATACTATATATTATATCACTTATAACATATTTACTATGCATGGAGCATGCTTCCTACAGTGGGATTTTAAATCTATATGGCTGGTAACGATATTTTCGAATTATCGCCAATCATCGGGTTGTCGAGACCCGCCAAAATGAATTTATATTTACCCGAATTCACTGAACTATTAGTAGATTAGTGGCAACGGGGTCGATCCACAGGGAATTAGGCGAATTTGACTTAATCTTAATTAAATTTGCAAACTATGAAAATAAACAAAATGTGGGGATTTTGGTTTTTAATTAACTAAGAGGGAACAACGCAAAATAGGGAAAACTTAACTAACGGAGCGTTCGACCCGAGACGATCGGGAATAAAGTTAGCATGCTTTTGGATCATTGGTTGACGAAAATAATGGCTAAATAATTGAACGAATACGCAGCCCGTCTCAAATCAATAAATTAATTCGGACATGCTCCATGGATATTAATTAGACATAATAAATCATGCTAATCAAGCATATCGATTGGACATTGGCGGCCAACGCTCTCCCAAGACCAATCGATAGCAACGAGCTAACTGCGACGATTATCTAATTTGGACGCAAAATTAGTGTATCGATTTCAGATTCCATTTCGAGAAGAACGAACGCCAAGAACGCAAGGAAGGCTATGCGCTCAATGGCATCGTTAATCTTTGTTACTTGGCGGTTTAGAGAGGCACGACATCAAAACCTTTAACAAATGAAGCATGCTCGAATTCAAGGTTGTCTAGTCCTATCAATCAAGCACATTCATAGAATAGGCAAAGAAATAGAAACTAATTCAATCAATTACTCAAGCCAAAACAAAATTTGGTTCAACAACCTCACCAAAAGTTCAAGCTACATTATTCCTTTACAATCCCGAGTCAAGAACGCTATAGACTACTCACTCATGATGGGTGTGATGTGGGATGGCTCCATTCCAAGCTTCCTAGCCTCTCCCATGGTGGAAATGGCTTCTCAAACGTCAAATCTGGTGCGGAGCCCGAGGTAGGAGATGATGATTGCGGCTGAAAATCGGACAAAAACTTAAGTATTATGTCGGAGCGTCGAGACGCTGCGCCCTAAATAATCAGCGCGCGCCGTCGGGACGGCGTCGAGACGCTTGTGCGGCGTCGAGCGAGCATCGAGACGCTGTCACTCGACGCTTGCTCTCGGGTGGGAATTCAAATTTACGCCTCAGACTTCGGAGCGTCGAAACGCTGTCGCTCGACGCTAGCTCTCGGGTTTTTGCATGGTATTTTGCCTTGAATTTTCCCAAAACGCCAAATCTTCATGTTTTTGCATGGTCCTTCCCCGGAAGTGTTCTTAGGTCTTTAAAATGCGATATTAAACCTCGAATGACGCCGAAACGCACCCGAGGGCGAATTACCGAGAACACCTGCAATTAACACATATAAGAAAGATTAAGCATGTAATAATCATCAATTAGGGACATAATTATAGCTCCAAATTGGAGCTATCAATGGCATACGTTATGCACATACAAACATGGATTTCAATTAAAACATACATTCACAATGCATAATTAATTAAACACACTAAAGTGGATCGATTTTGGCATTTAACAAGCAATAACTATTTTATTACAAGCTTGATCAACAAGCTAAGTCTTGAGCGGACTTCGAACTCTTCGCACCGCCTTGGACCAGCTTGCTCCCCCGAACGCTTCGGCCAATTTCTCTTCGAGCTTCACATTTGTATCGCCTAGAACGAGTTTGAACTTATACCGAACATTTCAGCGAGCTCAAAACTCGAGCTTCTTTCTCAAAGAAACCTATATGGACTCTAATGACTCTAAAAATACATACTCTTCAGCACACATTAAAGCCCATACATTCTCGGGCAATTACAAATAATGAAATTCAAATAGAAACTATGCCAAAATCGATATTCACTTTAGACATCCAATTCATAAACAATTTCTAAATTAAAATACCCACCAACTTAAATTGATGCAAATTGAGTTAATCACAAAATCGCTCTGATACCAATTGATGGAGCGACATGCGCAGCGGAAAGCGATTTCGGACCGATGATACTCTAATTTGATCAATTTAACAAATATAAAACATGCTTTTAAAGCGGAAATAAGAAATTTAGAATACATACCCTTGTAGTTCCAATTTCTTCAAGTCCGCCGGCTGTTCCTTGTCACGACCTCTTCCGGCCTCTTCTCACGAACGCCCCGAGGACCACCCAGGTAATCCCGCTATCCTTGGCGCCGAGCAACGGAGTTGTGGGACTCCGAATAGAAGAGAAAAGGAAAAGAAAATAGGAAGAAAGAAGAAGAAGAAGGAGAGGCAGAGAGGAAATGAAAAATGAAAAACCTCAATTCAAATGAATTGAATTATCTCAATTCCTTTCTTCTTTTTTCATTTACGTATACCCCTCTCTAACTTCTTTTCTTTTCTTTTCTTTTCTTTTCTTTTTTTAAAAGCCAAAGGACACTTGCATCACATGTAAGTGTCCAACCACATATATATATATATATATAATATTTATTTTAAAAAAAAATTAAAAATAAAAATTAAAATAAAAATTAAAATAAAAATTTAATAAATATAATATATATATTTTTTATTAATTAAACTTTTTAATTAATAAATATATATATTTTAATTAATTAAACTTTTTAATTAATTAAAATTATTTAATTCAATATCAAATATTAATTAAATAATATGACTAAACTCGGTTTTCCGAAAACCGACTTTTTACACATGAATCCTATTCATGTTTTAGGCCATTCCCATATTTAAATCATATTTAAATATGTTCATCCTCCTTCTATAAACCGAATTTGAACAATTCAAATTCTTTTTCTTTTAATTTTCTCTTATACTGTTGCACGACGTTATCCGAGCTAGCCAGGAGAACCTAAAGGACCTACAGATCATGAGCTCCAACGATACGAGATTATTCGGTCAAAACTCTTTTAACCCGAATCAATCAACATTCGTTAACCCCCGGAGACTCCACTATAGTCCGAGGGTTGCACTCTCCTCACTGTAGATATATTGTGTCCTCTTGATATAACCATCATGGGCAAGTCGACCCTTCACAGGTTGTTCGTAATCACAGTTGGGTCGTTTAAACCGTTTAACCCCTACGTTACGTCTTGTTCCTTAAGTACCACTGACACCTCTAATGAACAATTGATTAGTGGTCCAACCAACAGATCAGAAACCCTCTCTCACGAGGAGAGGGTAGGCGCCTATTGTTCAAGCCCCGGAGTCAGCTATTAAGGGAACAACCTATCTACTAACCCGAAAGAGCGGGTTAGGAGTGAACTCCATCTTACTACACTATGTCCCCAGCTACCTATTGGACTTTATCCCTGAGATGGTAGGCTTATTGAGCGGACATTCTGCCACTCTCACCCATACAAGTCTAAGGATACTGTCTAATAAGCAGGAGTTCATAGTAAGCTCAGGATTGAGATCGAGTTACCTAGGCCATTAAGTGAAATAGTCGGTCTCTTCAGTAAACGACGTTATAAAGAGAGAGCGACTTTTCGTGGTTCAGTCTTACGCAAACTCATCGCGTAGGACGCCCCCGCTCGCACATCTCGATGTGAAACGACTCGGATCACATCGTTTTGTACAATACAAAACGGGCCGCATCCAATAGTGTTACCAGGAAAAGGTACCCAGCCTTATCCATATACTATAGACCGTTTTGACTGTCTACTTGAGCTTGACCCACATTCATGTCATACATGAAACTCAAGTATCTATGATCGTCAAGGGTGTTGGTCATTGGTATAGATTAATGCAAACACGTTTCACTTTATTCCAGCAAACACCTTTACTAAATAAAACTTAATAACTCATTATTACTAAATATGTAATTTACAAAAATAACTGTTTACAAACCACGAGTTTTAGGAGAGGTAACCAGGAATGAAATGGATTTTGATTCGAGACACGAAATTGTAAAGGACGCAAGGAAAACGCAAACTTACAGTAGTGCAAAAGAAACTAAGGAAACTACAATTCAAGGAAATAGGCTAACTGACTCGCAAAATAGAACACAGTATTGCAGGTCTCGCAATACTTTCGCAATAAGATTAGCAACAGATTAACAAACAAGTAAAATCTAAGACAAAGACAGAAAATAAGATTGCAGTTCGCGCAATACTTTCGCAATAAACTAACAACGAGTGAAATCTTAAGATAAAAATAGCAAGGTTGGCTAAGAATCCTCCATAGGCAGAAACCATGATCATTCAGCAGCAAATTAACATTACATGCATCGTTTTAGCTAGATCTCATACATATTCCGATTATATGCTTTAGACTCTTAAGTTACTCATATCCAAGCAAGTTTTAAGAACCTATTTATATGTTAATGCTATAAACGTGCTAGGAAAGTGCCTATTCCTAGACCACTCTCTATCTACCATGAAAGGCTAACATGCATGAGTGACTCTGAGTTCTTACTTCTTCCGGAGGTTAGGAACTCTTTAGAACAAAATAGATGGCCGGTCGAAAATGTCCAGGGGATGAAGTTCACACTCATTTAATGCATGCATGCTTATTTACATGTTGAATTCACATAGTGGTGTCCTACAGATTCATCTTAACAAACCCTTATAAAACTAGCTACTCATGGCTTTTAGAAGAACTCAACAAAACTAATTGATTACTCATAAAAAATAGAAGAACTCAACAAAACTAATTGATTACTTATGAAAAGCAATTCCAGTAATAATTCGAAAAGCTAAAACACCATTCAATCTGAAAACAATAACGAAAATAAAGCAATAGAATAGGTGAAAGCCTGATTGTCCACGATTCGCCTCGGTTGAAGGAGAAGAATGGCGTGTCTTGGGAAGGAACTCAATCAGAAGAGAAGACTGATCTTCTTTTCTTCCTCTTGAATTACTGACGCCAAAGGAACCTTTGTTTCTTCGATCCAACAAACAAGAGAATTATCTCTTTTCTGCGGTATTTGGCCTTCTCCGAGTCTCTTCACTGTAAAGTGGATTGTTTTCTTCCTTCATCTTGCTCTCTTATATAGCCTTTAGTGGTCCATAGTCCGCTCCCTAAGCACGGATCTCCATCAAAATTAGGGAAACAACCTCATACGTGGCGGATACAGGAAGGGCTGACGGCTGGAAAAACGCAGCAGAAGAGATCAGTATTGTGATTGCGTTGCGATCACAAAGTCCTGTTTCCGATTGCCCTTCTAATTCCATTGCGTTCCTCGCAAAACTTCAGCAATACATCTGCAAGGCATTAATTAGACATTTTTTTCACCAATTAGACACTTATCCACAGATATTTCACATAAGCATTAATTTTAACACCATTTCACAAATGTTACTATTAAACACATATTATGCTCACTAATAGTTAGAATGCTCAAAAGACTTCATGAATATAAAGCAATTATGGACCTAAATAACTCTCATTTGGAGAGTTAACACTCGACTTTTTGCAAGCGGATCTACAAGAGGACTATGAAGAAACCTTCTCCCCTGTTGCCATGTTAAAGTTGATTAGAATACTCTTGTCCATTGCCACGTTTTATGATTATGAAATTTGGCAAATGGATGTCAAGACAACCTTTCTGAATGGCAATCTTGAAGAGAGTATTTATATGGCTCAACCAAAGGTGTTCATAGTTCAGGGTCAAGAGCAAAAGGTTTGCAAGCTTAACCAATCAATTTATGGGTTGAAGCAAGCGTCTAGATCCTGGAATATAAGGTTTGATACTGCGATAAAATCTTATGGCTTTGAACAGAATGTTGACAAACCTTGTGTCTACAAGAAAATAGAAAATTATGTTGTAGCTTTATTAGTCTTATACGTAGATGATATTCAACTCATTGGGAATGATGTAGGGGTTCCTGATTGACGTTAATCAATGGCTAGCGACCCAATTCCAAATGAAAGATTTGGGAGAGGCTCAGTTTGTTCTAGGGATTCAAATCGTAAGGAATCGTGAGAACAAAAGGCTAGCGTGTCTCAACCATCTTATATCGAGAAGGTGTTTATACGATATTCGATGAAAAATTCAAAGAAAGGTTTGTTACCTTTCAGGCATGAAATTCAACTGTCAAAGGAAGAGTGTCTCAAGACACCTCAAGAACTTGAGGATATGAGACGAATTCCATATGCATCAGCAGTCGGTAGTCTGATGTACGCCATGTTATGTACACGACCCGACATATGCTATGTAGTAGGAATTGTCAGTAGGTACTAGTCCAATCCAGGATATGATCATTGGACTGCCGTTAAACACATTCTCAAGTATCTTTGTAGAACGAGGGACTATGTGCTCGTGTATGGCGTGAAGGATTTGATCCTTACAGGATACACTGACTCTGATTTTCAAACTGATAAGGATTCGAGGAAATCCACATCGAGATCAGTGTTCACTCTTAACGGAGGGGCAATAGTATGGACGAGTATAAATCAAGGTTGTATTGCTGACTCCACCATGGAAGCTGAATATGTCGCGACTTGGGAAGCTGCGAAAGAGGTTGTATGACTTAAGAAGTTCTTGACAGATTTGGAAGTTATTCCAAATATGAATTTGCCTATCACACTTTATGGTGATAATACTGGTGCTGTGGCAAACTCTAGAGAACCAAGAAGCCATAAGCGTGGACAACACAATGAGCGGAAATATCATTTCATCAAGGAGATAGTGCATCGAGGAGACGTGATCATTATGCAGATCGCCTCGGAGCACAATATTGCTGATCCGTTTACAAAGTCCCTCACGGCTAAAGTGTTCGAGGGGCACCTAGTGAGTCTAGGGCTGCGAGTTGTACTGTATGATAGTGGGAGAAAAGCAATGGATGTATTTGATATTCCAGTTTTTCTCATCCAACATGTAATACTCCATTGCATTTTAGTCCAAGTGGGAGTTTGTTGGGTTTTATGTCCTAAAACTAATGGTTTGTAAACTGAATGTATATTCTATTTTGGAATAAAGTTGTTATTGAGATTTATTCAGTAAAGTTGTTATTGAATAAAGTGAATTGTGTTTACTTTTAACCTAACTCCAATAAACAAAGAACCCATGGCTATAGGTTGTATACTTGAACTTCATGTGTGACATGATTGTGGATCAAGTTCAAGTAATAGTCAGAACGGTCTATAGTATAGGGATAAGGCTGAGTACCTTATCCTGGGGACACTATTGAACGCGGCCCGCTTTGCATAGTACAAACGATGTGATCCGAAATTGTTCATGTGGAGACATGCAAGTGGGGGCGTCCTGTGCAATGATTTTGCATAAGACTGAACCACGAAACAAGTCACTATTTCTTTATAACTCAGTTTACTATAAAGACCGATTTTTTCATATGATGACCTAGGTAACTCGATCTGAATCCTGAGCACGCTATGAACTCCTGTTTATTCGGGCTTATCCTTTGACTTGTATGGGTGAGAGTGACCCGAGATCGCCGACTCAAGAAGCCTACAATCTTGGGGATAAAACCAGGTAGGTAGCTGAGAATTCACTCCTACCCGCCTTGAGGGATTAGTAGAGAGGTTGTTCCTTTAAGTGCTGACTCCGAGTCTTGAACATAGGATCCCACCCTCTCATTGACCAGAGAGTGACTTGGTATAGTGATGAGATCACATACCAATCGGTTTGGTGGTTGGACCACAAACTAATAGTGATGGAGCGACATGCGCAGCGGAAAGCGATTTCGGACCGATGATACTCTAATTTCATCAATTTAACAAATAGAAAACATGCTCTTAAAGCGGAAAAAAAAAATTTAGAATACATACCCTTGTAGCTCCAATTTCTTCAAGTCCGCCGACCGTTCCACGTCACGAACTCTTCCGGCCTCTTCTCACGAACGCTTTGAGGACCACCCGAGATAGTCCCGCTATCCTCAGCGCCGCGCAACGGAGTGGTGGAACTCCGAAAAGAAGAGAAAAAAAAAAGAAAGGAGATGAAGAAGAATGAAAACTGAAGGCAGAGGCTCACCGAAGAGACTTCAAAAGGGCAGAATGAAAGAACTCTTTTTTTAAAAAAAATGTCTTCCGAAAAAACCATTTTTCCATTCATTCTCCCATTTTAAAGACCCAAATAAGCACTCACTTCATAACTTAACAATTAAGTAAGCTTATATATATATAATTATTATTATTATTAAAAATAATAATAATAATTTATTTATTAAACTTTTAATAAATAAAATATATATATATAATTATTAATTAAACTTTTTAATTAATAAATATTATTTAATTTAATATCAAATATTAAATAAATAATATGGCTAAACCCGGTTTTCCGAAAACCGACTTTTTTCCACATGAATCCTATTCATGTTTTAGGCCAATCTCATATTTAAATCACATTTAAATATGTTCATCATTCTTCCACAAGTCGAATTTGAACAATTCAAATTCGGTTTCTTTTTAATTTCTCTTATACTGTTGCACGACGTTATCCGAGCTAGCCAGGAGAACCTAAAGGACCTACAGATCATGAGCTCCAAAGATACGAGATTATCCGGTCAAAACTCTTTCAACCGAACTAACCAACATTCGTTAACCCCCGGAGACTCCACTAAAGTCCGAGGGTTGCACTCTCCTCACTGTAGATATATTATGTCCTCTGATATAACCGTCATGGGTAAGTCGATCCTTCACAGGTATTCGTTATCACAACTAGGTCTTTTAAACCGTTTAACCTCTGTGATACCTCTTGATCCTTAAGTACCACTGACACTTCTAATGAACATTTGATCTGTGATCCAATCATCAGATCAGAATCCTCTTCACACAGAAGAGGATGAGGCCTCAATGTTCAAGCCCCGAAGTCAGCTATTAAGGGAACACCTATCTGCTAGACCCTAAAGAGGGTAGGAGTGAATTCCATCTTGCTACACTATGTCCCCAGCTACCTATTCGAGTTTATCCCCAAGTTGGTAGGCTTATTGAGCGGGCGACCTGCCACTCTCACCCATACAAGTCTAAGGATACTCTCGAATAAGCAGGAGTTCATAGCAAGCTCAGGATGAAGAACGAGTTACCTTAGGTCATCAAAAGTGATAAAGTCGGTCTCACCAGTAAACGGTGTTATAAAGAGAAAGCGACTTTATCGTGGTTCTGTCTAATGCAAACTCATTGCATAGGACGCCCCCGCTCGCACATCTCCATGTGAAACGATTCGGATCACATCGTTTTGTACAATACAAAGCGAGCCGCATCCAATAGTGTTACCAGAATAAGGTACCCGGCCTTATCCGTATACTATAGACCGTTTTGACTGACTACTTGAGCTTGACCCACAATCATGTCATACATGAAGCTCAAGTACTCATATTCAGCCAAGGGTGTTGTTATTGGTACAGGTTAATGCAAACACGTTTCACTATATTCAATAAACATCTTTACTGAATAAACCTCAATAACTCTTTATTGCGTTAATAGACATATTACATTGACAACGTTTACAAACCACGAGTGTTAGGACATAAAACCCAACAAACTCCCACTTGGACTAACATGTCTGTGGGATGAGTGCTGGTCAGGAATACAAAGTATCTCCCACTGTCCTATCTAGCAGCTCGCAACCCCAAACTCTCTAGGTGTCTCTCAAACACTTTAGCCGTGAGAGACTTTGTAAACGGATCAGCAACATTGTGCTCCGAGGCAATCTGTGTGACAATCACATCTCCTCGTTGCACTATCTCCCTGATAAGGTGATATTTCCGCTCGATGTGCTTCCCGCGCTTATGACTTCGAGGTTCTTTAGAATTTGCCACAGCACCACTGTTATCACAATAAAGTGTGATGGGCAAATTCATATTTGGAACAACTTCCAAATCTGTCAAGAACTTCCTGAGCCATACTGCTTCCTTCGCTGCTTCATAAGCTGCGACTTATTCAGCTTCCATGGTGGAGTCAGCAATACAACCTTGCTTGATACTTCTCCACACTATAGCCCCTCCGTTAAGAGTGAACATTGATCCTGATGTAGATTTCCGAGAATCTAGATTAGTCTGAAAATCAGAGTCAGTGTATCCTGCCAGGATCATATCCTTAGGCCCATACACGAGCACATAGTTCCTCGTTCTCCTAAGATACTTGAGGATATGTTTAACGGCGGTCCAGTGATCATATCATGGATTAGACTGGTACCTACTGACAATTCCGACTGCAAAGCAAATGTCAGGTCTAGTGCATAACATAGCATACATCAGACTGCCAACTGCAGATGCATACGGAATCCGTCTCATGTCCTCAACCTCTTAAGGTGTCTTAGGAGACTGTTCCTTAGACAAATGAATTCCATGCCTAAACGGCAACGAACCTTTCTTGGAATTCTGCATCGAATATCTAGATAACACCTTATCTATATATGATGCCTGAGACAGTGCTAGCGTTTTGTTCTTGCGATTCCTTACGATCTGAATCCCAAGAACAAACTGAGCCTCTCCCAAATCTTTCATTTGGAATTGGGTTGTTAGCCACAGTTTTACGTCAGTAAGAACCTGTTGCGTGCTCAATGTGTAAAAGAAATAAGCAATAAGAGAGAGAGAGCACTCAGAACATGCAAGCATACATGATCTTGTAGCAAGTAGTAAGTATTTTTTCATTCGTTTTCCCACACAGACTTATTATTAGTTACTCGCGAAGTGTGTTGTTAAGCAAGAATGGGGGGATTTGATGGGGTAAATTTGGTTTTTAATTGCCTAATTACTAATGAATATATAAAGGGTAGCAACATAAACAAATGCAAGTCAATGATAAACTTAAATGTAAAGAGAAGAGAATAATAAACGAAGAGGAAAATGGCTAAACAGAATTTTTAACGTAACAGAATTGCGAGAACAGCAATTTTACCGCAATGTTACTAACAGCGAAAGTGTGTAAAATGGAGAAACAAGGGCTACTAACGACTCCTCTATAGGCATTTTCACACGATTCTCAAGCATTGGATCAACTCACTATGCATCAAACTAACTCATTCTCATGTATCTTCCGATTTCATGCATTAGATTCTTTAGTTTACTCATGTCCAAGTAAGGTCTTAAGCATCTTGTTAAAGCAGTAAGTTATGATTTGTACTAGGAATACGCCTATTCCTAGGTCGTTTTCTGGCTACCTTGAGAGGCTAGCATGAGTGTATGACTCTGAACTCTTACTCCTTCCAGAGGTTAGGAGTTCTTTGGACAAAATGGATGGCCAATCGAAATTGCCCGTGGGATGAAGCTTACATACAATCAATGCATTCGAGAGCTATCCTACATGCTTGGTTCACGTGTTTTAGCCTATAGTATTGTCATTAGCATGCCCCTATGTGACTTAGCTACTCATGGATGTAGAGAGAACAGAAATAATAGATGAGGTAGACATGCTTAGAAGGAGATTAAAGACAAAACAGTAAGGAAAAACAATAGGTAGAGAAGGCAAAGACAAGTGTGAAATGATGAATTGTGCTTTGATTAATCAATTGTTTGAATGAACAAATGAAAACTTAAAGTTATTAACATAAAGACAGAAAGCAAGGAAATGGCATGAACTAACTAATGGAAAAGAAATAACAACAAAACAGTGCTGGAAATGAAAAGAAAAGACAGAAAGCAAGTAAAGGGAGCTTGAACGCCTCGTCGCAAACGCCTCGGCTGAAGGGTGAGAAAGGTGAGCCTTGCTTGGATGAATCCAATCAGGAGAGAAGACGAATCTTCTCTCCTTCCTATCAGATTGTCGACTCCAACAGCTGACCCTCTCAAACCAACAGACGGAGAAGGGAAAGAATGGTAAAGACTGCGCTGCGAAGAGACTTCTACGCTTTCAGATGATGTTTCAACCCTCCTCTTTGACCTCCTTTTATAGCATTCTGCAGGTGCGATTGGGCCAAGGAGAACCATCCATCCTCAACGTCGTACTTCAACATGGATGGAGGAGAAAGAACGAATCCCTGAAATATCGGATCGCAACAGAAAAAGGTTAGCCAACTTACGGATTTCACTTAAAACATTGCGGTTTTAGCAATGTTTCCGCAATGCCTCCGCAATGCACAATTTTTATTGTTCTAACTTCGTTTTTCATTCTTTTTCTTTCCTTTTGCATACAAGTCCTAATTTAGCTTCCTTCTTCTAATTCTCATATATAAGCATAGGTTCAAGCTAAATCCTATAAAAATACTCACAAATGCACAACTTCCTAACACAAATAAGTCCTAAAATAGTCACTTTTGGAGACGTAACACACCCCCAAACTTAAGGTTTTGCTCGTCCTCGAGCAATCTAAGGACTTACTTAGGCTGCTGTTTTATCCTCTCTAACCACTTGCTGACTCCCCTAAATTCCTATCTATAGCAGTGTTGTCCTGTGACACACTTCTAAGTTTACAACTATCCTCTTATTTTGCTTCTCCTGACTTCGCACGCCTAATGCTCCTACTGCTTCATTAACTCCCTACGACTGATCTACTTGCTTCTGTCATATCGTGCAACTATCCCTAAGGTTTCAAATTCTACCTAGCTTTACCCCAGACTCAGTACATGCTTCTAGTTTTTACTTTTGAGCTACCTAGGATTCCTTAGAGTCATGTCAGTCTTAGTATTAACAGTGACAGTAGTACATTTAGAGAACAACCTAAACCCTGGCATCACTACATTGGACATACATTCATCTCCCTAAACAACCCTACAAGCTACAACTTTGTGCTCAGCTAATTGAGGATCAGAGTTCTTTTTATTCAGGCCATCTAAGCCACAAAGTTGCAACTCCTAGGTATACATTCTTCTTCCCTATTTCTTCCTTTTTTTTTTCTTTCTTACTTTGGTGGAGCCTCTCCTTTGGTTGCCTTTTGATGCAATGCCACTTGTGGGTTACACACTTGGCACTGATTACTCAGCAACTTAAGAGAGACACCCCTCTTTATTCTATTTTTCATTTTTTTTTCAGTTCATCATTTTTTGTAAAGGAGAAGAAGAATGCTTATGCTTTAAGGGAGAGAGGAATGTTCCTAGGCCTAGGGTGGCCTCCCCCAAACTTAAACTACTCATTGTCCCCAATGAGTGTCTGAGGTGGCACACCCCCAAACTTGTCCTAAAAGCATCTAGTCTAAGGTAAAACAAAGAGAATCTAAAAGCCCTAGGGATAGACAGAACATTCCCAAAGCAAACATCACAGCAGCAGAAATTTATAAAAACAGGCAGGGAAGGACTTAAAGCTACGCATGCTGAGCAATTTTAAGAGGCTAATTTAAACTATCAAAGGTGCCTTATGACACTCATCCAGTATGCTTATAGATAGGCTATATAAGGTAGTCAAGATAGCAGCAAAAGACAAAATTTAAACAGAACCAGCCTAGCTAAACAGTCAGTCAAAAACATGCAATTACTAACAAAAATTGCGGACTCCGCAATTATTTCGCAATGGATACAGGGCAGATATATCAGTGATCAAGGCCCCTATGCATGCTCTTTCCAGTCATTTTAGCTATACAAAAAGGAAACTAAACTAATCTACCTATTCAGCTACCATCAGACTATACTAAGCAATTCTAAACAACAAAAGTACAGAACTAACGACAGATTAAAAATGTACTCAAAAGTAACAGAATTCACATAGTTCAACGAAAAGCAGTTTGATTTTCTTTTTTTCTTTTAGGGAACAGAAATACTCCCTTGAGTGCTAATCAACCTAGCACTCAGATGTCCTCATCATCATCATCCCTCCGTGGTCCTGGAGGCGCCCATGGTGTCAGTAGGTCCGTGGGGAACTCAGGAAAGATGCAGCCCAATTGGTCAGCAACATCCTTATCCCTTGCCTGTGCATATGTAGCCCATTGAGCCATCTTCTTCTGCAGGTCCATCAGACAGACCATTGACAGAGACTGAGCAGCAGCCAGGCCATCTAGCTCGAACTCCATGTTCCCCTTCCTTCGCATCCTCAGGCCTGTAGGCAGCTCCAGGTGCCCCGTGTAGGCCAGCTGCCTTTCCATCCTCTCGATTGGAACCCCTGCACGTAAGCAAAGCTTAGTGATTGTATTGGGAAAGAAAAGTGGACCCTTACCCTTTTTGGCGCAGTCTGCGATTGAGGCTGCAATGACCTCGCCCACATTGATTGTGAGGCCCCCCATGATCGCATAAACTAGCAGCGATCTGCCTTGGTTGATGGTGGTCTCGTGGGTCACTGGGGACAGCCTCCTCCGCACGAAGGAGAACCAGACAGCTGCCTTGGCTGTGAGGGTAGCACTCATCAGAGTGTGCTTCCCATTGCGTGAAACCGTCCAAGCTGCCTCAGGTTGGCCAATGATCCGCAGCGCTTCCTCCAGGACCGCCTCAGTTGGCGCATCAACGATCCTTGCATAATCCGTGTGTTTTTGCCCCTTGAGGCCATAGGCTTCATTGATTGCCTTAGCTGAGAAATCCACCTCGACTCCTCTGACCACAGATAGGCCATCCTCAGGGTTCATCAAGTTGGCGTAGAAATCATACACCATGCTGGAGTAGGCGGGGATGGGCGGTCTGCACAGCTCTTCCCAGCCGTGATTGGTGATCCCTGCGCGCAAGAATTGCGGCAGGTCTGCTAGCGCGTCAAGGAACCCCTTCTCATGGAGCAGGTCCCTCTTCCTTAACTCAGTGCCTCTGGACTCAGCATCAGAGGACACATACCTCACAGATTGAGGCTCATCTTCGGGGTACAGCTTGGCTTTCCCCTTGTCCTTTGCCCTGGCTGATTCAGCAGCCTCGATCTTGAGCTTCTTCAGAGAGGGCTCACCACTAACCTTCTTTGATGAAGGCTCACCCCTGGCTTTCTTTTTCTTGGACTTCTTCGAAGCTTTTGGCCGTTTGGCCTTGACAACCTTGGTGGCTTTCTTTCTCAATCTCGCCTTGGTTGTGATCTGTTGGAGGCAATCCCCCAATGTCTCATCCATCGAATCATCCCCCTGTGCTGGGCTCTCGGGGCTGACTTCCCTCAAAGGAGAGAAGACTTCTTCTTCTTCAGCTTCTTCACCGCCCTGCGCCGATTCTTGATGCTCTGCATCTGGGATTTCAGGTTCAGGCGTCTGGGAGATGGGTGATGCTTCAGGGCTCTGCGGCGGTGGAGAAGGCTCGGGGGTTCGCGCTGGTGGAGATGGAGAATGGCTTTGCCTGGCCGTCTCGTAGGATGGATGGCCACTTTCTTGACTCTCCACAGAGGGAGTCTTCTTCTTGATCGCTGCGTCGGCCACAACCATCTTCCACTTTCTTTTCTTGGGCGTTCCTCCTGGTTCAGATGGCCCAGCAGGGATCTCCGTCACTACCTTCCACTTCTTCTTGCGGACAGGGAGCTTGGGAAGGCGTTCGGTTCGCGCGGCTTCAGCGTCCGCCAAGGCAAGGAGTGCCTCTCTCGCAGCAATCTCAGCGTCGTCG
Source organism: Herpetospermum pedunculosum (assembly GCA_028017165.1). Classification (NCBI taxonomy): domain Eukaryota; kingdom Viridiplantae; phylum Streptophyta; class Magnoliopsida; order Cucurbitales; family Cucurbitaceae; genus Herpetospermum; species Herpetospermum pedunculosum. The sequence goes on along the minus strand of JAPQWQ010000186.1, from coordinate 7,994,013 downwards.
GCCTTCTTCTTGGACGCAGATCTCTCAGCTCTTGTTAGCACCATGGTGGAATCGTAGGAATCTGGAAAGAGGGATTGCAGAGGAAGAAGGAGAGAGCTTTCTTGGAGTTCAGTGAATGAAGGAAGCGTATGGGCCACGGCGGTTCTAACGGCTATTTGTAATGATGGAAATCCCAACGGCTATTTCTGTTGCGGATTCAGCAAATCCACCGCAATTCAATGGCCGTTGGAGATTTCCTCATTTCAAATGCCCATATTTCCTCAACTCAATCTTTGATTTGGCCCAATATCTTCCCCGATTTTTAATCCTAGATTCATCTCCTTGATTCCCTCTATCGATCCCCTATTAAAAGAAATAAAATCAACATCAAATTCGTAATAAAAATCACACAAAAATCTACACAAATAGTAACCGAAAGAATAGCAAAAAAAATAAACTAAGGCATAGCCTCGCATGGACGAGCACAGTGATCACTCGTCCTCTCTCGCTCTTATTTTCACGTTTCAGTCAAGAGGAAGGCCGAGAGAGTCTTCACATCTCCTTCCTCATAATAATGCTTCAATCGTGCACCATTAACCATGAACGGTTGCCCGTGCTGCAGGTTCCTAATCTCGATTGCACCATGAACAAACACGTTAGTTATCACAAAAGGACCTGACCATCTGGACTTAAGTTTGCCTGGAAATAATCTCAACCTTGAGTTAAATAATAAGACAAGCTGGCCTTTCTTAAAGTCCTTAATCCTAAGTCTACTATCATGCCAAATCTTAGTCTTTTCCTTATACATTTTAGCATTTTCATAGGACATATGTCTCAGTTCATCCAACTCATGTAATTGCAGAGACCGCAATGTTCCAGCATCGGTCACGCAATAATTCAGTTCTTTTAAGGCCCAAAAGGCTTTGATTTCTAATTCGAAGGAAAGATGACATGCTTTTCCATACACTAGCCTATAAGGAGACATACCTAAGGGTGTTTTATATGCAGTCCTATACGCCCACAATGCATCATCAATTCATGCTAAACGACTATGATTGTTGGCACATAATAAATATTTCATTCCCAAAATAAACTACTCCTAACATACGAAATCTAAGCAAATCATGATAAAATCCTAATTTAAGAGTTTAGGGATCAGAAATCTCCCTTGTCAATCTGCCTCATATGGATATTCTTCAATGTTTCGAGGCATCACTTCTGCATCTTTAAGATACTTAAGTCTTGATTTACGGGGTCGGACATTTTGCCACACCTTGAAATTGTTGATTCTTTCAAAGAGACTGCATGTTATAACATCCCAAGGTTTGTACTTTTTGTGCGTTGGTTTTGTTTCTACAACATTTGCTACAACATAGCTTTGATGCGATGAGACTTCTTTTTCTGGCACATCTCTTTCTAACTCCTTCAGCTGGAGCATTTGTGGTGGTGGTGGCTCAACTCTTTCATTGGTGGAGAAGCTTGCTGCAACATCAGACATTTCAAATTCTTGTTCCTCAAGCAGCGCAATAGTCTCTTTGGCCTCATCCAGCACAATTTCATTTTTCTCAACTTTCACCAACTCCACCATTTCATATGGATATTCCATTGGATCACTCTTCTCAGATTCGAAGGTAACAAAGGATTCATCATCATAAAAATCGAACATCTAAGGGCATGGTGGTAGTGATTTTGCTATAGCAAGTAGATCTTGTAAGTCATTTGTGAGCTGAGCTAATTGCACATCCATTCTCCTCATGGATGCATCATTCCTTTCCATGAATTCTATCCATAGCGCCTCCAAAGCGGGTGATAATTCTTCATTTGGAGTTGGGGCATAATGTTGATAGTCTTCATGTTGGGGGAACTCTTCATAATGAGCAATTTGCACATGCTTTTCCCAAGGATTATTTGAGAGTTGCCACTGATCATGTTCACACATGTACGAATAATGGTTGTCATAGCCTTGTTGATCTTGCCTCTCGTGATAATTCAAGGTTGGGCAATTCTCCAAGTTATGATTATCCCCACAATAAGCACATGACTGATAAAATTCTTCAAACTGTTGTGGGCAAACTCGTCCTCCAATTAAGTTCTGCAGCGTATTCATTTACTTTGTCGTACACATACGTTTTCCACCTGCAAAATTTCTCTTTGTTGCGAGTTGAGGTTTGGAAACTCTTTCATAAACTAGCTTGATAGTACCTGTAAAAGAAATGAAAGAAGATTAGCTCCACTAGATATTGAGTTTTTTTTTTTTCTAAATTAACAAACTTCGTGTTCACTAAACAAAATCACCGGCAGCGGCGCCAAAAACTTGTTGCGTGCTCAATGTGTAAAAGAAATAAGCAATAAGAGAGAGAGAGCACTCAGAACATGCAAGCATACATGATCTTGTAGCAAGTAGTAAGTATTTTTTCATTCGTTTTCCCACAGAGACTTATTATTAGTTACTCGCGAAGTGTGTTGTTAAGCAAGAATGGGGGGATTCGATGGGGTAAATTTGGTTTTTAATTGCCTAATTACTAATGAATATATAAAGGGTAGCAACATAAACAAGTGCAAGTCAATGATAAACTTAAATGTAAAGAGAAGAGAATAATAAACGAAGAGGAAAATGACTAAACAGAATTTTTAACTTAACAGAATTGCGAGAACAGCAATTTTACCGCAATGTTACTAACAGCGAAAGTGTGTAAAATGGAGAAACAAGGGCTACTAACGACTCCTCTATAGGCATTTTCACACGATTCTCAAGCATTGGATCAACTCACTATGCATCAAACTAACTCATTCTCATGTATCTTCCGATTTCATGCATTAGATTCTTTAGTTTACTCATGTCCAAGTAAGGTCTTAAGCATCTTGTTAAAGCAGTAAGTTATGATTTGTACTAGGAAAACGCCTATTCCTAGGTCGTTTTCTGGCTACCTTGAGAGGCTAGCATGAGTGTATGACTCTGAACTCTTACTCCTTCCAGAGGTTAGGAGTTCTTTGGACAAAATGGATGGCCAATCGAAATTGCCCGTGGGATGAAGCTTACATACAATCAATGCATTCGAGAGCTATCCTACATGCTTGGTTCACGTGTTTTAGCCTATAGTATTGTCATTAGCATGCCCCTATGTGACTTAGCTACTCATGGATGTAGAGAGAACATAAATAATAGATGAGGTAGACATGCTTAGAAGGAGATTAAAGACAAAACAGTAAGGAAAAACAGTAGGTAGAGAAGGCAAAGACAAGTGTGAAATGATGAATTGTGCTTTGATTAATCAATTGTTTGAATGAACAAATGAAAACTTAAAGTTATTAACATAAAGACAGAAAGCAACGAAATGGCATGAACTAACTAATGGAAAAGAAATAACAACAAAACAGTGCTGGAAATGAAAAGAAAAGACAGAAAGCAAGTAAAGGGAGCTTGAACGCCTCGTCGCAAACGCCTCGGCTGAAGGGTGAGAAAGGTGAGCCTTGCTTGGATGAATCCAATAAGGAGAGAAGACGAATCTTCTCTCCTTCCTATCAGATTGTCGACTCCAAAAGCTGACCCTCTCAAACCAACAGACGGAGAAGGGAAAGAATGGTAAAGACTGCGCTGCGAAGAGACTTCTACGCTTTCGGATGATGTTTCAACCCTCCTCTTTGACCTCCTTTTATAGCATTCTGCAGGTGCGATTGGGCCAAGGAGAACCATCCATCCTCAACGTCGTACTTCAACATGGATGGAGGAGAAAGAACGAATCCCTGAAATATCGGATCGCAACAGAAAAAGGTTAGCCAACTTACGGATTTCACTTAAAACATTGCGGTTTTAGCAATGTTTCCGCAATGCCTCCGCAATGCACAATTTTTATTCTTCTAACTTCGTTTTTCATTCTTTTTCTTTCCTTTTGCATACAAGTCCTAATTTAGCTTCCTTCTTCTAATTCTCATATATAAGCATAGGTTCAAGCTAAATCCTAACAAAAATACTCACAAATGCACAACTTCCTAACACAAATAAGTCCTAAAATAGTCACTTTTGGAGACGTAACAGAACCCCTACATCATTCCCAATGAGTAGTATGTCGTACATACAAGACTAAGAAAGCTACAGCCTTATTGACAATCTTCTTGTAAACACAAGGCTCGTCAATATTCTGTTCAAAGCCATAAGATTTGATCGCAGTATCAAACCTTATATTCCAGGATCTAGATGCCTGTTTCAACCCATAAATGGATCGATTCAGCTTGCAAACCTTTTGCTCTTGACCCTGAATTATGAACCCCTCTGGTTGGACCATATAGATACTCTCTTCAAGATTGCCATTCAGAAAGGCAGTCTTGACATCCATTTGCCAGATTTCATAATCATAAAATGCGGCAATGGACAAGAGTATTCTAATCGACTTTAACATGGCAACAGGAGAAAAGGTTTCTTCATAGTCCACCTCCTCTCGTTGGGTAAAACCCTTTGCCACAAGTTGGGCCTTAAAGGTTTGCACCTTACCGGCCTGGTCTCGTTTCCTCTTGTAGATCCACTTGCAACCGATGGGTCTTTCACCATCTGGTTGATCTACAAGACTCCAGACCGAATTGAAGTACATAGACTCCATTTCGAGGTCCATGGCTTTGAGCCACTGATCCTTGTCTACATCTGTCATTGCCTGTTTAAAGGTCAATGGATCCTCAATTCCATCATCAGGTATGACGAATTGAGTCTCAGACAAGCCAATGTAGCGGTCGGGTTGTCTCACATCCCTCCCACTACGTCGAGGCTCTCTCAACTCTTGAGAAGGACCAGCCTGATCAACAACTCTTGTTGATCCCTCTGTAGCTTCCCTGGATAATTCGGACAAAACTATTTTGCTCGAAGGTTGATGATCTCTCATGTGGTCCTCCTCTAAGAACGTGGCATTAGTCGACACTAATACCTTGTCCTCCCGAGGATCGTAAAAAAGACCACCCAACGTTTCTTTGGGATAGCCTACAAATAGGCATAATTTTGAACGATGTTCCAGTTTCTTTGGACCGGATACCAGCACGTGTGATGGACATCCCCAAATTCTGAAGTGACGTAAATTACTTTTACGCCCACTTCAGAGCTCATAAGGTGTTTCAGAAACACTCTTAGAGGGAACATTGTTTAAAATATAAATTGCAGTCTCTACTGCATATCCCCAAAACGAACTAGGCAGACGAGCATAGCTCATCATAGAGCGAACCATGTCCAACAGGGTTCTATTTCTCCTTTCGGATACACCGTTCTGCTGTGGTGTTCTGGGTGCTGAGAGTTGAGATACGATTCCATGTTCTATCATATAGTCCTGGAATCTAGTATCCATATACTCTCCACCACGATCACATCGGAGTGTTTTTATCGATTTACCTAATATGTTCTCAACCTCTGCCTTATACTCAATGAACTTTTCAAGAGTTTCGGACTTACGTTGTATTAGGTAAAGATAGCCGTACCTTGAATAATCGTCAATAAAACTAACGAAATATTCATACCCTCCTCGTGCTTTGACATTCAAAGGACCGCAGAGATCCGAATGCACGATTTCTAGAGGTTCTTTTGACCTATAACCTTTTCCAGTAAAAGGTCGTTTAGTCATCTTGCCCTCAAGACATGACTCACATGGCGGTAAAGAGTTGTCCTCTAAACGATTTAGGAGACCACTCTTAACCAACCTCCCAATCCTATTGAGATTAATGTGGCCTAGTCTAAAGTGCCAAAGATAGGTACTAGGAGAAAGCTTCTGCCTTTTAGTTTGAGTTTCAGCTGTTTTAAACATTTCGGTATTCAAAATAGCTTGAACCTCTGTCGGTCTTAACACATATAAGTTGTTCTCAAGTTTAGCAGAACAAATTTGTACACCTCTTTTGCTAATGATAGCTTCATTATGAGCAAAAGATACTTTATACATTTGTTCTAATAAACAAGGTACAGAGACTAGGTTCCTTTTAAAACTAGGAACCAATAGCACATTTTCAAGTAAAATGTAACTATCTCTATAAGACAACTTAACAGTTCCCACTGCTTTAGCTGAGACAACCTCTCCAGTACCAACTCTGAGAGTTATCTCAGCTATAGCTAGTGGCTGCCAGGAACTAGTTTCCTGAAACGAAGAACAAACGTGATTAGTGGCTCCTGAATCGAGGATCCAGGCATGACTATCATTTTCCGCTAAACACGTTTCTACAACAAGCAAATCACAATTACTTTGTTGTTTCTTCTCAGCATGACTCATTACTGAGTTTGGAAGAGGACAATCCTCTGTTAAGACAAACATAAGATTATCACGAACAAGAATCATATTCGAGTTCGTTTTCAAGGTCTCGTATTTCTCGCCAGTTAACTTAACCGAAGTTAATACGTTTTTAAACGAGCTAGACATGCTGAAAAGAAATGTAAATCTATTAGTGTAACAGTTTTAACCTATTTAAACCAATCAAATAAATTCAGCAGTAAATAAAGTACCCAAACTCTTTATTTACATGCAACGATACTTTAGTGAGTCGGAATGGTCGCTACCGAATGGTAGTCAAGCATTCTTTCACTAAACCAAGACATTCTTGACTAAATGCTACTACCAGAATAACTCTTATTCCTCTAAAATCTTAGTTATCGTTCTTTGGTCAAGATTTACTAACTCCTTAGCAAATCCTGTAAGTGTGACCCTCTATTTTTAGAACGCACAGAACGGCCCCAACATAGCAACCGAATGGAATGTCAGTGTTGGGAATGGCCCTATGTTTCACTATCCATAAATGGTGACTGAGATGTTCGATCTCTCATGCCCTTCCCTCCGAATGGATGGTGCCACTAAGAGCAACCTGCAGGCGGAACATGGGAATCATACGGTTCAATCCAATGGAGGAGACCATAGGATGTACTGACGTATTTCCTTCTCCCACTTACTATAGATACTTACTCCATTCACCTTGCTATTGAAAGTTGCAAATACCATCCGAATGGGGTTGCCCTATTGACAACACGAGGCCGAGCAAAATTCTCACGTTGTGAACTTTAGAGAGTGCGTAGCAGGAGAGAGATATATCATATATTCCTTCTCAACACTTCTACTAAGTATCGTGGACTGTTTTAGGGTAAAATACTCAGGTTTTATCCGGCTAAGAAATTAAAACCTTAAGTCTAGGTAAACTTTTTACTTGAGATGTCTAGGCTATTAACAAAATTAATTATCCTCACACCTCTCGCGCACGCTCATAAAACCAGGTTAACTTTACTCAAGTACCGGATCGTCCCCAGGTAGGAGGTGTTCCGTAAACCGTCAACTTAAATACCTCCAACCTCGAACAGGATTTCACCGGGTGAGTTTCTCATAACCTTAGTATTTACGAGATAACGACCTATTCATCTAATGAACTGGACGTCTCATTTAACCCTAAATGAACATGCGTTTCTTTGTTATAGATTTTAAAAGTCTATCCAATTTTACAACGCTTTGCAAAAACTTAGACTTACTATAACAACTCTACATGCTTCTCAAACATGCATCACTAAGGCATGGCAAATTGAATGCTTAACTTCATAATTAATATAACCCTTATACTAATTATGTTCTTAAACATACAACTCCTAATTCATAAATTAATATAACACTTATATCAATTCTCATGAATTAAGCATGCATCCTATACATTATAATACTTATAACATACAATATGCAACCAATAATGTTGGAAGTTTAATTTCATAATTAATATAACAATTATATCAATTATTTTTTTTTATAAGCCAACAACATCTAATTCATGAATTAATATAACTCTTATATTAATACTCATGAATTACTGAATTTGCATATCATATATTATAACACTTATAACATATTTTCAATGCATGGAGCATGCTTCCTATGGTGGGATTTTAAATCTATATGGCATACGTTATGCACATACAAACATGAATTTTAATTAAAACATACATTCGCAATGCATAAGTAATTAAACACACTAAATTGGATCGATTTTGGCATTTAGCAAGCAATAACTAATTTATTACAAGCTTGAACAACAAGCTAAGTCTTGAGCGGACTTCGAACTCTTCGCACCGCCTTTGACAAGCTTGCTTCCTCCGAACGCTTCGGCCAAATTCTCTTCGAGCTTCTCTTCGAATTGCCTAGAACGAGTTTGAACTTATACCGAACATTTCGGCGAGCTCAAAACTCGAGCTTTTTTCACAAAGAAACCTATATGGACTCTAATGACTCTAAAAATACAGACTCTTCAGCACACATTAAAGCTCATACATTCTCGGGCAATTACAAATTAGGAAATTAAAAAAGAAACTATGCAAAAATCGATATTCACTTTAGACGCCAATTCAGAAACAATTTCTAAATTAAAATACCCACCAATTTAAATTGATGCAAATTGAGTTAATCACAAAATCGCTCTGATACCAATTGATGGAGCGACATGCGCAGCGGAAAGCGATTTCGGACCGATGATACTCTAATTTCATCAATTTAACAAATAGAAAACATGCTCTTAAAGCGGAAAAAAAAATTAGAATACATACCCTTGTAGCTCCAATTTCTTCAAGTCCGCCGACCGTTCCACGTCACGAACTCTTCCGGCCTCTTCTCACGAACGCCTTGAGGACCACCCGAGATAGTCCCGCTATCCTCAGCGCCGCGCAACGGAGTGGTGGGACTCCGAAAAGAAGAGAAAAAAGAAAAGAAAGGAGATGAAGAAGAATGAAAACTGAAGGTAGAGGCTCACTGTTGCGTGCTCAATGTTTAAAAGAAATATGCAATAAGAGAGCACTCAGAACATGCAAGCATACATGATCTTGTAGCAAGTAGTAAGTATTTTTTCATTCGTTTTCCCACAGAGATTTATTCTTAGTTACTCGCGAAGTGTATTGTTAAGCAAGAATGGGTGGATTTGATGGGGTAGATTTGGTTTTAAGTTGCCTAATTACTAAGGAATATGTAAAGGATAGATGCATAAACAAGTGCAAGCCAATGATAAACTCAAATGTAAAGAGAAGAGATTAATAAACGAAGAGAAAAATGGCTAAGGCAGAATTTCAACTTAAAGGAATTGCGAGAACAGCAATTTTACCGCAATGTTACTAACAGCGAAAGTGTGTAAAATGTGGAAACAAGGGCTACTAACGACTCCTCTATAGGCTTTTTCACACGATCCTCAAGCATTAGACCAACTCACTATGCATCAAACTAACTCATTCTCATGTATCTTCCGATTTCATGCATTAGATTCTTTAGTTTACTCATGTCCAAGTAAGGTCTTAAGCATCTTGTTAAAGCAGTGAGTTGTGATTTGTACTAGGAAAACGCCTATTCCTAGGTCGTTTTCTGGCTACCATGAGAGGCTAGCATGAGTGTATGACTCTGAACTCTTACTCCTTCCAGAGGTTAGGAATTCTTTGGACAAAATGGATGGCCAATCGAAATTGCCCGTGGGATGAAGCTTACATACAATCAACGCATTCGAGAGCTATCCTACATGCTTGGTTCACGTGTTTTAGCCTATAGCTTTGTCATTAGCATGCCCCTATGTGACTTAGTTACTCATGGATGTAGATAGAACAGAAAGAGTAGATGAAGAAGACATGCTTAGAAGAGGATTAAAGACAAAACAAAAAAGGAAAAACAGTAGGCAGAGACGAAATAGAGAAATTGCGAAATGATGAATTGTACGTTGATTAACCAATTGTTTGAATGAACAAATGAAGACTTAGAAACACTAAAGTAAAGACAGAAAGTAACGAAATGGAATAGAGTAGCTAATGGAATGGAAATAACAACAATCAGTACTGAAAACAGAAAACTAAAGCAGAAAACAGTAAGCTGTGCGTGGTCTTCTTGATTGCGAACGCCTCGACTGAATAGAGAGAAAGGCAAGCTTTGCTTGGATGAATCCAATCAGAAGAGAAGATGAATCTTCTCTTCTTCCTATCAGACTGTCGACTCCAACAGCTGAACCTCTCAAACCAACAGACGGAGAAGAGAAAGAATGGGGAAGAAGCTGCGTTGAACTGAGAAGTCTACGCTTTTCGGATGTTTTTCAACCCTCCTCTTTGACCTCCTTTTATAGTATTCTGCAGGTGCGATTGGGCCAAGGAGAACCATCCATCCTCAACGTCGTACTTCAACGTGGCTGGAGGAGAAAGAACGAATCCCTGAAATATCGGATCACAACAGAAAAAAGGTTAGCCAACTTACGGATTTCACTTAAAACATTGCGGTTTTAGCAATGTTTCCGCAATGCCTCCGCAATGCACAGTTTTCATTCTTCTAACTTCGTTTTTCATTCTTTTTCTTTCCTTTTGCATACAAGTCCTAATTTAGCTTCATTCTTCTAATTCTCATCTATAAGCATAGGTTCAAGCTAAATCCTATCAAAAATACTTACAAATGCACAACTTCCTAACACAAATAAGTCCTAAAATAGTCACTTTTGGAGACGTAACACTCACCGAAGAGACTTCAAAATGGCAAAATGAAAGAACTCTTTTTTTTAAAAAATTGTCTACCGAAAAAACCATTTTTCCATTCATTTTCCCATTTTAAAGACCCAAATAAGCACTCACTTCATAACTTAACAATTAAGTAAGCTTATATATATATATAATTATTATTATTATTAAAAATAATAATAATAATTTTATTTATTAAACTTTTAATAAATAAAATATATATATAATTATTAATTAAACTTTTTAATTAATAAATATTATTTAATTTAATATCAAATATTAAATAAATAATATGGCTAAACCCGGTTTTCCGAAAACCGACTTTTTTCAACATGAATCCTATTCATGTTTTAGGCCAATCTCATATTTAAATCACATTTAAATATGTCCATCATTCTTCCACAAACCGAATTTGAACAATTCAAATTCTTTTTCTTTTTAATTTCTCTTATACTGTTGCACGATGTTATCCGAGCTAGCCAGGAGAACCTAAAGGACCTACATATCATGAGCTCCAACGATACGAGATTATCCGGTCAAAACTCTTTCAACCGAACTAACCAACATTCGTTAACCACCGGAGACTCCACTAAAGTCCGAGGGTTGCACTCTCCTCTTTGTAGATATATTATGTCCTCTGATATAACCGTCATGGGTAAGTCGATCCTTCACAGGTGTTCGTTATCACAACTAGGTCTTTTAAACCGTTTAACCTCTGTGATACCTCTTGATCCTTAAGTACCACTGACACCTCTAATGAACATTTGATCTGTGATCCAATCATCAGATCAGAATCCTCTTCACACAGAAGAGGATGAGGCCTCAATGTTCAAGCCCAGAGTCAGCTATTAAGGGAACACCTATCTGCTAGACCCTAAAGAGGGTAGGAGTGAATTCCATCTTGCTACACTATGTCCCCAGCTACCTATTCGAGTTTATCCCCAAGTTGGTAGGCTTATTGAGCGGGCGACCTGCCACTCTCACCCATACAAGTCTAAGGATACTCTCGAATAAGCAGGAGTTCATAGCAAGCTCAGGATTAAGAACGAGTTACCTTAGGTCATCAAAAGTGATAAAGTCGGTCTCACCAGTAAACGGTGTTATAAAGAGAAAGCGACTTTATCGTGGTTCTGTCTAATGCAAACTCATTGCATAGGACGCCCCCGCTCGCACATCTCCATGTGAAACGATTCGGATCACATCGTTTTGTACAATACAAAGCGAGCCGCATCCAATAGTGTTACCAGAATAAGGTACCCGGCCTTATCCGTATACTATAGACCGTTTTGACTGACTACTTGAGCTTGACCCACAATCATGTCATACATGAAGCTCAAGTACTCATATTCAGCCAAGGGTGTTGTTATTGGTACAGGTTAATGCAAACACGTTTCACTATATTCAATAAACACCTTTACTGAATAAACCTCAATAACTCTTTATTGCGTTAATAGACATATTACATTGACAACGTTTACAAACCACGAGTGTTAGGACATAAAACCCAACAAATAGTTCATTAGAGGATCAGTGGGATTTAAGGAACAATATGTAATTACGGGGGTAAAACGGTTATTTTGACCCAACTGTAATTACGAACAACTTGTGAAGGATCGACTTACTGATGTTGGTTAAATCAAGAGGACAGAAATATATCTACGGTAAGGAGAGTGCAACCATTGGACTTTAGTGGAGTCTCCGGGGGTTAACGAATGTTGGTTAGCTTGGATAAACAGTTTGGTCGGTTAATCTCGTATCGTTGGAGCTCATGATCAGCAGGTCCTTTAGGTTCTCTTGGCTAGCTAGGTTAAGCCGTGTAACAATATGAGAGAATTTTTTTTTTGAATTTATTCAAATTCATTTTTGGAAGAATGATGGACATATTTAAATATGATTGAAATATGAGATCGGTCTAAAACATGAATAGGGATTCATGTGTGATGATTCGGTTTAAGAAACGGGGATTAGTCTTATTATTTAATTAATATTTGATATTGAATTAAATAATAATATTAATTAATTAAAAAGTTTAATTAATTTAAATTTATTTTGTGTATTAAAATTAATTATGAATTAATTTTAAAATGACAAAATATTACAAGTGGGATTATCCAAGTTGAGTGGATTTATCTAAGTTGAGTGAGTTTATCCAAGTTGTGAAGTGGATTGTGAATCGCCAACCACATGCATAAACTCATCAATTGTGGAACACTTGGTTGACGATTAATCCATCCAATTTGAGGTGTCATGTTAAGCAAATGGTTTGTTGCATGTGGATGACCTATAAATTGGATGAAATTCAAATGTTTTGAGGTTGATGAATTTTCAAAGAGTTTGAATATTTGGATGAGGGTTGATGAAGAGTTCATGTTACTTGAGAAATTAGCAATCTAAGTGTTAGATATTTCTCACAAAGCTCTCATTGATGGAGCGCATGTAGCGCAGCGGAAGGGAGTCAGATCATTGGCACTCTAATTTCATCAATTTAGCTAAATAAGAAACATGCTCAAAGCTTTGAAATAAAAGGAATTAGAACACATACCTCTTGTAGTTCTTAGGACTTCTATTCCGATGCTCGAATCTCTTCACGAACCCTTCAAAGCTTCTCTCGAACTCTCCGAGAACCACCTCTGGTAGTCCCGCTATCCTCGGGCCGAGCAACGGAGTGATGGGACTCCTTTATGAAAGAAAAAAATTTGGAAGAAGAAGATGGGAAGATGAAAGTGATGAGGATTTTGTGAGAAATATCTAACACTTAGCTTTCTAATTTCTCAAGTAACACGAACTCTTCATGCTCATCCAAATATTCAAACTCTTTGAAAATTCATCAAGTTCAAACTATTTGAACTTCATCCAATTTATAGGCAATTCACATGCAACAAACTCTTTGCTTAGCATGACACCTCAAATTGGATGGATTAGTCTTCAACCAAGTGTTCCAAAATTGATGAGTTTATGCATGTTGTTGGTGATTCACAATCCACTTCACAACTTGGATAAATCCACTTTGACTTGGATAATCTCACTTGTAATATTTTGTCATTTTAAAATTAATTCATAATTAATTTTAATAAACAAAATAAATTTTAATTAATTAATATTATTATTTAATTCAATATCAAATATTAATTAAATAATAAGACTAATCCCGGTTTCTTAAACCGAATCATCACACATGAATCACTATTCATGTTTTAGACTGATCCCATATTTAAATCATATTTAAATATGTTCATCATTCTTCCAAAAATGAATTTGAATAAATTCAAATTCTTTTTCTCTCATATTGTTACACGGCTTAATCCGAGCTACCTAGGAGAACTGATAGCTCCATTTCGGAGCTATATTTATGTCCCTAATTTACGACTACTCGGAGCTATATTTATGTCCCTAATTTACGACTATTACATGCTTAATCTTGCTTATCTGTGTTTATTATAGGTGTTCTCGGCAATTCGTCCTCGGGTGCATTTCGACGTCCTTCGAGGCTTAAAGTCGTATTTTAAGGACCTAGGAACACTTCCGGGGAAGAACCATGCAAAAACATGAAGATTTGGCGTTTTGGGAAGTTTTCAAGGCAAAATACCATGCAAAAACCCGAGAGCTAGCGTTGAGCAGACAGCGTCTCGACGCTAGCTCGACGCTGCCTAAGCGTCTCGACGCTGCCAGAGCGTCTCGACGCTCCGAAGCCTGAAGCGTCAATTGGAGTTTCCACCCGAGAGCAAGCGTCGAGTGGTCAGCGTCTCGACGCTCGCTCAACGCTGCGCAAGCGTCTCGACGCCGCCCCGACTTCGCGCGCTGAAACTTTAGGGCGCAGCGTCGAGACGCTGCCCTAGCGTCTCGACGCTCCGACGGAATATTTAAGCTTTTTGTCCGATTTTTAGCCATCTTCATCATCTTCTACCTCGGGCTCCGCACCAAATTTGACGTTTTTCAAGCCATTTCCACCATGGGAGAGGCTAAGGAGCTTGGATTGGAGCCATCCCACATCACATCCATCATGAGTGAGTAGTGCCTAGCGTTTTTTAGTCGGGATTGTAAGGGAATAATGTAGTTTGAATTTTTAGTGAGGTTGTTGAACTAAATTCTTATTTGGCTAGAGCATTTGATTGAATTAGCTTCTATTTCCTTGCTTATTCCATGAATGTGTTTGATTGATAAGACTAGACAACTTTGATTTCGAGCATGCTTCATTTGTTAAAGGTTTTGATGTCGTGCCTCTCTTAATCGCCAAGTAACAAAGATTAACGATGTCATTGAGCGCATAGGCTTCCTTGCGTTCTTGGTGTTCGCTCTTCTCGAAATAGAATCTGAAATCGATACACTAATTTGGCGTCAATGTTAGATAATCGTCGTAGTTAGCTCGTTGCTATCGATTGGTCTTGGGAGAGCGTTGGCCGCCAATGTCCAATCGATATGCTTGATTAGCGTAATTTATTATGTCTAATTAATATCCATGGAGCATGTCTGAATTAATTTATTGATTTGAGACGGGCTGCGTATTCGTTCAAATATTTAGCCATTATTTTCGTCAACCTGTGATCCAAAGGCTTGCTAATTTTAATCCCGATCGTCCCGAGTCGAACGCTCCGTTAGTTAAGTTTTCCCTATTTTGCGTTGTTCTCCATTAGTTAATCGAAGACCAAAATCCCCACATTATGTTTATTTTCGTAGTTTGCAAATTTAATTAGAATTAAATCAAATTCGCATAATTCCCTGTGGATCGACCCCGTTACCACTAAGCTGCTAATAGTTCAGTGAATTCGGGTAATTACAAATTCACTTTGGCGGGTCTCGACAACCCGATGTTTGGCGATAATTCCAAAATATCGCTACCAAAATTGGCGCCGTTTCCGGGGAATTAAGTTTAATTCGGTCTAATTTAGATTTAATTTGTACACTTTTGAATTTTACCTTAAATTCGCTTATTCTTTTATTGTTTGCAAGATTTGATTTGTTTGCTTAAGTGTGCTAGAGTGCCAAATTTTTTATTAAGAGAATGGAAGTTCCTATAGAGGACGATGAAGCTGGAATCCCAAAAACGCTCAGGCAGTGGGCGTCGGTTGATATGGACCACCAACCTTCTTGCATTTCCTACCCGGAAATCTCATGTGAGTTTGAGCTTAAATCTGGCTTAATTGACCATCTGCCTTCTTTTTGTGGTGAAACAGATGAAGATCCCTTCAAACATCTCAAGGCTTTTCAAATGGTAAGTTCTGCGATGAAACCAAGCGACATAACTGAAGATCAGCTCAGCATGAGAGTTTTCCCATTCACCTTGTGAGGAGAAGCTCGAGAATGGCTACATTACTTACCATCGGGAACCATCTCCACTTGGGGCAAGTTAAAGAGCATGTTCCTGGAAAGATATTTCCCAGCTTCAAGAGCCAGAGCCCTGAAAAAAGAGATCCATGGTTTCAAACAGTAAAAAAAGGAGGCATTTCACGAGTGTTGGGAGAGATTCATTAAGCTCTGCGAGAGCTGCCCGAACCATCAGATAGCAGAGGCTGCGCTTATTCAATTTTTCTACGACGGTTTGCAACCGTACGACTGCCAGATGCTCGATGCTTCGAGCGGAGGAGCCCTTTGGGAAAAAACGCCTGCGGAAGCTAGACAGTTGATCTCCAACATGGCTGAGAACATTCGGCAATACGGGGGAAGAAATGAACAAGCTAAGTTGTTGACAGACATGGAAGAGCTTAAGGCGCAAGTGTCTCAGGTATGTGGCGTTGTTCTTACGTTGCAAGAAAACTCACCGCAAGCTATTCCTTCTATTTCAGGTCAAAGCCTTGAAGGCATGTTCAAATCGTTTATGGAATCTAGCAAGGAGACCAGTTCGCAGATGCGGTCGCTAAGTGAGGGGTTCACAGAGATTAAGGACAGAATAAGTAAATTGGAGTCCACAGCGGAAAGCGTTAGTGCCATCTCAGAAGTGGTAAGGAGGTACCATCGCGGCCCACTCCTGAGGACTCTAGCAAGGATACAGAGATATCTCAAGATAAGTGTCACCAAACACCCTCTGAAACGGTAGTAGCTTCTCCTTCTATCTCTATGAAGTCTTACACTCCCGTTGCTCCTTTTCCTAGTAGGTTGGTGAGGCCGTCCAAGGAAGACAAGGACGCAGACATCCTTGATACGCTGAAAAAAGTTGGAATCAATATGCCGCTGCTTGACGCCATTCAGCAAATTCCAAGGTACGCGAAATTTCTCAAGGAGATGTGCGCCAATAAGAGGAAAGCTAAGGGCGCTGAGAGAGTAGTGGTAAGTAAGAATGTTTCTGCCCTGATAACACAAAACATGCCAGACAAAGGCCAGGACCCAGGTATGTTCCTCTTACCATGTACTATAGGAGATAGAGAAATCGAGCATGCCATGCTAGACTTAGGAGCCTCAATTAATGTTATGCCATACTCAATCTACAAGAGTCTTGATTTAGAAGGTATGCAGGAAACTAGTATAATTATCCAGTTAGCTAATAGGTCCTCTATTCATCCTTTAGGGGTAATTGAGGATGTGTTGGTTAGGGTTAAGGACCTTATCTTTCCTGCTGATTTTTACGTGATAAAAATGGAAGATAACGCATCGTCTACTGCTTCAGTCCAGTTAGGTAGACCATTCATGAAAACTGCTAGGACTAAAATTAATATGCATGATGGTACTTTGTCAGTAGAGTATGAAGGAGATGTGTTTGAATTTAATGTCTTTGATGCCATGAAACACCATGCGGATGTGCATTCTGTCTGTAAAATTGATCTGATTGATACTTTAGAACAAGAAGAATGCATGACTGTTGTTGATGGGGATGACCCATTCGTTTTTACTGAAACTGTTGGCGAGGTTGAAAGTAATGCGCCCACATTGTCTGATTCATGTGAGCAAGTTACTCTTGCTTTAGAGACATGCGAAAAACCAACTAAAATGTTACCATCTCTTTTGCAGGCTCCCAAGTTGGAACTTAAAGAGTTGCCGGGTCACCTCAAGTATACTTGGGCGAGGTGGAGACCCTCCCGATAATAATTTATAAGGAGCTTACATCAGAACAAGAGAATAAGTTGATTGAGATTTTGAAGAAGAATAGAAGAGCGATAGGATGGACCTTGGCGGACTTGCATGGGTTGAGCCCAGTTCTTTGCATGCATAAGATCAGGCTGGATGAGGGAGCGAAGCCATCCCGAGAGCCTCAGAGGAGACTGAATCCAGCCATGAAAGAAGTAGTGTTGTCTGAGATACACAAACTCCTCGATGCAGGTATCATCTATCCCATTTCTGATAGTCAGTGGGTTAGCCCAATTCATGTTGTACCTAAAAAGACGGGCATAACTGTTACTAGAAATGAGAAGGGTGAGTTAGTGCCTAAGCGAGTGCAAAATGGGTGGAGGATGTGTATAGATTTTAGAAAATTGAATGATGTGACTAAGAATGATCACTTCCATATTCCCTTCATAGATCAAATGGTGGAGCGTTTAGCTGGGAAGCCATATTTCTGTTTTCTAGATGGTTTTCTGGGTTTTACCAAATTCCCATAGCCCAGGAAGACCAAGAAAAGACTACTTTTACATGTCCGTTCGGAACTTACGCATATAGGAGAATGCCCTTCGGGCTTTGTAATGCTTCAGGGACTTTTCAGCGATGCATGATGAGCATATTTACTGAATTCGTAGAAAAATGCATCGAGGTCTTTATGGATGATTTCGCAGTATATGGGATTTCATTTGAGGATTGCCTGATTAACTTCTCTAGAGCCATGGAAAGATGCATTGAAACTAATCTTGTTTTAAATTTCGAAAAGTGTCATTTCATGGCCAGTCAGGGCATAGTCTTAGGTCACGTTGTGTCAGCTAAGGGTATAGAGGTGGATAAAGCTAAAATCGATGTTATATCTGATTTACCTTACCCCACGAATCTTCGGGAAGTGCGTTCTTTTCTTGGTCATGCAGGTTTCTACCGCAGGTTCATCAAGGACTTTTCGAAGATAGTGACGTCGATGACGAGCTTGCTGAAAAAAGATGTCCCATTCTTTTTTGACAAGGAGTGCAAGCTTGCCTTTGATGTGCTGAAGAAGTGCTTGACCAATGCACCCATCATTCATCCACCGCAGTGGGGGACTCTCTTCGAGATTATGTGCGATGCAAGCAATTATGCCGTTGGCGCTGTGCTGGGTCAGAGGATAGACAAGAAAAGCCACGTAATTTACTATGCCTCCAGGACGCTCAACTCTGCGCAGATCGGTTACACCACTATAGAGAAGGAGCTGCTTTCCATTGTTTTCGCTCTTGATAAATTTCGGCCTTATATACTTGGATCTAAAGTAGTCGTTTTTTCTGATCATGCAGCAGTTCGTTACTTGATGAACAAGAAAGACTCGAAGCCTAGACTGGTCAGGTGGGTACTACTACTCTAGGAGTTCGATGTCTCAGTCCAGGATAGGAAAGGATCAGAAAATACAAATGCTGACCACTTGAGCCGCATTGTGCGTAGTGAGGATGACTTGCCTCTGAATGACGAATTCCCTGATGAAGTCCTCTTTCAGATGAGTGTGGAGATACCATGGTATGCCGACATTGTCAATTACTTGGTCACAGGTACGTTCCCATTCGACTTTTCATATAATAAGAGAGCTAAGCTGAGAAGCGAAGCAAAGAATTATGTCTGGGAAGAGCCTGCCTTATGGAAATTTTGTGCTGACCAAGTAATTAGGAAGTGTGTCCCTAAATCTGAGCATAAGTCCATTCTTGAATTTTGCCATGAATTTGCATGTGGGGGACACTTTGGGCCAACTAGGTCAGCAAGGAAAATATTAGATTGTGGGTTTTTCTGGCCATCGCTGTTTAAAGACTGTTATGAATTTTGTAAATCATGTGATCAGTGTCAGAGAAAAGGGTCCATCTCAAGTAGGAATGAAATGCTCCAAACCTCTATTTTAACTTGTGAAATTTTTTAGGTTTGGGGTATGGACTTTATGGGACCTTTCCCCCCTTCATTTGGTTTTGTCTATATATTGTTGGTTGTGGACTACGTGTCTAAGTGGGTGGAGGCTAAGGCCACCAAGGTTGTTACTGCTAAGGTTGTTTCTAGTTTTGTCAAATCTAACATTTTTAGCAGGTATGGAGTTCCACGAGCCATTATAAGCGATCAGGGGAGTCACTTCTGCAACAAAACAATCCAGGCCTTGATGAGGAGGTATGGGGTCAATCACAAAATATCTACCCCGTACCATTCTCAAACCAATGGCCAAGCAGAAGTCTATAACCGAGAGGTGAAGTCCATCCTTGAAAAGACAATAAGTCCTGGGAGAAAAGATTGGAGTCTCAGGCTAGACGATGCTTTGTGGGCCTATCGCACGGCTTACAAAACCCCCATAGGGATGTCTCCCTACCGGATGGTTTTTGGGAAAGCCTGTCATCTCCCAGTGGAGATCGAGCACAAAGCTTACTAGGCAGTGAAGAAGTGTAATATGCACTTCGATCAGGCTGGCGAAGAAAGACTCCTCAAATTGCAAGAACTAGAAGAGCATCGCCTAGACGCATATGAGAACTCGAGGATCTACAAGGAGAAGACCAAGATGTTCCACGACAGACGAGTCATTCAGAAACACTTCGAAGTTGGTCAGAAGGTCCTCTTGTTCAACTCCCGCTTGAAGTTCATGCCAGGTAAACTTCGTTCCCGTTGGATTGGTCCTTTTATTATAACTCATGCCCATCACTATGGTGCAGTCAAGATTCAGAGCCTAGAAACAGGAAAGGATTCCACGGTGAATGGCCAGCAACTGAAGATTTTCCATGAGGGGATGTTGTTGCGTGCTCAATGTGTGAATTAAAATGCAAGGGTAGAGCACTCAGAACATGCAAGCATACATGGTCTTGTAGCAAGTAATAAGTATTTTTTCATTCGATTTCTCACAGAGATTTATTCTTAGCTACTAACGAAGTGGGGTGTTAAGTGAGAAAGGGTGGTTTAAATGGGGTAGAATTGGGTTTAAAGTGCCTAACTATTAAGGAACGTGCAAGATATGAGAGCATAAACAAGTGCAAGTAAATAGGTAAACTCGAATGTAGAAGGAAAAGAATTGCGGAGAAAGCAATTATCTAGCAATAAAATCGCAAAACAGAAAACTAAGAAAAATGGCTAAGGCGAAAATTTGAACTAAGAAAATTGCGCAGACAGCAATTTTCTAGCAATGTTACTAACAGCGAATTAGAGGTAAAGTAGGGAAACAAGGGCTACTAACGACTCCTCTATAGGCTTTTTCATACGATTCTTAAGCAGTAGATCAACTCATCATGCATCAAACTAACTCATTCTCATGTACCTTTCGATTTCATGCATTAGATCCTTTAGTTTACTCATGTCCAAGTAAGGCCTTAAGCATCTATTTATAAAAGCAAGTTAATGATTTGTACTAGGAAAACGCCTATTCCTAGGTCGTTTTCTGGCTACCATGAAAGACTAGCATGAATGTACGACTCTGAACTCTTACTCCTTCCAGAGGTTAGGAGTTCTTTAGACAAAATGGATGGCCAATCGAAATTGCCCGTGGGATGAAGCTTACATACATTCAATGCATTTGAAGCTAACCTACATGCTTGATTCACGTATTTCTACCTATAGACTTATCATTAGCATACCCTTATGTGGTTTAGTTACTCATGGATGAAGATGGAATGGAAAGAATAGATGGTGAAAACATGCTTGACAGAATGTAAATGACAAAATAGAAGAAGAAGAGCAGTAAAACAGTTGCGAAGTAGCCAAATCAACTCTTTGATTTCCCAAGGTTCAAACTAAACAAACAGCAACTTTAAAGTGATGGCAACTAAACAGAAGTGACCACAACGAATTGGAGTAGCAAACATAAACGAATTACAACAGACAGCAACGAAAAGGGAAACAGAAAGCAATGGAAAGCAATAGAAAGCCGTAAACGTGTGCGTGTGAACTCCTCGTCGCAAGCGCCTCGGATGAAGGACGAAGATGAGCTTGATCGTGGATGAATCTAATCAGAAGAGAAGAAAGATCCTCTCTTCTTCCTCTCAGACTATCGTTTCCACCAGCTGAACCTCTCGCACCAACACCCAGAAGAGAAAACAATTGAGAAAATGCGTTGAGATGGGAGTCTACGCTTTCGAGTCTGTCTTTGTCCATCCACCTTGACCTCCTTTTATAGGGTTTTGCAGGTAGTCTTCAGCCAAGGAGAACCATCCATTCTGAACGTCGACCTTCCACGTGGCAGCAGGAGAAAGAATGGGCCGCTGAAAGATCGTAACAAAATGGCAATCGGTTAGACAACTTAACAAATTTCACTTAAAACATTGCTGAGACATCAATGTTTTCGCAATGTTTCAGCAATATGCAAATTTCAAGTCTTTAGCTTTGTTTTTGGTTCTTTTTCCTTCCTTTTACACATAAGTCCTAATTTAGCTTCATTCTACAAATTCTCATATATAAGCAAAAGTTTAAGCTAAATTCTACCAAAAACTCTTAAGTACATCTTTCTATAGCAAATAAGTCCTAAAATAGTCACTTTTGGAGACGTAACACACCCCCAAACTTAAGGTTTTGCTTGTCCTCGAGCAATATAAGGACTTATTTGGGCTGCTATTACTCTCTCTAACTGCTTACTGACTTCCCTTCGTTCACTATCTAAGGCATGGCTGTCCTGTGACACGCTTCTAAGTTTAAAACTAACTTCTCATTTTGCTTCTTCTGATTTCTCTCGCCTTATAATCCTACTGTTTTATTAACTCCCTACAACTGATCTATCTTCTTTGGTCATTAGGTTCATTGTGCAACTATCCCTAAGTTTTCAAACTCTACCTAGCTTTACCCCAGACTCAGTACATGCTTCTAATGTTTTTCTTTTGAGCTGCCTAGGATTCCTTAGAGTCATGCCAGCTTAGTATAAACCAGTGTCAGTAGTACATTTCATAGAACAACCTAAACCCTGGCATCACTACATTGGATATACATTCATCTCCCTTAACAAACCTATAAGCTACAACCCTGTGCTTAGCTAATTGAGGATCAGAGTTCATTCACATAAGACACTTAAGCATAGAAGCTATAACTTATAGGCATACACTCTTCTTCCTTGGTTTTTCTTTTCCTTTCTTCTTTGGTAAGGCCTCTTCTTTGGTTGCCTTTTGATGCAATGCCACCTGTGGGTTACACACATGGCACTGATTACTCAGCAACCTCAAGAGAGACACCACTTCTTTATTCTTTTTTTTCCATTTTTTTTCTTTTCAGTTCATCACTTTTTCAAAAAGGAAGAAGAATGCTTATGTTTAAAAGGGAGAGAGGAATGTTCCTAGGCGTAGGGCTGCCTCCCCCAAACTAAAACTTCTCATTGTCCCCAATGAGAGTCTGAGGTGGCACACCCCCAAACTTGTCCTAGAAGCATCTAGTCTAGGGAAAAACAAGGAGAATCTAAAAGTCCTAGGCATAGAATGAACTTTCCTAAAGCAAATAACACAGCAGCAGAATTTTGCAAAAAACAGCACGTTAAGGGATTAAAAAGATACATGCTGAGCAACTTAAGTGAGCTAATTTAAACTTATCAACGGTGTACTAAGACACTCATCCAGCAGACCCACAGATAGCTCATATATGGAAGTCAAGAAAGCCGCAAGAGAGCAAAATGTAAACATAACCAGCCTATCTATCAGTCATCCAATCGCATGCGAAAACTTACAAAAATTGCGGACTCCGCAAAAAATTCGCAATAAACCTACAGGGCATATTTAACAGTGATCAAAGCCCCTAGCATGCTATTTCCAGTCATCCAAAACTACTCAAAATAAGAAAATAAAACAAGCTAATTACTCAGATACCATCAACCTACACTAAACTATCCTAAACAAACAAGGAAATTAAAAACAGATCAAGTATTGGATTCAAAACAGAAGTCACAAGTCAACGAAAAGCAAGTTTTTTTTTTTCAAGAGGGAACAGAAGTACTCCCTCAAGTGTCGTTTAGACTAGCACTCAAACATCCTCATCCTCATCTCTCCTTTCCCTAGGAGGTGCCCACGACTTCAATAGGTCAGTAGGGAAGGCAGGGAAGATGCACCCCAGCTGATCAGCCACATCCTTGTCCCTTGCCTGCGCATATTCAGCCCACTGCGCCATCTTGTTCTGCAGGTCCATTAAGCACGCCATGGATAGTGATTGAGCAGCAGCCAGGCCGTCCAGCTCAAACTCAATGTTGCCCCTCCTTCGCATCCTCAGGATGGTGGGCAGTTCCAGATGGCCTGTGTAGGCCAACTGCTTCTCGTTTTTCTCCATTGGGACTCCTGCACGAAGGCACAATTTAGTTATAGTGTTAGGGAAAAACAATTGACCCTTACCTTTCTTCGAGCAGTCGGCAATGGAGGCAGCAATGACCTCACCAACGTCAATGGTGAGGCCCCTAATGATGGCGTACAGCAGTAGTGACCTCCCCTAGTTTATAGTTGTCTCGTGGGTCACAGGGGAGAGACGTCTGCGCACAAAAGAGAACCAGACGGCCGCCTTATCGCGCAGGGTTGCACTCATCAGGGTGTGCTTCCCGTTCCTTGACACTGTCCACGATGCCTCTGGCTTGCCAATTGTGTGCAAAGCCTCCTCCAAAACTGCCTCAGATGGCAGATCAATGATCTTGGCATAGTCAGAATGGAGATATCCCTTGAGGCTGTAAGCCTCATTGATCGCATTGGCAGAGAAATCCACCTCTACCCCTCTCACCGTGGACAAGCAGGCGTCAGCATGTGCGAGATTGGCGTAGAAATCATACACCATGTCAGTGTAGGTTGGGATTGGGGGTCTGCACAGCTCTTCCCAGCCGTGGGTGATGATTCCTGCGCGCAAGAACTGCGGTAGATCAGCCAATGCATCAAGGAAACCCCGCTCGTGCAGGAGCTCCTTCTTTCTCAACTCAAGGCCCTTGGCCTCTGCTTCTTGCGAGATAAACCTCTCAGCCTGAGGTTCATCCTCGGGGTACATCTTCTTCTTCCCCTTCTCTTTTGCCTTCGCCGACTCAGCGGCCTCAACCTTCAATTTCTTTAAAGAAGGTTCAGATCTGATCTTCTTCTTCTTGGCTCGCTTGGAGGCTTTCGGTCGTTTGGCCTTTACGATGACAGGGACCCTCTTCTTGAGGCGAGCCTTGGTGGTGATCTGCTGGAGGCAATCCCCCAACGCCTCATCCATCGAGTCTCTGTTTCCCCCCTCCGCAGGGCTGTCAGGGTTGACTTCCCTCAAAGGGGAAAAGACTTCCTCTTCCTCCGCCGCCTCTTCGCTTGGCACCGAGTCTTGGTGCTCTTCAATTGGAGCTTCAGGCTCCTGCGTCTGGGGAGATGGCTCAGGGCTCTGTCTGGCCGTCTCATAGGATGGGCGGCCACTCCCCCGACTCCCCTCGCTGGGAGTCTTTTCTCTGATCGGTGCATCCTCCACCTCAACCGTCCACTTCCGTTTCTTCGGTGTACCGACTGGCGCAGATGGACCAGCAGGGATCTCAGTCACCACCTTCCACTTCTTCTTGCGTACTGGAAGCTTCGGCGGCCATGAGGGCTGCGCAGCTTCGGCGTCTGCCAAGGAAAGCAATGCCTCCCTCGCAGCTTCTTCTGCGTCAGGCGATTTCTTTTTGGGCGTGGAACGATCAGCTCGTGTGGATACCATTTTCGTTCTGTGATGATCTGAAGGTAGGAGATGCAGAGGAAGAAGAAGATCGAATTCTTGATGTCCAACGGATGAAGAAAGCGTAAGGGGCAACGCTGATCTGACGGCTATTTGTACTCGAGTGGATCCCAACGGCTCTATTCTGTTGCGGACTCAGCAAATCTACCACAATTAAATAGCCTAGCTGTTGGAAGATGTTCTTGATTTAAATCGCAAGATTCAATCAACCAAATCTTGGATTTAGCCCGATCTTCCTCGTGGATTTCTCCCCTTGATTCAACCCCTTGATCCCATCTTGAAGATCTCCTATTAAAATTCACCAAATTAAAACAAAATCCATAAATAAAATCACACATAAACAACTAAAACACACTGGAAAATACAAAAGAAAAAATAAACTAAGGCATAGCCTTCTGTTGGATGAGCAAAGTGGTCACTCATCCCCTCTCGATTTAATTCTAAAGCTTCAGATAGGAGGAAGGCCGAGAGTGTCTTCACATCTCCTTCCTCGTAGTAATGCTTCAGTCGCGCACCATTGACCATAAACGGCTGCCCGTGCTGCAGGTTTTTAATCTCAATCGCACCATGAACAAACACGTTAGTTATCACAAAAGGACCTGACCATCTGGACTTAAGTTTGCCTGGAAATAATCTTAACCTCGAGTTAAATAACAAGACATGCTGGCCTTTCTTGAAGTCCTTGATCCTAAGTCTACTATCATGCCAAATTTTAGTTTTTTCCTTATACATTTTAGCATTTTCATAGGACATATGTCTCAGCTCATCGAGCTCATGTAGTTGCAGAGACCGCAAAGTTCCAGCATCGGTCACGCAATAATTTAGTTCTTTTAAGGCCCAAAAGGCTTTGATTTCCAATTCGAATGGTAAGTGACATGCTTTTCCATACACTAGCCTATAAGGAGACATACCTAAGGGTGTTTTATATGCAGTCCTATATGCCCAAAGTGCATCGTCCAATTTAAATGACCAGTCTTTTCTATTAGGTTTGACCACTTTTTCAAGTATGCTTTTAATCTCCCTATTGGATATTTCAGCTTGTCCATTCGAATGTGGGTGATAAGGGGTTGCTACTCTATGTCTAACATTGTACTTAGCTAACACTTTTTTCATAGCTTTATTAATAAAGTGCGTCCCTTCATCACTAATTATAGCACGGGGTGTACCAAACCTTGTAAAGATATGCCTATTAAGGAACTTAATGACTGTTTTGGCATCATTCGATGGACATGCTATGGCTTCTACCCATTTAGATACATAGTCTACAGCTACAAGTATATAAAGATTACCTGCAGAAGGAGGGAATGGTCCCATGAAGTCGATGCCCCACACATCAAAGAGCTCCAACTCTAAGATGTAAGTGAGAGGCATCTCATCTTTCCTACTGAGATTACCTGTCCTTTGACACTCATCGCAGCTGTGGCATGGTCATGTGCATCTTTGAATATCGTGGGCCAGTAGTAGCCACTTTGGAACACCTTCGCAGCTGTCCTTTGGCCACCAAAATGTCCACCATAGGGAGACGTATGGCAGTGTTGCAACACTGACTTTGCCTCAGCAGCTGATACACACTTCCTCAGCAATCCGTCTGCACATGTCTTGTAAAGTGTAGGATCGTCCCAGATGAACTTCCTAGCTTCATGTAGAAACCTCTTCTTTTCTTGCCCTCCTCTGAAAGTTGGTAGTACCTGCGAGGCAAGGAAGTTAGCAATATCAGCAAACCAAGGTTCCTCATCGTTATCACGATGTGCTAACACAAAGACATGCTCATCGATAAAGGCATCAGAAATTGCTGGCTCAGCAATTTTATCGCAATTATGCCGCAATCTAGAAAGATGGTCAGCAACTACATTTCCGCATCCTTTCTTATCTCTAATGTCTAGATCAAACTCTTGCAACAACAATACCCATCTAATTAACCTAGGCTTAGCATAAGCCTTCCTCATTAGGTATTTTAATGCCGAATGATCAGTATACACAATGGTCTTAGTGCCTACAATGTAATTCCTAAACTTCTCACAGGCAAACACTACGGCTAGCATTTCCTTCTCCGTGGTTGTGTAATTACATTGTGCTTCATTCAGTGTCTTACTTGCATAGTATACAGGATGTGTTAGTTTATCAATTTTTTGTCCTAGCATAACCCCTACTGCATAGTCACTCGCATCACACAACATCTCAAATGGTAGGTCCCAATTTGGTCCTACTATAATAGGTGCTTTGACTAAGGCTTCCTTAAGGGTTGTCCAAGCTAAGAAACATTCTTTTGAGAAGACAAATGGTTTATTAAGCTCTAGAAGCTCACACAAAGGTTTAGAGATTTTTGAAAAATTCTTAATGAATCTCCTATAAAAACCTGCATTACCTAGAAAACTTCTAATAGGTTTTACATTTTGAGGTTCCGCTAGCTTCTCTATTATCTCTATCTTGGCCCTATCGACCTCTACTCCTGCTCTAGACACTCTATGACCTAGAACTATCCCTTCTTCCACCATAAAGTGGCATTTCTCCCAATTAAGGACTAGGTTGGTCTCCTCACACCTAGCTAGGACTTGTCCTATGTTCTCTAAGCAATTTGTAAAAGAATCACCAAAGACTGAGAAGTCATCCATAAAGATTTCAATCATGGATTCATCCAAGACAGAAAAAATGGCCAACATGCACCTTTGGAATGTTGCTGGTGCATTGCATAAGCCAAAAGGCATTCTGCGAAAAAGCAAACGTTTCAAAGGGACATGTGAAAGTTGTTTTCTCTTGATCCACAGGGTCTATGGTGATTTGGTTATATCCAGAATAACCATCTAAGAAGCAGTAATAGGCTCTACCAGCTATCCTATCTAACATCTGATCTATAAACGGTAAAGGAAAATGATCTTTTTTTGTTTCTTTATTTAATTTTCTATAGTCCATACAGACTCTCCATCCTGTACTAGTTCTAGTTGGAATTAGTTCATTACTCTCATTAACTACTACAGTCATCCCACCCTTCTTAGGCACACATTGGATTGGACTCACCCACTGACTGTTGGCTATAGGGAAGATTACACATGCATCTAACCATTTGATTATCTCTTTTTTAACTACCTCCTTCATGGAGGGGTTCAACCTACGTTGGTGATCTACTCTAGGTGTATGTTCTTCTTCCAATAATATCTTATGCATGCAATAAGAAGGACTAATACCTCTAATGTCAGCAATCGTCCATGCAATAGCTTTTTTATGTTGCTTAAGCAGCAATATTAGCGCAATTTCATGCTTTTCACTTAACTTGGACGAAATAATAACAGGCAAGGTATCATGCTCTCCTAGATATGCATACTTAAGATGTTCAGGCAATGGTTTTAGTTCTAATAGAGGGGGATGCTCAATGGATGGTTTCAATGGATTCATGGATCTTTCAGACAAGTCATTAGTCATGCCCACATGCTGAAGTTTGTCCACATGTATATCCATTATTTCAGCTATGTTTAAGTCAGTTACATCTATTTGTACATAGTCATTAGCATGCTTAATCAACAGTTCATGCTCAAGTTGTTCTTCCATTAGTGAATCTACTACATCTACACTTGCACAAGATTCAGAATCAGAAGGATACCTTAGAGCTTTAAAGACACTAAACTTAACCTCCTCATCATGAACCCTCATGGTGAGCTCACCTTTCTGGACATCGATCAAGGCCCTACCTGTGGCTAGGAATGGTCTGCCTAATAGGATGGGGACCTCCTTGTCTGCTCCATAATCAAGAATGATGAAGTCTGCAAGAAAAATGAATTTGTCAACCCTGACAAGAATATCCTCAATCTTACCCTCAGGGTATGCTATGGATATGTCTGCAAGCTGCAAGGTGACAGTAGTAGGACGTGCTTCCCCTATTCCAAGCTGACGGAGCAGTGATAAGGGCATGAGATTTATGCTGGCTCCCAGGTCACAAAGAGCTCTGCCCACGTGCTTGCCTCCCAACTCGACTGGTAAGGTAAAGGAACCAGGATCCTTCTCCTTCTTTGGAAGTTTGTTCTGGAGTATAGCACTGCACTCCTCAGTAAGATTTATTGTTTCAAATTCACCAATGATCTTTTTGTTAGTAATTATATCCTTCAAAAATTTAACATAAGAAGGCATGGATTGCAAAACCTCTACAAATGGAATATTCACATGCACTTGCTTTAAAATTTCTAAAAACTTATTAAAGTGCACTTGTTCTTGTTTTTTCTTCAGCCTTCTAGGGAATGGAGGTGGTGGCACATATGTAGGCACTTCAGGTCGCCTAATGATAGGTGGAGGCCTTGGTATCTCTTCTGGTTTCTCTATGATAGGTTCCAGCCTCACCCTTGATGTGCTTGGAGGTGGTTGATCATGGTTGGGCAGAGAATCTAGTGGAGCACTTGACTCTTCATTCTCTACTCTCTTTGGTGTTTCTCTAGTGTTGCTCACCAATGGTCTTCCACTACGAAGTTCAATTGCTTGAACTTGCTCTTTTCCATCCCTTCTAGGCACTTCAGTGTCAGCAGGCAACCTACCTTGGGGCCTATTCTTGAGTTCATTGGCTAACTGCCCTATTTGGTTCTCTAGGCTCCTAAGGGTAGCTTGCTGACTTTGTAGGGTAGCATCATTCTTTGCAATGTACTCCTTAAGTAGATTTTCTACTGATGACCCTATTGGTTGGTTCTATGGTTTTTGGTACATGGATTGGTTATTTTGTTGAGTGAAACCAGGTGTTCCACTTGGTCTTGGCTGGTTTGGAGCTTGGTTAGTATTTTGTTGTCCACCCCAAGAAAGATTTGGGTGGTTCCTCCAACCAGGATTGTAAGTGTTAGAGTAGGGGTTGTTCCTAGGCTGCTGTTGACTTCCTACATAGCAGACTGAAGCTGGATTCCCAGGGCAAAAATCATACAGGTGCCCTTCCCCACATAATCCACATATTAGTGTCTCACCTTGACTATTTGATGCGCCCATTGAGATGGCTGCTGCGGTGTTGACACTAGGTTGGAGATTGGTTTGAGCCATTTGTTTAACTAGATTGGTCAGGGCATTAATTTGGCTACTCATTGCACTAAGTGCATCCTTGTCTTGAGCTCTCCTAGGCTCTACTGGATCATCTGACCATCTACAATGGGAAGTTGAGATTTTCTCCAGAATCTCATAGGCTTCATTGTAGCTCTTAGAAAGCATGGAACCATCAGCTGAAGAATTTAGCACTTGCCTTGTGCTGGGGTTGCATCCTTTAAAGAACACTTCTATTTGGATACGCCATGGAATGCCATGGTGTGGACATTTGAGCAAAAGGTCCTTGAAACTTGTCCAAGCTTCGTGAAGTGACTCGTTTTCGGCTTGTTTGAACTTGATTATGTCATCACAAAAGTTGGAATTCCTATCAGGTGGGAAATATTTGACTAGGAATTTCTCAGCCAGATCTGTCCAATTGACAATTGATCCAGAGGGTAATGAATTTAACCACGTTTTGGCTTTATCTCTTAATGAGTAAGGAAAGAGGTAAAGCCTCAAATCTTCTTGGGAAACTCCAGGGATAAGGAAGGTATCACTAACTCCTAGGAAGTTTCTTAGATGATTGTGGGGGTCTTCATTTTCCACTCCAAAGAATTGTCCCACAGTGGACAGCATTTGGAACATTACTGGCTTTAACTCGAATGAGTTGGCAGTAATCTCAGGGCGTATAATGCTTTGGTTTAGCTCCCCAGGCATGAAAACTAAGTAGGAGAGGATGGCACTATCCTTGTCATTCGCTATTTCGACGGGGTTGCGAATGGTAGGTGCTGGATTTGGCTGTGGTCTATCCATTTCGATTTGATGGAATTGCGAAGACTCCGCGGAGTCAGTAATACTTTGAGTTACAGGGGGTTGTTTAAAGAGGCGTTTCTTAGCTTTGTTTCTGGCCCTAAGTAATCTTTCAGGCTCAGGATTGAACTCTAGATCGCTACTTGAATGCTCATTCATAAACTAACCCGATGGTACCTGTAAAAGAAATGGAAGAAGATCAGCTCCAATTGTTATGATGATGTGTTTCTAACTTAACAAACTTCGTGTTTACTAAACAAAATCCCCGGCAGCGGCGCCAAAAACTTGTTGCGTGCTCAATGTGTGAATTAAAATACAAGGGTAGAGCACTCAGAACATGCTAGCATATATGGTCTTGTAGCAAGTAATAAGTTTTTTTTCATTCGATTTCCCACAGAGATTTATTCTTAGCTACTAACGAAGTGAGGTGTTAAGTGAGAAAGGGTGGTTTAAATGGGGTGAAATTGGGTTTAAAGTGCCTAACTATTAAGGAACGTGCAAGATATGGGAGCATAAACAAGGGCAAGTAAATAGGTAAACTCGAATGTAGAAGGAAAAGAATTGCGGAGAAAGCAATTATCTAGCAATAAAATCGCAAAACAGAAAACTAAGAAAAATGGCTAAGGCAAAAATTTGAACTAAGAAAATTGCGCAGACAACAATTTTCTAGCAATGTTACTAACAGCGAATTAGAGGTAAAGTAGGGAAACAAGGGCTACTAACGACTCCTCTATAGACTTTTTCATACGATTCTTAAGCAGTAGATCAACTCATCATGCATCAAACTAACTCATTCTCATGTACCTTTCGATTTCATGCATTAGATCCTTTAGTTTACTCATGTCCAAGTAAGGCCTTAAGCATTTATTTATAAAAGCAAGTTAATGATTTGTACTAGGAAAACGCCTATTCTTAGGTCGTTTTCTGGCTACCATGAAAGGCTAGCATGAATGTACGACTCTGAACTCTTACTCCTTCCAGAGGTTAGGAGTTCTTTAGACAAAATGGATGGCCAATCGAAATTGCCCGTGGGATGAAGCTTACATACATTCAATGCATTTGAAGCTAACCTACATGCTTGATTCACGTATTTCTACCTATAGACTTATCATTAGCATACCCTTATGTGGTTTAGTTACTCATGGATGAAGATGGAATGGAAAGAATAGATGGTGAAGACATGCTTGACAGAATGTAAATGACAAAATAGAAGAAGAAGAGCAGTAAAACAGTTGCGAAGTAGCCAAATCAACTCTTTGATTTCCCAAGGTTCAAACTAAACAAACAGCAACTTTAAAGTGATGGCAACTAAACAGAAGTGACCACAATGAATTGGAGTAGCAAACATAAACGAATTACAACAGACAACAACGAAAAGGGAAACAGAAAGCAATGGAAAGCAGTAGAAAGCCGTAAACGTGTGCATGTGAACTCCTCGTCGCAAGCGCCTCGGATGAAGGACGAAGGTGAGCTTGATCGTGGATGAATCTAATCAGAAGAGAAGAAAGATCTTCTCTTCTTCCTCTCAGACTATCGATTCCACCAGCTGAACCTCTCGCACCAACAACCAGAAGAGAAAACAATTGAGAAAATGCGTTGAGGTGAGAGTCTACTCTTTCGAGTCTGTCTTTGTCCATCCACCTTGACCTCCTTTTATAGGGTTTTGCAGGTAGTCTTCAGCCAAGGATGGGCCGCTGGCAGCAGGAGAAAGAATGAGCCGCTGAAAGATCGTAACAAAATGGAAATCGGTTAGACAACTTAACAAATTTCACTTAAAACATTGCTGAGACATCAATGTTTTCGCAATGTTTCAGCATTATGCAAATTTCAAGTCTTTAGCTTTGTTTTTGGTTCTTTTTTCTTCCTTTTACACATAAGTCCTAATTTAGCTTCATTCTACAAATTCTCATACATAAGCACAAGTTTAAGCTAAATTCTACCAAAAACGCTTAAGAATGTACATCTTTCTATAGCAAATAAGTCCTAAAATAGTCACTTTTGGAGACGTAACAGATGTCCGAGGACTTCGACGAGCATGCCTACTTGAGAGAGCCCGAGTATGAGAAAGGATGAAACGAGTTTTGGTAAAGTCGAGCAATCGACTCTAAAAATTTGCGCTTCTCGGAGGCACCCGAGCTTGAACTGTACATGCTTTTTGTTTACCTTACTATTTTTAGGATTAGCTTAGGTTCTTACTCTCATGTTGTGAGTTTTCAGGAGGTACGATGGCTTGTCCTTGAGGTTTGTTTGCAAAGGATTAAGCGCACTCTCCAACCCTCTAAGTCACAATTCAGGGAAGGTTTTCTTTCCTTAGAATTTTGCTGTGCCTATTTAGTCCAATTAGGACATTGTCCATTTCTAAGTTGGGGGTGGTGGGTTGTGCCTTACAGCGTTTGTCGAGTTTAGTTGTGGAATTCTGATAAACGTGTTTTGTTGTGATGTATGCATGCTAGTTTGACTATGAAATTCTGTGATGTACCGTTGGGGTCTTCGTCTTTGTATCTGTAGTGAAATTCAGCATGATTGGATTTGTTAAGGCCATTTTGAAAAAAAATTCTAGTTATTTCCCTGTTTAAGTTTCGCATGTTAGCACTCTATCTTGGATTTGTGGGTTTAGGGTAGTTCTGCTTGTTTTGAAATTCGTTGTCACCTCGAAAGGCATCCTTAGGATGGGTTAAGATTCGTTTATGTTCGTAATTCATGCGCTCAAAATTTTATCATGGTTCATAGGCTAAAAAAAAAAAAAAAAAAATTAATCTCCTGAGGTGTTCCTCCTTCTTGAGTTGCCTTAGTAGCCAGGGGCGATCGTATAACCCACGGTCGCCACTGCATGAAAAGGAAGCACAAAGAAGTGAACGCTAGTCCTTAAAAATGTGAATTTTGCCCGTAGTCAGATGCATTGTGCAATGAATATGCAGGCAAGCTGAAACGAAAGTAAAATTGACATGTTAGGCGCTCATGGAGATCAAAAAAAGGGGAAGAAAAGAAGCCTTGTGATCCATTACTTGCCTCGACGATGAAAACCCCTTAGACTGTTCTGTTTAGCCATAAGTAGGGGGAAGGCGAAGTTTTGGGTCGGGTAGAGCTGTTCTAAGCCTGTAAGAATCTAAAATGGAGGAGCCATGTGCGAAGCATAAATAGGGAAAAGCATCTTTAAATTTCTTGAATTGTTCTTAGCCAATGCATGCATGCAGCTATTTCTGTCGAATATAAATACCTTGTCGCTTCTAGTACTGAGAATTGAGTCACTAGCTTGCGTGTCGTTTCATTTTGATTAGTCAGAATTCAACCTTGCTCGAGGACTAGCAAGATTTAAGTTGGGGGTGTTTGATAGCTCCATTTCGGAGCTATATTTATGTCCCTAATTTACGACTATTACATGCTTAATCTTGCTTATCTGTGTTTATTATAGGTGTTCTCGGCAATTCGTCCTCGGGTGCGTTTCGACGTCGTTCGAGGCTTAAAGTCGCATTTTAAGGACCTAGGAACACTTCCGGGGAAGAACCATGCAAAAACATGAAGAGTTGGCGTTTTGGGAAGTTTTCAAGGCAAAATACCATGCAAAACCCCGAGAGCTAGCGTTGAGCAGACAGCGTCTCGACGCTAGCTCGACGCTGCCTAAGCGTCGAGATGCTGCCAGAGCGTCTCGACACTCCGAAGCCTGAAGCGTCAATTGGAGTTTCCACCCGAGAGCAAGCGTCGAGTGGTCACCGTCTCGACGCTCGCTCAACGCTGCGCAAGCGTCTCAACGCCGCCCCGACTTCGCGCGCTGAAACTTTAGGGCGCAGCGTCGAGACGCTGCCCTAGCGTCTTGTCGCTCCGACGGAATATTTAAGCTTTTTGTCCGATTTTTAGCCGTCTTCATCATCTTCTACCTCGGGCTCCGCACCATATTTGACGTTTTTCAAGCCATTTCCACCATGGGAGAGGCTAAGGAGCTTGGATTGGAGCCATCCCACATCACATCCATCATGAGTGAGTAGTGCCTAGCGTTTTTGACTCGGGATTGTAAGGGAATAATGTAGTTTGAATTTTTGGTGAGGTTGTTGAACTAAATTCTGATTTGGCTAGAGCATTTGATTGAATTAGCTTCTATTTCCTTGCTTATTCCATGAATGTGTTTGATTGAAAGGACTAGACAACTTTGATTTCGAGCATGCTTCATTTGTTAAAGGTTTTGATGTCGTGCCTCTCTTAATCGCCAAGTAACAAAGATTAACGATGTCATTGAGCGCATAGGCTTCCTTGCGTTCTTGGTGTTCGCTCTTCTCGAAATAGAATCTGAAATCGATACACTAATTTGGCGTCCAAGTTAGATAATCGTCGTAGTTATCTCGTTGCTATCGATTGGTCTTGGGAGAGCGTTGGCCGCCAATGTCCAATCGATATGCTTGATTAGCGTAATTTATTATGTCTAATTAATATCCATGGAGCATGTCTGAATTAATTTATTGATTTGAGACGGGCTGCGTATTCGTTCAAATATTTAGCCATTATTTTCGTCAACCTGTGATCCAAAGGCTTGCTAATTTTAATCCCGATCGTCCCGAGTCGAACGCTCCATTAGTTAAGTTTTCCCTATTTTGCGTTGTTCTCCATTAGTTAATCGAAGACCAAAATCCCCACATTATGTTTATTTTCATAGTTTGCAAATTTAATTAGAATTAAGTCAAATTCGCATAATTCCCTGTGGATCGACCCCGTTACCACTAAGCTGCTAATAGTTCAGTGAATTCGGGTAATTACAAATTCATTTTGGCGGGTCTCGACAACCCGATGTTTGGCGATAATTCCAAAATATCGCTACCAAGAACCTAAAGGACCTACAGATCACGAGCTCCAACGATACGAGATTAACCGGCCAAACTCTTTAGACAAGCTAACCAACATTCGTTAACCCCCAGAGACTCCACTAAAGTCCAAGGGTTGCACTCTCCTTACCGTAGATATATTTTTGTCCTCTTGATATAACCATCATCACTAAGTCGATCTTTCACAGGTTGTTCGTAATTACAGCTGGGTCAAAATAATCGTTTTACCCCCGTAATTACATCTTCTTCCTTAAGTCCCACTGATCCTCTAATGAACTATTGGTTTGTGGTCCAACCACCAAATCGATTGGTATGTGATCTCATCACTATACCAAGTCCCTCTCGGGCCAATGAGAGGGTGGGATCCCTAGTTCAAGACCCGGAGTCAGCACTTAAGGGAACAACCTCTCTACTAATCCCTCAAGGCGGGTAGGAGTGAATTCCATCTCGCAGGACAATGTTCCCAGCTACCTACCCGGTCTTATCCTCAAGATGGTAGGCTTATTGAGTCGGCGATCTCGAGTCACTCTCACCCATACAAGTCAAAGGATAAGCCCGAATAAACAGGAGTTCATAGCGTGCTGAGGATTCAGATCGAGTTACCTAGGTCATCATATAAAAAAAATCGGTCTTTATAGCAAACGGAGTTATAAAGAAAGAGCGACTTGTTTCGCGGTTCAGTTTTATGCAAACTCATTGCATAGGACGCCCCCACTCGCATGTCTCCACATGAACGATTTCGGATCACATCGTTTGTACTATACAAAGTGGGCCACGTCCAATAGTGTCCCTAGGATAAGGTACCCAACCTTATCCCTATACTATAGACCGTTCTGGCTATTACTTGAACTTGGTCCACAATCATGCCACACATGAAGTTCAAGTATACAACCTATAACCATGGGTTCTTTTTTTATTGGAGTTAGGTTACAAGTAAACACAAATCACTCTATTCAATAACAACTTTACGAAATAAAAGACAATAACAACTTTATTGCAAAATAGAATATACATTCAGTTTACAAACCACGAGTTTTAGGACATAAAACCCAACAAACTCCCACTTGGACTAAAACGTCAGTGGAGTATTACATGCTGGATGAGAAAAACTGGAATATCAAATACATTCATGGCTTTTCTCCCACTATCCTACTATACAACTCGCAGTCCTAGACTCACTAGGTGCCCCTCGAACACTTTAGCCGTGAGGGATTTAGTAAACAGATCAGCAATATTGTGCTCTGAGGCGATCTGCATAACGATCACGTCTCCTCGATGCACTATCTCCCTGATGAGATGATATTTCTGCTCAATGTGCTTTCCACGCTTATGACTTCTTGGTTCTTTGGAATTTGCCACAGCACCAGTATTATCACAATAAAGTGTGATAGGCAAATTCATATTTGGAACAACTTCCAAATCCGTCAAGAACTTCATAAGCCATACAACCTTTTTCGCAGCTTCGCAAGCCGCGACATACTCAGCTTCCATGGTGGAGTCAAGTATACAACCTTGTTTTATACTCTTTCATACTATTGCCCCTCCGTTAAGAGTGAACACTAATCCCGTTGTGGATTTCCTCGAATCCTTATCGGTTTGAAAATCAGAGTCAGTGTATCCTGTAAGGATCAAATCCTTCGCGCCATACACGAGCACATAGTCTCTCGTTCTCCGAAGATACTTGAGGACGTGTTTAACGGCAGTCTAATGATCATATCCAGGATTAGATTGATACCTACTGACAATTCCCACTGCATAGCATATGTCGGGTCATGTACATAACATGGCGTACATCAGACTACCGACTGCTGATGCATAGGGAATTCGTCTCATATCCTCAACTTCTTGAGGTGTCTTAGGACACTCTTCCTTTACCAATTGAATTTCATGCCTGAAAGGTAAAGAACCCTTCTTGGAATTCTGCATTGAATATCGTATCAACACCTTGTCGGTATAACATGCTTGAGACAACGCTAGCGTTTTGTTCTTACGATTCCTTATGATTTGAATCCCTAGAACAAACTGAGCCTCTCCCAAATCTTTCATTTGAAATTGGGTCGCTAGCCATTTCTTAACGTCAATCAGGAACCCTATATCATTCCCAATGAGTAGGTGATAGCACTCTAAAAGTGCTAATATTTAGCTCCTAAGTCTTGTAAATTAGAATAATTATTTGGGCTTAATTGATATATTTTGTATAATTTAATTGTTAAGGGGTAAATAGGGCATTTGCGTAAATTAAGAGCTTAAATGAATATTTTAGAGCATTCTATTAATTAACGGTTTTGAGTGATTATACTACATTAATTAAATAATCTAATTATAACTCAAAACTGATTAATGGCTAAATGGTGCAAGGCTTGCCAAGACAATGGGGGTGCCTAGGTTCAAATCTTGGTGAATTCAAGATTTTCCTTCATTTTGTAAAAGTCAACTGCACCAGTCAACGGTCGGTCAACACCTCATGCCCACGCCTCGCTCAGCGCGCGCGATCTATCCGTGACTGTAAATGCCCGTCATTAAAAGTCATAAAAAATGCCCGATTTTGTAAATTTTCCAGAGAGCTCAGCGCCTAGGCGCCGACTTATGGCGCCTAGGCGCCGACTTATGGCACCTAGGCGCTGACTTATGGCGCCTAGGCGCTAGTCTGACGCAGAAAGTCCGTTTTTGCTGATTTTAGGTCATTCTCTCTCAATTTCTTCCGCCCCCATATTTTGTAGAGCTCGTTTCTTGAGCCAAAACCTATTTCTTATCTATTCTAATACATTGGAGTTGATTTATTGTTGATTTCTCTTGATTTTCACAACGAGCAACTAAGGTAAGTGCTCTAATTTGAGATTTAGGGGTAATCTTGATGCTTAGGGAGGGTTTGTATGAATTTTCCAGCTTGTAATTGTTAGATTTCTTGCATCTTCTTCCTTAAACTTCATCTCAATAGCTTGTGTAACTGATTAGGAGTGACGCCCGAGTCCTTATGCATGCTTTACCGTTAGAGATTAGGACGTATAATTGCCTCAATCGCTAGGTAACACGAATCTGAATATGGGTATTTAGTTTGATCCCAAGTGACAGTTGGGGGTAGAAATTAGATAACCTTCATGTTGGATTTTGGGTAAAGAGAAAAAATCGATTTAGTCTCCGGGTTAATTCATCGCGATGCT
Organism: Herpetospermum pedunculosum; assembly: GCA_028017165.1. NCBI lineage: Eukaryota > Viridiplantae > Streptophyta > Magnoliopsida > Cucurbitales > Cucurbitaceae > Herpetospermum > Herpetospermum pedunculosum. The sequence continues at coordinate 7,955,143 of JAPQWQ010000186.1, read as the reverse complement.
ACCCGTTACTGTTCTTTAATCAATTTAGGCTTGATCAACTTAGATTAATTAATGAGCATGTTTAATTAAAGCCTCTAATTAATTCATTGGGATGTTTGCTTTGGAAACGAGCAAATATTTCGCGTGCATGAGACTAAATTGCTAAGCATGATTAGAATCCCTATGATCTAAGCGCATCAAGAAAATCCCTATCCCTCGAATTAGGAGCACATGTTACATTTATTTTTCCGTTCTTTATTTTTCGCTATTTATTTTTCCGTTAGCTTAATTTTACTTAGTTTAGTTTTAATTAACTCCCCCTTTATTTTATTTTGAGTTTTAGTTTAAAAGACAAATAGAAATTAGTTAAGAGAGATTGATTTAGGTTCCCTGTGGTTCGACACCCGTTACCACTAGCTACAAGTTAGCTTAGTAGTTTCGGTATTATAAATTTGATTTTGGCAAGCCTCGACAACTTGAAATTTGTGAACGTACAAAAGTTCTCTACCAGTAGGATATCATCTACATATAACACTAAGAAAGCTACAACAGAATTGACTATTTTCTTGTAGACACAAGATTCATCAACATTCTGTTCAAAGCCATAAGATTTGATCGCAGTATAAAACCTTATATTCCAGGATCTAGACGTTTGCTTCAACCCATAAATTGATCGATTAAGCTTGCAAACCTTTTGCTCTTGACCCTGAATTATGAACCCCGCTGGTTGAGCCATATAAATACTCTCTTCAAGATTGTCATTCAGAAAGGTTGTCTTGACATCCATTTGCCAAATTTCATAATCATAAAACGTGGCAATGGACAAGAGTATTCTAATCGACTTTAACATGGCAATAGGGGAGAAGGTTTCTTCATAGTCCACGCCTTCCCTCTGGGAATAACCCTTTGCCACAAGTCGAGCCTTAAAGGTTTGCACCTTACCGGCTTGGTCTCGTTTCCTCTTGTAGATCCACTTGCAACCGATAGGTCTTTCACCATCAGGTTGCTCTACAACATCCCAGACCGAATTGAAGTACATCGACTCCATTTCGAGGTCCATGACTTTAAGCCATTGGTCCTTGTCTATGTCATTCATTGTCTGTTTAAAGGTCAATGGGTCCTCAACGTCGTCATCGGGTATGACGACCTGGGTTTCCGTTAAACCCATGTAGCGGTCGAGTTGTCTAACATCCCTCCCACTACGTCGAGGTATTCTCAACTTTTGAGAAGGATCAGCCTGATCAACAACTCTTGTTGACCCATCTGTAGCTTTCCTGGAAAGTTCGGTCAAAACAATTTTGCTCGAAGGTTGATGATCTCTCATGTGGTCTTCCTCAAAGAACGTGGTGTTTGTCGATACAAGGACCTTGTCCTGTTGAGGATCGTAAAATAGACCACCTTTCGTTTCCTTGGGGTAGCCTACGAATAGGCATAATTTTGAACGATGTTCCAATTTCTTTGGATTGGGCACCAACACATGTGTCAGACATCCCCCAAATTCTGAAGTAACGTAAACTCACTTTACGCCCTCTCCATAACTCATAAGGTGTTTCTAAAACACTCTTAGAGGGAACTGCGTTCAAAATATATACAGCAGCCTCTACTGCATATCCCCAAAACGAACTAGGCAGTTGAGCATAGCTCATCATAGATCGAACCATGTCTAACAGGGTTCTATTTCTCCTTTCGGACACACCGTTCTGCTGCGGTGTTCCGGGTGCTGAGAGTTGGGATACTATTCAATGTTCTATCATATAGTCTTCGAATCTCAAATCCATATACTCTCCACCTCGATTTGATCGGAGTGTTTTAATCGTTTTACCTAATGTGTTCTCAACCTCTGCCTTATACTCCTTGAACTTTTCAAGAGCTTCAGACTTATGATGCATTAGGTAAAAGTAGTCGTACCTAGAATAATCATTAATAAAGCTGATGAAATATTCATACCCTCCCCGTGCTTTAACATTCATCGGACCACAAAGGTCTGAATGTACAAGTTCTAGAGATGTTTTTGGACCAATGACCTTTTTCAGAAAAAGATCGTTTGGTCATCTTGCCCTCAAGACAAGACTCACATGGTGGTAAAGAGTTGTCCTCTAACCGATTTAGGAGACCACTCTTAACCAATCTCTCAATTCTATTGAGATTAATGTGGCCTAGTCTCAAGTGTCAAAGATAGGTACTTGGAGAAAGTTTCTGCCTTTTAGTTTGAGTCTCAGCTGTTTTAAACATCTCGGTGTTCAAAATAGCTTTTGCCTCTGTTGGTCTTAACACATACAAGTTGTTTTCAAGTTTCGCAGAACATATATGTACACCTCTTTTGCTAATGAACGCTTCATTAAAATAAAAAGATACTTTATACAAATGTTCAAGTAAACAAGAGATAGATACAAGGTTCCTTTTAAAACTGGGAACCAACAATACATTTTCAAGTAAAATGAAACTATCTCTATATAACAACTTGACAGCTCCCACTGCCTTGGCTGAGACAACCTCTCCAGTTCCAACCCTGAGAGTTATCTCACCTTCAGCAAGCAGCTGCCAGGAACTAGTTTCCTGGAAAGAAGAACAAACATGGTTAGTGGCTCCTGAATCCAGTATCCAGGCAGAACTATCATGTTCCACTAAACATGTTTCAACAACGAGTAAATCATATTTACTTAGTTGTTTCTTCTCAGCTTTCCTCGCCATGAGGGTATCATGATAGACCGATGAGGACGGTTGTCCAAACATCGTCTGTAATGAATCCATGATCTCCTTAGCGGAGACCATTACCTCATGCTTCTTAGCTAACCCATCAGATAAGTTGGCCAAGATGTAGACTCCGACTTTATCATTAGCCCTAGTCCACCTGTCAAATGCATCTCGAACAGTTCGAGTTGCAGACGAGCTAGGAGTGGGAGGACATTCCTCTGTTAAGATAAACCTAAGATCATCGATAACAAGAATCGTATTCAAGTTCGATTTCCAAGTCGTGTAGTTATTGCCGTTTAGTTTATCATAAGCTAGTAATTGGATAAACGAGCAAGACATGCTGAAAAGAATGAATTCTATTAGTGAATTGAACTTAACCTATTTTTAACAACCAATCAAGAATTTAGCAAAAAGTAATAATGTACCCATAAACTATTATTAATTTGCAACGATACTTTAGTGAGTCAGAATGATTGCTGTCGTGGGGTAGTCAACCACTCCTTCACTGAACCAAGACAATCTTGACTAAATGCTAATACCAGAATAACTCATATTTCTATAACATCTTAGTTATCGTTGTTTGGTCAAGAATTTACTAACTCCTTAGCAAATCTTGTAAGTGTGACCCGCCATTTTTAGATTTCTTAGGGCGGCCCCAAAAGTGCAACCGTATAGAATGTCAGTGTTGGGAATGGCTCTAAGTAATCTTTATCCATTTCTGGTGACTGAGATGTTCCGACTCCCATGAAACAGCCCTCCGTATGGACGGTGCCTCTAAGAGCAACCAGCAGGCGGAACATGAGAATCTCACGGTTCAATCCAATGGAGGGGACCGCAGGATGTATTGACATACTTCCTTCTCCCATTTACTATAAATATTTTCTCCATTCACCTTGCTATTGATTTATGCAAACACCACCCGTCTGGAGATGCCCTATTGACATCATGAGGTCGAGCATAAATATCACGGTGTGAACTTCACAGAGAGCGTAGGAGGAGATTGATATATCATATATATCTTCTCAACACCACTACTAAGTATTTTAGAATGGTTTGGGTATACTTTTACTTAGGCATTATCCGGCTAAGACAATAAAATCTAAGTCTAGGTAGAACATACTTTTACCTAAGATGTCTAGGTGATAAACGATTTATAACCTTACACCTCTCACATGCATGCTCATAAAGCCGGGTTAACTTAACTCAAGTACCAGATCAGTCCCCAGTTAGGAGGTGTTCCGTAAACCGTCATCTTAAATACCTTCAACCTTAGTACAGGATCTCACCGGGATAGTTCTCTTGTAACCTTAGCTTTACAAGATATCGACCTATTTTAACTATTAAAACGAATCGATACTAAATTTCTAATCGCATTGGAATTATTTAACCCTTAGTGAGCATGCATTTATCTTTGTTATAGATTTTAAATGTCTATCACATTTTACAACGCTTTATAAAAGAAAAACATTCTATAACATGCTTCATAAGCTATAATATAACAATTACATTCATTTTATAACATGCTTCCCAAGCAAGAATATAACAATTATATTCAACTAAGGCAACTATGTTGTATGTTTAATTTCACAATTAATATAACACTTATATCAATTACACTTTTAAACAAGCAACATCCAATTCATAAATTAATATAACACTTATATTAATTCTCATGAATTAAGCATGCATACTATACAACATAACACTTATATTATACTTTCAATGCATGCAACATGCTTCCTATGGTGGGATTTGAAATCTATATGGCATACTTAATGCACAAACAAGAGAATTTAATTAAAACATACATTCACAATGCATAATTAATTAAACACACTAAAGTGGACCGGTTTTGACATCTTGGGCAAGCAAGCAACTAAATTATTACAATAATAATTCATAAACTAGTTTGAGACGCTTCCGAACCCTTCGAACTGCCCCGAATCGGCTTGAATTGCTTGAACCGGTCAAAAAACAGCAACTACAAGCTTCAAATAAGCTGAACCGGTCCAAAACAGTTGTCCCGACTTCAACAGTCCGTAACTGGACCAATACCAACCTGAACCGGACCAAACGAACGTTGAACCGGACCGCCAGAGGGTGAAGAACAAGGAACCGGTCTGACTTTCAGTGAACCGGACCGCCCGAGGACCGAACCGGACCGTTTCATCCACCGTGCGCTGAACCGGTTTTGTGCTGGAATTTTGCAGGAAAAAAAACAGCAAGCTGTTTTTTCCGACACCCGAGCTTCTGTCTTCGAATTGAAAACCTATATGGACTCTAATGACTCCGAATTTTTTACAGACTCTTCTGCACACATTAAAGCCCATACACGCTCGGGCATTTACAAAACAAAGTACAAATCGAAGCTCAAAAAAATATGCCAAAACTGGGAAACACTTTAGACGCCCAGAAAAATTAATTTCTAAAACAAATACCCACCGAGCTCAAATTGATGCAAATTGAGTGACCAAAAAACGCTCTGATACCAATTGATGGAGCGCATGTAGCGCAGCCGAAGCGAGTCGGATCATTGGCACTCTAACTTCATCAATTTAGCTAAATAAGAAACATGCTCAAAGCTTTGAAATAAAAGGAATTAGAACACATACCTCTTGTAGTTCTAAGGACTTCTATTCTGATGCTCGAATCTCTTCACGAACCCTTCAAAGCTTCTCTCGAACTCTCCGAGAACCACCTCCGGTAGTCCCGCTATCCTCGGGCCGAGCAACGGAGTGGTAGGACTGCTTTATGAAAGAAAAAATTTGGAAGAAGAAGATGGGAAGATGAAAGTGATGAGGATTTTGTGAGAAATATCTAACACTTAGCTTTCTAATTTCTCAAGTAATATGAACTCTTCATGCTCATTCAAATATTCAAACTCTTTGAAAATTCATCAAGTTCAAACTATTTGAACTTCATCCAATTTATAGGCAATTCACATGCAACAAACTCTTTGCTTAACATGACACCTCAAATTGGATGGATTAGTCTTCAACCAAGTGTTCCAAAATTGATGAGTTTATGCATGTTGTTGGTGATTCACAGTCCACTTCACAACTTGGATAAATCCACTTTGACTTGGATAATCCCACTTGTAATATTTTGTCATTTTAAAATTAATTCATAATTAATTTTAATAAACAAAATAAATTTTAATTAATTAATATTATTATTTAATTCAAAATCAAATAATAAGACTAATCTCGGTTTCTTAAACCGAATCATCACACATGAATCACTATTCATGTTTTAGACTGATCACATATTTAAATCATATTCAAATATGTCCATCATTCTTCCAAAAATGAATTTGAATAAATTCAAATTCTTTTTCTCTCATATTGTTACACGGCTTAATCTGAGCTAGTCAGAAGAACCTAAAGAACCTACAAATCATGAGCTCCAACGATACGAGATTAACCCGCCAACCTCTTTAGTCAAGCTAACCAACATTCGTTAACCCCCGGAGACTCCACTAAAGTCCAAGGGTTGCACTCTCCTCACCGTAGATATATTTTGTCCTCTTGATATAACCATCATCAGTAAGTCGATCCTTCACAGGTTGTTCGTAATTACAGCTGGGTCAAAATAATTGCTTTACCCCCGTAATTACATCTTGTTCCTTAAGTCCCACTGATCCTCTAATGAACTATTGGTTTGTGGTCCAACCACCAAACCGATTGGTATGTGATCTCATCACTATACCAAGTCCCTCTCAGGCCAATGAGAGGGTGGGATCCCTAGTTCAAGACCCAGAGTCAGCACTTAAGGGGACAACCTCTCTACTAATCCCTCAAGGCAGGTATGAGTGAATTCCATCTCGCAGGACTATGTTCCCAGCTACCTACCCGGTCTTATCCCCGAGATGGTAGGCTTATTGAGTCGGCGATCTCGGGCTACTCTCACCTATACAAGTCAAAGGATAAGCCCGAATAAACAGGAGTTCATAGCGTGCTCAGGATTCAGATCGAGTTACCTAGGTCATCATATGAAATAAATCGGTCTTTACAGTAAACGGAGTTATAAAGAAAGAGCGGCCTGTTTCGCGGTTCAGTCTTATGCAAACTCATTGCATAGGACGCCCCCACTCGCATGTCTCCACATGAACGATTTCGGATCACATCGTTTGTACTATACAAAGTGGGCCACGTCCAATAGTGTCCCTAGGATAAGGTACCCAACCTTATCCCTATACTATAGACCGTTCTGGCTATTACTTGAACTTGATCCACAATCATGTCACACATGAAGTTCAAGTATACAACCATGTACTATTACTTGAACTTGATCTACAAGAGGTTTGTGTTCTAATTTCTTTAATTTCTAAGTTTTGAGCATGTTTCTAGTTTAGCTAAATTGATGATATTAGAGTGCCAGTTGATTTGACTCGCTTCCGCTGCGCTTCATGCGCTCCATCAGAAGAAATGTCAGGCATTAAAATTTCTAAAGAAGATGTTGAAGAAGCGCCAACATCACTAGAAGATGGTAGTCAATCTACGATTGATGAACTCAAAGAGGTAAACCTCGGTACGGCTGAAAATCCACGTCCAACCTTCATAAGTGCATCACTTAGTGGTGAAGAGGAAGGTGAATATTTGAACTTGCTCACTTTATACAAAGTTGTTTTTGCTTGGTCGTACAAAGAGATGCCAGGACTCGACCCAAAGATAGCAGTCCACCATCTCGCAATCAAACAAGGATATCGGCCAATCAAGCAAGGTCAAAGACATTTTCGACCGGAGCTCGTTCCTCAAATTGAAGTTGAAGTCAATAAATTGATAGAAGCGGGGTTCATTAGAGAGGTAAAATATCCAACATGGATAGCAAATATTGTTCCAGTAAAAAAGAAGAATGGACAACTTCGCGTATGTTTTGTTTTTTGCGACCTCAATAATGCATGCCTCAAAGATGATTTTCCATTGCCCATCATTGAACTCATGGTTGATGTTACCACAGAACATGAAGCTTTATCATTCATGGATGGATCTTCAGGATATAATCAAATTCGGATGGCCTTTCAAGATGAAGAGATGACAGCGTTCCGAAGTCCCAAAGGAATATATTGTTACAAAGTAATGCCCTTTGGTTTGTAGAATGCTGGAGCAACTTACCAGCATGCTATGCAAAATATCTTTGATGGCATGCTCCATAAATGTGTCGAATTTTATGTTGACGATCTTGTGGTTAAGTCCAACAAACGAGAAGACCACTTACAAGATCTAAAGATAGTTTTCAATGGTCTGAGAAAATACCAATTGAAAATGAATCCTCTCAAATGTGCATTCTGCGTGACATCAGGAAAGTTTCTTGGTTTCATAGTAAAACATCGAGGGATCGAAATCGACCAGTCCAAGATCGATGCCATTCAGAAAATGCCAGAGTCGCGAAACTTACATGAATTAAGAAGTCTTCAAGGACGTCTGACTTATATCGGAAGGTTCATCTCTAATCTAGCAGGTAGATGCCAACCATTCCAAATAATGATGAGAAAGGATACGACATTTGAGTGAGACAAAGCATGTCAAAATGCTTTCGATAGTATAAAGCAATATTTGCTTAACCCTCTAGTTTTAAGCGCTCCTATAGCAGGAACCTCATTAATATTGTATATTACTGCACATGAAAGATCGCTTGGGGCACTACTTGCACAAGAAAATAGGAAAGGTAAAGAGTGTGCCCTTTACTATCTGAGTAGAACTTTGAATGTGGCAGAACTGAATTATTCACCCATCGAGAAGATGTGTCTTTCACTCTTCTTTGCCATTGATAAACTAAGGCATTATATGCAAGCGTTCACGGTGCATTTTGTGGCGAAGTCATACCCAATCAAATATGACTTATCCCGGTCGATTATCTCAAGACGATTGGCTAAGTGGGCAATATTACTTCAACAATATAATATCGTCTATGTTCCGCAAAAGGCGGTGAAGGGGCAAGCCTTGGCAGACTTCTTGGCACATCATCTAGTGCCATCATACTGGAAATTATCGGAAGACTTGCCTGATGAAGAAATCTTCTATGTCGAAATTTTTGAACCTTGGACTATGTATTTTGACGGGGCAACACGAAGGAATGGCGCAAGAGCAGGCGTAATATTCATCTCGCCTGAAAAACATATGTTACCATATAGCTTCACATTCGGAGAAGTATGTTCGAATAATGTTGTCGAATACCAAACGCTCATTATGGGTCTTCAAATAGCCATAGAAATTGGGGTGAGTTATATAGAAATCTATGGAGATTCAAAATTGATAATCAATCAATTATTGCTCCAATACGAGGTAAAGCATGAAGATTTAATACCTTACTTCAATTATGCCAGACAACTATTAGAAAATTTTGAAAGTATGACAATAGAACATGTTCCAAGAACCGAAAATACAAAGGCGGATGCGTTGGCAAATCTGGTCAAGACTCTTTCAATTCCAGAAAGTGAAGTTTTGAACATCCCACTTTGTCAAAGGTGGATTGTACCATCGACTGAAAAAAAAAAGTCAAGAAACAAATGTAATATCCGTCTATGTGATGGAAGAAGAAGATTGGAGACAACCGATTATAGAGTATCTCTACAGCATGATGGAAAGTTTCCTATTGATGCGCGGCATAAAACTGAGATACAGAGAAGAGCATCTCGATTCATTCACTACAAAGATGTTTTGTATTGTCGCTCATATGAAGGTCTTTTTCTTCGATGCTTAGGAAAAGAAGAATCAACACAAGCTTTAGAAGAAGCTCATCCAGGCCTCTGTGGAGCTCACCAATCCGGGCCAAAACTTCATTTTCAACTAAAACTGATGGATTATTATTGGCCCTCGATGGTTAAAGACTCGATGCAGTACGCGAAGAAATGTGAAGCTTGTCAATTTCATGCCAACTTCATACATCAGTCTACGGAGCCACTTTATCCAACTGTAGCCTCATGGTCATTCAAAGTTGGGGATTTGACCTTGTCGGGCCAATAACACCTAAATCATCAGCAGGGCACTCTTATATCCTTGCAGCAACAAATTATTTCTCAAGATGGGTTGAACTCGTTGCATTAAAAGAAGCAACGAAAGAAAATGTAGCTGAATTTGTTCGTAATCATCTCATTTATCGATACGGCATTCCTCATCACATTGTGACCGACAGGAGGCAATTTTATAATAGTTTAATGGACAAGTTATGTGAAAAGTTTAGCTTCAAGCAATATAATTCTTCCATGTACAATGTCGCGACAAATGACCTAGTTGAAGCGTTTAACAAGACATTATGCAACTTGTTGAAGAAAGTAGTATAAAAAAACGAAAAGAGACTAGCAAGAAAGAATCGGCGAAGCATTATGGGCATATCGAACTACCTATCATACTCCAACGGGAGCCACACCTTATATTCTTGTCTATGGAGTAGAAGTTGTTCTCCCTTTGGAGAGAGAAATCCCATCGCTGCGAATGACAGTTCAAGAAGGACTCACCGTTAAAGATAATGTCAAGTTACGTCTTCAAGAATTAGAGGCATTGGATGAAAAAAGACTGGACACGCAGCAAACATTAGAATGTTATCAAGCACGAATTTCTAAAGCTTTCAAAAAAAAGATACGGCCTCGCTCATTCCAAGTCGGGGAGCTCGTACTGGCAGTTCGAAGACCTATTATAACAACTCGACATATAGGGAACAAGTTCACTCCTAAATGGGACGGACCCTACGTTGTGAAAGAAGTCTACACGAATGGAGCATACAAGATAGTTGATAAAGACGGACTCAGAATTTCTCCAATCAACAGAAAGTTTCTGAAGAAATACTATGGGTAAAATGTAACGCTCCTTATCGCAAGAGCCTAAACTGCATGGTATTCCTGGCCCGCATAAGTTAAAAATGCGAACGACCCAAAATAAATAAATAAATATGAGTGCAATGAACTACGTTATGACTTGATCCATTTTGTCAAAGGGTACGTACGCAACTTAAAGGAAACTTTAAGCTCGGTCCAAAATAATAATAAAAAAAAATCATTTTTATCTCACATCATTAAAAAAAAAAGTGTGGCTCGACATCACTGTAGACGGAGCTGGTGAGCACTCCGGTCAGGCTACAACAATCACCAAAGGTGAAGTGTCTAGACAAAAGTGACATCACTGTTGAATTTGGTGGAGCTGGTGGGCATTTCTTTCAGACCACAACAATCACCAAAGAGAATGTGTCTAGACAGAAGTGACATCACTGTTGAATTTGGTGGAGCTGGTGAACACTCCTGTCAGGCTACAACAATCACCAAAGGCAATGTGTCTAGACAGAAGTGACATCACTGTTGAATTTGGTGGATGAGGACTCCTGTCAGGCTACAACAATCACCAAAGGTGAAATGTCTAGACAGAAGTGACATCACTGTTGAATTTGGTGAAGCTGGTGAGCACTCCTGTCAGGCTACAACAATCACCAAAGGTGAAGTGTCTAGACAGATGTGACATCACTATTGAATTTGGTGGAGCTGGTGAGCACTCCTGTCGGGCTACAACAATCGCCAAAGACAATGTGTCTAGACAGAAGTGACATCATTGTTGAATTTGGTGAAGTTGGTGAACACTCCGTCAGGCTACAACAATCACCAAAGGTGAAGTGTCTAGACAGAAGTGACATCACTGTTGAATTTGGTGGAGCTGGTGAGCACTCCTGTCAGGCTACAACAATTACCAAAGGCAATGTGTCTAAACAGAAGTGACATCACTGTTGAATTTGGTGGAATTGGTGAACACTCCTGTTAGGCTACAACCAATCACCAAAGGTGAAGTGTCTAGACAGAAGGGACGTGACATCACTGTTGAATTTGGTGGAGCTGGTGAGCACTCATGTCAGGCTAAAACAATCACCAAAGGTAAGTTGTCTAGACAAAAGTGACATCACTGTTGAATTTGGTGAGCACTAAGTAGAAGGCATCTTACTAGCAAATCAAGAGCAATAATGACAAGACAATGTGATGCACGAAAGATCTAATCAGTTTGCAATAACAATGAACAGAAGATCCACGGAGAAATCGAAACAATTTGCACATGGATATTCAACGGGGGCATCATTAAACAAAAATGCATATTTAAAGTATGTAATTGATATCTTTTTGATAGAGAACAAAGACCACTATTACAGTTGAAGCAGTTAGAAAACAAAAGTGTTCCTAAACTGAAAAAAAAAAAAAAAAAAAAAAAAAAAAAAAAAAAAAAAAATACAGAAGGGCAAAGTAAGAAAAAAAAAATTAAAAAAACCTACAATTTTTTTTTTTTTTTTTTTTTTAATATAGCCAACACAATATAGTTAGATAAAAAAAAAAAATACAGCACTATGCTTTCATAGAATTAAAGAGTTTTCAAGGATTCTTTTACCTATTCATGGCAATGGCGAAAGTGATGCAAATGAAGGAAGATTATTGCCACAAAAACAAAGTTTAACACCTACAAAAAGAAGAAAAAAAAATATGAGCATTAGAAGTCAAATAAAAGGAAGAAAAAAAAATGTTGAAGAAATAAAACAATTTGAAGCATACCAAAAACTCTTTCTATGGACTAATTTGTGTATGAGTTCATGTAATTGCTTCCAATTTATAAAAGAGGAATTAGTTCACAACATATTTATTTATTTTGGGTGAAAATTTTGGCCTAATCAAATAAGGATGTTTCCTACTTTTTGATTAAGATAAAATATTCTACTTCTCATACTTTTTTATTAAGGTAAAATATTCTACTCCTCATTCATGTATCCAAAATAATAAAATTTGAAATAAAAAAAAAAAAATCTACTTTTTCATTAAGAAAAAATCTAATTCCTAATTCATGTTTCAATTAGAAGGATTTTTTTTCTTAAATGTAAAAGTCAAAATTTTGGGCCAATTAAGGATTTTTTCTACTTTTTTTTTATTAAGGTAAAAAAAAATATGCTACCCCATTTATGTGTCCAAAATAATAAGTTTTGACATTAAAAAAAATACATTTTCATTAAGAAAAAATCTAATTCCTAATTCATGTTTCAATTAGGAGTGAATTTTTCTTAAATATAAAAGTCAAAAATTTGGTCAATTAAATTTTGTCTGATTCATTATTTTGATTACTAAATAGTGATGGAAGTCAAATTTTTTACTCATTGTTTCAATATTTTTCGGCATTAAAAAATAAAATGTCAAAAGTTGCGACGTAAAAAAAAATTAGTGTTGACTTTGAAAATAAAATAATTTGGAGCCGTGTATCAAATTCATGTTGTCCATCAAAATCAATAAATTAAGATTTTGATTAAATATCATATATTTTAATGACATTATTTCTTTCTTTCCGAAATTCACGGTGCATAAATTTTGAAAAGGAGATTTGTTGAATAATAAATTTCGGTCAATCACAAATTGACATATCATTAATTTGAGTTAATTCGAGTTAATGATAAAAATATATATTTATAAATTTGGTACCAATTACAAAGTTACACATGTCGTCAAATTAAATTAAAAGACATAAAATTGGCAAATCAAATTATGCCACATGTCTAGGATCGATCAATGACAACCCAAGCTAGTCCAATCAAACATTGTCATGGCGGTTGGACCCGAACCTATCTAGCCCGAGATCGCTAAAAATGGTTTTGGGTCAAATTTAAATAATCCAAGTTATTGAAAATAAATGGATTAAGCCCAAATAAATAAAAGCTCAAAAGTTGGGTCAAAAGTCAATCAGGCTCAAGCCCATACTAGGTCCATCAAACTCTATGAGTAGAGGAGGTCACCATTCAGGACATCAACACTGAGCCAGAATCCAGAGAAGTCGGAAACTCCAGCAGTTAGAGTCCAGAAAATTCAAAAGCATCAAAGACCCAGAGTTCAGAAGATTCAAGGCTCAGAGTCCAGAAAATTCAAAAGCATCAAAGACCCAGAGTTCAGAAGATTCAAAAATTCAAAATCATCAAAGACCCAGAGTTCAGAAGATTCAAAGGCTCGGAAAATTCCTTAAAAGATTCAAAGGGTCATAAGATTCGAAAGAGAAAGCATCAGGCTCATAAGATTCGAAAGAGAAAGCATGAGGATAAAAAGTAGAGACGATAGACCATAAACACTTATACAAAATCAAATTATTTTCTACGAATTAAATTTATGCAGGAAATCTCGTGTGAACAATTTTATCTAGCTTTACAAATTTGTTTGAAGACGACTAAAAATAATTTTGAACACAATATTTTACATTATTTTTTCACATTGATTATAAAATATATATATCCATTTTTGTTATGACTCATCTTTAATTTTATGAATTCTAAGATTAAGATTTTTGTTTTTTTTTAATGTAGGTATATTTTACAAACTTCTTTAAAGAAAAAAACAACACATAAGTATAGTCTTACCCTTTCTCATGTGTCAAACATATTTTTTGTCTCCACCTTTTTAAACTCATCATTCCATCTAAATCCACTACATTCAGATACCACCATCACAACAATGACGAATTATTTTAGCTATTTTTTTTTACAATTTTTCTATAATTTTTCATATTTTCATTGTTAAGGAATTCTTCCCATAATTTTTTCATTTTTTCATATTTTCATTGCTTTTATTTGATGTATCCTTCACAAATTTCTTTGAAGATAACAAAAATAATTTTTACCACAATACTTCACATTCTCTTTTCAATATCACTCACATTAATTATTCATTTTATTTATATATTTTTGAAATAAAAGAGAGTCGTACAATAGTGTGTTAAATATTACATGTGAATATGAAAGATTTTAATCCATTAATTTAAACGGATCAAAATAAGCTTTTATTTCTCTATAAGAATACTACATTTTGAATTTGGTTTAAGTACCAATTTTGATTGAACAACATAATTTATATTTAAAATAATAAAAATCGGTTTAATTGCATTTTTAGTCTTTTTTACACATTTTATTTAAATTACGTTTTTTTTAAATAATTATAAATATCGTGGGCAGGAGGGAGAGAAAGATAGAGAAATATGATGTCTTGGAAATTGGACAGACTTGAATAGTAATTATTGTTGAAGTCTAGGAAGTTCAATAATAATTATTGTTGAAGTTTAGGGAGTGTTGATATTTTTTACTCGAGTTCAACAAGTCTGTGGGCCAAACGGGGAGTTAACTTCTCCCCAACTTCTTCTCCAACAAATTCTTAGACCAAACACCGCTTAGACATTAAAATAAACATTTTGAAAGTTTATGTACTAAAATAGAATAACTAGTTAAAAAAAAAACTTGAAAATTTTGAACAAAAATTGAGTCTTAAACCAAAAATTACTAGGATTTAAAACTAGTTCTTTATTTTTTTCAAAAAAAAAACAAACAAACAAACAACTATTATACAATCATTAAGTTTATTTTCAACGTGTAGAAAATATTCAAAGTTAAACACCTAAATGTCAACCTAAACATATCTTAACGGGTCAAAACATTATATCATTGACCTATGGATTAGAGATTTGAGTCTCAACCTTATATATTGTTGAACTAAAAAAAAATGAGAAAGGTCACATAAATATTATGCATCTAATCTAACCAATAAAAAACGTTATTAAAAAGACATTATTGTATATCATTAGTGGATAGAGTATATATAAGAAAATGATTTAGATATTATGCTGACACTCTACTTTCTTAATTTTTTTTTATTTTGTTCATTTTGATTCATGTAATTTTAAGAACACGAGGGGGAGGGATGTAACGCCATAGACCCAAAATTCAAACCAGGATTTAGAATCCAGATTCAACACCTAATGGCCCTAGAATTCCCCTCATCCACGCGATGTCACCATACTAGTTCTGAAGCTGCTGGAGAGAGTGAAGATTGTTCCCACAGACCAACACAGGTCATTTCAACAATGTTTTGTCCCCACTCACATGCTTCCTAGGAATTCTTGCTTGAGAGAGTGAAGATTGTTCCCACAGACCAACACAGGTCATTTCAACAATGTTTTGTCCCCACTCACATGCTTCCTAGGAATTCTTATGAGGTCAGCCAACATAGGATTACTCCCAGCCAAACACGTTTAACTTTGGAGTTTCTATGATTGAGCCACCGATAAAAGAAATGTGCACCTTGTTGGTATAGGTAGTAACTATAAATATTTCTTTTAAGTCTTTTTCAACCATACTGTTAGGGACAACTAACATCCACATTGTAACGATATTGTCCACTTTGGGCATAGCCCTCATGGCTTTGCTTTTGGTCACCCCAAAAGGCCTCGTTACAATGTAGATGTTGTCCCTTACTTGTATACCCAAGATCTTCCCCTTTCCCAACCAATGTGGGACTTTGTTTGCACTCACAACAATCCTCCCCTCAAACGAAGGACCACAAAGCCTCCCCTCAAATAGTCATCTATCCGTGTTTAAACTCGAGCATTATCACCTTTAACCAGGTCACTCTTCGTGAGAGCATGCCCCTGCCGGATAAGCTCGACCACGAGATCAACCATGACTATGTCATCGAGGCACACCGACATGGTTAGGTAAGGGGCATGACTGTGATACCACTTGATAGGGACACAACTAACATCCACATTGTAACGATATTGTCCACTTTGGGCATCGCCCTCATGGTTTTGCTTTTGGTCACCCCAAAAGGCCTCGTTACGTTGTAGATGTTATCCCTTACTTATACCCATGATTTTCCCCTTTCTTAACCAATGTGAGACTTTGTTTGCACTCACAACAATCCTCCCCTCAAACGAAGGACCACAAAGCCTCCCCTCAAATAGTCATCTATCCGTGTTTAAACTCGAGCATTATCACCTTTAACCAGGCCACTCTTCATGAGAGTATACCCCTGCCGGATAAGCTCGACCACGAGATCTACCATAACTATGTCATTGAGGACATGGTTAGGTAAGGGGCATGGCTCTGATACCACTTGTTAGGGACAACAACATCCACATTGTAATGATATTGTCCACTTTGGGCATGGCCCTCATGGCTTTGCTTTTGGTCACCCCAAAAGGCCTCGTTACGTTGTCCCTAACTTATATACCTAAGATCTTCTCCTCTCAAATAGTCATCTATCCGTGTTTAAACTCGAGCATTATCACCTTTAACCAGGTCACTCTTCATGAGAGTATACCCCTGCTGGATAAGCTCGACCACGAGATCAACAATGACTATGTCATCGAGGCATGACTCTGATACCACTTGTTAGGGACAACTAACATCCACATTGTAACGATATTGTCCACTTTGGGCATGGCCCTCATGGCTTTGCTTTTGGTCACCCCAAAAGGCCTCGTTACGTTGTCCCTAACTTATATACCTAAGATCTTCTCCTCTCAAATAGTCATCTATCCGTGTTTAAACTCGAGCATTATCACCTTTAACCAGGTCACTCTTCATGAGAGTATACCCCTGCTGGATAAGCTCGACCACGAGATCAACAATGACTATGTCATCGAGGCATGGCTCTGATACCACTTGTTAGGGACAACTAACATCCACATTGTAACGATATTGTCCACTTTGGGCATAGCCCTCATGGCTTTGCTTTTGGTCACCCCAAAAGGCCTCGTTACAATGTAGATGTTGTCCCTTACTTGTATACCCAAGATCTTCCCCTTTCCCAACCAATGTGGGACTTTGTTTGCACTCACAACACATACTTCATATCCTTAGGATCTCTCTCATTCGGATGTGGTATCGGGTCATTCATGTACCCCTCGTGTACTTGAGTGTCACATGCCCACCAGCTTCCGCCTTGGTTCGTTCCCGAACCACATCATATTGAGAGAGATTTTGCTCTGATGTCATTTGTAACGCCCAGACTCAGGATTCAGATCAAGATTTCAAAAACTGGGTCGGAGATGTTACAGTGAAAAATGAACTCAATTAAAGAAAAAGATGTTTGAGGACTGACAATGGTGGAGAATACACGTTACAAGAATTTGTTCAAAACATCCATTTTGGTTTATGTACTTTTGAAATGCCAGTTTTAATTTTTCTGTAATTTTAAAAGACAACTAACGACTCAAATTTATGTAAGTTATTTAGCCCAAAAAACTATACTTATTGTTTAGAAATTGCGTGGTCATTGCTTTATTATATATGTGAAAGTATAGCTAATTTAAGTAAACACAAGGCAAACGCCCAGTTTTGTTACTTTTTAATGTGTTTTCTAGTATTTTTATGGAGTCATTACAAGCCTGCGTGGAAAATGCGCCCGCATATTGACCATATGATAGAAGATTCCATAAGAAGAAGATTGTCAAACGGACATCAAGAATGCACCCAAGAATGTTGGCGCAATTTAGCCTTTTGACAGAATCACAAGAAATTATCTCAGAACATATGGAATTCTTGAAGATCTTTATTTCATCTTCCTTATATGTGGTTGTTGATGATGGGCATATCTCACACTAGTCTTGGTAGAAATCCTAGACCTTTAGGTCTATATAAGACAGTCAAGAGTGGAAGAAAATCAAGTTCCAACGTTCGAGAGTGACACTCGTTCGTGGAAGTTCAACTCATCTTTCGGAGCATCTTGACTTTATTGTTTTTCTTTACTTCTTGTGTAGTAGCCCCTCTAATGTTATGTCTTTGTTCTATTCTTTCTCGGACACTAGCATCGAAAGAGAAGTGTAAAGACTCTATTCAACTCGAAAGAGCTTGAATAGAGTTAGATGAATCAAATAAGGCACTTATATTTTTCTGTAACTTGAAGGCTAGAAGTGTACCTCTTTACTCTTTTCTGCACTTTTATTTCCAGCAGTTTAAGTTTATGTTCTGTAAGTTTCTGTCATTTATTTTGAACTCTTAAGTTGTGTAATCGTTTTTTTATTTCTACAAACTTTGCTTTCTATTTTTCTTTCCATTATGAGCTAAACTTCTTTAGGGATTTAAAGTATGTGGATATCCTAAAGTAGAGTACTGAAATTCTCACTATATATCTTAAAGTAGGTTTGATCAACTCTTAGTTTTGTATATTTTTATTCACTCGAATGTTTATTCTTTTTCTTTGATGATCACCTAGAAGAGCATATAGGTAAATGTCCAATATTGAAAGGGTTGGGTGAAAAAGTTGGTTGCCATAAAAGTAATATAAGAAAAGTACTTAAACACCACACGACTTGTTTTTGTCCCTAAACACAATAGGGAAAAAATCTATTGGACCTTAGAATTGCGTTTTTAATTTTCTAAGTTTTAAATTAGCCATAGACATATGTGTTTAATTGCTTAGACTTCTCAAATGCTTGACATGGGTGTTTGGGATGTTTGAATTCGATTTACTTTGTTATGAGTTTGGGTTGAGGCGCAAATTAAGTACTCCATCTTGTCTATGTGGATATCTGAAATGATAGTTTGTGAGCGCAATAGGCAATAATAATATTAGTTTGTTCTCCGCCTAAGTGGGCACATATAGTGAACGCATTTTCTCATGTTGGGTTAAAATTAACTTTGAGTTCCCTTGTCTTTATTAATATTTTTTCTACATTTGCACTATTACTTTCTATTTTTTTTTACTATAATTGTTACTTTTTTTTTTTTTTTTTTTTTTTTGCAAAGGGTTATAATTGTTACTTGATTGCATACTTTGAGCATACAATGTTCTCTTGTGATTCGATATTATTGGATACTCCATTTTATTACTTTCTAAGGACAACATATACTTTTGTTCGTGTTTCTACACATCAACAATTTTTTTTTGTCCAATCATTTTCTTTTTTATCTCATTTTTTTCTATAACAATTTTGGCACTGTTACGGGCAGATCTCAGCGAGAGGCGGATCCTAATTTCATGACGACGACGTCAGCAAGCCTCAAACGCCAGTACCATCATCATAAGGAGTGGCCGACCCTTCAAGCGGTGACGGCCCCCAAAAGGCGTGCTCAGAACAGTCGCCCAATACGTCATCACTCCTACGCGAGAATGACTGGGCAGCTGATGTGACACTCCTGCCATATCGGGTGCAACGAAGGTACAACATCCGCCGATATTCTGGCTAAGATCGAGGAAATAATGATTCCTTGCCATAAATGAGCACGAGTCGACGTCTTTAGGACCATACTGTCCTACCGAAGATCCTGGAGGCTCATGATGAAGAGAAAATGGGTCGACCCGTCCCGCATCACCTCATATAAAACATACCGAAGCAGATATGCTCAAGGTACGCAACACAACACACTCTAACTCCGACACTTCTAGTTACGTCCAGATCTTCTTTGACTTAAGAATTGGAGCGTCGTGGGCCTAGCCCAACAACGGTGCAAGTTGGTCTTCCTTCCCTCTGCAGGATTCCGACGACCCCCGACGACCGCCACCTGCGACAGAATTCCAAAGGAAGAAGGAGGTCCAAAATTATGCATCAACATTTGGCAAAGTCTGTGGGAACGTGTTACAAGCCATAACACTCTCCCTTCAAAAGAAACTAAGGAGCAAACCATGATGTCGCATCGCCCGTCTCAAGACGAGAACCCCGTGATAAGCGGCCTGGGAGGGGTCGACGGACCCAACACACCGGTACGTCGCCTCGCGAGCACCTTGGGGCCAGTCGGCAATACGAGAAGCTCCCGATTGCTGGAAAATGAGACCCTTGACTCAGAACTACCGTTGGGCAAACCGTCCGCCCGACCTTCTGCCGGAGGCGCCACGATAATGGCCGCACTCCAAGAAACTTTCCAAACCCAGTTGACGGAATTATGGGTCCGACTGGAGGATATGGCCAACAGGACCTTGGGTCTAGGCCCAGACGCCTCGAATCGCACTAGTACGGCGGTACCTGTCCTAAACAAGGGCAAAACGAAGGTTGTCGAACAAGCTCCATTCAAAGTCAAATCAAATGAGGGAAATTTCAAATGAAGGCCCAAACCTTCAATCTGGAGTCAGCTGAAATACCCCGGCAAAGACCTCCGAGAGTACCTAGCTTCGAACAGCCATCGAGGAGATAACTTGAAGAAAATGCGAAATGATGACAGCTCCTCAGAAGGATCCAGCGGTCGATCCTGGAAAGGGGCAAAGTACGAGTAGTTAAAACGGGAAATCTGTAGAGAGCTCCGGGATAAATTCCCAGGACAGAAGAACTGCACCCTAGTCGAAATAATCGAGCGCGCAAAAGAGAGGATGAAAGGGGATCACGGACCGTTCACTGAAGTTATTCGAACTGCGCGCATGCCTACGAATCGAGACGGGGCACCAATGAAACTGCCACCAACCAAAGAGTACGATGGGAGCACCGATCCCATCGAGCATGCAGAAACCTTTCGGGAAACTATGGAACTCCATGGTATCCCATAAGCCATCCGGTGTCGGGCGTTTTACCTGACGCTCACCGGACTGGCCCGCAAATGGTACCAGAAGCAAGAGAAGGGAGCATTTGGTTCATTCTATGACTTGGCGGGAGCCTTCATAGATCAGTTCGCGGGAATCCACGTCACCAAACACCCTGTCTCCCACTTGTTCACCATCACCCAAGGACAGGGGAGTCCCTCTGAACCTACGTAGGGAGATTCAAGATGGTCGTACTGCAAACAGGGCAGACATCTAACGAAACTAGATGTATGGCCTTCTTTCAGGAACTTAGACACCCCGCGTGTTTACAGTCCCTCGACAAGCGGCCACCACTGATTTACTTCGAGCTGCTGGGAAGGGTCTTAAAGTATAATCTGAGATCGATGCTCCTTGGATGATGCAAATGCTATCCTTTGTCTCCCCTTACCAAGTTGGCCCCATGATGAAAAACACATTTGGCATTATGCCAAGGATGGACTGTATTCAGTTCACAATGGTTATAAAATGATTAAGGAGGAGGGGGAAAATGGCCAATGTTCGGATGGTGATGCACTTGAAGGATGGTGGAAATTCTTGTGGACGACTAACATCCCCAATAAAATAAAGGTGTTTGTATGGCGGGCGCTCCATGATTATCTACCTATAATAAGGAAACTAGCCTTGAGGGGAATTTATGTAGAGTTCCTAACTATGTGTTGGTGTTTGTGGAATCGGTGCAATCGTGAAATTCGGGGTGAAGTTTTTGCTTAAGAAGGGGGAATGTCGGATTGGGCATGGGTACAAGTCTATTGTGCTCATTTTCGGCATTACAATGGCCACCGTGAAAATCCCCAGTCGATGGGACAATTACTCAGTTCAACATAATCAAATGGAAGTAAAAAAAATTGGGATCCTCCATTCCAGAACAACTATAAATTGAATACATATGCAACAATCAGGGTCCATCAGAGGAGGAGCGGGGTGGGAGGAATTGTTCGAAATTTCAAAGGGGAGGTTATACTTGCCTGGTTGAAGTCAATCTCCAGTGTAACAGAGGTTGATGTAGTTGAAGCCCTAGTCGTTCGCGGCTGCCTTTTTGTGGCGAGAGAGGCTAATATCCATCGGTTGAAGGTCGAATCGGACTCTCAAAGACTCATTCACCTGTTGACAAAGGAAATTGACAACGAATCTTGCATGGGTTTCATGGCACTGGAAATTCGAAACTTGGCACCTACTTTTGAGCTTTGCAACTTCAACTTCGACCCCAAAGAGAAGAACACCATGACCCATGCTTTGGCGAAGATGGTTATCCAACCATGAAGAAGTTTGGATTGAGGAGGTTCGTGTGCCTCTTCAACCTCTGTATGAAAACGAGAGGTCCACTGTGGACTCTACTTTTTAGTTCTCGTTTTTGTTTCTCTATGGCATTTTACTTCCAAAAAAAATAATAAAATAAAATTAATTGAGAGATTTAGAATTCCTTGAAAGGTGGTAAAAAGACTAGTTCATTAATACCTTTGCAGTTTGCATGTTATTGAAACTATTTAGGAATATTGGTTTTTTAACTCCAAAGAGAAATAACTAGCAATTGGAAATTGCAAGAGTTGGTTGAGAGTTATTGGCCCATTAGAATTGATTTATTGTTCAGTGTTGAGTAATTGTTGGTGCAGAATTAAAAATGGAACGAAGTTACCAATAAAATTTCTGGGTTGAGTCGCAGACTAGATCGCTTTCTTTAAGACGTTTCGCGGCTCTGCCCAGTGTTGTGCACAACAGTCTATCAACCATGCCGCCTCCAGGATAAAACAACTCATCTATCGATCGCCTATGCACTGTAGGAATGACCGTTCAATCATACACCCTTAAGACACCAACTCAGAATCAAGAGTTAAACAATAACTCAAAGAAAACAGTTTTATGGAGGATTTCTATGAGGGGACGGAGATGAGAGAACTATTGAGGTGCTTTATTTTTCAATCGAATGATTTTTAAAATGAAATGTAGATGTTCATATAGGAAATGAAACGGCAAACATGTGGTTAGGCATCATCCACAAACATGTGGTCATGAATCATCCACATGTGGCAAAAAAAATGATCCAAAACATGTGATCAGGAATTAACCCGAGAACATGTGTCCTCCAGTCAACCACAATACTTAATTAATCGATTCATAAATTTAGTTGGTGAAATAAATTCTTAAAACCTATTTACCATTGACTTTTTCTCATTACTTATAGTTATACCTCGATTGCTTCTTGCATCCTGATTCGACTCTCTAAATAAATTAAAAAAAAAAAAAAAAAAAAAAAGTGTGCAATTATATTTGTAGTACTCAAACTCAAGTAGATTAGAAATTCAATCTAAAGAACGACATTTGTATTTGATTACTTTCATATTAAACCTTGACTCATGTGCACCTAAGCAAATCCTACTACAAGACTTGATCCAATCCAAACTAATTTTAAAAGAACCTATGAAGTATGAACCAATTCAATGCATAAATTTTCAATTAATTTACTTGAACCCAAACAAATCCAAAACAACCTTATAACTCAAACTCATACTCACCACTTGAGTTGGGTTGAAACTTTCAGTCATCCAAAAGCCAAAGCTTTTCTTCCCTCCATTTGGTCAAGGTACTGGGCATTATCTTGTCTCGAGTTAAATACATACATAGAAAGAAGAGGTAAAGAAGTGCCTAAATCTTTATGAATCCCAACATGTTCAAAGTTTATCATAACTAAACATCAATTGAGTGAGTGATTTCACTTCGAAACGACATCAATAAAAGATTTTGAGTCTTTATTTCGCGATGCCTAACCGAGTAGCAGACGAGCAACTGAGGTGACTCGGAGGCAAATCTGAGTGAAGGGGTTGTGTTATGAGGTGTTAGGATGCTTTAATATTTCCTGAAGAATTACTGTTCTTGCCTTTGTTACATTGTGCTGCATTTAGCAGCATGTACACTCAACTTCTCAATGGTCTCATCAAAACCTTCAAGGTTTCTCTTGATCTCAGAGGCGGATTGACCAAGGGCCCAGAAGGGGCTCGAGCCCCCCTCAACTTTGAGACAGTACCAATCTATATTTAGTACAGCGCACATTTTTATTAAAACCATCCCTTGTCTTAGTGGTTAAGTTATGCTTTAGCTGAGGCCCAGGCTCGAGCTCCAGCACTTCATCCCTCAAATTTTTCCTTTCTTTTTCGTTTGGCTCGAGCCCAAGACAGATGACCCTTTTTGACAGATGACCCTTTTTTATTATCAAAATCGATAGATGTAAAAGTTTGATTTATGGCCATTTTTTATTATTAAAATCGATAGATGTCCCTTTCTAAAAAAACATTGATTTATGTCCCTTTCTAAAAAAAAGTTTGATTTACGTCCCTTTTTAGTTTAATCTTTCTCCTCTATATTTTTCATTCCGTATTTACGGTCCCTAAAATTTCAATCTATTTATAAATAAGATTTAGTAATTAAAAACTAACTAACTTTCTCCTCCAAGATTTTCTCCCTTCCCTCATTCCCCCTACTATTCTCATAACACTCTCTCCCCCGTCATATATTTCCCAACAAAAATCAAATAAATATTTCTGTCTACAAAATCGACTTAAAAAATCAAAATTTAAAAAAACATTGTCCTTTCTACGCGTAATCTCCTAACATAACTCCAATAATCAAAATTTGAAAAAATATTGTGTTTCTAATCTCCCAACAAAACTCCATTAAATGTTTCTATCTAAAAAAACTTAAAAAATCAAAATTTGAAAAAAAAATATTGTCCTACCCGTAATCTCCCAACAAAAATCCAATAAATATTTTCTACACGTAATCTCCCAACAAAAATCCAATAAATATTTTCTACACGTAATCTCCCAACAAAAATCCAATAAATATTTATGTCTAAAAAGTCGACTTAAAAAATCAAGAAATTACAGGTATTTAATTACTAAATCTGGGGGAGAGAGAGTTAGTTAGTTTTTAATTACTAAATCTTATAAATAGATTGAAATTTTAGGGTGGATAAATACGGAATGAAAAATATAGAGGAGAGAGATTAAACTAAAAAGGGACATAAATCAAACTTTTTTTAGAGAGGGACGTCTATCGATTTTGATAATAAAAAAGGGCCAAAAATCAAACTTGACATCTATCGATTTTGATAATAAAAAAGGGTCATAAATCAAACTTTTTTTTAGTAAGGGACATCTATTTTCATAATAAAAAATGTTCATCTGTCTCTTTGCCCAAAAAATCTCCCAACAAAACTCCAATAATCAAAATTTGAAAAAATATTGTCTTTCTCATCTCCCAACAAAACTCCATTAAATATTTCTATCTAAAAAATCGACTTAAAAAATCCAAATTTGAAAAAAAAAATATTGTCTTTCTACCCATAATCTTCCAACAAAAATCCAATAAATATTTTCTACATGTAATCTCCCAACAAAAATCTAATAATTATTTATGTCTAAAAAATCGACTTAAAAAATCAAGAAATTACAGGTATTTGCAATTTGAATTACACGATACATGCAAACAACAATTCCAGTGTATTTGCACTTAGCTTATAGTGTATTTGCACTTGTACAAATTGTAATTACAAGTGTATTTGCAATGTTCAAATTATTTGCACTTGTGCAAATTCTAATTACATGTGCATTTGCAATGTTCAAAATTGTAATTACAGGTGTATTTGCAATTTGCAAAATTGCAATTACAATGTATTTAAAATTTTGCAAATTGGAATACAGTGTATTTGCAATTTGCACATTGGAATACAATGTATTTGCAATTTACACGGAATTACTACTTTCAATTATAATAAAAATGCAAATTGAAATTACACTGTACTTTGCAATTGTGCGGTATTTGCAAATTTTAAATTGCAAATTGCAATTATATTTACAATGCACTAGAATGTATTTTTAAAAATATACAACAATCTAATAATTCCTACAAAAAAAAATGATGCACTTGCAATTACAGAATACAAAATTACATACTTGCAAAATCAAAATTACAAAATTATCAACTACTTATAAACTACAAACCTACAAAATAAAAATAATAATAATAATAACCTACAAAAATGTCAATTAGAGAGTACACAATTACATCTAATTGAAACTACATACCTTTCATTCGAGATGTCCGCCGAACAAAACATCTAGTCTTACGCCTCTACATCAAATCTCGGACACACAAGAGAATCTCGGAACTCTTGAAAAAATAGGTTTTTCAAAATTCTCAAATCAGAACCCTTGAAAACTCTTAACTTCCTCATTTTTCTTTGAGAAGTGGAATGTGAATGGATTTCAACCATGGAGGAAGCTTGAGGAAGACCGAAAGAAGTCATTGAAAGAAAACCCAATTTCACAAATCACAAGAAAAAAATTGTGAGCTTGACCTAGGCAATTCGAAAAAATGTCACACATCCTAAAATTAATTAAATGACAGGAAAAAAATTCTCATTCTCTTTGCAATTTGTGAGCTGCTCGAATGCTTGGAGAATTTGAAGGCACATGGCAGCCTAAGGGAGAGAGTGGGAAGATGAGTTTTGGTAATAGGAAGAGGAAGATTTTGTAGGTTTGAATTTGATTGATGTAGAATAAAATAATTTTTAAACCCTATTTTTTTTTTAAATCGGTAGAATAAAATTAGAATAAAATCTAACTTTTTTTATAATTATTTTTAAGATTTAGGATAAGAATAAAAATAGGAGAGAAAAATATGGAATGATTTTTTAGAAATCATTTTACGAGGGTAAAATGGGAATGTTAGGGGAGAGGAAGAGTAAATAAAAAATGACACCAAACTTAATTTAAAAAAAAAAAAAAATCGCTTGAAATGAGTTATAAAAAATGTTCATTCATTATGAATTCTCTTTTTTTTTTTTTTTTTTCGTTTTAAGTATATATTTACAGTTTTTCCTTATTCTTTTTGGGCTGGTTGCACAAATAGCAATCAGGCCCAAACTAATTGCAAATTTAGCAAACTTTAAATGTTTTGCAAATATGGCAAAAAAACTCGTTTCTATCACTTTATTATATCACTGATAGACTTCTATCAGTGATAGACTATTATCACTGACAAAAATCTATAAAAAGCTGAGGTGATCAGCGATAGACTTCTATCAGTCATAAGATATCAGCGATAGAAATTGCTATATCCGCAAATTTTCTAAAAACATGCTATATTTGCAAACAATAAGTCTTAAATTGTCATTTACTACAATTTCCCATTCTTTTTTCAGTATATATTTCAAATTTTTTTCAAAAATAAATTTGATTTTAAAAATATTATATATTAAAAACTATCTTTTTCAAATTTAAGGTAACTATTTAGACTTTTCATTATATTTATAAAAAAAAAATTAATTTATATATATATATATATATATATATATATATATATATATATTATTGAGAAATTGTAACAAATAGTCAATTTAAAATAAAATAATAAAAAATATAGCATGTTTTTAAAAAATTTAGATTCTCCTATTTTTCTTTTAAAAGATTTCACAAATATCTAACCATTTAAAATAATAGTAAAATATATAGAGAAATTGTAGTAAATAACAATTTAAGACTTATTGTTTGCAAATATAGCTAGCATGTTTTTAAAAATTTTGCAGATATAGCAATTTCTATCGCTGATATCTTATGACTGATAGAAGTCTATCGCTGATCACCTCAGCTTTTTATAGATTTTTGTCAGTGATAATAGTCTATCACTGATAGAAGTCTATCAGTGATATAATAAAGTCTATCAGTGATAGAAACGAGTTTTTTTGCCATATTTGCAAAACATTTTAAAGTTTGCTAAATTTGCAATTAGTTTGGGCCTGATTGCTATTTGTGCAACCAGCCCAAATATATATATATATATATATATATATATATATATATATATTATATTTAAATAAAAAAATATACAATACTATAATTTAAATGTTTTATTTAAAAGTATCTTATAATTTTTAAACTTTTAATTTTATTTCGATTAAAAATTTGAAATTTAAAAAAATTAATTTATTTATTATGTAAAATTTGAATTTTATATCTAATATAAACTTAAAATTTTAATTTTGTGTCTAGATTTGTGAATTTTAAAATGTTAAAAAATTAGAAATTAAATTTGTAATTTGAAGAGTTCAGAGAGATAAATTTATAATTTAATCTATAAATTGATATACATATTTTTAATGTGTTCGAAATTATTTAATACGAATTTATGTCTTCGACATTAAATTTTGAATCTTATGTATCATTCAAAAAAAAAAAAATTATTATATATATATATATATATATATATATATATATATATTTCAAAATTATGTTCAAGTCTCCCTGATTTCAGATTCTGTATCCACCCCTGCATCTACTACATGCTGCACCACACCATCTTGTTCCCTAATGCCAAGATTTGCATTCTGCAAGAACAAACATAACTGAATCGATAAGTCGTGCACAAGTAATCGAATGTTCTTAAACTTCTCTAGAATTGTGAAACTGTGAACTCGCATAGAGCTGACGAGTTGCCTCTCCATTTCGATGCTGTTCAAGTAGCGATTACAGAGCATGTCACACAATTTCCCGATTACAGAGCCACCGTGGGAGGGGCAGACATTGCAGCTGCTACAACAGAGAAAATCAGTATCAATGCAGATGCAATAACAAAAATGACACTGGAAACTTTCTTCCATTTCTCCATGGTGCTATATTTTTTTTGTCAAGCTTCCTCTTTTGATATTCCAACTTCTTGAACATTGACAAATGCTGTTGTTCTAAGGACTGACACAGCTTAACAAACTCCTCACTAAATGGATCCCCAACCTCCTGAAACTTCAACTCTTCAAATATCTTAACATCACCTCCATTCTCAACACTCTCAAACCGCTTGATACCAAGTTTAACAATGAACTGGCAGTCCCGAGTGCGTCGTAGAATGTTCTCCAACGTTGCATAGAAATCCAATGTTCTGAAAATGTTATCAAAGTATGCCTCCACAAGGCTATCCATACATCCTGTTTACTCAAGCATAACCTTGACCGTATTTTCATTCATTTGGAGTAAAAAGTCAGTGGGCTCCATGAGTTCATCCGACCACAAGGAACCGACCTCGGCCAATCGAGAGCTCGGTTCGTCTGTTCGTGAACTCTAACATCATATGAGCTAAAGGGAGCTGCATAGTGAGAATCAACATTGCTGGGAAGGGGAGAAAGAGAAATATCTCCACCACCTGATGTGTTCTTGATAGATTGTCCCCATCATTTTCATACTGTAATTGACCACACCAAGAGTATTAGGGTCCACCCTGTTAGGGGTCGACCGAAAAGGGGGGTTGGCCCAAGGTGACCAAGTCAACCCCCATAGGGGTCAGCACAAGATTGAAGACCGTGGACCCGCCTAGAGGTCGGCCAAAACGTTTGAGAAACCGACCCTTTAGTCGATTACGCAACAATAAAGCGTCGGCCGTTCATGAAGGGTAATCAACACACCATTTAATACTTGAAACATGCCATTAAGAGCTCCAACGACCATATATATGGCAAAAGCTATATAAAGAGAGGTTCATAGAAGGAAATGGGTAAGTCATATTCCATACTCAAATACTTTTTTCATATTCATCACTTCTGCCCTTATAACTTCATCGTCGAAGACCCTGTAGCTAACACCACATCGGTGTTAGACTTCACCTCTCTTTGGTTTTGCAGGCACATCTCGGTCCCTTCAAACTACAAATTCACCATTGACCATTTTTGGGTATCAACAGTTGGCATCGTCTGTAGAAACGAAAATATGAAGAGGTGTGTGATAGCACTCAAAAAGTGTTAATATTTAGCTTCTAAGTCTTGTGAATTAAGGAATCATTTGTGCTTAATGTTTATATTTTGTAGAATTTATTTGCTTAGGTTAAATCGGACCATTACATTAGTTTAAGGGTTAAAAGAATGTTTTAGAGGTTAATAATGATTAATCGTTCTAAGCAGGGGCGGATCCAGACATTGATGTTTGGGGGCCAAAAAATTAGAGTATATAAATATTAAAAAAATATCGCCAAAAATTCAGAGGTTCGAATTCACTATGTTGACATTAAAAAAAAGTTATCAGTGATAAACATATGTGAGCAGGGGCGGATCCAGGAATTTTGGTCAGGAGGGGCACAATTCCAATAGGGTTAACTACAAGTTTAGTCTTTAAAATTTTCGATGTATGTCTATATAGTTCTTGAACTTTAAAATGTGTAAAACACTCTAAAACTTTCAATTTTGAGTCAAATAGATCATTAAACTCTTATTTTTGTATCTAATAAAGACATAATAGAAACAAATAAAGTATTTTTTTGAGCCAAAGCGAGCATAGCTCAGCTGGCATATGTATGACTCGGTTTGACAATAATAATATATTTATTAGATACAAAATTAAAATTTTCAAGTATAATGGAGTCCTCAATAGTTGATTTTTAATGCAAAAAGAAATTAAATATCTAAAACCTATTAGAAACAAAATTAAAGTTCATAAATTTAATTGAGTCCACAATAGTTAATTTTTACTAGGAAAAAAAATTAAGTTTTTAAAATACTTAGGACATATTACATACAAAATTAAAGTTAATAAATCGTTAAACTTACGAATCTATTAAACACAAATTTAAAATTTGAAAGACTAAACTTGTAATTCTCTATTCATATAAATATAATTTTATTTTTTGAGAAGATATAATATTTATAAAAAGTAATATTAATTCAAAAATAATAATACACCATTTTAGAATTCTCTACCAAATATATTAAGTAATAAAATTTGAAATATTTATTATTTTTTTAAATTGAATTAATTTTTATTTTTTATTTTAGAATTCTCTACCAAATATACAAATAATAAAATATGAAATATTTATCATTTTTATTTTTTAGAATCTAAAACAATTTAAAGATTTAAAATATTAAAATAGAATTATGTTTTTTTTTTAACTAAACTGGAAAACAAAATATAAAATAGAATTATGTTTTAACTGGAAAACAAAATATAAAATAGTTTTTTTTTAAACAAACTGGAAAACAAAATAATAAAAAACAACATTGGAAGGGCTCGAACTTGGGGCGCATATGGCATCATGATTGGAATTCGTGCCCCTTGCCAACAAACCAGACAAACACTTTTTGTTACAATTTTCGATTTCATATATACAAATAGACTACGTATGGTTATAATTTTCAAAATTTTATATATAAATATATAAAACGAATAATTTCAGGGGGCACGTGCCCCTGGCCCCCATGTGGCTCCGCCCCTGTATATGAGTGTATCAAAGACTTACGGACTAAGTTTAAATAAACTTAATGCCATCATATAATTTTGCTCATCTAAAAAAAAAAATTATTGAGTTTTTAAACTCTAAAAAGTCTTTAATGCATCCCTATACTTTCAATTTTGTTTCTAATGAATTTCTAGATTTTAAAAAATGTCAAATAAATACAAGGATATATTAGACTTAAATTTGAAAAAAATACAAAATTGAAAGTTAAAAAATATATTGAACTCTTTTTGAAGTTCGTGGTCTATTAAACACAAAATTAAAAGTTCAAAGATTTATTAGACATCTTCTTAAAAAAAAATTAGTAAAAAAAAAATACAATATAACATAAATTTGTTTACAAAATAATTTATAAAAAGGAGGTTAATATAGTCTAAATTACTTTTGAAAATGTTAATAAATAAATTAATACTAAGAGTATAGGTCTTAATTATTTTTAAGAATGAAATTAATACTAAGAGTATAGGTCTTAAAAATATATATGGAAGAAAATGTAAAGCAAATAAATTATTGTTATGGTTGAGTTTCGAACTCAGGCACAACAAAATATAAACAAAGCACATTACCACTGCAGCAGAATAAAATTTTGTTAATTTGGGGGGGCCAAAATGTATTTAATAACAACAGTATATATTTAAGGCATTAATTTTGCCTACGAGTATGAGAAAATCAAAAATTTTGGGGGGGGCCGTGGCCCCCTCTAGTCCCTTCAGAGGTCCGCCCCTGGTTCTAAGTGTTTATACCATATAACTTAATTAATCAAATGCTATACCAAATATGAAGAGTGGTTTGGTGGTGCTGGAGAACTTTGTTAGAGTAATCGACTCAAGTTTGAGTCTAGGGGAAAATAAAATTTCCATTATTTTTCTAAAGCACAAACCCAAGCGTCGAGACGCTGGCCTGTAGCGACTCGCTACGTCGATTATAAAAACCCAGTTTTCCGATTTTTAGGTCATTCCTCTCGGCTCCATTGTTGTAAAACTCGATTTTGGGAGCTCAAACTCCATTTTTCTCCCTATTCTACTGATTCTTACAACGGGCAACTAAGGTAAGTGCTCTAATTTGAGGTTTAGGGATTTATCTTGATGCTTAGTGAGGGTTTGTATGAATTTATAGCTTAGAATTGTATGACTTCTTGCATCTTCTTCCTTGGTTTGTATCCCAATAGCAAGTGTAACTGATTAGGAGTGACGCCCGAGTCGTTAGGCATGTTTTACCGTTAAAGATTAGGACGTATAATTGCCTCAATCGCCAAGTAACAAGGGTTTAAGCGTGGCTAATTAATTCGAGCCTAAGTGACAATTGGGGGTATTAATTAATTATTGTTTTCACAATAGACTTAAGGAAAGGGGAAAAATCGAGCTAGTTGGTCCAGTTCTCAATCAATTAGTTTGTCGCGATGCTACCCGTTACTGTTCTTTAATCAATGTAGGCTTGATCACCTTAGATTAATTAAAGAGTATGTTTAATTAGAATTTACGCCTCTAATTAATTCTTTGGGATGTTTGCTACGGAGGCGAGCAAACATTTCGCGTGCATGAGATAGAATCGCTAAGCATGTTAGAATCCCTATGATCTAAGCGCATCAAGTAAATCCTAATCCCTCGAATTAGGAGCACATGTTACATTTATTTTTTCGTTATTAAATTCTGTGTCATTTAATATTCTGGTGTAGACAAGAAAAGGGAATTATATTCAATGATCAAAAAGTAATTCCGTGTCGTTGGGGGCATTCATTAGAGAGATGACCTTGCTGGCCGCACCTGAAACACTTACCAAGAGAAGGACGATTATAAGGATTAGTAGACTTTTTACCCATGGGAGCATCCAAACCTTTATTAGTGTTGTTCTTGGCAAGATGCTCATCCTTTTTGCCTTGTTGGGTGGAGTTGGATGAACTTCCTTGCTGAAAATTTCGGGGAGAATCATTGGTATACTTTCTTTGAGGTGGTTGGTCTTGTTTTGCCCATGCATTCCTTCGTTGGTAGGTTTTTGAAGGCCTAATCTCATCATTTTCCTCAATCTTGGTTGCTAGGTTGATTGCATCCGCGAGGTAAGCTAGAGGATGTACGTTTACCGCTTCTTTGATGTCATCACGAAGACCATTAACAAATCTTGAAATTTGTTGTTGCTCGTTTTCGGGTAGATTATTTCTTGCACCCAATTGGTAGAATTCTTCCGTGTAATCTAGGATATTACGATTACCTTGCTTACATTGTTGGTATTGGTTGTATAGGATTTGTTGATAGTTGAGTGGTAGGAATCGTTTCTTCATTAACCTCAACATCTTTGGCCATTGTTTTATGAGTGTCTTGCCCGAGTATCGACGATTATTTTGGAGTTGATCCCACCATGCTGAGGCCCCACTTTGTAATTTGAAGGCAACTAACTTCACCTTCTTTTCTTCGGGAGTATTGGCATAATCAAAGAAGTTCTCCACGTTCTTGACCCAATCAAGAAATTTTTCCACATCCATTCTTCCATTGAAATTTGGAAGGTCTACTTTCATTCTAATTTCTGAATTGTCATTAAATTGTTGTTGTCTTCTT
Organism: Herpetospermum pedunculosum; assembly: GCA_028017165.1. Taxonomy (NCBI): domain Eukaryota; kingdom Viridiplantae; phylum Streptophyta; class Magnoliopsida; order Cucurbitales; family Cucurbitaceae; genus Herpetospermum; species Herpetospermum pedunculosum. Next base: position 7,921,381 of record JAPQWQ010000186.1, on the reverse strand, counting down.
GGAGGTATATCTTGGTGATTTTGATATCCCGGATGAAGGTTACCTTGTTGTCCAATATTTCTGAATTCTCCTTCATCTGAAGATTCAGAATCTTGTGCCATAAATCCAGGGATTGTATTTCCAGGAAATCTCCCAAAATTTTGGTTTTCTTGTCTTCTAATTGGATTATGCACTTGTCTTTCTTGCATTTCTTGATTTTCTTGAACATTGCGGGTGACTTCTTGGTTGTCTTGTGGGTTTTCTTGCACATGGTTAACATTGCATTGTTGATTCAATTGTCGAGTAATGAGAATAATGGCTTGTTTGATATCGTCCACACTTGTCTTGATTTCATCGATCGAACTTTCCACCGACTGCAAGCGTCGGTCAAGTTGTTGGGTTGTAAGGGAGGATCCGAAATTGGAAATGAAATTTTCGAGCTAGGATCGGGAGCTCTGATACCACTTTGGTGTAGACAAGAAAAGGGAATTCTATTCAATGATCAAAAAGTAATTCTAAAGGACTGCAGCCCCCTTTAAATACAAATAGGAAGGCTGAAAAAGTCCTAACTACTTACAACAAACTTGGGAAACTCAAGTGGTTAAAAGAAATAACTAAAAGAAATAAAGAAAATACAAAAGAATATAAAACAAGAAGAGTTTCAAGAAGAGTTTCAAGAAACTAAAGAATTTACAAGAAACACTCAAAAAAGGAGTCAAGATGTCCTACATCATTTTCGTAACCCAATCCCCCTTTTTATCGCTTTTTATTTTGAGTTTTAATTAAAAAAACAAATATAAATTAATTAGGAGAAATTAACTTAGGTTCCCTGCGGATCGACTCGTTACAACTAGCTACAAGTTAGCTTAGTTGTATCAATATTATAAATTTCATTTTGGCGGGATTCTACACCCCGAGAAATAGTGAACATTCAAAAGTTCGCTTACCAAAATTGGCGCCGTTGTCGGGGAACCATTTAGTTTCTCTTAGTTAAATTTTATTTGTTATAAAAAAAATGTATGGTTCCATGGGATCTCTCTCTCTGATGAAATCGGTAGATTGAAAGCTCAATTGTCTGAATTAAGTGCTTAACTTAAATCAACGGTTGAGGAATGTCAGGCATATAACAAAGCTCAAATGGAACATCAAACTCCAAGCTCAGGTATGTCATTAGAAAAAATGGTTGAGCAAATGTTTGCTAATAATTTCGAATTTTAGAAACCAACAACCATGTTCCATCAAGAACACCTTCAGTCTCAAGAGGAGCTCCGGGAAGAAAGGACGAACTCAGAAAATCAACCCATCTGAATGGCTCCTTATCAGAGCACATATGAGAAGCTAGAGTCGTTTGGGTTCTACGTGAAACCCGAAGAGTATTTTGAAGAGACTGTCGAAGAGTTAAAGGTGAGTTGTGAAGAGGAGTCTTCTTCAAGATGGATCTCTTGGGAAGATCTTGAAACTACTGATGATGAAGAAAGTCTTGAAGAAGCCAAGGTACGTATTACTCCACTTCATGAGTTTGAGCATGAGTCTTATATTGCAAATCTTTTTTAGGACTCATGGATTGATGATTTTGAGCATGAATCGTATCTTGCAAATTTATTTGAAGATTCATGCATTGATGAGCTTGAGCATATTTCTGATGTTGAAAATATTTTTGGAAATCTTTTCACTGATGAGTTAGAACCAACCTGCTTTGAGAATGTTATGTTGGATGAGGAAGTGGCAATTGTGCCCTTAGAAAATTTATCTCTTATTGTTATGTCTTGTAATAGTTCAATTACCGTAGGAGATTTATCTAGCATGCCCCTTCCACCTGTCCATCTGTGAGTGTTGGTCATTTGGAGAATTTTGATCTTATCCCGTCCCATATCGAGTCTTTATTTTCTGTTCAGTTATTCGAGTCTTTATTTTTTGTTGAGTCAGTTGAGTCTTCTTTTATTTTGTTTGAGTCTGTTGAGTCTTTCTTATCATTAGACAAAAAATTCAAAAAAATAACAACTATGTCCGGCTGCCACGAGAAGTCGAAGAGCTTGCTTAACTTAGCAGGCTTTGTTGATTCAAGGAAGAAGGGATCGAAGAAGTACGAGAATTTCTACGTACCCTAACAAAGTGGAGGACACGTCGAGCATAATGACGTTAAAAAAATTGCGCTTCTTGGGAGGCAACCCATGAGTATTTAAATTCATGTCTTTACTTTCAGTTTTTATTTTCCTTGCTTATTTTTTCTTGTTTTCTTTTGTAGGAGCTTTGACCTAAAGATCGAGACAGTGGGCGAAGACTACTCTGCTCCAACCGACAACCTAACAAAATTCAAGGGAGGTTTTTTGTTCCCTTAAATTTTGTGTTTTTAAATTGCTTAGTTTGAAGTGTTAATATATAGAGTATCTTTTTAGGTTGGGGTGGAGTTGTCTGTTGGATGGATTTCTGTAGTTGTTGAGTTGTGGAGATTCTGAATTTGAAGTGCTTTGGTCTGCTGTTGCATGTTGTTCGATGAAGACAATCTAGGACATGCTTTTAAAATTCTCCATATTTGCATATCTAGAAAAGCATGAGATTGTATGTGTTAGTTGAGCATTTTTTTAAAAAAATTAAAAAAAAATTGTTGCTCCCTTGCATATATCGAGCACATAGCAATCTATTCTTGGTTCTATAGGCTTAGAATAATCTTATGTAGCCTGAAATCATGTTGTCACCCTGAAAAGCACCCCTAGGAAAAAGTTTGATGCATGATAGGTTGTAATAGGATAATCGTGTTATAGCGAAACTATTGCCTTAAAAAAAAGACTAAGCATGAAAATAAAAACTCCTCAAGTGCTCCTTCTTCTTAAAGTGCACATTGAGAAATGAGCATTAGTCCTTAAAAATGTGAAGCTTGCCCGTAGTAAGATACATTGTGCAGTGAAACTGCAGGTAAGCTGGAACGAAGGCAAGCTTGACATGTTAGGGCCTCTTGGAGAAGTAAAGAAAAAAAAAAGAAAAAAAAAGAGTAGTTTAAGAAATAAAGAGTACAAAGTACTCGAGAGAAAAGAAAAAAAAATTAAGCATTTTGATTTGTTACTCTATTGATTGTTGAAAAGTCATTAGACTGTTCTTAATTGCTAGACATAGGGGAAAACAAGATGTAGGGTTGCATAAGGTTTTCTGGGTCTACAAGAGTTAGGATAGGTTGGCTATACACACACGTAGGGGAGTAACAGTTGAATTTTTGAAACGTTCTCAATTTGTGCATGCAATTGATTGTTCTCTTTTGTTGTAAATGCTTTGCTTTTAAAAGCGTTGAGGTTAGAGTCGATAGCATGTAATTTCATTCTTTAGAGATAGTTTAAAGTTTTCCTTGCTTGAGGACTAACAAGATTTAGGTTGGGTGTATTTTGATAGCACTCAAAAAGTGCTAATATTTAGTTCCTAAGTCTTGTGAATTAAGGAATCATTTTTGTTTAATGTTTATATTTTGTAGAATTTATTTTCTTAGAGTTAAATCGGACCATTACATTAGTTTAAGGCTTAAAAGAATGTTTTAGAGGTTAATGATGATTAATCGTTCCAAGTGTTTATACCATATAAATTAATTAATCAAATGTTATTCCAAATATTATGAGTGGTTTGTTGGTGTAGGAGAACTTTGGTAGAGCGATCGGTTCAAGTCCATGGGAGGACAAAATTTCCATTACTTTTCTAAAGCACAGACGCGCGCTAGAAAAGTCTGTCGAAAAGTCTGTCTGGAGCGTCAAGACCGTTGGCCTGTAGCGTCTCGCCGATTATAAAAACCCACTTTTTCGATTTTTAGGTCATTCCTCTCGGCCCCATTGTTGTAAAACTCGATTTTGGGAGCTCAAACTCCATTTTCTCTCCCTATTCTAGTGTATAGAAGTTTAAATCGTGTTCATTTAGCTTGATTCTTACAACGGGCAACTAAGGTAAGTGCTCTAATTTGAGGTTTAGAGATTTATCTTGATACTTAGTGAGGGTTTGTATGAATTTATAGTTTAGAATTGTATGATTTCTTGCATCTTCTTCTTTGGTTTGTATCCCAATAGCATGTGTAACTGATTGAGAGTGACGCCCGAGTCCTTATGCATGTTTTACCGTTAAAGATTATGACGTATAATTGCCTCAATAGCCAAGTAACAAGGGTCTAAGCGTGCCAAAGCGAGCATGGCTCAGCGGGCATATGTATGTGTTGACGGCCACGAGGTCTGTGGTTCGAATCCCCCCACCCCCAATGTACTCAAAAAAAAAAGGGTCTAAGCGTGGCTAATTAATTCGAGCCTAAGTGGCACTTGGGGGAATAATTAATTATTGTTTTCACGATAGACTTAAGGAAATGGGAAAAATCGAGTTAGTTGGTCGAGTTCTCAATCAATTAGTTCGTCGCGATGCTACCCGTTACTGTTCTTTAATCAATTTAGGTTTGATCACCTTAGATTAATTAAAGAGTATGTTTAATTAAAATTTACGCCCCTAATGAATTCTTTGAGATGTTTGCTACGGAGACGAGCAAACATTTCGCGTGCATGAGATAGAATCCCTATGATCTAAGTGCATCAAGTAAATCTCGATCCCTCGAATTAGGAGCATATGTTACATTTATTTTTTTCATTATTTAATTCTGTCATTTAATTTTTGTAACCCAATCCTCTTTTTATTTTGAGTTTTAATTAAAAAGCAAATAGAAATTAATTAGAAGTTAACTTAGGTTCCCTACGGATCGACCCGTTACCACTAACTACAAGTTAGCTTAGTTGTATCGGTATTATAAATTTCATTTTGGCGGAATTCGACACCCCGAGAAATAGTGAACATTCAAAAGTTCGCTTACCAGTGTGCTTAAGTGACAATCGGAATTCCGACATCATGAACAACAACGTGGGAGAAACCAGCCGTATGGTGGAAGGTGGCGAGTTGGATCGAGATCAGCATCCGAGGCGTGTGGCGATTCGAAAGCAGAATGTTCAAGTCGGCAGCGCCCATCGCCTTGTGGAACTGAACCCACCAGCAATTCGAGAAACAATAACGTTAGTGGAGCTAAACCCACCAGAAGTTCAAGAAATCACGCCGGTCATGTTGCTTTTGGAACACCCATACTTGCAACAATATTCAAAAAGGCAAAGCTTTTCTTTCCTCCATTTGGTCAAGGTGTTGGAGCGTTATCTCGTCTTCAGTTCATATGATGATATTATTTGGATCTAGAGAGGTGAGAAAGAAGTCTACTCAATACCAGAGTTCATAGTTGCCTCAAACGTTTCTATACTAAACCATAATTCTTTGATTTTCGAAGATTAGAATAATAATTATGCATAAACTTGCTTCAGGAATTAGACTAACCAGCAGAGTATGTTCATAATCTGAAAAAGCAGTCAAAATTCAGGGGGGAAACCACAAAACAGTACCATAGTTACTCACTTATTTCTCAATAGAGAAGAACAAAGAGATCAAACTCTTGTGGTAGAACCCAAATACATTGCAAATATAAAAGATAACATGTCTTCCCTCTTCTGATATCAGTCAAACCTTAATTCACTAAAACAATTGCTTAACTTCCGTTTCTCCACTCCCTCTATTTATAATCAAATACTATAACGACCTCCCTAACTAAGTACTAATATACCCTTAATAACATTCCTACTACTATCATACATTCCAACACCTATTGGTGGCTTGGTTACAATTAAATACATGAACCAACATACACAGAAAGAAGAGAAAAACTACCTAAATCTTTCTGAATTCCAACATGTTCAAAGCTTGTCATAAATAAATATCGATCGAGTGAGAGATTTCACTTCAATACGACATTGATAAAAGATTCGGAGTCTTTCAGGTCTAAGACGAGTAGTATATGATTAATTTATTACCCATCTTAGTCTTCATTCTCTATTTGGCGATGCCTAACCGTGTAGCAGACAAACAACTGAGACTCTGAAGCAAATCTGACTGCAGGGATTGTATTATCAGCTGTTAGGATGCCCTTATTATTTCCTGAAGAATTACTGTTCTTGACTTTGTTACATCTGTGCTGCATTTAGCAGCATGTACACTCAACTTCTCAATGGTCTCGTCAAAACCTTCAAGGTTTTTCTTGATCTCATCCACTGCATGCTGCATGACACCACCTTGTTCCTTAATGCCAAGATTGGCATTCTGCAAGAACAGACGTAACTGAATCGATAAGGCGTGCACAAGTAATCGAATGTTCTTAAACTTCTCCAGAATTGTGAAACTGTGAAATCGCATAGAGCTGAGCAGTTGCTTCTCCCTTTCGAAGCTGTTCAAGTAGAGATTCCAGAGCATGCCACACAATTTCCCAACCGCGCTCACTGCAGCCAGTGCAGCAGCTACCGCAGCCACCAAGGGAGGGGCAGACATTGCAGCTGCAACAACAGAGAAAATCAGTACCAATGCAGATGCAATAACAAAAATGATAGCGGAAACTTTCTTCCATGTCTTTATGGTGCTATATTTTCTGTCAAGCTTCCTCTTTTGAACTTGCAACTTTATGATCATTGACAAATGCTGTAGTTCTAAGGACTGACACAGCTTAACAAACTCCTCACTAAATGGATCCCCAGCCTCCTGAAAATTCAACTCGTCAAATGTCTTAACATGTCTCTCATCCTCACCTCCATTCTCAGCACTCTCAAACCGGTTGATTGCAAGTTTAATGATGAACTGGCTGTCCCGAGTGCGTCGTAGATTGTTCTCCAATGCCGCGTAGAAATCCAATGTTCTAAACATGTTATCAAAGTATGCATCCACAAGGCTAAACAACTCTTTGTTGCTCCAATCATCCCGTTTAGTTTCAAGGATAGTCTTGACAATATCTTCATTCATTTGGAGTAAAACGTCAGTGGGCTCCATGAGTTCATCCGACCACACGGAACCGACCTCAATTCTGGTGGCCAGCGAATCGAGAGCTCGGTTCGTCTGTTCGTGAACTCTAACATCATATGAGCTAAGGGGAGCTGCATAGTGAGAATCAACATTGCTGGGAAGGGGAGAAAGAGAAACATCTCCACCACCTGATGTGTTCTTGAGAGATTGTCCTCCCATCATTTTCATACTGTAATTGACCACAACACACAAACTCAACCAAACTTAACAATTTGTGCTTTTAAATAAAATGGTGAAATCTTCTCTTTTCTACTACTCTCTCTCTTTGAGCTAACACAAGAACAAGCTCGAAAACTCTCGAGCAATCAAGGTTACAAGATCTAAAAGAATAAAAAATTACGAAACCCCATCACAAATTTCAGTCGAACACAAAAATCCCCAACAAATTCTGCTAAAAAGGAAAATAGCAGCTGACTTTAATTCAGAAGGAAGAAGATACCTCAATCTGAGAGAAGAAACCCAGATGACGAATCGAAGAGAGCAATGATGAAATCCAATGAAACCCTAAGAAAGAGAGTGATCTAAAAGACTGGAAATTTGTCAAATTCAACGGGACTCTTCCTTGAAATTTCGCTGACTAATTTAAATATTTGTACCAAAATGAAAATGAACACCTATGTTTTCAAACTTTTTGAATATATATATATATATATTCTCCTACGTCGTACCTCTTTTTCGAAACTCAATATATGGGATAATTGTAGGTCATATTTTTCAAACTAACCTGAATTTAAAAAATATGTCAAAATCATTTTCTAATTTGAATTTTTTTTAAAATTCGAGACCAGCCTCGCCCGTAGATAGAGCTAAAAAATAATATTAAAAAAAATGATGGTGTCAGCCGAAAGTCAATTATATCTCTCTCTAACTCTTGCTCAACTACTTTTCTTCTTTCCATCCTCCACTCCCAAAAATGAAAGTATTGGTCGATATATTCTTCGATATAACTGTAAATCAAATAGTTCTATATAGATATTTAGAGTGAATAGATATCTCCAATATCTTTTATAATTATTCATAAAACATTAAAGATATTATATATTAATTTTAGGAAAAAATCAATTTATACCATTAACTTTGAGGGTTGTATCAATTAAAACCATAAACTTTCAATTGTATCAATTGTATCAATTTAAATCCTGAACTTTCATAAGTGTATCAATTTACATCTTCCATTAGAAAAATGTTAGTTTTCACACGTGTAGAGACTTGTAATTTATCAATTAAATCCATAAACTTTCATATAATTGATTCAATTATGAAAGTTTAAGACGTTAATTGTCAAAATGATAAGTTTTCACTTATTTAAATTGGTTTTTTTCAAATAAAATCTAATCGAAGGTGCAAATTCAAATTGATATACTTATGAACAAAGGCAGGACCAGGCCCCCGAACTTGCAAAACTCTTACAAAGCGCACCCTTGAGCTAACATGTTCACTTGGGTTTAGTGATGTAAGCCGTCCTCATCAGTTGTCCAGGTTTGAACCCTAGTTTTTTTGTTTTCTTTCAAAAATTGGGCGTATTTTTTAAAAAACTGAGGGTTATTTGGTATATTAATTTTATTCACTTTTTTTCTCTTTGTTCTTTTTGTTCGGTTAAATGTAAATAATTTAAGTTTTTTTTTCTCCTTTCCAACTTGTTATTTCAGTTTCATTATTTTTTCTTTTATTATTTATATAGAAAAATTAATTATGCTTCAAAACAATTTATTATTAAATAAATTTAATTGAATAAATTATAAATTTATAGAGTTGTTTTTAATAAGTTTAGAAATTTTAAAAAAGTGTCTCAAATAGATTATCAAATTTTCAATTGGATGTCTAATAGATTTCTAATTTATTATATATTTTCTTTAAAGATCTATTTGATAAAAAAATAATAAAAAATTTATGTAATTATTAGACATAAAATTGAAAATTGAAACTTATTACAAACTTTTTCAATCTAGTGACGTATTAAACATAATATTGAAAATTTAAGGACAAAACTTATTATTTAATTAATTTAAATATTCAAATATATAAATTAATATTAATATATACTAGTGCGTCGAAAAAAATATTTTCTAGCCCTCCTCCGACATTAAGTTTTGGATCCGCCACTGCTCATGAAAGTTCAACGTTTAAATTTATATGATCGTTAGTTTAGGGTTTAATTGATTCAAAGTTTAGGGGTATAAAAAATAATTTTTACCTTTAATTTTAGTATGAATCTAGATACTACTACAAGATATATAACTTAGTTTGAAAGTAAAAAAAAAAAAAAAAAATTAATAATTTAAATATATTTTTATAAAAAAAATTGATTTATAGAAATACTCATGAATATCGATATTTTATCCGTAAAATAAATTTGAAATATCAATGTTTTCATCCTTGCCCACAGACGAGGGCACCTTCGAGATCTGGATTTTTTTCTCTCCATATTTTAACGAGATGGGTGAGATTAGACGGATAAGATCCTTACCTAGACACCAACCACTCCATGCGTTTATTGGGAGAAGAAAGAGAGTTGGGGTGTGTTTGGTTTAGATTAGTGAGTGTTTAATTTTTGAAAAAAATCATTTTGGAATAAATTGAGGTATAGGTGTTTGGCAACTATTTGGAAAATGAGTTTTTGAAATAATGCATTTTGGATGAAACACTTGATAATAACTTTTGGGTGTTTAATTGAAAAACCTATTTAATTCTCATAATGTATTAAAATTACCAAAATACTATCACATTACTCTTTTAAATTTTTTCTACCCACTAACCTCCTTCGACCACCGCCGCCTCTCACCGACCATCTCCGATCGCCGCCCCTCCTCCCCGCTCCGACCCGCCGCCGCCCACCACCCGACCCCGTCCCTGACCACCAACAATAGTAAACGGTCATAATTTTTAAAATACAATTTTTTTTTTTTTTTTTTTTTTGGAAAAATAGTTAAATTAGTGTGAAATGTAGGAATTGAACCCCGACCTCTTAGTTAAAGGCATAATCTTATGCCAATTGAACTAAGTTTAATTTGTTACTTTAATTGAAAAATATATATTTAAAGTTATTAATTCATATGGTTTATTGATAATTGCCTTTTATAGTAATTTTACATTAAGAGAAACATTTCTAGTGGTTCAAACCAAACATAGATAAAAACACTTTTAAAAAAATGTAACCAAACACAGAGTGTTTTAATTAGAAACATTTCTAAAAAAAATGTTTAAAAAAAAATGCATTCTTTCAAAAATATTTTTTTTAGTAGTCAATCCAAACACATCCAAAGAGAGTTAGAGAAGAAAAACGAGAAAAGAGACTGGAGTAAAAGAGGGAGGGAGAGGAAAAATCCAAAATATATATATATATATATATATATATATATATATATATATATTTTAAGGGTGGGGATCGAACGTAGGTCTAGCAAACAAAAAAACAAATCATTTTTCCACCATTTGTTAGGTCATTAAAAAATAAATAAATAAATGCGTCACTTGTCTTTTCTAATGGGCCAGTCATCAATATGTATTTTTGTTTTATTAATAACCAAATTTGGAGGGTAAATGAGGGACAAATTTCAAGAATAATGTAATTTAGAGAAAAAAAATGCAAAATTAAAGTAGTTTTAAAATACAAATACAAATCCAAATAAAATATTGTTAATAAAAAGGTTAAATTATATAAAATACCCTTGAACTTTTGGATTGGTTTCAATTATGCCCCTAGACTTTGAAAGGTTTCATTTTTACCCTAAAATTTTGAAATTTATTCCAAAAAATACCCTTGAACTTCCAAATTGTTCCAACCAATATCTTTCCCGTAAATAAAGTAGGGAAATTGACGTGACAGTTGATGTGCAAAAATTAGAAGACGTACATTATGATGTCACATATTGTTATGGAGAAAACTCATCGAGGCCCATGGTCTCAAGCCCAACGAGGTAAGCCCAAGCCCACAGGCCCAAAACAGACAGAAGCGTCTGCGACAAGCCACAAACCGAGTTATTTGGGTTGGAGGGGTGTTTTTTGAAATTATTTAAGAAAAAAAATGTTGTTTTAAAATAATTTAGAAGAAAGGATACTTTTTTTTGTAGTTTGTGAGGCGGGTTATTTGGGTTGGAGGGGTGTTTTTTGAAATTATTTAAGAAAAAAAATGTTGTTTTAAAACAATTTAGAAGAAATGGTACTTTTTTTTGTCGTTTGTGAGGCTGCGCAGGTTGAACCGGCGCATCCCACAAAAAAGTGGGACAAACGGCTTGAAATTGGGAACGCCCAAATTTCTATATATATATATATATAGACGAGTGAGATGACTTTCGAGGAAGCTTGTTGAGGATTCGCTTGAGCATTGTGAAGAATCGATTCGAGGGAAGAAAAAAAAAGGTTCATCGAACATTAGCTAATTAATCCATTTTCTCTTTTTATCTCCGCCATTCTAGAAACATCTCCTCTGTATAGTTTTCTTTTCATGGAGATTTCGGCTGAAGAAGAGAATTTTGTGGATCTGACATTCCATCAATGTCCTCTGCAATTCATGGCCGAGAACTAGGGTTCTTTTCTTACTATTTTGGGCTTCTACGTTCCCTAATGATCAAATTTCCCTTCTGGGTCTAATTTTTTTTTTTTTTCCCTTGAATCGATTCTTCACAATGTTCAAGCAGATCATCAGCAAGCTTCCTCAAAAGTCATCTAATTCTCATCTCTGTGAAAAAAAAAAAAAAAAATGGGCATTCCTAATTTCACGTTTGTCAAGTGGGCCCACTTAAGGACCCCTTTCTTCTAAATTTTTTTAAAAAAACCTTTTTTCTTAAATAATTTCAAAAAACACCCCTCCAACCCAAGACCGAACCAAGAACGTCTCACCGATAACGCAGAAGAAGTGTACCAAGGCGGCTAAGGCCGAGTCGAGGACCATAATTTTCTTTTGAGATTATGACTGAAAAATCATAGGAACCTGACACTAATGTCTAGGTGAACATATATAAATATGGAGAACTTTGTCCGGCTCTGCTTGACAACACTCTAAACTAAGCACCGACTTAATGATGAACCTTGTTTACAAGGGTGATTTAGCACTAAACTCGAGTTTATTCCTCGACAAAATTGCATGTATTTTAATAATTATAGTGCTTAAATCCTAAAGATGCAAAATGTAAAAAAGTGATTGAAGGTAAAAGAGTCATATTTGGTAAAAATTAATCCTGGAAATCCCCAAATGCGGCAGCAAAGCTTGCAAGACAAAACTGGTTTGCGACTGCAAAGTAGCATTTGACTGATTCAACGTGAAAATGGATTCCAAGATTCAATGCTCAATCTTCGTACATGAATGTTGCCAGACTATAAAAGGACATTAGAGTATGTTCGACATTCGACAGTTCTGGTCGTAGACACAGTATTGCTGATCCCTCACCTAATCTGAAAAAGCAGTCAAAATTCAGGGGGGAAACCACAAAACAGTACCATAGTTACTCACTTATTTCTTCTCCACTCCCTCTATTTATAACCAAATACTATAACGACCTCCCTAACTAAGTACTAATATACCCTTAATAACATTCCTATTACTATCATACATTCCAACACCTCTTGGTGGCTTGGTTACAATTAAATACATGAACCAACATACACAGAAAGAAGAGAAAAACTACCTAAATCTTTCTGAATCCCAACATGTTCAAAGCTTCATAAATAAATATCAATCGAGTGAGTGATTTCACTTCAATACGACATTGATAAAAGATTCGGAGTCTTTCAGGTCTAAGACGAGTAGTATATGATAATTTATTACCCATCTTAGTCTTCTTTCTCTATTTCGCAATGCGTAACCGAGTAGCTGACGAGCAACTGACGAGACTCTGAAGCAAATCTGACTGCAGGGAGTGTGTTATCAGCTGTTAGGATGCCCTTATTATTTCCTGAAGAATTACTGTTCTTGACTTTGTTACATCTGTGCTGCATTTAGCAGCATGTACACTCAACTTCTCAATGGTCTCTTCAAAACCTTCAAGGTTTTTCTTGATCTCATCCACTGCATGCTGCATGACACCACCTTGTTCTTTAATGCCAAGATTGGCATTCTGCAAGAACAGACGTAACTGAATCGATAAGGCGTGCACAAGTAATCGAATGTTCTTAAACTTCTCCAGAATTGTGAAACTGTGAAATCGCATAGAGCTGACAAGTTGCTTCTCCCTTTCGAAGCTGTTCAAGTAGAGATTCCAGAGCATGCCACACAATTTCCCAACCGCGCTCACTGCAGCCAGTGCAGCAGCTACCGCAGCCACCAAGGGAGGGGCAGACATTGCAGCTGCAACAACAGAGAAAATCAGTACCAATGCAGATGCAATAACAAAAATGATAGCAGAAACTTTCTTCCATGTCTTTATGGTGCTATATTTTCTGTCAAGCTTCCTCTTTTGAACTTCCAACTTCTTGATCATTGACAAATGCTGTAGTTCTAAGGACTGATACAGCTTAACAAACTCCTCACTAAATGGATCCCCAGCCTCCTCAAAATTCAACTCTTCAAATGTCTTAACATGTCTCTCATCATCACCTCCATTCTCAGCACTCTCAAACCGGTTGATTGCAAGTTTAATGATGAAATGGCTGTCCCGAGTGCGTCGTAGATTGTTCTCCAATGCCGCGTAGAAATCCAATGTTCTAAACATGTTATCAAAGTATGCATCCACAAGGCTAAACAACTCTTTGTTGCTCCAATCATCCTGTTTAGTTTCAAGGATAATCTTGACAATAGCTTCATTCATTTGGAGTAAAACGTCAGTGGGCTCCATGAGTTCATCCGACCACATGGAACCGACATCAATTCTGGTGGCCAGCGAATCGAGAGCTCGGTTCGTCTGTTCGTGAACTCTAACATCATATGAGCTAAGGGGAGCTGCATAGTGAGAATCAACATTGCTAGGAAGGGGAGAAAGAGAAACATCTCCACCACCTGATGTGTTCTTGATAGATTGTCCTCCCATCTCCAACACACAAACTCAACCAAATTTGACAAATTGAGTTGTTAAATAAAATGGTGAAATCTTCTCTTTTCCACTACTTTCTCTCTCTCTCTGAGCTAACACAAGAACAAGCTCGAAAACTCTCGAGCAAACAAGGTTACAAGATCTAAAAGAATAAAAAAATCCGAAACCCCATCACAAATTTCAGTCAAACACAAAAATCGCCAACAAATTCTGCTTAAAAGTAAAAAAAAGCAGCTGACTTTAATTCAAAAGGAACAAGATACCTCAATCTGAGAGAAGAATCGAAGAGATCCAACAAAACCCTGATGACGAATCGAATAGATCCAACAAATCCAATGAAACCCCAAAAAAGAGGATCTAAAGGACCGGAAGTTTGTCAAATTCAACGGGACTCTTCCTCGACGTTTCGTTGACTCATTTAAATATTTGTACCAAAATGAAATGAACGTATTTTTTTCAAAATGAGTTTTTTTTTTTAACCCTTTTCAAACTTTTTTAATATATATATATTTTCTTTTGAGTAAAACTTGTTTGGTGTCCAGGCTACAAGTATCTTTTGCAGTCCAGTCATCTCATTTCACGCCGTTTACTTGGTTTTTCTCAGTAACTTTCATTTTCTTATTCCAGCAAATTAACAACTTTTCCTACTTTCTCTCTCTTCATTTCTCTACACTCCAAACTTTAAGGCTGTAAAATTTCAATTGGGGTTATTTGAAATTTGGAGAGCTATTGTGTGTTATATAGACATAAATTTTCAAGTGGGTTTTTAGAGGAAGTGAAGGAAAGAGTGGGAAATTTCACGGTTGGATTCATATGAGGTTGGTAAAGGAGAAGATAAATTGGATTTTGTTTTTTTTTTAAGAAAAATCCCCCAAAAAAAATAATGGTAACAATTTTTTTTATATTCTTTAGAGTATTGCAAATCTTACTGCATTAAAAAATAGTTAACCAAAAAAAAAAAAAAAAAAATACTTATTGTAGAGTAAGGAAGGGAGAGTGAGAGATGACATTCGGTAAGGAGAGATATGTCCAACCTTAGAGCTTAAGCTCGGATACTAAGGAATACGAACTCCCTTGAATGGTGGGGTTGGACACCTTTGGGTATATGACTCCCAAGCACACATTCAACTCAAAGACCACCCATACAACACTTGAATATGACTCAAAGGAAGGTCAAGGAGGGGCTGCCTTTGATTGATAAACCAAGTTGCAAAGAGAACTAGTTTCTTACCTAAGCCTTGAAACAATCCACAACTTTGTTCATCAATTCATTTTGTTTGTTTCTAGGCTTGTATTAAACAAATAAATAGGTTGGGAGATAATAAGGGTCCGTTTCCGTTCCCGTTTCTTGTTCCCTGTTTCCTGATTCTTGTTCCCTGTTTTTTTAGAACTAGAAATAGGAACATGTTTGATAACTACTCCGGTTTCTTGTTTCTTGAAGAAAAAAAAAACAGAAACAGAAACTTGTTTGATAACGTTTCTTGTTTCTTGAAAAAAATAAACAAAATAGATTGATAATTATTTTTTGTTAATTGTTTCTTTTCTTTATGTTTTTTTTCTTCTTTTTTATAGTTTAAATATAATTTAGTATACATAATATAAAAAAGATATACCATGCATTAAAATATATATACAAAAAAACTATCCAAAGTTTACATAATCGAAGAAGTCTCGATCCAAAATTAAAAACAACCATAAAATTGTATTTATACTTCAAATGTTACCCAAATTTGATTTGCTATATGTTTTTGTGTGTCAACCGGGTAAGGAGACGTTTGTTTAAGAATAAGGAATTGAGTCTTCTACGCACCAAAACAACATCCAATAACATTTTGGAGTGAGAAATGTTGGTAGTTAAACATTTATGGATGATGTCTCTTTTCTCTCAAATCTCAAAGTCGTTGTCAATTTGTCTTTATTTGTTATAGACCGTGTTTTAAATTTTCGTCGACGTGTATACATCTTCATCGACATTTTCATGTGTCAATGAACTTAATATCGACACGAGAGGTGAATTGACATTTCAATTATATTTTAGATAAATTGACGTTATATAACTAAAATATAATTATTGTGAATCTAATATTTAATAGTAAGAAAATTAAACTTATGGATAAGATGTCGATGTGGATAGATATTTATGAAGAAAAAAAATTAAAAATATATACTTAAATCAATAAATAAACATTTTAACGGAGCTAGATATGATAAAAAAGTTATTATTAATATTAGGTTCACATTACTATTAATATATTCGGTATATAAATTAATAAATAAACATTTTATGGAAATGTTGATAAAAAAATATCAATAAAATGTGGATAGATATTTATGAATTTTTATTTTATTTTAAATATATACTTAAATTAATAAATAAATATTTTTCTTTTGCAACGATATTTAATTAATGCGAGAATTGAACCCATGACCTCATAGTCACGGGCACAATTTTTATGTCAATTGAGCTATGCTCGGTTTGACAATAAATAAACATTTTAACGTAGCTAGATAGGATAAAAAACTTATTATTAATATTAGGTTCACATTACTATTAATATATTCTCAAACAAAACAAAAATAAAAAGTGTCAAAATTCAAAATTAAAATAATATATAAAAAAATACTGCAAAATTAATTAAGAGGGAGAAAAATTAAAAAAAAAAAAACAAAATTGCTACTTCTAAGATTTGAAACCATGACCTTAAACATAAGGGGCTAAGGTAAGCACACCTCTTGCCAACAAGCCAACCACACTTGTATGATTTAAATAGGAACTGAAAGTTATAAGTGAGAACAAAACAGAAGAAACAACTTTTTGGTGTTTCTCAATTTTTACCATTATTTTAAAAACGTTTCTCAAAATTTAGAAACAAGAAACGGGAATAATTATCAAACAAGTATGTTTCTTAAAAAATGAGAAACAGAAATAGGAAACAGGAAACGGAAACGGAAACAAACGGGCCCTAACTTCCTATATTGTTACTCCCAAACGGACACGTATATATACATGTCGCAGTAGGGACGGATCTAGAATTTTATGTCAAGAAGTGTACAAGTTCATATAAATTTAATTTTAGATTTGTTGATGCAATATTCAAATTAAGTAATATCAACTAGGTTAAATTATAAGTTTAGTCTCTCAACTTTAACATTTGTATCTATTTTGTCCCTTGAGTTAAGAAAAGTGTCTAATAAAATCTTAAACTTTCAATTTTGTGTCTAATATGTCATTCACTTATTTCACATGTTTCAAAATTCACGGACTTGCTAGACACAAAAACGAAAGTTTAAAGTCACAATATTAAACATAAACTTCAATTAATTTAAAAAAAATTAGACTAAGACATAGACCTATAAGACATTTTTAAAGTTCATGGATCTATTACACAAAATTGAAACTTTAAAACCCTATTAGAGATTTTTTGAAGTTCATGTATCAAATAGACCAAAACCTGAAATTAAAGTTTAGAGACTAAATTTGTAATTTAATTTACTAAACTATAATAAACAACTCTGTATGATATAGATTTACACACAAAATTGAAAGTTTAAAACCCTATTAGAGATTTTTTGAAGTTTATGTACCAAATAGACAAAAATCTGAAATTAAAGTTTAGAGACTAAATTTGTAATTTAATTTACTAAATTATAATAAACAACTCTGTATGATATAGATTTGTTTCAACATAGAGACTAGATTTTATATATACTTAATTTTATATTATTGATATTTGTAAGAAAATATAATTGAATTATTTAAAAAAAAAAAAAAAAAAAAAAAAAAAAAAAAAAAAAATTTCTAAAAGCTAGTTATTTATTTATTTATTTATATATATATATTTATTTTGTGAAATCAATTTTTTAAAAAATAATTTACCAAAATTAAAAAAAAAAAATTAATTATTTTTACATAAATAAATAAACATATATCAAAAAATCGAAAGTATAGAGACTAAAATAGAATAAGTCTTAAAATACTTTGATCAAATGATCTTTTTAAACATTCTTTTTCTCTCATAGATGAATTTTAATTCATTAGAAAATGAAAATTTTATTTTATTTATTTATTTTGATAATTGAAAGTTTAAATAAAAATATAAAAAATAGATTTATATTTATCAAAATAAATAAAAAGGCCTAGAAGAATCAAACTTGTAACCAAGTAGTGGGGGAAGATAGTTGGGGTAAGTGGTAACCAACAAAGCAATACCAATTATTTCAAAATTTTAGGGCAGCGTGTAATATATAATAGATAAGTCCAAAAGTTGAGGGGCACGTGTCCCTACTGGGCCGGAGTGGAGGGCACGTGTCCCCACTGGGCCTTAGTGGATCTCCTTCTGGTCGCAGCTAGCTAATAATAGACATAATAACAAGAGTAAAACTTAGTTGTAGGCTGAGGGGAGAATTTCTAGTACATCCGTGGTATGGAAAAACTCCATACCACTGCCTTTCAAAAAATGACACGTGGCAAAATGGTTGTTTAACTGGACCCACACTATTAAATATATTTTTTTTTAAACTATTTTGCCACGTGTCATTTTTTGAAAGGCAGTGGTATGGAGTTTTTCCATACCACGGATGTACTAGAAATTCTCCCGTAGGCTGAGCTACAACTATCTTTTGCAGTCCAGCCACGTGGTAGATTTTGATTGACCAAGTATTATGTTATTATTTTTAATTAAAAAATCATATTTAATGCGTCACGTGACTTCAACTTTTTTTCCTGCTTTTTTTTTCCTCTTCTCCATAAATTTTAATTTCCGATTTTGCCCTTCCCTATTCAATCCTCTCCAATATCTATTTTTTATCAATGATTTGAATTTTTTTACTAAGATTTGAAAATAGAAAATCATCGATAAAAAAATCGTGCTACAATTTTTAATAATAATAATAATATCTAAAACCTCACCATTGTCCAACATCCTATGACATTTTTTAATAAAATTCTTTTTTCCTCTTCTATCTAATTTCTTTGTTCATTTCAAGTTTTCAACTCAATTTCACTTCATTTATCATAAAATAAATAATTAACTATTACCTTTCTAAAATTATGCCAATTTTTGCTATGCTATTAGGCATATGGAGAGATTAAGAAATTTTACTAAGATTTGACAGTAGCAAATCATCCATAAAAAGAGATACTCTATAGAATTGAGGAGAGAAGGGCAAAATTAGAAATTGAAAGTTATGAGAAGTGGAAAAAATGAAAGAAAAAAAAAAACGTTAAAGTGACATCAGATATTAAATATATTTTTTTAATTAAAAAAAATAACATAAAACCTGACCAATCAAATTTTGTCATGTTGTTGGGTTGCAAAAAATAGTTGTAGCCGAGGCTGCAACTAAGTTTTACTCTAATAAGAATCCAACCAAAATTGAAACTAAATTACAACACAATAACACAATAACACAATAGTGGAGTTAAAAGCATAATCGCATAATTGTTTCAAAAAAAAAAAAAAAAAGCATAATCGCATAAAGACAGTTATAACAACATAACAAATATGCAGCCACAAGATGGACGACATATGTCTCGCACACCCATCTTGGAAAATAAGGTAAAAATGACAGAGGCATATAATGGTTTAGTGAATACGTTAACTAGCTGGGAAGAAGAGCAAACGTGAAGAAGCTTGATCGAACCGCCAACGGTCTTCTCATGGATGAAGTGGCAGTCCAATTTAATATGCTTCATGCATTCATGAAATATCATAAAATATAGGATGGGAGGCAATGTGGACAGTAGTCTGGTTGTATAAAAATAATTTATGACAAAAGAATGTATAAGTCACGTAAATGGGTAGTTATCCAAACTGTTCCACAAGCATTAAGGGTCCGTACTCGACCTTAGTTGTGATGGAGCGTATCACGGCGGAAGCGATTTTTGATCGATCATACTCTAATTTCAATTCCATCAATTTAACAAATAGAAAATATGCTCAAGACGAAATTACAAGAAATTAGAAAACATATCCTTGTAGTTCTAATTTTCTTCGAGTTCCACAACACCATTCTCCTCACGAACTCCTCCGGCCTCTTCTCACGAACGCTCCGAAGACCACTCCAGACAGTCCCGCTATCTTCGACACCGAGCAACAGAGTTGTGGGATTCCAAAAATAAAATAAAAAAAGAAGAAAAGATGGAGGAAGGCTGCGAAGACAGAAGCTCAAAAGAGCTTATTTTGAGAACTTCTGAATTCCTTGAGGTTCTAAGAAAAAACAACCCCAAATATCACTAAATGTCACTAAGCCATCTTTTATTTATATCAAAAGAAAAAAATATATATATATAGAAGTAAACATATGTCTTACATATAAGATATATATATTTATTATTATTTTAATAATTAATTAAAAATTATTAATTTTAAATAATAATAAATATTTTTATTTATTAAACTTTTTAATAAAAAAAAAAAATATATATATATATTAATTAAACATTTTAATTAATTAATATTATTTAGTTCAATATTAAATATTAATTAAATAATATGGCTAAATCCGATTTTTCGAAAACTGAATTTTTGCACATGAATCGTATTCATGTTTTAGACCATTCCCATATTTAAATCATATTTAAATATGTCCATCATTCTTCCACAAACCGAATTTGAACAATTCAATTTTTTTTTCTTTTCTCTCATACTGTTGCACGGCGTTATCCAAGCTAGCCAGGAGAACCTACAGATCATGATCTCCAACGATACAAGATTATTCGGTTAAAACTTTTTTAACCAAACTAATCAACATTCGTTAACCCCCGAAGACTCCACTATAGTCCGAGGGTTGCACTCTCCTCACTGTAGATATATTGTGTCTCTGATATAACCGTCACAGGCAAGTCGACCATTCACAGGTTGTTCGTAATCACAGTTGGGTCATTTAAACCGTTTTACCCCTGCATTACGTCTTGTTCCTTAAGTACCACTGACACCTCTAATGAACAATAGATCTGTGGTCCAACCAACAGATCAATTAACTCTCTCATCTCATGAGAGTGTGCGCGCTAATTGTTCAAGCCCTGGAGTCAGCTATTAAGGGAACAACCTATCTACTAACCCCGAAGAGCGGGGTTAGGAGTGAACTTCAATCTTGTTGTACTATGTCCCCAGCTACCTATTCGACTTTATCCCTAAGATAGTAGGCTTATTAAGTCGGCGCTTATGGGCCACTCTCACCCGTGCAAGTCAAATGATACTTTCGAATAAGCAGGAGTTCATAGCGAGCTCAGGATTGAGATCGAGGTACCTAGGCCATCAAATGAAAATGTCGGTCTCATTAGTAAACGGTGTTATAAAGAGAGAGCGACATATTTCGTGGTTCGGTCTTATGCAAGCTATTTGCACAGGACGCCCTCACTCGCACATCTCCATGTTAAACGATTCAGATCTCATCGTTTTGTACAATACAAAGTGAGCCGCATCCAATAGTGTTACCAGGATAAGGTATCCAACCTTATCCATATACTATAGACCGTTTTGACTGACTACTTGAGCCTGATCCACAATCATGTCATACATGAAGCTCAAGTACTCATATTCAGCCAAGGGTGTTGGTCATTGGTATAAGTTAACCTAAACACGTTTCACTTTATTCCAGTAAACTCTTTTACTGAATAAAACTAATAACTTTTTATTCTAAATAGAATATTTACAAACATAACAGTTTACAAATCACGAGTTTTAGGACATAAAACCCAACAAACTCCCACTTGGACTTAAACTTCCGTGGTGTACATGTTAGGTGGAGAAAACTAATATATCATATATCATGAAGTTTTCTCCCACTGTCCTCTCCAGCAACTCGGAGCCCTAGACTCTTCTAGGTGTCTCTCGAACACTTTAGCCATGAGAGACTTAGTAAACTAATCAGCATGAAGTACTACGAGGCTTTCCATGTGACCATCGCATCTCCTCATAGCACTATCTACGAGCTCAACTTATAAACATTTTGCTGCTTCGCAAGCTGCAATCAGACTTAGCTACCACCGTGGAATCAACAATACAACTCTTGTATTCTACTCCTCTAAGTACAAGGACAAAAATTTAACCGGAAACCAATCCAATTGGACTAATTTCTTCTAACAGCTCCCACTGCATAAGACATATCGGGTCATGTATTTCAAAAGATACATCTTACCTCCAATAAGTAAATGCACATGAGTACCCTTCATATCCTCAACACTTGAGGTGTCTCTGGAAACCATTTCCATAGACCATCGAATATTGACAACACCTTGTCAATAAAAGATTTTAGAGACAACACTAGCGATTTGTTCTTACGACTCAGATCAACTTGATTCCTTAGAACAAACTAAGCCTACCTCCAGATCAACTATTTGGGAGTGGGTTGCTAGTTTATGCTTATCATTCAGAAGTGAATCCTACATTATTTTCAATGATTAGGACATGAAAATTTGGAAACAGATTATGAAAGCTATAACTTTGATTAAACCTTTGTCAAACAAGGTTTATCAAACGTTTATTCAATCTAATGTTCAAACCATAAGATTTGATCAGCATATCAAACCTTACAATTCAGGATAAAAATGCTTATTCCAATTCATAAATGAATCGAATAGGCTCGCAAACCATTTGTTCTTTGTCCTCGAATTATGATTCTATTCTGATTGAGGCTAATTGATACTCAAATCAAGATATAAAACATTGGAATGGATAAAAGTCATCTATTAATTTACGTCTAGTAACAAGAGAAGGAGAATGTACACAATAAACAATTTCTCTTCGGGACGGTCCATTTACCAGATAGTCAAGTCCAAAAGGTTTTCACCTTAGAGGCTCGGTCTCAAAACCATTTAAAGATACATGGCTTTGAATCAGATGGCCTTGTCTACATGATCCATTGTCTAATTAAAGAGTATTGGATCCTCAATGTTATCATCAAATATGACAACATCGAGTTTAAGACAAGCCAATACAGCGGTCTGGGTTGTCTCACATCCCTCCCACTGCATTAAGGATTTCTCAACGATTGAGAAGCTCTAGTTTGATCAACAACCATTGTTGAATAAAAACAACTTTCTTATTACACTGTAGGTCTTAACCTTTTAGTTGTTTTCGAGTTTAATAGAACACCACAGTATACATCTTTTGCGAAAAGAACGGTTCTTTATATACAAACAAAAGATACATATACAAGTGTTCAGATCAAACTAGAAATATAGACAATAATTACATCAGATGATATTAAGTCTATACAACAACTATTACAAGCTCCCACTGGTTTAGCTGTGACGATGTCTTCACAAGTCATCTCACGGTCAGCTGCTATCAGGAACTAGTTTCCTGATATGAACTATAAACACGATTAGTGAAATATGACACTCATATACCACTAAACTGTTACGACAATCAATAAATCTCATTTACCTTGTCGTTTCTTCTCAGCTTTCTTCTGCGCAAGGTATTTGGGGCAGTTACGCTTCCAGTGCCCATCTTCGTTACAATGGAAACACTTTCCCTTGTCAGAAGAATTTCCCTTGTGTACAGTAGGAGTTTGCCTTTTCTCCTATTACTCTTCTTCTTTTGAATAATCTTATTACTCACAGAAGTCAATTCAGGCTTACTCTCTGACCCCGACCCCTCATGGAATTTCTTAGAAGAGACAACATTTGCCTCCTTCTCATTTCCTTTTGAGGTGTGTAGAGACTGGTAAGTCTGAAGCTCGTTTATGAGAGAAGTCAAGTTGTATTCAATCTTATTCATCACCATATTGGTTCTGAAATGAATGAAACTTTTCGAAAGAGATTCCAAGATGAAACTGACTTGACTTTTCTCGTCGATGGAAGCTCTGTTTACTTCCGTCGTATTAAAGTGCACCATCATGTTAAGGACATGTTCCCTAACAGAGGTACCCTCCACCATACGGGAGTTATAAACGAACTTGAAGGCCTCATGTCGAAGAGATGAGGACGACTGTCCAAACATCCCTTGTAATGAAAGCATGGTTTCTTTAGCGAAAATCATCCCCTCGTGCTTCTTGCACAAGACATCAAATATGATTGCCAAGATATAGACTCGGACTTTATCATTAGCCCTAATCCATCCATCGTATGCCTCTCGAACACTTCGGGAAGTACTCGAGCCAGGAGGTGGAGGACATTCCTCCGTTAAGACAAACCTGAGATTGTCGAGAACCAGAATCGTATTTAGGTTCGACTTCCAGGTCCCGTAATTTTCACCGGTTAATTTCTCGTGAGCTAACAACTAAATAAACAAGCTCGACATGCTGAAAACAGAATGTAAATCTATTAGTGAAACGATTCTAACCTATTTAAACCAATTAAGAGGTTTAACAGTAAATAAAGTACCCAAACTCTTTATTTACTAGCAACGATACTTTAGTAGGTCAGAATGGGCGCTACCTTGGGGGTAGTCGAGCACTCTTTTACTAAATCAAGACGTTCTTGAATAAATGCTAATACCAGAATAACTCTTATTCCTATAGCAGCTTAGTTATCGTTTTTGGTCAAGATTTACTTGTTGGGTTTTATGTCCTAAAACTCGTGGTTTGTAAACTGAATATATATTCTATTTTTCAATAAAGTTGTTATTGAGTTTTATTCAGTAAAGTTGTTATTGAATAAAGTGAATTGTGTTTATTTTTAACCTAACTCCAATAAACTAAGAACTCATGGCTATAGGATGTATACTTGAACTTCATGTGGTGACATGATTGTGGATCAAGTTCGAGTGATAGCCAGAATAGTCTATAGTATAGGGATAAAGTTGGGTACCTTATCCTGGGGACACTATTGGACGCGACCCACTTTGTATAGTACAAACGATGTGATCTGAAATCGTTCATGTAGAGACATGCGAATGGGGGCATCCTGTGCAATGAGTTTGCATAAAACTGAACCGCGAAACAAGTCGTTTTTTCTTTATAACTCCGTTTACTGTAAAGACCAACTTTTTCATATGATGACCTAGGTAACTCGATCTGAATCCTGAGCACGCTATGAACTCCTGTTTATTCGGGCTTATCCTTTGACTTGTATGGGTGAGAGTGGTCTGAGATCGTCGACTCAATAAGCCTACCATCTTGGGGATAAGACCGGGTAGGTAGCTGGGAAAATAATCCTGCGAGATGGAATTCACTCCTACCCGCCTTGAGGGATTAGTAGAGAGGTTGTTCCCTTAAGTGCTGACTCCGGGTCTTGAACTAGGGATCTCACCCTCTCATTGGCCCGAGAGGGACTTGGTATAGTGATGAGATCACATACCAATCGATTTGGTGGTTGGACCACAAAACAATAGTTCATTAGAGGATCTGTCGGACTTAAGGAACAAGATGTAATTACGGGGGTAAAACGGTTATTTTGACCCAACTGTAATTACGAACGACCTGTGAATGATCGACTTACTGATGATGGTTATATCAAGAGGACACAAATATATCTACGGTGAGGAGAGTGCAACCCTTGGACTTTAGTGGAGTCTCTGGGGGTTAACGAATGTTGGGTTAGCTTAGCTAAAGAGTTTGGCCGGTTAATCTCGTATCGTTGGAGCTCATGATCTGTAGGTTCTTTAAGTTCTCCTGGCTAGCTCGGATTAAGCCGTGCAACAATATGAGAGAAAAAGAATTTGAATTTATTCAAATTCAATTTTGGAAGAATGATGGACATATTTAAATATGATTTGAATATGGGATCAGTCTAAAACATGAATAGGGATTCATGTGTGATGATTCGGTTTAAGAAACCGGGATTAGTCTTTTATTTAATTAATATTTGATATTGAATTAAATAATAATATATATTAATTAATTAAAAAGTTTAATTAATTAAAATTTATTTTGTTTATTAAAATTAATTATGAATTAATTTTAAAATGACAAAATATTACAAGTGAGATTATCCAAGTTGAGTGGATTTATCCAAGTCAAGTGAATTTATCCAAGTTGAGTGGGTTTATCCAAGTTGTGAAGTGGATTGTGAATCACACACAACATGCATAAACTCTGTTGATACCGTATTTGGTCCGGACATTTGTTTATTATTAATGTTTTTACCTTATTTTTTTTTAATCATATTTGATTGAGTTTTTTTAAGTTGTAAATTCACTTTTTTATTATGTATTTAATTAATTTCGAAAATTGGAGAAAAATAACAAAAATAATGTTTTAATTGTTTGGGAAGGATTTTTACCTAATTTGGCAAATAAAATTAGCATTTTATGAGTATAAATTTTATAAGTCATTTTATGGCTAAAATTTAATATTCATTTATTTCTATCCAATGAGTATAAAATATTTAATTCAATTTTGGGTTAAAATTTGATATTCATTTATGAGTATAAATTATTTAATTTATTTTTGGATTAAAAATTTGATATTCATTTATGAGTATAAATTATTTAATTCATTTTTGGATTAAAAATTTAATATTAATTTATGAGTATAACATATTTCTTCATTTTTGGTCAAAATCCGTTTCAATTAAGAATAAAATTTCGAGTCATTAATTGTTTGATTTTAACCTTATTTGACGTTTTCATCGTCTATAAATATCGGGTAAAGAATCATTCAGAAAATAGGAGAAATATCAGAGCAAAAGGCTGGTAGAGGGGAGATCGATAAAATTAGAGTTTTAGAGAATTTAAAATATGATTTTTGAAGTCAAAATCTTGATTTGACTAAAAAAATCAATTTTCTTTCTTTTGGACTCACCAATGCCCCTGCCACGTTTTGGACCCTCTACCGAAGGAAAGGGATGCAGTCTTTCCCTTTTGTCTTTTGAGAGGAAAAGTAGGAGGGTATACCAAAGTGGGAGTGCATAGTACCGCTTGACCAGTCCTACGTACTAGGGATGAAGGGTTGGGAGGTATATTTTTAAGCCCCTATTGCAGTGGGAACCCTCGAGATAGCAAGAATATACAGGAGCCATTAATATGGACAACTTTTCTCTCTACACGGGAAGCCACCACGAGAAAGCTTGCAATGCCGGCAGTTCGCCTTTAGTTAGAAGTAGAAGTAGAGGGCGCCCTTTGCCCCACACTGAAGAAAAAGTACATAAGGGAGGGGGGACTTGTGAAAGTCAGGAGTGAGAAAGAAAAACTTGGTTACGGGCTCCACGAGTAGATTAGTTGATTGACTAGACTGAGACTCTCTTTGATATCAATCACTTTGCTTACCAACGAGCCGACAACTGATGGATGTTGGTCACGACTACCACCAAATGTCCCACACTCTCTCTCTCTTCCTCCATCTTCTTCTCCAACTTCATCTTCTACATCTTCATCCAAAGATCATCTTCGAACTTAGGAGGCAACCATTGAGCGGCGGCAGAAGAAGCTCCACGGTGGCGGTGCTATAACGAACAGTGTGGCGGCGGACGAAGCTCACAGACGGCAACCTTGAATCTGGGATTCATCTTCTTCACGTGGGATAAGAGAGAATAAATTTTCATTTTAAAGTTTTATGTTTATTTACAATTTTACATTTATTTTTTTTGTCTTATTTACAATTTTGCCATTAATAAAAATTCAAAAATTGCACTTTTAACTCTTAGTTAAGTTTCATGTTTTTTTTATTCTTTATTTTTGTGTTATGTTTTGATTTAAAAAATTAAAAATTCTAAAAAATAATTCTTGATTTGTTTACCTTAATTTAAGATTTTTAAAATAATGTTGATTTATCTTTGTTTTAAACTCGGGCATTTTAAATGATTTTAAAATTAGATCTCTCATTTGATTTTCAATTTATTCTAAAATTAGAATTTCCAAAAGTATTTCAAAACGAATTTCAATTAATATTATCATGTAAAAATCCTACGACGGAGTTGGGATTTTCTCAAATTCTTGAGGTGATAATTTTCTTTGTTTAAGGAAAATTTAAAAACATGATAATTAATTAATGGTTAATTCCACTCATTATATCAAATTCTTACTTTATCCTTAAAGTTAAGATATGATTAAGTGAGACATATTTTTTTCACTTTAATTCTATTTATTTTTCTCAAATTAAGGATCTTTTAAATCAGTTTAATTGGATAATAAAAATAAAATTTGGCTACTGTTTTAACGGGTGTTGTAGGGTGCTAACACCTTCCCTACACTCAACCGACCTCCGAACTTGATTTCTGTTTTTTAGACCAGTTTTTGTTTTAAGGTGACCAATCACACCCGAAATGGTTGGTGGCGACTCCATCTCTTTTGTTTTTTTTAAAACAAAACCCTTAAAAGAGGACGTCGGCCGCTCCGCGTCGCGATGACGTTGCGACAAACTCATCAATTGTTGAACACTTGTGTGAAGACTAATTCATCTAATTTGGGGTGTCATACTAAGCAAATAGTTTGTTGCATGTGAATTGCCTATAAATTGGATGAAGTTCAAATGGTTTGAGGTTGATGAATTTTTCAAAGAGTTTGAATTTTTGGATGAGGGTTGATGAAGAGTTCATGTTACTTGGAGAAATTAGAAATCTAAGTGTTAGATTTTTCTCATAAAACCCTCATCTCTTTCACCTTCCCATCTTCATCTTCCAAACTTTTTCTCTTGTAAAGCAGTCTCACCACTCCGTTGCTCGGCCCGAGGATAGCGGGACTACCGGAGG
Source organism: Herpetospermum pedunculosum (assembly GCA_028017165.1). Lineage (NCBI taxonomy): Eukaryota > Viridiplantae > Streptophyta > Magnoliopsida > Cucurbitales > Cucurbitaceae > Herpetospermum > Herpetospermum pedunculosum. Next base: position 7,892,965 of record JAPQWQ010000186.1, on the reverse strand, counting down.
TGGTTCTCCAGGAGCTCGAGGGAAGCTTCGAAGGGTTCGTGAGGAGATTCGAGCATCGGAATAGAAGTTTTTAGAACTACAAGAGGTAAGTGTTCTAATTTCTTTTATTTATAGTTTTGAGCATGTTTCTAGTTTAGCTAAATTGATGAAATTAGAGTGCCAATGATCCGACTCGCTTCCGCTGCGCTACATGCGCTCCATCAATTTCTAGTTTAGCTAGATAGGATAAGATAAATAGAAATCAAGACTAGCTATCTTGATTAGAGTGTCTATAAGTCATAATCTCTCTGAGAGTCATATACAAGATTAAGAACAAAATCGTTTTGTTAGCTTATTCAATTCTTTTATGGATTGGAACTAGCAACTTAATCTTGAATGATTAAGGTTTGATGTTTAAATCAAATCTTATGGCTTAAACATGTTATTGATAAACTTTGTTGGCCAAAAGTTTTATCAATACTATAGCTTACATAATAGGTTTCCGTGATTAATGTCCTATTCATTGAGAATGTTATAGGATGTACTTTCTGACACTTATGCATTAGGTAGCGGCCTGTTTCCAGATATGTGATATGGGAGAGGCTTAGTTTATTCTAAGGATTCAGATTAATCTGAGTCGCAAGAACAAATCGCTAGTGTAGTCTCCTAACATATGATATTGACAAGAGTTGTTAATAATCGATGTTATGAGGTGTTGTCCCTACGCATTAACACATCTTGGGTTAAGATCTATCTCTTCTGAGATAGATGACCCGATATGTTTTATGCAGTGGGAGCTGTCAGTTCTATCGGTTAATAATTTGTCATAGTATAAACGAATGGAATACAAGAGTTGTATTGCTAATTCCTCTATAAAAGCTAAAATTTGTTGCAGCTTGAATAGCAACATAAAAAAATGGGTTTTGAGCTCTTAAGTAGTGCGGATGAGGAGATGTGATGGTCACATGGAAAGCCTCATAGTACTTCATGCTGATATGTTTACTAAGTCTCTCACGGCTAAAGTGTTTGAGAGATACCTAAAGAATTTAGGGCACCGGGTTGCTAAATAGAATAGTGGGAGAAGACTATAGATATATGATATTATAGTTCTCCTCGCCAACATGTACACCACGGTCGTTTAAGTCCAAGTGGGAGTTTGTTGGGTTTAATGTCCTAAAACTCGTGGTTTGTAAACAATTATGTTTGTAAATTATCTATTTAGTAATAATGCGTTATTAAGTTTTATTCAGTAAAGGTGTTTGCTGGAATAAAGTGAAACGTGTTTGAATTAATCTATACCAATGACCAACACCCTTGACGATCATGGATACTTGAGTTTCATGTATGACATGAATGTGGGTCAAGCTCAAGTAGACAGTCAAAACGGTCTATAGTATATGAATAAGGTTGGGTACCTTATTCTGGTAACACTATTGGATGCGGCCCGTTTTGTATTGTACAAAACGATGTGATCCGAGTCGTTTCACATCGAGATGTGCGAGCGGGGGCGTCCTACGCGATGAGTTTGGGTAAGACTGAACCACGAAAAGTCGCTCTCTCTTTATAACACCGTTTACTGAAGAGACCGACTATTTCACCTGATGGTCTAGGTAACTTGTTCTTAATCCTGAGCTTAATATGAACTCCTGCTTATTAGACAGTATCCTTAGACTTGTATGGGTGAGAGTGGCAGAATGTCCGCTCAATAAGCCTACCATCTCAGGGATAAAGTCCAATAGGTAGCTGGGGACATAGTGTAGTAAGATGGAGTTCACTCTTAAGCCGCTCTTCAGGGTTAGTAGTTAGGTTGTTCCCTTAATAGCTGACTCCGGGGCTTGAACAATAGGCGCCTACCCTCTCCCCGTTAAAGAGGGTTCCTGATCTGTTGGTTGGACCACTGATCAATTGTTCATTAGAGGTGATAGTGGCGCTTAAGGAACAAAGACGTAACGTAGGGGTTAAACGGTTTAAACGACCCAACTGTGGTTACGAACAACCTGTGAAGGGTCGACTTGCCCATGACGGTTATATCAAGAGGACACAATATATCTACAGTGAGTTCAGTGCAACCCTCGGACTATAGTGGAGTCTCCGGGGGTTAACGAAAGTTGATTGATTCGGGTTAAAAGAGTTTGAACCGAATAATCTCGTATCGTTGGAGCTCATGATTTGTAGGTTCTTTAGGTTCTCCTGGCTAGCTCGGATAACGCCGTGCAAAAATATAAGAGAAAATAAAAGAAAAAGATAAAGAATTTGAATTGTTCAAATTCAGTTTTTGGAAGGATGATGGACGTATTTAAATATGATTTAAATATGGGAATGGTCTAAAACATAAATGCGATTCATGTGCACTTTGTCGGTTTTTCGGAAAACCGGGTTTAGCCATATTATTTAATTAATATTTGATATTGAATTAAATAGTATTTATTAATTAAAAATATATATATATATATATATATATATATATATATACATATTTACTAAAGAGACCGACTATTTCACCTGATGGCCTAGGTAACTTGATCTTAATCATGAGCTTACTATGAACTCCTGCTTATTAGACAGTATCCTTAGACTTGTATGGGTGAGAGTGGCAGAATGTCCGCTCAATAAGCCTACCATCTCAGGGATAAAGTTCAATAGGTAGCTGGGGACATAGTGTAGTAAGATGTAGTTCACTCCTAACCCGCTCTTCAGGGTTAGTAGATAGGTTGTTCCCTTAATAGCTGACTCCAAGGCTTGAACAATAGGAGCCTACCCTCTCCCCGTTAGAGAGGGTTCCTGATCTGTTGGTTGGACCACTGATCAATTGTTCATTAGAGGTGACAGTGACACTTAAGGAACAAAGACGTAACGTAGGGGTTAAACGGTTTAAACAACCCAGTTGTGGTTACGAACAACCTGTGAAGGGTCGACTTGCCCATGACGGTTATATCAAGATGACACAATATATCTATAGTGAGGAGAGTGCAACCCTCGGACTATAGTGGAGTTTCCGGGAGTTAACGAAAGTTGATTGATTCGGGTTAAATGAGTTTTAACCGAATAATCTCGTATCGTTGGAGCTCATGATTTGTAGGTTATTTAGGTTCTCCTGGCTAGCTCGAATAACGTCGTGCAACAATATAAGAGAAAATAAAAGAAAAAGATAAAGAATTTGAATTGTTCAAATTCAGTTTTTGGAAGGATGATGGACGTATTTAAATATGATTTAAATATGGGAATGGTCTAAAAGATGAATGCGATTCATGTGCATCTTGTCGGTTTTTCGGAAAATCGGGTTTAGCCATATTATTTAATTAATATTTGATATTGAATTAAATAATATTTATTAATTAAAATATATATTTTTTTTTATTTATTAAAAAGTTTAATAAATAAAATATTTATTATTATTAATTTAGAATTAATAATAAATTATATATATATACATACATATTAAAAAAAAAAAAAGTGTTTTATATGCTTTGCATGTAAGACATTTTTATATATATATAATATTTTTTTTAGTTAAAGTTATGGATGAGATGGGTGGACTTTGGGTTTCTTTTATATAACAAAAGTTGAATTGTGAATTCAACTTAAAAAAAAAACAAATCAAATCCCAACTTTTCCTTTTTCATTCTTTCTTTTTCTCTTTGTCCTTCTTTTCTTTTCTTCTTTGTTCGGAGTCCCACAACTCCGTAACTCTGTTGCTCGGCGCCGAGGATAGCGAGACTATCGGAGGTGGTCTTCGGCACGTTCGTGAGAAGAAGCTTGAAGAAATCGTGACGAGGTTCGGTCAGCGAAACGCGAAGAAAAGTAGAACTTCAAGGGTATGTTTTCTATTTTTCTTTATTTCCTCTTTTGAGCATGTTTTCTATTTGTTAAATTGATGAAATTAGCGTATCATCGGTCCAAAATCGCCTCCGCTGCGTATATCGCTCCATCAGATATGATGCAACAAATGATTTTTTTAAATGTTATGACTTCTCATGTAAATGAGATAATACATGAACATTTTTTTATTATGCATGTGTGCAATTGATGATGCAATTGGTGAATAACAAATTAAGTTTTATTGAAACTTATGACTCCATATGCGAAATCAGATAATGATGCATGAACTTTTTTTTACATATGCATGTGTGCAATTGATGAAAATAAATGATGTGACATGCGGAATGCGATAATGATACATGAATATCTTTTTTATTTTTTTATTCTTTCGTATGCATGTGTGAGATGATAATATGTCATTGATGAAAATAAATGATTTGACATGCATAATGTGATAATGGTTCATGAATATTTTTTTATTTTTTGTTCTTTTGTATATATATGTGAGATGATATTATGCAACTAACAAAAAAAAAATTGGAAGAAATGATAAACTAAAATTTTAAAAGACAAGACTCAACACTTAATTAATTTCAATATTATAAAATAACAAATGAAATAACTTAAGTAAAAATATTCATGTGCCTATACGTGAGGATTTACATCCCCTTGATGGTCGACACTACTCAATTTTAAAGAATTTTCCATGCGTCTATACGGGGCATTTACATCCCCTTGATAGTCGACACTACTCAATCTTAAAGCTTTTTAATTTTTTTTATTTATTTTTATATTTTGAGAATTGTGTGAAAGAATTTTTTTTAAAATGATAATAATAATGAAGCGAGGAAAAAACAAATATGAAAATAGCAAATGCACTAAGACTTTTCATGCGCCAATCTGGGGTATTTACATCCCTCAAAGGCCGACACTACTAACTCTTAAAATGATGAGAGAAAATGAAATAAGATTTTTCATGCGCCTGCACGGGATATTGACAATCCCATCGAAGGTCGACACTACTAAATCTTAAAAATATTTGATCTATGCTAAATGACGCATGACTCTAAGAATGATTTGAAACTTTTTATTATGTTATTTTTTTTTAGGTGTAGGAAAGCATTCTACACATTTTTTTAGAGAGTATTTTTATCAAAAAAAAAAAAAAAAAAAAAAAAAAACATGAATATTTTTCTTTTTCTTTTTAATATTTTGGAACGTTGAGTTTTTTTTGGATTTTTAAGTTTTTGAAGTTTTTTTTTAGCACTTCGAAATTAAATCAACAAATAAATGAAATGAATAAAATTACAAATGGTGTGATGGTAGAATTCTAATTCTAGAGAGAATAAAAGTCCCCAAATTAATTCGAATTCTAAAAATTAGCAAATGAATTAACTTGAGCGAGAATATTTCATATGCCTAGGGAAATTACATCCCATTTTGAAGGTCAGCATTACTCAATTATTATTTCTATACCTAAGAGGTGCAACTCAGATGCAAAAATTGGATTTATTATTATTATTATTTTAAATTATTTTTTTTAAAAAAAAGAAACCAAAATAAAAACACATATCGTAAAATTAATACATACATAACTGGAATACATGAATGAAACACACAACATACGATATAAGCACGAGAATAAAACATGCAACAAAGTAGGTGTATCCTATAGTTCAAACTTTGGATAATTAACAGTCGGCTCTAGGATGTATATGAGTGTAATTGTGGTTCTAAACAATCTTAGAGAAAAACGGTCCCCAAATTAATTCCAATGTTATAAAATAACAAAAGAATTAATATGAGCGAGAATTTTTCGTGCGCCTATGCGGGGGCAATTAAATCCCCTTGAAAGTCGACACTACTACATTCTCAATTCTAATTTTGAAAGGTATAGCCTGAGTATGAGGCTTGTGATCGTGTGTGTAACGCACGACAATGCAACATAAAGTGCTATAAATAAAATACAATGAATAAATAGTACAAATGAATAAATAAATAAAAGTAAAATAACAAACAAACAAACGACAAACAAAAACTGAAAATTGGATAATAAAATAGAAAATGCAATGACCTTGACCCTCTAAAAAGAAAAAAGTCCCCAGTGGAGTCGCCATATTGTCGCAACGTTTTTGCGACGCGGAGCGGCCAACGTCCCTCCGTTAAACGGGAGTTTTTTTAAAAGAAATAATAAAAACAACAAAAAAAGAAAGAGAGTCGTCACCAATCATATTTGGGTGTGATTGGTCACCTAAGAGTGGTCTACGAAATAAAAAAAATAAGGTTCGGGGTCATTTAAGTGTAGGAAGTGTACTAGCACTCTACAACATCCCGTTAAAAACGGTAGCCAAAACATTTATCCTAGATTATCCAACTAAATTTTAAAAAATCCTTAATTTGAGAAAAATAAAAAAAATTAAAGTAAAAAAGATGTCTCGCTTAATCATATCTTAACTTTAAGAATAAAGTAAAATTTTTGTATAGTGAGTGAAATTACCCATTAATTAATTATCATGTTTTAAATCTCTCTTAAATAATTTAAGAAAATTATCACTTCAAGAATTTGAGAAAATCTCAACTCCGTCATATTATTCACATAATAATATAATTTAAATTCGTTTTGAAATACTTTTGAAAAATCTATTTTTTTAAATAAACTATAATTTAATTTTGAAAAAAAATTGTTTAAAAAAAAAAAAAAAAAAAGTTGTTTTTAAAAATAAAGTTGAAAACTATTTGAAAAATTAACTTTTTAAAATCAAGTTAAGTTTTTAAAATCAAGTCAAATAGTGAGTTTTTTAAAATCAAGTCAAATACTTAGTTTTAATAAATCATAAAAAAACAAACTAAGATCTAAATGGTAAAATGAGAAGTTATTTTTTTGATTTTTTTTTTATTTGAGACCAAAGATAGAAACAATAAATAAAACACGCACTTGAAAGGAAAATGAAAAAAACTTATATTTTAAATTAAAAAGTGGCAATTTTGTAAATAACTCAAAAAACATAAATTTTAACCTTTCTTTTTCTGCGAGGTTCAGCCGCTATCGTGAAGGTTGCCGGAGAATGGAGGCCAAACTCTTGCCGAAACTTAGAATTGAAGGATGATGAAGGTAATGAGGAAGAGAGATGATGAACCGTGAGAAGAGAGAAAATGTATGAATTTTTTTTATCTTAGAGTTCCCAACATTTTGTCTTGTTCTCCTAAAATCCTCCTCCAAATTCCTCCTTCCTCGCCTCTATTTTTTTCTCCAACTTTCCATCGATCCTCTTTTTTTTTCCTCCTTTCAAAAAGCCTCTATTTTTTTTTGGGAAATTATAAAAGATAGCAAAATAAATTAGGCTAATTAAAAATTTAGCTACACTTTTTTGGGTTTGCAAATATAGCAAAATTTCTAAAAGTTGATTTTTTTTTTCGTTTTTTTCATATTTCTAATTTACTCTTCTTACCATTTTTATTTCGTGTATCAGTTATACAACTGATTTACTTAATATTTGGTGTATTAGTTTTATAACTGATTTTCTTTCTATTTTGTGTATCAATTATACAAAGGATTTACCATCTATTTGGTGTATTAGTGACACCTTATATACCTTATATTTGGTGTATCAGCTGTACGATTGATTTACCTTATTTTCGTGTATCAATGACAACTGATTTATTTTATATTTAGTGTATCAGTTATATAATTGGTTTAGCTCATATTTGATAACCCTTATATTTGGTGTATCATTTATAAAACTTATTTACTTTATATTTGGTGTATTAGTTATAAAACTTATTTACTTTATATTTGGTGTATCAGTTGTACAACTGATTTACTTTATATTTGGTGTATTAGTTATAAAACACCTTATATTTGGTGAATCAGTTGTACAAATGATTTATCTTATATTTGATGTATCAATTATACATCTGATTTACCTTATATGTGGTGTATCAATTATACAATTGATTTACCTTATATGTGGTGTATCAGTCATACAACTGATTTACCTTATATTTGGTGTATCAGTTGTACAACTGATTTATCTTATATGTGGTGTGTTCGTTATACAACTGATTTACCTTCTATTTGGTGTATCAGTGACACCTGATATACCTTTTATTTGGTGTATCAGTTGTACAACTGATTTATCTTATATTTGGTATCAGTAGTACATCTGATTTACCTTCTATTGGGTGTCAGTTATACAACTGATTTACAGTGACACTTGATATACCTTATATTTGGTGTATCAATTGTACAACTGATTTATCTTATATTTGGTGTATCAGTTGTACAACTGATTTACCTTCTATTTGGTGTATCAGTTGTACATCTGATTTACTTTCTATTGGGTGTATCAGTTATACAACTGATTTATCTTCTATTCGGTGTATTAGTGACACTTTGATATATCTTGTATTTGGTGTATCAATTGTAGAACTGATCAGCCCTAGATTTGGTGTATCAGTTATACAACAGATTCACCTTATATGTGTTGTATAAGTTAAAAGTGGGAAGTTATGTAGTTTATCATCCAAATAATCAAGAGCTACTAATGGATATTATGCTGTAATCTAAATTATCAATATGATGTAATAAGTGAAAAAATGAAACAATACAGGAAGAAAAACAAACAGTAATTGGGTTTCACCTTCATTCAATTCCTAGACAAATAGTAAATTAAAACAAGACAGATACACTCAAAAAAAGTGAAAAAAAACAGTAAGCAGGCTTCACCCTCGTTCAGAAGAAGAGTGAATCTGAAGTATAGGTAATTTCAAATAATTATAACCTTGTACTTGGTGAGTAGAATGCAACAACAAGAGTGAATCAATCGATGTTGAAGGGAGAGGAAAATCGCAATGATCAGAGAAATCGTAAAGGTTTCGAAAAGTTAATTTTAGGTTTAACGTATGATTATACAAGTTGATTACTTTGAGGGAGAGGGCATTTTCGACATTTTCATTATAAACGAGCTTCAATTTTTTCATTTGGGTTGTGCTTAAATATTTTGAATGTAAAAAGAATGAAAAAGTATATCAGAATGAGCAGAGATGATGTATCAACATGCAATCATTTGAGCAGAGATGATGTATCAACATGCAATCATTTAGGTTAGTGATTAATATGTGATTACTTTAAAGTATTAGGGGAGGGTATTTTCGACTTTTCAACTTTTAGGTTATTGATTAACACGCGATTAACATGCGAGCGATTAACATGCGATTACCCTGATTTTTTGCTATATATGCAAAGACTAAACATAGTTGCTACAAATGCAATTAGCCTAATATTTGCTATTTTTGCAACTCCCCCTATTTTTTTCTCCAACTTCCCATCGATCCTTTTTCCTTTCAAAGAATCTCCTCATTTTTTCCTTTCAAAGAAACTCCTTGATACGAAACCCTAGTGAATTGGATCAAGAACCCCTTGGTTATACGAACCCTTGAATCACAAACACTAAAACCCCTTAATACATTTAGTTTCACCCCAAGATAAAGAGAAGAATAGAAATACCTTTAGATCGAATATCCAAGGATGAGGAACTTGTCCCTAACCTTGAACCGAAACACTCCACTATTAGATTGATCAAGTCTAATAGAATGCTTCTAAAACATGCAAGTCATACAAGAAATGCAAAAGGTAACCAAATAGCTCTCAATGGAGTTTCATTCAAATATCAAAGTTCTCTTACATTTGACAAAACAAATTCCTTTTTATAGACAAGGAATTAAGTACATGCAAATTAATGATTTCCCCAACAACCTAACTTATACTTTCCAACAACCCAATTAATGGAAATCTCCAACTACCTAATTAATGTAACATCCAACTACCTAATTAAAAGAAAACTTCAACTACTTAATTAAAGGATTCTAGTAATTCAAATTTGAATTACAACATTAATAAAGTCCTTATATGAATCCATGCATTTGGACTTGTGACAAAGTGAAGTCAATTCATTTCTCTTCTTTGTTGACTTTGATCATTGTTCCATAACAATGGTTTGACTTGAGCTTCATCTTGGATATGAATTTGATTGCCAAGATAATTCATATCATCCTCCCATTCTTCAAAAGGATTCGTCCTCGAATCACCACCATCATCGACATCAAAAGGACGAAAATCAGCGGCATTGAACATATAATTGATATCTCCCTCGCCTTGTAGAGCAATCTTGTAGTCATGAGATTTCATAGGTAAGTTGCCTCTTGAACTCCACTTGGGTTTCTTATAAAAATAACAATGATCTTTCCAAAATAATTTTCAAACCCAATCACCCGGTTTGAACACCTTATGCTTGTTGCCATGGATGGTCCTAAAAGAAACTTTTGTATTTTGTTTCTCAATAAATGTTTTGGCATTGATGTCCATGTGTTGTGGTAGAGGTACTTTTGGGGTACTCCAAATTCAAGCTGTCGAGGCTTGCCAAAATATAATTTATAAACCCGATGTACACCGAGCTATTTGAAGCTTAGTGGTAACGGGGTCGATCCACAGGGAAATAAGAAATTTAATCTAACTAAGTCTAATTTGCTAGAAATAAAAGAATGCACAAATTAAAGAATGGTAATTTGGTTTTGGGGGAAGGGAGCTCCTAATTATGCTAACGAAAAATTAAATGATAACGTGCAAAAATTAAACGGTTGTGCTTAACTTCGAGAAGTGGACTTGCTCGTTATGGATGTTCGGATCATTGATACGGTTTACGCGTTAGCTAATTCATGCACACAATTCATTTAGTTATTCCTAACTCAAATGACCCAAGGAATTAATTAGAAGCGTGCAATTCTAATTAAACTTAGCCAATAATCTATCCAAGGTAGCGACCCCTAAATCGATTACGTGCTAGTGACGGGAACATTGCGACGGCCTAATCCTAAGACTAAACCGGTTTCTCTCTTGCCTTAAGCCTAACATGAAAACGTTAATTAATTCAGTTTACCAATGTCACTTTGGGCCGAACTAATTAGCCATGCTTAGACCCGTGCTACCTAGCGGTATAGGCAATTATACGTCCCAACCTTTAGCCCTCTATCATGCATAAGAATTAGAGCGTCAATCTAATTTAGCTACACATGCTAGATTTTGATGAAGAACAAGCAAGAGATGCATTAATCAAACTACTTGGCTTAACATTCACAAAGGGGAAAATCTCCCCAAACATCCATAATTTACAAATCCAAACCCAAAATTAAACACTAACCTTAGTCTAGCCTTCCATGGAGGTTGGATTAATCCAATCCCCCATGGAAGAGCTTGGAATCATGCACAAAGAAGGAGAAGAAGTACAAAAATGGCGGAAAATGGAGGTAGACCCGAGAGGAGAAGCTTGAGGAAGAAGGAGAAGGAAAGAATGCAGCTGAAAAACGCGGTTTTACCCTTTTTAAGCTCGGAGCGTCGAGACGCTAGGCCAGCGTCTCGACGCTGTGCCCTAAGTTGGCAGGCGCGCGCGCGGGGTAGCGTCGAGACGCTTGCGCTCGACGCTTGCTCTCGGGTGGATCTTCAAATGTACGCTTCAGAGTTCGGAGCGTCGAGACGCTCGGCCAGCGTCTCGACGTTGTCGCGCGCGGACATGGCGAGGCGGACACGGGCGAGGGCGCGCGGGCATGGGCGAGGCGGAGCGGGCGTGGGCGCGCGGGCGCGCGCGGACATGGGCGAGGCGGAGCGGGCAGGCGCGCGGGCGCGAGGCGAGGCGGTGCGCGCGGGCGCGCGCGCGTCTGGCCGTCTGGGCGCGGGCGTGCGGTGCTTGCGAGCGGCGCGCGCGGGCGCGCGCGCGTGCTGCGTTCGTTGGGCGCCTGGGCGCTGGGCGCCGGCGCCTGGGCGCTGCCCTCTCGGCTCTTAGCCCACTTTTGGGTCGTTTTGGCTCCCGAGCTCCGTTTGGCCTATCGTTTTGACCCGAACACTTCCCGAAACATGTTAAATGACCTTTTTAGCCCCGAAAATCATCAATGGACTTCCCGAGCTCTTCACCATGAAATCACCTATAAGAAAGCATTTTAATCAATATATATCATGGTTTTAGCTAGAATTAGGGACATTAAGATAGCTCTATTTTGGAGCTATCAAAATACCCCCGACCTAAATCTTGCTAGTCCCCGAGCAAGGTATACTCTAAATAATCTCCAAAGAATCAAATGCATGCTTGGACTCTAATCTCAATGCTTGTGAAACAAGGTACTTGTAGTAAATTCAAAACCATCAAAAGCATGCAAACGTTGAAATCATTTCAAAATTTAAACTCTTATTCCCTTACGTGTGTGTGTGTTTAGCACCTCTCAACCTAGCTCACGCGAGCCCGGAACAACCTTATACAGTCCTATGACTCGTTTTCCCCTACTTATGGCGATAAGAACAGTCTAACGGCTTTTAGTGATAGGAATAGCAACGAAACATAAGGCCTAATTTTTATTCTTTTCTTTGAGTACTTTGTACCCATTTTCTTTTCTTTTGAACAACCCCTTTTTTTTATTTTTCTCCAAGAGAGCCTAACACGTCAAACCAAATTTTAGCTTCACGTTTTTAAGGACCATTGCTCACTTCCATTAGTTCCCCTTTCATGCAGTGACAACCGTGGGTTACACGATCGCCCCTGGTTACACGGGCAACACAAGAAGGAGGAGCAACTCTAGAGGTTTTATTTTTCATGCATACTTTTTTTTTTAGGCAATAGCTTCGCTATACACAGATGAGTCATTACTAATTCTACACATCAAGCCTCCCTAATGGTACCTTTCGGAGTGACAACAAGGTTTCAGACACAATAAGACTATTCTAGACCTACAGAGCTGAGAATAAGAGTGCTATGTGCTCAGTGAATGTAGGGAAATAACAGAAAAATTTTAAAATAGGCTCAAAATGTGCATACATCGTCAAATTTTCGAATCATGCAAATACGGAGTGTTCACAAGCAAATCACAGACCGTCCTCATCGGACACATGCATTCAGATTCTAATCTAACAGCCAGAGTACACATATGCTCGACAACTACTAAGAAGTCTCATCTCTATGTATCAACAAACTCCACCCCCCACCTTAAGATATGCATTGTCCCCAATGCATTCAACTATAAAAACAATAAAATTCTAAGGGAACAGAAAACCTCCCCTGAATTTTATGGAGCTGACGGGTGGAGATGTGCACCAACGTCCTCCAATGGGCTCTCGAATCGTCGACCGTTCCACCTTTTCTCCTAGGAAAACAAGAAAACAAACAACAATTCAAAAGCTAAAATAAAAACAAAAAACAAAGCGATAAACAACGAAAATACAGTTCAAACTCGGGTGCCTCCGAGAAGCGCAAATTTTTAAAGTCGATTGCTCGACTGTATTCACTCTTCCACTCATCCATAGTCGATCGGGGGCGGCGCTAGAAGTAATGTGGCGTCATAGCACTCAGCGTCCCCCTCGTGGAAAATCTTCAACCGGTGCCCATTCACTTTCTGCACCTCATCTGAGTCCAAGCTCTGAATCTCTACACTGCCATAAGGAGAAATTTTAGTTATGGTATAGGGTCCTTTCCAACGGGAACGAAGCTTACCTGGCATGAACTTCAGACGGGAATCGAAAAGCAGAACTTTCTGACCGACTTCGAAGTCTTTCTTTACGATCCTTCGGTCATGAAACTGTTTGGACTTCTCTTTATAGATCCTGGAGTTCTCGTAGGAGTCCAAACGCAGTTCCTCCAATTCCTGTAACTGAAGCAGTCGTGCCTCGCCAGCTTCGTCAGGGCTCATGTTACACTTCTTGATGGCCCAGAATGCTTTGTGCTCAATCTCCACGGGTAAGTGGCATGCCTTACCAAAGACCAACCGGTATGGGGACATACCGATATGGGTTTTGTAGGCGGTGCGGTAGGCCCACAAAGCATCCTGCAAACGATCGCTCCAATCCTTCCTGCTTGGCCTCACGGTTTTCTCAAGAATTGATTTCACCTCTCTGTTGGAGACCTCGGCTTGCCCATTGGCTTGGGGATGGTAGGCGGTGGACACGCGATGATGCACACCATACTTTCTCAGCAAAGCCTCCACAGATCGGTTGCAAAAATGAGTTCCCTGGTCACTGATTATGGCTCGTGGGATTCCAAACCTGGTAAAAATACGAGACTGAACGAACCTAACAACAGAATTAGCATCGTTAGTCTTCGTGGCTTTCGCCTCAACCCACTTGGAAACATAATCAACAGCCAGCAATATATAAGAAAAACCACAAGAAGGCGGGAAGGGTCCCATAAAGTCCATGCCCCAAACGTCAAAGATTTCACATACTAAGACAGGAGTTTGAGGCATTTCATTTCTACCAGAAATCGACCCTATTCTTTGACATCTATCGCAGGTTTTACAAAATTCATGCGCATCTTTAAACAGAGAAGTCCAGTAAAACCCACTATCTAAAACTTTCCTAGCTGTCCTCCTAGGCCCGAAATGTCCCCCACATGCATAATCATGACAGAAAGCAAGAATAGACGCATGCTCATTCTCAGGGACACATCTCCTAATTATTTGATCAGAACAGAACTTCCATAAATTGGGATCCTCCCAAACATAGTACTTAGCGTCGCTTTTCAGCTTCGCTTTCCTACTATGAGAGAAACCAGAAGGAAAATTACCTGTGGCCAAGTAATTTACCATATCAGCATACCAGGGAAGGACTGTATCAAGTCTGAAGAGTGTCTCATCGGGGAAATCTTCATTCAGAGGCAGGAGGTCTTCCTTTCTGACCAAGCGGCTCAGATGGTCGGCTACCGGGTTTTCTGCTCCTCTCCTATCCTTGATCTTCACATCGAAGTCCTGGAGAAGCAAAATCCACCGAAGTAGCCTCGGTTTTGCGTCCTTCTTGGTCATCAGGTACCGAACAGCTGCATGATCAGAGAAAACAGTTACTTGAGAGCCAATAATGTAAGGACGAAATTTATCAAGCGCAAATACAATAGAAAGAAGTTCTTTTTCCGTTGTCGTGTAATTGCACTGCGCTGGATTAAGCGTCCTGGAGGCGTAGTAGATGACACGGCTCTTGTTCTCGATCCTCTGACCGAGCACGGCTCCCAAGGCATAGTTGCTGGCGTCGCACATAATTTCGAACGGCAAGTCCCACTGGGGTGGGTGTATGATGGGCGCGCTGGTCAAACTATCCTTGAGCAAATCGAAGGCTTTTCGGCACTCCTCCCCAAAATCGAACGCTACATCCTTCTGAAGGAGGTACGTCATAGGCATGGCAACCTTGGAGAAGTCCTGGATAAACCTGCGATAAAACCCTGCATGGCCAAGAAAAGATCGAACCTCCCTAACATTCGTTGGGTATGGCAGATTAGAGATAACATCGATTTTGGCCTTATCTACCTCTATACCCTTAGCAGAAACCACATGCCCTAAAACGATACCTTGACTCGCCATAAAGTGACATTTTTCAAAATTTAGAACAAGGTTCATCTCAATACATCTTTTCAGGACATGCGATAAATTATTTAAACAGTCATCGAAGGAATCGCCATAAACTGTAAAATCATCCATGAACACTTCAATGCATTTTTCTACAAACTCAGAAAATATACTCATCATGCATCTCTGAAATGTACCAGGAGCGTTACAAAGCCCAAAAGGCATCCTTCTAAATGCAAATGTGCCAAAGGGGCACGTGAACGTTGTTTTCTCTTGGTCTTCTATGGCTATGGGGATTTGGTAAAAGCCAGAGAAACCATCGAGAAAACAAAAGAATGGCTTCCCAGCTAAACGCTCCACCATCTGATCAATAAAAGGAATGGGAAAATGGTCCTTCCTAGTGACCTCATTAAGCTTCCTAAA
This sequence comes from Herpetospermum pedunculosum, assembly GCA_028017165.1. Classification (NCBI taxonomy): domain Eukaryota; kingdom Viridiplantae; phylum Streptophyta; class Magnoliopsida; order Cucurbitales; family Cucurbitaceae; genus Herpetospermum; species Herpetospermum pedunculosum. The sequence continues at coordinate 7,877,377 of JAPQWQ010000186.1, read as the reverse complement.
GTCTATGCACATTCTCCATCCATTTTGAATCCTTTTGGGCACTAATTCATTTTTCTCATTCCTAACCACAGTCATGCCAGTTTTCTTAGGAACAACATGGATAGGACTAACCCATTTACTATCTGAGATAGGATAGATGATACCTGCCTCGAGGAGTTTGAGAATCTCAGAAACTACTACTTCCTTCATCGCGGGATTGAGCCTCCTTTGGGGCTCTCGTGAAGGTTTCGCTCCATCCTCGAGCAGGATTCTGTGCATGCACGTAGCTGGACTTAGCCCATGTAAATCTGCTAATGTCCATCCAATCGCCAGCTTGTGCTCTTTAAGAACTTCCATTAACTTCCCTTCCTGAGCCGGCATAAGGTTTTTCGCTATGATGACCGGCAACGTCTCATCATCCCCCAAATACGCGTATTTGAGATGATCAGGTAAGTCTTTCAACTCCAATTTAGGTGCCTGCAAAGTAGAGGGGAGCATTTTAGCATGATCCTGAACAGTTGCCAAAGAAGAGACAGTTGAATCACAAAGTTCAGACATGGAAGGTTCATGCATATCAGATTCATCAAAAAGATCAGTAAAAAATAATGGGTCATCCCCATCTCTATCAGACATGCATTCTTCCTGAACTAACGATTCAATTGTATCTACTTGACAAAGAGAGTGGACGCTCTCATCATGCTCCAACTCATTAGACACATCAACCTCAACAACTTGTCCACGATACTCAACAGATAAAGTGCCCTTATCTACATTTATCTTAGTTTTAGCAGTTTTCATAAAGGGCCTACCTAATAAGATCGACGCAGACGAAGAATCAGAATTTCCATCCATTTTCAGAATATAAAAATCCACAGGAAAAATCAGCCCGTTAACATTAACTAATACATCTTCCACTACCCCTAAAGGATGTACGCAAGACCTATCAGCAAGTTGTATAACAACACCGGTTTCCTGTATTTCTTTTAAATTCAAATCCTGATAAACAGAGTGAGGCATAACACTAATGGAGGCTCCTAGATCTAGCATGGCTCTTCTAATTTTCTTACCTCCAATAGTGCAAGGGAGAGAAAACATACCTGGATCGTCGCATTTTTCTGGTAAGTTCTTCGTGATTAAAGCGGAGACATTTTTACTTACCACGACGCGCTCTTTCTCTTTTGTCTTCCTCTTGTTGGTGCATAACTCCTTCAGGAACTTAGCGTACCTTGGGATTTGCTTGATGGCATCCAACAGAGGGATGTTGATCTCTACTTTCTTGAATGTGTCCAGGAACTCCCTCTCGTAGTCCTCCTTAGGCGGTCTCGCTAACCTGCTAGGAAAAGGAGCCTTAGGCACATAAACTCTAGTACATGTAGGATCAAAATTTACCCCATGCCACCGTGGTTCGGGATTTTCTGTCTGTGGCTCGACGTGGCCATGATCGACTTCCACTGGCGGGGTACTCGTGGGAAGCTGCTTCCCACTTCTCAAAGTGATGGCACTAGCGCTCTCCGCGTTCTGATGCTCGATCACTGTCAACCTCTTACTGACTTGAATCACTGCATCGCTCAAAGTTTGAAACTGCTCTCGAGTTTCCCTGTGTTGTGATTCAAGTATTTCTTCCAACGATCTACCTGAAACAGAAGAACGGGGTTGTGAGTTATTTTTCAAAGCAAGAATAGCACTACTTACTTCAAAAAGCTGAGCTTTAAGCTCGTCCACGTCCCTGATCAGGCGATCTCTCTCCTTGTCTCCATCTCCACTCCGCTCCAAGCTTCTAGCCAAGTTGGAAATTAAAGCTCTAGCTTCAGCGGTTGTTTTATCCATGAGACATCCTCCACTTGCGACATCAACTAACTGTCGGTTTGGCGGTAAGAGACCTTCGTAGAAGTTCTGAATGAGTTGTTGTTCAGCTACTTGGTGGTTGGGACAATCCTCACACAACCGACCAAATCTCTCCCAACACTCAAGAACGGTCTCTTTTTCTCCTTGCTCAATTCTATTTATCATTCTTCTAAGGGCGGCAACCTTGGGAGGCGGAAAATACTTCGCATAAAACGCTCCCTGAAGCTCTGCCCAAGAAGTGATGGACCCAGTCGGTAAGTAGTACATCCACTCTCTCGCCTCCTCTTTCAAAGTGAAGGGAAAGGCTCTTAGATGGAGTTGATCTTCGGTGATGTCGTCGGTCCTGAATGACGAACACACCATCTTGAATGCCTTGAGGTGTCTGACTGGATTCTCATCTGCATTACCACAAAAAGAAGGTAATAAGCCAATCAGACCAGCTTTAAATTCAAAATTACCTGCCGCTACCGGATACAAAATACTCGATGTGTTCCGGCTTAGCTCAGATGATGCAAGCTCCCTCAAGGTTCTTTGATGCTCAAGATTACCCACGACCTCCATCTTGGCGCTTCTTTTGAATTTTCAAAGAATGCTGCGCTCCAAAGACTCAAACAAAACGCGTAAAATAATACAAAAGAATTAAACTGTACAAAAAGAAATAAAGAAAAATTTTAAAACCAACAAACTAAACTTAACTAAACTAAATTAATTAAATCCCCGGCAACGGCGCCAATTTTGGTAGAGGTACTTTTGGGGTACTCCAAATTCAAGCTGTCGAGGCTTGCCAAAATACAATTTATAAACCCGATGTACACCGAGCTATTTGAAGCTTAGTGGTAACGGGGTCGATCCACAGGGAAATAAGAAATTTAATCTAACTAAGTCTAATTTGCTAGAAATAAAAGAATGCACAAATTAAAGAATGGTAATTTGGTTTTGGGGGAAGGGAGCTCCTAATTATGCTAACGAAAAATTAAATGATAACGTGCAAAAATTAAACGGTTGTGCTTAACTTCGAGAAGTGGACTTGCTCGTTATGGATGTTCGGATCATTGATACGGTTTACGCGTTAGCTAATTCATGCACACAATTCATTTAGTTATTCCTAACTCAAATGACCCAAGGAATTAATTAGAAGCGTGCAATTCTAATTAAACTTAGCCAATAATCTATCCAAGGTAGCGACCCCTAAATCGATTACGTGCTAGTGACGGGAACATTGCGACGGCCTAATCCTAAGACTAAACCGGTTTCTCTCTTGCCTTAAGCCTAACATGAAAACGTTAATTAATTCAGTTTACCAATGTCACTTTGGGCCGAACTAATTAGCCATGCTTAGACCCGTGCTACCTAGCGGTATAGGCAATTATACGTCCCAACCTTTAGCCCTCTATCATGCATAAGAATTAGAGTGTCAATCTAATTTAGCTACACATGCTAGATTTTGATGAAGAACAAGCAAGAGATGCATTAATCAAACTACTTGGCTTAACATTCACAAAGGGGAAAATCTCCTCAAACATCCATAATTTACAAATCCAAACCCAAAATTAAACACTAACCTTAGTCTAGCCTTCCATGGAGGTTGGATTAATCCAATCCCCCATGGAAGAGCTTGGAATCATGCACAAAGAAGGAGAAGAAGTACAAAAATGGCGGAAAATGGAGGTAGACCCGAGAGGAGAAGCTTGAGGAAGAAGGAGAAGGAAAGAATGCAGCTGAAAAACGCGGTTTTACCCTTTTTAAGCTCGGAGCGTCGAGACGCTAGGCCAGCGTCTCGACGCTGTGCCCTAAGTTGGCAGGCGCGCGCGCGGCGTCGAGACGCTTGCGCTCGACGCTTGCTCTCGGGTGGATCTTCAAATGTACGCTTCAGAGTTCGGAGCGTCGAGACGCTCGGCCAACGTCTCGACGCTGTCGCGCGCGGACATGGCGAGGCGGACACGGGCGAGGGCGCGCGGGCATGGGCGAGGCGGAGCGGGCGTGGGCGCGCGGGCGCGCGCGGACATGGGCGAGGCGGAGCGGGCAGGCGCGCGGGCGCGAGGCGAGGCGGTGCGCGCGGGCGCGCGCGCGTCTGGCCGTCTGGGCGCGGGTGTGCGGTGCTTGCGAGCGGCGCGCGCGGGCGCGCGCGCGTGCTGCGTTCGTTGGGCGCCTGGGCGCTGGGCGCCGGCGCCTGGGCGCTGCCCTCTCGGCTCTTAGCCCACTTTTGGGTCGTTTTGGCTCCCGAGCTCCGTTTGGCCTATCGTTTTGACCCGAACACTTCCCGAAACATGTTAAATGACCTTTTTAGCCCCGAAAATCATCAATGGACTTCCCGAGCTCTTCACCATGAAATCACCTATAAGAAAGCATTTTAATCAATATATATCATGGTTTTAGCTAGAATTAGGGACATTAAGATAGCTCTATTTTGGAGCTATTATGTTGTCTGCAATTGTTGACGGTAGATGCGATCTTTGAATCAAACTTTTCGATGAGTGTTTTGGCCTCCTGTAAGAACTCCAAAGAAATACTTGCAAAACATGGTTTGAGCTCACCCGTTAGAAAACAAGATCCTTTATATAAAAGATCATAAATATTTTTCTTTGAAAACAAAATAGATTTAACCACACATTTTCTTTCACACAAGCTCACATTCTTGGCTTTTCTCTCATTTGTTATTGTAGGCCATAAACTAATCTCATGCTTTTCTTCCTCACTATTTTTCTCACGTGATTCTTTTTCAATACAATCGCATGCTTTTGTCTTGGCCTTTTGTGCCTTTTCCTCTAACTCACACACATCAACATGCATTTCTTCAAGTGTAGGCAATACAAAAGAAGTGTTACAATTAAACAAGACTTTGCAATCTAATTGCCTACTAACTATGATTTCATCATTATGCATTGGAACCAAATCACAAAGTATCTCATCTTGAACTTTATCATTTTCCACCTCATCAATAGGCTTAATTTCAGTAGGTAAACTAACCTTTTCCATAGATGAATTAATAATGGAAGTTGGTTTAGGTTTAGTGTACCTTGTAGACTTATTAGGGCAATCTTCCCCACTTTGAACAGATTGCATGATCCTTTTGTCCTTTGCCTTGTCCCGCAAATTCAACTCTTGATCTATTTCAAATAGCTCATTGATGCATTGACGCATCTCGGCTATATTATCTAGAAAATCCTTCATAAAATGTTCATCGCGATTGTAGGTCACATGACGTCTTCTTCTTTGGTGAAACATGGCTGCCAAATAAAAATCCTCTCAAGCAAACCCTCGTGTGTTTACTCTCTTTTAGAATGAAGATCACTCATGTTTACACTCGATTATAATCTCACAGCTCACTTCTCTCAAGTTGGTTGGAGCAAAAATGAGAGCTATGAAATTTTTGCAATCAAGTAATAAACAACCATGTAAGAAAAGCAACTATTAACTTAATTAGTGGATATATTTCAACAACAAAGTTAAAGTTTAGAATATGAAATGAAAAGACACAATTTGAATTTTATGGTTGAGAATGTTGTTGGAATCAATTAGCACACGTTACAACTCATGCATTAAATACAATGTATTTAAATTGTAGATTACAACTCATGCATGCATTGGAAAACCAATTGACATGCAAAACTAGAAACAAACTAATTTGACATTTTTTTTTTAATTTGGACAGAAAGTAAAGGATAGAGATGTAATAGATTGTTCTAATAATTCAAAATTGAAAAGAACAAAAAATTACAGAATTGGAAGCAACTTGAAAATTTAAAAGACAAAATTTAAAGATAGATTTTTTTCTAATCTTGAGCTTTCGATTATAACAACCTAAGCTCTGATACCAAATGATACGAAACCCTAGTGAATTGGATCAAGAACCCCTTGGTTATACGAACCCTTGAATCACAAACACTAAAACCCCTTAATACATTTAGTTTCACCCCAAGATAAAGAGAAGAATAGAAATACCTTTAGATCGAATATCCAAGGATGAGGAACTTGTCCCTAACCTTGAACCGAAACACTCCACTATTAGATTGATCAAGTCTAATAGAATGCTTCTAAAACATGCAAGTCATACAAGAAATGCAAAAGGTAACCAAATAGCTCTCAATGGAGTTTCATTCAAATATCAAAGTTCTCTTACATTTGACAAAACAAATTCCTTTTTATAGACAAGGAATTAAGTACATGCAAATTAATGATTTCCCCAACAACCTAACTTATACTTTCCAACAACCCAATTAATGGAAATCTCCAACTACCTAATTAATGTAACATCCAACTACCTAATTAAAAGAAAACTTCAACTACTTAATTAAAGGATTCTAGTAATTCAAATTTGAATTACAACATTAATAAAGTCCTTATATGAATCCATGCATTTGGACTTGTGACAAAGTGAAGTCAATTCATTTCTCTTCTTTGTTGACTTTGATCATTGTTCCATAACAATGGTTTGACTTGAGCTTCATCTTGGATATGAATTTGATTGCCAAGATAATTCATATCACTCCTCATTTTTTCCTTTCCACCTATCCCATCATCTCTATTTATAGAGTTGATGGGATCTTCAATCTACTGGACATTTTTTAAATCGACAAAACCCTAACAAACCCCCAAATGATCTTCAATTTCCAAGAAAACAATTTTAAAATCCCAAAACCCTAACAAACCCCCCAAATCTAATATTTTCTAAATTTGTTTTAAAAAAACCGTTTTAATTTAAAAGGTTTCCTAAAAAAAACCATTTTTTTTGACATCCTAACACACTTGAAACAATTTAATTTTGGAGATCGTTTTTAATTTATCCTGGCCAAATCAACTATTTAATTTATAAATCAATTTGAAAATTATTTGACCGAATCAAACCTTAAAACTAAATTCTAAAATTTAACCTTTGTAAATTTATCTTTTTAAAAAAAATCTATTTGGAAAATTTATTATTATTTAAAAAAAAAAAAAATCCTAAAATATGCAAACCCCAAATCTGAAACCCTAAATCAAAACTCCAAATCTCCCTAAATTGAAACCCCAAATCTGAAACCCTAAATTGAAACCCCAAATCTCCTTAAATTTGAAATACTAAATTGAAACCCCAAATCTCCTTAAATTTGAAATACTAAATTGAAACCCCAAATCTCCTTAGATCTAAAACTCCAAACCAAAACTATAAAACTAAATCCTAAAACAAAACGTTTTTGAAACCACCTTAAACGGGAGAAGAATTTTTTTTGTGCCTTTTTCCCCAAACTCTCGAAAATAACCAGGAAAAGAGGGGAGTAGGAGATTAAATGATTTTAAAAATTCATTGAGCGAAACGCAAGGAAAAAACCTTAAAACGAGGAAAACTTAGAAATAATGATAAATAAGGCTGGAAAAAATAGGAAAACTTAGAAATAATGATAAATAAGGCTGGAAAAAATACGGTGTCTACAGGTAGCAGAGAACTAGACGTAGCCAACATTGGGTGAACCAATATAAATTTGGTGTCATTCTCTCTTCCCTTAATCTTGATTAATATCGTTCTTATTGTTTAGAAGTTTTAAGTTGGTTTATCTAATTCTTTTAAACTGTTGAGTTTCAAATTATAATTTCGTTTTAGATTTGAAACCATAACCTGGTCTAAGATTTTAGATAAAATATATATTGTTTGAATCTGATAGAATTTGGATTGATTATATTTGTACTGACCCCTAACAACTGGTATCAAAGTCATGCCCCTGATTTAGTCGTGTCAGAGGAATCTTCAGGTGCCGAACAAAGATATGGTGAGCCTCAAAGGGTTTAGTCATTGGTGGAGATCCGTGGTTGAGCTCTATCGGACAGACGGTGTGCTCCGGTGAAGGAGTTGGCCTAGCTGCTTCCAGTGAAGGAGTTGACCTGGATAAGAGTTAGACGGATAAAAATTAGTGTTACTTCGTTCGAGGGGAGGATTGTTGGACTGCGACCAAAATTTCACATCGATTGGAAAAGGAGAAAATCATGAGTATATAAGGAGAGATAATATTCTCCAATAGTACGAGGTCTTTTGGGTGGAACCAAAAACTCATTTGTATTAATGAATTTCTTAGGAAAACTTACCAAATATTAAAACTTGACGCATGGACATCTTTCCGTTCCAATTCCAATTTTTTCGGCTAGCCATCCACATGTCACACTCTAAATAAAACAACACCACCATATACCACAGTCGCACCACGTTCCCCACAATTTCTTTTGTGAAAATTTGTTTCCCTTTTTCTTTATCTTTTTCTTTTCAAAACCATTTTCATTTTTTTTTCAAATCAAATTGAAAAAAGAAGATGGGTCTTGACATTGACCATGGTGAAAAGTGCTCTATACCATGTTAAACCAAAGAAATAGATTTGAAGATAATAATTTTCTATGTTGTATTGCTCCCAAAGGAATATATATATATATAACAAAACAACAAAAATAGAAACTAAATCACAACAACTAAAGCATAACCGCATAACAAATATGTCTAATTAGTTTGCAACCAATTCCATGAATTACAAAAAAAAAAAAAAAAAAAAAAAAAAAATGAGAGATCCTTTCAAATTCTACAGCATTTAACTCCATTACAATTGAAAGAAGAGTTTGTTTATATATGGCCAACAAAGAAACCCTAAAACACTTAACTAACTTAAACATGATTAAGTTATAAACTAAGCAAACTTAAAAGCTAATAAAAACACTTCAAATAAACTTCATGGCTAGAGGGAAAAAGTAGGTTTAATCCCTTACAAAATGGAAGTCCAACAAATAAAGTTAACAAGTCTTAGTCAACAAAATTACAAAAGTCAACTCCAAAAAAAATGATTCATGTGATCCATATTTTTTTTTTTTTTAAAGGTATTTAATTAATGAAGTGATGATCATGACTTTTTAACCAATGACACAACTTTATAGCAATTGAACTATGTTTGATTTGACTTTTTTAGTATTTTGTTTTTTGACAATATGGCCCATACTTGTAACAATATTAAAAAACTAAACCTTCGAGATATTTGTACGGATGACTTTAATTTTTCATCAGTTCGAAGGGACCCAAATTTAAAAAATTTGCCAAATTGACCTTCTATTTACATTATCACCAATTTTTTTAATATTATTTCTTCCTTGTTTTCTAGCTTCTCAGCCCTCTCTCGCTTTTCATCTCTCCTCCTTCCTCTGAACCTATTTTCTTCTTCCTACCTTTATTTTCTCACTCCTCCACCTTTATTTTCTCACTCCTCCACGTTTTTTCTTCCTCCCACTCACCCAGTGTCTGCGACTCTCTGGTGACGACTTCTATCGACATTTCTTCCTCCCACTCACCCAGTGTCGGCGACTCTCTGGTGACGAACTCTCTGGTGACGACTTCTATCGACAACAACTCTCCTGTGACGATTCAAGGACTTGTTTTTTTTTCTTCAGATCTGAAAAATCTATCAAATCTAAAATGGAGTTAGAGCTAGAGTGAAACAAGCCCGAAGACCCGTTGAAATGGAGCTAGAGCGAGCAAAAATAATATTAAAAAAATAAGTAATGATATCAGCAGAAGATCAATTGATATTTTTAAAAAAATCCGAGTCATTTTCTCAAGTCGCTCAAAATTTTGAGTCATCTGTACAAAAATCTTATTTTCTTTCCTCCTTTTGAACAAGGTGCTGGGGCATTATTTTGTCTTCAGTTCATAATGAATCTAGACAGGTGAGAAAGAATCTACTCAATATCAGAGTTCATAGTTGCCCCAAACTTTTCTATACTACACCATAATTCTCTGATTTTCAAACATTAGAATAATAATTATGCATAAACTTGCTTTGGGATTAATCAGCGGAGTATGTTCATTATCTGAAAAGCAGTCAAGATTGAGGGGGGGAACAACAAAACAGAATCATTATTACTCACATATTTCTCAATAGAGAAGAACAAAGAGATCAAGCTATTACACATTCCCACGCCCTCTTGGTGTTCTGAATCCCAACATGTTCAAAGCTTATCATAAATAAATATAGATCAAGTGAGTTCACTTCGGTCCGACATTTCAATATTTTCGAGAATAAAAGATTCTCAGTCTTTCAAGGCTAAGACAAGTAGTATATGATTAATTTATCGCCCGTCTTAGTCTTCTTTCACTTAATGAAAAATCTGACTGAAGGCGTTTTTTTTTTTTTTTGAGTACATTGGGGGTGGAGGGATTCGAACCACAGACCTCTTGGTCATCAAGTCATACATATGCCAGCTGAGCTATGCTCACTTTCTCTGACTGAAGGCGTTGTTATCAGCTGTTAGGATGACTTACTATTCTCTGAAGAATTACTGTTCTTGCTTTTGTTACATCTGTGCTGCATTTAGAAGCATGCACACTCAACTTCTCAATGGTCTCATCAAAACCCTCAAGGTTTTTCTTGATCTCATCTATTACAAGCTCCATCGCACCACCCTGTTCCCTAATCCCGAGACTGGCATTCTGCAACAACGAATCTAGCTGAATCGATAATTTGCGGACAAGTAATCGAATGTTCTCAAAGTCCTTCAGAATTATGTAAGTGTGACCTTGCATAGAGCTGATAAGTTGCTTCTCCGTTTTGATGCAGCTCAAGTAGCGATTCCAGAGCGTGTTACACCATTTCCCGACTGGACCCATTGGAACAGCCAGTGCAGCAGCCAATGCAATCACCACGGGAGGTGCAGACATTGCAGCCGCTACGACGGAGAAAATCAGTACGGATGCAAATGCAGTAACGAAAATGACATTCGACACCTTCTTCCATGTCTCCATGGTTTTATATTTTTTGTCAAGCTTCCTCTTTTGGAATTCCAACTTCTTGAACATGGACAAATGCTGCTTGTACAAGGACAGAAACAGCTTAACAAACTCCTCACCAAATGGATCCCCAGCCTCTTGAAACTTCTTCAACTCTTCAAATGTCTTCACAAATCTCTCATCATCACCTTCATTCTCACCACTCTCAAACTGCTTGACAGCATGTTTAATGATGAACTGGCTGTCCCGAGTGCGTCGTAGACAGTTCTCCAACGCCGCACAGAAATCTAATGTTTTGAGACTGTTATCAAAGAATGCATTCACAAGGCTAAACAACTCTTTGTTGCTCCATACATCCTCTTTACTTTCAAGGATAATCTTGACCGCATCTTCATTCATTTCCAGTAAAAATTCAGGGACCTCCATGAGTACATCCAACGACAGTGAACCGGGCTCAATTCCAGTGGTGAGCAAATTAAGAGCTCGGTTCGTCCGTTCGTGCACTCTAACATCAAAGGATTGCAAATCTGGATTGTTTTCACACTCAGCCTCATATGAACTAAGGGCAGCTGCATAGTGAGAATCGACATTGATGGGAAGGGGAGGAGGAGAAACATCAGCACCACCTGATTTGTTCTTGCTAGATTGGCCTCCCATCATTTCCAGACTATAACTTTGACCACAATACACAAAAACTCAACAAAACTCCCAAATTGGGTTTTTAAAAAAATGGTGAAATCTTCTCTTTTCCACTACTCTCTCTCTTTCAGATAACACGAGAACAAGCTCGAATCTCAAAAACAGAACTACAAATCGAGCATTCAAGGTTACAAGATCTAAGAGAATAAAAAATTCCGAAACCCCATCACAAATTTTTCAGTCAAACAGAAACGAGAAAACACAAAAATCCGTAAAATTCAGCTTAAAAGTAAAAAACAGCTGACTTCAACAAGATACCTCAATTTGAGAGAAGAATCGAAGCGATCCAACAAAACCCAGATGACCAATCGAAGTGGGCAACGATGAAATCCAACGAAACCCCCCCAAAAAAGAGAATGATCTGAAGATCGGAAGTTAGCTGCGGACAGAAACTATAAAAAATTTGTGAAGAAGCAGAAGAATGAGCAGAGGGAGGGGATCTCGGCGAGGAACATGGTGAAAGAAAAGAAAAGGAAACCTAATGAAAATGGAGCGAATGGTCAACAGGCATACAGAGCAATTATCTTTATTGAAGTCTTGTAAGTTACTAACTACGCGCTGTTGAATTTTCTTTTCGTCGATTTTCGTTTTGGCGTCTTTTCAGCACGCCTTCGTAGGAATAACAAGGACGATTCCGCGAAGCTTCATTGTCACTTGTCTAATGACCAGTCAGCGGAGTTGCCTAATTAATTTTAGAACAAAATAAATAAATATCAATTTTGACACATAAATTTGAGGAAGTATATCAATTTCTTATTCTATGGATTGTATTTAAAATTTGGATTTTTTATATTTTTTATATTTTTTATATTAATAATATACTTTAAATAAATTATTTTAGCTTTGAAAGTATTTACAAAAATAGGGTAACTAATTCGTGTTCCTTGGACACGAGTTTGCTAAATTCTGTCTAGACACAATGTAAGGGATAACTCGTGTATCATGGATACGATTTCTTTGTAAATAGTGTTCCATTGACACGAGTTCTGACTAACTCACTCTCACTCGTGTACCATGTACGCGAGTTGCTTACAAAACTCGTGTACATAGTACACGAGTTTCATCTAACGTGGCAGCATGTGCCATAAACGCCCAATTGGCACGTCATAAAAATTGTGTCCATGGTACACGAGTTACGCCATAGACCTTGTACCATTGACACAATTTAGCGGACTCGTGTCCATGTTACACAATTTTTTAGATAAATGTTGTAATATTTATCTTAAATTCGAAAATTAACGTAATATTTATCTTAAATAATGTAAACTTACTTTTTTCATATAGGTTCTCAATTGAAGAATTGTTAACAAATTATAGAAAATATCTCTAAACTATGTACTTCATTTCAATAATACATATCAACTTTAAAAAGTTTCATTAATATCATAGAACTTTAAAAACAAATCTAAAAATACTCTTATCACTAAGTTTGGAATGAAAAATGTTAAAATTTCATTAGTACCCTCAACCTTTAAAATAAATTAGAAAGAGTAAATTTTTTTTTTTTTTGCAGTCCAACCACTTGTCACAATTTAATTAGTCAGAGTTTATATTTTTTTTAATAGACTTCCATTTTTAGTTCTTCTCAATTATGAACATAAATAGAGAAGGAGCTATGAACATAAAACATGCTACTAATCGAAGAAGAAAGCTAGAGAAGAGAGTGTATTAGATTTAGAAAGTAAGAAATAGAAACAAAATCAGAGAAGAGTGCGTATTAGATTTAAAAAGTAAGAAACAGAAACAAAAAATGAGTTTTTTAGAAAAGGGAAAGGAGATTTGAGAAAATTTTGGGAAGGAGATGTTTATAAGCGGAATCGCATAGCATAATTCGCACCCTATCCCAATTCTTGATTTCTATTGTTTGTTTTATCTAATCGATGCTCGAATGTTGTAGATGATGATAGAATTTTAGATTGTTATGTTATGTTAGCTTTGCAATGAATTCTGATGATGGGTTTGTTGATAATGACGGTAGTTTTTTTTTTTTTTTTTTTTAACTGAATTGATTTGGGATTAAAGAGAAGAAGACTAAAAATGGAAACGTGAACATCTACAACTTTAACCTTACACATACCAAAAAAGAAAAAAAAAACTCCAGCATGCAATTAAGGGTGTGTTTACCTCTCCGTAATGTAATTTCTCCAACAATCCTAATAAATCAATTGTAATGGATTAAGGCTTCAATCGTAATCGGGTTACTTTTGATAGTGTTTACTTAAGGTCAATACAAATGAAATCTTAATTTCATCGATAGTGTTTAATTAAGGTCCAATCAAACGTAATCATTCGTTAATTTACCGCAATACCCTCGGTTATAATTAAAAAAAGAAATGGAAAAAAAGACCGTCAGTCTTCTCCTCTTCTTCCTCCTTCGTCTCTGCGCAAAAGATCGTTGGACTTCTCTTCTTCATCATTCTTATTTCTTAGGTATGGTCATTTGTTTCTTTTGTTTTCCTGTTTTTTTGAAGAAGCAATGGTGATTGCTTCATGTGGAAAGCTTGAATGAAAAAACAAAAAACTTGTTCTGTTTGGAAAAGTGTGGACGCATGATACTACTCATGTGTTGTAGTCATGTTTGTAATCGTGTTTTTTTTATGAAGTTGTTAATCATTTTGCTGCTCGTAATATAAATCATTATAGTTAAACGAATCGTGTAAATATGTATTTTTTTTCATCTTTTGTGCATTAATCTGATCGATTGCGAGGTTGAAGACGACCCATCTGCTATGTATTCGAATGATTAATATTCGGAAAATATGAAGATCTCATCGCATTTCGTCTCTGTAAACACCCAGAAAATCGTAAATGAGTTTTGTGAAAGGAAAGGTAAAAGTGTTGGATGAAAAATAAATTAGGGGTTGAAAACAGAGGAAGAAAGGAAAAAAAAATGGAGTGTCTCAGTTGAAGAAATGAGAGAATTGAGGAAGAGAGAGAAGGGCATTTGTGGAAGGAAATGGCTAAAAAATGAGTGAGCCTCACCTAATCTGCAATGGTAATCTGATTGAGCACTTCCAAGGGTAGAGAAATGGTGTAATTAGATTACAAAATTCGAGGTGGGACCCACAATTTCATTACGTTCATAGATTTTGGTAAACGTCCTTGGGTCCCACTGTCAGAATTACCATTGACTCATTACGAGAGAAGTAAACACACCCTAAGTTTTTTGCTCATTAAAATATACCCTCGTTGGAAATGGTTTCTTTCAAATAATTGGGAGGAAAATAATATTTCTATTGCAATAGAAATATTCCTCCGTCTATGATTACAAGAGATTTGTCAATTAAGTATAACCAAGGATATAAATGTCGATGTCCATAAAAATACCGAGGTGTCAATTTTATGAAAATGTCGATAAATTTTATTGAAATGTCGATGGAAATATCAAAAAATTGTTATGAAAATGTCTATGGAAATATTGAAAAATTATCGATGTCGATGAATATTTCTAGAATATTTCTAGAAGATTTTTAAAAATATTTTTTTAAAAAAATATATTTAAATTAATAAATTAATATTTTACACTTTTAAATGAGTTAACACTACTAGAAATCGGGGCTATGATGACAAATATAAACTGTCATCGGGACTTTAGATGACAATTTTTTTCAGTTGTTATAGCCCCTGCCTTCTTTACTCTATAGATGACACAAACCGAAAACTGTCATCATTCATGGTTTCGTGACAGTTTTTTTCTGTTTTCATAATACGATTAATGACAATTATTTTATGTCAAGAGACCTTATTTTATAACACTTAAACATTGTCACTGAATGACCACTCATATCATATTTTGTCATCTAATCGCAATTGACGACATGAAATTTTTGTCATCTAATCGCAATTGATGACATGAAATATTTGTCATATAATCTGAATTGATGACAATAAATATTTGTCAACTAATCCGAATTGATGACAGTAAATTTTGTACGCTTTGATGACTTATATTCTTGTCACTAATAGGTTAAAGACGACAACTATTGTGAGTCAACAAAATGAATTCAATGACATGATTTTTTTTGTCACAAATTATGTTTTTATGACAATTATTTTTTTATTTTTTTATTTTTTTATTTTTTTTTTTTGTCTAAAATCTAAATATATTTATATTTATATTTGTAATTGTCATTAATGACAATTACAAATATAAATATACATACCTGTCAGTACAAAACAAAATAAATAACTTTAAGTTTGAAACATTGAAATAAGAAGATCTATATATCAATATATCATTCAAATACCAAAGTTCATCAACTTTTGCATAAACTAATTCATATGTATATAATATTAAAACTAACTACGATCCTCCTGAATTGTTGCAACATTAACACTAAAATGTTACAGATGAAATATTCATTATTAACCCAACAAAATCATTTGTTGCAATATGGTTTCTAGCTTGAAGAAAATATTTTCACTTTCGCTTTGTAGTTCCCGAAATAAAAATTGTCAATGCTACCTTCAGAATTTGCCATTTTGGCTTCATCTTCTTCAAATGCAATGAAAATGCCATGAAAATTGTCCAAGTTAGCACAAACAACTATAATTAATTATCAAGCTTTATTCAACATAAATACAAAACTTAACTAATCTATCAACATTTATCAATATAACAACTAAACTTAGGTAAACTTAAAACATAACAACTAAACTAAACTTAATAAAAACTTAGGAACATATAAACTAAACTAAACTTATCACACAAATAAACTTATCACACAATTTTTCTTTCCAAATAAACTAAGTTATACTTATCACACATATCGTTTTCAATCTTAAATATTCAAGAAGACACACTAACTTCTTACAAATACATGCAATAAAGTTTAGAAAATAATAACAAAAGCAAAAATGACTTGCACGATAGCCATTAAGAAGTATCTAAATCTACAAAGTACCAAATGTTAGGTTTTATGTCCTAAAACTCGTGGTTTGTAAACTGTTATGTTTGTAAATACTCTATTTAGAATAAAGAGTTATTAGTTTTATTCAGTAAAAGAGTTTACTGGAATAAAGTGAAACGTGTTTGGTTTAACCTATACCAATGACCAAAACCCTTAGTTGAATATGAGTACTTGAGCTTCATGTATGACATGATTGTGGATCAGGCTCAAGTAGTCAGTCAAAATGGTCTATAGTATACGGATAAGGCTGGGTACCTTATCCTGGTAACACTATTGGATGCGACTCACTTTGTATTGTACAGAACGATGTGATATGAATCGTTCCACATGGAGATGTGCGAGTGAGGGCGTCATGTGCAAAGAGTTTGCATAAGACCGAACCGCGAAATATGTTGCTCTCTCTTTATAACAACGTTTACTAATGAGACCAACATTTTCATTTGATGGCCTAGGTAACTCGATCTCAATCTTGAGCTCGCTATGAACTCCTACTTATTCGATAGTATCCTTTGACTTGCACGAGTAGTGAGAGTGGCCCATTAGCGCCGACTCAATAAGCCTACCATCTTGGGGATAAAATCAAATAGGTAGCTGGGGACATAGTACAACAAGATTGGAGTTCACTCCTAACCCGCTCTTCAGGGTTAGTAGATAGGTTGTTCCCTTAATAGCTGACTCCAGGGCTTGAACAATGAGCGCTCACACTCTCATGTGATGAGAGGGTTAACTGATCTATTGGTTGGACCATTGATCTATTGTTCATCAGAGGTGTCAGTGGTACTTAAGGAACAAAACGTAATGCAGGGGTTAAACGGTTTAAACGACCCAGCAGTGATTACGAACAACCTGTGAAGGGTCGACTTGCCCGTGACGGTTATATCATAGGACATAATATATCTAGAGTGAGGAGAGTGCAACCCTTTGGACTATAGTGGAGTCTCCGAGGGTTAACGAATGTTGATTAGTTCGGTTAAAAGAGTTTTGACTAGATAATCTCGTATCGTTGGAGCTCATGATCTGTTGGTCCTTTTAGGTTCTCCGGGCTAGCTCGGATAACGTCGTGCAACAATATAAGAGAAAATAAAATAGAATTTGAATTTGTTCAAATTCGATTTATGGAAAAATGATGGACATATTTAAATATGATTTAAATATGTGAATGGTCTAAAAAAAATGAATAGGATTCATGTGCAAAAAACGTCGGTTTTCGGAAAATCGGGTTTAGACATATTATTTATTTAATATTTGATATTGAATTAAATAATATTAATTAATTAAAAAGTTTAATTAATTAAAATATATATATTATTTATTAATTAAAATGTTTAATTAATAAATTATATATTATTATTTTAAATTAATTTTGAATTAATTTTTAAATAATAATAATATAATATATATATATATTTAAAATCATGCATTTTCCATGTGCTGCACTTGGCATCTTTTTATAAAAACTTAAGGGTTAAGTTTTTGTAAAGTCTTATGTTGGTGGAGTAAAGGAGTACTTAAAAATTGTGAAATGTTTTTTTTTAAAAAAACTCATGTTTTTAAGTACTACGGGGACTTTCCTTCATTTTTTTTTAAAAAAATAAGGAAGCCTCAGACCAATTTTATTTTGTTCCATCTCCTTTCATTGGTTTCTTTTCTCTTGGTTTCGGAGTCCCACAACTCCGTTGCGCGAGGCCGAGGATAGCGGGACTACTTGGGGTGGTCCTCGGGGCGTTCGTGAGAAGAGGCTGGAAGAGTTCGTGACGAGGAACGGCCGACGGACTTGAAGAAATTTGGAACTACAAGGATATGTATTCTAATTTTCTTATTTCCGTCTTTTGAGCATGTTTTCTATTTGTTAAATTGATGAAATTAGAGTATCATCAGTCCGAAATCGCCTTCCGCTGCGCATGTCGCTCCATCACCAAAGACATCCAATAAACTTTAGAAAAGAATAACAAAAGCAAAAGTGGCTACCATAACTGCAGGATAACCATTAAGAAGTGTTTAAATCTACAAAGTACCAAAGACATCCAATAAACTCCGGTGCTAAATCAAGAAATTTAATCCATATTTAAGTTACATGCCTCTTTGACACCGAAGATATTTGATTCAAAGCTCCTTCATAAGTGTACATCAACAAACTTCATTTAGAACGCAGTCGTTGTTCAAAAATTTGCTCTCATAAGCTCCCCCTACAATAAATTTTGAATTTCCACATTAGTATACTATGTAAGTCAAGTCGAAGGAAAAAGAATATTTTATAAATAATTAATATATTACCGATCATAGACCATCGAAGGTGCACTTTCGTAAGTGCCAACCAAAACACTTCATTCAGTTTATCACATGAACAACCGATGTTGGGAGCATCAAAAGAGTATATCATGCACACAACTCATATGTGAATTGATATATCCAAAAATGAACCTAAAGTTCATGTAAAGAAAACGTGCGATGCAACGAATTCTCCCCATTCAGTTCTGACAACATCGATGTCATCTTGAGTGTACGTAGACGGTGCATCTCTCATCTGTAAACAATGAAATAAACATTAACGATTGAGTATTACAAAATAATCTAAAAGTGCCTAAAAAGTTATCATGTGTCATTCTCAACCCAAATAAACTTAAAAAGTGATTATAATTAAACTAAACTAAACTTATTAGTCTATTCAAAATACAAATCAAACACATCACGCGAAGCACTCAGATGTGCTTAGTCTTATTAGAGAATTCATAAACGACAAAATATAGTTTGTTAAGCACTCAAATGTGTTTTTAGTCTTATTAGAACATTTATAAACGACAAATTATAGATTGTTAAGCACTCAAATGTGTTTGGTCAACGATGCCACAATGCAAGTCATATAATTCACAATACATAAGCATATAACAGCTAAACTAAACTTATTAGTCTATTTAGAATACAAATCAAACACATCACGCTAAGCACTCAGATGTGCGTCTTATCAGAAAATTCATAAGCGACAAAATATAGTTTGCTAAGCACTCATATGTGCTTAGTCTTATCAAAACATTTATAAACGATAAATTATAGATTGCTAAGCAACAATACCCTTAATTCTACCTGACACTTAATTGTCTAAAAAGATGAGTTTCTCGGTAATAAATGTAAATAAAATAGAGGTAAAAAATACTATTTTAGATACTTTTCAAATGCTGCAACCATCTCCAAAATTGATCAAAAGATGACTAGTGTTCTTACTTTATCAATGGTCATAGTGGAGTGGAAAATACAACAAAATTGGATATTAAGAAAACAGGATATACAATCCATACACCACCACCGCTACCTGTACTTCAAAGAAAATACATAGAAAATTAGAAGAATTATCATATCAACTAATAAAGAAACTGGATTCTGACATGCTCCTGTATATGCAAATACTATGAGAAAAATGATAATATTGACATATAGAAGAGCATGTATATGTCAATATTATGAGAGAAATGATATGCAACTTTTAAATATTGCCAAGACAATCTAGAATTTCAACAAAATTAATTGTTGATCATCTAGATAAATCTAAACTCGTCATACCACTGGCAAGCTACCACTTCTTCAATAAAACAGAAACTTCGAAGAGTGAGTACACTGCATCTATGGCGTTCGCCGCAAACACGTATCTGGTTTGAGAAATTGTTAGAATTTGTTGTTTTTAATTTTGAGGAAACAAATTTCAATCGGAGAAGAGAGAACGAGGGGAACCTCAAGATCTCTGAAAGACAAATGACAGTAAAAAAACAAAATACATGCTTCTGTACTTTTTTTTTATTAATTGTAGTGATAAGCATTACTAACCCACTAATTAAGGGATTTCTGTACTGATGACCCACTCTTCGAAGTGCGTGAAGTTTTTTAACCTAGTGTTTGAAAACTTATGTTTTTTGACCTTTCCTCGTGATAAGTGAAGGGTACGAATGACTTTGTGCATTTTCTTATCACGAGAAGGTAAAAAAAACATAAATTTTCAAACACTGGATTAAAAAACCTCACGCACTCCGAGGAGTGAGTCATTCGTACAAAACCCCCCCACTAATTAGACCCCTAACCTTAAAGATATTTCTTATTGACACCACTAAGTCACATTCATAAGTAGTGGATTATATCTATGGATTTGCTTGATATAAAACTCAACAAGTTGCCTGAAGGTGAGTTTGTATTGTTTGATAAGGCGAGTTGCAGATCTTTGAGTGTGGACTCTTCAATGGAGAAGCCGACAGTCCCAACACTGTAAGACCCAAATGGTGATACTGCTACTAAAAACAGAAACAAAAGAAAATGAAACAAAGAAACTTTGACTTTTCATTCTTTAGAATGAAGGAACTACAAAACTAGGTTGAGTTCACTCTATTTAAAAACTCTCACACCACCAAATTTCAAGTCTCATTTCATATCAAATTTGAGCTATATCCATTGTGAGAAGTAGTTAATGAATTTAAAATGTGTAATTTTGGAATTCAAAATTTCAATCCCCACGCTCCGTTTGGGATTGCAGTAGCTTTTAAAATAATTGCTTCAAACTTTGTTTTTAAAAAAATCAGCTGCTTGATGAATTAAATTAATGTTTGGTAAATTTTAGTTGTAGACTTAAATAAGTTGGTTATCGTGTTTGGTAAATAAATATTAAATTATTGTGACATTACAAGAAAATTAGTCTATTGCGACAATTTTTTTAAACGGTTTAGAAAGTGCTTTAAAATTTAATAAAATCGCAACAATTTCTAGAAACAAATAAAAAACGGTTGCAAAATATATGCATTGCAACGATTTTTTTGCTGCGATTTTAAAATGTGTTGCAATAGGGTGTTCATTTTTTTTTTAACAATTGGCGAAGCCCAAATAAAAAAAAATCTTTAGAAAATTTAAAGCCCAAACAAATAAGAAAGTGTTGCTATTTATTTCAAGAATGTTGCAATAGGATAAGTGTTATTGCAACGTTGTGAGAAGTCATTCCAGCACTTTAAAAAGTGTTGCTAGATCCCTTACAACACTGGTTTAGCCAGAGGTTTCTCAAGCGTTGCAAAAGTGTTGCAGCAGTTTAAAATCGCTGTTATAGCTCAAAAAAACTTTTGCAATAGCCTTGTTTTCTTGTAGTGTGATTTAACTATAATGACTAACTAGACATATTATAAAAATTTGTATAAATTTTCTTAATAAAAAAATAATAAGGTATTATTTAAAAAAAATTATTTGCATTTGATTTATTAATTTAAAAATTATAAAATAAAATTTGGTGGTGGGAATTAGATACTAGATATATAAAATAATTTTTTATTTTTGAAAGATTTGAAAATTTATTAAAAAAGTGATTGTTAGAGAATCTAAAAGCTACGAATAACAAATTTTGAAAGGTGTGTCAAACAACATGTAAAAGTGATTTTAACCAATTATAAAACAATTTGTTTTAACAAACACAAAAAAACGGTTAAAATTTGTTTTTAATCACTTCTCACCGCAATGTCAAACGGAGCCTTAATATGCTTAATAATTACACAATAAGAGATGGATGGAGCACAACTTCAAAACACTACTTATAGCTAACTAAACGAATAAAAATCAAAGCCAAAGCGAGCATGGCTCAGCGGGCATATGTATTACTTAATGACCAAGAGGTCTGTGGTTCGAATCCCCACCCCCAATGTACTCAAAAAAAAAAAAAAAAAAAACGAATAAAAATCAAAAGAAGCAAGCAAATGAAACGAAATTTCTCCAACTAAACCAACATGGAATCCAAGAACGCCTCGCATTAGGCCAACTTTGTTGTAGAGAACTTACCTTCAACAGATAAATTTACGAGGCTTTCTTTTTCCACAACAATGTGTCTAAATCATATCATACTCATATAACACATTAATTCCCATTTTTGCAAGTTCCGCTTGCAAACAACAAATAATCAAACAAAGTTTGAGATAGTTTCCAATTCTCATTCAAAGAAGCAACAATCAACAAGTTTTGAGAGTGGTATAATTCATATGGAATGATGCTCAACTAAAAATAAATGTAGGGTAAAATAGAGGTTATTTGAGAAAAGTATCAAATCAATTACTCAATTCAAGCAATTAGTTGTACTGAGATCCATTTTACCCTCTAAGTTATGAAGTCTCCTATGCAGCTGTCGTCTCCTATGTAGCTCTCTCTTGTCCCAAATCAGCTCCCAAAAATGATCAACTAGACAAGGGTGAGATTCATGAAGTTGAGTCATCACATTTCCTTTGTAAGTACACTGACTGTCATCATTTCCTTAGAAATTGCTTCTTTAAACAAAACACTAAAAAAAAATGAAAGTTTGAATATCAGTTTGAATATTGAATATTGCAAAATAGAACTAATTTAGAAATTAGCGAACCTTACCAAAGCGACTCAACAACTTGTTGGTCGGTATGACGAAAGTACTTTTTTTTTAAGCAAAAATAAGTTAAAATAAATTTATTATAATATTATGTTTACGTTAGATTACATTTTATTATTGTTTTTTTTTTTTAATATTTCATCAATTTTGTACGGTACGATGGAAATGTCAATTCACCCCTCATGTCGATGAAAATATATGTCTACGAAAATTTAATATCATGAGTGTAACAAACCCGTTGTCAATAACATAAGATAACAACGTTAAGAATAATAAAAAAAAACAGAAAAAATAAAACATACCACATTGATATTACAACATTTATCAGCTAAACTAAGTTGTGTAACTGATGTTTGCTCTAATTTTGTTAAAATAATTAATTCGGAATAGAATTTCGAATCAAACATATAAAAGTAGCTTAGCTTAAATTATAGGCTGGTTGCACAAATAGCAATCAGGTCCAAACTAATTGTAAATTTAACAAATTTTAAAATGTTTTACAAATATGACAAAAAAAAATTGTTTCTAGTAGACTTTATCATATCACTGATAGACTTCTATCAGTAATAGACTATTATCACTTATAGACTATTATGACTGACAAAAATCTATAAAAAGCTGAGGTGATCAGCGATAGACTCATATCAGCCATAAGATATCAGCGATAGAAATTGTCATATCTGCAAAAAAAATTTAAAAACATTCTATTTTTTTAATTATTTTATTCTAAATTGACATCTGTTACTGTTTCCCTAAATTATATAGTCAATTCGAAGATAATTTTACCGCAATGATTGAATTCAAAGAAGAAGAAAAAACTTATTTTATATATTTAATTTATAAATTTGTGATGAATATGCTTATTTATTAATTTAAGAAAATGTACCTAAAATTTTGATATTCTTTAGTTCTTAAAATTTCTTCAAATTTTGACATTTGATTTAATTTTGACATTTGATTTCAATAGATTTCTTGGAAATATCGTTACTTAAGTTTTTGGCTAACCTACTACTTATTTTATTCAACCCCAAAGTTAGGTTCTCATTAGTTATTTTTCCAGAAAGACCCACATGACAATTTTTAATTAATTTTATATTATATTAATATTGATATGACACAATAATTAATTTAATATTATGCTCCTCCTTGGTTTTTTTATTCCAAAGTTTATAAAATCAGTTAAATTTTCATTATTTACTAAAAAAAAAATACAATTTCCTAACTTTGACCCATTTTAGCTCCTTATGTAAAATTGATTTTAATACTTAAAAAATATTTTAGGCCTGTTTAAGGTGTTTTTTTTTAATAATAGTGTACTTTTTATGACTTTTTATAAATATACTGTAGGTTTGAAAGTATTTTAAAAAATATAGTTGTTTTAAACGGAGATCGTCTTTTGAAAAGACGACCTCTACACGTAAACAAAGATTGTCTTTTGAAAAGACGACCTCTACACGTGAGCAAAGATCGCCTTTTGAAAAGACGATCTTGTTCCACATCTACGTCTTTTTTATTAAAATTTTGATATATTTTTAACCAGATATTCAAAAAATTTGAAAAATGTATGGTTGGAAAGCTACCAGACAGAGTTTCAATTTGATACATGATTTCACTATTTTTGGAGTTGTGTATGAAAAGATAAAAACCATTAAAGTTGGACTATAGTCCTACAAATTTCAGAAAATTTTAGAACTGGCGATTCTTCCAGGAGTGCATTAAAAAATTGATATCTTTTTACTCAGATATTCATTCAAAAGTGTAGCTAAACTTCGACGATCGGTATATTTTAATACGCAACCCTACAAATAGTGAAACCATATATCAAATTGAACATCTCTGTGTTAGGTTTTCAACCGTGCCTTTTTCGAAAATTTTGAATATCTGGATAAAATGATATCAATTTTTGAATGCACTTCTCAAAAGAATCTCCAGTTCTGAAATTTGCAGAACTATAGCCCAACTTTGATTGTCTTTTATCTTCAATACACAACTCCAAAAATATTGAAGCTGTCTCTGTTATCTTTTCAACCATATCTTTTTCGAAATTTTTGAATAATTGGTTGTTATCTTTCCAACCATATCTTTTTCGAAATTTTTGAATAATTGGTTAAAAAGATATCAATTTTTTAATAAAAGGAACGTGATATATTGTGGAGCAAGATCCTATTTTCAAGAGACGACCTTCATCCATTTTAGAGCAAGATCGTCTTTTCAAAGTACAACCTTCATCCATGTGGAGCAAGATCGTCTTTTCAAAGGACGACCTTCATCCCGGAGGTCGTCTTCTTTAAAACAACTATATTTAAAAAAAAAAAACAGTTCGGATACTAATACAAAATTTCAGATTAAACATTCTTATTTTGCTTAATTTTCAAGCTAAAACTATAGAGAACACACAAATAAAAACCTCTAAGCAATTTTATAAATTATTTTGGGACAATTTGTAATTCTGATTTTCAAATCCAAAATAAAGATATTTGAGACCGAACAAACGTATAAAATAGTCCCAAAAAATTAAAATTTTCTGAAAATCCTTAGCCAAAAACAATCTTGGATGAAAAGCTACTGAAAAACCTCAGAGAAATATATACAAATCCCCTGAGGCTGTTTGGTTTGCATTTTAAGTGTTTAATTTTTTTTTTTTTTTTTTTTTTTTTTTTTTTTTTTTTGAAACTTAGTCAAAGAAAAATTAAGGCAAAAGATCGGAACTTCCAAATTCTCCAAGAACTTCCAAGAAGTGAGAGTCTTTTCCTCCAAGATGGGAGTGCCTCTTCCTCACCTCGATTGAGAGTCTTTCCACCTTTGTGTGGGTGTTGCTTCGCCTATTGATCTTGGCTTCAACGACTTCTTTTCCTCAATTTGCCTCTACCGCTGCCTTCTTACATTCTCCTTTGCCTACTGGGGCTGTGCAAGCTCTTTGCCATGTTCTTGTTCTTGGCTTTAAAGCCTCCTTACTGTCTTCGTTGATTTTGTTGTTTTTTTTTGTCTGCTGCTTTCTTTGTCTCTTTGCATTTCTTCTTTCTCCCTTTTGATTTTCTTCTCTTCTTGTCTTTTCAAATCTCCCTCTTCTTTTTTTCGTTGCCCTGTATGGAAGAAGAAGAACTAATATTAGATTTGAACAAAATGACTTTAACTTCTGAAGAAGATCTCACTACAATCTCCCTAAATTCTTCCTCCATTAGCCATTACCTCACCAACCCCCAATTCCATCTAATTGGCAAACTTCTTTGTCCAAGATTCATAACATGTGATACTATTCAGTTATCTTTTAGGAAAATTTGGAACCAAGAGCAGTTGATTGTTCACAATTTATCAAAGAACCTATTTTGTTCATTTTTTCTAATCTTTTTGAGCTAAACCGTAGTCTCCATTCAGGCCCTTGGGTTTTTGATAAAAGCCTATTAATTCTTGATAAACCCAACCCTATGTTAAAACCTTCTGAAATGTTGTTTACTTTAGTTCCTATGTGGGTCCATTTCTTCGATTTACCTATTGCTTGCAGAAACAGAATAATAGCCATTGAATTGGGCAATGCAGTTGGTACTTTTTTAAATGTTGAAGATGATGCCCTTGGCCAATGTTGGGGAATTAGTTTAAGAGTTAGAATTGCTATTAATATCTGCAAACCTCTTAGAAGAGGTATCAAACTATCAATTGATGAATTGCAAACCAAAAATTGGATTGTCATTAAATATGAACGCCTCCCTGATTTTTGCTATTTTTGTGGTTTAATTGGTCGTTTAGTTAAAGATTGTAAAAAGGTTTTTGAAGATCCTGTCTTAAAGAATCCTAAACACTACCTTTTTGGCCCAAGCCTACGTTATCAACCATTCTCACCAAATTCATCCAAAAAGGTTGGTTCTTTTCACCCTATCTCAAAAATCATTGCCTCTGACCCCCTGGTTTCACCTCCCATCATCAACCTTGCCTCCCCCTCTATCAAAGACCCCTCTCTTCCTCCACCCATTTCTCTTGAAGATAATCCCCAAAACCCCATCACATCCAAAATCTCTATCACTCCACCTACCTGCCCCTCCCTTCCTATCTTGCTTACTCCTTCTACCATCACCCCTCTCCATACCCCATTCACCTTCTCAAGCCAACCATCACCCTCTATTAATAAAAGAAAAGGCAAGAAGAAGATCCCTACTACAGACCCTCTTCTTGATACCAATTTAACTCTCTGTGATAACAAAAGAAAGAGTACACAAGATCCAGCAGTTACCAACTCAAAAAAGCCCAAAAACTCCTATGACCATTCCTTCACAAGCAGCTCAAGCATTATTGATTTTACAATAGCGGAGGTTGATAAACAACCTCGCCCCCTACCATGAAAATCTTTAGTTGGAATGTCCAAGGAATGGGTAATCCTAGGACATTCCGGGCAATTAAGGACATTCTTCTTTTGCGCAAACCCCATATAGTTTTTCTCTCGGAAACTAGATGTGATGCTACTTCTATGAATAAACTTAGAATTGCTAGTGGTTACCATGATTTTTTTACTGTTTCTAATGAAGGTACAGGAGGAGGGCTCTGTTTACTATGGAAAAATGATGTTAACATCACTATCAGATCCTCTTCAAAAGCCCACATTGATTCTTCTATATCCTGGAATGGTAAGCTTTGGCGTTTCACTGGCTTCTATGGCCACCCTGAGGCTCACAAAAGAACCATTTCTTGGGATCTCCTAAGGAGATTACATAACAATGATGATTCGGCTTGGCTAATTGGGGGTGACCTAAATGAGATTCTGTTAGATTCGGAAAAAAAAGGGGGCTCCCTTCGTGACCATAATCTTCTCACTTCTTTTAGGCATGCCTTAGATGATTGCCATTTAAAGGACTTAGGGTTTAAAGGACGGAAATTCACTTGGTCTAACCGAAGGAAGGATTGTGCCCCTACCTTCACTAGACTTGATAGGTTTTTGGCTAATTCTGCATTTGTGGACTCCTTCCATTCTCTAACCAATCTACATCTAGGGTGGTCTGAATCCGACCATAGGCCTATCGAACTCTCAGCTGTTGTAACTCCTTCCCATCCCGCTTATCACTACCACAATCGCCCCTTTAAATTTGAAGATCATTGGACACTCCATGACCATTGTCGTTCTATTATCACTTCTGCCACCCAACATCAAGATAACTCCACCCATAAAAAGGATCTATATTCCTTCCTTTTAGAGATCTCCTCAAATTTAAAACCTTGGGGCTATTCCCTTTCCTCTTCCCTCAAATCTAAGATTAATTCTTGTAAAAAAGTCTTACAATCTGCCTACCAAGTCTCTCCCCACCCGGACTTTAAAAACATCCTTCTCATCGAAGATGATCTTAACCATCTTCTTAAAGAGGAAGAGATTTACTGGAAACAAAGATCTAGGGAAGAATGGCTTAAATGGGGAGATCGAAATACTAAATGGTTCCACAAGAAGGCCTCTATTCGCCACAAGAAAAGTTTGATCATGGGAATCTTTGATTCTTCAAATGTTTGGAAGGAAAAACCTTATGATATTGATTCTTCTTTTATTAATCATTTTTCTAATCTTTTTTCTTCTTCCAGGCCCAACCTTATGGATATGGAGAAAGTAATTGGCAATATTCAACCTATTGTGACAGAAGAGATGAATGCAATCCTTGATGCCCCTTTTTTCTGGTAATGAAATTAGCCTTGCTTTAAAGCAAATGTTTCCCACTAAAGCCCCTGGCCCAGATGGGTTTCCAGCAATCTTTTATCAAAAATATTGGCCTATTTTAGGTAATTTCACTACCAATCAATGTCTTGCTATTCTAAATAACTCAGCCTCTATTAACCCCCTGAATCATACCAATATAGCTTTAATCCCTAAAACCACAAACCCTACTAAGGTCACTGATTTCAGACCTATTAGTCTCTGTAATGTCTCTTACAAACTAATTTCTAAAACTATTGCTAATAGGTTAAAACCTCTTCTAAACTCTATAATCTCTCCATATCAATCTGCCTTTATATCTTCTAGAGCTATTTCAGACAATATCATTTTAGCCCATGAGTGCATTAACCATATAAAAAAGAATAAATCTAGCTCTAAAGGTCTAGCAGCACTTAAACTTGATATGGCTAAAGCCTTTGACCGTGTTGAGTGGATCTTTTTGGAGAAAATAATGGGCAAACTTTGGTTTAGTACTAAATGGATCTCTTTAATAATGAATTGCTTAACTACTGTTTCTTTTTCTATCATTATAAATGGTCAAGCTAAAGGTCATTTTAGCCCTTCCAGAGGACTAAGACAAGGTGATCCCCTCTCTCCCTATCTCTTCCTTCTTTGTTCAGAAGGTCTCTCTCAAACCATACTACATGCTCAGCACTCTAACCTCCTGTCAGGTATCAGTATTGCAAGGTCTGCCCCCTCAATCTCTCACCTTCTTTTTGCAGATGATAGCCTCCTCTTTTTTAGGGCTACTATTTCTAATTGTACTACAATTAAAACTATCCTTCAGAACTATGAGAAAGCTTCGGGACAGTCTGTTAACTTCCTAAAATCAGCTTTGTACATCTCCCCTAACATTTGCCTTTCTTTTCAGGGTCATCTTCAGAGCATCTTGGAAGTCAAATTGGTTAAGGATCTTGGTCGTTATCTTGGGGTTCCCTCCTGTTTTACTTCAAAAAAGGGGGCTGATCTAAGCTACGTAGCTGAGAAAGTCTGGAAAGCTGTCTCGGGTTGGAAATCAAAGTTTTTTTCTTCAGGAGGCAAGGAAGTCTTAATCAAAAGTGTAGCTCAAGCCATCCCCACTTATGCTATGTGCTGCTTTCGCCTCCCCAAAAGAGTATGCTCTGATATCACTAAAGCTATCTCTAGGTTCTGGTGGGGCTCCAACAACAATACTAAAAAGATCCATTGGTGTAAATGGAACTACATTTGCAAATCTTTCATTCAAGGGGGTCTTAACTTTAAAGACATGGAGTTATTTAACCAATCCCTCTTAGCTAAACAAGCGTGGAAACTGCTATCTAACCCTACAAGCCTCACTGCCCAAACCTTAAAAGCTAAATACCATCCCCACACCAACTTCCTAAATGCCTCATTGGGTTCATCTCCTTCATTTTTCTGGAAAAGTGTTATATGGGGAAGGGACCTTCTATCTAAGGGGATTCGTCTTAAAATAGGGAATGGAATGAACACTCTTGCCTTCAAAGACAAATGGTTACCTAGAGAAACTCTCTTCACCCCTATTGCTAATCAGAACAACCCTCTTGACACTACTGTGAACATGCTAACTTTAGAAAATAAATGTTGGAATATCCCTCTCCTATCCAATTTGTTTCATGAAGATGATATTCCTATTATTTGTTCTATTCCCCTCAGCAACAGTAACAGAGAGGATAGATGGATATGGCACTATACAAAAGATGGCACTTACAGTGTCAAAAGTGGCTACAAATTAGCCCTCTCCCAAAAATTTCCCGAGGGCCCTTCAAGGATTGAACAATCTAAAAATTTTGGTGCATCCTTTGGAGTCTAAAGATTCATAACAAAATCAAGTGCTTCATGTGGAAAGTGTTGAAAGGTTATCTACCTACCAAGGAAAAGCTAAATAAGAAAGGAGTCAGCGAAAATACCTCTTGTCCACAATGTTATGCTCCTTTTGAATCCATCCCCCATGCCCTCCTATTTTGCCCGAGGGCAAAAAAAATCTGGACTAAACTCCTCCCAACTTTCCACTACAAACATCTTTCCCACCTACCGTTCTCTGATCATTGGAGTCTCTGGATCTCCTCTGCAAACAAGAAGGAGTTGGCATTAGCTTGCATAATCTGTTGGGCATTATGGAATGACAGAAATACTATAATTCAGGGGGAAAAAGTCCTTGATACAGAAGCAAAAATTACATGGATTTCAGATTACCTAGAGGAGATCTCCGAAAGCACCAGTGGCCATAAACCTCCCATTGATCTTTCTTTGCAGCCCTCTGTTTCCCAGTCCTGGTCGCCTCCCCCGGAAGGTGTTCTTAAAATGAACGTAGACGCAGCGTGGTCCTCTTCATCTTCACCGGCTGGAATTGGTATTGTTATTCGGGACTACACCGGTCTAATCTCATATGCTTCTTCTTTAAAGGGGTTCTTCTTTCAAAATCCCCTCCATGCGGAGCTCGAAGCCATTCGTTCAGGTCTCTCCATCGCATGCTCGTTGAATATCAACCACCTTATCATTGAATCTGACTGTGCTGCGGCTGTCCAAACTCTCACCTCTGAATCGGCTTTCATCAACGATATTGAGACCTAGGCTGAAGATTGTCGTGAAATCTTGAAGAATCATAAATTTTTTTCGATCGTCTCCTCAAATCGCCAAAGGAACCGCACAGCTGACGCCCTAGCTCATTTCCCTTCTTTAATTTCAGTCGTTTGGGATCCCTCTTTTCCTTCGTGGATTGTTGAGGTTGATGGATTTGTCCATATTGACCCTGCATGTAAAGACTATCTTACCCCTTCTTGATTAATAATACGTACTGTTGTTTAAAAAAAAAAAAGTGTTTAATTTTTGAAAAAAATGCATTTTAGAAAAAAATGGGGTATTTAGGTCTTGTTCCCGTTTCTCATTTTTTAAGAAAGAGACTTGTTTGATAACTATTCATGTGTCTTGTTTCTAAATTTTGAGAAACGTTTAAAAAAAACAGACAAAATTTGTGAAATTACAAAAATATGTTTCTCTATGTTCAATTGTTCTTTATAATATTTTGTTCTATTTTTTTATTTAAACCTTTCATTGGTCTATTGGTCCAAAGATGATTCCTTCTCCAACAGAGTTCTTCGATCAAGTCTTGTATGCAATATTTTTATTTTATTTCTTAATTTGGCAGTTTTTTTATTTTGAATTTTAAATTTTGCAATATTATATTTATTTTTTATTTTTTATTTTTTATTTTTATTTTAAAGAAAAATATATTTATATATTATTTAGTTTTTATATTTTGAAATATGTATTTTTATTTATTATTTAAGTTTTTAATTTTTCTTAAAAATATATTTATATATTATTTAATTTTTATATTTTGCGTATATTTATTTATTATTTAAGTTTTTTAATTTTTCTTTAAAAAATATTTATATATTATTTAATTTTTTATATTTTGCAATATGTATATTTATTTTTTATTTTTTATTTTAAAAATATTTATAATTATTTAATTTTTTATATTTTGCAATATATATTTTTATATTTGTTAGTTTTTAGTACCTTGAATCAATTAGAATTTTGCAAATATATATTTTGGTCACTAAAACATGTCTTTAATCTCACTTTAATATTTTATTTAGTCACATAATTGAGTTGGGTTCGAGTCAACATCATTTAAAACGGAATGACTCGATTGAGAGATGACATTACAAATCAAATTTGGGTCACATTTGATAAATAAAAATAATTTTATTAGTGTTGTAAATTTTGCATCGGGACTTATAATGTAGACTTTTGATAATTAGTTTTTTATATATATATAGTTTAATGTGTTTATATATTTTTTGTTATATAACTAAATTATATTAAACTATAAATAA
This sequence comes from Herpetospermum pedunculosum, assembly GCA_028017165.1. Classification (NCBI taxonomy): domain Eukaryota; kingdom Viridiplantae; phylum Streptophyta; class Magnoliopsida; order Cucurbitales; family Cucurbitaceae; genus Herpetospermum; species Herpetospermum pedunculosum. The sequence continues at coordinate 7,845,318 of JAPQWQ010000186.1, read as the reverse complement.
AATAAAAAAAAATGTTGAAAAAAAACAAGAAACAAGAAACAGTTATCAAACAAGTTTCTGTTTTTTTTTTTTTATCAAAAAACAAGAAATGGAAATAGTTATCAAACACGTTTCTGTTTCTAGTTCTCAAAAAACAAGAAACAAGAAACAAGAAACAAGAAACGAGAACGTTATCAAATGAATTCTTAAAAAATAATTTTTTGAAAAAATGCATTTTGGAATAAACACTGAATGTACCTTCTTAAAAAACGTTTACGTGTGTTTATCAAGGAATTCATTCCATTTTTCACAATACAAGGAAATTACCAGAGTGCCCTTCGACTACCCTTTTTTTTTTTTTGCTCATTTTGACCTAGCAGCTCTATCCGTTCTCTCTCGATGAAAGATCTCTAGATCTCTGAATCGTCGAAACTTGAATCTGCTACAGACGTCGAAAAATTTCTCCGCTTCGATCTTTTCTCCTCTGCTTCAATCTATTCTCCTTCGTTCTCATTTTGACCTAGCCATTTGACATGTTTGTGTTTTGTTGTTGCCTGTTGAAGATGAAACGATAGAGAAACCTAACGTGCAGTGCATATTTATGTCTTGTCTATTTCTGCAATTAAGATGTTGCAACGGGAAATATCTATCTTGAATAAACGAATCTTTCTTTAGGGTTCAAATCCCAACTGATCTAATGGTCTTTTCCTTTAGTTTTTATATTTGATATAGATGTACTTCAACCCTGCATTGAACCAATTTTTTGTTTTAGCTCAATACATTGTTTTGTAAACCAAGTTGTGATTGGATGATTCAAAAGATTTGATCTTATTTTTGTTTAAAATCAGTATTCAATGGATGGTGTGTCTACAAAAGAGAGTATAGACCATTTTCTTTAATTTGGTTTTGATGTGAATCGAATGCCTTTATACTCTAACCTGTATTACGCATATTCATCAGGAAACAAAATCGGATGACACTCTATTATATTAGGAGGAGTAATAACTTTGACAAAAGACTCAATTACTCAATTAAGTTTTCTCCAAGGGATCTGTTTTTAATAATGAAATGTGTGGTGTTGATTGATTTTTTGTTTGTGAATTGTGTGAGATATCACATTGTTGAGGTTGTTAATGCACTAATAATATATTTTGGTTTTTCTGTATCTATAAATACTATAGTTAAGGCTCAGTTATCATGATTCATGGGTCGGGAGTACTATTATATCACTAATATGAACATAACTCAACTAGTTAAAACATTGTGGTCTCGTCCTCAAGGCTAGAGGTTTGAATCTTAAAAAAAATCATTAAACTATTGAAGGATACGATATGTAGAGGCACTATCCAATAACTTCCTCACAGGTTGGCCTTCCTTTTACCATCCATTTTAATTCTGATATTACTATCCTTCTATTTTGTCAATATTACATAGTGTGGGTTTGATATTTGGTGTCAGTCGGAGGACTAGAAAGTTTACTGTTTGTGTATAAATTGGAAAATAGTTGGACAAATTTTCCTTTGCTGGCTAGTTTTTCTAGTTTTTGTATGAGCACTAAGAGGTTATGATTTAGTTTAGTGGCCTTGTTCTTATTGAATTTCTATACAATGAATTTCTATACATTGTTTGGGAGTGACTGTTCTTGTAATTTCAAAGTCATTGAATGATCATGTGATTAGTTTGTGATGCGAGCTACAGATACCATTGCTGGTTGACGTCATAACGGGTGTCAGTGTTACGAGTAAAGAAGGAACGAGTAAGTGAACTTGACATATGTTATCAATGGTTTTTTTGTTATTTATTTTCTTAGAATGTTGATGCTGAAGCAGCAAAAGAACTGATGGAAAATCTGGTGAAGCTGCAATCTTCACTTGCTTAAGTTAATGAGTATGCCTTTTTGTATAATTTGTAGCGACCCAACTTTCTATGACATCACTATAGGGCCGTTACTAATGTTCAAAGTCAACAAATGTTTTTAATTTGGGATCCCAATGAAAACATAAAATCAATTAAATAAGCTTCCTCAAAATAAAATTTAAAACCAAAACGATTCGTTCTAATCTCTAGCAAAATCGTTGGACCGACTCAAATAAATAACGAAACAATTAATGAAAGCGGAAGCTCTGACTCCACATGTTCTATGACATCACCAACTGATCACATCGTCAAGCGCCTCAAATAAATAACGAAACAATTAATGAAAACGGAAGCTTTGATTCCACATGTTCTATGACATCACCAACTGATCACATCGCCAAGCGCCCAGTACGTCCCTAGTATTACCTGAAAAAAAAAAAGTTTTAAAAAAGTTTTAAAAAAGAATGAGGATTTTAAATAAAATACTCAGTAAGTAACTCCACTACTGGGGTCAGACTATGCAATCATATGCAACATGAATTGACTGAGACTTTAACTAGTGAGACCTAAACCTAACTTAAACCTAACTGTTCTGAAGTTTTTTGTGATGACCCATCTAAGTGAACAATTAACTCAATCCCGCAATAACTCTCACAACTACTCGGTATAGTAGACTCTTTTAGAGACTCACCTCTACTAATGGGTAGAATTGTCACTAAATTATCGTGACTGAAAAATGTGGCATGCAGTCATGAGGTCCCACAACATATATACTCATCATGTTAAAACATGAAATTTCATAACAGTAATCATATATTTATCATATGCTCAACGTGATAAAATATAACATTTTCATCACTTCAATCATAAATTCCCCTATAACATCATATGAGCATTTTCGTCAACATAACATGAGCTTTCAGAGCTACATACAAAAAACTCATTCAACATTCAAATAGAATTAAATTCACATCTCGACAACATATACACAACATCTATCTCAACAGACAACCATTCAACATCTCAACATTCAATTCAATCAACTCCACAACATTAGAAAATTTCCCAACCGAGCCCGAAGGCGGACCAGCAGTAAGGTCACTTACCTTTAAGCGAAGCTAAACAAATATTAAAGTCGCTTACGAAATTTCTTGGTCTCAACCTACAATAATTTGCAGCGCTTAATACTACTTTTGAGACTAGTAACGGTGCTGTAAAATTCGCCCAAAAAGTTAAATAATGTTTACCTACTCAAAACTCTACTCGCCGTCACTCCTAAACTTTGAGCAGTTGGTATCAAAGCCTAAGTTTTAGGTTCTGTAGACTGACTTACATCGTAAGCCCTAAATGTTCTCATGACTCATCAACAGGTCCTTCGTCATCGCCAGGTATGTTCAGTTTTAACGAGTTTTATGAAAGATGATATTTAAATGATTTTGAGTAGCTTAATGCTTTAGTAGTAATTCTTGTCTTGATTGATGATTTGATAAAGTAGTTGGATTATATTCGGCAGGTTATGACACGTAACAAAGACTTAGTCAGGCGAGGTTGGACTGAAAGTGGTTGGATTGTGAAAGTAGATTTCGCCAGCCTTGTAACCAAAGATTTATGCAAGAACGGTTTAGAACTATTGGTGGTCACATTTCTATGAAATTGTTTTGATATCACTAGTTATAACAGGAATCAAAGAGATTAAACAACACCATTAATGTCAAGCATTAATGTTATGTTTTGCTATAGACAATGAAAGTGGTGGTGTTAAAGTAAGCTCTATCACGACAAAACACATATTTAGGCATGAAGTTAAAGAAGTTGATAGACAGGGAAGCAGAGGATTCCCAACAGGTCGAAGTTTTTAGTTAGTGGATAGTGAAAATGCTAGTTTTACAAGAGTTGTATTTTATGATCTCTCTTGAGAAGTTTAAGGTTTTGATGGTCTAAGTAAGACATTTGAGTCTCTCATTGTTATGCCAAAATAATTCAAAATTACAGGGAAGTATAAGTGTTAATGTGAATAAGAACTCTCCTTTAAAATCCAAACTTCGTTGTTTGACCAACAAAACTTTCGAGGACGAAAGTTCTTAAGGAAGGAAGATTGTAACGACCCGAACTCCAGGTAAGAGAAATTTAAATAATTATTATTGTTATCGGGCAAGTTAATGAGTTTAAGTGGAAGGATGGTGTGAAATTTGAGCTCAAAAGAGGTCAGGGCTAATCGTTTACTAAGTCAAACATTGGGTCTTTATTAATACTAATAATATAATAATATTATTATTATTATTTAATATAATATAATTTTATTATTATTATTATTTAATATAATAATATTATTTAAAAAATATATATATATATATAATGTAAAGAAAACGAAGAATTTTTCCTCTTCTTCAAACGCACAGCGGCCCCCTTCCCCATTTTTTTTTCTTCTTCTCCATCCAAACTCTCTTTCCCTCTCCATCTCTGTCTGCCCTCGCCGCTCCATTCCGCCATTCGTCAGCCGCCAGTCGCCGCCGCTCTCTCTCTCAACTCCGACCTTTCCCTCTCTATCACGTCGCTGCCCTCCGCACGCCAACGCCACCACTCTCCTTCACCTCTCCGCCGCCTCTTCTCCGTCCGTCATTGTATTGTTGGGTGAGCTTCGATTCAAACCCAAATTTCTTTCGTTTTCGATTTAGTTAGTTTCAATTACGTTATGTTCAGCCCTAATACCCATTCTATTCCTGCGCCGGAATTGTGAGTTTTGAGGCTTTAGGGCTTGCTTCCCAGTCAGGATTGACGACGTCGCAGTGAATTTCGGTGGGTAACGAGGCTCCAATTTTCTTCCGAATTCTTTCTAAATGTTATAATTTTTGAATATCTGAGTTGAAAATTGTTCAATTGTCCAAAATTGTCTCAACCTTAGGAACCTCCCCATTTTGGTGTTGAGACCAAGTTCGGGTTGGAACAACTTTTTAGCCTAGGAGTGACGAGGAGTCGACTTTTGAGTAGGTAAACATTATTTAACTTATTGGGCGAATTTTACAGCACCGTTACTAGTCTAAAAAGGAGTATTAAGCGCTACCAATTATTGTAGGTTGAGACCAAGAATTTTCGTAAGCGACTTTAATATTCGTTGAGCTTCGCTTAAAGGTAAGTGATCTTACTGCTGGTCCGTCTTCGGGCTCGGTTGGAAAATTTTCTGATGTTGTGGAGTTGATTGAATTGAATGTTGAGATGTTGAATGGTTGTCTGTTGAGATGTTGTGTATATGTTGTCGAGATGTGAATTTAATTCTATTTGCATGTTGAATGAGTTTTTTGTATGTAGCTCTGAAAGCTTATGTTATGTTGATGAAAGTGCTCATATGATGTTAGAGGGGAATTTATGATTGAAGTGAGAAAAATGTTATATTTTATCATGTTGACATATGATAAGTATATGATTGTTGTTATGAAATTTCATGTTTTAACATGTTGAGTATATATGTTGTGGGACCTCCTACACATTTCACATTTCACATTCATAAACCATATAAATAATTTCAGAGATACATCCAGAAATACATTCACATTTCAAACAAACATAAGAAAAGCTTCCAACCTAGTTGAAGGCTAGCCAGCAGTAGGTTACTTACCTCAAATCTAATTATAGCAAGATTAATCCTCCAACTTGGCTTGTAAAGCTCAAATCTAAACCTACTGAAAAACTTGCTACAAAGGTGTAAATTTGTGCTGGACAGCAAGCTAAAACGTGAAATTTCGCGCAATGCTAGAATAGAATGGGTATTGAATTTTAGGGCTGAACATAACGTAATTAAACTAACTAAATCGAAAACGAAAGAGATTTGGGTTCAAATCGAAGCTCACCCAACAATATAATGATGGACGGAGGAGAGGCGACGGAGAGGTGAAGGAGAGCGGCGTGCAGAGCGACGACGACGTTCGCTGGGCGGCGATGGCGTGCGGTGGGCGGCAATGGCGTGCGGAGGGCAGCGACGTGATAGAGAGGGAAAGGTTGGAGTTGAGAGAGAGAGCGACGACGACTGACGGCTGACGAATGGCGGAATGGAGCGGCGAGGGCAGAGATGGAGAGGGAAAGAGAGTTTGGATGGAGAAGAAGAAAAAAAAATGGGAAAAGGGACGGCTGGAGTTTGAAGAAGAAAAAAAATTATTCTTTTTCTTTATATATATATATTTTAAAATAATATTATTATATTAAATAATAATATTATATTATATTAAATAATAATAATAATATTATTATATTATTAGCATTAATAAAGACCCAATGTTGACTTAGTCAAACGACTAGTCCTGGCCTCTCTTGAGCTCAAATTTCACACAATTATTCTACTTAAACTCATTAACAAGCCCGATAACAATAACAATTAATTAAATTTTCTTATCGGGTCGTTACATATTTGTTATTGTTATTGCCAAAATTAGATTATTTCTGTAATTTGATTTGGTGGGTATTGATTGTTTTTTTTTTGTCTGGGTCTTGAAACTATGTGCAATATATTGAGCTCATGGGAAATTCAATTTTTTTTTTTTTTTTTTCTTATAGATTGGTTTTGCAGCTCTTAGTTAATTGAGTTTCTAGATGGGTTTGTGTGTTCTTTCATCTCATGTTTTGACATAGGATATATATATATACTAGTCAAAAGCTTGTGTTGGAGGTATTTGTTGTACTCAACATTAAAAAAAATTACAGCTAAATCGAGCATAGCTCAACTGGCATAAGGTTATGCCCGTGACTATGAGGTCATGAGTTCAATCCTCGCATTAATTAAATACCGTTGCAAAAAAAAAAGCTTGTATTGCACGTGGAAAGTTTATAGTAAATATTGCAAATGTATGTTAAATTAATGTTGAAATTTTGGATTTGAAAAATGGTAATAGATTAGATGTGGTTGAAGTAAAAATAATTAGATAAAAAAAATATAAAAATGTGAGATTTGTATATATCAAAAAAAAAAAAATATATATATATATATATATTCTTTATGGAAAATATTGTTCATAAAAATAAAAAAAAATGTATGTGAAGAAGAAATAAAAACTATTGCTATTAATTTGTGAACTTATTTGTGGTAATTTACCTTCATATGTATTGATAGGTTACTTTTTGTTGTAATGATTTAAGGATTATTCTAAATACTCATATTATTAAAAATGGGTTAAAATGATTAGAGTAAATTATGATTTATAAAGTTGGATTATATAGAAAATAGTGAGAATTCAATTCTAATTTCTAACTTAGTTGAAAGCAACCCACAAATATGTGATATATTTATTTATTTTTAATCAATAATATAACATCAATAATACTTTAAATTTACTTAGAATAAGAACCGTCATAGTAAATAATTAAAGTTTTATTTTTTAAATTTTCTCATTCGCGAATCTTAGAATAAGAACAGTCATATTTTGGCGGTATACACATTGTTCTTCTCTCATGGGTTTCGTTTTCTCTTCCTTTATGTTTGTTTGAAATGTGAATGTATTAATAAGAATTTCTCTCTCATTATTATTTAATAAATTTTTAATATAAATTTAAAGTTAGAGAACAATCTATATTCTTCGTTAGGAATCTGAACCATCCCTATTAATCTGTTAGCAAATTTGTTTTGATCATGAAGATAATATATATATATATATATATATATATATATATATATATATATATAATTAGCAAACTGGCACCAAAATAATAATTAGCAAACTCAAAAAAATGATCAAAATCAAAATTATCAATTGCAAGGAGAAGTTGAGAGAAGAACCTCATATTAATATTATAATTTTTTTGTTGGTATTGATGACTAAGAAGATGGTGAGTCTTAAAATTAATTTTTTTTTGCCTTTTAGTCTTATTTATGTTTTTTTTCCTCCCCTCCCTCTTTTATGAGAACTTCTTTGAAAATGAATTAAAAACAAATTAATTCAATGAAGAAATTGAGTTACTAAATGAAATTGTCGGTGATGTCCTTTAGCCTTCCTTAAAAAAAATGTACTTTTAAATGTAGTTTCTACATCATGAACAAAATGGGTATATACTCAAAAGTAGAGGGGCAAAATGGGGAGATAAAATTTCTCCCCTTAAGCCCCTTTTTGATATACTAGTAAGAAACAGGTGCGATGCACGTGAAATTTATCGTTTTTAAGCGCATATAACATTTAAAAAAATACTTTGTGAAATTTGTCGTTTTTAAGCGCATACAACATTTAAAAAAATACTTTAAAATTTTCCTATTAAATAAATATGTTATTGTTTTAGTATTGTAATATTGCTGTTCACACGAGATTTCGAACGACGAATGAAAATTTGAATTTGTATTTGCATTGTATGTATCAATGCGTAGTGGATTACAATCTCTAATGTTTGATCATCTGATTCTTTCTCTCTCAAATGTAAATGTGTTTCGAGGGCTTTGCAGCTTGTTCTCGATGTTGAATTTGGATCGAGGGCTTTCCAACTTGTTCTCGATGTTGAATTTGGATCGAGGGCTTCGCAGCTTGTTCTCGATGTTGAATTTGGATCGAGGGCTTCGCAGCTTGTTCTCGATGTTGAAGGATTGTTCAGTCTTCCAAGGTTTCAGGGAGTCTTCGTTGTTTGAGAATTCTCTCTGAGCTCTTAGGAGTAAAAAATTTCTGAACGCCAAAGAATGAACTCTCTATTTATAGAGTTCTCATGGGCCTGGTGGGCTTGGGCCTGGATCCAATGGGCTTGGTCTTTGGGCCAAATTGTCTTTTGAATAACTTTTCTAGACCGATCCGATTTCGAGCCCAATTGCGGTGTGACCGAATTTGCTCGGTCAAGTCTATCTGATCCACCGGCCGTGATGAAGACACGTGGCGACCATTGATTGGTCGAAATTTCTCGGTCAACAAATGCCCCCTTTTTCGAGAGTTATGCACAAGTATGTGTGGGTGAGTGTCGAAAAAGTTGAATAGATAAATCGAAACGTAGGACACCCCTAATTTCGACTCTGCCTTGACATATCAATTTTATCAAAATATGAAATTTGATCCATAAATCAATTATTTTGATTGATACACCCTTTTATGCCAATTGACCAAAAATATGAATTTAGCTCACAATTTTGATCTTTCTTATTTGGCAGAAACTTGATTTGAACTTCGGTAGATTTTTTTTTTGTTCTACCTTAGTTCTATTTTGGATGTAGAGTAGAGTTTTGCGTTTGCCCAATTGAATTTTGAAAAAAGGTTTGACTTTGAATTTTTTTTTTTACTCCAATTTCGAGGTGAGATAAAATTTGGAGTATACCCAAACCACAAATTTCGATTTGAGACTTGAATTTGGATTATTTATGAATCTACATCTTGCTCGAGAATAAATTTAGGAATATGCCCAAATTTAGGAATATGCAAGAACATTTAACTTGCATACCATGCTCCACCATCTAGGGTAAACATAGATTTCCATAAATCTTTGTTAAAACCAGTGCATCTCGTAAAGATCAAATCTTTAACCTCATACACAAAAATATAATTTCTCATTTTATCCATATTTTAATTTGAGACTTGAATTTCGATTTGAGACTTGAATTTGGATTATTTATGAATCTACATCTTGCTCGAGAATAAATTTAGGAATATGCCCAAATTTTAATTCTAGTAAAATTTTGGACTTTGCTCGAAATTTAGCTTGAATGAAAATTTAACTTGGTATAATTTTGGGATTCCAATCAATTTTGACATAAAGTTCGAAAATTTGAACTTAAGCTCATGATTATAGAAGGAAATTTAGAACCCGCCTAAATTTCAAGTTGAATGAAATATTACAATCTGAACACAAATGAGAACAACAAAGCTTGTTTGGCAAAGTGGAACATGTATAACCTTTGTTTCCTTTGGTCTTGGGTTCAGATAATTTTCTTAAACAAATAGTATTTTCATAACTTGCGCAGCGCAGAACTTGAACTTGGAGATGCGCAGCGCAGAACTTGAACTTGGAGATGCGCAACGCAGAACTTGAACTTGAAGATGCGCAGCGCAGAACTTGGAGATGCGCCTCCAAATGAGAGTTATTTAGGTCTTTAATTGCTTTAATTCATGAAGTCTTTTGAAGCATTCTAGCCATTATTCAGCATAATATGTGTTTAATAGTGACATTTGTGAAATGGTGTGGAACTTGAAGATGCGCAGCGCAGCGCAGAACTTGAACTTGAAGATGCGCAGCGCAGCGCAGAACTTGGAGATGCGCCTCCAAATGAGAGTTATTTAGGTCTTTAATTGCTTTAATTCATGAAGTCTTTTGAAGCATTCTAGCCATTATTCACTATAATATGTGTTTAATAGTGACATTTGTGAAATGGTGTGGAACTTGAAGATGCGCAGCGCAGCGCAGAACTTGGAGATGCGTAGCTGTTAACTCTCCAAATGAGAGTTATTTAGGTCTTTAATTGCTTTAATTCATGAAGTCTTTTGAAGCATTCTAGCCATTATTCAGCATAATATGTGTTTAATAGTGACATTTGTGAAATGGTGTTAAAATTAATGCTTATGTGAAATATCTGTGCATAAGTGTGTAATTGGTGAAAAAATGTCTAATTAATGCCTTGCAGATGTATTGCTGAAGTTTTGCGAGGAACGCAATGGGATTAGAAGAAAGGCAACCGAAAACAGAGCTTTGCGATCGCAACGCAATCGCAATACTGATCTCTAATGCTGCGTTTTTCCAGCCGCCGACCCTTCCTCTATCCGCCACGTATGAGGTTGTTTCCCTAATTTGGATGGTGATCCGTGATTAGGGAGAAGACTATGGAACCACTAAAGACTATATAAGAGAGCAAGATGAAGCAAGAAAGGAATCCATCGACGGTGAAGAGATTCGGCAAAGGCCAAACCTCAGAAAAGAGAATTCTCTCGTTTGTTGGATCGAAGAAATAAAGGCTCCCTTGGCGTCAGTAATTCAAGAGGAAGAAGAGAAGATCCATCTTCTCTTTCGATTGAATTCCCTTCCCAAGTCAAGTCATTCTTCTCCTTCAACCGAAGCAGATCGGGTGCAATCGGACCTTCACTGATTTACTGCTTTACTTTAGTTTCTGTTTTCGGATTATCTACTGCTTTACTTTAGTTTCTGTTCTCGGATCGAATTATATTTTGCTTTCGAATCATTACTTGATCTGTTTTTCCTTAAGTAATCAATTAGTTTTGTCGAGTTCTTTTCCATAAGTAATCAATTAGTTTTGTTGAGTTCTTCTATTTGTATGAGCAATCAATCAGTTTTGTTGAGTTCTTCTAAAGCCATGAGTAACTAGTTTTATAAAGGTTAGTTAAGATGAATCTGTAGGACATAACTATGTGAAATCAGCATGTAAACAAACATGAATGCATTGAATGAGTGTGAACTTCACCCCATGAACATTTTCGACCGGCCATCCATTTTGTTCTAAAGAGTTCCTATCCTCCGGAAGGGGTAAGAATTCAAAGTCATTCATTCATGTTAGCCTTTCATGGTAAACAGAGAGTGGCCTAGGAATAGGCGCTTTCCTAGCACGTTTAATAGCATGCAATTACAAATAGGTTCTTAGCCTTACTTGGATATGAGTAACTTATGAATCTAATGCATATAATCGAAAGATGTATGAGATCTAACTAATACGATGTATGTGTAATGTTTGTTCACTGCTGAATGGTCATGGGTTATGCCTATGAAGGATTCTTAGCCAACCTTGCTGTTTTATCTTAAGATTTTACTCATTGCGAGTTTATTGCGGAAGTATCGCGAGGCCTGCAATACTGTTATTCTATTCTGTGAGTTAGTTAGCTTATTTTCTTGGACTTACGTTCGATTTTAATAGTCTGTTAATTGATTGTCAGCTTTTTGCGAAGGTATTGCGAGTCCCGCAATACTATTTTCAATATTATAGTTCCCTTAGTTTATTTTGCATTGTGGTAACTTTGCTTTTTCCTTTCATTCCTGGTTATCTTATCTAATTTATCACGTATAAAATCGGCAATTACTCAACTTAGTCTCTGTGGGAAATCGATATAAAATATACTTATCACTTGCTGCAGACCGTGTATACTTGCATGGTTATTTGCTTAATTTAATCAATATAAAACCTCATTGAGCAAAGCAACAGCTGCGCATCAGAACTTGGAGATGCCCAGCGGAGAAATTGGCGCAGCACATAACTTGGCGCAGCGCAGAACTTGGAGCAGCGCAGAACTTGGAGATGAGATGCTCAGCTGAACTTGGAGATGCGCAGCTCTTGAAGATTAGATGCGCAGCTGAACTTGAAGATGAGATGCTCAACTGAACTTGGAGATGCGCAGCTAAACTTGGAGATGAGATGCACAGCGCAGAACTTGGAGATGAGATGCGCAGCGCAGAACTTGGAGATGCGCAACTGAACTTGGAGATGCGCAATTGAACTTGGAGATGAGATGCACAGCGCAGAACTTGGAGATGAGATGCGCAACGCAGAACTTGGAGATGCGCAACTGAACTTAGAAATGAGATGCGCAGCTGGACTTGAAGATGAGATGCGCAGCGCAAAACTTGGAGACGCGCAGCTGAACTTGGAGATGAGCAGGGCAGTGATGGAAATTTGATTTGGCCATTGCTTCCTTTGATCTTGAGTTCGAAAAAAAAAATTAAAATTCAACTTCATAGAGATGCAGCGACGGGAACATCGATTACTCCTTTATTTTTTTGGTTCAATACATGATGATTTTTTATTGTTGTGACTGAACTTAAAGTGTTCTTTTTTCTTTAAGTTGCCTACGTACCCTTGAATGGAAGGGATCAATTCATAACGTAGTTCAAATCAATGATTTTTTTTTTGGGTTGTTCACCTTTTAAGCTCGTGCGGGCCAGGAGCAACATGTAGTTTATACTCTTACGTTAAGGAGTAGTACATTTTATGAGATCTTATCTTCATCATGGTCTTGATCAAATCCTTCGCTTGTAGGATTGGTTAGAATGATGAGATTTTTCTTCACCTTCAAGGAACCCTCTGCATTTATGTGGACAGAAAATTTCCTCTTCATGCGTGAAGGAACACGACTGCGAATCTTATTGAAGCTACTTTCTTCTTCGAAGAGTCTTGTCCCTACAGTCTTCATCTTTCCTTCCTGTTGATCCCTTGTCCCTTTGAGGCGATAAAAAACAGATGTTGAAGGTCGGTCTTTCTTTGATGTGGAGACACTTAACCTTTGGAAAGCTGAAGTTCGAGTGGAGGTAGAAGTTAGACATGAATTTTCTTCTTTTGTCGCAGCCATACTCATCCTTTGGCAGACCGAAGTTCGAGTAGTTGAAGGCTTGATGCGATTGAAGACAAAAGTTCTTTTGGTCGACTTGTTTTGCGTTAATATAGCATGAAGTTGCAAAGCTTTCTTCCTCTTTCTTGATGAGAAGGAAACTTCTTGAGAAGAATTCTTTTAAAGTCACCGGTTGCCGAGGTTGAGGAAGATATTTATTTTCTCTTCTCTCATGTTTAGGCTTCCTCGAACTCCTTCTTCCTTTTATCTTTGAAAGCTTATTGTTTCGTTTATCATCTCGAAATATGCAATCTTCTTTCTGGACAGGTCTTTGTCGTCGTATTTTCTGACAAGCCACAACGGTCCAACCTTTATCCTCATTTCCGATGGCCTCAGATTTTACCTGAGAAATTTGCTTTAGGGTTTCATGTTCAAACCGAACAATTATTGGTTCGAAGGTCCCAAACTGGATCAAGCTTTCCTTTTGCTTATCAAATGAGGATGGAAATAATTGAGCGTCGGAGTTCATTGTTACTGCAGCGTGGTTTGATTGAGTTATTTCATCTAAGTCTAGCTCAAGTTTTCCTTCTTTAGCTAACCTTAGAATTAGCTCCTTTAGGACGAAACATTTTTTCACCGGATGACAGATAACTCGATGATACTTACAATAGTTGGGATCATCGACTTTGTTCATCTCTTCCGGGCGCCTACACTCGGGAAACTCAACCAGTCGTGTTTTCAATAGTTGCTCTAACATGTCAGGAATGTCAGAGTCTTGGAACGGGTAGACTTTTTCTTGTCTTTCTTTTAACGTAAGGTGACGTCTCTCGCCTCCGTCATTTCTTCTTTCTGTTCTGTTTTCCTTTCATTTTGAGAAAAACCTTACAGGGGTCGTGTTGATGGCCATGGATTCTTCCACGACATTTTTCGTGATCTTCTCACTGTTCTTCATTTCTTTTTTCACTTTGTTGATATCCGGGATTAGGAGGTCCTTGCTCCCTCTGTTGGCGATACTCAACTCCATATCGTGGGCTCGAGTCGCTAACTCTTCAAATGTGTGGGGTTTTATCCCTTGCAGAATGTAATGAAGTCCTCAATGCATGCCACTGATGCACATTTCAACGGCAGACACCTCAGTAAGTCAATCCTTGCAGTCGAGACTCAACGATCTCCAACGGTTGATGAAATCGATGACTGGCTCGCCCATCCTTTGGTTAGCATGCGAGAGTCCGGTCATGCTGACTGTTCGCCTCATGCTGTAGAAGCGATTCATGAAGTCTCTTTCAAATTGTTCCCAACTATCAATTGTCTTGGGCTCCAAGTCCGTGTACCAATCAAAGGCATTTCCTTTCAGAGTCCGGACAAACTGCCTAACCAGGAGGTCTCCGCGAGTTCCAGCGTTCTCACACGTCTCAACAAAGTGGGAAATGTGTTGTTTAGGATTGCCCTTGCTGTCAAATTGTTGAAACTTTGGCGGCTGATACCCGATGGGCATTCTCAAGCTGTCGATCCTCTTTGTATACGGTTTGGTATACAACAGGGAACTTTGGGTGGGTCCACCGTATTGAGCTCTGATAGTGTTCGTGATCATGTCCTGCAGTTGTTGGACAGAAACTGAAGCGACCGACGTTGAGTGTTGCGGTTGGTCTTCTTGGATGACAATTTTTTCTTTGTCATTCCTCCTTGCTGCAGGAGTTAGACTTAACTCTGCAGCCTCTCGGCTTTGCAGCTGATTTCTCAAGTGGGCAATCTCGAGGTCTCGTTCTTCAACTGCTTTCATCAGAAAATTTAATTTCTTTTCCATTTCAGCCATTGCTTCATCGTTAGTGCGTGCGTCCGCCATCATTACAGATATTACGTTGGAATCAGACACCTTCTCCGACTTATTAGAGGAAAGAACATATTCATCGTACAAGGGATTTTCCTTGATGATTATCCCACCCTGCGCAGACTTCGTTAGTCGTTTGTAAATTTTGCTCACGATGACAGGAGTGTGTTCGTCCGTCTGCGAGACTTCTTTGATGAAGCGGCTGCGGGTGACAGGTCCCTTGTAAGGGTTGTTGGAAATGAGAGACCTGGATGTTGTTTTCTTCAATGTCATTGTTAACTTTAGTTGAGAGTGTTGGGATTTATGCCCTAAAGCCTCGTAATTAATTAATAATTATTTGATAATTATTTTATTATTATTATTTGCAATTTATAATATTCATTATATAAATAAAATCCAAGGTTATTAGTGTAATCTTGAACTGTATGTAGTTGACATACGGGAGGATCATGTTCAAGTAATAACCTAAAGGGTCTATAGTATATGGATAAGGTTGGGTGCCTTATCCTGATAACACTATTGATACGGCCCACTTTGTAATTGTTACAAATGATTTGATCCAAATCATTCATGTAGAGACATGTGAGTGGGGGTATCCTATACAATGAGTTTGTATAAGACTGGACCACGAAATATATAATCTCTCTTTATAAATCCGTTATTTGAGAAGATTAATATTTCACAGGATGATCATATGTGACTCGATCTTAATCCTGAGTGATTTATGAACTCCTACCTGTGAGGGCTCGTCCTTTGATTTGTATGGGTGAGAATGGCCTTTATAGCCGATTCAATAAGTCTACCATTTTGGGGACTTGACCAAATAGGGAGTTGGGAACATAAGTTTCACAAGATGGAATTCACTTCTTCCCATATAGGGAAAGTAGATGAGTTGTTCCCTTAAGTGCTGATTTCGGGACTTGAACAATGGGGCCCCACCCTCTCACTGGCCTGAGAGGGACTTCGTTTATGGTTGGATCATAAACAGGTTGTTCATTAGAGAATCAGTGGTACTTAAGGTGTAAGATGTAATTACAGGGGTAAAACGGACTTTTGACCCAGCTGTAATTACGAACAACTCGTGAAGGATCGACTTGCATGTAATGGTTATATCCATGGACACAACTTGTCCTGTTGCATAAGAGTGCAACTCTAGGCCTATAGTGGAGTGACCTAGAGTTAATGAATGAAAGTTAATTAATTAAAGAGTTTAATTAATTAATTTTGTATCATTGGAGCTTATAAATCTGTAGGTCCATAAGGTCCCCTTGCTAGCTCATAGTAACACTAAAAGGATCAATTTAGTTGAAAGAAAAATTTGAAATATTCAAATTAATATTTAATATATTTGATATATTAAATGTAGAAGAGTAAAATATATTTATTGTATTTGATACATTAAATATTAGAGGAAATAGTTTATGTATGTGATACATTAATATTAAAAACTATATACATATGTTATTTGAATGAGATTCAAATTGGTTTAAAGTATATTATAAAAGATTAATTTTATAATATTTGAATAATATTCAAATAAATATAAAATACATATTTTAATATATTAGATATTAAAATGTATTTTATAAAATAAAATTAATTCCTAAAAGCCTTATTATAAATAAGACATTTAGGTTTAGCCAAAGGGTTGGCCAAACACACTACTCACCTTCTGCAGAGAATTGTTCTCTCATTCTTTCAAAGAGCTCCCACAAGGCTTGATCCCGTGTTCGAGTCATAGCGAGGAAGATCTCGTGGAAAAAGGAACACAAGAAGATGATTGTTCATCAAAGGTAATACTTATACTTAACTGAGTATGTTAGTTTAATTCTAAATAAACCAAAGTAATCGATTCCAAACGCTTCCGCTGCGGGGAATGAAACACAAGAAGATGATTGTTCATCAAAGGTAATACTTATACTTAACTGAGTATGTTAGTTTAATTCTAAATAAACCAAAGTAATCGATTCCAAACGCTTCCGCTGCGGGGAATGAAGAGTTCATTCCCTTCAATTGGTATCAGAGCAACTTTGTTTTTGTTTAGAATTAAAAGTTCATGGTGGGTATTTTAATTTGTTTTTCATATATGTGATATATGTGGTTTGCAAATTGACTGTTTAGGCGTATTTTGGCATTAGTTTTATTGCTTTGTTTAGATCAAATGTGAAACTCGAAAGAGATAGGAATTCGCTGTATGATTTTTTGAAGCCATTACGGATTGAAACCAATTGAAATTGGTGGATTTGAAGCCATTACAGAATTGAAGATGGTGTCAAACGATGGTGGAATTGAAGCCATTACGAAATTGAAGATTCGATTTGTGTGAATCCTACCGAATTTCAGATTTGGAATGTTTGGAATGTCCAACATAAAATCTGGAAATTTAGATTCAGATTTGGAATTTCTATAGATTTGATTTGGAATGTCCAAAATCAATTCTGTAGATTTAGATTCAGATTTGGAATGTCCAACATAAAATCTGGAAATTTAGATTCAGATTTGGAATTTCTATAGATTTGATTTGGAATGTCCAAAATCAATTCTGTAGATTTAGATTTCAGATTTGGAATGTTTGGAATGTCCAAAATAAAATTTGGAAATTTAAATTCAGATTTGAAATATCTATAGATTTGATTTGGAATGTCCAAAATCAATTCTGGAGATTTAGATTCAGATTTAGAATATTTGGAATGTCCAAAATAAAATCTGTAAATTTAAATTCAGATTTGGAATGTCTATTGATTTGATTTGGAATGTCCAAATTGAGTTATGGAAATTGGATTCAAATTTGGAAGGCTTAAGGAGGATTTTGAAGACCAAGATATGTCTTGGATTTAAATTAATGTAATTCAAAATTGCTTTCAATTTCTTAGGATATGCCAAATATGCCGGTCAATTTTGCTGTGTTTTTAATTTAATTATGCATGTTGTTTTTAATTTAATTATGCATGTTGATGTATGTTTTAAATTTTAATTGATTGCATAGAGTATGTCATCTAGATTAAAATCCCACCATAGGTTAAGCATGATCATGCATTTTAATTATTTTTTAATATAAGTGTTATATTTGGATAATTATGATTAAAATGCTTTTTAATTTGATTAGATGATTTCCTAATATGTTTATATTTCCATATTTACAATATAATTGTTATATTTGGAAATTTTAAATTAGGATACTTCCTTTTATAATAGGAAACCATATTTTTCTAATATTGATTAGGATATCTTTTCGATATCTGGAAATATTTTCCTAATAAGATTGAGAAATCTTTTCCTAATAAGATTGGGTGATATCACGAAAAGGAAATCTTTTCGATTGGGAAATCTTTTCCAATGAGATTCAGAAATCTTTTCATAGGATATTTTTCTAAATAAACTTAGGATATTTTCCTAATGAGTTTAGATTTTTTTTCTTTCCTTATTTAAAAGATAATTTAATTCATTCTTTAAATAGTTTAAATATTTGAATTTAGTTTATCTTTTATTCTAATAACATTAGAATATATGATAATCTTTAATTTTGTTTTAAAGGGTTTAAAATTGTTAAAATTTCAAGATTAACAATAAGGTGAATTAGTTTTTAATAGGATTAAAAACATTGCTTAAAATCAACTGAAGTTCATTGATCTAGTAATTAATAGTTAATTAAAGATTAATGAATTTGAAATAAAAATTGACTATAAGGGAACCCTGTCTAAGAAAGGTTACTCGGGTGAGGTACTTAAGTTGACTGAAAAGGAACACCTCTACCTAAGACTGGCCTGGGGGTTGAATTAGTCAAATTTTATTTTATTTCATTAAGCAGACTCATAATGTGATTAGTTTTAAATAGTTTAATATACTTGATAATTCACATTAAAATCAATCTAACCAACATAAGGGTTATGAAATGGTAGATTAAAAAACTTAGATAAATGAGATTAGCCTAATTTGTCTAAGTAATAGAAAATCCTATTTCAAAATACTTAGTGGGAGAAAGACATATGTCAAAATAACCCTACGGTCTCTACCATAGATTCACAACGTGAGATTCATGTGAGGCCTCGAGGCGGCTTTTGGACCGTCCCCCTACGGAAGGTGTTTACATGGGTCAATATCAGGGTGAATCTCTTGAGAAAGTATTTTTAAATAGTAAGTGGGAGAAGGAAATGTGTCAACATATCCTACGGTCTCTATCATTGGTTCATAACGTGAGATTCATGTGGGGCCTCGCGGCGGCTTTTGGACCGTCCCCCTACGGAAGGTGTTTACATGGGTCAATATCAGGGTGAATCTCCTGAGAAGGATAGGATTGTAATTTTATTTCCAATACTTGACCTACCCTACGGCGGCACTTGTTGGGATAAAATTATAGAATCTAAAATGATGGGTTACACTTACAAAGATATCATTAAGGTTGTTAATGATTTTCTTGACCAAACTAATGGTAACTAAATGTTATAGAAATAAGAGTTATTTTGGGATAACACTTGGTTGAGATTGTCTCGGTTTAGTGAAGGGGCATTTGACCTACCCTACGGCGGCACTTGTTCTAACTCACTAAAGTATCATAGCATTAAAAAAAAATAATGTTCCAGGGTTCATTTATCAAATTGTTTGTTTTCTATGCTGAAATTGAATGAATATTGATTGCATGTTATTAGATAAATATATATATTTTTTATATATTTCAATATTATGTCTATTTCTCTCAATTTTATTTTTCGTTGCTAATTTGTCAAATTGAGAAAATAATATCACTTGGAAAAATAATGTTAACACTATATAATGACCGTGTAAATTTTTTATTTAATTTGTCTTTATTGAGAAATGTTCTCAAAAACCTGTTGCCAATGCTAATCGAATTGTTCGTAAAGCACATGATTAATAAATCAATATAACGAGATGACTTATACAAATTTTCTATTTGACATATTAGATGTCAAGCTAAGAAGATAAAGAAGATGACAACAACAAATGAGATATTGTTGAAGTCAATAAAAGCTAGATTTAGATATTTATCTAAATAATCTCAAAAATTAAGTATTATTAAAATCCAAGAAAAGAAACCATATGACTGTGGCTAAAAGAAAATAGTTTCTAAATTAGCAAAATAGTCATAATAAGAGGAATTTATGAAATACCTCTATAAGAAGAACATGGATAAAAGTAAATTTGATTTACTAGATTTTTTCATTACCACCTATATAGTAGATTCAGATCCACTATTAAGATTTGTTCTTCATTACATTTTATATAATTCTTGGAAAATACTTAATTATGTAGAATGATCTCTACTTGTTGCACCAGAAAACCCATCTCAATTAATGTAGTGGGAGACATTAAGATGTCCATAAGAAATAATTGTTATTTAATGCTGAATATGGTGTTTTTAGTACCATAGAAGAAATTCAATTTCTTTAACTTTATTACTAATAAAATGTTCATATAGTATGAATATTTTAGTACTAAATTTTTTATTTTCAAAATTGTTTGAAAAGTTCAGCCGAAAAATAAGAATAATTTGTATGTGTTAAATTGTTAACATATAAAATACTACACAGTGAGATATTCAGGATTATAGAATCCAGAATATAAAGACAATTTATATTCTCCTAAAATATGATACCCGTCTTTGGCATTCAAGATTGATTCTGATCAATTTGAATAAAAAGACTACTACGAAGTGATTCTCTAAATGTTAGAGTTAATTACTTTATATGTCTTAAGATCTTGCCTTTCATGCAAGATAATTAATAGGTTTTTGTTGGAAAAGCCTACAGGCCAAAGAACACTGATGAATATTTCATATCACTCTAGCGAATGATTATTCAAGAAATAAGTATCGTAACCTAATGCAACATAAGTCTGAATATTTTGAAAAGTTCAAGGAATATAAGACTCAAGTTGAAGGTCAATTAGGTAAATCTATCAAAACACTATGATCAGATCACAGTGAAAAGTACAGGAACATTATGTACTAAGACTAATTTGATAGAAAGTGAGATTTTATCTCAACTCTAGCACAAAGTACAATTGTGTGAAATTGTGCTGTAAGAGGAGAAACAAGACCTTGTTAGACATGGTCAGAACAATAAAGAATTACATGTCATTATCAGACTCTTGTTAGGATATACAATATAGATTGTATAGTGAACATCATTATATCTAAAAGATGTCCCTAAGAAAACTTTGAGATTATAGAAGAGTAGTAAAGTTAGTTTACAACCCTTCGAGTTTTGAGAGTTTTAAGCATACATGCTGAAACTTGAATATGTTCAATAGTGTTGAAAAGTTGGTTCCAAGTGAAGCCACTAAATAGTTAACAAAAGTTGTTAACAATTTAATTACATTTGATAGTCAAATCCTAGTCATGAATTGGATAAGCCTCATCGTAGTGGGAGAGTTATGAGATGACCCGACCGTTACAAGAGCTTATATGAAGCCTAAGTTGTTGTATTAGATGACAAAATGTAGGGCTTCTTGACCTCAAAGTTGAAATGAGGGTCAATGACAAAGACTAGGAGACCAAAGTCATAAATCTCGAGATAGAGTAGATGTACTCATCTTTATCTAGAACTTGTAGATATTCGTGATGGGGTAAAACCCATAGGTTTTGAATATATCTACAAAAGTAAAAGATTTGTAAGAAGGTACAGACCTTCAAAATAAGACTAATGGCAAATATAGTGGGAGAAAGTAAATTATGGATAAACTTTCTCATTTGTTGTCATATTAGAGTATATAAGCATTTCCTAGTTGCATATGAGATATGTCAAGTGAAGGTTTAAGAAATCTTTTTTGAAAAGAAATCTTAAAGAATGCATTTACAAATCCATTACATGAGTTCAATTTCAAAAATCAAAAGCAAAAGGTTTGAAAGCAGTAAAGATTCATTTATGAAATGAATTTGATCACTAGATTTTTGAATGTAAGGTTTGATAAAAGTATCAAAAACTATGACTTTGAATAAATATTAATGATATTGTATAGACAAGAAAATCATTAATTACTTAGTGGAATTTTCTCATATTTTATGTGGATGACTTATTACCCATTGTGAATGTTGTAAGATTTGAATCCAACATAAAATGTTGACTACCTAACCAATTCCAAATGAATGATTTAAATTACTGGGTATGTCCTAAAATAGAGTTTTCGAGGACAAAATGTTATTTATGTCTCACACATCTTATATTGACAAATTTGTTGTCAAGTATATGATGTAGTACTTCAAAAAATGATAATGTATCATTCTTACATGAAGTCTAGATTGTCTAAGGAATAGTGTCCTAAGACATTTCAAAATGTTGAGAACATAAGATTGACTATCTACGTTTGAGTGGGAGAAAATCTAATGTACACTTGAGACATGACATTTGACAGTAAAATTGGTTAGCATTTATTAGTTAACCCAATGGTATGACCATTGCGCGGAAAAATAAAAACTTTTCTCAAAATATCTATGGATAAAATGAGAAATTATATTTTTGTGTATGAGGTTAAAGATTTGATCTTTACGAGATGCACTGGTTTTAACAAAGATTTATGGAAATCTATGTTTACCCTAGATGGTGGAGCATGGTATGCAAGTTAAATTTCTTATTGGTCTGAAAGATGTTTCAGATATCGTTAAGCCTAAAACGTTTTATGTAATGGCTAAACTTAAGGAACTTAGATAACATCAATATATAGGGTATCCTGAGAGAGAAAGAATCGTGGTAGGACCAAGATGACTTTTAATTGACAGTCGTTTTGATCTATATAAAAAGACTTTCCAGGCTAAAGTGTTTGAAAGCCACCTAGAATGTCTAGGATTATGAGACATGTCTCATCTTCACTAGGGCAAGTGGGAGAACATGTTGGGTGTAGAGTATGCCCTAGGATACATGTCTCACCGGCTTTAGTGCAAGTGGGAGATTGTTGGGATTTATGCCCTAAAGCCTCGTAATTAATTAATAATTATTTCATAATTATTTTATTATTATTATTTGCAATTTATAATATTCATTATATAAATAAAATCCAAGGTTATTAGTGTAATCTTGAACTGTATGTAGTTGACATACGGGAGGATCATGTTCAAGTAATAACCTAAAGGGTCTATAGTATATGGATAAGGTTGGGTGCCTTATCCTGGTAACACTATTGATACGGCCCACTTTGTAATTGTTACAAATGATTTGATCCAAATCATTCATGTAGAGACATGTGAGTGGGGGTATCCTATACAATGAGTTTGTATAAGACTGGACCACGAAATATATAATCTCTCTTTATAAATCCGTTATTTGAGAAGATTAATATTTCACAGGATGATCATATGTGACTCGATCTTAATCCTGAGTGATTTATGAACTCCTACCTGTGAGGGCTCGTCCTTTGATTTGTATGGGTGAGAATGGCCTTTATAGACGATTCAATAAGCCTACCATTTTGGGGACTTGACCAAATAGGGAGTTGGGAACATAAGTTTCACAAGATGGAATTCACTTCTTCCCATATAGGGAAAGTAGATGAGTTGTTCCCTTAAGTGCTGATTTCGGGACTTGAACAATGGGGCCCCACCCTCTCACTGGCCTGAGAGGGACTTCGTTTATGGTTGGATCATAAACAGGTTGTTCATTAGAGAATCAGTGGTACTTAAGGTGTAAGATGTAATTACAGGGGTAAAACGGACTTTTGACCCAGCTGTAATTACGAACAACTCGTGAAGGATCGACTTGCATGTAATGGTTATATCCATGGACACAACTTGTCCTACAGTGCATAAGAGTGCAACTCTAGGCCTATAGTGGAGTGACCTAGAGTTAATGAATGAAAGTTAATTAATTAAAGAGTTTAATTAATTAATTTTGTATCATTGGAGCTTATAAATCTGTAGGTCCATAAGGTCCCCTTGCTAGCTCATAGTAACACTAAAAGGATCAATTTAGTTGAAAGAAAAAAATTTGAAATATTCAAATTAATATTTAATATATTTGATATATTAAATGTAGAAGAGTAAAATATATTTATTGTATTTGATACATTAAATATTAGAGGAAATAGTTTATGTATGTGATAAATTAATATTAAAATCTATATACATATGTTATTTGAATGAGATTCAAATTGGTTTAAAGTATTGTTCACACGAGAATTCGAACGACGAATGGAAATTCGACACGTGTAAATGAATTTGAATTTGTGTTGTTGTATTGTATTTATCAGTGCGTAGTGGATTACAATCTCTAATGTTGATCCTCTGATTCTCTCTCTCAAATGTAAATGTATCTCGAGGGCTTCGCAGCTTGTTCTCGATGTTGGATTTGTTTCGAGGGCTTTGCAGCTTGTTCTCGATGTTGAATCTGCAGCTTCGCGTAGCGGTGAAGTCTTCAGATGTTTGAATTTGGAGTGGCGTTCAGTCTTCAGGATTTCAAAGAGTCTTTCGTAGTTTGGGAATTCTCTCTGAGTTCTTAGGAGAAGAAATTTTCTGAACCTTAGAAATGAAAATGAACTCTCTATTTATAGAGTTTTCATGGGCCTGGATCCAATGGGCTTGGGCTTTGGGCCCAATGGGTTTGGGTTTGGACCCAATGGGTTTGGGTTTGGACCCAATGGGCTTGGGTTTGGACCCAATGGGCTTTTGGGCTTTGAGCCAAATTGTCATTTAATCTTTCTGGCCCGATTCGACTTCGAGCCCAATTGTAGTTTGGCCGACTTTGCTCGGTCAAGTCTATCTGATCCCCGGTCGTGATGGAGACACATGGCGACCACTGATTGGCCGAAATTTCTCGGTCAACAAATGCCCCCTTTTTCGAGAGTTATGCACAAGTATGTGTGGGTGAGTCTCGGAAAAGTTGAATAGATAAATCGAAACGTAGGACATTCTAATTTCGACTCCGCTTTGACGTATCAATTTTATCGAAATATGAAGTTCGATTCATAGATCAATTATTTTAATTGACGTCTCTTTCCATGTCAATCGATCAAAAATATGAATTTGGCTCGTAGTTTTGATCTTTCTTATCTGACATAAATTTGATTTAAACTTCGGTAGAGAGATTTTTTTTTTCTACCTTAGTTTATCTTGAGATGTAGAGTAAGGACTTGTGTCTGCCCAATTGTATTTTGAATAGGGTTTGACTTTGAATTTTACTCTAATTTTGACGTGGATAAAATATACCCAAACCGCCAATTTTGATTTGAGACTTGGATTTAGATAAATTTTGACTCTAAATCATGTCTGAAAATAAATTTTGGAATATGCCCAAAATTTTAATCTTCTCGGTCAAAATAAATGGTAAGCTTCTAAATTTTGGCTTGAATTCGGAATAAGAGTGTTGGAATTTTTTTATTTTGGCATAAATAATTGGCCAGATGAAACACTAGAATGTGAAAACAAATGATAACCAAGAAACTTGTTTGGTAGAGCGGAACTTGGACGGCTTTAGTTGTCATTGGTCCTGAGTTCAAGTCTGACTCCGTACATTATTTTTTTGCAACTTTTTTAACTTAAATGAAGGACATTTAAGTAATTTTACTCTCCAAACCCTAACTCATTTAGGTTTTCCAAACCCATATAAATAGAATGAGATGGAATTTGAAGAGTTAGAATAAAACTTTAGGGTTTGTTTGGAGAGGAAAGGAGAGATTTTGCTTGGAGAGGAAGAGGAAGAGGAAGGAGAGCTCCAGCCGCCGCCTCAGCCCGCCGCCACCGCCGTGCCTCAGCCGTCGCCTCCGCCGCGCCTCAGCCGCCCGCCGCCGTCGCCGCGCCTCAGCCCACGCCTCAGCCGCCCGCCGCCATCGCCGCGCCTCAGCCCACGCCTCAGCCCTCGCCGCAGCCGCGCCTCAGCCCACGCCTCAGCCCTCGCCGCGCCTCAGTCCGCAGCACCGCGCCAGCGCCGCCGTCTGCATCGCCAGGTCTGCCCCGCGCGCCTCCGCCGCCTCAGCCGCTGCTTCAACCACCGCCGTCTGCCTCGCTCCGCCCGCAACACCGCCCAGATCCGCCCGCAGCACCGCCGTCAGCTCCGCCACAGCCGCCCAGATCTGCGACCGCAGCACCGCACCAGCGCCGCCGTCTGCATCGCCGCTTCAGCCGCCCAGATCCGCCCGCAGCACCGCCGTCAGCTCCGCCACAGCCGCCCAGATCCGCCCGCAGCACCGCGCCAGCGCCGCCGTCTGCATCGCCGCTTCAGCCGTCTGCATCGCTCCGCAGCCGCACGCCGCCTCTGCCCTAGGTTCCAGCCGCACGCGTAGGTGGGTTTCCAATTTCCTTTTTTTTTTTTATTATTATTATTATTATTATTTAGTTTTTTTTATTATACATATATTTTTCTTTTAATGTTTTAGTCTAACTTTATATATATATATATATATTTTTTATACAGGTGCTTATTTTCATTCTACCGGTGTTCTTCGACCTTAATTTGGTAAATAATCATCTTTTAATATTATTGATACTGTATGTAATTTAATTCATTGTATGCAATTTTAATATATGTGTGTAATTTATGTATGTAATTTAATTTATGGGTTAGTAATTTACTTATGGGTTGTAATTTATTTACGTAATTTGATGTAATTTATTATTTATGGGTTGTAATTTGATGTAATTTATTTATGGGCTGTAATTTTGTATTTTGTTTGTTGTTGGTTGTGATTGCTAAATTATATTTATTTTATGAGGATTGGCCTTTAGGAATAATATTCAAATTGGGATTTTGTAATTAAAAAAAAACCAAATAAGAAATTTGTTAATTTGAAATTAAGGTTTTTTTTTCAAAATTAATTAAAGTGATTTGAAATTTTGTAATTAAAAACCCAATAAGAATAAATTTTAATTTGAAATTAAGTTTTTTTTTTTTCAAAATTAATTAAAGTGACTTGAAATTTTGTAATAAAAAACCCAATAAGAATAAATTTTAATTTGAAATTAAGGTTTTTTTTTTTCAAAATTAGTTAAAGTGATTTGAGATTTTGTAATTAAAAACCCAATGAAAATAAATTTTAATTTGAAATTAAGGCTTTTTTTTTTAAATTTAGTTAAAGTGATTTGAGATTTTGTGATTAAAAAGCCAAATTTTTTTTTATTTTAATTTTAAATTAAGGCTTTTTAAAATTAGTTAAGTGATTTGAGATTTTAAAAAATTTAATTTTTTTTGCTTTTTTTTTTTTAAATGAAATTAAGAATTAGAATTAGTTATTTTAATTTTGAAATTGAGATTTTATAAATAAATCAAAGTAATTTGAGAATTGGGGGTTAGGACATTTAAAATTAGTTAAATGATTTTGAATTTGCCATTTTATGAATATATTATTTTACTATATGTACATACACTTTGATTTGAAATTTATTCACTTTTTCGATTTTAATTTGCTTATTCCAAATGGGAACGTTGCGACCTTTTTTTTTGTAGGTGTGTCACTTCTTTTACCGCCAAGTCGTTCTGTTCAGCTCCCGTGGCCTCGACGTAACAATCTACGGGCGTTACTTCTCCTATGCAGATGCACGTCTGTTTGGGGAACGTATTCCGTCCTAGGTTGTGCGTCGAGTCGTTCTGTTCTGTTCCCATGGTCTCGACGTAACAATCTACGGGCGTTACTTCTCTTATGCAGATGCATGTCTGTTTAGGGAACGTATTCCGTCTAGGTTGCGCGTCGAGTGGTTCTGTTCTGTTCTCGTGGTCTCGGCGTAACAATCTACGGGCGTTACTTCTCTTATGCAGATGCACGTCTGTTTAGGGAACGTATTCCGTCCTAGGTTGCGCGTCGAGTGGTTCTGTTATGCTTTCAAGGCCTCGGCGTAACAATCTACGGGCGTTACTTCTCTTATGCAGATGCATGTCTGTTTAGGGAACGTATTCCGTCCTAGGTTGCGCGTCGAGTCGTTCTGTTCTGTTCTCGTGGCCTCGGCGTAACGATCTACGGGCGTTACTTTTCTTATGCAGATGCACATCTGTTTAGGGAACGTATTCCGTCCTAGGTTGCGCGTCGAGTCGTTCTGTTCTGCTTTCATGGCCTCGGCGTAACAATCTACGGGCGTTACTTCTCTTATGCAGATGCACGTCTGTTTAAGGAATGTATTCCGTCCTAGGTTGCGCGTCGAGTGGTTCTGTTCTGTTCTCGTGGCCTCGGCGTAACGATCTACGGGCGTTACTTTTCTTATGCAGATGCACATCTGTTTAGGGAACGTATTCCGTCCTAGGTTGCGCGTCGAGTCGTTCTGTTCTGCTTTCATGGCCTCGGCGTAACAATCTACGGGCGTTACTTCTCTTATGCAGATGCACGTCTGTTTAAGGAACGTATTCCGTCCTAGGTTGCGCGTCGAGTGGTTCTGTTCTGTTCTGTGAGATCGACGTACTGATTTAAAGACGTTACTTCTCTTTTGTAGATGCGTCAGTTTGGGCATTTCCACTCTACGTGAAATGAGCGCATCTACTTAGAGAACGTACTCCGTCTTTGTTGGTACGTCGGATCATCGTGTTCCGTTTCTGCGAAGTCGACGTAACAATTTAAGGATGATACGCCGACTTAGAGACGTTACTTCTTCTTCGTAGATGCGCTAGCTTGACATTTACACTTTATGTGAAATGGGCGCGTCTACTTAGAGAACGTACTCCGTCTTTGTTGGTGTGCTTCCCCCATAACGTTCTCTTTTTTTTTTTTTTTTTTTTTTTTTTTGCTTTAAGATTTCTCCCCATTTTTGGAAGGCTATATGTGTTGTCCTTTTTTTTTTTCAAAGTTTTTTTTTTTGTCATTTGGTTTGTTTTGTTTTAAGGGTGTACATAGCTCCCCTTTTTTTGTTGTTGCGTTTTCTTGGTAACCGCTTCATGCTCGCATGTTTGTGTAGCTCATTTAATTCCTTCGCCATACTTATCGCTTTGCTTTGAATTTATTAACTCTTTCGAATTCGTTTTGCAGGAACATGGTGTATTTTGCAGAGCAGATCGTCTCTGGAGAGAAATTTCTCGTTCTTTTACAAGATGAACATCAGCCCTTAAAACGTGGAGTTAACCTCCTAGTAGAAGAACCCAAGATCGGCGATTACTCCAATAAGTGGCCGCGACTCGGAAAACCAGGTCGTTTGTCAAAATGGTCCTCAGAAAAACCTTTAGGTCAAGGTTCCTCGTCTAAGGTGTGGATGTTAGGTTCTGCGCTTCACCGCCAAAATCCCAGTCAAACCCCCGAGCTAACATTGGGACGCCGAATTATCGAAGGCACCGCTCGTTGGGGCTCTGTATTAAAGATTTCTGGAGAATTCCTTTTTATCCCTCAATATTGGGAGTGGTTGGAGCTTGTCGTCGGTCGCAGTAGGAAGATACTTCGTCATGCTTGTCTGTTAGATGCCGTGATGGCTTCGCTCTACACTTACGATCGCAATAAGGCCGTGGTACGAGCCTTTTGTGAAGCATGGTGCCCTGCAACTAATACTCTTCATACCCAAGCTGGGGAACTTTCCATCTCTTTGTGGGACCTTTGGAAATTCGGGGGTCTTCCTATTGATGGAAAATTTTATGAGGAAGTCATTCCGTGTCTTGAAGAGTTGACTGGATCGAGACGGAATGGCAGATACCTTCCAAAAAGTTGCGAACATTTATTTCGCGCTTATTATACACTGACTGCTAAGAAGACGGATCCATCTCACGTTGCCATCAGTGATTGGATTTCATTATGGTTTAAAGGCGTCCAGCGATATGGTAAAATACCGGCGCGAAGGTCAAAGAAAAGAACTGCTTCTAAACCTACTTCCCGCCCCGGCGTGACTCATAACCCCGACGGCACGAAAGTTAAATATCGTGAATGGTCAGACGATGAGTGCGACATGTTCCGTAATCTAAATATTGACGAAGGATGGAAGGATAGAACATACTTGGCCGCCTTTTTATGTTGCTGGCTCTGTGCCTTCGTATTTCCTCAGGCCAATGCTCACCACATCCGTCCAGGTGTTTTCAAGATTGCTTGTATGATGGCCGAGGGTGAAATTTTTAGTCTTGCCGTCCCGGTCTTAGCTAACCTTTACCACGTGTTAGGAAAAATCTCAATGACTGCTAGTTCGGTTGGCCGTATCGAAACCTGTCTCCCGGTGCATTACATTATAGGCTGGTTAGCTCATTACTTTAATACTCACTACAAGACTCCTGAGGAGGTCCAAGGTCCAGGGATGGTTGAATTTTCCGGCGAAGGTGGGGCTAAGTATCTAGATGAATCTGAAGCGCATGAACTGATCCATGAGGGTGCATCGATAGCATGGCACGTGAATCTCCAACATAGGAATAAACACGAAATCTTAAATAGAGAAACCATCAACGACTCTGAAGATTCTTCATATTTTTCGAGCCTCCGATCGTGCTATATATCAGCGCGATGTGGGGAATCGCTTGTCATCGAATCATATAGTCCGTATCGATTTGGCCGTCAGTTCGGGTTCTACCAAGACGTGCCAAATGATATAAGGGAAGCTTCTCCTTCGGTCGATTCGTGTACTATTTTACATCATTGGCGGGTTTGTATTTACGCTGACGTAGGGTGGGAAGTGTTTCTTCCAGCTCGAATGTTGAACCCCCATGACCATGTTACTTCAAATTATCGAAAGTGGTGGTCAATTAAGCATGGCGATTATTTGAGGAAAGGTGTTGATAAATTGATTGACAGCGCTCTTCCTCACTCAGATTGTTCAAAACCTAAGAAGTCTAAGAAGGTCAATGTTAACCTAGGAGGAAAGAAAATTCATTTGCTCACAGATAAACCGTCATGCCATGCCTCAGATCAAGCTGAAGGTAGTCGAGACGTTTATTGGAAGAAGGATAAAAGGCTCAGACAGACCCCCGATCTCCCCGACCTCGACGACAGATTTTTCGACGATGTCCCTACTGCTTGTGACATACCTGATGACGTTGGAGCCCTAGTTCAGTAACTTTCTCCTTCTTTTTTTTTTTTTTTTTTTTTTTTTTTTTTTTTTTTTTTTTTTTTTTCATTTTTACATCCACCTTCCGTTTAAATTTTTTTTTTATGTATGCATATATATATCGGCAAATAACTTGTTTGAAAATCTTCTATTGTTACAGCTTCCCCTGAATGATTATATTCAAGCCGAGGGCGAGCAACCTAGCGATCAATCGTCGGAGGGTTCAGAAGCTTCGGTTTCTATTGATAGGCGACCTGGGAGCTCTTCTGTCCCATTGGAAGAGCGAAGTACCAATTTACCTCTGCTTACCATCAGGGAGCGTTCTCAACATGTTCCATTGGATGCAGTTTCGCAAGCTCCTGAAACTTCTGTTTATTGTGCTGACAACATAGTATCCAGCCTTCAACGAAAAGCGGCCATGTCTATGTGGCAAAGCTTGCGAGAGAAAATGGCGCGTACCCCTTTTGAGGATGTTCCGAAACTTGAGCCAGAAATTCGTAAGATTCTTAAGGGCATCTCGGACACTCGGGCAAACAACCAGGTGTCTCTGCAAGAATTTGTAGAAGGCTATTGTAAGAGAGTGGAAGACTACAACCAGATGCAATCTTCAATTTCCACCCATCTAAACTCCAACAGTAGGGATTGTCAATTAGAAGAAAAGAAGAGTTATTTGGACCGATCCCTCCTAGAGGTTACAGAGGCGAAAACAGAGATAGAAGAGGCGAAGGCGAAGATAGAAGCTGCGAAGCTCGAGCTTGAGAGGCTTTCCACTTTTGTCTCTGCCCGGGAGCAAGTCTTGAGTCGCGGGACACTTGAAGTCTCACGTGTACGCGAAGAGATTCGTGCCCTCGAATGTGCCCCCATTATTAACGAGGACGATGCTCGAGCCGTTGCTGCAGTTCGCGAGCTTCTAGAGAGCTCGCGCGCGGAGTTGAAAGAGTTTCAGTGGGCGCCTTGATTTGCGCATATATGTGCATATATATTTTTTTTATCTATCTTCTTCTAGATTTCTCTCGTGTAAAGGAACTTTATTTTTTTTTATGAACATTTGGCTTGTCTCCCTCATTTTGGAATAATACCTTTCCTTTGTTGCTTTGTTGAACTTTTTTTTTATTGCTTACGTATTTCCGAAATCAAGAGATCACTTGTTTGAACGTAGCTCGAATGGAATGAATGTATATTTTTTATTGCGTTGAAATCAAGAGATCACTTGTTTGAACGTAGCTCGAATGGAATGAATGTATATTCTTTTATTGCGCGCGACTGGACTTAAAGTATATATGTATTTTTTCTTTAAGTTGCCTACGTACCCTTAGATGGAAGGGATCAAGTCATAACGTAGTTCAAATTACAATATTTTTTTTTTTACTTGGGCCGTTCACCTTTTAAGCTCGTGCGGGCCAGGAGCAACATGTAGTTTATACTCTTACGTTAAGGAGTATTACATTTGTTTTTTTTTTTATGCATAAAATTTCTTAAGGAATTTGCCGTTGATTGGGCCAATCCTTAATCCATCTTGATCCACGATCTTGTATGCCCCATTTGTGTAGACTTCTTTGACAACATAGGGTCCGTCCCATTTAGGAGTGAACTTGCTCCCCGTGTGTCGCGTTGTGATGATGGGTCTTCGAACCGCGAGCACTAGATCACCAACTTGAAATGATCGGGGCTTCAAATTTTTGTTGAAAGCCTTGGTCATTCGCGCTTGGTAACATTCCAATGCTTGCTGAGCATCCAATCTTCTTTCATCGAGCGCTTCCAATTCTTCGAGGCGCAATCTTGCATTGTCTTCGGTAGTTAGCCCTTCTTGCACCGCCATTCTTAAGGAAGGGATTTCTCTTTCCAAAGGGAGCACAGCTTCAACCCCATAGACTAGGGAATAAGGTGTGACCCCTGTAGGAGTGCGGTGGGTAGTTCGGTAAGCCCATAATGCCTCACCAATCTTTTCCTGCCAGTCTCTTTTTGACTTGGAGACTACCTTTTTTAGCAAGTTACACAATGTCTTGTTGAATGCTTCTGCCAATCCATTTGCCGGAGCGTTGTACATGGATGACTTGCATTGCTTGAACTTGAACTTCTCACACAAACTGTCCATTAGACTATTTGAGAATTGTCTTCCGTTATCGGTCACGATGCGGTGAGGGATGCCGTAACGGTAAATGATGTGGGTTCGGATGAAATTCACAACAGTTTCCTTCTTTGCCTCCTTTAACGCAATTGCTTCGGCCCACCTTGAAAAATAATCTGTCCCAGCGAGTATATAAGAATGTCCCGCTGAGGACTTAGGTGTTATTGGACCAACGAGATCAAGCCCCCAAGCTTCAAAGGGCCATGAAGCTATGGTTGGGTGAAGTGGTTCTGGCGGTTGATGTATGAAGTTGGCATGGAACTGACAAGCCTCGCATTTCTTAGCATACTCCATCGAGTCTTGAATCATCGTTGGCCAGTGATAACCCATTCTCTTCAACTGAAAATGAAGTTTCGGTCCCGATTGATGAACACCACAGACCCCTGAGTGTGCTTCCTCTAATGCCTTTATCGATTCTTCTTTTCCTAGGCATCGAAGAAAAAGTCCGTCATAGGAGCGTCGGTAAAGGGTTTCCTTGTAGTAGATGAATCGAGCACTTCTTCTTCGTATATCGGCCTTACGTCGGGACTCTGTGGGAAGTTTTCCATGTTGTAGATAATCTACAATCGGTTGTCGCCAATCCTCTTCCTCAATCACATAGACCGATATTACGTTTGCTTCTTGACTTTCGACTTCAGTTGGCGGTATAACCCATTTTTGACAAATCGGAACGTTCAATATTTCACTTTCGGATACAGTCAGGGCTGTGGCCAAGTTTGCTAATGCATCTGCCTTTGCATTTTCAGCTCTTGGAACATGCTCTATCGTCATACTATCAAAACTCTCTAAGAGTCTTCTTGCATAATTAAAGTAGGGCATTAAATCTGGGTGTTTCACCTCGTATTGGAGCGACAATTGATTAATTATCAGCTTTGAATCTCCATAAATCTCAATGTAGGTCACTCCAATTTCTATTGCTATTTGAAGACCCATAATGAGTGCTTGATATTCAGCAACATTATTCGAACATACCTCTTCAAATGCGAAGCTATACGGCAGCATGTGTTTTTCAGGGGTAATGAATACTATACCCGCTCCTGCGCCATATCTTCGAGCTGCACCGTCAAAATACATGATCCATGGGTCAACAATTTCAACGTAGAAGATTTCTTCGTCAGGCAGGTCGTCAGATAATTTCCAGTCTGACGGCACTGGATGATCTGCCAAGAAATCAGCCAAGGCTTGCCCCTTCACCGCCTTTTGCGGAACATAAACAATGTCGTACTGTTGTAGTAAGATTGCCCACTTTGCCAACCGACCTGAGATAATTGGTCTAGACAGAACATACTTGATTGGATCAGCCTTAGCCACCAGATGCACTGTGAATGCCTGCATGTAATGTCTCAACTTATCGATGGCGAAGAAGAGTGAAAGACACATCTTCTCAATGGGTGAATAGTTCAGCTCTGCCCCATTGAGAGTTCTACTTAAGTAGTAGAGGGCACATTCTTTGCCCTTCTCGCTTTCTTGTGCAAGCAATGCCCCAAGCGACCTTTCTTGCGCAGTAACGTAGAGTATCAATGGCTTTCCTGCTACGGGTGCGCCCAAAACAGGAGGGTTAAGCAAATATTGCTTTATGTTGTTAAAAGCATTTTGACATGCTTCATCCCACTCAAAGGTCGTGTCTTTCCTCATCAATCTTTGAAATGGTTGGCATCGGCCTGCTAGATTGGAGATGAACCTTCTGATATAAGCAAGTCGTCCTTGGAGACTTCTTAGTTCATGCAAGTTTCGCGGTTCTGGCATTTTTTGAATGGCGTCGATCTTGGATTGATCAATCTCGATCCCTCGATGTTTTACAACGAAACCAAGGAATTTCCCCGAAGTTACACCGAATGCACATTTGAGAGGATTCATCCTCAATTGGTACTTCCTCAAACGATCGAAAACCACCTTTAGATCTTTTAAGTGATCCTGTCGCTTTTTGGACTTGACTACAAGATCGTCGACGTAGCACTCGACATGTTTATGCAGCATATCATCGAAGATCTTTTGCATGGCACGTTGATAAGTCGCGCCGGCGTTCTTTAATCCAAAGGGCATTACCTTGTAACAGTATATCCCTTTTGGAGTCCGGAACGCTGTCATTTCTTCATCTTTGAGGGCCATTCGAATCTGGTTGTATCCTGATGACCCATCCATGAAAGACAAAGCTTCATGCCCTGTGGTAGCATCGACCATTAGTTCAGTGATGGGCAATGGGAAGTCGTCCTTCGGACACGCACTATTCAGATCGCGAAAGTCAACGCATACCCGTAATTGTCCGTTTTTTCTTTCTGACGGGGACAATGTTTGCTATCCATGTCGGGTAGTTTACTTCGCGAATGAATCCCGCTTCAATTAGCTTGTTAACTTCATTTTCAATTTGGGGGATGAGCTCTGGCCTGAAACGTCGTTGAGCTTGTTTGACTGGTCGATACCCATGTTCAATGGCGAGATGATGTACTGCGACTTTTGGATCAAGTCCCGGCATCTCTTTATACGACCAAGCAAAGACATCTTTATACGCGATGAGCAAACTCAAGTACTCACACTCCTCTTCATCGGAAAGTGATGCGCTTATAAAGGTTGGACGTGGTTCTTCCGTCGTACCCAGATTAACTTCTTTTAGCTCATCAACTGTTGGTTGACTTCCATCTTCGAGTGGTAGTGGAGCCTCTTCAACATCCTCTTCCGATATCTCGGCTTCCATTTCTTCCTCGGCAGTAATATGATAACAAGAGGCTTCATCCCCATTCTCTGCATGTTTGCTTGCAGGGTTGGTGATGATGACATTACGTCGTTTAACCTTCAATGCCCCATCTGTATTCACAGTGACAAAGGTTTTTCTTTTCATCCGTGAGGGGACGATACTGCGGATCTCTTCATCGCTTTTTGTTTCGCTAGACTCTTTATTGTTCAAAGTCTCTCGAGTCTCTTCGTGTAGGAGGCGATCGAAGATGGAAGTGGATGAAAGTTTCTTATCTCTCTTTGTGGTCACGCTTAATCTTTGCAACGCTGACGTTCGTGAGAGAGATTTATCGGGTAACGTATTTTCTTTCTCCTCTGTCGGCTTACTCAACCTTTGAAACGCTGACTTTCGTGAGAGGGGTTTAGCGGACACTGTGTTTTCCTTCTCATCTGTTGGCTTACTCAACCTTTGCAATGCTGATTGCCGTGAGAGAAGCTCAGCAGACGACATGATTTCTTTGTTATCTGCTGGCTTACTCAACCTTTGAAATGCTGATTGCCGTGAGAGAGGTTCAGCGGACGGCGTGCTTTCTTTTTTATCTGCCGACTTACTCAACCTTTGAAAGACGGAAGATCTGGTGGGTTTGGGTGTTGAGTGTGAACTGTCATCTTCTGTCACAGCCGTTTTCAATCGCTGGAAGGCTGAAGCGCGCGTAGCTGGCGGCTTGATGCGCTTAAAGATAGAGATCCTTGGTTTGACAGTTTCCTCTTCTTTTGAATTGTTTGCCTCTTTGGTCGTTATGTTATTACTGTTAACCACTTTCTCTTTCCCTTTTCGGGTTATCCGGACTGGTTCAGGCGACTTATATCCAAGTCCCTTTCTTGATGTCGGTATAGGATATCCCTCTTTTAGGAGTTTCTTCTGTGTCGAAGAAAGCTCTGATCTGCCCTCGAGGATTTTCAGGCCCTTGAACTCAGTGTGAGTTGTAAAATCATATCCTGCCTTTGCTAGCAGTTTATATGCCTTGGGATCGTATCCTTCTTTCGTTCGTTTCTCAGGTAGGACCATCCCTTTTTGAGTCTCTTTGGACTTCGTGACCTCTTGTTTCGTTATCTTCGTAAGAGGGGTGACAAAGTTTTCTTTTAGGATCTTAATGTCACCGACTTTCAAACTTTTAGTACATTCTGCGAATGGTGATTCACCTTTCTTACGCCGGGACAAAGGAACGTAGCGCAGGACAGAAGGGTTCGAACTTTTCTCATCTTTCAAGGCCTTAGCCTTCGTAGGGCTGACAGATGTTTTACTTTCGCAAAACTTGGGAACATTTTCTTCTTTGAAAAATTCTTTCCCTGCGCAAGTCTTCTGCTCCCCGCTGATCAAAGGGATTTCTTTTGGCATTATTTCTTCTATGTTGCTGTTATTTATATAAAATTTGGCATCCGCGAAATGAGACTCAGCCTCTGAAAATGGCTTAGTGTCTGCCTCAACCTTTTTTACGCCGTTCTGATAGAACTTGAAGCACTGATGCAAGGTGGAAGTTATTACCCCATTTCCATGAATCCAAGGGCGACCCAACAATATTTTATAGGTGGTCCTGGAGTCTATGACATGAAATAAGGTATGTGCTTCTAAGTCTCCGATGATGAGCTGTAGGCGAATCATGCCGATCGCTCGTTGTCCTCCCTGATTGAAACCCTGGATTACCAGCTTGCTACTTGATAGATCTTCCATCAGGATGCCAATCTCCTTCATGAGTGATTTCGGCATTATGTTGACGGCCGATCCATCATCAATGAGGATTCGACCGACCCTCTGTTCTCGAATGTATCCCGAGACGAACAAAGGTCTATTGTGAGGTTTTGACCCTAACATCAAATCATCATCGGTGAAGCTTATGGACATGCAATCAGACGCACCTGCATGTGCTGTAGAGGTTGAAGGTTCTGAAACATTAGAGTCCTTCAATGTGTTGACGTGAGCAGTTTTGTCCATTTGAGGCAAATCTACTAAATTGGGGGAAGGTGTATCGTCCAGCTTTATTGCCAACTCCGTTGAACTTGGAGTGGCGCTGTCATCCTCAATTGCCACAACGACATGGCACGTAGCAACTTCAACTATTTCTTCCGTCTTCTCATTAAAGAATCCCTTGGGGAAAAATTCCCGTAGGGTCATAGGCTGCTGGGGTCGGGGGAGGTCTTTGTTTTCCTCCACGACAAATTTTGGCTTTCTCATACTCTTTCTTCCTTTTCTCTTTGGAAGTTTACTTTTTCGCCTATACTCTCGAAGTAGGCGGGCTTCTTTCTGAACAGGTCTCTGTCGCCGCATTTTCCGACGAGTTACAACGGTCCATCCTTCATCCTCATCTCCAACGGGTTCGGGCTCCACCCGCGAAGTCTCCTGTAGGATTTCATGTTCGTATCGAACGATTACAGGTTCGCAAGTCCCGAACTGGATCAAACTCTCCTCTTGCTTCTTAGGAGAGACAGGAGATAATTGAACGCCGGAGTTCAATGTTACAGCGGCGTGATTTGCTTGAGCTATTTCGTCGAGATCTAGCTCGATCTTATTTTCACTAGCTAACTTCATGATTAGCTCTTTCAGGACGAAGCATTTGCCTACAGGATGACTGACGACCCGGTGGTATTTGCAGTAGTTAGGATCATTTGCCTTTCCTAACTCCTCCGGTCGTTTGCATTCTGGCAGTTGGATGAGTTGCGTTTCCAGCAACTGCTCTAACATATCGGGAATGTCCGAGTCTGGAAACGGGTAGATCTTTTCTTGTCTTTCTTTCAGCGTAAGGCGACGTCTTTCACCTTTGTCATTTCTTACTTCTGTTTTGTTTTCCTTTGCTTTGGAGGAAAACCTTAAGGGGGCCGTGTTGACGACCATGGATTCTTTCACGACGTTCTTCGTGATCTTCCCAACGCTTTTCATTTCCGTCTTTGTTTTCTTTACATCGGGGATTAAGAGGTCTTTGTTTCCTCTATTGGCAATACTCAACTCCATATCGTGGGCGCGAGTTGCCAGCTCCTCGAATGTTTGGGGTTTTATCCCTTGCAGGATGTAGTGAAGTCCCCAATGCATGCCGCCGATGCACATCTCGACAGCAGACACTTCCGTGAGTCGGTCCTTGCAATCAAGACTCAACGATCTCCAGCGGTTAATGAAGTCGACGACAGGCTCGCCCATTCTTTGGCTAGCATGCGAGAGTTCTGACATGCTGACTGTTCGCCTCGTGCTGTAGAAGCGATTCAGGAAGTCTCTTTCAAACTGCTCCCAACTGTCGATCGTCTCGGGTTCCAAGTCGGTGTACCAGTCAAAGGCGTTTCCTTTCAAGGTTCGGACGAATTGCCTAACCAGCAAGTCTCCGCGAGTTCCAGCATTCTCGCATGTTTCGACGAAGTGGGCAATGTGTTGTTTAGGATTGCCCTTCCCATCGAATTGTTGAAACTTTGGCGGCTGATACCCAATGGGCATTCTTAAGCTGTCAATCCTCTTGGAATACGGTTTGGTATACAAGAGGGTGCTTTGGGATGGTCCGCCGTACTGGACTCGGATGGTGTTGGTAATCATGTCCTGCAGTTGTTGGACAGACAAGGAGGCGACTGACGTCGAGTGTTGCGCTTGGTCTTCTTGGATGACCATTTTTTCTTTGTCATTCTTTCTGGCCGCAGGAGTTAGGCTTGACTCCGCGACCTCACGGCTCTGCATCTGACTCCTCAGTTGGGCAATCTCGAAGTCTTTGTCCTCGACTGCTTTCATCAGGAAGCTGATTTTCTTTTCCATTTCAGCCATTGCTTCGTCGTTAGTACGCGCATCCGCCATCATTACAGATACGCTGGAGTCAGACACCTTCTCCGGCTGATCAGAGGATGGAACAACCTCATCGAACAAAGGATTGTCCTTGATGATTATCCCAACCCGCTCAGACTCCGTCAGTCGTTTGTATATTTTGCGCACGATTGCAGGAGTGTGTTCGCCCGTCTGCGAGACTTCTTTGATGACGCGGCTGCGGGTGGTAGGTCCCCTGTAAGGGCTGTTGGAACTGACAGCCTGGAACGTTGTCTTCTTTGATGCCATTGTTAATTTTTGTTGAGAGAGAGAGATGAAAGGTAGAGATCTCCCACTGGGCGTGCCAATCTGTTTACACGAGAATTCGAACGACGAATGGAAATTCGACACGTGTAAATGAATTTGAATTTGTGTTGTTGTATTGTATTTATCAGTGCGTAGTGGATTACAATCTCTAATGTTGATCCTCTGATTCTCTCTCTCAAATGTAAATGTATCTCGAGGGCTTCGCAGCTTGTTCTCGATGTTGGATTTGTTTCGAGGGCTTTGCAGCTTGTTCTCGATGTTGAATCTGCAGCTTCGCGTAGCGGTGAAGTCTTCAGATGTTTGAATTTGGAGTGGCGTTCAGTCTTCAGGATTTCAAAGAGTCTTTCGTAGTTTGGGAATTCTCTCTGAGTTCTTAGGAGAAGAAATTTTCTGAACCTTAGAAATGAAAATGAACTCTCTATTTATAGAGTTTTCATGGGCCTGGATCCAATGGGCTTGGGCTTTGGGCCCAATGGGTTTGGGTTTGGACCCAATGGGTTTGGGTTTGGACCCAATGGGCTTGGGTTTGGACCCAATGGGCTTTTGGGCTTTGAGCCAAATTGTCATTTAATCTTTCTGGCCCGATTCGACTTCGAGCCCAATTGTAGTTTGGCCGACTTTGCTCGGTCAAGTCTATCTGATCCCCGGTCGTGATGGAGACACATGGCGACCACTGATTGGCCGAAATTTCTCGGTCAACAAGTATATTATAAAAGATTAATTTTATAATATTTGAATAAGATTCAAATAAATATAAAATACATATTTTAATATATTAGATATTAAAATGTATTTTATAAAATAAAATTAATTCCTAAAAGCCTTATTATAAATAAGACATTTAGGTTTAGCCAAAGGGTTGGCCAAACACACTACTCACCTTCTGCAGAGAATTGTTCTCTCATTCTTTTCTTCTGCAGAGAATTGTTCTCTCATTCTTTTCTTCTGCAGAGAATTGTTCTCTCATTCTTTCAAAGAGCTCCCACAAGCCTTGATCCCGTGTTCGAGTCATAGCGAGGAAGATCTCGTGAAAAAAGGAACACAAGAAGATGATTGTTCATCAAAGGTAATACTTATACTTAACTGAGTATGTTAGTTTAATTCTAAATAAACCAAAGTAGTCGATTCCAAACGCTTCCGCTGCGGGGAATGAAGAGTTCATTCCCTTCAGAGAGAGGAAGAGATGAGAGGTAGAGTTGTCCCACTGGGCGTGCCAATCTGTTCACACGAGATTTCGAACGCAGCGCGAAACTTGGAGACGTGATCGCGCATAATCTGTTCACACGAGATTTCGAACGACGAATGAAATTTCGACACGTGTAAATGAAATTTGAATTTGTATTTGTATTGTATGTATCAGTGCGTAGTGGATTACAATCTCTAATGTTTGATCCTCTGATTCTTTCTCTCTCAAATGTAAATGTATCTCGAGGGCTTCGCAGCTTGTTCTCGATGTTGAATTTGTTTTGAGGGCTTTGCAGCTTGTTCTCGATGTTGAATTTGGATCGAGGGATTCTTAGCTTGTTCTCGATGTTGGATTTGTATCGGGGGCTTCGCAGCTTGTTCTCGATGTTGGATGATCGTTCAGTCTTCCAAGGATTCAGGGAGTCTTCGTTGCTTGAGAATTCTCTCTGAGCTCTTAGGAGTAGAAATTTTCTGAACCCTCAAAATGAAGAATGAGTTCTCTATTTATAGAGTTTCTCATGGGCCTAATGGGCTTGGGCCTGGATCCAATGGGCTTGGGCTTGGATTCAATGGGCTTAGGTCCAATGGGCTTGGGTCCAATGGACTTTTGGGTTCTAGGCCCAATGAGTTTTTGGGCTTTGGGCCAAATTGCCATTTAAATAACTTTCTAGCCCGATTCGATTTCGAGCCGAATTGAGCTATGACCGAATTTGCTCGGTTAAGTTTATTCGGTCCGTCGGCTAGGATGAAGACACGCGGCGACCGCAAATTGGCTGAAATTTTTCGGTCAACAAATGCCCTCTTTTTTTAAAGTTATGCACATGTACGTGTAGGTGAGTCTCGGAAAAGTTAAATTTTGAAATCGAAATGTAGGACACCCCTAATTTTGAATCCTCCCCGACATATCAATTTTATCGAAATATAAAATTTGGTCCATAAATCAATTATTTTGATTGATACATCTTTCTATGCCAATTACAAAAAAAATATGAATTTGGCTCACAATTTTGATCTTTCTTATTTGGCAGAAGTTTTACTTGAATTTTAGTAGATTTTGTGTTCTACTTAATTCTATTTTGAATGTAGAGTAGAGTTTTGCGTCTGCCTAATTAAATTTTGAAAAAGGGGTTTGACTTTGAATTTTTTTTTTTACTCCAATTTCGAGGTGGGATAAAATTTGGAGTATACCCAAACCACCAATTTCGATTTGAGACTTGGATTTGGATAATTTATAAATCTACATCTTGCTCGGGAATAAAATTAGGAACATGCCCAAATTTTAATTCTATGAAAATTTTGGATTTTGCTCGAAATTTAGCTTGAAATCAGAGTAGAATTGATGAAAATTTGACTTGGTATCATTTTGAGATTCCAATTAATTTTGACATAAAGTTCGAAAATTTGAACTTAAGCTCATTATTATGGAAGGAAATTTAGACCCCACCTAAATTTCAAGTTGAATGAAGTATTACAAACTGAAGACAAATGGTAACAACAAAGTTTGTTTGGTAAAGTGGAACATGTACAACCTTTGTTTTCTTTGGTCTTGGGTTCAAGTCCACCTCGCGCGGAACATGGCGACGCGATCGCGCAGCGCGAAACAACTTGACAATGATGCAGCGTAGCGAAGCAAGCGAACTTTGGGCTGGCGAATCACGTACTTTAAGTGAGCGAGGCCTCAAACTTGGACTTGAAACGAGCGACGCTCTGTTTTGATCTTGTAACAGGCAAAACTCGAATTTGAAGCAGGATAAGTGCGAACTTTGGGCGGGCGAAACATACCGCTTAAGGTGGTTTGCACATTAAGCTTGTAGTCTCACCATCCTAGTAGTGTGCACGTTCGATTGGCGGCGACGCTTTTGTCGTGGCGTGCATCTGCAAGTTTAGTATCATATTGTAACTTCAATTATTTTGTTACATTTGATAATGTTGAAAGCCCTCAATTTGCATCGTGGCGTTCAATAGGATTTGACGTATCGTCGTCATCGTCAGTAGGGTTGAGCGTCTTCAATTTGTGGCATCATTCTAAATAAGGATGAAAACCTTTGATTTGCAACGACAATCTTCAGTAGTCATGACACTTATGTTTATTTTTATTTGAAGAGACTGGACTTAAAACTTGTTTAAAGTTGTCTATGTACTCTTTGAACAATAAAGATAAAGTCGAGACGTAGTTCAATACATGATAAATTTTTTTTCTTTAAGTTGCCTACGTACCCTTGAATGGAAGGGATCAAGTCATAACGTAGTTCATATGCATGATTTTCATTTTTTTATTATTGTGACTGAACTTAAAGTATATATTTTTTCTTTAAGTTGCCTACGTACCCTTGGATGGAAGGGATCAAGTCATAACGTAGCTCAGATGCATGATTTTGATTTTTTTTATTATATTGACTGAACTTAAAGTGTATATATTTTTCTTTAAGTTGCCTACGTACCCTTGGATGGAAGGGATCAAGTCATAACGTAGTTCAGATGAATGATTTTTTTTCGTGGGGCCGTTCACCTTTTAAGCTCGTGCGGGCCAGTAGCAACATGTAGTTTATACTCTTACGTTAAGGAGTATTACATTTTAAAAGCTTTTATCTTCATCAAGGTCTTGATCAAATCCTTCGCTTATAGGATTGGTTAGAATGATGAGATTTTTCTTCACCTTCAAGGAACCCTCTGTGTTTATGTGGACAAAAAATTTTCTCTTCATGCGTGAAGGACACGACTGTGAATCTTCTTGTCGCTACCTTCTTCATCGAAGAGTCTTGCCCCTAAAGTCTTCATCTTTCCTTGTTGTTGATCACTTGTCACTTTGAGGCGATCAAAATCAGATGTTGAAGGTCCGTCTTTCTTTGATGTAGAAACACTTAACCTTTAGAAAACTGAAGTTCGAGTGGAGGTAGAAGTTAGACATGGATTTTCTTCTTTTATCGCGGCCATACTCATCCTCTGGAAAACCGAAGTTCGAGTAGTTGAAGGCTTGATGCGATTGAAGACAGAAGTTCTTTGGTCGACTTCTTTTGAGTCGTCGACTTCTTCTGCGTTGATGTAGCATGAAGTTGCAAAGTTTTCTTCCTCTTTCTTGATGACAAGGAAATTTCTTGAGAAGAATTCTTTTAAAGTCACTGGTTGTCGAGGTTGAGGACGATATTTATTTTCTCCTCTCTCATGTGTAGGTTTCCTCGAATTGATTCTTCCTTTCTTCTTCGAAAGCTTATTGTTTCGTTTATCATCTCGAAACATGCAATCTTGTTTCTGGACGGGTCTTTGTCGTCGTATTTTCTGACGAGCTATAACGGTCCAACATTTATCCTCATTTCCGATGACCTCGGGTTTTACCTGAGAAATTTGCTTTGGGGTTTCATGTCCGAACCGAACAATTATTGGTTCGAAGGTCCCAAACTGGATCAGAATTTCCTTTTGCTTCTCAAATGAGGCCGGAGATAATTGAGCGTCGAAGTTCATTGTTACCGCAGCGTGGTTTGATTCAGCTATTTCATCAAAGTCTAGCTCAATTTTTCCCTCCTTAGCTAACTTTAGAATGAACTCTTTTAGGACAAAACATTTCTGCACTGGATGACTGATAACTCGATGATACTTACAATAGTTAGGATCATCGACTTTGTCCATTTCTTCCGGGCGCCTACACTCGGGAAACTCAATCAGTCTTGTTTCCAGTAGTTGCTCTAACATGTCAGGATTGTCAGAGTTTGGAAACGGGTAGACTTTTTCTTGTTTTTCTTTTAAAGTATGGCGACGTTTCTCGCCTCCGTTATTTCTTCTTTCTGTCTTGTTTTCCTTTCCTTTTGAGGAAAACCTGAAAGGGTTCGTGCTGACGACTGGTGGTAGGATTTTTGAATATCCTCCCTAAATTCGGGTTGTCGAGACCCGCCAAAATAAAATTAATAAGCCTATTAACCTT
The DNA here is from genome assembly GCA_028017165.1 of Herpetospermum pedunculosum. Taxonomy (NCBI): domain Eukaryota; kingdom Viridiplantae; phylum Streptophyta; class Magnoliopsida; order Cucurbitales; family Cucurbitaceae; genus Herpetospermum; species Herpetospermum pedunculosum. The sequence goes on along the minus strand of JAPQWQ010000186.1, from coordinate 7,800,575 downwards.
AGCTTTGCAGCTAGCGGCAACAGGGTCGATCCACAGAGAAGGACGTGATTGAAATTAAAGTTTGAAATATAAATTATTTGATCAATTTGGTTTTGTAACAAAGAGGGGAGTTTAAGCATGCAACAAGAGAAATTAATTGCTAACGGAAGAATTAAAAAGAAAGAGAATGAAGAGTGATCGATTCGGGGGATGTCAGGATTCTTGCTAGACATTCTTACATTTATCATTTAATTCGAAATCTAAGGCTATACATTGACATGCACGAGGTCGGTTACCTGGGAACCCCTTGTGTAACCGGCTCCATATTAATTAATTAGAACTAAGATCCTAACTAAACATTATTTAAAGCCTCTTTAGAGTGATCAGCCCCAAATTGACTCTAAACAGTCACTAGCTAACCGCGACGAACATTCGAATATGCATTCTAATTGCTAATTGGCTACCCGGCAACCCTAAAGTACCCAACAATCAGCATACATACATCGATACTCCGATTTATTTTTGTTATCCTGTGTTACTAGGCGAATAGTGAGAGGCACGACATCGCTATTCTAAAACGGTAACATAAGCTAGAAAACTTGATTGTCCGTCGGCGAAATCTAACTTATGCATGGGTTTAAGCAAGAATAACAAATGCAATCAATTATATAAACCTATTCAGAACCATCAGCATAAATTATCAAAGTGCAAAAAGCCTAACAAATAATCCCTAAATCACCCCAAACCGTTCACAGTACCTTAGTCGTCCATGGGGCGGATCGTCACAAACGCTCCAACGGAGGCCATGGACATCATCTCTAAACCTATTACAAATGAAAGCTCCGAAACTATGCCACAAATGGCGGAGCTAAGCTAAAAGAGGAAGAAAAACCGAGAAGAAGAAGATGAAGTTCCAAGAATTGAAGAATGACTGCTGGAAAATCGTCATCAGTCTTTTAAAATCCGTCGGAGCGTCGAGACGCTGCGACCTAATGAATCCGCGCGCGCCTCGCGATGGCGTCGAGACGCTAGGCGAGCGTCTCGACGCTGACCCGATAATTTCCTCCACGCGCGCTCCACGGAGCGTCTCGACGCCGCGGCAGGGTCTCGACGCCAGGCAGCGTCGAGCAAGCGTCTCGTCGCTGTCTATTCGACGCTTGCTCTCGGGTTTGGGCTGGAAAATTGCCTTTCCTAGGCAATTTTGGTCCGGTTCTTCTTGGATCAACTTGTCTTTTTCTCGATGCACTCCCGGGGCGTTAAAACACCGCTCTTAGCTCCGAAACAAGTCCAATGGACGCATGAGCTCTTCGCTGCAATTCTCCTATAAACGAGATAAATTAGACAATTAAATGCGAAATTTAGCTTGAATTAGGGAATGAATAATAGCTCCAAAATGGAGTTATCAAACACCCCCAACTTGAATCTTGCTAGTCCTCGAGCAAGGCTAATAAAGAAATTGACTCCAAGGACATGCTTACGTGCTTCTAATTCAAACCTCGATGCATTTTACAAATTCAAACACAACATAATCATGAAAGCAATCCGTGCATGCATTTACTACGGTTACATCAAAAATCAACTATCGCTCCCTAACGTGTGTGTGTGTGCTAGACAACCTATCCTAAACTCACATAAGCCCGGAAAACCACATACAACATATTATCTCGTTTTCCCCCTACTTCTAGCGTTTAAGAACAGTCTACACTTGACTTACACGAGAGAGAGTAGCAAACTAAGAGACTTAAATATTTTCTCATTCTTTTTCTTTCCACGAGTACTTTGTACCCTTGGTTGGGGTTCTTTGAACCCAACTTTTTATTCTCTTTTTCTTTCCAACCTCGAGTTGCCTAACACGTCAAATTCATGCATAAACTTCACGTTTTTAAGGACTAACGCTCACTTCTTAGGTGCACCAATAAGAAGGAGGAGCGCCTCGAGGGATTTTTCTTGCTAACATGTTTTTCTATTTTTTTTTACTTTAGGCTTAGCGTAAGCTAACTCGATTAATCGACCACTAATTCTCATGCAACAAGCTACCTAAGGGTGCCTTTCGGGGTGACAACAAGAATTAATGCTACATGCAATCAACTAAGCCTACGGAGGTTAGGGTGAGGTTGCTAAGTGCTCGATAGATGCAAGGGAGCAACAAAAATGTTTTTAAAATTTTCGACATGAACCTAATAAATGCAAAGCGACTCATGCAAAAACTAGATTATATACATGCTCAGATTTCCAATATGCATTTCCTAGATTATCATCACTAGCAAGCAGTAAACAGAGTCCCAAGCACTTCAATCTTCAAAATTAGCACTGCTCAACCAACTACACATGCAAGTCCACGACATCCACCCCCAACTTCAAAAGTTGGCATTGTCCTCAATGCCACTTAATCAGATACACAAAGTTAAAGGGAAAAAGAAACTACACTTCCCTGATTCTTTGTGAAGTTGGCGAGGGAAAGGACGCGACACGTTCATCATCGAAGCCCAAAATTTTCCTCAACTTCCTCGATTCCCTAAAAAAAAACAGCAAGCTACATAAGGCTAAATTAAACTAAAAACAAAAAAAAAAAAACAGCAATGAAATTAAAGACAAAAAAGACAGTTCAACACTCGGGTGCCTCCGAGAAGCGCAAAATTTTTAAAGTCGTTTGCTCGACTGAATTCTCTCCAACAACTCATCCATATTCCGATAGTGCGAGGGACGTTCCAGTCTTGTCCTCTTCCACACTGCACCTGCAAACACCATTCAAAACTTTTTGTTCTCTTCGTGCCTCAAGCACGTGAATATTGCAGTGATTAGTACAAAAAACAGCATCAATTTCAACCAATTTTAGATCAGATTTCTTAACTGAAACATAAGAGTCATCCCTCAAGCGCGAGGTCAAACCCTTAGTCTCGACAGACTCCACACAGGCAACATTCTCCACTGATTTCTCCTTAAACAAAGAAAACTCATGCACTGTATCATCAAACTCTAAGGAAATTACGCCCTTGAACACATCAATTTTGACCTTCGCGGTCTTAAGAAAAGGGCGTCCTAACAACATAGAGGACGAAGCATGCAAAGAATTTCTATTCATATCAAGCACGAGAAAATTAGCAGGGAACATCATTTCACCTACTCTCACGAGAACATCCTCAACCTTCCCTCTAGGAAATATGCTAGACCCGTTAGCTAACTGGACAACCACGTCACACTCATGCAATTCGTTTAAGTTCAATTCAAGAAATAAAGCATAAGACATGACATTCACAGAAGCTCCAAGATCAAGCATGGCATTTTTAACAATTTTACTACCTATCATGCACGAGATAGTAAACGTACCTGGGTCGTTGCACTTGGTAGGCAACGTACCTGGGAGGATTGCGCAGACATTCTCCTTTTTCTTTTCAGTCCCTCTGGACTTCCTTTTCTTTCTGCACCAGTTCTTGAGGAATTTGGCATATTTCGGCACTTGGCTCACTGCCTCAAGAAGCGGTATGTTCACCATCACCTTCTGGAAGGTTCTCAGGACCTCCTCGTCTTCATCTACCAGAGCAGGCTTTGCAAGCCTATTGGGGAAGGGTGCTTTGGCGACATTTTCTTGCACAATCTTCTCTTTCTCATCATTTAGCTCATCAAGAACAACTGGGGAGGACTCATTCAAACTGTCCTTGGCTTCCTTCACGGCTCTGGAGGGAACTGATTTCCCACTCCTCAGCTGGATTGCACTCACGTTCTCACATGAGTTCACAGTGGTTTGGGAAGGAAGCTTCCCAGAGCTCTTGCTCTCGATCTTGCTTATCGACACCGCCATTTGTGTCAGCTGCTTGTTCAGATTTTGCAGCTCTGCTTTGTGTGAGTTTAGCTCTTCTCGAGCTTCTTTCTGAAATTGGCTTGTCGATGTCACGATGGTCCGAACCATCTCTTCCAATGAGCTGGAGGAGCTCGAGGCTTGAGCTTGGGTAGAATTTGTAGGCCTATCATAGGACTGGCCTTGGAAGCGTTGTTGTCCTTCCCTATTCCCATAACTCAAATTGGGGTGGTCACGCCAACCGGAGTTGTATGTGTTCGAGTAGGGATCATACTGATGGAAACCGAAGGATCCCGACACAACCAGAGGCGCAGCGGAAGAAGCCTAAACTGGCTGAGGATCTTCAGCAATCAATAAGCAACAAACAAGAAGTGAGAAACAATGCTAACACTTAACATTTTTCATCACCTCGAGTCCAACCGGTAAATTCCTTACCACCGGTAAATACCGACCGGTTTTCCGACCGGTAAATACCGACTGGTAAAGCCAACCGATAAATACCGACCGATAAAGGAATTACCAAAGCAAGCTTGACCGATAAACCGGCGCCCATACACCGGTAAAAGCAACCGGTAAACAAACCGGTTCAACCCCATCGGTAAACTTTCAACCGGTAAATTTATCAACCGATAAATTTCAACCGGTAAAGCAGACCGGTAACACTTACCGACCGGTTTCCTCGGTATGGGATTTTCCGATCGGTAAATCTCGACTGGGGAAACAACCCCAAACGCTTAAGAAACAGCGTTTGGGAAGGCCCACCGGTAAATTTCCTATCGGTAATTTACCGACCGGTTTACCGACCGGTAAATTTACCAGTGAGCTTCAAAGACAAAAATACCTTGTTTTTTAAGTTTGTCTTCACGTCTACCTCTACAGCCCCCTCGATCTCTACCTCTCCTCCGATCACGAACTCAGCACGAACACACGAGGACCACCCTTAGAGTAGTCCCAGCTATTCTCAAGCGGTAATAGCGGAGTGGTGGGACTCCTTAAGCTAAGGGGGTTAGTTTGAGGGTGGAGGATCAAGATGGAGCTGATGGCTTGTGTTTGGGATTGTGTTAATATGAACTTGATGAACAATTCATCAAGAACATCAAGAACACAATACAACAAACCCTTTGAATTTCAACAACTTGAAATCCAAATATCAAGGGAAGAAGAATTAACAACTTAATTCTTCTTCAATCTTTCCCAAAGAGTCACCTTGAATCTACAAGCACCAAAGCTACAACTTCTCTTCTTCTTCAAGCTTCAACTATGGATATTACCTTCAACACTTGAAGATGCACAATCCAAATGACTTCAAAGAAGAAGTTCCCAACGTGAGAGAGAGAAGAGAAGTGTAAGACTCAAGCTTAGAGATTATCTCATTCACAAGCCAAAACCAATTGAATAACTCAATTGACTTGCTTCATGAGTAAGGAAAAGTAACATAGTGGAAGCCACATGTTGGACATGCAACAAATGAATTAATGATAATGATAATAATTAAAAATAATTATTATTTATTAAAATTAATAATAATTAAAACAATTTTAATTATTTAATTTATTATTAATATTAATATCAAATACTAATATAATAATAAACCTTCCACTATATCCCGGTTTTCAGAAAATCGACTTTTCCAAAATACGAATCAATATTCATATTTTTCTCCGGTCGAGTATTTAAATCACATTTAAATACAACTTCCTCCTATTACATATTTAAATCACATTTAAATACATAACCCCTCGAACTAACCCTAATTCAGATTTCTCCGAATTCAACCCTATAGCACTGCTATACCGCTTTATCCGAGCTAGCCAGGAGAACCTAAAGGACCTACAGATCATGAGCTCCAACGATACGAGATCATTCGGTCAAAACTCTTTTGACCCGAATCGATCAACATTCGTTAACCCCCGGAGACTCCACTAAAGTCCAAGGGCTGCACTCTCCTTACTGTAGATATATTGTGTCCTCTTGATATAACCGTCATTGGTAAGTCGATCTTTCACAGGTTGTCCGTAATCACAGCTGGGTCGTATAAACCGTTTAACCCCTGCATTACATCTTGATCCTTAAGTACCACTGACACCTCTAATGAACAATAGATCTTTGGTCCAACCAAGAGATCAATATAACTCTCTCATCACATGAGAGTGTGAGCTCACATTGTTCAAGCTCCGGAGTCAGCTATTAAGGGAACAACCTATCTACTAACCCTGAAGAGCGGGTTAGGAGTGAATTCCAATCTTGCTACACTATGTCCCCAGCTACTTATTCGGCTTTATCCCCAAGTTGGTAGGCTTATTGAGCGGGCGTTCCGCCACTCTCACCCGTACAAGTCAAAGGATACTTCCGAATAAGCAGGAGTTCATAGCAAGCTCAGGATTAAGAACGAGTTACCTGGGCCATCAATGTGTATAAGTCAGTCTCAATCAGTAAACGGTGTTATAAAGAGAGAGTGACTTAATACGCGGTTCGATCTTGTGTAAACTCTTTACACAGGACGCCCTCACTTCTCACATCTCTATGTGGAACGATTCGGATCACATCGTTCTGTGCAATACAAAGTGAGCCGCATCCAATAGTGTTACCAGGATAAGGTACCCAGCCTTATCCATATACTATAGATCATTTTGGCATTATACTTGAACCTAATCCACAATCATGACATACATGAGATTCAAATACTCAAACAATGCCAAGGGTGTTGGTTATTGATATAGGATAAAACATGTTTCACTTTAATCTAGTAAACTCCTTTACTGAATTAAAACTTAATAACTCTTTATTACTAAATAGATTATTTACAAACATAACAGTTTACAAACCACGAGTTTTAGGACATAAAACCCAACACATACTTCCTTGGGTTGGAAGCATATCCTCCGATTGCGTTCACCTCTTCCGCCTCGCGGTTTCCTCCGACAAATTTCTTCAGTAAATTTCCGATCTCGGCCACCTGGGCCCTCATTTCTGTCATCTCATGACTTTGGGTCACGCTGTGAACTTGCCCCTGCCCACGAATACCGAACTGCTGCGAGTTGGCTGCCATGTTTGCAATCAACTGTTTGGCCTCAACCGGGGTCTTATCAATCAAAGCCCCACCACTCGTGGCGTCGATCATCTGCCGATCATGAGGCGTCATACCCTCATAAAAATATTGGATCAGGAGCTAATCGACAATTTGATGATGCGGGAAGCTTGCGCACAGGCGCCCAAAGCGTTCCCAGTATTCATGTAGGGACTCACCCACGTCCTGAGTGATCCCATAAATCCTTTTCCTCAGCGTTGTGGCAAGGGACGCAGGGAAATATTTCTCTAGGAAGACCCGCGTCATGTCCTGCCACGTCGTAATCGATCCGGAGGGCAGATAGTAAAGCCAATCCTTGGCTTTGTCTTTAAGCGTGAAGGGGAATGCCCTCAAATTCAGCTGCTCCTCCGTTACTCCTGCGGGCTTCATCCCCGCACAGACGCAATGAAACTTCATCAAATGCTTGTTTGCATCCTCGCCTGCATTGCCATGGAAAGAAGGCAATTGGTGAATTAAACCGGATTTTAATTCAAAATTACCTGCTACCACGGGGTAGTTAATGCACAGGGGCTGCAAATTCAAATATGGCGCTGCCAGCTGTTTCAACGTCCTTGGCGCTTCTCCTTGCGCCATCTCCTCGCCAAAGAAGGGATTGCCTTCTTCCTCAAACAATCTTCGCCCCTCCCGGGCTTTCTTTCTCAACCGCCGTTCTTCTCTTTCGATCTCAGGTATAAACTGTAATCCACTAAACTCAGAAGAACGGGTCATACACAAACAAAATTTTAAACATGCAAAAAAATTTCAGCACACAACAAATCAACCAAAATCAAAATCAAACATAATTTCAATCAAACCATGCCTTCCCCGGCAACGGCGCCAATTTTGGTGGTAGGATTTTTGAATATCCTCCCTAAATTCGGGTTGTCGATACCCGCCAAAATAAAATTTATAAGCCTATTAACCTTAGCTTTGCAGCTAGCGGCAACAGGGTTGATCCACAGAGAAGGACGTGATTGAAATTAAAGTTTGAAATAGAAATTATTTGATCAATTGGGTTTTGTAACAAAGGGGGGAGTTTAAGCATGCAACAAGAGAAATTAATTGATAACGGAAGAATTAAAAAGAAAGAGAATGAAGAGTGATCGATTCGGGGGATGTCGGGATTCTTGCTAGACATTCTTACATTTATCATTTAATTCGAAATCTAAGGCTATACATTGACATGCACGCGGTCGGTTACCTGGGAACCCCTTGTGTAACCGGCTCCATATTAATTAATTAGAACTAAGATCCTAACTAAACATTATTTAAAGCCTCTTTAGAGTGATCAACCCCAAATTGACTCTAAACAGTCACTAGCTAACCGCGACGAACATTCGAATATGCATTCTAATTGCTAATTGGCTACCCGGCAACCCTAAAGTACCCAACAATCAGCATACATACATCGATACTCCGATTTATTTTTGTTATCCTGTGTTACTAGGCGAATAGTGAGAGGCACGACATCGCTATTCTAAAACGGTAACATAAGCTAGAAAACTCGATTGTCCATCGGCGAAATCTAACTCATGCATGGGTTTAAGCAAGAATAAAAAATGCAATCAATTATATAAACCTATTCAGAACCATCAGCATAAATTATCAAAGTGCAAAAAGCCTAACAAATAATCCCTAAATCACCCCAAACCGTTCACAGTACCTTAGCCGTCCATGGGGCGGATCGTCACAAACGCTCCAACGGAGGCCATGGACATCATCTCTAAACCTATTACAAATGAAAGCTCCGAAACTATGCCACAAACGGCGGAGCTAAGCTAAAAGAGGAAGAAAAACCGAGAGGAAGAAGATGAAGTTCCAAGAATTCAAGAATGGATGCTGGAAAATCGTCATCAGTCTTTTAAAATCCGTCGGAGCGTCGCGACGCTGCGACCTAATGAATACGCGCGCGCCTCGCGATGGCGTCGAGACGCTAGGCGAGCGTCTCGACGCTGGCCCGATAATTTCCTCCGCGCGCGCTCCACGGAGCGTCTCGACGCCGCGGTAGGGTCTCGACGCCAGGCAGCGTCGAGCAAGCGTCTCGATGGTGTCTGCTCGACGCTTGCTCTCGGGTTTGGGCTGGAAAATTGCCTCTCCTAGGCAATTTTGGTCCGGTTCTTCTTGGATCAACTTGCCCTTTTCCCGATGCACTCCCGGGGCGTTAAAACACCGCTCTTAGCTCCGAAACAAGTCCAATGGATGCATGAGCTCTTCGCCACAATTCTCCTATAAACGAGATAAATTAGACAATTAAATGCGAAATTTAGCTTGAATTAGGGAATGAATAATAGCTTCAAAATGGAGTTATCAAATGACCATGGATTCTTCCACGACACTCTTCGTAATTTTTTCAGTGTCGTTTACTTCTTTCTTTATTTTCTTCTTCAAATGTGTGGGGCTTTATCCCTTGTAAGATGTAATGAAGTCCCCAATGCATGCCGCTGATGCACATTTCGACAGCGGACACCTCGGTGAGTCGATCCTTGTAGTCGAGACTCAACGATCTCCAACGGTTGATGAAATCGATGACTGGCTCGCCCATCCTTTGGTTAGCGTGCGAGAGTTCGGACATACTAACTGTTCGCCTCGTACTGTAGAAGCGATTCAAGAAGTCTCTTTCGAACTGTTCCCAACTATCAATTGTCTCGGGCTCCAAATCAGTGTACCAATCAAAGGCATTTCCTTTCAGAGTCCGGACGAATTGCCTAACCAACAAGTTTCCGCGAGTTCCAGCATTCTCGCACGTTCCGACGAAGTGGGCGATGTGTTGTTTAGGATTTCCGTTCCCATCGAATTGTTGAAATTTTGGCGGCTAGTACCCAATGGGCATTCTCAAGTTGTCGATCCTCTTGGTATACAGTTTAGTATACAAGAGGGAGCTTTGGCTGGGTCCACCGTATTGAGCTCTGATAGTGTTCGTGATCATGTCCTGCAGTTGTTAAACAGACAGCGAAGCGACCGACGTTGAGTGATGCGGTTGGTCTTCTTGGATGACATTTTTTTCTTTGTCATTCCTCCTTGCTGCAGGAGTTAGACTTGACTCTGCAGCCTCTCGACTTTACATCTGATTTCTCAAGTGGGCAATCTCGAGGTCTCGTTCTTCAATTGCTTTCATCAGAAAAATTAATTTCTTTTCCATTTCAGCCATTCCTTCATCGTTAGTGCGTGCGTCCGCCATCATTACAGACATTACGTTGGAATCAGACACCTTCTACGACTGATCAGAGGAAGGAACATATTCATCGTACAAGGGATTTTCCTTGATGATTATCCCACCCTGCGCAGACTCCGTCAGTCGTTTGTAAATTTTGCTCACGATGACAGAAGTGTGTTCGTCCGTCTGCGAGACTTCTTTGATGAAGCGGCTGCGGGTGACAGGTCCCTTGTAAGGGTTGTTGGAAATGAGAGACCTGGATGTTGTTTTATTCGATGTCATTGTTAACTTTAGTTGAGAGAGGGAGAGATGAGAGGTAGAGTTGTCCCACTGGGCGTGCCAATCTGTTCACACGAGATTTCGAACGACGAATGGAAATTCGACACGTGTAAATGAAATTTGAATTTGTATTTGTATTGTATGTATCAGTGCGTAGTGGATTACAATCTCTAATGTTTGATCCTCTGATTCTTTCTCTCTCAAATGTAAATGTGTTTCGAGGGCTTTGCAGCTTGTTCTCGATGTTGAATTTGGATCGAGGGCTTCGCAGCTTGTTCTCGATGTTGAAGGATTGTTCAGTCTTCGTTGTTTGAGAATTCTCTCTGAGCTCTTAGGAGTAAAAATTTTCTGAACGCCAAAAATGAAGAATGAACTCTCTATTTATAGAGTTCTCATGGGCCTGGTGGGCTTGGGCCTGGATCCAATGGGCTTGGATCCAATGGGCTAGGTCCAATGGGCTTTTGAATTTTGAGCCCAATGGGCTTGGTCTTTGGGCCAAATTGTCTTTTGAATAACTTTTCTGGACCGATCCGATTTCGAGCCAAATTGCGGTGTGACCGAATTTGCTCGGTCAAGTCTATCTGATCCACCGGCCGTGATGAAGACACGTGGTGACCACTGATTGGCCAAAATTTCTCGGTCAACAATTGCAATATAAGTGTTCCAAATTTAATTTAATATTATTTTCATATTCTTGTCGTACAACGTATTATCCATATAAAATAATATAATTTTGAATTGTTTGTATGATGGTCTGGAGTCTAGGGTGTTAATAACATCACCATTTTGGTGTTCAAAAAAGTAATGTTTAGAAAGAAAAAAAAAAAAGTAAAACTTTATGGTGAGTACCAATAGAATTAGAACTTGGCTGAAGAAGATATTATAAACCATCAAAATATTATAGAATAAAAATGACAAAATGGTTGTTTGTAGGTAGATATTAATACTGAATCTAATATTTTCTAAATTATACAGATTTTAAAAAAATTATAGAAAAAACAGTTTATTTTATTTAAAAATAACAAAAGAAAATGTATAGTAATTCTTATAATACAAATTAGTAAAATACAAAGAAAAAAAATAGTCCCTTACCGTCCAACCCATTTTCACCCATTTTATCAAAAAGAAAAATAAAAATTTAAAGACAATGAAACCTTAAAACTCAATGAAACTCTACACTCCCATCCCTCCCTCATTGGCTTTCAAGCTACTATGCTCTCTGTCATCTAAGTACATGTTTACACTATTTCTTTCATCTTTCAAAGGAAATGTATCTCTTGCAAATCTTTGTGTCGATTGATCACCAACACCAACCTATTAAGTCGTTGACAACAATAACAACTTTAATCGCTCTCCCCCTCAAATTAAAGGCGAGGTGAAGAACATCAATAAATACAAAATTGGGTGTTGAAAAATTAGAGGCAAGAGAGTTATAGAGGTCAGCGGAAGAACAACAATAGCATTGTGATGTGGAAGATCGGTGTCGTCGGACGATTTGAATAGGATGATAATTCTCGACGGCGTAGAAGACTTTGTTTACGTTGTTCCGAAACAGACTTCTTGTAGAACCACTCTACTTCCAAGAGAAAAATCTAAAGGTAAGTGGCCAATTGTTTTTTAAAAAAATGTTTTTTGTAAAATGAAATTGAAAAAGATAAGAAAAAGTTAAGGACTCCTAATCTCTATCTTTTCATTTGTTTCTCCATCGATCTCTTCACTCGAGAAGTGGTTCAATTTCTCTTCGATCTCTTCCCATCTCCCTCGTGCTTCAACCTCATTTGTTTTTGCTTTTATGATCTTTTTGAACCATTTTTTTTCTTATTTATAAGGGTTGATTAAGGCTAGTGAAGAGTTGGAGAAGTTAATTTTTGCATTATTGAAATAAGGTAGTGAAGAATCGGGGAAATTGGAAGGATTAGAGAGTTGTTAGATCCCATTAACTTTTGCATTAAAGTTGAATGTTGTAAAAAGTTAAGAAGTTGAATCATTCTAACCATGAGAAGAATTGTAGAAATTGAACCGTTTAAAATAATAAATAAAAAAAACAACATTTAATTAATTTTAAAATTTTAAAACTTTGAATACGTTAATAAAAAAAAAAAAAAAAAAAAAAAATATGGGAAGAAAAAATTTCTCCCCTAAACCTTTTTTAAATATAGTAATATATATATATATATATCCGTCAAATTGAAAAAGGAGTGATTTTTAGCCTTTTAGGAGTGTCAAGATTTTTGGTGATGAGAGTGTTTTGTGATTTAGTTTAAACTAATCTTAAAAAACAAAATCTAATCTTTAAGCTCTTTATGTCTATTGTTAAGTTAATTTAACAATGATGAGTTGTAAAATTATTTAAATTTTGATGTTTGTTGAGTTAATTGTTGTGTAAGAACATACTATTGAGATTTTTTTTTCTTTATAGGTTGAGAAAAAGAAATATTATTGGTTAGTCCGATGTTCAACTAATTATTTTTTTATTAAATTTTTAAACTATAGATGACGGACATTGACCGTCATGGTAATAAACAACTATACCAACGCATACAGTGAGTCAGGTAAAGTGTGCATAATCCGACAGGTACGGTGCGTCGGGTAAAATGTACCTACTCCGGTCGAAATGAAAAACCGATCTCGGAATGAGTGATTCCGAGATGGGTTTTTCATTTCGTCGATGTATTGAATGATGATGCAAAACTCTAGTCGATCTCCGACGACAACCACCTGGCGACCTCCGGCAGCTAACGACCACCACCACCACTCTTACCCTGTCACCGACCATCGACAATAGTAAACGTCGATCATAATTTTTAATATACAAATTTAAACTTATTAATTCATATTGTTTATTAATAATTGTCCTTTATAGTAATTTGATATTAGGAGAAACACTTTTAGTATAGAGCAAGTCAAACACACATGTAGATAAAAACACTTTTGAGAAAATGTAACCAAACACATAAGTGTTTTAATTATAAACATTTTTAGAAAAAAATGTTTAAAAAAAAATGCATTGATTGAAAAACATTTTTTTAGTAGCCAATCCAAACACACCCTTAAACACTAACGGTAGAATAAAACAATTATGCGAATGTGTAAGACTTGGGGAGTCGGGATTTCAAATCAATGTAAATCAGATCATCGAACTCTATAGACTTAGTCATAGCCCTTTAAACACACAAACAGTCACACGGACCCTCCGTAGCAACTGTCCCAAAGAAATTAGTTAGATGAGTGCAATTCTAACTAAACATGACAATTAATTAATTCAAGGCGATCAATCATAAATTAACCAAAGCCAGTAACGGGCAATTTTTTACGGATGTTTGACTTGGATAACCTAAGCCAATATTCTGATTTATCTATTTCTTCGGGGTTAGCTAACACAGACTAAGGGAACATGCAATGCTACCTACGGCTTCAACGGACCCATGTTACTAAGGCGATTATGAGAGGCACGACATCACTAATCTAGATAACGATATAGCATGCAAACATTCATGAGCACCAATCAATCTTGAACACATGCTAATAAGGATTAAATCAGAAGAAATAGATGCTCAAAAGATTTAGACTAAGTAGAACTTAAAATCATAAAATCTCAAATTATTACATTAATTGAAAATCTCTAAAATTCCTCAAGTCTAACACTTACCTTAGCCTTCCATGGGGTTTGGAAGAATCCAAGATTCCATGGAAGCCTTAGAGTTCATACAACACCAAAGGGGAAGAAAAAACTTGAAAATGACCTATAATGGCGGAAATCCGAGAGAAAATGGTTGAATGAATGACCTAAAATCGGAAAAGATGACTTAAATAGTCGGCGTAGCGTCGCGACGCTACAGACGGAAATTCCAGCACGCGCGCGTTCTCAGAGCGTTGAGACGACGCTAGGGACAGCGTCTCGACGTTGTCGCAACTTCTTGACGCTGGAGCTCGACGCTTGTTCTCGTGTCAGATTTCAATTTTTTCCTTGGAGCGGCGTCTCGACGTTGGGGCTCTTTGTGTAACTTTGCCATTTTGCTCATTTTCTTTGCCCGGTGCACTCCCGAAACCCTAAAATGACCTCCTCAGTCCCAAAATGCACTTTTTAGACTCCACGAGCTCTTTACCGCAAAACACCTACAACAGACATAATTAATTACAAATAAACACGATATTTAGCTATAATTATAGAGTAAATAATAGCTCCAAATGAGAGCTATCACCTTTTTATATGAAACTAAGATGAATATATAGGAAAATCGGGACAACGTTGTGACGCTAGGGACAACGTCTCGACGCTGTCCTAAAAAACGCGTGAAACAATTTTGGAAAGTCGTCGTCGAGCATAGCAGGTCGACGCTACAAATATAAATATTACAAATGTTGAATGAAGAAAGACTTAAAATAATTGATAGTTAACTAACTACCTACACCAATAAGCTGCACCTGTTTTGAAGACAAAGCATGCTAAAAGAACTCGTGTTGGTCTATGACGACAATCTTCACTCTTAGAAGCAGTGCAAGACAAGTAGATAACGTGATCGACTTGCAAGGGATGCAGGAAAATGTCGGGACCATTTGGTGCTGAATCTGGATTTTGAATTCTAGGTTTGGGTCGTTACAGATGATATCAGAGCAGAACCTCTCCCAATAAGATGTGGTTCGGGGACGAACCAAAGAGGAAGTTGGTGGGCATTTAACGTCCAAGTTCAGGAGGGGTACATGAATGATACAAGGTCACATCTGAATGAGAGGGATCCTGATGATTCATAAGTATAGAAGTATGATTAAGAGGAACTTAAAAGAATTAAAAGAATTGATACTTATTACATATCTCAAAGCTCGAGAGGAAATTGGCTGCTAGTTGGGCTACAACCTAACTCTGCCCAGCCCGTGGCCCAATCTGGTACATCTCTCTTTTGAGTGACTCAATCATAAGAACTCTAAAGTTAAGTGTGTTTTGTCTTTATCTTAGTCGGTACAATTACACTTATGATAATAGTCTCAAATTAACACATGATATACTTTGAAAGGCTCAACCATATAAGGCAAAGTCTGAATTGGTCTCGACTACTTTTTTTTAACTTTACTTATATCTAGACTAGCTTCATTTGTCAATAAATTTTACTTATATCAGTGGCCCATGTGTGTGAGGAATCCTTAGCCATGTCAATTTTTCTAAATATAAAAAATAAAAAACCAATCCCCATATGCCAAGTCAAAGGTTTTTTTTAATTAAATCTTCATATGCCTAGTTGATTTTTATTTTATTTTTTTCTTTTAGGATGTGAACTGTATGGGTACAATCAAAGTGACATAAACATAAAAACCAGTAGAGTAACAAAAGGCAAAAAGCATGTGGGCTTCATTTTTGTTTAACTTCTAAATTAGGGTTTGAATCATAACATTTATATCTCTTTTAAATTTTGTGTTTGAATTGATTTCAAAGTCACACACAATAACTAAAATGGTTATAGTCTATTAATAATTCAACTATTGAATTGACTTTGTTTGGATTTAGTTGTTTACTCTAAAAAAAATTAGGTCAAACACTAATACATCATTTAAAGTAATCTTTAAATATGGTTTAGAGTTACAAAATTAAGCATGAAGGAAGCACCTCTTGTATTTGTTTTCTTTGTGTTGGCACATGCTTGCTCATCTTCAAATTATCTATAGAGTTCGATTTCTTTATCCCGACCAAAAAAAAAATCAACTTATTAAAAAGTACGTATTCTTTTTTTCTTTATCAATGTATTTAATTATATAAAATTAATTTTACAACCGACCCTCCACTATCTCTACATTAGTATTGGTATGAATCCACTTTGAACATAAACTCTCGTGACTTTTTTCATCTAAAATATCTTATTGCGATGAAGATGCTATTTCTTATTTATATACATATGATCTTCTTCTTTCTTAATTAATGTGAGACTTTGGTTATATTTACAACAATTTTTTTGACTCGTGAGATTAGTCAATATATATGCGTTTAAACTGACAACAAAATTTTTGACTCTATAAAAATTGTTAATAGTGGATGTTTTGAATTATCATTTTAGATAAGAGAATGTAACTTACATTTAATTGATGAAATCAAGAGTAAACATCAACTTTTAAGATTATAATCAGTTTCAACGAGATCAGAGCTATCATGTAATCTAAAGATAAACAATTATTGTATATAGCTCAAACGATTATATTTTATCACAATTCATTTTAATACTTAAGGGCTCAAGAAAATAATAGGAATTGGAGTTGTTTAGTCTGGAGAGTTATTTGAGATATGCATTTTTGGGTAGAGAGTTGTATACTCTGGATTTCTGAAGTCTGTGGTGTGTTTGGGTCATGGAGTTGTTGAACTTGGAATTCTTGAATCGTTTATTTTAATTACTCTCGTCTGCACCATGTTTTTCTACACACTTTTAAAATTTCATTATTAAATACTTCTTTCAATTCCAATAAATTCTAATTTTTTTATTTTTTTTATTTTATGTATCATTTATAAATTTGTTTGGAGACAACAAAAATAATTTTGAACACAATACCTCATATATATATATATATATATCCATTTTTTGAGGACTATCTTTAATTTGATGAATTATAAGATTGAGATTTTTTCTGTTTTTATTAATATAGGTATATTTTACAAACTTTTTAAAGAAAAAAAAGAACAGCATATATCTTACTCTGACCCACGTGTCAAACACATCTTTCTTCGTCTCTATCATCTTAAACTCCTCATTCCATCTTAATCCATTATATCCGAAATCAACATCTCAACAATGACGGTTTATTTTAGCTATTTTGTTTACAATTTTTTTCAATAATTTTCCATATTGTTAAAGACTTTTCTTCCGATAAATTTTAAGAAGGGAAATTGTAGTAAATGACAATTTAAGACTTATTGTTTGCAAATATAGCATGTTTTTAAAAATTTTGCGGATATAGCAATTTCTATCGCTGATATCTTATGACTGATAAAAGTCTATCGCTGATCACCTCGGCTTTTTATAGATTTTTGTCAGTGATAATAGTCTATCAGAGATAATAGTCTATGACTGATAGAAGTCTATCAGAAGTCTATCAGTGATATAATAAAGTCTATCAGTGATAGAAACGGGTTTTTTTGCCATACTTGCAAAACATTTTAAAGTTTGCTAAATTTGCAATTAGTTTGGGCCTGATTGCTATTTGTGCAACCAGCCCTTTTAAGAATGTAATTTTTGTTTTTTATTTTATGTATCTTCGCAAATTTCTTTGAAGATAACAAAAATAATTTTGTCCACAATACTTCACATTCTTTTTTCAATATCACTCACATTAATTTCAATATCGCTCATATGAATAAATTTCAATATCGCTCATATTAATTATTCATTTTATTTGGATAGTTATGATTAAAATAGAGTCGTACAATAGTGTTAAATATTACATGTGAATTTGAAATATTTTAATCCATTAATTTAAACAGATCTAAATAAGAATACTACAATTTGGTTTAAGTACCAATTTTGATTGATTAACCTCATTTATATTTAAAATAATAAAAATAGATTGAATTGCATTTTTATTCATTTTACCCATTTTGTTTAAATTACGTTTTTTTTTTTGGCATGTTTGATAACGTTCTCATTTCTTGTTTGTTGTTCATGCGGACTTGTTTGATAACTATTCTTGTTTCTTGTTTCTAAGAGTCTGTTTGATAACGTTCCTGATTCCTATTTCCTGTTTCTTGTTTCTATTTTTTCAAGAAATGGACTTTTTTTATAATTATTCTCGTTTCTTGTTTCTAAAGTTTGAGAAACGTTTCTAAAAAATAGGCAAAATTTGAAAAACTACAAAAATGTGTTTCTCCAATTCCATTTCTCTTTATATTAAACTGTTCCTAAAAAATAAAAAATTGGTGTAGGTTAATTGGCATTAGAAATTTCTAAGTAGGCTCTTCCTCCTTAGGTCTTGGGTTCAAATCTTGTATAACCTTTTTTTTTCTTAACTATGAGAGTGTTGTTTATATATTATTTTAATTTTGAATTTTATTTAAATACATTAAAATACTTATTTATTAATTGAAAAAAAAATATTTATTAATTTTTATGTTTTTTTTCTTCATAAATATCTATTGACATCGACATTTTATCGATATTTTCATCAACATTTCTATAAAATTGAGACCTCGACTTTCCATAAAATTGAGCCATTCACATTTCCATCGACATCAACATATTTTAAACTTTTTAAATGAACATTTCAAGATTTTTAAATTAGTTTAAATTTCTTATTATTAAATATTAGGTTCAGTAATAGTGATATTTTAGTTATATAACATAAATTTATCTATAATATAATTGAAATGTCGATTCACCTCGTATGTCGATATTGAGCTCATTGACATGTGGAAATGTCAATGAAAATGTCTACACGTCAACGAAAATTTAAAACACGGTCCATAACAAACAATGGCGAATTGACAATGGTTTCGAGATTTCAGAGCAAGAAAGACATCATCCTCGAGGTAGGGAATAAATGTTTAACTATCAACATTTTTTCACTGCGAAATGTTATCGAACGTTGTTTTGGCGTGTTGGAGGCTTGATTTCCTATTCTAAAACATGTTGTATTATTCACAATTACATTAGATTGAATAATCGTCAAAGATGACTTTTTCAATGACATTAGCTATGAATAAGTCATTGTTGAAAACATATAGAGTTTGTCAGACAATTTACAGAGCAATATAATTGAGTTAGATGTGAGTCAACATAATTTAAGGCGAACCACTTGAGTGAGAGATGACATTGCCGATCAAATTTGGACAACATTTGAAGGATAGATGCAATTTTATCGTTGTTTTAAATTTTGCATCGAGACTTATTTGTATTATATTAGGTAAATTTTGGATAATTATTTCTTATATGTTTTAATGCATGTTATACTTTTTTTATATATTATGTTTACTAAATTCTATTTAAAATATAAAAAAGAAAAACATAGAAAAAAAAACAATAAATAGTTATTAACCGAGATGTTTCTGTTTCTTTTTTTCAAGAAACAGGAAACATGAAACGTTATCAAACATGTTTCTATTTCTGTTTCTTTTTTTCAAGAGCAAGGAAGGTATCATCCTCAATGTAGGGAATACGTATTTAACTATCGACATTTTTTCCCTGCGAAATGTTATTGAATGTTGTTTTGGCGTGTTGAAGGCTCGATTCTCTATTCTTAAACATGTTGTATTATTCACAATCATATTAGATTGAATGATCGTCAAGATGACTTTTCAATGACATTAGCAATGAATAATCAATCATTGTTGAAGATATACAAAGTTTGTCGTACAATTTACATAGCACTATAATTGAGTTAGATGTGAGTCAACATAATTTAAGGTGAACGACTCGAGTGAGAGATGACATTACAAATCAAATTTGTGCAACATTTGAAGGATTGATACAATTTTATCGCCGTTTTTAATTTTGCATCGAGACTCATTTGTATTATATTATGTAAATTTTGGATAATTATTTTTTTTATAAGTTTTAATGCATGTTATATATTTTTCTATATTATGTATACTAAATTCTATTTAAAATATAAAAAAAAAATAGAGAGAAAAAGATAAAAGAATTAAGAAATAATTATCAAACGATATGTTTTTGTTTCTGTTTTTTTTCCTTCAAGAAACAAGAAACAGGAAACGTTATCAAACAAGTTTCTATTTCTGTTTCTCTTTGAAACAAGAAACAAGAAACAAGAGTAGTTATCAAACATGTTCCTGTTTCTGGTTCTCAAAAAACTAGAAACAAGAAATATGAAACAAGAATGAGGAAACCAGAAACAAAAAACGGGAACGTTATCAAACGGGCCCTACAAATATTGTGGGAGAGAGGGAGAAAGAGAAAAAGAGAGAGAAATGTGTTGTCTTGAAAAATTGGATAGAGTTGAATAGTAATTACTGTAGAAGTTTGGGGAGTTGAATAGTAATTACGGTTGAAGTCTTGGGAGTTGATATTTTTTAGGGGAAACCAGAGGAATGTCTACAATTAAGCCACCCAACATGAAAAATGGCCAATCACTTTTTTCTTTTAAATTATGTCTAAATCCTAAATTTAGTATGAGATTTTAGAACTAAATGGACTTGTTTACCCTTCGTCAATTGCTACTAATTTTGACAATTAAAAATAGAATATTTTAAAATATCAAAGTTTAGGAAGAGAGAGAAAACAGAGTTTGACGTGGATTTAACAGAGAGGGTTAATTAAGTAGAGAGAAGCCGTTAAAAACCAGAGGGATGAAACTTATCCAAATTTGCATACATGGGTATACCCCACCCCCAATAGAAATGAAAATGAGCCTATATACTGGAGTAAGTAATACAGGCAAATTGCATCCATCAGTGGCGGTGTGTGAATGTTTGCATACAAGGAAAAAGAATACCCACAAAGAGCTGTATATACCTATAGTTAGGGGTCTCGTCAACCAATGTCGGTGTGTGTGTGACTGCACACAAAGTAATGCTGGGGCGGAATTTTCCGTTTGTGCAGCTGCAGACAGTAAAAATTAGCATTAACAGTGGGGGTGTGTGCGTCCGTGCACACCTAATAACAATCGGGTGGAAATGAGTTTGGAAGTTCTGTGTATTACTCAATAATAAAGGAAGCCAACAACAGGTGATTGTTTTTTTTTTAAAAAAAAGGTATCGCTTCCCAATAATGGGAATGATGTGTTTTATGGGTAGATGAAAATTCATTTATGAACACGCGGTTACTCCATTCATTTATGGGTAGATGAAAAATTGCCAATTTATGAACACGCTACCTCAACCACGGACGCCTTCTTCAAAGATCGCCAACGTCAAATCGTGAACTCCATTCTTCAAAAATCAGAAGCGTAGGCAAACGAAACGCCCCTACGTTAACCCTGAGAGCAACTGAACCACCGACGCATTAGGCGAGTACGTCCGACCTAGACTCGGCATTCCTCTCTCGCAAAGTCGTTCCTCCATAACCTACTTGGTAAGCATTTCCCTCTCTCGCATTTTTTTCCCTCCATGTGTTTACCAACGAACGAGTTTCATTGTAATGCTACTGTAGGGCTACCTGATTTCCGTTAGTAGGTTAGTATTCTAGGGTTTGAAGTTTAGGAAGGTGTAGATGTTTTGTTTAGTTTAACATATGATTTCGTTTATTAAAACCAAAGGAAACTCCAACATTTCAAAAAAACTAAAAAATAGCCGGTGATTCCTTTTTTTAAGCGATTCGGTTGTTCTCCAATTTTTTTTAAAAAAGACGGTTATTGGGGATGTACACGTTGTTAAATATAACAACTTCGTATTTGTTTGTGGAATAGGGTATTTATAAAATAACCGTATAAAAATATGGTAAGGGAAGAGAGAAGAGCAAGTGCGAGAATTCAAGCGGCTGGGGGGTGCAGTAGTAAGAAACATAAGAAGCAAACTGAACCAATTTCTGTAGACAGCAAGGATGAGGTAATATGAATTCGTTAGATTACGTAAGGTCATAATTGTGAATGTATACTGATTTTGAAATTAATGAAACCAAATATTCAAATATTCAAGAATGCAACCAGACAAATTGAAACCTTTAAGTAGTTGTGGGCGGATTAGTTGTGACAAAAAATGAATTTTGACTGGTGTATGTGGAGATCCACAATTTCCGGAAATTAATAACAACCAAAAATGGACCTCCTCCTTACACCCGGCAGGTACAGGTGTAACCCCCCACGTAATATATGCCCGACGAGTGTGCCCCCGGCCCTCCCCTTGTGTGCGTGGGATCTACCCTACGGCCAACCAAAGATGCATAATGGGATACAAAAGTAAACGGAAAAAACAACCGTCTATCTTAACGTGCAATTAAGCCACCTCATTAAATAAACTAAACAAACTAATTAATCCATTAAAATAAATAAACAAATTTTAACAATATAATATTGTGAAAAAAAAACATGTTCAAAGGGTGTAATAGAGATTATACACACAGAGATTTACTCCTAAAAACACTCTAGCCATACATTACAATGTAAACTCAAATTTAGACAAATTCCATTATCCGTATTTTTGTGTAGACATTCTTCTTATTAACCCTATTTTTTATCCAAGTTCAACAAGTCTGTGGGCCAAACCGGGAGTTAACTTTTCCTCCAAACTCCTTTTCCAACAAGTTTGTGGGCCAAACACCCCGTTGGTGGTTAGAGTCTGACATCTAACGACGACTACCACCACTCTTACTCCGTCACCGACCATCGACAATAGTAAATCATAATTTTTAAAATACAAATTTATACTTATTAATTCATATTATTGTTTATTAATAATTGCCCTTTATAGTAATTTGACATTAGGAGAAATACTATAGAGCAAACCAAACACACTTGTAGATAAAAATACTTTAAAAAAAAATGTAACCAAACTTTTTAAATTATAAACATTTTCTAGAAAAAAATGTTAAAAAAAAAAAAAAAAAATTAGTAGTCAATCTAAACACATCCTTATTTTATAATGATTTTTTTTTCCAAAAGTATTTTAATTAATGTAAGAATTGAATCTCTTAGTCAAGAAATGCAGCTTATTTTTTATTGATTTGATTCATGTACCATAAAATTTGTAACAATTTAGTTCATGAATTTTAATAAGTAACAATTTGGTCTTTGTATCTTAAAATTTATAACAATCTAGTCTTTATCGTGAAAAATATTATTAGAATTTAATTAATTTTTTTATTTATGTAGATCGACAAATAGATTAGAAACTAAATGCGTTTATAAACTATAGACTAAGTCGATACACGATCAAAATTGTCACCTAATTTTGATTAAATTTTTCAAGGTATAAACTAAATTATTATAATAAAATTTGAAAATATAGGAATAAATTGTTAAATGCTAATTTTTGGAAAAAAAAAATTGTTATATGCTAAAATCCATGAAATTGTTATTACGAAAGTTTAGGAATTTAAAGTATTTTTTTTTTATTTAAGTGGAAAAGGAAAAAATAAAATTAGTAATTTACTTTTTGTTTGACTGCAAAGTCAAACAATCTTTTCGATGGGAATTTGTAAAATAATTAATAATAAAATCTTCGAAGGGAGAAATTATTTGGCCTACGTGAACCCTCGTTAATGATAGTCGCCGGTCGGTGGGCTTTACACATACACGTTCCAGATACAAACTGCAAGGTCCCCTATTTTTTTAATTTATTATTATTATTATTATTATTTTGTAATAATATCCTTAAAATACCAAAATGATTATTCAAAAAAAAAAAAAAAAATACCAAAAAGATAATGTCTTGCATCAGATCGTCCAAGATTCTCGATTCCACGTCATGGATGAAGTTTCCAAAAATATTTTCATTTATTTTTTGTTTTCATAAATAAGATTTTAGACCAATTGTATAATATATATATATATATATATATATATATATATATATATTTCGATAAATTGTTGTTGTTCGTAATTTTTTTTTTTTTTTTTTTTTTTTTTTTTTTTTTTTTTTTTCAAGCGAGGAGGGTCCCACGTCTCGGGGCCAAGACAATCAAGAACACGAAGAGACATTTTACTCATCCTCTTTAGTAAGAAATATGGGTTTATTTGGTAGTCAACTTAAATTATGTTTTATGTTTTTTACATTCGTTGGTTCAAAGAATATGTTTTTAGCATGCAATCTTAACTTTATTTTTGAAAACTGTTTTCGAATTTGGTAATCCAAATCGGTGTAAATTTTAAAATAACATTTTTTTATTTTCAGTGTATCCAAATTTCGAATTCAAAATGTTAAAATGGAGAATTATATTGAAAATGATAAACACGTATTATTTCATGTTATAAAGAACTTGGCTGCTGACTGGGCTAGTTTCAGTCCAGAGCCTAATACGTGGCCCAACAAAATGGTGCCACGTGTCAACCTAATAATTTTTCTTTCTCCCGTTTCAATCTCTCATTTTCTAATTTTCTTTTATATATATTTAAAAAAAAATATATTTTCTTTTATATTAACACTTAGGACTATGTACCTTATATTTTTTTTTTTGAAGAGGTATATAAACTAAAAGCAAGCAGGGGACCCCACAGCCCGGGGACAAGGCACACAAGAACACGAAAAGGAAAACCAAGGGATCACATCAAGGAAACAAATCCCAAGGAGGAACACTAATAGACACCGGGGCCATTGGCACCCTTAACCAAGAGGCACACCTATAAGCCAAATCAACTTGGGCACTAATAAGCACAGCCTGAGAAGACCTAGGATTAGCACCATGAACACGACAGTTACGCTCCCTCCAGATATGGTAGATAGCAGCACACCAAGCAAGCCTCCAAACATGACGCCTACGAGAGACTCCCCGACCCATGCAACAAATCCAGGACAGTTCCGTAGACCAAACGGCTACACGATGTGAGGAGCGCCCCCACCGAAGAAGCCCCGACCAAAGCTGCTTACTGAAAGGACACTCGAAGAAAAGATGATCTCTCGTCTCAACGGCTTCAGCGCACAAAACGCAACCAGCTGGAATCGAAGAATCCCAGGAATGGAGCCGGACCCTAGTATATAAACGGTCCCTAACCGCCAACCATGCAATAAAAGAATGGCGCGGAATGTTACCTTCGAACCATAACAAATACGCCCACCTCACCACATCCCGACGGGGACGAAGGGTCTCCCAGGCACTAGCCACAGAGAAGACGTCAGACCTACCAGGGTCCCAAATAACTCGATCAGGCTGATCCAAATTGGGGACAACTGCAAGTACCAGAGGAAGCAATTCTTCCATTTCCCAAGTCATACAAGACCACTGCCAAGACCCATCTGGGAGGAGGAAGTCAGACACCAGAGCAGCATTAGTGCTCCCTGCAACACTAGCCAACCCCTCCTCAAACCGTAACGCAATAGGGCCCCCTGGAAGCCAAGAGTCATCCCAAACATGACAACGGCGTCCATCCCCGATGGCCATCCGTACAAGGGGACGGAACTGCTCACGGAGACGTAAGATGGCCCGAGTACACCACGACCACCTAGCTGACACTCGAACGGACCAAAGAGAGCCACCACGAAGGACATAAGCATCAATCCAGGCAACCCATAAGGATCCAGAGCGAGTAAAGAGAAGCCAAAGCAGCTTCATGACAGCTGCCACATTCCAAGAACGAACATGACGAATACCCAGACCACCCTCACTTCTAGGGACACAGACATCCTCCCAGGCCACCTTAGCTCCACCACCACCAGAAGAGCTACCCCGCCATAAATAAGCTCGGAGAATGCGATCGATCTCATTCGCTACACGAGCTGGAAGAATAAACACACTCGCCCAGTAAACCTGGAAGCTCTGCAACACAGACCGAATAAGCTGCAGCCGACCAGCATAAGAGAGGGCACGAGCAGACCAACTCTTGACTCGCTCCAACATTTTTTCCAAGAGAGGCTTACAATCCGCATAAGTTAGCCGACCTGACACGAGCGGGAGACCTAAATACCGAACTGGCAAGGTCCCAAGGGAAAAGTTCATCAAACCAGCCAACACTACTGCCTCAGGAGGGGAGACCCCAGCACAGAACAACGAGCTCTTAGCTGAATTAGCACAGAGACCAGATAACCCCTGAAACTCGAGAAGAGTAGCCTGAACAAACGCAAGGGAGGCACAATCACCTCCGCAAAAAATCATCAAGTCATCAGCAAAACAGAGGTGAGTAAGGCGAATCTTAGCACACCGATGATGAAACGAGAACTCACTAGGCGGATTATTCAACAACCGGGACAACACCTCCATAGCCATCACAAACAAGTAAGGAGACAAGGGGTCACCTTGGCGAAGACCACGCCGGCCCAGGAAAAACCCTTCCAGAGACCCATTTATAAGGAAAGAGAACGTAGGAGACGTAATACAAGCCCGAATCCAACTCACGAACTGGAGAGGGGTCCCAACGGCCAACAAAAGGCTGAACAAGAAATCCCAATGGACAGAGTCATAAGCCTTCTGGAGATCGACCTTCAAAACACACCGCGGAGGCCCCTTATTAAGGTGGTACCCACCTACCAACTCTTGGCATAAGAGGATATTATCCACAATACTCCGACCTTTAACAAAAGCAGACTGATTAGGGCCTACAAAAGCAGGTAGAAAGGTACCTAAGCGATTGGCAAGAATCTTCGAGATGCACTTGTACACCACATTACAACACGAGATGGGGCGAAAATCACCAGGCCCCGTAGGGAGCTCCTTCTTCTTCACCAGAGTAATCGTTGTATCATTCACACCAGGAGGAAGGTAGCAAGAGTCGAAGAAGTGCAGGACCGCAGCACAAAAGTCATCTCCAATAACACTCCAAGCAGATTTGAAGAACCCAACCGAGAAGCCATCAGGACCAGGGGCCTTACTACTACTCATGGCAAACAAAGCTCCCTTGACCTCCTCACACGAGATAGGCCTAATCATATCCATTCCACTTTCCACCGGCCAGCGAAAATCAACAATCGAAGCCAGCTGGTTAGTAAGGTCCCTATAACCAATCGACTGGGTGCCAAAGATATTGCGAAAATAGCCTACCACTTCCTGGGCAATATCAGCCTGAGAAGAAAGGTTACGCCCATCCCCACTAGTCAGAGAATGAATGTCGTTGCAGAAAAGCCGGGCTTTGACACTACGATGGAAGAAAGTTGAATTTCGGTCCCCAAGAGCCAGCCATTGTACCCTGGATTTCTGCCTGAGAGAAGACTCCTCCTTTCGAGCGCTAGCCCAGAAATCCTGAGACGCGCTACTCACTCGGGCCTGAAGAGTAGGGGAAAAAGGATTCTCGGCATAAGCTAACTGGGCTTCCTCCATACGAACACGAGCCATAGAAACCTGCATACTAAGAGACGACAAAGAGCATCCAAACGTTTGACGAAGGGCAAACTTAAGAGCCTTAAGGTTCCTCGTTAAGCTAACCAAAGGAGAAACCCCCGAATACTTAACCCAACTGCCAGCAACAATGTCCAAGAAACGGGGATCCTCCGCCCAATGGCAAAAGAACCGGAAAGGGGGAGGCCGCCGAGGGACGTGCATCCCAACATTAAACACCAACGGAGAATGATCTGAAATACCCCAGCCATGGGCGCACACCTCACCAACCGGCTGAGAGGACATCCACTCAGAATTGACTAACACCCTATCCAAACGCTTCATAATGTCAGCCGGCCCCTGAGGCGAATTAGTCCAAGTGTACCAACTGCCCGTAACGGGAAGCTCAACCAGATCCGCTTGGGCAATCATACCATCAAAAGCATTCATTTCCGAATCAAGCAAAGTACCCCCAAAGCTCTCAGAAGAATCCCGAATCGCGTTGAAATCACCCATCACTACCCCAGGGAGGGTCCAAGACTGACACATAGAGATAATCTCATTCCATACCAATCTTCTCTCAACCTCAGAATTAGCTGCATACACACACGCAACATGGAAAGACTGCTGAGAAGAGCGATCCACCAGAGTACCCCAGATCATCTGGGGACCAATAACTGTAGGTATAAAGGAGAACTGAGAAGATCGCCACAACACCCAAATACGACTCAACCCATTAACTCCATAACCACAAACACACTGCCAGTCTTCACCAAATCTACGAAAAACTGACTGAAACTGAGGTGCTTTAACCTTAGTTTCCAAAAGACCACAGAAGCCCACTTTAGCCGACTTAAGGAAGGATCGCACAACACGACCCTTTACAGGACTCCCCAAACCCCGCACGTTCCAAGAACACCACCTATTCATAAACCACAGGGTTAGAAGGCAAGCCAATACCCTGATCCTTTAGGGGATCACCACACTCCTCATTCGCCACAACAGCAGAAACGTTCGAGAGCATACCATTCAGACCATCTTGCACAATAGCCACATTACCCACTATGTGTTCCCCACGCAAAGGCAACGGAAGAACCATACCCGACTCAACCATCGCATCAGTATCGCTAGGCGCAATAACAGCAAAAGAATTAGACACTGACGGGTCCTTTACGGAGGGAAGCACTATACGAGGAGCAGACACTCGAGGGGAGCTCGACGAGGCCGCAACCCGACCCACTCTGCGGTTTTTAGCAACTCTCGAAAACACACCCCGATCCACCGGATCCCGAGCCAAACCCGCCTCAGGCATAGACGGGGAGACAACAGAATTGCCGACGAGGGAACCACAAGGGACACCATCTAGGACCACAGGTGGGGGCTCACACACCTTTTGAGCCACTTGGCTACTACAATTAGAACTAGAATGACCAAAAACTTGGCAATGAACACACCGCTTCGGCTTCCAAGCGTACTCAAGTCTAACCACAACAACCCCCTCATCCAACTTAACAGGAACCGAAGAAGGCAGCTCATTATTCACTCCGACCTCCACCAGTACTCTGGCAAAGGAAAGACGGGAGCATTCTGCAGTAGCCCGATCCAAACAAACAGGTTTGCCAGCAGCTGAAGCAATAGTGCCCAACCCTTTTCGGGACCATAATTCAAACGGCACATTAAAAAGCTTAACCCAAACAGGAACAGAATCGAACACAAAATTTTCAGGAGCAATACCTGGTGACCATTGACGAAGTAAAATGGGTCGCCCTCCTATATGCCACGGCCCGTTAGACAACACCCAGTCGCGGGACGCCGCAGAACGAAACCGAAACATAATAAGACCATTATCCAGCATAGAAATGGTCGGTTCCTCAATTCGACCCCAAATGCGGCTAACTAACCGAGAGAGAACAGCATACGGCATACGCCCTTCCACAAACTGCCCCACTATCGAATACTGATAGAATGCAATGCCTTCTTCACAGACACCAGCTGGGGGAACAACAACACGCACCCCATCAATAACCTGCAGGGGAGTGTAGACCATAGGTTCCTCAGAAGCCTTTGTAGAGCCAAAAAGCGACACCCACGAGGGATTGCCCGACCCCCTTCCTGTACCATCTCCACCACCCGCAGCCCCGTTGGGTCCAATGGGCCCCAACACACTACCACGAGACTGGCCAACACCAAGAAGCATATTATCAGTTCTCGAAGGACTAGACACCCCAATACCTGAGTCAGGCAGAATAGTACATACAGTCCGCCCATCTATAACACACGATTGGTCAGCTCGGATTGCCCCCATATCGGTCTGAAGAGACCTCTCAACAGATGGTCCGGTCCTCAACTGACTGGCAACAAAATCCCCACCATCCATCCCAGCTAGCACCACCGTGCCCCCCCTCCTCCACCACCACCGGCGAATCCAACACTCCCGCCCCCTCCCTCCGAGCCCACCCCCCACACCTCCGACTGCACCTCCTCACCAAACCCATCACCAGCAGCAACATAACCCCCCCCGTCGCCACCTCTCTCCGAGACCAAGCCCCACCCCGCCGTCTGCACCCCCCGCCTACCGCCGAGCTCCGGGAAACCATCCAACCCCAGGTCAGCGCCACCCCGAGCCCTCAGATGGTTCTTCACTTCCGTCAGTCGTTTACCGGGGACAACCTTCTTCGATAGCCCACCTGAAATAGATTCATGAGACCCCTCCAATGGCCGATCCTTGGACCTACCCTTCTTCCCCATCAGACCTGCCTCCACCCTCATCTACGACCCACCTGAACCAGCCGTAGAAGACACCCCCCGCCGGCGACGCTGCTGCCCAGCCAAACCCACGCGAAGAAGACCCCTGGCGGCGCTGAGAGAGAAGCACGCTAACCCTTGTACCTTATATTTATTAATAGGGAAATTGTAACAAATGTCAATTTAGAATAAAATAGTTAAAAATATATCACTTTTTAAAAAAAATTGCAAATATGACAATTTTTATCACTGATAGTATGGTCGATCGCTAATAGTAGTCTGTCACCTCAGTTTTTTATAGAATTTTGTCAGTGACCGTCTAATATATCAGCGATGACAGTTGATAATAGTCACTAATATTTTTGCTAT
Organism: Herpetospermum pedunculosum; assembly: GCA_028017165.1. Taxonomy (NCBI): domain Eukaryota; kingdom Viridiplantae; phylum Streptophyta; class Magnoliopsida; order Cucurbitales; family Cucurbitaceae; genus Herpetospermum; species Herpetospermum pedunculosum. Next base: position 7,770,360 of record JAPQWQ010000186.1, on the reverse strand, counting down.
ATTTGTAAAATATTTTAAATTTTATTATTTTTGCCATTATTTTTGGCCTATTATATTTATGCAACCAACATTTTATTAATATTCTAAGATCATTTAATCTACCTTATAACTAAAGAAATAAAATCTTTGTTTTTCTGCAAAATCTTAGACAATATCAAGTTTTTTAAATTTTATTTGTTGACTATATATATATATAGGACTGGTTGCACAAATAGCAATCATGCCCAAACTAATTGCAAAGTTAGCAAACTTTAAAATGTTTTGCAAATATGGCAAAAAAATCCGTTTCTATCACTGATAGACTTTATTATATCACTGATAGACTTCTATCAGTGATAGACTATTATTACTGATAGACTATTATCACTGACAAAAATCTATAAAAAGTTGAGTGATCAGCGATAGACTTCTATCAGCCATAAGATATCAGCGATAGAAATTGTCATATCCGCAAATTTTTTAAAAACATGCCATATTTCTAATTATCTTATTCTAAATTGACATCTGTTATAATTTTTCATATATATATATATATATATATATATATTATTTGTTATTTATTTATTCTTGTCTAAATTTTATAACAAATTATTTATAATCGTCATATTTTCACAATTCATGAGAAATATTACCTAGGAGATTATAAAAACATATATATAATTTCATTACTACTCTCTTAGTAATTTTATAAGAAAATTGTTATAATTCATTTAAAAAAAAAAATAGTTATAATTTCATCCAATTATATATATATATATATGCATAAAACTTTATAATCTAAATTTTACCCTTCTAGTTATCAATTTTATATGAAAAATGCTATAATTTATTTAAATAATATGTATATATGCATAATATTGTATTAGGTTAATTTTTGTATTTTATAGTAAAAATTCTTAAACATTATTGTTTAATTCGCAAGACAATATATCATTCATTCAATTATTTAAGGTATATATTCAAAGTATTTTAGTTACATTTTTAGAGAATATTTATTTTATATATATATACCGAAAACTTTAGCATGTGATTACAAAAATTCAACAAACAATGTGGTAATTGATAATTTAAAAAAATAATTTGTTTTGTTTAAGTTTTAAAATATTTTAAGTGAGACAATTAGATATAAAATTATAAAATTATATAGTAAAAATTCTTAAACATTATTGTTTAATTCGCAAGACAATATATCATTCATTCAATTATTTAAGGTATATATTCAAAGTATTTTAGTTACATTTTTAGAGAATATTTATTTTATATATATATACCGAAAACTTTAACATGTGATTACAAAAATTCAACAAACAATGTGGTAATTGATAATTTAAAAAAATAATTTGTTTTGTTTAAGTTTTAAAATATTTTAAGTGAGACAATTAGATATAAAATTATAAACATGGAATGTTTATTTATAAATTTGTTTTGATTTATTTATTCTTATTTTAAAATTTCAATTTTATTAGTTTAAAATAAAGGAAATAAATATTTTAAAATGAAACAAAAATTGATGTTGTTCGAGATTCGTAAACAAACATGGATTTTATTTATTTATTTAGGGTGTAGATTCAATCATTTATATATATATATATATATATATATATAGCCAAATTTTAAGTTGAAACTGGCACCACTTTGTTGGCCAGCCCAGTAAAATAATAATTATGCAAAATTTATAATAAAAAATATGTTCATATATTAATTAATAATAGAAATTTAATTTTTTTTTTTATTATTATTTTTTTTTTTTTTTTGCAAATGAGTAATGGGGGATTGAGCTCATGACTTCTTAGTCAAATGCACAACCTTATGTCAATTGAGTTCCGTTTGATTTGACATATTTGACCTAATATTTAGTTTATAACAACTACTCGTTTGTCAAACCGAGCATCGCTCAATTGACATAAGATTGTATTCTTGACTAAGAGATCATAAATTTAATTTTCGCTTTAATTGTTTTTCAAAAAAAAAAAAAAAAAAAAAAGCAACTACTCCTCGAGTTTTATAGATATCATGATTCTTATTCCACCAAAAAAAAAACTTTTAGAAATTTGATAAGTAAATCTCACATCCATAATCAACTTGTAATGGAGGCCTTTGCATTAATAAATATTTGAGATATACATGTTCATGCAATAACAAAAAGTTTTATTGTTTTATTTCCATTCAATTGTCATCCAACCATTTAAATTGTCCAGTTTAATTTGCATTATTGACAAACTTCAACACATGATTAAATTGTTTTATAGGTTAGATCGATTCTTAGTATATGTATTTATAACTTAATGTATATTATTATTTCCTTTTATTTCATAACATTTTTCTTAGTTCAACTTTATTGAGAGTCGTCGTACCTCTATTCTTTTAGTCGAAGATATTACGTTTTGTACCTCTATTCTTTTAGTCGAAGATATTACGTTTTTAACCAGTTAAATTATGCTCGAGTTTAAAATATTATTTTGAACTTTGTAGTTTGTGATAATGTCTAAATTTAGTCAATGTACCCCTAATAAATCTTAAATTCAGTTCACACGATGCTAGTTTATAGTTAACCTTTTCAAAAAATAAATTAGTCTACTCTATCACTATTTCTTTGGATATGTATTCACATGTCTTTTCTTAAATTCTTAAATTGAAATTATTATTATTATTATTATTATTATTATTATTCCAGCAAGTTCCATAAAATTAACTTTAAACTCACAATAGAACTAATTTACATATTTACTATAGACTAAATTTAATCATTTGAAAGTATATGAACTAAAAATATAATGAATTTCAAAATACAAAGATGAAAATGATATTTTAACCTAGAATTAACTAACACAATTAATGAGATTAAAATGATCTACTCATTTTTATACCGAACAAAAAAATGTCAATATAACAATGTCCAAAATAAACCTTAAGGGTTGGCCGAGTGATACTCATGAAAGGTCTTGAGACTATTAATGCTCTCAATCTTTAGCGGCCACACCTACATAAAAATTAATTTTTTACGGATTTCTTTGACACCCAAATGTTGTAGGATCAGACGGTTTATTTCGTAAGATTAATCGAGGTGCGTGTAAACTGATCTGGACACTCACGAATATAAAAAAAAAAAAAAAAACTAAAAATAAAGAAGCGAAACAAAAAGAATAATATTTGGACCGAAAACTTTTAATCCATCATACATCTATAAGAGAGAGAAAGGGGACGGGAGTTGGAAATGTTTTTCTTCAAATATAGATATGGAAGGATTGTGTCCAAAGATAAATATGAGATGTTAGCTGGTTGGCAATGGCATATGATGAAACGTTGACTATCTGTTGGTGAGAATGCAAAACCTCAAATTCTCATTTGTGAATGCAACTAAACTATTTTATATTCTACTCCAAAAATACATTTCATAGAATAATATATATAATACTTGCATGCACGTTTGCTTCACAAATACAAAACATCCTCTCTCTCTCTCCAAGGAGAAATAAAACTTACTTTTTAACCTAGTTTATTCTCCATTACCTAAAAAATGTAACTAAAGAGTATTGGGTAACATTTGGGTGTGTTAGGACTACACCCATCTATTTGCAACGCATCGGAATCACAAAGCAAAAACAACTCAGAAGAAAAATTAAAAATTTGTCACGTGACAAACTGTGGTTGAACAACTGGGTGAGCTGCAAAAAGATGAGTGTATCCCGATTACACCCAATTTCTTTTTAAAAGTATTAGTGTGATCCACTTCTTTTTTAAAGATGATATAAATATATATCCATAACTCAACTAATTAAGTACTAAAAGTCTTTAATGTCATTTTGAGCATAATTCAACTAATTAAGACATATATCTCAAATCAACATGATAGATGTTCAAATCTTGATCACCTACGTGTTGTTAAACTCAAAGAAAAAAAAGTCCTTACTTAGGGATAAAAAAACGTCCTTACTTAAGCATCTTTTAAACTTCTAAAGTTAGTCATTGGACAATGAGCAAATTAATGATTTTGTTGTTAAAATACAAAGAATGAATTCTTCATTTTCACGTGGAGGCAATTTTTTACCCTATAAATAAAGCATGTAGAGCAAAAATTCAAATGTCAATCAAAGCCAAAGAAAAAAACACAATATGGCTTCTTCTTATCCCATATCTCTCCTCACATTCCTCACTCTCCTCTTCCTCTTCTCCTCGCCATCCTCCGCCGTCCCCGTCCCCGCCCCAGCGGTGGATATTTGTCGATCCACAACCTCTCCGGCCTTCTGCAAATCCTTCCTACCCAACACCCCGGGCTCCTCCGTCCACTCCCACGGCCGCTTCACCCTCAGCCACGCCTTCGACCATGCACGCAACTTCCTAGGCCTCATCGACACCCACCTAATCCTCTCCCCCTACATCTCCGCCCTCCACGACTGTCGGTCCCTTGCCGCGGCCAACGTCGACTTCATATCCAACACTATCTTCACAGTCAACACCACCACCGAGGTTCTTTCCTTTTACGAAGCCGATGAGATGGTGTCCTTGCTTAGCGCAGTGATCACCAATGAAGATACTTGTTCCGATGGCTTGGTGGGCTTGGGTTCGGGCTTGGTTAAGAAGGTGTTGGAGGCCATCTCATTTGATAGAAAGCTTTACATTTTGTACCTTTCTTTGTTCAAATTGGGTTGGGTTTCTGATAATATGAAGGCTCCTAAGTTGCCAAAGGTCAACCAGTTTGGGCTCGGGAATGGTCCGTTGAAGCTCAAAATGTCACCCAAAGACCGTGCGTATTATGACCGCTTGGTGCATAGGAAGAAGCCAGCGGCTAGAAGGCTTCTTCAGACCAATTCTGAAGATGACGGAATTTTGGTCAATGGTAATACATTAAATAACTCTTCAATCCTTATATTTCTTTTCCAAATTAAATTATAAATTTAGGACCCTACATATCAATTATCAATTATTATATCAATTATTATTGTTGAGCTATATTCTTTTTAGCTACAAGTTTAACCTCTCCATTCTTAAAAGTTTGTGCAATTTAGATGCACGATTACCGTCCAAATTTTATCAAACAACCACGAGTCACCACTCCGCCTAGATAGTCCACTACATTTGTGCAGAGTTTTAATTTTTTTTTATTAAACAACCACTTAGTGAATTATCAAACCACTTGGTGTAGCCGGTGAACGCGTTTCACGCCTAGATAAGTCATGTCACCGCATTTGCTCAGTCGGAGTCTAGAGTGGGTGTTAAATTTAAATGAATCCCTAAATATAAGTCCACGAACTTTCATATTTTTTTGTCTAATAGATTATTCATTCACGAATCTATTGGATACAAAATTTAAAATTTAAAATCTTATTAGACACAAACTTCAATTTTATGCTTAATAGACCTGTAAACTTTTAAAAATGTTGAATGTTGTTAGAGAATTAAGATATATTAGACACAAAATAAAAAAAATTAAGACTATTCTACTTATCAATAAAAGTTAGGTGTTAATTATTAATTATTTATTAATTAACATATTTTTTTTATCTATATTAATTATTTATTTGTTTAATAGGTATTGTTGCGGTGGATAAAAATGGAACATACGACTTCACCACCATCAACGCGGCCATTGCGGCAGCTCCAAACAACTCCGCCGCCGCGAAGGGATACTTCTTGATCTTCGTCGCCGCCGGCATTTACAACGAGAGTGTGTTGGTTCCGAAAAACAAAAAGTATGTGATGATGATCGGAGAAGGTAACAACCAAACCATCATCACCGGCAACAACAACGTCGTTGACGGCTCTACCACTTTCAATAGCGCAACCGTCGGTGAGCTCCTCTCCAACCTAATCCTAACTTTAAAATTTCTCAATCTGTCCAACATTTTCAACATCAGTGTCAAAACAGATTTTCAGATCTTTCACTAAATGCCAACGGAAATATTTATAAATTGTTTAATTTTAAAAAATGTTTTTTGAAAAATATTAAAACCACCGATTGTAGAATGTTAAAAAAACAACAATATACAAATTAAAAAAATATTTTTTCTAAGGAGTTGTTAATAATTGGTAGAAAAATATTTTAGAGTAAAACTTGCCTACAACCTCAACTACAAAGCTTAGTATTTTTGCAGCTCAGCCACATGTCACAAGATTGATTGAATATTTATATTATTTTTTAAATAAAAAAACTGGCCGTTTACTTAGATCTGTTTTTTGTCCGTAACTTTTCCTTTTCTTCATCATCTAATAAACAACTTCTCATATTTTCTATCTCTTTCCTCCACTTCCATCTGTACAGAGTTTTCAATTTCATCTCTCACTTTCTCTTCCTTTCCCTACTATAAGTATTTTTTTTCTTTTTTGGTTAACTATTTTTTAACATAGTCAAGTTTCTCAAATTTGCAATACTCTAAAGAATTTCTCCATTTTTTTTTGGATTTTTATTAGGAAAAATAAAATTCAACCTACATTTTCCTTTAGCCACCTCTCTATAAGAGAAGTGTTTTGAAGAAATTGATTATTGAAAATGAATCCAACCGTGAAATTTCTCACATTTCTCATTCTTTCCTTCACTTCCTCTAAAAACGCAGTTGCAAATTTATGTCTATATAACACTCAGTCCTTCAAATTTCAAATAATCTCAATTGAAATTTCATGGCCTAAGTTTGGAGGATAGAAAAATGAAGAGAAAGAAAGTAGGAGGAGTTGAAATTTCATGGCCTAAGTTTGGAGTGCATAGAAATGAAGAGAGAGAAAGTAAGAGTAATTGTTAATTGAAGAGAGAGTAAATAGGATTAATTGAATGAAAAGTAAACAGAGAAATATTTTTTTATTATTTAAAATGGTTTAAAAGATACTTGTAGTTCACTGGAAGCAAGTTTTACTCAATATTTTAATGGGTCAATTTTAACACCCAACCATGCCATCTTGCAGTTGTGGAGGGAACAGGGTTCTTCGGTGTGAACCTAACGATCACGAACACAGCCGGCGCCATCAAACACCAAGCCGTGGCGCTGCGAGTGAGCGCCGACATGACGACGTTCTATACTTGCATATTCGAAGGCTACCAAGACACTCTATACACCCACTCCCTCCGTCAATTCTATAGAGAGTGCGACATCTATGGAACCGTTGACTTTATCTTCGGCAATGCTGCCGTCGTCCTCCAAAACTGCAACATCTACGCTCGGCTTCCGCTGAGCGGCCAGTTCAATGCCCTCACGGCGCAGGGCCGGACCGACCCGAATCAGAACACTGGCACCTCCATTCACAATTGCACCATCAAGCCGACTCCCGAGCTTGCAGCCAAACCCACCACCAAGAGCTACTTAGGGCGGCCATGGAAGGAATATTCTCGGACAGTTTACATGCAGTCGTTTATCGATGCGTTTATTGAGCCTGCGGGGTGGAAGGAGTGGGACGGAACTGTGAATTTGAACACCTCCTATTACGCCGAGTTTAATAACTCAGGGCCGGGATCAGACACTTCGCGGCGGGTTCAATGGGCGGTCGGTGTGATCAACGCCACCGTGGCTAATAACTTCACGGTGTCCAACTTATTGGCCGGAGATCAATGGCTGCCGTTGACCACCGTGCCCTACACCAGCGGTTTGATATCATAACCAAATTACTTTCTCAGCTTGTGTACGATTTATATATTCTTTTTATGCTTTGGTCACTTTTCAATGTAATAATGCAATTCATAATGCTTTTATCTTTGGTCGCATCAAAATGTTCTATGTCTAATTTATTGGAAATTAATGTTATATAAAATTACTTGGAGCTTTTAGCTACATTCTTGCCTATAGTTTATGCCGGGAATTCCCAAAATATTAGAAGGATGAGAGGAAGGAAGGAAACAAAAAAAAAAAACTACAAAAATGTCCATAATTAAATAACCGTTCTTCTCCAAAATGTTTTTTAGTTTCGTTAGTAAAACTATTTTTAGCCTTGATAAGTTGAAGCAATAGAGATTAAAGTGTCTTATGCAACTAATTTTGAATTACTCCTGAAATTATGTGGAGAATCTGTTTGTTGACACAAATTAAAAAACAACCCCTAAATTAAAGAAAAAATAAAAAAAAAATCATAGTAAGTCATGAATTTTTAAATTTAAAAAATCTAAATTCAGATTAAAAAATTGTAAAACAATCTCTACCATTACAACTTCAAAAAAAAAAAAATTGTTTCAAAAAATAAAATCATAATTTGATATTTTTTCTAACCATTGATTATTGCATTATTGGGCTAGAAGATACACTGTACTAAAAAATATATATAATTTATATGTCGATAAAAAAAAACAGGTAGATGTATTACTCGAGCAAAAAATAAAGTGTATTGGCACATTACAATGTATTTGAAAAATAAATAATCATAATTCACCCGCATACTGTATAGGCAGATTCAAACAAGATGTGAAACTGTGTAAATACATGATATGCAAATACAGTGTATAATGCTGGTACTAATGCAAAATTATTTCATAAAACCCAAAAACTAATTTATAGAGAGAAACTAGAAAAGAAGAAGAGCTATTTTGTAGACTGTATCAAGTTTGAGTTCAATATTAAAATTCGGAACCTGCATTAAACTCAAATGATCCAGTCTCCTCCGTCTGACTGTAGTATTCATGACTCTCAGCATAGTTGATAGCCATCTAATACTTTTATCAAAAAACTCGAAAATATGAGAATGTGAAGTGAACCAAAAGAGAAAAAACAAATCAAACATCAACGGTTACAAATACTTTCTCTATTGAAGAATGTCACGCCCAAACTTACCATGAACCAAAATTAGAGGGACTGAATTGACATTTGATTAACAAGTTGATGATAATTATAAACCAAGATCTTCAATATTCTCCATTCCCAACCGCTTTGCAATTAAGGCTTATCTCTATGAAGATTTTTTTTGTTTTTATATCTCTTTTGGTGGAGGTGGAGATGGAGGTGGAGGTGGAGGTGGAGGGGACTTATTTTTCTTCTTCTATCACTACACTTTCGTACTTTATTCGAATCTACCTTCCTTCTTTTGGTGAGTGTGGTCGAGGTACGAGCGAATCTACCTCCCCTCCCCTCCAAAAAAATGAAATTTCTCCCCCTAAATTTTCTCACGAACGAGCTTTAATTTACGAAATGAAAAAATCTAGAAAACTAGAAAAATCATACTCACGAGTACATGAGGAAGATCTAACCACTACAAATAATCTTCTTCCTTTTCTTCTGCAGACTCACTTGCTTATTAGAGTCGATGCTCCAAACATTTTCATCTCTCTTTTTAGCTTGTTCAATTTCGTTTCCATGAATTTTTTATTCCTCTCAAGCAATTTGTCCGTTAAATCAATTGTTTTTTTGCCCTTCTTTTTCACTAATCCCACCTATCAAAATATTTTTCAATATTCTCCATAACAAATTTGACTTTAAGATGTCTCTACATTATAAGATTCCAAAAATCTCTTGGATCTGTCTTCGTTTGATCGCCCAGCCCAATGTAAGGTTTGATTAGAGTGAATTTTTTTTATGGGATAGACAATCGAAAAATAGAATTTATTAATAAAAATAATCAACTAATACATGAACTAATTAGTTAATCATAAACATGAATTCTGGAAAATATAAAAAAGAAATATTGAAATTACATTTTTTTTTTTAAATAAAAAAAATATTACGTATATAATGATCGAACTAAATCCAAAATATTGCAACTCAAAATCTAATGATTTGGGAGGATACAACAAAAAAGTAATTTGAAAATAAGATTTGAAGTTGGGTGTAGTTGGAGTAATTTAGAGGGGAGCTCCTATATACATTATCCTTAAAATAAGGGAGAGTGAATTATGTGAGGGAGACTATGGGCGTGAATTATCTAGGAAGAATATAATCGTCTGAATCGTGGAATAATAAGTCACGATGCGTGTGAATTATCTAAGAAGGATATAATCGTCTGAATAGTGGAATAGCAAGTCACGTGAAAGGCCGCTGGACATTATTCTAATGGATTTAATTTTGGACATTTTTTCCAACCGATTATCCAACGCGGTATTTAGGAGGAATTCCCAAAAAAAAAGAAAGGGAAAACCAGAGGAATGTCTACCATTAAGCCACCCGACATGAAAAATGGCTAATCACTTTTTTAGTTTGAATTATGTCTAAAACCTATATTTAGTAGGGGATTTTAGTACCAAATGGACTTGTTTACCCTTCGTCAATTTCTCCTAATTTTGAGAATTAAAAATAGAATATTTTAAAATATAAAAGGTTAGGAAGAGAGAGAAAACATAGTTTGACGTGGATTTAACAGAGAGGATTAATTAAATAGACAGAAGACGTTAAAAATGATAAAAGACACTTATCCCAGTTTCCATACATGGTTATACCCCACCCCCAATAATCTAGATAACGTTAAAAATGATAAATGAGTCTATATACCGGAGGCAGTAATACAGGCAGATTGCATCCATCAGTGGCGGTGTGTGTATGTCTGCAGACAAAGTAAAAAAAATACCCACCGGGGGATGTGTATACCTACAGAAAGTGTTCTGGCCACCCAATGAAGGTGTGTCTAATACTGGGGCAGAGACAAAGTAAAACAAATACCCTCCAGGGGATGTGTATACCTACAGAAAGTGGTCTAGTCACGCAATGAAGGTGTGTGTATGACTGCACACAGACTAATACGGGGACAACCTGTGCCGTTTGTGCAGCTGCAGACAGTAGGAAATTCCATCAACAGTGTGGGTGTGTGCATCCGTGCACACATAATAAAGATGGGGCGTAAAGGAGTTTGGGAGTTGTGTGCATTACTGAGTAATAAAGGACGCCAACAACTTAAGAAGAGGGAATTGGTTTTTTTTTAAAATAAGGTATCGCTTCCCAAAGAATGGGTATGATTTGTTTTATGGGGTAGATGGAAAATTTGGTAAAACGCTACCTTGAATTAAATCAGCCGCAAAAAGAATCGGCAAACTTCAAATCGGGAACTCCAATATTCAAAACTCACAAGCGAACAAAACTCGGAAGGCGCATACGTTCACCCTAGAAGCAACAAAAACGCAGTTGTTCTTCCGTTTCTCCATAACCTACTTCGACATCCTTCAAAGTAGAACACGACGCATTTGACGGCTACGTTCGACCTATACTCGCCATTCCTCTCTCGCAATTTTGTTTCTCCATAACCTAGTTGGTAAGCATTTTCCTCACTCGCAATTCTTCTCCATCCATGTTTTACCAACGAAAGACTTTAATTGTAATGCTAGTTTAGGTAAACGTGGTTTCGAGTTAGTAGGTTCGGATTCTAGGGTTTTAACTTGCGGGAGTTGTAGATGGTTTGTTTAACATATGATTTGTGTTACGTCTCCAAAAGTGACATTTTTAGGACTTATTTAGCTTAGAAAGATGTACACTCTTAGGTGTTTTTGATAGGATTTAGCTTAAACCTATGCTTATATATGAGAATTAGAAGAAGGTAGCTAAATTAGGACTTGTGTGCAAAAGGAAAGAAAAGGATTAAAAACCGAAGTTAAAAGAAGGAAAAATGAGCATTGCGGCAGCATTGCGGAAACATTGCTGAAACCGCAATGTTTCAAGTGAAATCCGTAAGTTGACTGATCTTGTTCTGTTATTTTCCGTTATTTCAGGGATTCGTTCTTTCTCCTCCATCCATTTTGAAGTATGACGTTGAAGATGGATGGTTCTCCTTGGCCCAAACGCACCTGCAGATTACTATAAAAGGGGGTCAAAGTAGAGGGTTTGATCATCATCCGAAAGCGTAGAAGTCTCTTCGCAGCTCCATCTTTTCTCCTGTTTTTCTTCTCCGTCTGTTGGTTTGAGAGGTTCAGCTGTTGGAGTCGACAATCTGATAGGAAGGAGAGAAGATTCCTCTTCTCTCCCAATTGGATTCATCCAAGCAAGGCTATCCTTTCTCTCTCTCTTCAGCCGAGGCGTTTGCGACGAGGCGTTCAAGCTCAATTACTGCTTCCTGTCTTTCATTTCTAATTTCCAGCTCTGTTTTGTTGTTGTTTCTCTTCCAGTAGCTAGCTAATTTCATTTCGTTGTCTTTTGTCTTATTACTATTCATTTTTAGCTTTCCTTTGTTCACTCAAACAATCAAGTAATCAAAGCACAATTCAGTATTTCACAGTTTCTTATCTTTTGCTGCTACTGCTTTACCTTGCTGTTTTAAGTTTATTTCTCTTCTAAGCATGTCTACTTCATCTCTTATTTCTGTTCTTTCTATATCCATGAGTAACTAAGTCACATAGGGGCATGCTAATGACAATACTATAGGCTAAAAAAACGTGAACCAAGCATGTAGGATAGCTCTCGAAGCATTGATTGTATGTAAGCTTCATCCCACGGGCAATTTCGATTGGCCATCCATTTTGTCCAAAGAACTCCTAACCTCTGGAAGGAGTAAGAGTTCAGAGTCATATACTCATACTAGCCTTTCAAGGTAACCAGAAAACGACCTAGGAATAGGCGTTTTCCTAGTACAAACCATATCTTTCTACTTTAACAAGATGCTTAAGACCTTACTTGGACATGAGTAAACTAAAGAATCTAATGCATGAAATCGGAAGATACATGAGATTGAGTTAGTTTGATGCATAGTGAGTTGATCCAGTGCTTGAGAATCGTATAAAAATGCCTATAGGGGAGTCGTTAGTAGCCCTTGTTTCTCCACTTTACACACTTTCGCTGTTAGTAACATTGCGGTAGAATTGCTGTTTCCGCAATTCTGCTAAGTTAAAAATTCTGTTTAGCTATTTTCCTCTTCGTTTATTAATCTCTCCTCTTTTCAGTTAAGTTTATCATTGACTTGCACTTATTTATGTTGCTACCCTTTACATATTCCTTAGAACTTAGACAATTTAAAACCAATTCTATCCCATCAAATCCACCCATTCTTTCTTAACAATACACTTCACGAGTAGCTAATAATAAATCTCTGTGGGAAAACGAATGAAAAAATACTTACTACTTGCTTACAAGATCATGTATGCTTGCATGTTCTGAGTGCTCTCTCTCTCTTATTGCTATTTATTTCAACCATTGAGCACGCAACAAGTTTTTGGCGCCGCTGCCGGGGATTTAGTTTAGTGAAAACGAAGTTTGTTAAGTTAGAAAACCAATTCTTAATATCTATTCAAGCTGATCTGTTTTCATTTCTTTTGCAGGTACTATTTGGGTTAGTTTATGAATGAGCCTTCAAGTAGTGATCTAGAGTTCAACCCTGAGCCTGAGAGATTACTTAGGGCCAGAAATAGAGCCAAGAAACGTCTCTTTAACCAACCCCCTTTACCTCAAATAATTGCTGAAACCGCGGAGTCTCCGCAATCCTCTCAAGAAGAAATGGATAGATTAGTTCCAAATCCGGTACCTGTCACTCGCAATCCCATCGAAATAGCGAATGACAAGAATAGTGCCATTCTCTCATACTTAGTTCCCATGCCTGGGGAGCTAAACCCAAGTATAATCCGCCCTGAAATCACTGCCAACTCATTCGAAATGTTGTCCACTGTGGGACAATTCTTTGGAGTGGAAAATGAGGATCCCCACAACCATCTTAGAAACTTCCTAGGAGTCAGTGATACATTCATCATCCCTGGAGTTTTCCAAGAAGCCTTGAGGCTTTACCTCTTCCCTTACTCATTGAGGGACAAAGCAAAGACGTGGTTAAACTCATTACCCTCTGGATCAGTCCTCAATTGGACAGACTTGGCGGAGAAATTCCTAGTCAAATACTTCCCACCTGATAGGAATTCTACCTTTCGTGATGACATAGTCAAGTTCAAACAAGCTGAGAATGAGTCTCTTCACGAAGCTTGGACAAGGTTCAAAGATCTTCTTCTTAAATGTCCACATCATGGCATTCCATGGTGTATCCAAATAGAGGTCTTTTTCAAAGGATGCAACCCCAGCACCAGACAAGTCTTAAATTCATCTGCTGGAGGTTCCATGTTGTCCAAAAGTTATAATGAAGCCTATGAGATCTTGGAGAAGATCTCAGCATCTCACTGTAGGTGGTCAGATGATCCAATAGAGCCAAGTAGAGCTCAGGATAAGGACACACTCAATGCCATGAGTAGTCAAATAAGCGCCCTGACCAACCTAGTTAAACAAATGGCTCAAGCCAATCTCCAAACAAGTGTCAACACCGCCACAGCCATGTCAATGGGCACCCAACCAAGTCAAGGTGAGACACTTATCTGTGGATTCTGTGGGGAAGGGCACCTGTATGAATACTGCCCTGGGAATCCAGCCTCAGTCTGCTACGTTGGAAGCCAGCAGCAGCCTAGGAACAACCCCTATTCCAATACTTACAATCCTGGTTGAAGGAACCACCCAAACCTGTCATGGGGTGGCCAACAGAATGCTAACCAAGCTTCTAACCAACCAAGACCGAGTGGAACACCTGGTTTCACTCCCCAACATAACCAATCTATGTATCAAAAACCATACAACCAACCAGTAGGGTCTTCTGTAGAAAATCTACTCAAAGAGTACATCGCCAAGAATGATGCTACTCTACAAAGCCAGCAAGCTACTCTTAGGAGCCTAGAGAACCAAATAGGGCAACTAGCCAATGAGCTCAAAAGTAGGCCCCAAGGTAGACTCCCTGCTTATACTGAGGTACCAAGGAGAGATGGAAAGGAGCAAGTTCAAGCAATTGAACTCAGAAGTGGTAGACCGTTGGTGAGCAACACAAAGGAAGCCCCAAAGAGAGTAGAGAACACTGAGTCTAGTGCTCCACTGGAGTCTCTGCCAAACCAAGGTCAACCATCACCAAGCACATCAGGAGCAAGGCTGGAGCCAATCATAGAAGAGATAGAAGAAATTCCAAGGCCTCCACCTATCCTGAGGCGACCTGAAGTGCCTGCATATGTGCCACCACCTCCATTTCCTCGAAGGCTAAAGAAAAAACAAGAACAGGAAGTGCACTTTAATAAATTTCTAGAAATTCTTAAGCAAGTGCATGTTAATATTCCTTTTGTAGAAGTTTTACAGTCTATGCCCTCTTATGTAAAGTTTTTGAAGGATATTATCACTAACAAGAGAATAATTGGTGAGTTTGAAACAGTAAATCTCACTGAGGAGTGCAGTGCCATACTCCAGAACAAGCTACCCAAGAAGGAGAAGGATCCTGGTTCCTTCACCTTACCTGTAGAGCTAGGAGGCAAGCACGTGGGCAGAGCTCTTTGTGACCTGGGAGCCAGCATAAACCTCATGCCCCTATCACTATTCCGCCAGCTAGGAATAGGAGAAGCACGTCCAACCACTGTCACTTTACAACTAGCAGACAGATCCATAGCCTACCCTGAGGGTAAGATTGAGGATATTCTTGTAAAGGTTGACAAGTTTATTTTTCTTGCAGATTTCATTATCCTGGATTATGAAGCAGACAAGGAGGTCCCCATCCTATTATGCAGACCTTTTCTCGCCACAGGTAGGGCCCTGATTGATGTCCAAAAAGGTGAGCTCACGATGAGGGTTCATGATGAAGAGGTGAAATTTAGTGTATATAAAGCCTTAAGGTACCCCTCTGACTCTGAATCTTGTGCTAGCATGGACATTGTAGATTCATTAATGGAAGAACAGCTGAAGCATGTATTATTAACTAAGCATGCTAATGAATATGTACAATTAGAATTAACTGATTTGAATGTATCTGAGATAATGGATATACCTGTAGATAAAACACAGCATGTATGTATAAATAATGACTTAACTAATAGATCCTTAAATCCTTTAAAACCATCCATTGAGCATCCACCTGTCTTAGAATTGAAACCTCTGCCCACTCACCTCAAGTATGCATACTTAGGAAGTAATGAGACTTTGCCTATGATTATTTCTTCTAAATTAAGTGAAAAGCATGAGGTTGAACTGATTTTATTACTTAAGCAACATAGGAAGGCTATTGCATGGACTATTGCTGATATTAGAGGCATTAGCCCTTCTTATTGCATGCATAAGATTATACTAGAGGAAGAGCATACACCCCGAGTAGATCACCAACGTAGGTTGAACCCCTCTATGAAAGAGGTAGTTAAAAAGGAAATAATAAAATGGTTAGATGCTGGTGTGATCTTCCCTATAGCTAGTAGCCAGTGGGTGAGTCCTATACAATGTGTACCTAAGAAGGGAGGGATGACTGTGGTAGTCAATGAGAGCAATGAACTGATTCCAACTAGGACTATCACAGGATGGAGAGTTTGCATGGATTATAGGAAATTAAATAAGGAAACCAAAAAAGACCATTTTCCTCTACCATTCATTGACCAGATGTTAGATAGGATAGCTGGTAGAGCCTATTACTGTTTCTTAGACGGTTATTCAGGATATAACCAGATCACTATAGACCCCAAAGACCAAGAAAAGACTACCTTCACTTGCCCTTTTGGAACTTTTGCCTTTCGCAGAATGCCTTTTGGCTTATGCAATGCACCGACAACATTCCAAAGGTGCATGTTGGCAATCTTCTCTGATCTAGATGAGTCCATGATAGAGATATTCATGGATGATTTCTCAGTCTTTGGGGATTCATTTACAAACTGTCTAGTGAACTTAGGACAAGTCCTGGCTAGGTGTGAGGAGACTAACCTAGTCCTTAATTGGGAGAAGTGCCACTTCATGGTGGACGAAGGGATTGTCTTGGGTCATAGAGTGTCTAGGGCAGATGTGGAGGTCGATAGGGCCAAGATTGAGATAATAGAGAAGCTGGTAGAACCTCAAAATGTAAAAGCCATTAGAAGTTTCTTAGGGCATGCAGGCTTCTATAGAAGGTTCATTAAGAACTTTTCTAAGATCTCCAAGCCTTTATGTGAGCTCCTAGAGCTTAACAAACCCTTCATCTTCTCTAAAGAATGTTTCCTAGCTTGGAAAACCCTTAAGGAAGCACTAGTCACAGCACCTATTATAGTAGGGCCAAATTGGGATCTCCCATTTGAGATGTTATGTGATGCAAGTGACTATGCTGTAGGGGTTATGCTAGGACAAAAGATTGACAAGTTAACACACCCTGTATACTATGCTAGTAAGACACTTAATGAGGCACAATGTAATTACACAACTACTGAGAAGGAGATGCTAGCTGTAGTGTTTGCTTGTGAGAAGTTTAGGAATTATATTGTAGGAACTAGGACAATCGTGTACACTGACCATTCTGCTTTGAAATACCTCATGAGGAAGGCTGATGCTAAGCCTAGATTGATTAGATGGGTGTTGTTGCTGCAGGAATTTGATTTAGACATTAGAGATAAGAAAGGATGTGAAAATGTGGTTGCGGATCATCTTTCTAGATTGCAGCATAATTGCGAAAAAATTGCGGAAACCGCAATTTCTGATGCTTTTATTGATGAACATGTCTTTGTATTGACTCATCGTGATAATGATGAGGAACCTTGGTTTGCTGACATTTCTAACTTCCTTGCATCGCAGGTACTACCAACTTTCAAGGGAGGACAAGAAAAGAAGAGGTTCCTTCATGAAGCAAGGAAATTCATATGGGATGATCCCACACTTTACAAGACATGTGCTGATGGTCTGCTAAGGAAGTGTGTTTCAGCTGCTGAGGCGAAGTCTGTACTGCAGCACTGCCATACAGCACCCTATGGTGGACATTTTGGTGGTCAAAGGACAGCTGCAAAGGTGTTCCAGAGTGGCTACTATTGGCCAACGATCTTCAAGGATGCCCACAACTATGCACACAGCTGTGATGAATGCCAGAGAACAGGTAACCTTAGTCGAAAGGATGAGATGCCTCTCACTTACATCTTAGAGTTGGAGCTCTTTGATGTGTGGGGCATTGATTTCATGGGACCATTCCCCCCATCATCAGGTAACCTTTACATTTTGGTAGCAGTAGACTATGTATCTAAGTGGGTAGAGGCCATAGCATGTCCAAATAATGATGCCAAAACAGTCATAAGATTCTTGCATAGACATATTTTTACTAGATTTGGGACACCTCGTGCTATAATCAGTGATGAGGGGACACATTTCATTAATAAAGCTATGGAGAGAGTGTTGGCTAAGTATAATATTAGACATAGAGTAGCCACCCCTTATCATCCACATTCGAATGGCCAAGCTGAAATTTCAAATAGGGAGATTAAAAACATACTCGAAAAAGTGGTCAAACCCAATAGAAAAGACTGGTCGTTTAAACTCGAGGATGCACTTTGGGCATATAGAACTGCATATAAGACACCCCTAGGTATGTCTCCTTATAGACTTGTGTATGGCAAAGCATGTCACTTGCCATTCGAGTTAGAAATTAAAGCATTTTGGGCCCTAAAAGAGTTGAATTACTGCGTGACTGATGCGGGAACATTGCGGTCTTTGCAATTACATGAGCTTGATGAGCTTAGACATATGTCCTATGAAAATGCTAAAATGTATAAGGAAAAGACCAAGATTTGGCATGATAGTAGACTTAGGATTAAGGACTTCAAGAAAGGCCAGCTTGTCTTATTATTTAACTCACGGTTGAAATTATTTCCAGGCAAACTTAAGTCTAGATGGTCAGGTCCATTTGTAATAACTAATGTGTTTGTTCCTGGTGCAATCGAGATTAAGAACCTGCAGCAAGGACAACCGTTCATGGTTAATGGTGCAAGATTGAAGCACTACTATGAGGAAGCAGATGTGAAGACTCTCTCGGCCTTCCTCTTGACTGAAACGTGAAAACGAGAACGAGAGAGGACGAGTGATCACTGTGCTCGTCCATGCGAGGCTCATGCCTTAGTTTATTTTTTGCGATTTTTCCGGTTACTGTTTGTGTATATTTTTGTGTGATTTTAATTATGAATTTGATGTTTATTTTATTTCTCTTAATAGGGAATCGATAGAGGAAATCAAGGAGATGAAATCAAGTTAAAAAATTCGAGGAGATATCGAGCCAAATCAAAGATTCAGTTGAGAGAAGATTGGCATTTAAACTCAGAAAATCTCCAACGGTCACTAGAATTGCGCTGGATTTGCAGAATCCGCAACGGAAATAGCCGTTGGGATTTCCATCATTATTTATATCCGTTAGAGGCGCGATGATCCGTACGATTTCCCCAATATCTGAACTCCAAGAAATCTCTCTCCCTCTTCATCTGTAATCCTTCTTTCCAGATTCCTACAATTCAACAATGGTGCTAACGAGAGCTGAAAGATCTGCGTCCAAGAAGAGGGCTGACGACGCTGAAATTGCTGCGAGGGAAGCACTTCTTGCCCTTGCAGACGCTGAGGCTGCGCGCACTGAACGACTCCCCAAACTGCCGATCCGCAAGAAGAAGTGGAAGGTAGTTACGGAGATACCTGCTGGACCCTCTGAACCAGCAGGAACACCCAAGAAACGCAAGTGGAGCATGGCGGTGGCCGAAGAAGCGAGCAAGAAAAAGACTCCCTCTGTGGAGAGTCAAGAAAGTGACCGTCGGTCACAAGAGTCAGCCAAGCAGAGCTCTTCGCCATCTCCACCAGCGCAAAGTCCTGAGCTTTATCCATCGCCACAGAGTTCTGAACACACCCCACCAGCAGAGAGCCCTGAAGCATCGCCCACTTCCCCACAACCTGACCCTGAATTTCCGTATGGAGAGCATCAAGAATCGACGCAGGGTAGTGAGGAAGCTGAGGAAGAAGAGGTCTTCTCTCCTTTGAGGGAAGCCAGCCCTGGAAGCCCTGCGCAGAGGGATGATTCGATGGACGAGACACTGGGGGATTGCCTCCAGCAGATCACAACCAAGGCAAGGTTGAAGAAGAAAGCAGCCAAGGTTCTCAAGGCCAAACGGCCAAAGAAGTCCAAGAAAAAGAAATCCAGAAGGGCGGCCTCAGCAGAGAAGGGGAGTGATGAGCCGTCTCTGAAGAAGCTCAAGATTGAGGCTGCTGAGTCAGCCAAACCAAAAGACAAAGGGAAAGCCAAGCTTTACCCTGAAGATGAGCCTCAATCAGTGAGGTACGTGTCTTCTGATGCTGAGTCCAGAGGCACTGAGCTGAGGAAGAGGGAACTGCTGCACGAGAAGGGATTCCTAGACGCCCCCACAGACCTGCCGCAATTCTTGCGCGCAGGGATCACGAATCACGGCTGGGAGAAGTTGTGCAGACCACCCAATCCAGCCTACTCCAACATGGTGTATGACTTTTACGCCAATTTGATGAATCCTGAGGATGGCCTGTCTGTGGTCAGAGGAGTTGAGGTGGACTTCTCAGCGAAGGCGATCAACGAAGCCTA
This sequence comes from Herpetospermum pedunculosum, assembly GCA_028017165.1. NCBI lineage: Eukaryota > Viridiplantae > Streptophyta > Magnoliopsida > Cucurbitales > Cucurbitaceae > Herpetospermum > Herpetospermum pedunculosum. The sequence continues at coordinate 7,750,179 of JAPQWQ010000186.1, read as the reverse complement.
TGGCCTCAAGGCCCAAAGACACACTGACTATGCAAGAATCGTTGATGAGCCAACAGAAGCTGTCCTGGAGAAGGCCATTCGGATCATTGGCCAGCCAGAGGCATCGTGGACAGTATCGCGCAATGGGAGGCACACTCTCATGAGTGCCAACCTCACAGCCAAGGCGGCTGTCTGGTTTTCCTTCGTGCGGAGGAAGTTGTCCCCAGTGACCCATGAGACCACCATCAACCAAAGCAGTGTTGAGGATCCCACATCGGAAAGGTGAAGGGACCTCACTCAAAATATAACACACATGGGCTACTCCTCCTATCACCAATTGGTTTTAGGATGGAACCCCATGATGCATAATATGGTATCAGAGCCCACGAAGCCCAAACGGGTATTCGGTCCAAAAATGGGATCCGACCCAAGATAGTGAACCCAAAGAGGCACCATCTTGAGGGGGCATGTTGAGGATCCCACATCGGAAAGGTGAAGGGACCTCACTCAAAATATAACACACATGGGCTACTCCTCCTATCACCAATTGGTTTTAGGATGGAACCCCATGATGCATAATAAGCAGATCACTGTTGGTCTACGCGATCATGCGAGGTCTCACAATCAACGTGGGCGAAGTCATTGCAGCTTCAATTGCTGACTGCACCAAGAAGGGTAAGGGTCCACTTTTCTTTCCTAATACAATTACTAAGCTCTGCTTACGTGCAGGGGTCCCAATCGAGCGAATGGAAAGGCAGCTGGCCTACACAGGGCACTTGGAGTTGCCTACAGGCTTGAGGATGCGAAGGAAGGGGAACATGGAGTTCGAGCTGGATGGTTTGGCTGCTGCTCAGTCTCTGTCCATGGCATGCCTGATGGATCTGCAGAAGAGGATGGCTCAATGAGCCACATATGCGCAGGCAAGGGACAAGAAGGTCGCTGACCAATTGGGATGCATCTTCCCTGAGTTCCCCACGGATCTCCTGACTCCATGGGCGCCACCAAGACCAAGAAGGAATGATGAAGATGAGGACATCTGAGTGCTAGGCACTCAAGGGAGTATTGCTGTTCCCTTAAAATAAAAAGAAAAAAAATCAAACTGCTTTTTGTTGAACCATGTGAATTATGTTGTTTTGAGTTAGTATTTTGATCTGTTTTAGTTCTTTAATTGGAGTATTTAAATTTGTTTAGTGTAGTCTGATGATAGTTGAATAGGTAGATTAGTTTAGTTTCATTTTTGTATAGCTTGAATGACTGGAAAAAGCATGCATAGGGGCCCTGATCACTGATATATCTGCCCTGTATCTATTGCGAAATAATCGCGGAATCCGCAATTTTAATTAGTAAATGCATGTTTTTGACTGATTGTTTAGCTAGGCTGGGTCTGTTTAAATTCTGTCTTTTGCTGCTATCTTGACTACCTTATTTAGCTTATCTCAAAGCATGCTGGATGAGTGTCATAGGACACCCTTTGATAGTTTAAATTAACCTCTAAAAAGTGCTCAGCATGCATAGCTTTAAGTCCTTACCTGACTGTTTTTATAAATTTCTGCTCCTATGATATTAACTTTTAAAATGTCTGTCTATGCCTAGGGCTTTTAGATTCTCTTTGTTTTACCTTAGACTAGATGCTTCTAGGACAAGTTTGGGGGTGTGCCACCTCAGACACTCATTGGGGACAATGAGTAGTTTAAGTTTGGGGGAGGCCACCCTAGGCCTAGGAACATTCCTCTCTCCCTTAAAGCATAAGCATTCTTCTTCTCCTTTACAAAAAATGATGAGCTGAAAAAAATAAATGAAAAAGAGAATAAAGAGGGGAGTCTCTCTTAGGTTGCTGAGTAATCAGTGCCAAGTGTGTAACCCACAAGTGGCATTGCATCAAAAGGCAACCAAAGGAGAGGTTCCACCTAAGTAAGAAAGAAAGAAAAAGGAAGAAATAGGGAAGAAGAATGTATACCTAGGAGTTGCAACTTTGTGGCTTAGATGTCCTGAATAAAAAGAACTCTGATCCTCAATGAACTGAGCACAAAGTTGTAACTTGTAGGGTTGTTTAGGGAGATGAATGTATGTCCAATATAGTGATGCCAGGGTTTAGGTTGTTCTCTAAATGTACTACTGTCACTGTTAATACTAAGACTGGCATGACTCTAAGGAATCCTAGGTAGCTCAAAAGTAAAAGCTAGAAGCATGTACTGAGTCTAGGGTAAAGCTAGGTAGAATTCGAAACCTTAGGGATAGGTGCACGATATGATAAAAGCAAGTAGATCAGTTGTAGGGAGTTAATGAAACAGCAGGAGTATTAGGCGTGCGAAGTCAGAAGAAGCAATATGAAAGGTTAGTTGTAAACTTGGAAGTGTGTCACAGGACAGCACTGCTATAGATAGGAATGTAGGGGAGTCAGTAAGTGGTTAAAGAAGATGAAATAGCAGCCTAGGCAAGTCCTTAGATTTCTCGAGGACGAGCAAAACCTTAAGTTTGGGGGTGTGTTACGTCTCCAAAAGTGACCTTTTTAGGACTTATTTAGCTTAGAAAGATGTACACTCTTAGGTGTTTTTGATAGGATTTAGCTTAAACCTATGCTTATATATGAGAATTAGAAGAAGGTAGCTAAATTAGGACTTGTGTGCAAAAGGAAAGAAAAGGATTAAAAACCGAAGTTAAAAGAAGGAAAAATGAGCATTGCGGCAGCATTGCGAAAACATTGCTGAAACCGCAATGTTTCAAGTGAAATCCGTAAGTTGACTGATCTTGTTCTGTTATTTTCCGTTATTTCAGGGATTCGTTCTTTCTCCTCCATCCATTTTGAAGTATGACGTTGAAGATGGATGGTTCTCCTTGGCCCAAACGCACCTGCAGATTACTATAAAAGGGGGTCAAAGTAGAGGGTTTGATCATCATCCGAAAGCGTAGAAGTCTCTTCGCAGCTCCATCTTTTCTCCTGTTTTTCTTCTCCGTCTGTTGGTTTGAGAGGTTCAGCTGTTGAAGTCGACAATCTGATAGGAAGGAGAGAAGATTCCTCTTCTCTCCCGATTGGATTCATCCAAGCAAGGCTATCCTTTCTCTCTCTTCAGCCGAGGCGTTTGCGACGAGGCGTTCAAGCTCAATTACTGCTTCCTGTCTTTCATTTCTAATTTCCAGCTCTGTTTTGTTGTTGTTTCTCTTCCAGTAGCTAGCTAATTTCATTTCGTTGTCTTATGTCTTAGTACTATTCATTTTTAGCTTTCCTTTGTTCACTCAAACAATCAAGTAATCAAAGCACAATTCAGTATTTCACAGTTTCTTATCTTTTGCTGCTACTGCTTTACCTTGCTGTTTTAAGTTTATTTCTCTTCTAAGCATGTCTACTTCATCTCTTATTTCTGTTCTTTCTATATCCATGAGTAACTAAGTCACATAGGGGCATGCTAATGACAATACTATAGGCTAAAAAAACGTGAACCAAGCATGTAGGATAGCTCTCGAAGCATTGATTGTATGTAAGCTTCATCCCACGGGCAATTTCGATTGGCCATCCATTTTGTCCAAAGAACTCCTAACCTCTGGAAGGAGTAAGAGTTCAGAGTCATATACTCATACTAGCCTTTCAAGGTAACCAGAAAACGACCTAGGAATAGGCGTTTTCCTAGTACAAACCATATCTTTCTGCTTTAACAAGATGCTTAAGACCTTACTTGGACATGAGTAAACTAAAGAATCTAATGCATGAAATCGGAAGATACATGAGATTGAGTTAGTTTGATGCATAGTGAGTTGATCCAGTGCTTGAGAATCGTATAAAAATGCCTATAGAGGAGTCGTTAGTAGCCCTTGTTTCTCCACTTTACACACTTTCGCTGTTAGTAACATTGCGGTAGAATTGCTGTTTCCGCAATTCTGCTAAGTTAAAAATTCTGTTTAGCTATTTTCCTCTTCGTTTATTAATCTCTCCTCTTTTCAGTTAAGTTTATCATTGACTTGCACTTATTTATGTTGCTACCCTTTACATATTCCTTAGAACTTAGACAATTTAAAACCAATTCTATCCCATCAAATCCACCCATTCTTTCTTAACAATACACTTCACGAGTAGCTAATAATAAATCTCTGTGGGAAAACGAATGAAAAAATACTTACTACTTGCTTACAAGATCATGTATGCTTGCATGTTCTGAGTGTTCTCTCTCTCTTATTGCTATTTATTTCAACCATTGAGCACGCAACAATTTGTTTATATTAAAACCAACGGAAAACTCCAAGATTTCAAAAAAACTAAATAATACCTGGTGATTTCTTTTTTTAAGGGATTCGGTTGATCTCCAAATTTATAAAAAAACAGACGGTTATAGAGGATGTCACGTTGTTAAATATAACAACTGCGTATTTGTTGGTGGAATAGGGCATTTATAAAATAACCGTATAGAAATATGGTAAGGGAAGAGAGAAGAGCAAGTGCGAGAATTCAAGCGGCTGGGGGATGCCGTAGTAAGAAACATAAGAAGCAAACTGAACCAATTTCTGTAGACAGCAAGGAGGAGGTAATATAAATTCTTTAGATTACGTAAGGTCATATTTGTTAATGTATACTTATTTTCCGTTTGTATGTATACAGAGCCCACAGTCAAGGAGAGACTTGATTGAATCAAAAGACAGGGGCGTTATGAAGACAAAAATGGTGAAGAGGAAAATGGCAATTGAAGAAATGACAAAATGTGGTAAAGGAAAAGGCAAGAAGAAGTTGGATGAAGACAGGGAAACCAGTAGTGACGATACTGGTAAGGATGAGGCTGGAGTCACAGGTAGCTCCAGAGAGCCTAATGAGGATGATGAAGGTGGTTTGACACCAAATAGATCATTAAGCGAGAGCGAAACTCCGGCAACCAAGAAGAAAAGGATGTCCATTGTCAAAAAGGTATGTGTTGGTAGTAGGTTGGAGACTATTACTTCATGTATGTACATGGGTTAACCAACCACGTATTTTCCAGATTGATATAAAGAAGGAGTCATCAATGAAGAAAGACAAAATTGGGAAATGCAGAAATGACCTTTCAGTTGATGAGGCAGACGTGGAGAAGGTAATGAACATAGTCATTACATAGACAGATGTGTATGTGGTAGATGGGGGGAGTAAACTTATCTGGTGGGGGATTTACATACATATGTATTTAATTGTAATCATGTTTAAGGTAGACACTTGTGGATGCATACATAGTATATGAGTTGAGCGTTCTGCTTATTGTGTTGTGCTTAGTAATAAGAACCACGCAGCTAGAGTGTATTTAAGGTTTAATATCCCATGTGATTGTATATTATGTTTGATATTTCTTGATTTTTAAATTGTTTACCAAGTGTTTTACAAAATTCCCAGGACGACGAGTATCTAATGACGCAAGCAAGGAGAGGAAGGGCACTGAAGATTCAATTGTACTGTAAAACAGGAACGATGGCAACTATCAGGGCGAACCTCGGTGAAAAATATGAAGCGGCTTTCAGAAGCACATGCTTCGGTAAGTTCTGAGACTTCTCATTCAAAAAGACATCCTCACAGCTGCTGATGCATCTGATTCAGCATCAGTGCAAACCAAAACGGACATGGGAAATGAACTTCAAGATTGGCGGAAGAGTACACACGTTCGGGCTGCGTGAGTTTGCATTGGTGACTGGATTGAATTGTGGTCCCCTGCCAGAACTGGACGAAGACAAAATGAAAGGAGAAGGGAAGCTGAAACAAGACTATTTTGAGGATGAAGGGAGCCTAAAAATGAGTTATTTGAATATGGCATTCAAGGTAAACAAGCATGGGAGTGAGAATGACATGATTAAAATCGCTCTGTTGTATTGCCTAGAAATCTTCTTGATTCCTCGGCAGGAGAAGGTTAACATTGAAATGGACCACATACTGATGGTAGATGATGATGAACTGTTCCAGAGCTACTCGTGGGGGCGAGTGGTGTTCCAACTACTTGCAAACTATATGAAAAAAACAGTGTTGAGTAGATGAGGGAGCTACATAAGTATGGGGGGTGTGTTTATGCCCTACTTGCATGGGCATACGAAACCATACCAGCTCTGAGCTCGTCCCCAACATACTACGCTACGAGAATAAGGAATACATACCCACGAATTATAAATTGGGAGGCTGATTCGCATACTGAATGGAAAGAGTTACAGACGAAAGTTTTCGACTCTCCACAGGTAATTTCCAATTTCAATGTGAGATTCAAACTTCCTTCAATGCTAATAATAGTTTGTTCTTGCAGTTAGATGTTATTCCGCTGGAACCAACAGATGAGGAGATGATGATGCCGTATTTCGCCCCATTCCTAGAATCGGAGATTGCCAGACGTAGGTTGGGTGAAACTTCGTTCAGTATGGAAGCGCCAAACGTTGGGGGACAAAAAATAATGCAGGGATCATTTGCAATTGGTGAAAGGTTAGACGGAGTTGAAAAAATCCAAGCGGCGATTATGAAGAATCAAGACGATATGAACAGGAAACTAGATGCAGTGGTACAGTCGGTACAAAAAATGATGGAGTCACTACGAAGCACTCAGAATGACATGGACATTGCAAAAGGAAGGTTCATGATGCAAGGCGACATGGGTAATGTAGTAGACGACAAAAGTATTGGCGTTAGCACACAGGTATGAAAATTGGGAAATTTGTCTTAAGTATGATGGTGTGTTGTCGTCGTATAGGCAACTGCATAACTATAACTAACAATTTGTGCCCTCTAGACTGTTCCAACATCTAGTGCTGAAATTGTGGAGGAACGTATGGAGGACTCTAAGAAAGAGGGTGCAGAGGATCATTACCAAGAAAAGCCTATACAACCCGCAGAGAAAGACAACGAGGATGGAGCAGGAGGTGGAAATCCTTCCACGAAGTTTGCAGGTACATCCGGACATACTCTGCTGAAGGTGATAAATGCAAAACCCATGGTATGCGGTAGTATATACACTCCTCATTCCATTCGCTATGCTCACGTGACGGTCTGAAACTATTATGAGGTCCTTTGGTTCACCGAATACTGCCTTGAGGTTTTGGAAAAACCACCGCCAGGATGAGTCATTCTCCGAATCGACAACGGCGAATGCCAACGGGTAAATTTGGGAGTTAGGATCAAACGTGGAAGCTGTGAGCATCATTCCACTGAATTTGTTTTTTAAGGATGTACCGTCAACAGTAATAACTGAGAGATAGTGTTCCCAACCCTGTATAGAGGCGGCCAAACTCATGAAGAAATATTTGAAGCGGTTGTCGGAATCAACCTCTTGTGCAGTGTATGTTCCTGCAAATTAATGTAACTAAATATAAACATATACAACATACAAAAACAAAAAGGCAAGGCGAATGGCAGAAGTATATACCAGGATTCTTTTCTATCAACCTCGCCGCAAACATTGGGATGCGTGCATATGAATCCTCAGGTGATCCTCTGATGGAGAAGAAAGCATGCTCTCTTGCCCTCCAAGCTTTGTCGTAGCTTATGCCAACACCATGAATTTTACGAGTGTATTTAATGATGTCAGCGGGTGTACAATGTTGCTTGCTATTGGATTCTAGTATAATCTTTGCATAATGGCTCACAATTTGGGCAGTGGCTTGGCGGTGGTCGTTCTTCACAACATCTATGGGGCAAGTATGCTCGTGTACGAACTTTCTGACGACCCACAATTTGCTACTGGAAATAACTGACGCACGAAGATATCATACACAATGGTCCTTAATGAATTTGAGTGTCAATTGTCGCGGACTGGATTTCATAGTTTGATACTGGAAGTTTCCTTTCAAGGCTATCCGGGAAACTGCTGCGTTTAGATCTACCTTCGTAGAGAATATGTAGTTATCAGAAATAGAAAAATCACCAGAAAAAACGTCAAAGAATTTGTAATTCTTTTGGCCGTTCCCTAAGATTGCGGTGGTGTTAGCTGTCGTCCCATGACTGTGTGGGCAAATACTTACAACCTGAACATCAGCGACAATAACACAATCATCATACATACGGTTGGTAAACCCCAGTAACACCCAAGACATATCTCGTTCTTCAGAAAGGATTATAATCACGAATTTATGAGTCCCGTTCCGGAAGAGGGACAACCTTGAAATTGTGTGGTTGGAATCCAGCTCTATAGCCTTGGAGATTGAATTGGTGAATTCCGCCAGTGTTGAATTTTGGGGGACAACAACTGTGCAACTTTTGAAATTATTGTAGTGGTTCATCTCGTCCCAAATACCATCAAAAAACACTATAATAGAAAGGGACGACATGGTTGGTTGTTGTGTGGTTGAAGGTTGTTGGTTGTTGTGTGGTTGAAGGTTGTTTTGTTTTTGCAGAATGACGGGAAAAGGATGCTCGAATTTTTTCTCCTAGATGGTGGTGGCAAATGGAAAAACGAAAAAAGGAAGGGTTCAAGAATCCAATCTGGAAAATGTAAGACTTTACCTAAATGTAGGGGTATTTGTTGGGACACAAATTAGTTTTTGACCGGTGTATGTGTGGATCCTTAATTTTAGGAAAGAAATAACAAAATTAAATCCACCTCCTACTTACACACGTCAGATCTAACCCTGACATTAAAAATGTGTGCCGCAATGGCTATATACCCCCACTAGTGTGCCCCCGGTATCCCCCAGCCGTGTGTGTGGGATATACCCATCCGGTCACACAAAAGATACATAATGGGATACAATACTTAACGGAAAAAACAACCGTTTATTTTTAACCTGCAATGATCCACGTCATTCAAACTAATTAATCCTGCGAAAATAAATAAACAAATTTCAAATATAATATTGTTGAAAACCAAATGTTAGAAGGGTGTAATAGACAATAAACACAAACAGATTTTCTCCTAAAAAAACTTTAGCCATGAGTTACAACCTAAACACAGATTTAGACAAATTTCATTAACGGTATTTTTCTGTAGATATTCCTCTGATTATCCCAAAAAAGAAGAATCAGTAAAACGAATCAAAACTCATTTGGGCCAATATTTTGGACGGTCCTAGTTTATTTGTAGGAATACATGGTAAATGACCATTTTTTAAAACTCATTTTAATCCATGTCTCATTTTTTTAAATTAAGTTTGATGTCTTTTTCTTTTTTTATTTTCTCTCTTCTTCACTTTTCTTTCTTTTTTTACCCTCCCAACATTTCCTCTTATTTTAAAATTTTATCTTTAAAAAAACCTCTCATCTCTCTCACTAGATTTTCTCCAACAAAATCTTTTTCCCTCCTCCCCTACTCATCATTATCTATCATCTAACCCAAAATCTCTAATAACTAATGATTTTATTTATTCTATTTAACTAATAACAAAATCCTCATCTCTCTCCAGATTTTATTCTCTTCCTTAGATTCTACAAATAATAAAAAAGTTAGATTTTAGTCTCTTTCTACTTATACATCACGTTGTCCTCTTCTCCTCACGTGCTTTGTTGCACTTCTCTTCTCACGTCGTCTTAGCCTCCGTGGTAGTAGATTTTTTGAATGTCCTATAAATATCAGGGTGTCGAAGCCCGCCAAAATAATATTTATAAACCGATCTCACTGAGCTAACTTGTAGCTAGTGGTAACGGGTCGATCCACAGGGAGCGATCTATAATCCCAACTTAATTAAATTGAATTTGCAAAGAAATAAAACAATGAGGGTTTAGTTTGGAAAATCACTAAACTTGCAAGGAATTGTGCTAACAAAAAATTAAAACGGGAAATATGAAATTGACAAGTATGCTTAATTAGAAAGTATCGAGATTGATCTAATGTACTTCGGTTCATCGATTAATCAAGAGAATTAGCCAAGATGCTTCATGCACACAAAATGCTTGTCTCTTTTGGGTCCAAAACATCCCAAAGAATTAATTAGAAACAGACAATTCTAATTAAACATGCTCGCCAATTAATCTAAGTTGATGAGTCCTAAATTAATCAGAGAACAGTAACGGGTACCATTGCGACGAATTAATCCTAAAACTAATTTGATTTGTCTCCTAACCTTGAGCCCACCATGAAGCGAATAACTAACTCCTACCCCTAACTGTCAGTTAGGCTCAAGTTAATCGGCCACAATCGAACTCCTCGCTACTCGCATTAAAACTAATCAAGGATTAATGCTAGCCTACTAACATGCGTAACAAATTAAGGACGTCACTCCTAATTGGAAAGACAAGTCATTCATTTTAATGTAGATAGGAGATGCAAGAAAATCATACAACAATGCTAAACATTCATTAAAGCACAATCTGACCTAATACAAAAGATTAACAATCCCTCAACTTAACTAATCAAGCATAACACCTCTAGCTATCCATGGAGAAGAAGCTCTTCCAAGAATTCATGGAGTTTCTTGCCTTCATACAACCCAAATGTGAGAAAAACCAGAAAAAGATGGAGAAAAACGGCAATCCCGAGAGGGATAATGAATAGTGAATGCCCTAAAATCGGGAAAAATCGTTTTATATTCACCGTAGCGTCGAGACGCTACGGACGCAAAAATCAGTGCGCGCCTCTTCGGAGCGTCGAGACGCTTTGGGACAACGTCGAGCAGCGTCTCGACGCTTCCTCTCGGGTATGAATTTAAATTTTGCCTTGGCCACCCTCTCGATGCTGGACCAAAATGTAACCTTCAACTTTTGCTTCTCTTCTTCGCCCGGTTACTTCCCGAAGCTTCTAAAGCGATCATTTTAGCTCTGAAACACGTCTTTGGACTCCTCGAGCTCTCTACCACGAGCTTACCTATAACAAGACAATTTTATCAATATTAAGCATGGTTTTTAGCTATAATTAGGGAGTAAACAATAGCTCTAAATTAGAGTTATCACTCTGCCTTCTTTGTCTTCTCACGCCCGTGTTGTGTCGTTGCTGCCATTGGAGAAGCTCTCGTTGTAGAACTTACAAATATGTTGCTGTGAGAAAAAAAATGAATGCATTTTGTTAATGTGATAATGAGAAACAAAGAAGCGTTGTGGAAATTTGAGGTTTTGTTGTGGGAATTTGGATTTGAAGATGCTTGGTTGCAAACTTGTGCTCAATTTCATATGTTTGACAATTCCGCCAGATCTCTTCTTTAGTTGGGGGAAGAATCCGCAGATTGCAAAATTGTGATCAATTTCATATGTGACAATTCCGCCAAGATCTCATCTTTAGTTGGGGGAAGAATCCGCACAAATTGAATTTTTTGAGGAACAAGAAATAACTTAATTTTGCAGAATGAAGTTGATATATTGAGCAAAATTCATCATTCAATCATCATTCGCATTCCGGTTTACAACATTTAATACGCAGTATTTGAAGTTTTTTTTGTTGCTAACACTATTTATTTGATTTTTTTTTTTTTTGCAAATACAGTGTATTTGCCTTCAATGCAATTTTTTTGAGTTTTTGCAAATACAGAGTATTTGTACCGTAAACTGCAATTACATGATTTGTTTTTTGCAAATACAGTGTATAGTGTATTTGCCTTCAATGCATTTTTTTTTTAGTTTTTGCAAATACAGAGTATTTGTACCGTAAACACGTGTAATTGCACTTTACAATGTATCGTGTAATTGCAATTTGCAGCGTACAATTACACTGTAATTGCAGTTTGCAGTGTACAATTACACTGTAATTGCACTTTTGTAATTGCAGTTTGCAATGTACAATTACACTGTAATTGTACTTTGCAATGTATCGTGTAATTGCAGTTTGCAAATTACAATTACACTGTAATTTCACTTTGCAATGTATTGTGTAATTGCACGTTGTAATATTGCAATCTACATAGTGTATTTTCATTTTTAGTGAATTGAAAATACACTATGTATTTTCATATTGCAATCTACCTATATTTTCATTTTTAGTGAATTGAAAAAACACTTTGTATTTATTGAAAAAAACACACTGTATTTATTAAAAAAAAACACTGTATTTATTGAAAAAAATTGTCAACATTGTATTTTCTATTTTCTTCTTAGAACTGTTCAATTTGATGATGGGGTAAAAGACGAAGAGCATATTTTTTTTCTCTAATTTTTTTTTATATTTATTGAAAAAAACACTTTGTATTTATTGAAAAAAACACACTGTATTTTTTTTCTCTAATTTTTTTTCTATTTACTTCTTAATTTGATGATGGGGTAAAGGACGAACAACATATTTTTTTTTTCTCTAATTTTTTTTCTTCTTCCAAGTATTGTTGTTTTTTTTTTTTTTTTTTTTTGAGTACATTGGGGATGAGAGGATTCAAACCAGACCTCTTAGTCATCAAGACATACATATGCGCCATGCTCGCTTTGGCCGAAATATTGTTGTTGTCCTTCCCGGAAGAATAATACGATGTAATTGCTGGAAAATACAATTGCAAAAACATATTTTTGCACTTCTAGTTATTTGCAAAAAATACTTATTTGCAATTCTAGGTTTATTTTTCTCATCGTTTGATTGATGTAATTTTCAAATTATCTATCAATTTGTATTTTTTTTTTTTTTTGGTTTTGTAATTTTGTAATTGTATGATTTACTGTGATTTGCAATTCTATGTTTTTTTTTTTATTTTTTAATTTGCAATTCTATGTTTTTTTTAATTTTTGATCATACGAAAAGTGATATTTTTTGTTTTAACTATGTGGGAGGTTGTAGGTAGAATGTTGTTTTAATTATGAAGATAACGGGAAGTGTGGAAACAGAAGAGAAATGACACGAAGGAAAGAATTATATCAATTGAGTTTGATAATTCGATATCTTGAATTGAAAAGGTTACAAACATTATATAGTAAATTAATTAGTAAATTAACCCACTAACCTTGTAATTCTCTGCCATGATCTCATTAGACCACTAACACATTTTCTCTCGGTTATAACCACGCACATGTCACTAATTCTCACTAACACATTTTCTCTCAATTATAACCACACACATGTCACTATAAGATTTAAAATAAATAAATAAATAGTTTGCACTAATTTTTAACACTCCCCTTTAGTGCAAACATACGATCAACAACACCAACTCCAATCCTGAATTCTTCCCACTTGGATTTACCATGGGCCTTAAATATATCAGCAACTTCCAAGGATAACTTCATAGGAGTAGTAATTGATTTTGACTTCTTCATGTCAAACCGAGTTAACAAAGTATTTGCATACCCTTTCTGTGAGACAAAGTATCCACCTGGCTTTTCAACCTTCAAGCCAAGAAAACGTCTCGCTTCACCGAAACTCTTCATTTTAAAACCAATAGACAAACCATCTCGAAAAATAAAAATTTCTCTTCTATTTGGATCCATGCATCTAAATCTTTTTCTGTGAGTACCATATCCCACAAAAATACAACGCCTAACCTTTGGAACATGAACATAACAAACTGATCCAAAAACTCGAACACAACTCACATTGGGTTTACGAATTATGACGTGACAAGCTGACTGAATAGTTGCTGCCCAAAGCTCCTTTGGAAGATTCTTTGCATGCAGCCAAGACAAGCACATAGATGTAAGGCGTTGAATGCTATGCTCTTTGCAATATGTCTGAAATTGATCAGAAATATATTCTCTCCCATTATCTGTGCGAAAACACTTTATCGACAGCATAAATTCTTTCTCCACTAGCTCCTTGAACTGGATAAACTTGGAGAAAGCCTCACTTTTAGCCTCCAAAAAATACACCCAAGTGAACCGAGTAAAATCGTCCACTATAACCATAACATAATGACAACCATAATAATTGAGTATTTTCGTCGGCCCCATCAAATCTGAATGAACTAACTGCAATGCAACCGTAGCTCTATTATTTGAATTTGGGAAAGAAAGAAGATGTGATTTCCCAAATTGAGAACCAGGACAAACCACATCACGACGAATTTCTTTAAAGATGGGAATACCACCAATAAGTTTCTTCATAGAAATTCTTTGCAACAATTGATAACTAACATGACCCGACCGAGCATGCCAAGGTGTTGCACTATCATTCTCACATGTCTTTTCAACATATGCATCAATTGCAGACAAAACATTGAGGGAATCTTTCCTCTTTCCCGTAAACAAAACATCAACATCAAATTGTTTAATATTAGAAACAATTTTCACATCATCTGGACCAAAGAGAACATACCTCCCAGAGTCGGCAGTCTAAGAGACCGAAACCAGATTCTTCTTTAAACCCGGAATATGATAAACATCTTCCAGAGAAACACCATCGGTATTTGATGTATCATCCTTAACGTTAACTTGTCCTTCTTGAACAACAGGATGTATGGAATTATCAGCCGTCGCAATGACTCTTCTTCCTTGATGAACATGAACATCAGAGAGAAGAGAAACATTTCCAGTTGAATGATGAGAACAACCAGAATCAACAACCCAATCCTCATTATAATCTATAGAAGCATTAACATGCAAATTATTTGGTTGATCAATAGCTTCAATTGATAAACAATGTTCCCAAGTAACTTGTTCAGGTTTGTTACTTTCCTGGACAACATTTGCTTCTGCTTCTTTGAGAATCACCCGACAATTTTGTCTAATATGGCCGAATTTTCCACAACGTTGACACACCACCTTTATCCAACAATCACGTTTGATGTGTCCCGGTTTGCCGCACCTAAAACATCCTTTTGAAGTGCCCTTGGACTGCCTTTCAATTTTGGAATCATTGCCGTCATTTGAATAAAGTTTTGGAGAAGAATGAACTCTCCCCTTGTCTTTTGCATAAATAACAGCCTCCACCTCCGAGTGAGTTTCCTTGTAGTTGCTAAACATTTGTTTCATCAATGCTTCCTGATTTGAAAGCAAATTCTCCAACTCAATGATAGAAGGTTGAGTTGCCCAACCTTGTATCGATGAAATAAATGGCATAAACTCCTTTCGCAATCCACGAATAAGATAGCGACGCACACGAGCATCACTAATCAGATCATCCTTGTCTAATTCTGAAATTTCAGAACATAAAGTTTTAATTTTCAGAAAATATTCTGAAACCGGCAAATTACCTTGAGTCCTTCAGCAAGTTCGTTCTCCAAATATTGCAACCTCGTCGTGTTCTTTTGAGTGAACAACCTTTCAACTGTGTCCCACACTTTCTTTGGACAACTTACATCACGAACATGCTCAATGTACTCTTTGCCAATGGAAGTCCGCAAAGCAAATAAAGCTTTGCCACACTTGACCTTCCACTTTCTTCGTGCCTCAGCATTCTCAGAGTATCTTCTGGAATTTCTGCATCATTACCGGAAACAAGATCCCACAGATCTTGCCCTTGTAGATAAGCTTCCATACATAGCTTCCAATAGCTATAATTATCACCGACAAGCTTGTCTACACAAACACCGTTTCCACCGTTCATCTTCAACAAGTATTTAAACTCAAACACTAAACAAAGAACCTTGAAGCTCTGATACCATGTAACAAAACGAAGATAACGGGAAGTGTGGAAACAACAGAAGAGAAATGACACGAACGAAAGAATTATATCAATTGAGTTTGATAATTCGATATCTTGAATTGAAAAGGTTACAAACATTATATAGTAAATTAATTAGTAAATTAACCCACTAACCTTTAATTCTCTACCATGATCTCATTAGACCACTAACACATTTTCTCTCCGTTATAACCACACACATGTCACTAATTCTCACTAACACATTTTCTCTCAATTATAACCACACACATGTCACTATAAGATTTAAAATAAATAAATAAATAGTTTGCACTAATTTTTAACACAGAGAACGAGGGAAGAGAGAAAATCTTAGGAAAGAGTTTGTTTATTTTTAATTTTTGATCCTATGAACAATGGCCATGAGTGATATTTTTTTAGTGATATTTTTTTTTCGGTGGAGATTACCGGTAGAATGAGGGAAGGGAGAAAATGAGAGAGTGGGAAGGGAGAAAATCTTGGGATAAAATATTAGGAGAGTTAGTTTTTTTTAAATCTGAGGAAAGTTAATTTTTTTTAATTATTAAACTTTATAAATTAGAGGAAATTGAAATTTTGGAGGGGTGTATAAGGAATGTAAAGAATATAGGAGAGAGATTGAATTGAGAAGGACATATATCACACATTTTTAACAAAGACATCTATCGATTTTGATAATAAAGAATGGTCATCTATCTCTTTGCTCCTTATTTGTATGGGTAAATTTATATTATATTTAAAGTTAAATTACAAGTTTAGTCGTTCAACTAGATAGAGAATAAAAGTTAAATATGATTGGTATCATATTTTTATTTTATTGATAATGTATATCCATAATAAACATAAACGAAAATGAGCATCCAAACAATCACCTAATTGTAAATGAAGTAACATATTACTTAAATATTATTTTATATTATATTGATATAGTATATTAGTAATAAACATAATAACAAACGAGGGTGCAAACAATCAATGACATACACTTATCACGGATGGACTTCACTCTGCGATAGGTTTATCACTGATAGACCTTAGTCATTGATAGCTTTTCTCATTGAACCCTCAATTAGTGCTAAGTCTATCACTTTTTGATAGGGCATAAAATTGTGTCATGTTTGCCGTCATATATGCAATTGCTCTAGAACAACGTTAATTACATTATTAAGATCGTGTTTGATAAAAAATTTTTTTTTTTTTTTTTTATTATTTTATTTTTTTTTTATTTTTTTTTTAAAACAGATGTGTTTGATAACTAATTCAATTTTAAAATTTAAAAATTGTTCTAAAAATTCTTTACAAAAATAAAAAAACGAAAAAAAAAAAAGTTTTAAAAACGTGTTTCCATTTTTAGTTTTTGGTTTTTTTTAAAAATGAAACCTTACGTTTTAAAATATTCTTTAGAAAAACTCTTTTAAAATAGGTTAAATTATATAAAATATGTTTGAACTTTGAAGAAGGTTTCAGGTAAATAGACTTTGAAAATTTTCATTTTAACTCTAGAACTTTAAAATAATGAATTGAAAAAACTCTCTTTAAAAACCGGAAAAGAAAAAAAAAATCAAAGATATATTTTTCTTTATTTTTTATATTTTTTAAAATAAAACTAAAAACCAAAAAAAAAATCTGGTTTTTGTTTTTCTAAAAACAAAAAAGTTATCAAACATATATAATTTTTGTTTTAAAAAAATAAAAAAACAAATTGTCAAAGGATTATCAAAAGGCCCTAAAGAACCTAAATTTTAAGTAAAAATCTAGGAGAATTTGAATATGGATTAATAAGATCCCTAGGGCAAGAAAGGAAAAGGAAAAATAGTCATCCATCTTCGACTAATTGTTCTCGGAGTAGACTAATTGTTCTCGGAGTAGGACATGTTTTAGGAGTGATTTTAAAATTTTTAAAATCACTCCAAAACATTTATGTAATAATTCAATGTTTTGTTTTACACTTTTAAATTCCAAACCCGACCCGACATAAGTTGTTTTAACCTTTTTAAAATTAATCCTAAACATGCCCACCACCTAATGAAATTGGATTTGAGCTATCCATCGAGTCTATAGTATACGGATCTTTATTCAACATCATTTACAAACTTATGCTTCATATTCAACTCAGAAAACACAGCAAAAAAATATAATAAATAAATCACAAATAAGTTCTATACAAGAAGCCAAACAACAATACAATGAACTTTGATTTTGAGTTCAACACATGATATTCGAAACTCCATTAGTGGGTACAATAATTATATATCTTAACCAATTGAATTATGTTAAACTTCGCGAGTATTTATGTTTTTGCAAAGCACAGAGATAGATTTGACTGAGGCCACATTTTGCAGGCAACATAATTTGCAACAAGAGCCAAACAAATAAGAGATGTCGAACCAGCTAATTTCCAATCTATAAACATTGATTTCTCAGACTACCAAAAGAAAATCCCTTTAGAACATCCATGGTCGTTTTACTTCTTAAAAAAAAAAAAAAAAAAAAAACTTGTCTGTTTCTTCTGTACATGTAAGGATTCATCGAAGATTCGAAACAAGTTCCCTCATTGATCTAGAGATGTCTCCATCCACAGACCAAAACAATTCAATCAATTACAAAATGAGCTCAGTTCAAAACAAGATTGGAAAGGGAAGATACATACTGATGGTTCATACGATACTCCATTGCACAATCTCATATAACCCACATAGCTAGCTAATCCAGCTCTTCGAAGAGTACCGAGTACAAGCTCTCGTTTATTTTGCGCATCCGGCAGCTTGCTGTTTATACTTCGACGTAGGAAAAATCAAATATATTGACAAAGAAGACAGTTCAGAGGACTACTGGCATGTTTGGAATGACTTTCTAAACTCTTTTTATGCACTTAAAAAGTCATTCCAAAGAGGCCGTACAACAAACAAGTTAGAATCGAAGTTAAGGTAATAATAACTCGAGCAGAGATAGCTTAAGATATTTTAACAAACAGCCAGTCATTACAAGGCATGTTACCATTTCCAAAACATGAAAACACAAGGAAGACCAATGCAAATAGCCATGGTGAAGAAGAACAAACATCTTTCACAGCAATTGCAGAAAGTGTTAAAAACAAACTCAGAATATATCATTCTATACATGGGTAACAAAGTTCAAGTCTATAATTTCGATTATTACTTATACTTAACATAAAGGGACTGTTTCAATACAAGCATACAGAATTTTGAGAGCTTTTATCAGTATCAATACAACACTAAAACTACAACTACAGGGCATAAGAATGGCACAGAACAGACTCCAGAATCCAGAATTCAAGAAGCAATTTGTATTAAGCTCAAAATCAGAAGCCCCAAGATTCATTTTGAATGCAAGTTTAGCAGAGAGACAGTATTAATTTTGCCTATAAGAAATGTAATTAGCTAAAGCAATCAATGGAGCAGCCTTATCTGGATCAAACCCAGAGAGCTCATCCTGAGCATCTCTGTTCAATTTTTGAGCAAATTCCCTTGATTTTTCAATGCCCATGAGTTTAGGATATGTAACTTTATCAGCTACCAAATCCTTCCCTGCAGTTTTCCCCAATTCGTTTGAAGATTTTGTTACATCCAGAATATCATCCACAACCTGAAATAGCAATCCGATGTACCTGGCGAAGTTCCTCAGTTTCTCAACCTCCTCGTTCGATCCGCCGCCGAGAATTGCCCCAAGAACCACCGCCGCTTCCAAAAGCGCGGCAGTTTTATGCAAATGGATGAATTCAAGCTGCTGAAGGCCTGCATCGGTCGCCCCTTCGGAATTAATGTCGACTACTTGCCCGGCTACGAGTCCCTCAGCGCCAATTGACTTCGCAAGCTCTCCAATCGCCCGAACGATCCGCGGCGGCGCTACGCCGATGGTAGACACCGCGACGTGCTCGAAAGAGAAAGCCAAAAGCGCATCTCCGGCGAGAACAGCAACGTCCTCGCCAAATACCTTGTGATTTGTAGGTTTTCCTCTTCGCAAATCGTCGTTATCCATACAAGGAAGATCGTCGTGGATCAAAGACATTGTGTGGATCATCTCGACAGCGCAAGCCGCCGGCATCGCCATGGATTCATTCCCACCGACGAGCTCACAGGCGGCGATGCAAAGAACTGGACGAACCCGCTTACCGCCCGCCATTAGAGAGTAGCGCATCGCTTCGTGAATCTTCAAGGGTTCTCGAAGAAAAACCGCAGCATCCAAAGCGTGATTCACCGAATTCCCCTTCTGAACCATATACTCCTTGAAATTGAAAGTGGGTTTTCCTTCTTCCTCCGTTAGAGTCTCCTCTTTGGCAAGAACTGCGCATATGGAGAGCGACGAAACCGACACTCTCCGTCTCGGAAACACGAAGGATTTGGGCCCCCTTATCACCGGATAACTCCTGAATCCACAAGCTTGACTGAAAATGGAGCAGGATTGAAGAGACGTTCCCAAACTCAAAGCACTCATCGTCGTCTTCAACTTCACAACAACGACAACAACACAGAGATTTTTCAGAAAATTGCTGAAGATTGAGAAACAAAAATGGAAACCCAGTAGCAGAAATCAATTGAAGGAGTGAATCAAGGGTGTTAGAGTCCAGTTTGCAGTAGGAAAATGGAGAGATGAAGAGGATGAAGTGGGAAATTGAGGCATAAAAATGGAAAGTGGAAGATTAATGTGAGAGATTGGGTTTGTTGGTTTGGTGCTTAGAGCACTGAGGAAAGAAGGGAAGGAACCCAGCTGGAAACAAATTGAAAAGTTTGGATGTATTTTCGGATTTAGAAACGAGGATTGAATAGATGACGTTGCCATTTGCCTCCACGTTACTTTCCCCAATCTCCTTTATTGTGGCTACTTATATTGCCTTGCCGGCCACAATGTACCTAATCTCCTCATCTCCTTTCCATGTTACATGTTCCGTGTTATAGTTCGGCTTAAAAACATCTACCTTTCACCAAGAGTTAGAGATTTAAATTCACAATTCTAATAATTAAGGTATTGTACATTTCGTTCAGAAGTTAGAAGCTCGAGTTTTCTTTTTTACAAATATAAAAGTATGTCTAATATGAGGTTAGTTCAACAGGTAAGTCACTGCACTTCTTTTATGTGGGGTTAGGAGTTCGAATATGACTTTTTATTGAACTCTAGAAAAAGAGATTAACCTAATGAACAAAAAAATATTGATAGATGTGAAAAAGGTGTTATAAAATATATTTTCATTTGAATGTTTATAATTTAAAGGTTTATATGGTTGTGCATCGTTGAGAAATGGATAAGTTATTGGGTATGTAAGGATAACATTTTTTTTTCATGACCTTTTGGGTAGAATTTAAAAACAAAACTTTATGGACTTAGGCTGAAGTGGAAAATATATATTAAATTGTGAAAATATGGAGTGGCTTATTAGTAGAGTCAATGTCTCATACTTAATTTATTCGACTCATATTATTGTATAGTGTGATATATGGTTGAATTAGATTTGTCAATAAGCATACTTCAATTTTCATTAAAGTATAAATTAATGATCAAGAAGTCAGGGGTTCGATCCCCACACCCTACTTTAATTAAATATCTTTCAAAATAAAATACGATAGATTTTATCGATTAAATTATATATATCTACATCCTAAAAATGTGTAAGTGCTTTTATATACAACTACTTTTTTTTTTTTGCAACGGTAGTTTAATTAATGCGGGGATTGAACCCATGACTTTTTGGTCACCGGCACAATCCTATGCCAATTGAGCTATGCTCGGTTTGACTTTTAAAATTTGCCTTTATAGGCGGTATATAATGCAGTTAAATATTTTAAATCATCCATGCCCCGTTTGCACGGTGCAGGATCAATCAACCCCCACTCTGGGCTATCTAGGTGATGCGCTCACTCACCCGTTGCACCAAGTGGTTGTTTGATAATTTTTAAGAAAATCTGCCCTAGGGCAGAATCGAACCAGTGGATGGCCAATGTTGAACCAAGTGGTTGTTTGATAACTTTTACAACTACTTTTTTACCATGGTAAGTTTATAAAGAGGTTCATTATCTCAATGCCTAATGAGAAAGGAAAAAAAAAATGGATGGCCAATGTTGAAAGGGGTAGATGAGTTCCCAACTACCATTGGGTCGAATCTCCCTTATGGTGTACGGGAAGAAAAAGGGAAAAAATTAAAATGGAGCAAGTAATGAAATAAAATATATTTTTCATTTGTACGGAAGAGTTCAATAAAATTGATGAAAGATTGAAAATGTTGTTGATATCGAAATTGGGTATAATTGTAAACTTGATTTGAACAAGGAGGGTAAGCTAGGACCGGTGGGGGCTTTCCACACTGCCTCTAACGCTCAAGTTAGCTTTGAAAAGAGAAATGGAGATAGAAGAAGATAGTTTAATATGGAAAGTTGGAATAATATGGAATTTGAATAACATCTGATTACTTACCAAAAATATTATGGATCTTCTCCTTATATAGGAATCCATATATGGTCGTTTGAGGCTATTAAATGGTCAGTTAGGAGAGTCTTCCTAGTCGTTACAAAGGTTGTGTAACGGCCTTTAAGGAAATGTTTTCCTTCAACTGTCGATGTCGAGTCGGACCTGAAAAGGGGTCGGTATCTTCTCTCTTTCGGACGAGCCAACCTCGCGAGGAGGGTCAGCCTTCACGCCGAGCCGAACTCTTTGGAGCTCGGCTCCTTCATGTGGAGTCGTAGCCGAGCCGAGCTTCTTCATGTGGAGTAGGAACTCGACTTCTTCTTGGCACATTCCTTCCGGGATGACGTCGCTTCCATCTCTCTCAACTTTTCCTCGTGGGCTGGGCTTTTATTCTTGAATGGGCCTTTGTGTTAGGGTCTTGGGATTTTACCCATAACAGTTGCCTCTAATCCTCATTCTAGTTTCTCTGGAAAAATCTTTGAGTGAGGATTCTCTGTAGCCTTTGGTAGCTTTTAACCTTTCCTTCGAGTTTTTTCTTCTACTTCTCATGGGTGATTTTGCAGGACCGTTGAAGAGACCCGAGCCGTGTTTTACGGACTCAGATGATGGTACCTTCGAGCCTTCTTCTTAAGGTAGAGGCAAGGGTCGTTCTCGTCCTGCGGCGCCTCGAACCCGCCCCTTGGAGCCTTTGACCCATGAGGCTTTGGATGCCTTGAGGGAGACTTACAACGTTCTGACGACTGTGAGAATGAGACATTTGGCTTCTAACGAGCGTGTAAAGCTTTCTCCTCCGAGGGAAGTTTTTTATCCCGCAATATTTGAGAGCAGCGTGCGCCTACTGCAACATCCTTTTGCTCAATGATTTCTATCGCCGACGAGTATATGATAGCACTTTAAAAGTGCTATTTTATAGCTCCGAAGTCTTGTGGTTTAAGAATTAATTGTGCTTAAATGATATATTTTGTAGAATTTGATTGCTCAAGGGTAAATCAGATCATTGCATTAATTTAGAGCTTAAATGAGTGTTTTAGAGGATAATATTAATAAATCGTTCTAAGTGTTTATAATATGTATATTAATTAATCAAATGTTATCTAAAGGTGATGAATAGTCTGGTGGTGCTAGAGTATTCTGGCAAGTTGATAGGCTTGAGTTTGAGATTGGGGAGGACAAAATTTGATTTATTTTTTAGAAGACAGCCCCAAGCGCTGAGACGCTATAATAGTAGCGTCGACTCTGTAGTATAAAACGAAAAGTTTCAGATTTTTAGGTCATTCAACCTCTATTTTTAGTTCGGGGTTACGATTTTCTCTCTAGATTTTTTGGGGTTTCTCCCCATTTCATATATATCAAGTTCAAATCATTGTTGATTTAGTTTGATTTTCATCACGAGCAAGGTAAGTGCTCTAATTTGAGGTTAGGGGTTATACTTGATGCGATTTGTGAGAGGTTTAGCTCTTAATTTACAACTTAGCATGACTGTTTGGGCATCTACTTATTCTAAGCATATCCTTATTAGTATGTTTGCATAATGGATTGACATTCTTGATTACTTGCATATTATACCGTTAATTAGATTAGTGATTTCGTGTCTCTCCTAATCGCCAAGGTAACAGAGGTTAAGTTGAGCCTTAGGTAACATAGGCTATCCAAGTTTATCTTTGTTTGCATTAACTAACCTTGAAGAAGTAGATAAATCGGAATATTAGCTTAGGCTATCCAAGTTAAACATCCGTCATAATTTTCCCGTCACTGACAATTGACCAATATAGAACGATCGCCCATAATTGATTAATTGTCAAGTTTAATTAGAATTGAAAATCCGTCACTATTCTCTAATTAATTTAGGATTGATCACCTTAGATTAATTAAAGGATAAGTCTAAATAGAATTGCACGTTTCTAATTAATTATTTGGGATTGCTTGCTACGACAATTCCGAGTAGGCAATTGATGTGTTTGAATTGCTCTTGCTAAGTATGTTTGAATCCCGATGAACAGAGTCGCATCAAGGTCAATCCCGACCCTTAAATTAGGAGCACATGTTACTTTATTTTATTTTCCCTTGCTTTTATTTTTTCGTTAGTTTAATTTCTGCACGTTTTTAGTTTAGTTTACTTTAACCTTCCTCCGTCTCCCTTTAGTTTTCAATAAAAGCAAATATTAGTTAATTAAGATAAGCTAATTTTTGGTTCCTTGCGGATCGACCCAATTACCGCTATCTACAAGTTAATTTAGCATGATCAGTATTATAAATGTAATTTGGCGGGATTCAACACCCCGAGTGTAGCGTAAAAACCTACCATCAGTATCGCTCCTGGTCAACTCATGTCAAATGGGTGGTGTTCCCTATTGGGGTGTTATGTATTATGGCTTCAGCGGGGGAATTTTTCTCCTATGAAGGCAACAAATTTTCTTTCTCTGCATATTTTGAAGTAGAGCTCTCGAGCTTCGCTCTTTTATTACCTCAGCACTCGCCTATTTGAGGATTTGATGGTTCAGTTCACCACTTTTGTTAAGAAGTAGAAAGAACAATGATTTCTTTTTTAGTGGCTCCTGGCTAACTGCTTCAAATGACGTGGTCGTCCCAACTGATTTCAAAATTCACGGTATGTCTGCTCTTTTGAATCTCTTCCATTTTGTTGTATATAGATAATCTTCATTGCCTTATTGTTAGTCGATGGGAGATGGGATGCCTCTGCGTCAGCTCACTTCTTTCGTGAAGTTGTTCTTCTTCTACTGGACCCGCCTCGATGGGAGATGGGTGTCATCTTATTTTGTATATAACCTAATTATGCATTGTACTCCTCTCGTTGTTTGTAAACCAAATATATATTCTATTTAACAATAAAGTTGTTATTGAATCAAGTGAATTGTGTTTACTTTTAACCTAACTCCAATAAACAAAGAACCCATGGCTATAGGTTGTATACTTGAATTTCATGTGTGACATGATTGTGAATCAAGTTCAAGTAATAGCCAGAACAGTCTATAGTATAGGGATAAGGTTGGGTACTTTATCCTGGAGACACTCTGGACGAGGCCCACTTTGTATAGTACAAATGATGTGATCCGAAATCGTTCATCTGGAGACATGCGAGTGGGGGCGTCCTATGCAATAAGTTTACATAAGACTGAACTGCGAAATCAAGTCGTTCTTTCTTTATAACTTCGTTTACTGTAAGGACCGACTTTTTCATATGATGACCTAGGTAACTCGATCTGAATCCTGAGCACTCAATATGCCTACCACTTTGGGGATAATACCGAGTAGGGAGCTGAGAACATAGTCCTGCGAGATGGAATTCACTCTTACTCATCTTTAGGGCCTAGTAGAGAGGTTGTTCCCTTCAGTGCTGACTCCGGGTCTTGAACAATGAGCGTTCACCCTCTCTCTGGCACGAGAGGGATTCAGTTTGATGGTTGGACCACAAACCAATTGTTCATTAGAGAAGAAGTGGGGACTTAAGGACAAAGAGGTAATTACAGGGGCTAAACGATTTATATGACCCAACTGTAATTACGAACGACCTGTGAAGGATCGACTTGCCGATAGCGGTTACATCAAGAGGAAGAAATATATCTACGGTGACGGGAGTGCAACCCTTGGACTTTAGTGGAGTCTCCGGGGGTTAACGAATGTTGGTTAGCTTGGCTAAAGAGTTTGGCCGGTTAATCTCGTATCGTTGGAGCTCTAATTTGTAGGTCCTCTAGGTTCTCCAGGCTAGCTCGGATTAAGCCGTGTAACAATATGAGAGAAAAAAAATTTGAATTTATTCAAATTCCATTTTTGGAAGAATGGTGGACATATTTAAATATGATTTAAATATGAGATCAGTCTAAAACATGAATAAGGATTCATGTGCGAAAAGTTGGTTTTCGGAAAATTAAGATTAGTCATATTATTTAATTAATATTTGAAATTGAATTAAATAATATTAATTAATTAAAAAGTTTAATTAATTAAAATATATATTATATATTATATTAATTAAAAAAATTAATTAATAAAATATATCATATTATTTAAAATTAATTTTGAATTAATAAATATATATATTTTTTTTTTTTTTTTGCATGTGCATGCTTTGACATGTATTTTTCCACTCACCTTTTTGGATAACTTTTTAACTAAGCTTTCAAATCTCTTTTAAAGGATGAAATGTTCATTCAAGATAGTTTTTTTTAAGAAGGTTGAAGCTCTCGGGTTGTTGAAAAAATGGAGAATTGAAAAATGTTTTCAATTTTTTTTTACAAGACCTTACTTCTCATTCCATCTCCTTCTTTTGTCCTTTGTTTTTCTCTTTTAAAGGAGTCTCACCACTCCGTTACTCGGCCCGAGGATAGCCGGACTATGGAGGTGGTCCTCGAAGAGTTCGAGAGAAGCTTCAAAGTGTTCATAAGAAGCTTGAAGTGTCGGAGTTGAAGAAATTCGAACATCAAGAGGTATGTGTTCTTATTTCTTTTATTTCCAAAGTTTTGAGCATGTTTCTAGTTTAGCTAAATTGATGAAATTAGAGTGTCA
Organism: Herpetospermum pedunculosum; assembly: GCA_028017165.1. Taxonomy (NCBI): domain Eukaryota; kingdom Viridiplantae; phylum Streptophyta; class Magnoliopsida; order Cucurbitales; family Cucurbitaceae; genus Herpetospermum; species Herpetospermum pedunculosum. The sequence continues at coordinate 7,723,885 of JAPQWQ010000186.1, read as the reverse complement.
ACGATCCAAATCGCTTCCGATTTTGATCTTTCAATTTGCATCAATTTAAGCTCGGTGAGTGTTTTATTCTAGAAATCGTTTCTGTTGGGCGTCTAAAGTGTTTTTCCGGTTTTGGAATCATTTTTTAGTTTCTTTTTTAGCTTTATTATTTGGAATAGCTCGAGAATGTATGGACTTTAATGTGTGCTGAAGAGTATGTATTCTTTTGGAGTCATTAGAGTCCATATAAGTTTATTTTTTTAAAGAAGCTCGAGTGTTGAGCTGGTCGAAGTGTTCGGTAGTTCAAGCTCGTTCTGGGCGGTTCTAAGGGAAGCTCGAAGAGAAACTGGCCGAAGTGCTCGGGAGAGCGAGCTTGTCCAAGGCGGTACGAAGAGTTCGAAGTCCGCTCAAGACTTAGCTTGTTGTTCAAGCTTGTAATAAAGTAGTTGTTGCTTGCTTGATGCCAAAATCGGCTCACTTTAGTGTGCTTAATTAATTATGCATTGTGAATGTATGTTTTAATTAAATTCCCGAATTGTATGTGCTTAAAGTATGTCATATAGATTTAAAATTTCACCATAGGAAGCATGTTGCATCCATTGAAAGTATGTTATAAATGTTATAATATATAGTATGCATGTTTAGGAATTCATCAGTATTGATATAAGAGTTATATTAAGTCATGAATTAGATGTTGTTAGTTTAATAGAGTAATTGGTATAAGTGTTATATTAATTATGAAATTAAACATACAACTTAGTATGCCTTAGTTTATATAATCGTTATATGCATGTTTAAGAAGCATGAAGTTTGTTATAGAATGTTTGTTTTATAAGCGTCGTAAAACGAGATAGACTTTTAAAATCTATAACAAAGATAAATGCATGTTCACTTAGGATTGAAGCTTGTATGGATCCGTTTTAATAGTTAAAATAGGTCGATATCTTGTAAATGCTAAGGTTACAAGAGAACTCACCCGGTGAGATCCTGTACTAAGGTTGGAGGTATTTAAGATGACGGCTTACGAAACACCTCCTACCTGGGGATCGACCCGGTACTTGAGTTTTGCTAACCTGGTTTTATGAGCATGCTCGTGAGTGGTGTGAGGTTATAAAGTGTTTATCACCTAGACATCATAGGTAAAAGTCAGTTTTACCTAGACTTAGGTTTTATTGTTTTAGCCGGATAATGCCTAAGTAAAAGTATACCCAAACCGTCTAAAAAAACTTAGTAGTGGTGTTGAGAAGGTACATATTGTTGGGATTTATGCCCTAAAGCCTCGTAATCAATTAATAATTATTTGATAACTATTTTATTATTATTATTTGCAATTTATAATATTAATTATATTAAATAAAATCTAAGGCTATTAGTGTAATCTTGAATTGTATATAGTTGACATACGGGAGGATCATGTTCAAGAAATAACTTAAACAGTCTATAGTATATGGATAAGGTTGGGTGCCTTATCCTGGTAACACTATTGATACGGCCCACTTTGTAATTATTACAAATGATTTGATCCAAATCATTCATGTAGAGACATGTGAGTGGGGGTATCCTATACAATGAGTTTGTATAAGACTGAACCACGAAATATATAATCTCTCTTTATAAATCCGTTATTTGAGAAGATTAATATTTCACAGGATGATCATATGTGACTCGATCTTAATCCTGAGTGAGTTATGAGCTCCTGCCTGTGAGGGTTCGTCCTTTGATTTGTATGGGTGAGAATGACCTTTATAGCCGATTCAATAAGCCTACCATTTTGGGGACTTGACCAAATAGAGAGTTAGGAACATAAGTTTCACAAGATGGAATTCACTTCTTTCCCATATAGGGAAAGTAGATGAGTAGTTCCCTTAAGTGTTGATTTCGGGACTTGAACAATGGGGCCCCACCCTCTCACTGGCCCGAGAGGGACTTCGTTTATGGTTGGATCATAAACAGGTTGTTCATTAGAGAATCAGTGGTACTTAAGGTGTAAGATGTAATTACAGGGGTAAAACGGACTTTTGACCCAGCTGTAATTACGAACAACTCGTGAAGGATCGACTTGCATGTAATGGTTATATTCATGGACACAACTTGTCCTACAGTGCATAAGAGTGCAACTCTAGGCCTATAGTGGAGTGACCTAGAGTTAATGAATGAAAGTCAATTAATTAAAGAGTTTAATTAATTAATTTTGTATCATTGGAGCTTATAAATCTGTAGGTCCATAAGGTCCCCTTGCTAGCTCATAATAACACTAAAAGGATCAATTTAGTTGAAAGAAAAATTTGAAATATTCAAATTAATATTTAATATATTTGATATATTAAATGTAGAAGAGTAAAATATATTTATTGTATTTGATACATTAATTATTAGAGGAAATAGTTTATGTATATGATACATTAATATTAAAAACTATATACATATGCTAATTGAATGAGATTCAAATTGGTTTAAAGTATATTATAAAAGATTAATTTTATAATATTTGAATAAGATTCAAATAAATATAAAATGCATATTTTAATATATTAGATATAAAAATGTATTTTATAAAATAAAATTAATTCCTAAAAGCCTTATTATAAATAAGACATTTAGGTTTAGCCAAAGGGTTGGCCCAAACACACTACTCACCCTTTGCAGAGAATTGTTCTCTCATTCTTTCAAAGAGCTCCCACAAGCTTGATCCCGTGTTCGAGTCATAGCGAGGAAGATCTCGTGGAAAAAGGAACACAAGAAGATGATTGTTCATCAAAGGTAAAACATTTGCTTAACTTGTTTTTTAGTTTAATTCTAAACAAAACAAAAGATCGATTCCAATCGCTTCCGCTGCGGGGAATGAAGAGTTCATTCCCTTCATATATGATATATCAATCTCCTCTTACGCTCTCCGCGAAGGTCACACCGTGAGATTTATGCTTGGCCTAGTCATGTCAATAGGGCATCCCCATACGAATGGTGTTTGCATAAATCACAAAGCAAGGTGAATGGAGAAAGTATTTATAGTAAGTGGCAGAAGGAAGTATGTCAATACATCCTGCGGTCTCCTCCATTGGATTGAACCGTGAGATTTCCATGTTCTGCCTGCTGGTTGCTCTTAGAGGCATTGTCCATACGGAAGGTCGTTTCATGGGAGTCGAAACATCTCAATCACCAGAAATGTATAAAGATTACTTAGGGCCATTGGTACTAGGATTTTTGAATATCCTATAAATTTTGGGATGTCGAGTCCCGCCAAAATAACATTTATAATACCGCTACAACTGAGCTTTGCAGCTAGTGGTAGTCGGGTTGATCCACAGGAACCTAAATTATTTCTCTTAACTAATTCCTATTTGTCTTTTAAAATACTCAAAATGAAACAGTAAAATAAAGGGGGGAGTTAATTAAATCTAAAATAAACGGAAACTAAGCTAACGGAAAAATAAATGGTGAAAAGTAAAGAGCGGAAAAATAAATGTAACACGTGCTCCTAATTCGAGTGCTCGGGATTTACTTGATGCGCTTAGTTCACAGGGATTCTAAATAGCAAAGTAATTATATTTCATGCACGCAAAATGCATTGTCCCAACCGGGTCCAAAGCACCCCAAAGAATTAATTAGAGGCGTCAATTCTAATTAAACATGCTTCTTAATTAATCTAAGGTGATAAGCCATCAACTAATCAGAAAACAGTAACGGGTATAATTGCGACGAATTATTTCTTAAGACTAATTCGATTTCTCTCCTAACCTTGAGCCCGCCGTGAAAACGTTAATCAACTCATACCCCCACTGTCACTTGGGCTCGAATTGATTAACCACGAGCTAGACCCTCGCTACAATGCATTAAAGCCTATCAAGAATTAATGCTTAGCCTACTAACATGCGTAACAATTATGGGTGTCAATCCTAATTAGAAAGGCATGACATTCGTTCTTTATACAGATTGGAGATGCAAGAAATCAACAACACAGTGCTAGAAATTCATACAAAACCCTCACTAAGCATCAAAGTAAATCCCTAACTCAAATTAGAGCACTTACCTTAGCCACCCGTTGTGCAAATCAAGAGAAACGTTCAATGTTTGAGCTTTATGGAAGAGAAAAGGGAAGAAAAATGAGTTTTGAGCCCCCACCCGAGCCTAAACAATGGTGGAAATCAAAATTGGAAGAAGAATTGCGGCTAAAAATCGGAGAAGAAAGACTTATAGCCGTCGGAGCGTCGAGACGCTAGGACAGCGTCTCGACGCTGTGCCCTAAGTTGGCAGCGCGCGCGCTCGACGCTGGCACTCGTCAATCTTCGGAAGTGTTCATGAGAAGTTTGAAGCGTCGGAGTTGAAGAAATTCGAACATCAAGAGGTATGTGTTCTTATTTCTTTTATTTCCAAAGCTTTGAGCATGTTTCTAGTTTAGCTAAATTGATGAAATTACAGTGTCAACGATCCAAATCGCTTCCGATGCGTTTTATGCGCTCCGTCAGACATAGAGTATCTTTATATTATATCTATTGTCTCACATGAAAAACGTATATTAGAAAAGTTGTCTGTCTTTTCTTCTGAGTTGTACTACACACACATATTAGTGTTATTGAAACATATGCAACAATGAACTTGAAGTTCATTAATCTAGATATATTTTTTATTTGGCATGACTGATTGGGTCATCATAGGACAATAATGATAAGAAGAATTATTAAGAATTCACATGCACATCCATTAAAAAACCAGAAGATTCTCCAGTCTAATGAATTGTCATGTGCTACTTGCTCTCAAGGAAATTAATTATTAGACCATCACCCTAAAGTGGGGATTGAGTCACCTACATTTTTAGAACGAATTCATTTAGATATTTTATGGTTTTAATTGACGCATCTAGTAGATGGTCACATATTTGTTTATTATCAAGTCGAAACCTTGCATTTGCAAGATTACTTGCTCAAATAATTAAATTAAGAACACAATTTCTTGATTATGAAATTAAGAAAATTCAACTTGTATGTCAATTGGGATAAATGTTGAACATCATGTAGCTCATGTTCATACACAAAATTGTTTGACGAAATCATTTTAAAACGTTTGCAATTAATTGCTAGACCAATGATTATGAGAGCGAAGCTTTCAATATATGTATGGGGTCATGCGATTTTGCATGCAGCGTCACTTATGCGCATTAGGTCAGCAACTTATCATAAGTACTCTCCAATACAATTAGCTTATAGTCAGGAGCCAAATATTTCTCATCTACGAATTTTCGGATGTGCAGTATATGTTTCAATTGCTCCACCACAATGTACTAAGATGGGTCCTCAAAGGAGGCTAAGAATATATGTTGGATTTGATTCTCAATCAATTATTAGATATCTTGAACCCTGGCCAGTGATGTATTTTCTACACGATTTATTGATTGTCATTTTAATGAGACAAAATTTCCAACATTAGGGGAGGAATTAAGAAGTTGGAAAATGAAATTGCATGGAATGCATCGTTATTGTCTCATTTTGATCCGCGTACAAATCAATGTGAACTAGAAGTTCAAAAGATAATTCATTTACAAAATATATCAAATCAAATGTCAGATGCATTTACCGAGGCTAAGAAAGTAACCAAGTCATATATAACAGCTGCAAATGCTTCATCCAAAATTGAAATCCCAACACATCAAGTTGTTTCAGCTAATTAGTTTGTTGCACGTCTGAACCGTGGTACCAGTAGGTTTCAAAGATAAAAACCCTAGGAAAAGAAGAGTAATCAACAATCAAAATGACTCAATTGAGAATGTGGATATTCTAGAAAAAATCATAAACATGACTAATTATGATAATATGGAAGAAGGTCAAGTACCTGAGGATAATAATGAGATTTCGATAAATTATGTCATGAGAGGAAAAAGTTGGAACCAGACTGATATAGTTGTTGACAACATTTTTGCTTACAATGTTGATCACGACATTATTCATGAAAATGAGAATTTTGAGCTTAGATCTATGAAAGAAGTTGACATAGAAGTGATTGGCTTAAATGGAAAGAAGCAATCCAAACAGAATTAAACTCACTTTCAGAACGTGAAATTTTTGGACTTGTAGTCTGTACACCTAAAAGTGTAAAACCTGTGAGATACAAATGAGTATTTGTATATAAAAGAAATGAAAAGAACGAGGTCATAAGATATAAGGCAAGACTTGTTGTACCAGGATTCTCACAAAAATCTGGTATTGATTATGACAAAACATATTATTCTCTTGTGTTGAATGCAATAATATTGAGATATCTAATTAGCATGATTGTGTATGAAAATCTTGACATGCATCTTATGGATATAGTCACAACATATTTATATGGATCTCTCGATAATGATTTCTATATGAAAATCTCTACAGAATTAAAGATATCAAATTCATATAATTCAAATACTAGAGAATTATATTCGATCAAATTACAGAGGTCCGTATGTGGATTAAAACAATTTGGACGAATGTGGTACAATCATCTTAGTGAATATTTGTTGAAAGAATGTATAAAAATAACCCTAGTCCATGCGTTTTTATAAAGAAATCACATTCAGGATTTGCTATTATTGTTGTATATGTTGATGATTGGAATATACTTGGAACTTCATAAGGGTTTTCAAAGTCAATAGAATATCTTAAGAAATAATTTGAGAGAAGAGATCTCGAAGAAAGAATGTTTTATCTTGACCTGCAAATTGAGCATTTATCAGATGAGATATTCATTCATCAGGCAACATATATAGAAAATATTTTTAAAAACTTTTACATAGACAAAGCACACTCATCGAACATTTCAATGATAGTTCGATCAGTGAATGTGAAAAAAGACATATTTCGACGTCGAAAAGATAATGAAGAACTACTTGGTCCTGAAGTACCATATCGTAGTGTAATAGGTGCACTTATGTATCTTGCTAATAATACACGACATGATATAACATTTTTAGTCAATTTATTAACTATATATCTGGTATATCTAGATATCCATAAATCATTCAACTCTCTCATTTTAGCTATTTTTCTCATGACTCACTCTGCTTATGAATAACATTGAGATTCTCAAAGTTGGTCATCAATGACTTAAGTCTTTCAAACACAACTCAAATCAATTTAATACAATTTGATTTCTCTCTACTTTGGTCTCTCATTCTCTTCTCGTTAGTTTTTCTCATTTTATAACAAATAAATGTTTATAGTGGACTTTTTCAAAAGTATTTTTATGTCATTTTCAAACGTGATGATTTTGAGTGGAAAGTAGTTTTTGGCCATCTTCATACATAAGTAAAAATTATCACGTTTGAAAGTATTACGAAAATGCTTTTGGAAAAAAGTTTTAAAAAAAAATTGACGGCCTTTACAAGTATTTTGGCTCAAGAATTTGACTGTTTCTTTTTTTATATTGCAATTTTCGAAACCTTTTATAGAAATATTGCATGTTTCAAACTATTTATAAAAATATTGTAGTTTTTATTCAAGATTTTCCACGTGAGCAAATATCGTCTTTTCAAAAGACGATCTTGTTCCACGAAAATGCAGATCGTCTTTTGAAAGACGATCTGCTTCTAGGCCCACACATATCGTCTTTTCAAAAGAAAATTTGCATCCACGAAAAGGGTTTTTTGAGCCGTGTGCATTAAAAAATCGATATACTTTTACACATATATTCAAAAATTTCGAAAAATGTATGGTTGAAAAGCTAACCGAGCTTCAATTTAATATCTGGTTTCGCTATTTTTGGAGTTGTATATAAAAGATAAAGATCATCGAAGTTGGACTATGGTTCTGCAAATTTCAGAACCGTAGCTCAACTTCGACGATTTTTATCTTTCGATATATAACTCCAAAAATAGGGTGTTAGCTTTTCAGCCATATCGTTTTAATTTTTTTTTGCATATCTGAGTAAAAAAATATCGATCTTTGACGATGTGCTAAAAGCCACGTGGATGGACATCGTCTTTTAAAAAATATCGTCTTTTCAAAAGACGGTGTGCATCCAAAAAACGATCTAAGCTTGTGTGAGAAAATCGTCTTTTGAAAAGACGATATTCAATAAAAACTACAATATTTTTAAAAAATAGTTTGAAACATGTCATATTTTTATAAAAAGTTTACAATATTTAAAAAAAACAGCCCAAAAATTTGATTGAAAGCACCTCAAAATCACTTTTAAGAGTAGGGGTGAGAAAAAAGAACCGAAAAATCGATCCGACCGACGAAAACCGACCGAACCGACTTGGGTCGGTCGGTTTATAGCCATGTTCGGTCGGAATCGGTTTTGCATGAAGCAAAACCGACCAATCGGTCGGCCGGCGAGCTAAAAAATACTCAAACCGACCGAGAAAAAAAAAATCCTTACGTGCGCACTCAACTTAGCCTTGGGAAGAGGTGTCTTCCTCTTTTCAAGGCAGCTCTTCCCAAGGAGTAACAATGAGTTTATTTTTTATTTTTTTATTTTTTTTTAACTAAATTTTTTCGATTTTTTCTTTTATCTCTCCTAACATTTTTTTCATCTTTTTTCTTCTTTCTTTTCTACGAATCAACCAGGGTTTTTTTTTTTTTCCTTCTCTACCAGAACCATAGCTTCTTTGGGATTCTTCTTCTTTCTTGCTCACAATTTCAATGTCGAAATCGTCACCGTCGACGTCAAGACGGCAAAAATTTTGCTTCATTCCGCCTCAATCGTCTCTCTTTCCTCACTTCCCATCTCTCGCTCTGCATTTCTACGTCGACACTACGCTGACTTCGCTTAGTCGTCGGTTTGCACCGAAACCGACCGAACCGACTGTTTGGTCGGCCGGTTGAAAGAAATGAAAAAAAAAAAATCGGTTTCCAAAATACTCGAAACCAAATTGGTCGGTTCGGCGTCGGTTTGGGTGGAAAACCGACTCCGGCCGACCGATACTCACCCTACTTAAGAGTATAAAATCAAACATATCAAAGTTATTTCCCCCAAATATTTTAATTACTTTTAAGTGCTTAAAATAGAATCATAATCAAATACACCCTTTAGTGTAAAACCAAATCTGAATTTTTATTGGTTAAAAAGTACTATAAGTTAAGTATTTTTGCTAATAATACTCGACGTTAATGTACTCCAAATCCATAGTTTTCAACTTCTTTAAAAATGCTTTTAACTATAGCCAAAACATGACCTTTTTATGTAGGGAGTGCTTTCCTACACCATTCAAAAACCAGCAGTTAAGCAAATGATACTCTGTTTCATCATTGAACCATACAGAAAAAAATGTAAGTAAAAGAAAGAAAGAAGAGGAAAAAAATAAATAAATAAAGCGCTATACAACAGTGTGCCCAATTTAACCTGAAATGCTAAATCACATGTTCATATGCAGAAAATTCAAAGGAAAAAAGAATGGGCTTCAAAGAAAAAAAGAAAGTTACATGGGCAGTGGAGTTTAAAATACATTCCTACACAGTTCCTTAAAGGTCGTCAATAGGTTTAGTACCTTTTAAACTCTGCAATCGAGCGTTTTCGCGGTCGAGCCTGAAATATTTATACAATGGCGTGTAGAACAAACAACAAACGCCGAAAGGAACTGCCATCATTGTAAGAAGCCCCTTTGACAATGCAAGAGCCTTCGGTAACGAACCTGTAGCCGCGTCGTCGTACCCGAACATTTGCTCTGAGAGAATACCAACCAGAGGAGCAGCAAATGACGAAAACGAACCTTCAAAAGCACGGTCGAATGCGTATATCATGGTTCGATGTTTGGTTGGGACAACCTCAGCAAACATGGGGGCATTGGCAGCAGTGCCATTCCAGCTGATGGTTAGGCCCATCAAAAAGAGAGTAACAGCGAAGACGAGAAGGCTATCGACCGACTGCGGAATGACTCGGAGGAGGAACAATGAGAATGGTATGCCCATACAAGCACTAAATTGAGCACACATGATTCGGCCAGAATGAGGATAGATCTTTGACAGCCTATCTGCAATTATACCGCCTAGGAGAGATCCCATTGCACACCCTACCGCGAAAAGACTAAGGAGAACCGCGGTACCGTTATGACTGAAACCTAAAAGAACAGCATTGAAAACAGAAGGCATGAGAAGAAAGTTGTTTAATTTTCTGTCAGTCATATACTCATTTTTTATACCAACATTTTGTGAGTCTAGTAACTAACTTCTTGGCTATGAGATGATATTATACTGTTCATTGAAGGCGGGGTAAATCGAAAGTGATACTAACCGATCAGTTCAAACCACATAGTGAAGAACACCATGGCTGTCCAAGGCAGTGATCCAACAATGCCCTGCAGGACAATGATTTGAAATGTATGCACTTTCATAACAGCTTTCATAGCAGTCCACGATTCGGTCCATATCGAAGATGAATTAGACGAGGTCCGATCTATCAAATTATCCCTGCAACCAGATACCGAACGAGTTAGAAAACAGTATAGACCTTCTGAAAAAAAATAAAACGAGCAACTAACAGACCTCGGCCGGTACCTATCTGAACTCTCCTCAATGGTGCTAATCGTTTTTTTAGGATCAACTACAAACAAGTAAACAAGGAAACCTATTATTGCACTCAATGTAGCCATCAGAATGAAGGCACAGCGCCATCCTTGTATACCGAAATATTGTTGACCAGCCATAACTGTTGCGAGGACACCACCTCCGATGCCGCCCAAGGAACCGATAAGGCTTACCAAGCCAAATCCCGTACCCCGGACACCTTCCGTATAGCTATCAGCAATGAAAGATTGGAGTGCTGGAATCACAATAGCCAAGCCAAAACCATTCAGGGCTCTCCAAAATGCAACTTGCTTAAACTCGATACTCATACCGACCGCAGCTGTCGAAAGGGCCCAACAAAAGGTCCCCATTGCAAGAACTTTAGGACGATCGTAGTTAAGAACAAGAATACCTGCCAAGGGTGAACATAATCCCTGCACAAAGTTCCTTATGAATGTAAGATATCCTAGATCAGAAGGGCTGGCATTGAAAGCTTCACTAACTTCCTTGTAAACCGACGGTAGGAGATTCTCATCGGCACGTTCCATTATAGCCGCCATGTTGATAAGAATCAAAGAGATAGAGACCCCATATATTTTTCTGTTCCTGTGCATTTGTAGGTGGTGTAAGTAATTGAACAACAGTGTTGGTATAGTAGGAAATAGGAATCTCCAAATTCAGTAACCAAATAAAGTGTTTCTATCACAGCACCATCATGAGTTGGATGGAAATGTTAACAGCCTAACAGTAAAAGGATTCAGTCAAAAACAGTGTTACCTAAGATAATATTTGCTTAAACATTATTTTGATAACAATTTGGTATCTCATTTTCTGTTTCTGAAAATTAAGCTCATATACATTTTCTCTGTTTAGGCTTTTAAATCTTAGCCACATCTCAAAAACAAATAAATAATTACAAGAGAGAACAAAGAAAAAGAATAGTAAATAAGCACAATTTAATAAAACAGAGAACATTATGAATCTAGAAAGTCTGTTAATTAAGACTGCCGGTTTTTGGTTTTTGAAAAGTAAGTTTGTACACACTACTTTCACCTATGAGTTTCTTTCTTTTATTATCTACTTTTAAAAGTGTTTTCAAAATCCAAACCAAAATTTGAAAACTAAAAAAAGTAGGCCCGTTTGATAACCATTTGTTTTTTTTTTGTTTTTGGTGTTTGAAAATTAAGCATATAAACACTACTTCTACCTATAAGTTTCTTTGTTTTGTTATCTACTTTCTACCAATGTTTAAAAAAAAAGCCAATTTTGAAAAAAAAAAAAAAAAATACTTTTTGTTTTTGAAATTTGACTAAGAATCCAAATGTTTCATTAAAACAAAGTGAAAACTATAGCAAAGAAATTTAGAGAAAACAAGCATAAATTTAAAAAACAGAAAACAAAAAACGAAATGATTATCAAACGGGATTGTAGTTTTAAAAAACTTGTTTTTGGAATTTTGAATTTGGCCAACAATTCAAACCTTTCTTCCAGAAATATGAAAACCATACTAAAGAAATGGAGACTAAAATCCAAAATTGTTATCAAAACAAACCTAAACTAATCAAGATAGAATATGGTTGTTTTCTTGTACTTCATTCATCTATCTGCATAAATAAGAGGAACAAAATTGAACAAGTGAATATAGAACATAACATTAACAGAAGCTACATCTAACCCACCACTTGAAATGAAGAGAACCCAAATAAAACAGTACAAAACAAATCCATATCTGAAGCATGAACAATCAATCTCTCATTACACATCAAGACCATTAAAATGGCATCATCAAATCCAGAACACATTCCAAAAATATTGGAAACCAACAGAAACCACAAAGGAGACAAAAGGGGGCAAGAAAATTAAAATGGTACTAACTTCATGTCTTCCAGAGATGTTGAACCAAAATTAAAGGGTCCAATCGAAGAGCAAAGAAAACTGAGAATCTGAGAAATCACATCAAGACCCACAAATCCAAATCGAAGGGACGGCGGATCTGGGGCACCAAATTTCAGGTTGAAGAAAACCCAGAAGCTTGAGACTCATCGGGAATTGACTCGAGGAAATATTCAAATGGGTATTCTGACATTTCCATTATAATATTGGGGAGGGAAATTTTTCGTCGAATATCAGGTGGACAAGCAGATGATTTCTGGGTTTTTCAGATCTTCAATTTTTTTGGGAATGGAATGCTTGAGTTTGTTCTTCGTGGAAGTTGGGCTGAGGGCCAGATGGCCGTTTGAACTTTGTGTGTTACAAAAATTTTGAGGTCAACAAATGTGAACACGGCTGTTCTTTGTATTGTAATCCACCTGACGTTAAGTTGTTATTATTCGACGCTGATGAAAATTTCAATCGGCCGACTAGTCATCTTGGAAAATGATGTGTAATTTTCTTTTAAAGATACCATTTTGGACATTACTTTTAGTTTAAGCAGTTTTTAAAATATGGTATTTAAGTGATTTTTGTACCAATGAGAATGACCCGTTTTTTTAGTCCTTTTGTCAAAATAATACATCCTTACCAATTTTTTTTAATATTTTTCTAGTTGTTTTCCTCTTCTCTCTCGGTCTCTTTTAAACTTATTTTCTTCTTCCTACATTTCTGTTTTTTCTTCTTTTCAATCACTCATCGTCGGCGACTCTTCGATAACGATGCCCATCGAGGCAACTCTCTCGTGACTATTCGAGGATCGAATTTTGTTCAGATCTGAAACATTTCAAATTTGGAAAATCTTACCGATCTACCAAATCTAAAAAAATCCAGATTTGAAAAAAATTCCGGATCTGAAATGGAGCTAGCGAGAAAAATTAATATTAAAAAAATAAATGATGATGTCAATCAATTTGACTTGTTTTTAAAATTCAGGTTATTTTGATAAACGGGAGAAAATGTCGGGTCATTCGTACAAATTTCTCATTTCTTAAAGTAATTTTAATTGTCAACATGAATATAATTTATGAACTAGGTTTGAATCTCTCACCTTATATGTTGTAAAAGAAAAATTACAAATTTATTTTGTTATCAAGTTTAAAATGTCAATGTCGACTATGAAACTGTCTGAGTTCTTAATTTTATGGAAATTTCAATGAAAATATAGATAAAGTGTAGTCGTTGACAGAAATTTATGGAAAAATCTTAAAAGCAAAAAAAAGAAAAAAAAAAAAAATGTTTAAGTTAAGTAATAAACATTACATACTATTTAAATGAATTAAATTACTTATTACCCACTTCAAAAAAAAAAATACTTATTATCAATATTATATTCACATTACTTAAAATTTGATTTTATTTTTGCGATTATTTTACGATAATGAAAATGTAGATGCATTCTTTATACCGAGGTCGAATCTATGAACATGTGAAAATGTTGTGTCGACAAATATTTAATACCTTGTTTGTTATACTACATTTGAGCGTGATTCTACCAAGCCTAAAAAAATGAATGACAACTAGTATCCCAATTAAAGTTTGAAATGGCAACAATAATGAAAATATGAAAGTTTCAAATGCATAGAAATGTTGATGAGAATGTTCATTTTTTTTTTATAACATGTGGAGTGAGAGAATCAAACATGTGACATCTTAGTCATTAGGTCGTACATTATGTCGATTGAGTTATGCTCAGGTTGGCATGAGAATGTCAATATTGACGAAATTTTGATGAAATTATTTTATAAAAAATGTTTAAATTAATAAATGAGATATGTTAGCTTAAGCATGTAAATCTACCCCCATATGATTTGTAGTACTGTCTTCCAAAAAAAAATGATGGTTGAATTGAGTTTGAATTGTGAATGTAGTAACGAATACATATTTTTTAGTGAGACTTCACTCAATCCTACCAGAGAGCCACAAAGTTATCATCAACAAGCTCCAACTGAAACGGTGAGCTGAGTATGTAAAGCCCGCTACAATGAGGAAACAAGCTCGACAACTCAAACACACTAAATGTTTTATTGTTATTATTATTATTTAAGTATAGTGGGAAAGAAGCAGATTTTTTTTCTGGATGACCTATAAAATTATGCCAAATGATATTTGATCCAAATTTTCAAGCCAATTTTTAGTTTGTTTTTCTCTCCCTCTCGTTCTAAAAAAAAACTAAAAGGAAAAAACAAAGAAAAATACTGACTAGAAGTGAAAAAGCGAAGAAAAAATGAAGAAGACGGGGAGAAGGGCGACCATCACTGAAGGAAGAGAACGAGGGAGAAGGGTGATCGCCGCCGAAGGAAAAAGACAAGGTGGGCAGAGGCTAAACAAGTGAGAGGAGAAGGGAGGAAGAAAAGGGTGTGAGAAAGCAATGTTCCAAAAGGGTTAAAAAAAATTGTTTTGAAAAGCTAGGTTAAATACCATTTGGGCCAAAAAAATTTAGGTTAGTCCGTCAAAATACTCGAAAATAAGTCTTATTGAAGCCCTTATCAACCACTCATTCATAGGATTTTCACTTATCTCGACTTGGCATCTTCCACATCTATGATTCATGACAAGATCCTCATATCTTACAAATTCAAGATCCATAATGTCCATCACATGGGGTAATTTAGGACCGGGTGGTTTTTCAAACTATTTAGAAAAATAGGGTCGTTTTAAAAAAAATCAAAAAAATGAGTCATTTTTTTGTCCTATTAGGAGTGCGCGGGTTGAAGGCGCACACTCCAACCTTCACTGCGCGGGTTGGACCCGCACATCTAGTAGAATTGAACGTCATCCAACGACCGTTACGTCAGTCTAAATACGCAGGCCCACGACGTTCAACAACTGCGCGAGTTGAAGAAGCGCAGTCTAGTGGCAAAGTTTGACGGGTCAGAGTGAGCGTCTTTAACCCGCGCACTCCTAATAAGGAAAAAAAAGGACCCCTTATTACATTTTTTTTTTAAAACGACCCTATTTTTCTAAATAGTTTGAAAAACCACCCCATCCTAAATTACCCCATCAAATGCCTCCACAAATACCAACATACATAGTCATTTGAGATATTGCTTTCTTATATTCTAAATTCATACTTCACACGCCCAAGTTCGCCTAACTTGATTGTTGGAGTTGTTTCAATATACACATTAGTGATTTTCTCTTTTTTTTTGCAAAGATATTTTAATTAATGCGAGGATTGAACACATGACCTCTTAGTTAAGGACACAACCTTATGTCAATTGAGCTATGTTCGGTTTGGCATGATTTTCTCTCTTGGCAACCCACGGAAGGATAATAGGAGATTTCCAATATTTATGGTGTAATTTAAACACTATTTCAACAAAAATTATTCATTAAAGACTTATAAATACCTATCTAGAATCTTTATCTTATCCCTTGCAAATTACCAATTCATATTATTGAAAGGAGAGAAAATTTGGATGGATTAATCAACTTCAATCTCTCATGCGGTATGAGGTATGAGAATCGTAATTTTCTTTTCAAAAGTTATATGTACAGTATAACGACGTAGCTACAAAACAAATAAAATGCATACGGGTTCATTAAATAGGGAAAGGGAAACATACATCAACTTTCTTTGGACTTTCTTGTTTCCTGTCTTTGTCTTTCATCCAAGATTGAATTCTCAGTTGAAGAGTCCAACCCCAGGCACCTGAGAAAAGCTGATTTAGCAAGCCTGAAATAACTGCAAGGGTGAAGATCTAACTTGGTTTCTTGAGAGCCTTCCCCTCCTACTACAGTGCCTTCTCCGACTTGCGTGATTCTCCTGCTCGTACATGTTGATGTCACTATCTCCCCCGTGATGTTTTGCTCGTTATTGACCTGCAAGATTTTTGCATAATGTTTTGTTACAATTTCAGACATTTGAATGTAGAAATTCTATGCACTCTAATAGTAAATTCCTGATTTCAAATACTATATACTAATACATACAACATGCAAGAGCTGATTAGATCAAACTTCAAGTGAGGCTACTAAAATTTGATTTGAGAATATGTAGAACTGATGATATTATATCCTACAAACCAACTTGAGTTCAATTATGCCCTTACATAAAACTAAAAGCCACTCTTTGACACGTTTCTCCTCTTTTTTCTTTTTGGTACAATATTTTAAAAGCACAAGGCACACTCTAAGAAGACAAACTTCTTGGTTAACCGTAGGCAAAGATATACAAAAATTTCTCTCAAGTGAAAGTAGGTGCATAATGTAAATCAATTTAGCGATCTATTAACAGAAAAAATATCCAATCCTGCACCAGCACAACAGATAAGTTTAATAAAAAACATTACTCTTTGGTTCAAGGGATCCACTCATTTGGTGTCAGTGTCACCATCTAATAGCTGAAAGGTCGGTAATATATACTAATTAGGCATCCATATCTATCTGGATAGTAAATACTATATGTAGATGATAAAACTAATTTTCGTTAAGAAAAAATTTGCCATCATTGTCACTTCACACGCACACAACATACATATTTGGGTAGGAGAGATCCATGGAGCATTTGGTTCAGAATGAAGCCAAATTCGCAAATGTCTTAGATAAGACTCAGAAGGCAGCGCAAGCAATAGTTGCTGAAATTTTTAAACTTTTAAGGAGAGTTATATATGTAGTTCTAACTATGATAATCCCTCAGAAACTTCCTCTGGGAAGGAGCTAATGAAGATGGCTGGAGGCACCTTGTGAGATGGTCAAAGGTAACAGCCCCAAAATCTTTGGGAGACCTAGGAGTGGACGACTTCAGAAGGAGAAATAAAGCCTTTTAACCAAATGGCTTTGGAGATACTCTGGTGGAAGACTGTTCTCTGTGGAAATCCATCATCAGAAGCAAATATGGTCAATCCGAAAGCATGTGGATCCCCATCCAACACAAAGAAAGGCCCAAGAGGTCCTTGGAAGGATATCTGTAACACAAGGCCAATCCTTGAGAAAAACATAGGCTTCAAGCTTGTAGTTGGTAAGAAAAATAGATTCTGGGAGGATGTCTGGTTTACCTCATGCTCTGAGTTTGTTATTTCCCTCAGTTTACATCATCTATTCAAGAATGCTGGTTGGGATCAAACAAACCTTGGGACCTAAGAGACCTTCTAGACAGAGACTTGGAAGATTGGGCCAGCCTCACCTAAGCCCTCCATGATGTGCACCCCAATGTCTCTACGGATTATCTTTGGTGGACTCCAAATTTGACAGGCAGATTCTCAGTGAGTTCAGCCACCATAGTTCTTCACGAATATATTTCCTATTTAAATCAAGATCTCAGCAATATGATCAGGGAGGAAAACAGTCCTAAGAAAGTTAAATTTTTTATCTGGTCCCTGGCTCATAATAGTATAGATAATATAACAGAATTCAAAAGAGGAAGAGGAACCCTAACCTCTCTTTGTCCCCAAATATGTGTTTAATATGCAACAAATATGAGGAAGCCTCAAGTCATCTTTTTCTTCACTGCCCATTCGAAAAAAAAGGGTTGGAATTTTGTCTTCAATATTTTTCTGGGTTTGGTACCCTCCAAGATCAATGGAAGACGTTTTGACTCAGTTACTCTCAGGTGGTAGCTCTTAAGAAAAAGCCAAGATCTTTTGGACAAATGCTTGTACAACGCTCATTTGGCAACTTTGGAAAGAGAGAAACTCCAGAATTTCTTAGAGAAGTTCACTGCTGTAGATTCTTTTTGTGATCGTATACAGCATACAGCCTCATGTTGGAGTGCCACTCACAAATCTTTTTGTAACATTCCCTCTCTCTTCATCAACCTAGATTGGAGGCCATTTTTGTTCTCTCCCCCTTCTTTAGACTTAGGGATCCTCATCCCTACGACCTTAGGCTGTTTCTTTTGGCGTTTTCTCTTAGTGTGGTATTCTCTATTTCATATAAAATAAAATAAAAAATCTATAAGAATCCCAAAAGATAGAGCAAATGGATTCCTTCAAAATTATGCTGCTGACCAAATAGCAGCAAGATTGTGATGCAAGTTTGGTTGAGCTTTAGCAACATCAAGCTCGAGCATAGAGCAAGATAAAAACTACTACAGACACACTTCCGAGATTTGTTGTTGGCTGTCAGCAATAAGGTCTATCTCAAACTTCATCCCTAGTGCTCACTTGCACCATGCCTCAACGAAAAAACTTGCCCCACACTATTTCTGACCTATTTTGCGTTCTGAAGTGTATTGGGTAGGTAGGTATGAAGTAAGACCTTTCAGCACAAGTCTCCATTCATCCAATTGTGCATATATCCCCAGTTTCACATTGCAAGGTCTTAGGGCAGGGCATTCGTTCTCTGTTAGGCAATAATATCCAAGGATTTGGTCTCTTGAGTTGGAGAGAATAGTTGAACCATAGAAACTTGGTACGGGTGCTAAGGAACTCCTTATAAAATGGAAAACCCTCCCTGATTTTCAAGCATCACATGAACCTCTTGACACTATCAACGCCAATTCCATATGTAGTCTAAACGAAATATCCAATTCATAAAGAGAACCAGAGAATTCCGTGAACCCTATATTCTCACTCATTTGACTGCAAAAATCTGATCAATCAATGAAAAGTAAAAAAAAAAAACCATAAAATCGATTCCATCACTATCATTGTATCTAGAAATAAAAAATTGAAAAACAAAGTCAAACAACAGCAACAGATTTGACACAGGATTCTATAGGAGAAAACTCCACGACCTAAATTCTCGACATAATCAAAACAATTACCCTACAAGCCCTGGAAAACTTGTTAATTCTTCTCCCAGAATTAGCAGGTACCGAGAGACGCCATACCTGCACAATCCGCGATGGATTAGAGTCAATTCTGATGTTGTTCTGGTTAGGAAGATTCTTCCCCTTGTGAGGAAAATCAGAAACGAAGCGACTAGTAGAAGAAGAAGAAGCAATGGCGGTGGCGGCAGTGGAGTTGCTGATCTGAGTACTGGTTTTGGAGAAATCAATAGCGAAGATGCTAAGACAATAAAGCGCGAAGATGAGGACAATAACAAGAAGCTGTATCCAGATTAACCATGGAACTCCAGGCTCGATTATCAGTTCATCTTCAAAATTGAACATATTGGGGTACAGAAAAATTTCATAGAGAGATCGAAAATTGGCAATGAAATTGATTTGGTGAATGTGGGTTTAAGGAGACGAAGAAGAATGGGCGAAGGAAGGTATGAGAGTAAAGTAACAAAATGTAGAATTGGAGAAGGCCAACAACGGTTCCTCTGTTACAGGCCTTCACGTTTACACTTTTTTTCTTTTTTTTCTTTTTCTTTTTTAAGGCTAAATTATAAAAAGTACAAATTGCAAAATTACCCCTCAACTATTGCAACTATTGCGATTTCACCTTTCAACTATTAGGGAGTGTTTAGCGAGTTGTTGGAGAAGGAGTTGGAGGGAAAAAATTTATCCCGTTTGTTCTACGGACTTGTCGAACTCGTAAAAAAAAAGTAATTACTATTCAACTCCCCAAACTTCTACCGTAATTACAACACATTTTTCTCTCTTCTTCCCTTTCATTCTCACAATTTTTTTAATTATTTAAAAAAAATGTAATTTAAACAAAAAAGGTGTAAAAGGACTAAAACTGTAATTCAACCTATTTTTATTATTTTAAATATAAATTAGGTTGTTCAATCAAAATTGGTAGTTAAATCAAATTCAAAATGTAGTAAATAAAAACATAAGTTTATTTGGATCCGTTTAAATTGATGGATTAAAATCTTTCAAATTCACATGTAATATTTAATACATGGATTAAAATCTTTCAAATTCACATGTAATATTTAATACATTATTCTACGACTCTCTTTTATTTCAAAACTATCCAAATAAAATGAATAATTAATGTGAGTGATATTGAAAAAAAGAATGTGAAGTATTGGGGTCAAAATTATTTTTGTTATCTTCAAAGAAATTTGTGAAGAATACCTAAAATAAAAAGGGAAATTGTAGTAAATGACAATTTAAGACTTATTGTTTGCAAATATAGCATGTTTTTAAAAAAATTGCGGATATAGCAATTTCTATCGCTGATATCTTATGACTGATAGAAGTCTATCGCTGATCACCTCAGCTTTTTATAGATTTTTGTCAGTGATAATAGTCTATGAGTGATAATAGTCTATCACTGATAGAAGTCTATCAGTGATATAATAAAGTCTATCAATGATAGAAACAGGTTTTTTTGCCATATTTGCAAAACATTTTAAAGTTTGCTAAATTTGCAATTAGTTTGGGCCTGATTGCTATTTGTGCAACCAGCCCAAATAAAAAAGCAAAAGATGCATTCTTAAAATTTATTGAAAGAAGTTCTTAACAATGAAAATATGGAAAATTATAGAAAAATTTGTAAAAAAAATAGCTAAAATAAATCGTCATTGTTGAGATGTTGATTTCCGGATATAGTGGATTCACATAGAATGAGAAGTTTAAGAGGGTGGAGACGAAGAAGATATGTTTGACACGTGAGTCCGGGTAAGATGTGTATTGTTCTTTTTTTTTTCTTTAAAAAGTTTGTAAAATATACCAACATTAATAAAAACAAAAAAAATCTCAATCTTATAATGTTGATGAATACTAAAAAAACAACAATCGGGCTAAAAATATTTGCAAATTTAGCAAACTTTAAAACTTTTTGCAAATATGGCAAAAAAGCCGTGGTTATCACTAATAGACTTTATGATTATTCCTGATAGACTTCTATCACTGATAGACTATTATTACGGACAAAATTCTATAAAAAAACTACTATCAGCGATAGACTTCTATCAGCGATAAACCATACCATCAGTAATAGAAATTGTCATATCCAAAAAATTAAAAAACAAAATGCTATATTTTTAATTATTTTATTCTAAATTGACACCTCTTACAATTTTTTATTTTTTTAATATGAGGTATTGTGTTCAAAATTATTTTTGTTGTCTTCAACCAAATTTGTAAAACATAAAAAAAAAAAAAAAAAAAAAAAAAAATTATAATTTATTGGAATTGAAATAAGTATTTAATAATGAAAATTTGAAAGTTTGTAGAAAAACATGAAGAAGAAAGTAGTTAAAATAAAGGGGCAATGAGACAAATGGCCCTTTTTAAGTTTCAAAATCGATAGATGTTATTTTTTTCAAAAATGAGATACATGTCCCTTATTTAGTTTAGTTTATCTCTCCTATCTTTTTTCATTACTTAATTACCCTTCCCAAATCTCATAACTCTCGCCCGAGATTTTCTCTATTCTCTCTCTCTTATTTATTTGTTTAAAAAATTCAAAATAACACAAATCGTATTTCCTCTATTCTCTCTCCCTCGGACTGTTACAAAAATTAAAAATTATAAAAAAAAAAAAACGTATTTCCTCTATTCTCTCTCCCAAATTAAAAACGTAAAAAAATTACCTAGAAAATCATAAAAAATAAAAAATAAGGAGGAAAAAAAAATCAGAACTTATACCACCATTCTCAATCTTATCGGTTTCAAAAAAAAAAAAAAAAAAGACAAGTGTAATTTGCAATTACACATTACATTGCAAAGTGCAATTACACA
Source organism: Herpetospermum pedunculosum (assembly GCA_028017165.1). NCBI lineage: Eukaryota > Viridiplantae > Streptophyta > Magnoliopsida > Cucurbitales > Cucurbitaceae > Herpetospermum > Herpetospermum pedunculosum. Next base: position 7,701,979 of record JAPQWQ010000186.1, on the reverse strand, counting down.
TTATACATTGCAAAGTGCAATTACACATTATACATTACATTGCAAATATTGTAATTTGCAAACTGCAATTACACTGTAATTGTAATTTACAAACTGCAATTACACTGTAATTGAGTACTGTATTTATAATACTCTGTATTTGCAAAAACTAAAAAAAATTGTACTGTATTTATAAAAAAAATCAAATAATAGTTTTTGGAATAAAAAATAATCTTCAAATACCTTGTAATTGCAAAAAAAATAAAAAAAAAAAAAAAAAAAATAGGTTTTGCAAAAATCAAATAAATAGTTTTTGCAACAAAATATAATCTTCAAAATACCCTGTAATTGCAAAAGAAAAAAAATACGTTTTGCAAAAATCAAATAAATAGTTTTTGCAACAAAAAAATAATATTCAAATACCCTGTAATTGCAAAAAAAAAAAATAATAAAAAAAAAGTTTTGCAAAAATCAAATAAATAGTTTTTGCAACAAAATATAATCTTCAAAATACTATGAAAAAAAATAAAAAATAAATAGGTTTTGCAAAAATCAAATAAATAGTTATTGCAACAAAATATAATCTTCAAAATACTATGAAAAAAATACGTTTTGCAAAAATCAAATAAATAGTTTTTGCAACAAAAAATAATCTTCAAATACCCTGTAATTGAAAAAAAATAAAAAAATAAAAAAATACTTGCAACATAATCCAATCAAATACCTCGAAGTGGTTCTTCCAAGAACCAGAACAATCCCAAAATTGAGTCGATCTTTGTCAATTTTGAAAGGTAGGATCATTCGAACATGAACAACAACCACATTATCCCAGTGTTTTCACCACACAAGCAATAAAAACAGAATATCTCTTCCGAAATTTGAAGAATTGAGGTCGACGATGATCTTTCTCTTCTTGGTGACGGCCGATTTGGGTACTACGAGTGCATTTTTTTAGGTGATCAGTCACCACCGATTTGATTTGAGTCTGGAAATCTCCATTCCTTCACACACCATACGTTATTTGAATGTGAGGCATAAGTAGGAACAAAATAAAATCTAACATTTTTTAATTATTTCTAGGATAAATAAAATCAGAGAAATTGAAACATTGTTTATAAGAGATTTGAGATTAGATGAGAGAAAATATAATTGATTATTAAAGATTTTAGATTAGGGGAGGGAGAATAAAGAAATAGTAAATAAAGATTAGGGAAAGAGAATTGAAGATTTTGTTGGAGAAAATCTTGGGAGGGAGAGATGAGTATGTGTTTTAAAGATAAAACTAAAAAAAAAAAAAAGAGGTGAAGTTAGGAGGGTAAAAAAGGAATGAATAATGAAGGAGAGAGAAAATAAAAAAAGAAAAGGGACACGAAACTCACTTTTAAAAAATGGGACATCCATTCAAACTAGTTTAAAAAAAGGGCCATTTATTATGTATTCCCTAAAATAAACTTAGATTCAAGAACTCCAAGTTCAACAATTTCTTGCCTCAAACACATCACAGACTTCAGAACTCCAGACTAAACAACTCATTGCCTCAAACACACATACTTCAGAACTCCCCAGACTAAACAATTTCAGACTAAACAACTCTAACTCCCCTAATTCCTTGGGCCAAATGCCCCATTAATTGTAAAAATTGGACATGCATCTTTCACAAGGGTAAAAATTAACTAACTATAGTTAATATATGTTATGAATTATGAGGATACGTTTGTGAAAACTCTTTCTCTCTCGTGATACTTGTTCCTTTGCTCCACTAATGGTGATGATAATTTTCATCGTTTTTTTAAGTTTAGGAGTATCTTTAAAAAAAAAAAATCAAAGTTCATGGATAGTGGTGGATCCAGAACTTGAAGTCAGGATGGGCTTAAAAAAAACACATTGATATATACATAGTAGGAATTTTTTTTTTTTAATCATAATAGGAAAGACTCAAAACTCAATGTCGAGAGGGCATAAATTTATATTAAATAATTTTGAACACATTAATATATGTATATTAATTTATAGATTAAATTACAAATTTAGTCTCTGAACTTTCAAAATTGTAAATTTAGTCTCTGATTCCGATAAGGGGTGCTCGTGAGTCTGGGCGACTCCCTCGGTGTTTGCGACGGTGGTAGTGGCCTAAGAATGGGGAAGAAGTTGAGGACCAAAGGGATTCTGGCGTAGAGTAACCACAGGTAATTTTAGGAGGTCTAGCGAAGAAGTCGATCCCTAATAAACGGCTGACGGAGGTGAAGAACCACTTAAGGGCGGGGCGGTGTTGATCTAGGATTTGAGGGGTTTTCGAGCAGCGGCGTTGGGCGAGGTAAGCAAGCGATTAGGTTGGGCTTGGATTCAGAGGGGGTTGGAGGCGGCGGAGAGCTTGATCGGCGTAAGGATATTATGGTGGAGATGAAGATGCACACCGAGTCAGAAGTAGAGATGTTCATGGGGCGGGGCGGGGCCGGGTAATGCCTTCCCCGCCCCCGTCCCCGTCCCCCATTTCATTACCCGTCCCCGCGAAATTCCCCGTTTAATTTCGCGGGGACGGGGCGGGTATTCCACGCGGGGAATTCGCGGGTAACGGGTATTCCCCGCGGGTAATTTTCCCCGCGAATAAATTAATTTTTTAATTTATTCTTATCCACTTTTTTAAGTTTTGCTATTTGTTAAGTTGATTAATATTATATATATTTAATTTCATAAACTTTATTTGTAAGATTTGTATTTTTTTGGAACTTTATTGGTAAAATGTGTATTTTTTTAGATAAAAAAAGAAGTGTGTAGTTAATTTTTGGATGAATAATGTATATATGTATATATATAAAAAGTATACGGGGCGGGGCGGGGCGGGTATGCTATTACCCGCCCCCGCCCCGTTTAGTTAACGGGGCAAAAAAAATTCCCCGCTCCCTGCCCCATTCCCCGTGTAATCGGGGATTCCCCGTCCTATTCGGGGCGGGGCGGGGCGGGGTCGGGGCGGGGCGGGGCAAATGGACATCTCTAGTCAGAAGTTGGGGTTCTTCACGGTGACCAGTAGAAGAAGGGGGGCGAAGAAGCGGGGAAGACGATGGGTGAGCAGGGAAAATCAGTCTGGCTTTACAGGTGGGCGGTTGGACCGAATTGAAGTCCCTTCCTCGAGCTTAGATGGGTTGACTAGTTCAGTGAGAATGGGTGCGTTGGACCGTCCTTTAAGTTTGGAGTCGGTCTTGGTGTGTGTAGTCCTTTGAGAGCTAATAATGTTGTGTTGGGTATGGGTCAGTCTCGCGGTCGTGCACTGGTGCACGTTGGACCGACCAGTTTGGGGGGAGGTGGTGGAAAAGTTGTGGATTCGTCCAAATCCTCGTGGGCATCGCTCTTCGGTTCTACGACTATTACTGAGGAACCTATGGTTTATACCCCTGCAAGTTGTTGATGGGGTGCGTGTTGTTGTGCCCCATGCGGGTAAGGGTGCAAGTGAAAACCGACAAACCGAAAAAAATTGCTCAAACTGATCGAAACCGCCGTCAGTTCGGGTTCAAATCGATCAACTTAGCAGTTTTGGTTTTAAAAAATAAAGAAAACCAAACATTTGAGGTCGGTTTCGGGGTTTTAAAAATTGAACAAAAAATAACCTAAAACCGACCGATAGTGTTTATATTATACAATAGAATGAAGTATCAAATAATTCCGGTGGAGAAATTGAATTTGTCACCTGCCTGGGTATTTAGAGGTGAACTGCAAGACCGAATCGACTAAATCGTTGGTTAATTGGTTCGGTTCCGGATTTCAACTATTCTTGTTATTGATTACAGTTTGGTTCCGGTTTTCAACTATTTTTGTTATTGATTTCGGTTCGACAATCAAACCGAACCGTTTACACCCCTACCTAGTGTTGCGTTCTGGCAGCATTCGATTGTTGGCCAGTTTGTGGAAAGTCGTATGTCGTATACTGTGCTTTCACGAATGGTGAGCGTATACTGTGCTTTTCCGAATGGTGAGCCGAATTTGGGGTCGAATTGAGGAACCGGTTATTTCAATGTTGGATAATGGGCGGCTTCTCGTCACTAGGTATTGTCGAATTGCCACGAATATTGCTCTTGAAACTTTTGTTTTTTATTTTGTACATGTCTAGGTTAATCTTTTTAATGTGTCGTTTGAGATGTGGATCCGTAATAGGCTGGGGTCCATTGCTTCTGCTGCTGGCAAGGCTATCTGTCTGGATAAGGCAACGACGGATCGATCTCGTCTCCCCTTTGCTAGGGTTTTAGTGGAGGTAGGGGTGTATGATGAGATGCCTTTGTTGGTTCCGGTTAGGCTAGATGAAGAGGATGTTGTGGTTATACTTCAGTATGCCTGAAAGCCGAAGCGTTGTGTTCATTGTCAAGTGTTTGGTCATTCAAGCTCCACGTGTAGCAATCTGATGGCTCTGAAGTTGGTTAAGGCCCCGACCGTGCCCCCTATTTGTTCTCTGCTGGTTCTCTGGCCGGATCCTCTGCCATTCCACCGCCTATGCTTGCGGCGACCTTGGTTCAGGCTTTGGTGGCTCATGTTGTGGATCATTTCGTTTCTCCTTGAGTGTTTGCTCCCCGTATAGTACAACCCTCTAGAAGGGCCCCGAGAGTGTCTAATTCATTTGTTGCTCTTGCATCCATTGATATTGTGTTGATGTTAGCGTCGGATAGGATGTCTCCCTTGGCTTTGTGTGGGGACGCCAGTATGGTTGATGTGGTCGTCGTGCTGCCTATTTCGTCTATTGTGGGCCCGAACACTATGAGCAACCCCGCGAAGGGTCTCGTTGTTCGATCCTTTCTTCAGTTGGCTCAAGTGGGTTTTTGTGGTCTTTCGGAAACGAAGGTTAAAGCTCTTTAGTTTGAGTCAGATTTTCGAAGGTTTGGTGGAGATTGATAGTATGTGTAGCTATGGAGACACTGGGTTGGGTCAGATTTGATGGAGCGTTTTCTGCTACGGAAGCGATTTTAGATCGTTGACACTCTAATTTCATCAATTTAACATAATAGAAACATGTTCAAACAACAGAAATAAGAAATATTAGAAAACATACCCTTGTAGTTCTAATTTTCTTCGAATTCCGCCGCTCATTCTTCGTCACGAACTCTTCGATTCTTCTCACGAACGCTTCGGTCCTCTTCTCACGAACGCCTCGAGGACCACCTTCGGTAGTCCCGCTATCCTCGGCGCGAGAAACGGAGTTGTGGGACTCCATACGTAAGAGAAAAAAAAAGAAAAAAAAGAGAAGAAGATGAAGGAGGAGGCAGAAGAGCTTCAACCTAGAGAACAAAGAACGAAAGTCTTCATAAAACTTGAAAATGAAGTTCAAAATGTAAACCCCATTTTGCACTGAGCTCATTTTGCCATACTTTATATATATATATATATATATATATATATATATATATATATATTTATTAATTAAACATTTTAATTAATAATTATTATTTAATTCAGTATCAAATATTAATTAAATAATATGGCTAAACCCGATTTTCCGAAAACCGATTTTTTTGCACATGAATCGTATTCATGTCATAGAGCATTCCCATATTTAAATCATATTTAAATATGTCCATCATTCTTAAAAAAAACGAATTTGAACAATTCAATTTTTTTTTTCTTTTCTCTTATATTGTTGCATGACGTTATCCGAGTTAGCTAGGACAACCTAAAGGACCTACAGATCATGAGCTCCAACGATACGAGATTATCCGGTCAAAACTCTTTTAACCGAACTAATCAACATTCGTTAACCCCCGGAGACTCCACTATAGTCCGAGGGCTACACTCTCCTCACTGGAGATATGTTATGTCCTCTGATATAACCGTCACAGGCAAGTCGACCCTTCGCAGGTTGTTCGTAATCACAACTGGGTCATTTAAACCGTTTAACCCCTACATTACGTCTTGTTTCTTAAGTACCACTAACACCTCTAATGAACAATAGATCTGTGGTCCAACCAACAGATCAATTAACCCTCTCATCTCATGAGAGAGTGAACGCTCATTGTTCAATCCTTAGAGTCAGCTATTAAGGGAACAACCTATTTACTAACCCTGAAGAGCGGGTTAGGAGTGAACTCCAATCTCGTTGTACTATGTCCTCAGCTACCTATTTGACTTTATCCCCAAGATGATAGGCTTATTGAGTCGGCGCTAATGGGCCACTCTCACCCATGCAAGTTAAATGATACTTTCGAATAAGCAGGAGTTCATAACGAGTTCAGGATTGAGATCGAGTTACCTAGGCCATCAAATGAAAATGTCGGTCTCATCAGTAAACGGTGTTATAAAGAGAGAGCGACATATTTCGCGGTTAGGTCTTATGCAAACTCTTTGCACAAGACGCCCTCACTCGCACATGTCCATGTGAAACGATTCAGATCACATCGTCTTGTACAATACAAAGTGAGCCGCATCCAATAGTGTTACCAGAATAAGGTACCCAGCCTTATCTGTATATTATAGACCGTTTTGACTGACTACTTGAGCCTGATCCACAATCATGTCATACACATGAGACTCAAGTACTCATATTCAGCCATGGGTGTTGGTCATTGGTATAGGTTAACCTAAACATGTTTCACTTTATTCTAGTAAACTCTTTTACTGAATAAAACTAATAACTCTTTATTCTCAATAGAGTAATTACAAACATAACAGTTTACAAACCACGAGTTTTAGGACATAAAATCCAACAAACTCCCACTTGGACTTAAACGTCCGTGGTGTACATGTTAGGTGGAGAAAGCTAATATATCATATATCATGAAGTTTTCTCCCACAGTCCTCTCCAGCAACTCGGAGCCCTAGACTTTTATAGGTGTCTCTCAAACACTTTAGCCATGAGAGACTTAGTAAACTAATCAACATGAAGTACTACGAGGCTTTCCATGTGACCATCACATCTCCTCATAGCACTATCTACGAGCTCAACTTATAAATCTATTGCTGCTTCGCAAGCTGCAATCAGACTTAGCTACCACCAATGAATCAACAATACAACTCTTGTATTCTACTCCTCTAAGTACAAGGACAAAACTTTAACCGGAATCCAATCCAATTGGACTAATTTCTTCTAACAGCTCCCACTGCATAAGACATATTGGGTCATGTATTTCAAAAGATACATCTGACCTCCAATAAGTAAATGCACATGAGTACCCCTCATATCCTCAACACTTGAGGTGTCTTTGGAAACCATTTCCATAGACCATCGAATATTGACAACAGCTTGTCAATAAAAGATTTTAGAGACACATTAGCGATTTGTTCTTACGACTCAGATTAACCTGATTCCTTAGAACAAACTAAGCCTACCTCCAGATCTACTATTTGGGAGTGGGTCGCTAGTTTATGCTTATTTGTCAGAAGTGAATCCTACATCATTCTTAATGATTAGGACATGAACTACGGAAACAAACTATGAAAGCTACAACATTGACTAAACCCTTGTCAAGCAAGGTTTATCAAACTATTGTTCAAAGCCATAAGATTTGATCACAATATCAAACCTTATAATTAAGGACGAAGATGCTTACTCCAATTCATAAATGAATTGAATAAGCTCGCAAACCATTTGCTCTTTGTCCTCGAATTATGAATCTTTCTAGTTGAGACTTATAGATACTTAGATCAAGTTTGCAAGTCTTGACATCCATTTGCCTTATTCTATCAAAATAGAATAGGGCAATGGATAAGAGTTATCTATTTAACTTACACCTGACAACAAGAGAAAGAGAGTATACCCAATAAACCCTTTCTCTTCGGGACAGTCCCTTTACCAGAAAGTCAAGCCATAAAGGTTTCCACCTTAGTGGCTTGGTCTCATCTTCATCCAAAGATTCATGGCTTTGAGCCATTCGCCCTTGTCTATGTGATCCATTGTCTGTTTAGAGACAATGAATCTTGAATGTCATCATCAAGTATGATAACTTTGAGTTTAAGACAAGCCAATACAGCGGGTTGGGTTGTCCAACATCCCTCCCACTGCATTGAGGCTTTCTCAACAGTTGAGAAGCTCCAGTTTGATCAACAACCATTGTTGAATTCAACTATAGCTTTCTTATTAAAACTGTAAGTCTTAACACACTAGTTGTTTTCAAGTTTACTAGAACATACCAGTAGACATCTTTTGTTGAATGAACTGTTCATTATAAAACAAAAGATATTGTATACAACTGTTCAATACAAACCAGTAATATAGACAATAATTACATCCAGTGAAATTATTTCTATACAACAACTATATCAAAGACTCTCACTAGTTCAGTTGCAATGATATCTCCATATCTCACAGTGAGAAACGGGATGTCAGGAACTAATTTCCTGAAGAAAAACAAACATGATTAGTGGTTCCTGAAGACATCCAGGTATGATATTCATATTCCACTAAACTTGTTTAGACAAATAAATCACATTTATCTTGCCGTTCTTTCTCAGCCAGTTTCTCAGCAAGGTATTTGAGCGGTTGCACTTGCAATGCCCATCTTCATTACAATGGAAACATTTTCCTTTGTCTGAAGACTTCATCTTGCGAACAGTTGGGGCTTTGCCCTTCCTCATGTTTCTCTTCTTCTTCTGAATAATTTTTTACTCAGAGAAGCAGACTTAGGCTTACTCCCTGACGCCAACCTCTCAAGGAATTTCTTCGAAGTGACAACATTTGCCTCCTTCTCTATTCCTTTGAAAGTGTACAGAGACTGATAAGTCTGAAATGACGATGGTAGCAACGTTTACTTCTGCCGCATTAAAGTGGACCATCATGTTAAGGACAAACTCCCTAACAGAGGTATGCTCCACCATGCGAGAGTTGTAAACGAACTTGAGGGCTTCATAACGAAGTGATGAGGACGAATGTCCACCATCGCTTGTAATGAAGACATGATTTCCCTCAAGGAAACCATAACCTCATGTTTCTTGGACAAAACATCTTATGTGTTCACCAAGATATAGACTCGGGCTTTACCGTTAGCTCTAATTCATTCATCGTATGCCTTTCGAACACTTCGAGAAGCATTCGAGCCAGGAGTAGGAGAACATTCCTCCGTTAAGACAAACCTGAGGTCGTCAAGAACCAGAATCGTATTCAGGTTCGACTTCCAAGTCCCGTAATTCTCTCCGGTTAATTTGTCGTGAACTAATAACTAAATAAACGAGCTTGACATGCTAAAAACAAAATGTAAATTTATTAGTGAAACGATTTTAACCTATTTAATCCAATTAAAAGGTTTAACAGCAAATAAAGTACCCAAACTCTTTATTTAATAACAACGATACTTTAGTAAGTCAGAATGGTCCCTGCCGACTGGTAGTCGAGTCACTCCTTTACTAAACCAAGACATTCTTGACTAAATGCTAACTCCAGAATAACTATTATTCCTATAGCATCTTAGTTATCATTTTTGGTCAAGATTCACTAACTCCTTAGCAAATCCTGTAAGTGTGACTCTCCATTTTTAGAATACACAGGATGACCCCAACAGTGCATCCGAAGGGTATGTTAGTGTTGGGAATGACCCTATGTTTCTTTATGCATAAATGGTGACTGGCTTGTTCGACCCCCATGAAACGGCCCTCCGAAGGGATTGGTGCCACTCTTGGGCACCTTGCAGGCGGAACATGGGAATCTCACGATTCAATCCAATGGAGAAGACCGCAGGAAGTACTGACGTACTTCCTTCTCCCACTTACTATAGACACTTACTCCATTCACCTTGCTATTGAAAGTTGCAAACACCACCCGACTGAAGATTCCTCAAATGACATCATGAGGCCCAACAAAAGATCAGCTCGCCTTCTTGTTATCCAAAAGTCGGTCGAATCGGGCGGGCCCCCGCCCCGGAACCAAGTTGTAAACTATAGAGATTGCGTAGCAGGAGAGGGATATATCATATATTCCTTCTCAACACATGTACTAAGCATCATAGACGGTGTTTAGGGTAAATACTCAGGTTTTATCCGGCTAAGTAAATAAAACCTTAAGTCTAGGCAAACAACTTTACCTGAGATGTCTAGGTTATAAACACTTTACTAACCTCACACCTCTCACGCATGCTCATAAAGCCTGGTTAACTTTACTCAAGTACCGGGTAGTCCCCAGGTAGGAGGTGTTCCGTCAAATCAAGTCCTTCAACCTAGACAGGTTAGGTAAAACAATTAAGACACTTCGATCAGATCGAGGTGGAGAGTACATGGACCTAAGATTCCAGGACTATTTGATAGAACATGGAATCCAGTAATAATTCTCTGCACCTAGTACGCCACAGCAAAACGGTGTATCAGAGAGAAGAAACAGAAGCTTGTTAGACATGGTTCGATCGATGATGAGCTATGCTCATTTGCCTGATTCGTTTTGGGGATATGCAGTAGAGACTGCGGCCTACATTTTGAACAATGTTCCCTCTAAAAGTGTTACTGGAACACCTTATGAGTTATGGAGAGGGCGTAAAACTAGTTTACGTCACTTCAGGATCTGGGGATGCCCGACACATGTGTTGGTGCAAAACCATAAGAAATTGGAACGTCGTTCAAAAGTATGTTTATTCATAGGTTACCCAAAAGAATCCAAAGCTGGATACTTCTTTGATCCAGAAGAAAATAAAGTATTTGTATCGACAAATGCTACTTTTCTCGAAGAAGATCACATGAGAGATCATCAACCTCGCAGTAAACTAGTATTGCGTGAAATTTCTAAAGAAGCTACAGATAGATCAACAAGAGTTGTTGATGAGATTGGTCCCTCAACAAGAGTTTTTGATGGAGCTAATACTTCTGATTACTCACATCCATCTCAAGAGTTGAGAGTGCCTCGACGTAGTGGGAGGGTTGTGCAACAACCTGACCGTTACATGGTTTTAGTAGAAACTCAAATCATCATACCAGATGATGGAATAGAGGATCCATTGACCTATAAACAGGCAATGGATGATGTTGACAAAGATCAATGGATCAAAGCCATGGACCTCGAAATGGAGTCGATGTACTTCAATTCCGTCTGGGAACTTGTAGATCAACCAGATGGGGTAAAACCTATTGGTTGTAAATGGATCTACAAAAGGAAACGAGACCAAGCTGGTAAGGTACAGACCTTTAAAGCTCGATTAGTGACAAAGGGTTATACCCAAGGAGAGGGGGTAGACTATGATGAAACCTTCTCTCTTGTTGTCATGTTAAAATCAATTAGAATACTCTTGTCCATTGCCACATATTATGATTATAAGATTTGGCAAATGGATGTCAAGACAACCTTTCTGAATGACAATCTTGAAGAGAGTATCTATATGTCTCAACCAGAGGGGTTTATAATACAGCGTCAAGAACAAAAAGTTTGTAAGCTTAAACGATCCATTTATGGGTTGAAACAAGCATTTAGATGCTGGAATATAAGGTTTGATACTGCGATCAAATCTTATGGTTTTGAACAAAACATTGACGAACTTTGTGTTTACAAGAAGTTTGTTAAAACATCTGTAGCATTCCTCGTGTTATATGTCGATGATATCTTACTCATTGGGAATGATGTAAGATGCCTGACTGACGTCAAGAAATGGCTAGCAACTCAATTCCAAATGAAAGATTTGGGAGAAGCTCAATATATTCTTGGGATCCAAATAGTTCGGAACCGCAAGAATAGAACATTAGTCATGTCTCAAGCATCCTATATTGACAAGATGTTGTCAAGATATAAGATGCAGAATTCCAAGAGGGGTTTGCTACCCTTCAGACATGGAATTCACTTGTCGAAGAAACAGTGTCCTAAGACACCTCAAGAAGTTGAGGATATGAGACGCATGCTGATCCATTTACAAAGGCTCTCACGGCTAAAGTGTTTGAGGTTCACCTAGTCAGACTAGGACTACGAGATGTATAATCTAGGGCAAGTGGGAGAAAACTATGGGTATGTGATGCCCTAGTTTATTGTATTTATTTCTCATTCTGAAGAACTCAACATTATGTATATATATGGATATATATTTGTTACCACTGGAGTTTTAGTCCAAGTGGGAGTTTGTTGGGTTTTATGTCCTAAAACTCGTGGTTTGTAAACGATAAACATATTTTATTACTAATAAAGTGTTATTGAGGTTTATTCAATAAAGTTATTATTGAATATGTAAATTGCTTATTTCATTTTAGAAAACCCTAAATCCAATAAACTAAGATCCATGGCTATAACATGAGTACTTTAACTTTATGTGGAGACATAAAAGTGGATCAAGTTCGAGTAAATAGTCAAAACGGTCTATAGTATACGGATAAGGTTGGATACCTTATCTTGGGGACACTATTGGATGCGGCCCATTTTGTATTTAGTACAAACGATGTGATCCTGAATCGTTCATGTGGAGACATGTGAATGGGGGCGTCCTATGCAAAGAGTTTGCATTAGACTGGACCGCGAAATAAGTCACTCTTGCTTTATAACGCTGTTTACTGTTTTAAAGACTGACTATTTCAAAACGATGACCTAGGTAACTTGACCTTAATCCTAAGCTAACTATGAACTCCTGTTTATTCGGGATTATCCTTAGATCTGCATGGGTGAGAGTGGCTCAACAGCGCCGACTCAATAAGCCTCCCATTTCAGGGGTAAGACCGGATAGATAGCTGGGGACATAGGGTGCAAGATGGAATTCACTCCTACCCGTCTCTAGGGATAGTAGATAGGTTGTTCCCTTAAGTGCTGACTCCAGGTCTTGAACAAGGGGCCCCACCTTCTCATTGGCCCGAGAGGGACTCGGTATAGTGATTAGATCACATACCAATCGGTTTAGTGATTGGATCACAAACCAATTGTTCATTAAAGGATCAGTGGGACTTAAGGAGCAAGATGTAATTATTGGGGTAAAACAGATATTTGACCCGATCGTAAATTACGAACAACTTGTGAAGGGTCAACTTAATAATCATGGTTATATCGAGTGGACATAAATATATCTATAGCGAGGAGAGTGCAACTACTAGGCTATAGTGGAATGTCCTGGTAGTTAACGAATGTTGATTAACTAGGTTAAAGAGTTTAATCAGTTAATCTTGGGTCGTTGGAGCTCATGATCTGTAGGTCCATGAGGTCCCCCTGCTAGCTCATATCGGACTAAACCTTAGAACAGTGTGACGAGTGAATTCGAAGTGTTCGAATTCGAATTAGGGAAATAAAGTTAAATATATGTGATATATTTAACAACATACCGTTCAATTGCGAATTGAACAATAGAGAGAGATGGTGATATTTAAATAAGATTTAAATATCAAAAATATGAATATGGATTCATAATCATGTATATCGGGATTAGTGTTGGATTAATTGGATATTAAATTTGAATTAATTAAATTGTTTAATTAATTATTTAATATTAATTTAATTTAAAATTAATTATTTGAATTAATTTTTAAATTGAATTAATTTGATCAAAGTTAGTCAAAAGTCAAATTAAAGACAATTGACTAAAACTTTGAAAGTCAAAAGTCAAATGTTGACTCCACTAAACCTTGAAAGTCAAGAGTCATTTTGATGACTAAAGTTAGTGGAAAAATCCAATTCTTGAGTTAGTGGGAAAAACCATTTGTTGGTGGTTTTATGAGTCAAACTTTTTTGCTAAGTGTTCATCCCACATCAAGCCATTAATCCCACTAAATTGAGTGGATTCTACATGGGATCCTATTGTTAACTCAATTTTGCATGTTTTTGCATGTAGTCTTCTATATATACAAAGGGTTAATTAGATTGACTTCTTCTTGGAATTTTGATGAACTTTGAGAAATTGTAAAGACAATTTCTCTACCATTCTCTCCAATTCCATCTTCAATTCTCTTTTAAATTAGCCACTCAAAAGATCCCACAATCCCGTTCTAAGGCCGGAGAATAGTCGGGAAGACTCTCGTGGTGGTTCGTGACCGTTACGTTCGAAGATCGAGTTTGGAATCAAGAAGAATTTGAACTTCAAAGGTAACTTCTAAATTATTGTCTTTGATTTTCAAATTACATGCTTTTTCCTTTTAAATTAACAAAATAAGAGTACTTAGATCCAACATTGCTTCCGCTATGCATGCCGAAACTCTTACAAAGTCTAACTCCTGCGGCCAGAAGGAGTGACAAAGAAAAAATGGTCATCCAGGAAGACCAAGCGCAACACTCAACGTCGGTCGCTTCCTTATCTGTCCAACAACTGCAGGACATGATTACCAACACCATCCGAGCCCAGTACGGTGGACCAGCCCAGAGCACCCTCTCGTATACCAAACCGTATTCCAAGAGGATCGACAACTTGAGGATGCCCACCGGGTAGCAACCGCCAAAATTTCAACAGTTCGATGGGAAGGGCAATCCTAAACAGCACATTGCCCACTTCGTCGAAACGTGCGAGAATGCTGGAACTCGCGGAGACTTGCTGGTTAGGCAATTCGTCCGAACTTTGAAAGGAAACGCCTTTGACTGGTACACCGACTTGGAGCCCGAGACGATTGACAGTTGGGAACAGTTTGAGAGAGACTTCTTGAATCGCTTCTACAGCACGAGGCAAACAGTCAGCATGTCTGAACTCTCGCACGCTAGCCAAAGAATGGGCGAGCCAGTCGTCGATTTCATTAACCGTTGGAGATCATTGAGTCTTGACTGTAAGGACCGACTCACGGAAGTGTCTGCTGTCGAGATGTGCATCGGCGACATGCATTGGGGACTTCACTACATCCTACAAGGGATAAAGCCCCAAACATTCGAGGAGTTAGAAACTCGCGCCCATGATATGAAGCCGAGTATTGCCAATAGAGAAAACAAAGACCTCTTAATCCCCGACGTAGAGAAAACAAAGACGGAAATGAAGGGTGTTGCGTGCTCAATGTTTAAAAGAAATATGCAATAATAGAGCACTCAGAACATGCAAGCATACATGATCTTGTAGCAAGTAATAAGTATTTTTTCATTCGATTTCCCACAGAGATTTATTCTTAGTTACTCGAGAAGTGTATTGTTAAGCAAGAATGGGTGGATTTAATGGGGTAGATTTGGTTTTAAATTGCCTAATTACTAAGGAGTATGTAAAGGATAGATGCATAAACAAGTGCAAGTAAATGATAAACTCAAATGCAAAGAGAAGAGATAACTAAACGAAGAGGAAAAATGACTAAGGCAGATTTTAACTTAAAGGAATTGCGGGAACAACAATTATACCGCAATGTTACTAACAGCAAAATGTGTGTAAAGTGGGGAAACAAGGGCTACTAACGACTCTTATATAGGCTTTTTCACACGATTCTCAAGCAGTAGATAAACTCACTATGCATCAAACCAACTCATTCTCATGTATCTTCCGATTTCATGCATTAGATTCTTTAGTTTACTCATGTCCAAGTAAGGTCTTAAGCATCTTGTTAAAACAGTAAGTTGTGGTTTGTACTAGGAAAACGCCTATTCCTAGGTCGTTTTCTGGCTACCTTGAGAGGCTAGCATGAGTGTATGACTCTGAACTCTTACTCCTTCCAGAGGTTAGGAGTTCTTTGGACAAAATGGATGGCCAATCGAAATTGCCCGTGGGATGAAGCTTACATACAATCAATGCATTCGAGAGCTATCCTACATGCTTGATTCACGTGTTTCTTCCTACAGATTTGTCATTAGCATGCCCTTATGTGACTTAGTTACTCATGGATGCAGATAGAATAGAAAGAGTAGATGAAGAAGACATGCTTAGAAGATTATTAAAGACAAAACAGAAGCTAAAGACAGTAACAGAGAAATTAAAGAGATTGCGAAATGATGAATTGTGCGTTGATTAATCAATCGTTGGAACGAAACAAATGAAGACTTAGAGTTACTAAAGTAAAGACAGAAAGCAACGAAATGGAATAGAGTAGCTAATGGAAGAGAAATAACAACAATCAGTACTGAAAACAGAAAACTAAAGCAGAAAGCAGTAAGTCGTGCTTGATCGCCTCGTCGCAGATGCCTCGGCTGAAGGGAGAGAAAGGCAAGCCTTGCTTGGATGAATCCAATCAGAAGAGAAGATGAATCTTCTCTCCTTCCTATCAGATTCTCGACTCCAACAACTGAACCTTTCAAACCAACAGACGGAGAAGAGAAAGAATGGGAAAGACTGCGCTGAGAAGAGAAGTCTACGCTTTTCGGATGTGTTTCAACCCTCCTCTTTGACCTCCTTTTATAGTATTCTGCAGGTGCGATTGGGCCAAGGAGAACCATCCATTCTCAACGTCGTACTTCTACGTGGCTGGAGGAGAAAGAATGGATCCCTGAAATATCGGATCAAAACAGAATAAGGTTAGCCAACTTACGGATTTCACTTAAAACATTGCGGTTTTAGCAATGTTTCCGCAATGCCTCCGCAATGCACAGTTTTCATTCTTCTAACTTCGTTTTTCATTCCTTTTCTTTCCTTTTGCATACAAGTCCTAATTTAGCTCCATTCTTCTAATTCTCATATATAAGCATAAGTTCAAGCTAAATCCTATCAAAAATACTTACAAATGCACAACTTCCTAACACAAATAAGTCCTAAAATAGTCACTTTTGGAGACGTAACACACCCCCAAACTTAAGGTTTTGCTCGTCCTCGAGCAATCTAAGGACTTACTTAGGCTGCTGTTTTATCCTCTCTAACAACTTGCTGACTCCCCTAAGTTCCTATCTATGGCAGTGCTGTCCTGTGACACACTTCTAAGTTTACAACTACCCTCTTACTTTGCTTCTTCTGACTTCGCACGCCTAATGCTCCTACTGTTTCATTAACTCCCTACGACTGATCTACTTGCTTCTGTCATATCGTGCAACTATCCCTAAGGTTTCAAATTCTACCTAGCTTTACCCTAGACTCAGTACATGCTTCTAATCTTTTACTTTTGAGCTACCTAGGATTCCTTAGAGTCATGCCAGTCTTAGTATAAACCAGTGACAGTAGTACATTTAGAGAACAACCTAAACCCTGGCATCACTACATTGGACATACATTCATCTCCCTAAACAACCCTACAAGCTACAACTTTGTGCTTAGCTAATTGAGGATCAGAGTTCTTTTTATTCAGGACACCCAAGCCACAAAGTTGCAACTCCTAGGTATACATTCTTCTTCCCTATTTCTTCCTTTTTTCTTTCTTACTTTGGTGGAGCCTCTCCTTTGGTTGCCTTTTGATGCAATGCCACTTGTGGGTTACACACTTGGCACTGATTACTCAGCAACTTTAGGAGAGACACCCCCCTTTATTCTATTTTTCATTTTTTTTTTAGTTCATCATTTTTTGTAAAGAAGAAGAAGAATGCTTATGCTTAAAGGGAGAGAGGAATGTTCCTAGGCCTAGGGTGGCCTCCCCCAAACTTAAACTACTCATTGTCCCCAATGAGTGTCTGAGGTGGCACACCCCCAAACTTGTCCTAGAAGCATCTAGTCTAGGGCAAAACAAAGATAATCTAAAAGCCCTAGGGATAGACAGAACATTCTCAAAGCAAATAACTCAGCAGCAGAAATTTGTAAAAACAGGAAGGGAAGGACTTAAACCTACGCATGCTGAGCAATTTAAGAGACTAATTTAAACTATCAAAGGTGCTTTAAGACACTCATCCAGCATGCTTATAGATAGGCTATATAAGGTAGTCAAGACAGCAGCAAAAGAACAAAATTAAAACAGAACCAACCTAGCTAATCAGTCAGTCAAAAACATGCAGTTACTAACAAAAATTGCGGAAATCGCAAGGATTTCGCAATGAATAAACAGGGTAGATATATTAGTGATCAAGGCCCCTATGCATGCTCTTTCCAGTCATCTCAGCTATACAAAAAGGAAACTAAAACAATCTACCTATTCAGATACCATCAGACTATACTAAACAATTCTAAACAACAAAAATAAAGACTAAAGACAGATCAAATATTGATTCCAAAATAGCAGCATTCACACAGTTTAACGAAAAACAGAGTTTTTTTTTTTTTTTTTTTGTAGGGAACAGAAATACTCCCTTGAGTGCTCTTCAGACTAGCACTCAGACGTCCTCCTCATCATCTCTCCGTGCTCGTGGAGGTGCCCATGGCGTCAGCAAATCAGTGGGGAACTCAGGAAAGATGCAGCCCAACTGGTCAGCAACATCCTTATCCCTCGCTTGAGCATACTCAGCCCATTGCGCCATCTTCTTTTGAAGGTCCATCAGGCAGGCCATGGAGAGGGATTGAGCAGCAGCCAGGTCGTCTAACTCAAACTCCATGTTCCCCTTTCGTCTCATCCTTAGGCCTGTAGGCAGCTCCAGATGCCCCGTGTAGGCCAGCTGCCTCTCCATCCTCTCGATTGGTACACCTGCACGTAAGCAAAGCTTAGTGATTGTGTTGGGGAAGAAAAGTGGACCCTTACCTTTTTTGGCACAGTCTGCGATTGAGGCTTCAATGACCTCGCCAACATTGATCGTGAGGCCCCTCATGATCGCATATACCAGCAGCGATCTTCCTTGGTTGATGGTGGTCTCGTGGGTCACTGGGGACAGTCGTCTGCGCACGAAGGAAAACCATACAGCTGCCTTCGCCGTAAGGGTCGCACTCATCAGAGTGTGCTTCCCATTGCGCGAAATCGTCCACGCTGCCTCAGGTTGGCCGATGATCCGTAATGCTTCCTCCAGGACAGCCTCAGTTGGCGCATCAATGATCCTTGCATAGTCAGTGTGCTTGTGCCCTTTGAGGCCATAGGCTTCATTGATCGCCTTGGCTGAGAAGTCCACCTCAATTCCTCTTACCACGGACAGGCCATCCTCAGGGTGCATCAGGTTCGCGTAGAAGTCGTACACCATGCTGGAGTAGGCGGGGATGGGCGGTCTGCACAGCTCTTCCCAGCCGTGATTGGTGATCTCTGTGCGGAAGAATTGCGGCAGGTCTGCCAACGCGTCAAGGAACCCCTTCTCATGGAGCAGGTCCCTCTTCCTCAACTCAGTGCCCCTCGACTCTGCATCAGAGGACACATACCTCACAGTTTGAGGTTCATCTTCGGGGTACAACTTGGCTTTCCCCTTATCTTTTGCCCTCGTTGACTCGACAGCCTCGACCCTCAACCTCTTCAATGAAGGCTCACCACTGACCTTCCGTTTCTTGGTTTTCTTGGAGGCTTTTGGCCATTTGGCCTTGACAACCTTGGGCACCTTCTTCCTCAGTCGTGCCCTGGTGGTGATCTGCTGGAGGCAGTCTCCCAAAGTCTCATCCATCGAATCTCCCCCCGTTGCTGGGTTATCGGGGCTAACCTCCCTCAAAGGAGAGAACACCTCAGCTTCTTCACCCGGCACTGATTCTTGATGATCTTCACTTGGATTTTCAGGCTCGGGCGTTGGTGATGCTGGCGATGCCTCAGGGCTCTGCGGGGGTGGTGTTTGCTCAGAGCTTTGTGGAGATGGAGAAGGCTCGGGGCTTCGCGCTGGTGGAGATGGAGAAGGGCTTTGTCTGGCCGTCTCGTAGGATGGACGGCCACTTTCTTGACTCTCCACAGTGGGGGTCTTCTTCTTGATCGCTGCGTCGTCGACAGCCATCTTCCACTTCCTCTTCTTGGGCGTTCCTGCTGGTTCAGATGGCCCAGCAGGGATTTCGGTCACCACCTTCCACTTCTTCTTGCGGACAGGGAGCTTGGGAAGTCGTTCAGTGCGCGCGGCTTCGGCGTCTGCCAAGGCAAGGAGTGCCTCCCTCGCAGCTGTCTCAGCTTCAGTGGCCTTCTTCCTGGAAGCAGATCTCTCAGCCCGTGTAAGCACCATGGTCAAATCGAAGAAATCTGGAAAGAGGAATTGCAGGGGAAGAAGGAGAGATATTTCTTGAAGTTCAGCGAATGAGGGAAGCGTACGGGCCACAGCTATTCCAACGGCTATTTGTAATGATGTAAATCCCAACGGCTATTTCTGTTGCGGATTCAGCAAATCTACCGCAATTAAATGGCCGTTGGAGATTTCCTTGTTTTAAAAGCCAATATTCTCTCAACTTAATCTGTGATTCGGCCCGATATTTTCCCCGATTCTTTATCCTTGATTCATCTCCTTGATTCCCTCTTTTGATCTCCTATGAAAAGAAATAAAATTAACATCAAATTCGTTATAAAAATCACACATAAATATATACAAATAACAACCAAAAGAATAACAAAAAATAAACTAAGGCATAGCCTCGCATGGACGAGCACAGCAATCACTCGTCCTCTCTCGGTTTTATTTTCAAGTTTCAGCCAAGAGGAAGGCCGAGAGAGTCTTCACATCTCCTTCCTCATAATAATGCTTCAATCGTGCACCATTAACCATGAACGGTTGCCCGTGCTGCAGGTTCCTAATCTCAATTGCACCATGAACAAACACGTTAGTTATAACAAAAGGACCTGACCATCTGGACTTAAGTTTGCCTGGGAATAATCTCAACCGTGAGTTAAATAACAAGATAAGCTGGCCTTTCTTAAAGTCCTTAATCCTAAGTCTACTGTCATGCCAAATCTTAGTCTTTTCCTTATACATTTTAGCATTTTCATAGGACATATGTCTAAGCTCATCAAGCTCATGTAATTGCAAAGACCGCAATGTTCCCGCATCGGTCACGCAATAATTCAGTTCTTTCAAGGCCCAAAATGCTTTAATTTCCAATTCAAATGGTAAGTGACATGCTTTGCCATACACAAGTCTATAAGGAGACATACCTAGGGGTGTCTTATATGCAGTCCTATATGCCCAAAGTGCATCCTCGAGTTTAAACGACCAATCTTTTCTATTGGGTTTGACCACTTTTTCGAGTATGTTTTTAATCTCCCTATTTGATATTTCAGCTTGACCATTCGAATGTGGGTGATAAGGAGTGGCAACTCTATGTCTAACATTGTATTTAGCCAACACTTTTTCCATAGCTTTATTAATAAAGTGTGTCCCTTCATCACTAATTATAGCACGAGGTGTACCAAACCTAGTAAAGATATGTCTATTAAGGAACTTAATGACTGTTTTGGCATCATTGTTTGGACATGCTATGGCTTCTACCCATTTAGATACATAGTCTACAGCTACAAGTATGTAAAGGTTACCTGCTGATGGGGGAAATGGTCCCATGAAGTCAATGCCCCACACATCAAAGAGCTCCAACTCTAAGATGTAAGTGAGAGGCATCTCATCCTTTCGACTAAGGTTACCTGTTCTCTGACATTCATCACAGCTGCGTGCGTATTCGTGAGCATCTTTGAAGATCGTGGGCCAATAGTAGCCACTCTGGAACACCTTTGCAGCTGTTCTTTGGCCACCAAAATGTCCACCATAGGGGGCTGTATGGCAGTGCTGCAGCACAGACTTCGCCTCAGCAGCTGACACACACTTCCTCAGCAAACCATCTGCACATGTCTTGTAGAGTGTAGGATCGTCCCATATGAACTTCCTAGCTTCATGTAGGAACCTCTTCTTTTCTTGTCCTCCCTTGAAAGTTGGTAGTACCTGCGAGGCAAGGAAGTTAGCAATATCAGCAAACCAAGGTTCCTCATCGTTATCACGATGTGCTAACACAAAGACATGCTCATCGATAAATGCATCAGAAATTGCGGTTTCCGCAATTTTATCGCAATTATGTTGCAATCTAGAAAGATGATCCGCAACCACATTTTCGCATCCTTTCTTATCTCTAATGTCTAGATCAAACTCTTGCAACAACAATACCCATCTAATTAACCTAGGCTTAGCATCAGCCTTCCTCATAAGGTATTTTAGTGCAGAATGGTCAGTGTACACGATTGTCCTAGTGCCTACAATGTAATTCCTAAACTTCTCACAGGCAAACACTACAGCTAGCATCTCCTTTTCCGTGGTTGTGTAATTACATTGTGCCTCATTAAGTGTCTTACTAGCATAGTATACAGGGTGTGTTAGTTTGTCAATCTTTTTTCCTAGCATAACCCCTACTGCATAGTCACTTGCATCACATAACATCTCAAATGGAAGGTCCCAATTTGG
The DNA here is from genome assembly GCA_028017165.1 of Herpetospermum pedunculosum. Classification (NCBI taxonomy): domain Eukaryota; kingdom Viridiplantae; phylum Streptophyta; class Magnoliopsida; order Cucurbitales; family Cucurbitaceae; genus Herpetospermum; species Herpetospermum pedunculosum. Next base: position 7,680,084 of record JAPQWQ010000186.1, on the reverse strand, counting down.
TCCTACTATAATAGGTGCTTTGACTAGTGCTTCCTTAAGGGTTGTCCAGGCTAGTAAACATTCTTTTGAGAAGATGAATGGCTTATTCAGCTCTAGAAGCTCACACAAAGGTTTGGAGATCTTTGAAAAGTTCTTAATGAACCTTCTATAGAAACCTGCGTGTCCTAAGAAACTTCTAATGACTTTCACATTCTGAGGTTCCACTAACTTCTCTATTATTTCAATCTTGGCCCTATCGACCTCTACTCCTGCTCTAGACACTCTATGACCTAGGACTATCCCTTCTTCCACCATGAAGTGGCACTTTTCCCAATTAAGGACTAGGTTGGTCTCCTCACACCTAGCTAGGACTTGTCCTAAGTTCTCTAAACAGTTTGTGAATGAATCACCAAAGACTGAGAAGTCATCCATAAATATTTCTATCATGGATTCATCTAAGTCAGAGAAGATTGCCAACATGCACCTTTGGAACGTTGCTGGTGCATTGCATAAGCCAAAAGGCATTCTGCGAAAAGCAAATGTTCCAAAGGGACAGGTGAAGGTTGTCTTCTCCTGGTCCACAGGGTCTATGGTGATTTGGTTATATCCAGAATAACCATCTAGAAAGCAGTAATAAGCTCTACCAGCTATCCTATCTAACATCTGGTCGATAAATGGTAAAGGGAAGTGATCTTTTTTTGTTTCCTTATTCAATTTTCTATAGTCCATACAGACTCTCCATCCTGTAATAGTTCTAGTTGGAATCAGTTCATTGCTCTCATTCACTACTACAGTCATCCCCCCCTTCTAAGGTACACATTGTATTGGACTCACCCACTGACTACTAGCTAGCTATAGGGAAGATTACACCTGCATCTAACCATTTTATGATCTCTTTCTTAACTACCTCTTTCATAGAGGGGTTCAGCCTACGTTGGTGATCTACTCGGGGTGTATGTTCTTCTTCCAATATTATCTTATGCATGCAGTAAGAAGGGCTAATGCCTCTAATGTCAGCAATCGTCCATGCAATAGCCTTTTTATGTTGCTTAAGTAATAAGATCAACTCAACTTCATGCTTTGCACTCAATTTGGACGAAATAATAACAGGCAGAGTATCATCACTTCCTAGATATGCATACTTAAGATGTTCAGGCAGTGGTTTTAATTCTAAGATAGGTGGATGCTCAATGGATGGTTTTAATGGATTCATGGATCTCTCAGTCAAATCCCTAGTCATACAAACATGCTGAGGTTTATCCACATGTATATCCATTATTTCAGAAATATTTAAGTCAGTTACATCTAATTGTACATAATCATAGGCATGCTTAATTAACAATTCATGCTCAAGCTGTTCTTCCATTAGTGAATCTACTATGTTCATGCTTGCACAAGATTCAGAGTCAGAAGGGTACCTTAGGGCTTTAAAAATACTAAACTTAACCTCCTCATCATGAACCCTCATGGTGAGCTCACCTTTCTGGACATCAATCAGGGCCCTACCTGTGGCTAGAAATGGTCTGCCTAATAGGATGGGGACCTCCTTGTCTGCTTCATAATCCAGGATGATGAAGTATGCAAGGAAAATAAACTTGTCAACCTTTACAAGAATATCCTCAATCTTACCCTCAGGGTATGCTATGGATCTGTCTGCAAGCTGTAAGGTGACAGTGGTAGGACGTGCTTCTCCTATTCCCAGCTGGCGGAATAGTGATAGAGGCATGAGATTTATGCTGGCTCCCAGGTCACAAAGAGCTCTGCCCACGTGCTTGCCTCCTAACTCCACTGGTAGGGTGAAGGAACCAGGATCCTTCTCCTTCTTGGGTAGCTTGTTCTGGAGTATAGCACTGCACTCCTCAGTGAGATTCACTATTTCAAATTCACCAATAATTTTTTTGTTAGTGATTATATCCTTCAAAAATTTAACATAAGAAGGCATGTATTGCAAAACCTCTACAAAAGGAATATTAACATGCACTTTTTTAAGAATTTCTAAAAATTTATTAAAGTGCACTTCCTGTTCTTGTTTTTTCTTTAGCCTTCGAGGGAATGGAGGTGGTGGCACATATGCAGGCACTTCAGGTCGCCTCAGGATAGGTGGAGGTCTTGGAATTTCTTCTATCTCTTCTATGATTGGCTCCAACCTTGCTCCTGATGTGCTTGTTGATGGTTGACCATGGTTTGGCAGAGATCCCAGTGGAGCACTAGACTCTTTGTTCTCTACTCTCTTTGGGGTTTCTTTAATGTTGCTCACCAATGGTCTCCCACTTCTTAGTTCAATTGCTTGAACTTGTTCTTTTCCATCTCTCCTTGGCACCTCAGTGTCAGCAGGTAGTCTACCTTGGGGCCTACTTTTGAGTTCATTGGCTAGTTGCCCTATTTGGTTCTCTAGGCTCCTAAGGGTAGCTTGCTGACTTTGTAGAGTGACATCATTCTTGGCAATGTACTCCTTAAGTAAATTTTCTACAGAAGATCCTATTGGTTGGTTGTATGGTTTTTGATACATGGATTGGTTATGTTGGGGAGTGAAACCAGGTGTTCCACTCGGTCTTGGTTGGTTAGGAGCTTGGTTAGTATTTTTTTTGCCACCCCATGAAAGATTTGGGTGGTTCCTCCAACCAGGATTGTAAGTGTTAGAGTAAGGGTTGTTCCTAGGCTGCTGTTGGCTTCCAACATAGCAGACTGAGGCTGGATTCCCAGGGCAGTATTCATATAGGTGCCCTTCCCCACATAATCCACAGATAAGTGTCTCACCTTGACTTGGTTGTGTGCCCATTGACATGGCTGTGGCGGTGTTGACACTAGTTTGGAGATTGGCTTGAGCCATTTGTTTTACTAGGTTGGTCAGAGCGCTTATTTGGCTACTCATGGCATTGAGTGCGTCCTTATCTTGAGCTCTACTTGGCTCTATTGGATCATCTGACCACCTACAGTGAGATGCTGAGATCTTCTCCAGGATCTCATAGGCTTCGTTATAACTTTTGGAAAGCATGGAACCACCAGCAGATGAATTTAGCACTTGCCTGGTGCTGGGGTTGCATCCTTTGAAAAAGACCTCTATTTGGATACACCATGGAATGCCATGGTGTGGACATTTAAGCAGAAGGTCCTTGAACCTTGTCCAAGCTTCGTGAAACGACTCATTTTCAGCTTGTTTGAACTTGATTATGTCGTCACGAAAAGTAGAATTCCTATCAGGTGGGAAATATTTTACTAGGAATTTCTCCGCCAAGTCTGTCCAATTGAGAACTGATCCGGAGGGTAATGAGTTTAACCACGTTTTTGCTTTATCCCTTAAAGAGTAAGGGAAGAGGTAGAGCCTCAAGGCTTCTTGGGAAACTCCAGGGATAAGGAATGTATCACTAACTCCTAGGAAGTTTCTAAGATGGTTGTGGGGGTCCTCATTTTCCACTCCAAAGAATTGTCCCACAGTGGACAACATTTGGAACATTACTGGCTTTAACTCGAATGAGTTGGCAGTAATTTCAGGGCGGATTATGCTTGGGTTTAGCTCCCCAGGCATAGGTACTAGGTAGGAGAGAATGACACTATCCTTGTCATTCGCTATTTCGATGGGATTGCGAGTGGTAGGTACCGGATTTGGGACTGGTCTGTCCATTTCTTCTTGATAGAATTGCGGAGACTCCGCGGTTTCAGCAATTATTTGAGGTATATAGGGTTGGTTAAAGAGACGTTTCTTAGCTTTGTTTCTGGCCCTAAGTAATCTCTCAGGCTCAGGATTGAACTCTAGATCGCTACTGGAATGCTCATTCATAAACTAACCCAATGGTACCTGCAAAAGAAATGAGAAAAAGATCAGTTCTAATAGATATTAAACTTTGTGTTTCTAACTTAACAAACTTCGTTTTCACTAAACTAAATCCCCGGCAGCGGCGCCACAAACTTGTTGCGTGCTCAATGTTTAAAAGAAATATGCAATAATAGAGCACTCAGAACATGCAAGCATACATGATCTTGTAGCAAGTAATAAGTATTTTTTCATTCGATTTCCCACAGAGATTTATTCTTAGTTACTCGAGAAGTGTATTGTTAAGCAAGAATGGGTGGATTTAATGGGGTAGATTTGGTTTTAAATTGCCTAATTACTAAGGAGTATGTAAAGGATAGATGCATAAACAAGTGCAAGTAAATGATAAACTCAAATGCAAAGAGAAGAGATAACTAAACGAAGAGGAAAAATGACTAAGGCAGATTTTAACTTAAAGGAATTGCGGGAACAACAATTATACCGCAATGTTACTAACAGCAAAATGTGTGTAAAGTGGGGAAACAAGGGCTACTAACGACTCTTCTATAGGCTTTTTCACACGATTCTCAAGCAGTAGATCAACTCACTATGCATCAAACCAACTCATTCTCATGTATCTTCCGATTTCATGCATTAGATTCTTTAGTTTACTCATGTCCAAGTAAGGTCTTAAGCATCTTGTTAAAACAGTAAGTTGTGGTTTGTACTAGGAAAACGCCTAGTCCTAGGTCATTTTCTGGCTACCTTGAGAGGCTAGCATGAGTGTATGACTCTGAACTCTTACTCCTTCCAGAGGTTAGGAGTTCTTTGGACAAAATGGATGGCCAATCGAAATTGCCCGTGGGATGAAGCTTACATACAATCAATGCATTCGAGAGCTATCCTACATGCTTGATTCACGTGTTTCTTCCTACAGATTTGTCATTAGCATGCCCTTATGTGACTTAGTTACTCATGGATGCAGATAGAATAGAAAGAGTAGATGAAGAAGACATGCTTAGAAGATTATTAAAGATAAAACAGAAGCTAAAGACAGTAACAGAGAAATTAAAGAGATTGCGAAATGATGAATTGTGCGTTGATTAATCAATCGTTGGAACGAAACAAATGAAGACTTAGAGTTACTAAAGTAAAGACAGAAAGCAACGAAATGGAATAGAGTAGCTAATGGAAGAGAAATAACAACAATCAGTACTGAAAACAGAAAACTAAAGCAGAAAGCAGTAAGTCGTGCTTGATCGCCTCGTCGCAGATGCCTCGGCTGAAGGGAGAGAAAGGCAAGCCTTGCTTGGATGAATCCAATCAGAAGAGAAGATGAATCTTCTCTCCTTCCTATCAGATTGTCGACTCCAACAGCTGAACCTTTCAAACCAACAGACGGAGAAGAGAAAGAATGGGAAAGACTGCGCTGAGAAGAGAAGTCTACGCTTTTCGGATGTGTTTCAACCCTCCTCTTTGATCTCCTTTTATAGTATTCTGCAGGTGCGATTGGGCCAAGGAGAACCATCCATTCTCAACGTCGTACTTCTACGTGGCTGGAGGAGAAAGAATGGATCCCTGAAATATCGGATCAAAACAGAAAAAGGTTAGCCAACTTACGGATTTCACTTAAAACATTGCGGTTTTAGCAATGTTTCCGCAATGCCTCCGCAATGCACAATTTTCATTCTTCTAACTTCGTTTTTCATTCCTTTTCTTTCCTTTTGCATACAAGTCCTAATTTAGCTTCATTCTTCTAATTCTCATATATAAGCATAAGTTCAAGCTAAATCCTATAAAAAATACTTACAAATGCACAACTTCCTAACACAAATAAGTCCTAAAATAGTCACTTTTGGAGACGTAACAAAGGGCATTGGAAAGATCACGAAGAATGTCGTGAAAGAATCTATGGTCGTCAACACGGCCTCTTTAAGGTCTTCCTCCAAAGCAAAGGAAAACAAAACGGAAGCAAGAAATGACAAAGGCGAAAGACGTCGCCTTACTTTGAAAGAAAGACAAGAAAAAGTCTACCTGTTTCCAGACTCTGACATTCCAGACATGTTAGAGCAATTGCTGGAAACACAACTCATCCAACTGCCAAAATGCAAACGACCGGAGGAGTTAGGAAAGGTAAATGATCCTAACTACTGCAAATACCACCGGGTCGTCAGTCATCCTGTAGGCAAATGTTTTGTCTTAAAAGAGCTAATCATGAAGTTAGCCGGTGAGAAGAAAATCGAGCTGGATCTTGACGAGGTAGCTCAGACAAATCATGCCGCCGTAATAATGAACTCCGACATTCAGTTACCTCCAGATTCATTTGAGAAACAAAATGAAGGTCTGATCCAATTTGGGACTTACGAACCAATACTTGTTCAGTTCAGATGTGAGGTCCCAAAGAAGACTTCGCAGGTAAAAACCGAGCCTGTCGGAGATGAAGATGAAGCTTGGACCGTCGTAACTCGTCGGAAAATGCGACGACAAAGATCTGTCCAGAAAGAAACCCGCCTATTTCAAGAGTATAGGCGAGAAAGCAAACTTCCAAAGAGGAAAGGAAGAAAAAGTACGAAAAGGCCTAAGCTCGTCGTGGAGGAAAACAAAGACCTCCCTCGACCCCAACAACCTATGACCCTACGGGAATTTTCCCCAAGGGATTCTTCAACGAAAAGCAGGAAGAAACATTCGGAACTGCTACATGTCACGTCGTCGGCATAATCGAGGACGATAACACTACTCCAAGTTCTACGGAGTTGGTAACGAAGCTGGAGGAAACACTTTCCCTCGAAGTAGCGGAGTTGCACAAAATGGACGAAACTACTCTTATCCACGCGTTGAAGGACTCAAATGTTTCAAATGCTTCAACCTCTACAGCACATGCATGCGCATCCTGTTGCATGTCTATAGGTTTCACCGACGAAGATTTGATGTTGGGATCGAAACCTCACAATAGACCTTTGTTTGTCTCAGGGTACATCCGAGAGTAGAAGGTTGGTCGAATCCTCATTGATGATGGATACTCTGTCAATATAATGCCGAAATCAGTCATGAAAGAGGTTGGCATCTTAATGGAAGAGTGATCAAGTAGCAGGCTGGTAATCCAGGGCTTCAATCAGGGAGGACAGCGAGCGATCGACATGATTCTCTTGGAGCTCATCATTGGGGATTTAAAAGCACATACCCTATTTCATGTTATAGATTTCAGGACTACCTACAAAATATTATTAGGTTGCCCTTGGATTCATGGAAATTGGGTAATAAGTTCCACCTTACATCAATGCTTCAAATTTTATCAAAATGGTGTAAAAAAGGTTGAGGCAGACACTAAGCCATTTTCAGAGGCCGAGTCTCACTTTGCGGACGCCAAATTTTACATAAATGACGGCAACGTCGGAGAAATAATGCCGATAGAAATTCCTTTGATCAATGGGGAAGATAAACTCAGCGTGAAACAAAAAATTGACGCGGGAAAAGAATCTATAGAAGAGAACGTTTCCAGTTTTCAAGAAAGCAAGACATTCGTCAGCCCTACAAAGGCTAAGGCCTTGAAGGACGAAAAAAATGTCTAACCCTCCTGTTTTACGCTACGTCCCTTTGTCCCGGCGTAAGAAGGGTGAATCGCCATTCGCGGAATGTACGAAAAGTTTGAAAGTTGGTGACATTAAGGTCCTGAAAGAAAGCTTTGTCACCCCTCTTACGAAGATAACGAAACAAGAGGTCACGAAGTCCAAAGAGACTCAGAAAGGGATGGTCCTGCCTGAGAAACGAACGAAAGAAGGATACGATCCCAAGGCATATAAACTGCTAGCAAAGGCAGGCTATGACTTCACAACTCACACTGAGTTCAAGGGCCTGGAGATCCTCGAAGGCAGGTCAGAGCTTTCTTCGACACAAAAGAAGCTCCTCAAAGAGGGATATTCTATACCGGCATCAAGAAAGGGGCTTGGATATAATTTGCCCGAACCAGTCCGTATAACCCGAAAAGGGAAGGAGAAAGTGGTCAACAGTAATAACATAACGACCAAGGAGGTAGATGTTGCGTGCTCAATGTGTTGAAATAATTAGGCAATAAAAGAGATAGAGCACTCAGAACATGCAAGCATACATGATCTTATAGCAAGTAGTAAGTATATTTCATTCGTTTTCCCACAGAGATTTATTTTTAGCTATTCGCGAAGTGTTTTGTTAAGAAAGAAGGGGTGGATTTGATGGGGTAAAATTGGTTTTTAATTATCTAATTTTTGCTGAATGTGTAAAGGGTAGTAACATAAACAAGAACAAGTTAAAGCTAAGCTCAAATGAAAAGAGACGAGACTAATAAATGAAGATAAAAACAGCTAGACAGAATTGTACTTAAGCAGAATTGCGGAGACATCAATTCTACCGCAATTAAATAACAGCGAAAGTGTGTAAATGGGTGAATTAAGGGCTACTAATGACTATCCTATAGGCATTTTTATACGATTCTCAAGCACTGGATCTACTCTCTATGCATCAAACTATCTCAATCTCATGTATCGTCCGATTCCATGCATTAGATTCTTTAGTTTACTCAACTCAAAGTAAGGTCTTAAGCATCTTGTTAAGGCAGAAAGATATGGTTTGTACTAGGGAAACGCCTATTCCTAGGCCGTTTCCTGGTTACCTTGAAAGGCTAGCATGATAATATGACTCTGAACTCTTACTCCTTCCAGAGGTTAGGAGTTCTTTGGACAAAATGGATGGCCAATCGAAATTGCCCGTGGGATGAAGCTTACATACAATCAATGCTTCGAGAGCTATCCTACATGCTTGATTCACATTTTTTTAGCCTATAGCGTTGTCATTAGCATGCCCCTAAGTGACTTAGTTACTCATGGATATAAGGAGAACAGAACTAAAGGATAAAATAGACATGCTTAGAAGGGAAATGTGCTTAAAACAGCAAGGGAAAGCAGTAGAATGCAAAGGCGAGAGACTGTGAAATACTGAATTTTGTGTTTGATTAATTGATTGTTTGAATGAACATAAGAGATACTTAAAGTAAAGAACAGCAAGACAGAACACAACGAAATGAACTAAATTAGCCACAAGAACAGAAACAACACAAGACAGAGTTGTAAAATAGAAATGAAGAACAGAAAGCAGTAAAACAGCTCGAATGTCTCGTTGCAGTCGCTTCGAATGAAGGATGAGAAAGGTCAGCCTTGCTTGGATGAATCTAATCGGGAGAGAAGAAGAATCTCCTCTCCTTCCTATCAGATTATCGATTCCAACAGCTGAGCTTCGCAAACCAGCAGACGGCAAAGGAAAACAGGAGAAAAGATGGACTGCGAGAAGACTTCTACGCTTTCGGATGATGTTTGAACCCTCGACTTTGACCCCTATTTATAGTAATCTGCAGGTGCATTTGGGCCAAGGATAACCATCAATCTTCAACGTCGTACTTCAGAATGGATGGAGGAGAAAGAACGAATCCCTGAAATAACGGAAATTAACAGAAAAAGATCAGTCAACTTACGGTTTTCACTTGAAACATTGTGGGAACCGCAATGTTTCCGCAATGCTTTCGCAATGCTTGTTTTTCATTCTTTTCCTTCGGTTTTCAACCCTTTTCTTTCCTATTGTACACAAGTCCTAATTTAGCTACCTTCTTCTAATTCTAATATTTAAGCATAGGTTTAGGCTAAATGATATCAAAAACACCTAAGAGTGAACATCTTTCTAAGCTAATTAAGTCCTAAAAAGGTCACTTTTGGAGACGTAACACACCCCCAAACTTAAGGTTTTGCTTGTCCTCAAGCAATCTCAGGACTTTCCTAGGCTGATGTTTCTTCTTCTTTAACCACTTACTAACTCCCCTATATCCCTATCTATAGCTATGCTGTCCTGTGACACACTTCTCAGCTTAGAACTACCCTCTTAACTAGCTTCTTCTGACTTCGCCTGCCTAACACTCCTTCTGTTTTCATTAACTCCCTACAACTGATCTATTTGCTTTTGTCATATCATGCCACTATCCCTAAGGTTTCAAAATTCTGCCTAGCTTTACCTCAGACTCAGTACATGCTTCTAGCTTTATTTTTAATGTGTCTAGGATTCCTTAGAGTCATGCCAGTCTTAGTATTAACGGTGACAGTAGTACTTTTAGAGAACAACCTAAACCCTGGCATCACTACATTGGATATACACTCATCTCCCTAAACACCCCTACAAGTTACAACTTTGTGCTTAGCTAATTGAGGATCAGAGTTCTTCTTAAATAGGACATCTAAGCCACAAAGTTATAACTCCTAGGTATACATTCTTCTTCCCTATTCTTTTCCCTTTTTCTTACTTAGGTGGGGCCTCTCCTTTGGTTGCCTTTTGATGCAATGCCACTTGTGGGTCACACACTTGGCACTGATTACTTAGCAACCTAAGAGAGACCCCCCTCTTTATTCTATTTTTCATTTTTTTTTTTTTTTTTTTTCAGTTCATTATTTTTTGTAAAGGAGAAGAAGAATGCTTATGTTTCTAAGGGAGAGAGGAATGTTCCTAGGCCTAGGGTGGCCTCCCCCAAACTTCAACTACTCATTGTCCCCAATGAGTGTCTGAGGTGGCACACCCCCAAACTATCCTAGAAGCATCTAGTCTAAGGTAAAACAAAGAGAATCTAAAGCCCTAGGCATAGACAAAACATTCGAAAGGCAAATATCACAGCAGCAGTAATTTAAAAAAAAAAACAGACAGATAAGGGCTTAAAGCTGTGCATGCTGAGCGTTTTAGAGGTTAATTTAAACTATCAAAAGGGTGTCCTATGACACTCATCCAGCATGCATTTAGATAAGCTATATAAGGTAGTCATGTTAGCAGCAAAAGATAGAATTTAAACAGATCACAGCCTAGCTAAACAGACAGTCCAAAACATGCTTTCAGTAATAAAAATTGCGGGGACCGCAATTATTTCGCAATCAAGTCAGGGCAGATATAATAGTGATTAAGGCCCCTAAGCATGCTCTTTCAAGTCATTCAAGCTCTTCTAAAAATAAAACAAAACTAACCTACCTAGTCAACTACCATCAGACTATACTAAGCAAAATTAAAAACATAAAACTAAGCATCTAAAACAGATCAAAAGTGTACGAAAAACAGCATAATTCACATGGTCTATCAGAAAGCAGAAAATTGTTTTTTTTTCTAAGGGAACAGCAATACTCCCTTCAGTGCAATTCAAACCAGCACTCAAACGTCTTCATCCTCATCAGGTTGTCGTGGTCGTGGAGGCACCCATGGAGTCAGGAGATTTGTGGGGAAGTCAGGGAAGATGCACCCAAGTTGGTCTGCAACTTCCTTGTCCCGTGCCTGCGCGTAAGTGGCCCATTGGGCCATCCTCCTTTGCATATCCATCAGGCACGCCATGGATAGTGACTGATCAGCAGCCAGCCTATCCAGTTCAAACTCCATATTCCCCTTCCTCTTCAGCCTCAAGCTAGCAGGCAGCTCCAAGTGGCCCGTGTAAGCCATCTGCTGCTCCATCCGCTCAATGGGAACTCCTGCAAGCAAACATAGTTTGGTTATGGTGTTAGGGAAAAACAATGGTCCCTTACCTTTCTTGGCGCACTCAGCAATGACGGCTGACATGATTTCCCCCACGTTGACCGTGAGACCTCGCATAATGGCATAGACCAGCAGCGATCTGCTCTGGTTGATGGTCGTCTCATGGGTCACAGGGGACAGCTTCCTCCTTACAAAGGCAAACCATACAGCTGCCTTTGCTGTCAGGTTGGCACTCATGAGGGTGTGCCTCCCATTGCGTGATACAGTCCACGCTGCTTCAGGCTGGCCAATGGTTCGAATGGCCTCCTCCAGCACTGCCTCAGTAGGCTCATCAACGATCCTCGCATAGTCAGTATGTCTTTGGCTCTTGAGGCCATAAGCTTCGTTGATGGCTTTTGCTGAGTAGTCCACCTCTACTCCCCTCACCACAGAAAGCCCTTCCTCAGAGTTTCGCAGGTTGGCGTAGAAGTCGTATACCATACTCGTGTAAGCTGGATTGGGTGGCCTGCACAACTCCTCCCAGCTATGATTTAGGATTCCTGCGCGCAAGAACTGCGGCAGGTCAGCAAGTCTGTCGAGGAAGCCCTTCTCGTGCAGCAACTCCCTCTTCCTCAGTTCAACGCCTCTGGACTCAGCGTCAGAGGACACGTACCTCACGGACTGAGGCTCATCTTCAGGGTAAAGCTTGGCTTTCCCTTTGTCTGCTGGCTTGGATGACTCTGCAGCCTCAACCTTGAGTCTTTTGAGCGATGGCTCAGTGTTCTCCTTGTCTGTTGAAGGCGCCCTCTTGGCCTTCTTCTTTTTCAGCTTCTTGGATCGCTTGGCCTTGAGAATCTTGGCCTTCTTCTTCTTCTTGAGCTTTGCCTCGATGGTGATCTGCTGAAGGCACGCCCCCAGCGTCTCCTCCATTGAGTCAGTCTTCTGTTCAAGACTCTCCGGGCTAGCTTCCCTCACAGGCGAGAAAACCTCCTCGTCCTCACCTTCCCCACTGCCCTGCGTTGATTCTTGGTACTCCCCATATGGGAATTCAGGGTCAGGCCGTGGGGAAGTGTGCGACGGCGTGGTGCTTTGCTCTGCTGTAGGTGTCTGTGCAGAACTCTGTGGTGAAGACGGCTGCTCAGGGCTCTGCGCTGGTGGCGATGAAGAGAGCTCTGGGCTTCGCACTGGCGAGGGGCTGCGCTTGGCTGCCTCATGGGATGGCTGGCTTTGTTCTTGACTCTCCACAGAGGGAGTCTTGTTCTTGACTTCTTTATCGGCCACAGCCATACTCCATCGACGCTTCTTGGGTGTGCCTGCTGGCTCAGAGGGTCCAGCAGGGATTTCAGTGACAACCTTCCACTTCTTCTTGCGAATCGGAAGTTTGGGAAGGCGTTCAGTCCGCGCAGCGTCAGCCGTAGCCAAGGCGAGCAGTGCGTCTCTCGCAGCTGCTTCAGCGTCGTCAGCCTTCTTCTTGGCTGCAGATCTTTCAGCCCTCGTGAACACCATTGTTGATCTTGGAGGTTTGGAGAGAAGAATCAAAGATGAAGAGAATCGCAGCTGTCTTGGAATTCAGAGAGTGAGAGAATCGTACAGATCAAGCGCCTTCTAACGGATATAAAGGAAACGGCTAAATCCCAACGGCTATATTTTTGCGGATCCTGCAAATCCAGCGCAATTTTAGGGATATTTTTTTCATCAAAATGTCAATCTTTGCTCGTCCGTATCTTTTATTTGGCTCAATCTTTTCTTGATTTTTAAAGCTGGAATTATTCTCCTTGATTCCCTCTTTCGATTCCCTACAAAAAGAAATAAAAGCAACATCAAATTCGTAATTAAAATCATACAACAAAACACACAAATGATAACCGGAAAATCGCAAAAAATAAACTAAGGCATGAGCCTTATGTTGACGAGCACAGCAATCACTCGTCCTCTCTCGTTCTCATTTTCATGCTTCAGTCAAGAGGAAGGCCGAGAGAGTCTTCACATCTCCTTCCTCATAGTAGTGCTTCAACCTTGCACCATTAACCATAAACGGTTGGCCTTGCTGCAAGTTCTTTATCTCTATGGCACCATGAACAAACACATTAGTAATCAAAAATGGACCTGACCATCTAGACTTAAGTTTCCCTGGAAATAGTTTCAACCGTGAGTTAAATAACAAGACAAGTTGACCCTTCTTAAAGTCCTTAACTCTAAGTCTACTATCGTGCCAAATCTTGGTCTTTTCCTTATACATTTTAGCATTTTCATAGGCCATATGTCTAAGCTCATCAAGCTCATGTAATTGCAAAGACCGCAATGTTCCCGCATCATTTACACAAAAATTCAATTCCTTCATGGCCCAAAATGCTTTGATTTCTAACTCAAGTGGTAAGTGACAAGTCTTGCCATATACCAGCCTATAAGGAGACATACCTAGGGGTGTCTTATATGCTGTCCTATAAGCCCAAAGTGCATCCTCAAGCTTAAAGGACCAGTCTTTCCTATTAGGTTTGACCACTTTTTCTAGGATGTTCTTAATTTCCCTATTTGAAATTTCAGCCTGTCCATTCGAGTGTGGGTGATAGGGAGTGGCTACTCTATGTCTAATGTTATACTTAGCCAACACTCTCTCCATAGCCTTGTTAATGAAATGTGACCCCTCGTCACTAATGATGGCACGAGGTGTCCCAAACCTAGTAAAAATGTGCCTATGCAAGAATTTGGTGACTGTTTTGGCATCATTATTGGGACATGCTTTGGCTTCTACCCACTTGGATACATAGTCTACTGCCACTAATATGTAAAGGTTACCTGATGATGGAGGGAATGGCCCCATGAAGTCGATGCCCCACACATCAAAGAGCTCCAACTCTAAGATGTAGGTGAGGGGCATCTCATCCTTTCGACTGAGGTTACCTGTTCTTTGGCATTCATCACAGCTGTGGGCATAGTTGTGGGCATCCTTGAAGATCGTTGGCCAATAGTAGCCACTCTGAAATACCTTTGCAGCTGTTCTTTGGCCACCAAAGTGTCCACCATAAGGAGCTGTGTGACAATGCTGTAGCACAGACTTCGCTTCAGCAGCTGAAACACACTTCCTTAGCAAGCCGTCAGCACATGTTCTGTAAAGTGTGGGGTCATCCCAGATGAATTTCCTTGCTTCATGAAGGAACCTCTTCTTCTCTTGTCCTCCCTTGAAAACTGGTAATACCTGTGATGCAAGGAAGTTAGCAATGTCAGCAAACCAAGGTTCCTCATCGTTATCACGATGAGTCAAAACAAAGACATGTTCATCAATAAAAGCATCAGAAATTGCGGGTTCCGCAATTTTTTCGCAATTGTGCTGCAATCGAGAAAGGTGATCCGCAACCACATTTTCACATCCTTTCTTGTCTCGAATGTCCAAATCAAATTCCTGCAGCAATAACACCCACCTAATCAACCTAGGCTTAGCATCAGCCTTCCTCATGAGATACTTTAAGGCAGAATGGTCAGTGTACACAATTGTCCTAGTGCCTACAATATAGTTCCTGAATTTCTCACAAGCAAACACTACAGCAAGCATCTCTTTCTCAGTAGTTGTATAATTACATTGAGCCTCATTCAAGGTCTTACTAGCATAATAGACAGGGTGTGTTAGCTTGTCAATCTTCTGTCCTAACATAACCCCTACATCATAGTCACTAGCATCACATAACATCTCAAATGGGAGATCCCAATCTGGCCCTATAATAACAGGTGCGGTGACTAGTGCTTTCTTAAGGGTTGTCCAAGCTCCTACACATTCCTTAGAGAAGATGAATGGCCTATTTAGTTCTAGCAGCTCACACAGAGGCTTGGCTATCTTAGAAAAGTCCTTAATGAACCTTCTGTAGAAACCAGCATGCCCTAAGAAACTCCTAATGGCCTTGACATTCTGAGGCTCTACCAACTTCTCTATGATTTCTATCTTTGCCCTATCAACTTCTACACCTGCCCTTGACACTCTATGACCTAAGACAATCCCCTCATCTACCATGAAGTGACACTTTTCCCAATTAAGGACTAAGTTAGTCTCTTCACATCTAGCCAAGACTTGTCCTAGGTTCTCTAGACAGTTGGTGAATGAATCCCCAAAGACTGAAAAGTCATCCATGAATATCTCTATCATGGATTCATCCAAATCAGAGAAGATTGCCAACATGCACCTTTGAAAAGTTGCCGGTGCATTGCATAAGCCAAAAGGCATTCTGCGAAAGGCAAAAGTTCCAAAAGGGCAAGTAAAGGTAGTCTTTTCTTGGTCTTTGGGGTCTATAGTGATCTGGTTATACCCTGAATAACCGTCTAGGAAACAGTAATAGGCTCTACCAGCTATTCTGTCTAACATTTGGTCAATGAATGGTAGAGGGAAGTGGTCTTTTTTAGTTTCTTTATTTAGCTTCCTATAATCCATACATACTCTCCATCCTGTGACAGTCCTAGTTGGAATCAGTTCGTTGTTCTCATTGACTACCACAGTCATCCCCCCCTTCTTAGGTACACATTGTATAGGGCTCACCCACTGACTACTAGCTATGGGGAAGATCACACCAGCATCTAACCATTTTATTATTTCTTTCTTAACTACCTCTTTCATAGAGGGATTCAGCCTACGTTGATGATCTACTCTAGGTGTGTGCTCTTCCTCTAGTATAATCTTATGCATGCAATAAGAAGGGCTAATGCCTCTAATATCAGCAATAGTCCATGCAATAGCCTTCCTATGTTGCTTAAGTAGTAAAATTAAATCAACCTCATGCTGTTCACTTAGCTTAGAAGAAATAATTACAGGCAGTGTATCATTATTTCCTAAATATGCATACTTGAGGTGAGTGGGGAGTGGCTTTAATTCTAATACAGGTGGATGCTCAATGGATGGCTTTAAAGGATTTAAGGATTTATCAGTTAATTCTATATTCATACATACATGCTGAGGGTTATTTACAGATATGTCCATTATCTCAGCTATGTTTAAGTCTGTTAATTCTAAACCTACATATTCATTAGCATGCTTGGTTAGTAACACATGCTCCAATTGTTCTTCCATTAAGGAGTCTACTACGTCCATGCTAGCACAGGATTCAAGGTCAGAGAGGTACCTTAAAGCTTTATACACACTAAATTTCACCTCTTCATCATGAACCCTCATAGTGAGCTCACCTTTTTGGACGTCTATCAGTGCCCTACCTGTGGCTAGGAATGGTCTGCCTAACAGGATGGGGACCTCCTTGTCTGCTTCATAATCCAGGATAATGAAATCTGCAAGGAAAATAAACTTGTCAACCTTTACTAAAATATCCTCAATCTTACCTTCTGGGTATGCAATGGATATGTCTGCTAATTGTAAAGTGACAGTGGTTGGACGTGCTTCTCCTATTCCCAACTGGCGGAATAGTGATAGGGGCATGAGGTTTATGCTGGCGCCCAGGTCACAAAGCGCTCTGCCCACGTGCTTGCCTCCAAGTTCTACAGGTAAGGTGAAGGAACCAGGATCCTTCTCCTTCTTGGGCAGCTTGTTTTGGAGTATGGCACTGCACTCCTCAGTGAGGTTTACTGTTTCAAACTCACCAATTATTTTTTTGTTAGTAATAATATCTTTCAAAAACTTTACATAGGAAGGCATAGATTGTAAAACTTCTACAAAAGGAATGTTTACATGCACTTGCTTAAGAACTTCTAAGAATTTATTAAAATGCACTTCCTGTTCCTACTTCTTCTTAAGCCTTCGAGGATATGGAGGTGGTGGCACATATGCAGGCACGTCAGGGCGCCTTAGGATAGGTGGAGGCCTTGGAATTTCTTCTATCTCCTCAATAATTGGCTCTAGCCTGGCTCCTGATGTGCTAGTTGGTGGTGGACCTTGGTTTGGCAGAGACTCCAGTGGAGCACTAGACTCAGTGTTCTCTACTCTCTTTGGTGTGTCCTTTGTGTTGCTCACCAATGGTCTACCACTTCTAAGTTCAATTGCTTGAACTTGTTCTTTACCATCTCTCCTTGGCACCTCGGTGTCAGCAGGGAGTCTACCTTGGGGCCTACTCTTGAGTTCATTGGCTAATTGACCTATTTGGTTCTCTAGGCTCCTAAGAGTGGCTTGCTGGCTTTGAAGAGTAGCATCATTCTTAGCTATGTATTCCTTGAGTAAGTTTTCTACAGAAGATCCTACAGGTTGACTGTAAGGTTTTTGATACATTGATTGGTTATGTTGGGGAGTGAAACCAGGTGTTCCACTCGGTCTAGGTTGGTTAGGATTTTGGTTAGCATTTTGTTGGCCACCCCATGACAGGTTTGGGTGGTTCCTCCAACCAGGGTTGTAAGTATTGGAATAGGGGTTGTTCCTAGGCTGCTGTTGCGTGCTCAATGTGTTAATAAAAATGATAAATAAGAGAGAGAGAGCACTTAGAACATGCAAGCATACATGGTCTCACAGCAAGTAGTAAGTATATTTCATTCGTTTTTTCCACAGAGACTCATTTTTAGCTATTCGCGAAATGTGATTGTTAAGAAAGATGGGATGAATTTGATGGAGTAAAATTGGTTTTTAATTATCTAATTTTTGCTGAATGTATAAAGGGATATAACATAAACAAATGCAAGTTGAAATTAGATGCAAAGGACAAGAGATGGAATTAATAAACGAGGAAGAAAACAGCTAAACAGAATGCAACTTAGCAGAATTGCGAGAACCGCAATTAATCCGCAATTAACTCAACAGCAAAAGTATGTAAATGGGCGAATTAAGGGCTACTAATGACTATCCTATAGGCAGTTTATTACGATTATCAAGCTTTGGATCAACTCTCTATACATCAAACTCACTCTATCTCAAGTATCGTCCGATTCCATGCATTAGAGACTTAAGTTTACTCGACTTCAAAGTAAGGTCTTAAGCATCTTGTTAAAACAGGAGTGTTTAGTTTGTACTAGGGAAACTCCTATTCCTAGGCCGTTTCCTGATTACCATGAAAGGCTAGCATGATTATATGACTCTGAACTCTTACTCCTTCCAGAGGTTAGGAGTTCTTTGGACAAAATGGATGGCCAATCGAAATTGCCCGTGGGATGAAGCTCACATACAATCAATGTTCGAGTGTTAATCTGCCTACTTGATTCACGTTTTTTAGCCTATAGTTCTGTCATTAGCATGCCCCTAAGTGACTTAGCTACTCATGGATATATAGAGAACAAAAATGGCAGATAAGATAGACATGCTTAGAAGGGAAATGTGCTTAAAACAGTAAGCCAAAACCGTAGCAGAACAAGATAGAAACTGTAAAATGCAGAATTGTACTTTGATTACTTTGAGTGTTTGAATGACAAAGGAAAGCTTTGAAAGAAATGAATCCAAGACAGACAACAACGAAATGCAGTAATTAAAACTCTAAACTAAGAACAACAGTGATCAGAAATGGAAATAAGAAGAACAGAACAGAAAAGCAGTAAAGGATTGCTGGAAAACTTCGTGGCAGTCGCCTCGAATGAAGGTGATGAAGAGTCAGCCTTGCTTGGATGAATCCAATCGAGAGAGAAGAAGAATCTTCTCTCCTTCCTATCAGATTATCGATTCCAACAGCTGAGACTCTCACTCCAACAGACGGCAAAGGAAAACAGATGGAAATGGTGGACTGCGAGAAGACTTCTACGCTTCGAGTGATGATTGAACCTCCGACTTTGACCCCCTTTTATAGTAGTTTGCAGGTGCGTTTGGGCCAAGGAGAACCATCAATCTTCAACGTCATATATCAGAATGGATGGAGGAGAAAGAACGAATCCCTGAAAAGTCGGATCTAAACAGAAAAAGATCAGCCAACTTACGGTTTTAACTTGAATAATTGCGGTCACCGCAATGTTTTCGCAATTCATTCGCAATGTTTATTTTTTCATTCTTTTCCTTCGGTTTTCAACCCTTTTTCTACCTATTGTGCATAAGTCCTAAATTAGCTACCTTCTTCTAATTCTCATATTAAAGCATAGGTTTAAGCTAAATGCTAACAAAAACACCTACATGTGTACATCTTCTTAAGCTAAATGGGTCCTAAATAAGTCACTTTTAGAGACTTAACAGCTGCTGCTGACTTCCAATGTAGCAGACTGAGGCTGGATTCCCAGGGCAGTATTCATACAGGTGCCCTTCCCCACAGAATCCACATACAAGTGTCTCACCTTGACTTGGTTGGGTGCCCATTGACATGGCGGTAGCGGTGTTGACACTTGTTTGGAGATTGGCTTGAGCCATTTGCTTAACTAGGTTGGTCAGGGCATTTATTTGGCTGCTCATTGCACTTAGAGCATCCTTGTCTTGAGCCCTAGTTGGCTCAACTGGATCATCTGACCACCTACAGTGAGATGCTGAGATCTTCTCCAAGATCTCATAGGCCTCGTTGTAACTCTTGGACAACATGGAACCACCAGCAGATGAATTTAAGACTTGCCTAGTGCTGGGGTTGCATCCTTTGAAAAAGACCACTATTTGGATACACCATGGGATGCCATGATGTGGACATTTGAGAAGAAGGTCCTTGAACCTTGTCCAAGCTTCGTGAAGAGATTCATTATCAGCTTGTTTGAACTTAACTATATCATCACGAAAGGTAGAATTCCTATCAGGTGGGAAGTATTTGACTAGGAATTTCTCTGCTAAGTCTGTCCAGTTGCGTACAGATCCAGAGGGTAATGAGTTCAACCATGTTTTGGCTTTGTCCCTCAAAGAGTAAGGGAACAAGTATAGCCTCAAAGCTTCTTGGGACACTCCAGGGATGATGAAGGTATCACTAACTCCTAAGAAGTTCCTAAGATGGTTGTGGGGGTCCTCATTTTCCACTCCAAAGAATTGCCCCACAGTGGACAACATTTGGAACATCACTGGCTTTAACTCGAATGAGTTGGCAGTGATTTCAGGACGGATTATGCTGGGGTTCAGCTCCCCAGGCATAGGTACTAAATATGAGAGAATGGCACTATTCTTGTCATTCGCTATTTCGATGGGGTTGCGAATGACAGGTACCTGATTTGGAACTATCTCGTCCATTTCTTCGATTTCAGGTATGATTTGAGGTATTGGAGGTTGTTTAAAGAGTCGTTTCTTTGCTTTGTTTCTAGCTCTAAGTAGTCTCTCAGGCTCAGGATTGAACTCTAGATCTCTACTTGAAGGCTCACTCATAAACTACCCCAATAGTACCTGCAAAAGAAATGAAACAGATCAGCTTCAATAGGCAATAAACTTGGGGTTTCAAACTTAACAAACTTCGTTTTCACTTAAATAAATCCCCGGCAGCGGCGCCAAAAACTTGTTGCGTGCTCAATGTGTTGAAATAATTAGGCAATAAAAGAGATAGAGCACTCAGAACATGCAAGCATACATGATCTTATAGCAAGTAGTAAGTATATTTCATTCGTTTTCCCACAGAGATTTATTTTTAGCTATTCGCGAAGTGTTTTGTTAAGAAAGAAGGGGTGGATTTGATGGGGTAAAATTGGTTTTTAATTATCTAATTTTTGCTGAATGTGTAAAGGGTAGTAACATAAACAAGAACAAGTTAAAGCTAAGCTCAAATGAAAAGAGACGAGACTAATAAATGAAGATAAAAACAGCTAGACAGAATTGTACTTAAGCAGAATTGCGGAGACAGCAATTCTACCGCAATTAAATAACAGCGAAAGTGTGTAAATGGGTGAATTAAGGGCTACTAATGACTATCCTATAGGCATTTTTATACGATTCTCAAGCACTGGATCTACTCTCTATGCATCAAACTATCTCAATCTCATGTATCGTCCGATTCCATGCATTAGATTCTTTAGTTTACTCAACTCAAAGTAAGGTCTTAAGCATCTTGTTAAGGCAGAAAGATATGGTTTGTACTAGGGAAACGCCTATTCCTAGGCCGTTTCCTGGTTACCTTGAAAGGCTAGCATGATAATATGACTCTGAACTCTTACTCCTTCCAGAGGTTAGGAGTTCTTTGGACAAAATGGATGGCCAATCGAAATTGCCCGTGGGATGAAGCTTACATACAATCAATGCTTCGAGAGCTATCCTACATGCTTGATTCACATTTTTTTAGCCTATAGCGTTGTCATTAGCATGCCCCTAAGTGACTTAGTTACTCATGGATATAAGGAGAACAGAACTAAAGGATAAAATAGACATGCTTAGAAGGGAAATGTGCTTAAAACAGCAAGGGAAAGCAGTAGAATGCAAAGGCGAGAGACTGTGAAATACTGAATTTTGTGTTTGATTAATTGATTGTTTGAATGAACATAAGAGATACTTAAAGTAAAGAACAACAAGACAGAACACAACGAAATGAACTAAATTAGCCACAAGAACAGAAACAACACAAGACAGAGTTGTAAAATAGAAATGAAGAACAGAAAGCAGTAAAACAGCTCGAATGTCTCGTTGCAGTCGCTTCGAATGAAGGATGAGAAAGGTCAGCCTTGCTTGGATGAATCTAATCGGGAGAGAAGAAGAATCTCCTCTCCTTCCTATCAGATTATCGATTCCAACAGCTGAGCTTCGCAAACCAGCAGACGGCAAAGGAAAACAGGAGAAAAGATGGACTGCGAGAAGACTTCTACGCTTTCGGATGATGTTTGAACCCTCGACTTTGACCCCTATTTATAGTAATCTGCAGGTGCATTTGGGCCAAGGAGAACCATCAATCTTCAACGTCGTACTTCAGAATGGATGGAGGAGAAAGAACGAATCCCTGAAATAACGGAAATTAACAGAAAAAGATCAGTCAACTTACGGTTTTCACTTGAAACATTGCGGGAACCGCAATGTTTCCGCAATGCTTTCGCAATGCTTGTTTTTCATTCTTTTCCTTCGGTTTTCAACCCTTTTCTTTCCTATTGTACACAAGTCCTAATTTAGCTACCTTCTTCTAATTCTCATATTTAAGCATAGGTTTAGGCTAAATGATATCAAAAACACCTAAGAGTGAACATCTTTCTAAGCTAATTAAGTCCTAAAAAGGTCACTTTTGGAGACGTAACAGTAGACAACTCAAAAGGAAAGGAAGTTGTTAAGCCAAGAGTCTCCATCAATAAGCGCATCAAGCCGCCGGCTACGCGCGCTTCGGCCTTCTAGCGATTGAAAGCGGCTGTGACAGAAGAAAACAGTTCGCACTCAACACATAATCCCATCAGATCTTCCGTCTTTCAAAGGTTGAGTAAACCGACAGTTAAAAAAGTAAACACGCTGTCCACTGAACCTCTCCCACGGCAATCAGCATTTCAAAGGCTGAGTAAGCCAGCAAATGAGAAGGAAAACACACCGTCCACTAAACCTCTCTCACGGAAGTCAGCATTGCAAAGATTGAGTATTCCGACAAAGGAGAAAGAAAATACCTTGCCCGATATATCTCTCTCACGAACGTCAGCGTTGCAAAGATTAAGCGTGACCACAAAGAGAGATAAGAAACTTTCATCCACTTCCATTTTTTATCGCCTCCTACACGAAGATGCTCGAGAGAATTTGAACAATAAAGAGTCTAGCAAGACAAAAAGTGATGAAGAGATCCGCAGTATCGTTCCCTCACGAATGAAAAGAAAAACTTTTGTTACCGTGAATACAGATGGTGCACTGAAGGTTAAACGACGCAATGTCATCATCACCAACCCTGCAAGCAAATGTGCAGTGGAGAATGGGGGTGAAGCCTCTTGTTACCATATTACTGTCGAGGAAGAAACAGAGGCCGAGATATCTGAAGAGGATGTTGAAGAGGCACCACTGCCACTCGAAGATGGAAGTCAACCAACAGTTGATGAACTAAAAGAGGTTAATCTTGGTACGATGGAAGAACCACGTCCAACCTTTATAAGTGCATCACTTTCCGGTGAAGAGGAGTGTGAGTACTTGAGTTTGCTCATTGCATACAAGGATGTCTTTGCTTGGTCGTATAAAGAGATGCCGGGACTTGATCCAAAAGTCGCAGTACATCATCTCGCTATCGAACATGGGTATCGACCAGTCAAACAAGCTCAACGACGTTTCAGGCCAGAGCTCATTCCCCAAATCGAAAATGAGGTTAACAAGTTAATTGAAGCGGGGTTCATTCGCGAAGTAAACTACCCGACATGGATAGCAAACATTGTCCCCGTCAGAAAGAAAAATGGACAATTACGGGTATGCGTTGACTTTCGCGATCTGAATAGTGCATGTCTGAAAGACGACTTTCCATTGCCCATCACTGAACTAATGGTCGATGCTACCACAGGGCATGAAGCTTTGTCTTTCATGGATGGGTCATGAGGGTACAACCAAATTCGAATGGCCCTCAAAGATGAAGAAATGACAGCGTTCTGGACTCCGAAAGGGATATACTGTTACAAGGTAATGCCCTTTGGATTAAAGAACGTCAGCGCAACTTATCAACGTGCCATGCAAAAGATCTTCGATGATATGTTGCATAAACATGTCGAGTGCTACGTTGACGATCTCGTAGTCAAGTCCAAAAAGCGACAGCACTTGAAAGATCTAAAGGTGGTTTTCGATCGTTTGAGAAAGTACCAATTGAGGATTAATCCTCTCAAATGTGCATTCGGTGTAACTTCGGGGAAATTCCTTGGTTTCGTCGTAAAACATCGAGGGATCGAGATTGATCAATCCAAGATCGACGCCATTCAAAAAATGCCAGAGCCGCGAAACTTGCATGAACTAAGAAGTCTCCAAGGACGACTTGCTTATATAAGGAGGTTCATCTCCAATCTAGCAGGCCGATGCCAACCATTTCAGAGATTGATGAGGAAAGACACGACCTTTGAGTGGGATGAAGCATGTCAAAATGCCTTTAACAACATAAAGCAATATTTGCTTAATCCTCCTGTCTTGGGCGCCCCCGTAGCAGGAAAACCATTGATACTTTATATTACAGCGCAAGAAAGGTCGCTTGGGGCATTGCTTGCACAAGAAAGCGAGAAGGGTAAAGAATGTGCCCTCTACTACTTAAGTAGAACTCTCAATGGGGCAGAGTTGAAGTATTCACCCATTGAGAAGATGTGTCTTTCGCTCTTCTTCGCCATTGACAAGTTGAGGCATTATATGCAGGCATTCACAGTGCATTTGGTGGCCAAGGCTGACCCAATCAAGTATGTTCTGTCTAGACCAATTATCTCAGGTCGGTTGGCAAAGTGGGCAATCTTACTACAACAGTATGATATTGTTTATGTTCCGCAAAAGGCGGTGAAGGGGCAAGCCTTGGCTGATTTCTTGGCAGATCATCCAGTGCCGTCATACTGGAAATTATCTGACGACCTGTGTTACGTCTCCAAAAGTGATTATTTTAGGACTTATTTGCTATAGAAAGATGTACACCCTTAAGCGTTTTTGGTAGGATTTAGCTTAAACTTGTGCTTATATATGAGAATTAGTAGAATGAAGCTAAATTAGGACTTATGTGTAAAAGGAAAGAAAAAGAAACGAAAACAAAGTTAAAGAGTGAAAATTGCACATTGCTGAAGCATTGCGGAAACATTGCGGTCTCAGCAATGTTTTAAGTGAAAGTTGTTACTTGTTTAACTGATTTCTATTTTGTTGCGATCTTTCAGCCGCTCGTTTTTTCTTCTGCTGCCACGTAGAAGAACGACGTTCAGAATGGATGGTTCTCCTGGGCCCAATCGTACCTGCAGAACACTATAAAAGGAGGTCAAAGGGGAAGGTTGAAGACACACTCGAAAGGCGTAGATCTCTCCTTCAACGCAGTTTCTCATTGTTTTCTCTCACGGGTGTTGGCGTGGAGGTTTTAGCTGGTCGAATCGATAATCTAAGATGAAGAAGAGAGGATTTTCCATCTCTTCTGATTGGATTCATCCACGATCAAGCTTACCTTCAACTATCATCCGAGGCGTTGCAGCGAGGAGCCCACACGCATGCTTTACTGCTTTTGCTGTTTTTGTTTCCCTTGTTGTTGCTGTCTTTGCCATTTCGTTTTTGTTTGCTACTCTACTTCATTTCGTCTCTCTCTGTTTAGCTTTAGCTGTTCAAAGTTGTCATTTGTTTCGTTCAAACCTTGGTTAATCAAAGCGTTATTTCATCACTTCGCAAGCCTTCTTTTCTCTTGTTTGCTGTCGTATCTTCGTGAATACTGTTAAGCATGTCTTCTCCATCTATTCTTCTCATTCCATCTTCATCCATGAGTAACTAAATCACATAAGGGCATGCTAATGACAAGACTATAGGTAGAACTACGTGAATCAAGCATGTAGGTTAGCTTCAAATGCATTGGATGTATGTAAGCTTCATCCCACGGGCAATTTCGATTGGCCATCCATTTTGTCCAAAGAAATCCTAACCTCTGGAAAGAGTAAGAGTTCAGAGTCGTACATTCATGCTGGCCTTTCATGGTAGCCAGAAAACGACCTAGGAATAGGCGTTTTCCTAGTACAAATCGCTAAACTTGCTTCTATAAATAGATGCTTAAGGCCTTACTTGGACATGAGTAAACTAAAGGATCTAATGCATGAAATCGAAAGATACATGAGATTGAGTTAGTTTGATGCATGATGAGTTGATCTACTACTTGAGAATCGTATGAAAAAGCCTATAGATGAGTCGTTAGTAGCCCTTGTTTCCCTACTTTACCCCTGATTCGTTGTTAGTAACCTTGCTAAACAATTGCTGTTTCCGCAATTCTTTTCCTTCTTCACCCGAGTTTATTTATTTACTTGCACTTGTTTATGCTTTCATATCTCGTACGTTTCTTAATAGTTAGGCACTTTAATCCCAAATCCACCTCATTTAAACCACCCTCTCTCACTTAACCTCTCACTTCGTTAGTAACTAAGAATAAATCTATGTGGGAAATCGAATGAAAAAATACTTATTACTTGCTACAAGACCATGTATGCTTGTATGTTCTGAGTGCTCTCACATTGCATTTTAACTTACACATTGAGCACGCAACAAGTTTTTGGCGCCGCTGCCGGGGATTTTGTTTAGTAAACACGAAGTTTGTTAAGTTAGAAACACATCTTAATATCAATTGGAGCTGATCTATTCTCATTTCTTTTGCAGATACAATTGGGTTAGTTTATGAATGAGCATTCAAGTAGCGATCTAGAGTTCAATCCTGAGCCTGAAAGATTACTTAGGGCCAGAAACAAAGCTAACAAACGCCTCTTTAAACAACCCTCTGTAACTCAAAATATTGCTGACTCCGCGGAGTTTTCGCAATTCCTTCAAACAGAAATGGATAGACCACAACCCAATCCGGTACCTACCACTCGCAACCCCATCGAAATAGCGAATGACAAGGATAGTGTCATCCTCTCCTACTTAGTCCCTATGCCTGGGGAGCTAAACCCCAGCATCATACGCCCTGAAATTACTGCCAACTCATTCGAGTTAAAGCCTGTAATGTTCCAAATGTTGTCCACTGTGGGACAATTCTTTGGAGTGGAAAATGAAGATCCCCACAATCATCTAAGAAACTTCCTAGGAGTTAGTGATACATTCCTCATCCCTGGAGTTTCCCAAGAAGCTTTGAGGCTTTACCTCTTTCCCTACTCATTAAGAGATAAAGCCAAAACGTGGTTAAACTCATTACCCTCCGGATCAATTGTCAATTGGACAGATCTGGCTGAAAAATTCCTAGTCAAATACTTCCCACTTGATAGGAATTCCAACTTCCGTGATGACATAATCAAGTTCAAACAAGCCGAAAACGAATCTCTTCACGAAGTTTGGACAAGGTTCAAGGACCTTTTGCTTAAATGTCCACACCATGGCATTCCATGGTGTATCCAAATAGAAGTCTTTTTTAAAGGATGCAACCCCAGCACAAGGCAAGTGCTGAATTCATCAGCTGGTGGTTCCATGCTTTCTAAAAGCTATAATGAAGCCTATGGAATTTTGGAGAAAATCTCAGCCTCTCACTGTAGATGGTCAGATGATCCTGTAGAGCCTAGGAAAGCTCAAGACAAGGATGCACTTAGTACAATGAGCAGCCAAATAAACGCCCTGACCAATCTAGTCAAACAAATGGCTCAAACCAATCTCCAACCTAGTGTCAACACCGCAGCAGCCATCTCAATGGGCGCATCAAATGGTCAAGGTGAGACACTGATCTGTGGATTCTGTGGGGAAGGGCACCTGTATGAATTTTGCCTTGGGAATCCAGCCTCAGTCTGCTATGTAGGAAGTCAACAGCAGCCTAGGAACAACCCCTACTCTAACACTTACAATCCTGGTTGGAGGAACCACCCAAATCTTTCGTGGGGTGGTCAACAAAATACTAACCAAGCTCCAAACCAACCAAGACCGAGTGGAACACCTGGTTTCACTCCCCAAAATAACCAATCCATGTACCAAAAACCATATAACCAACCAATAGGGTCATCAGTAGAAAATCTACTTAAGGAGTACATTGCAAAGAATGATGCTACCCTACAAAGTCAGCAAGCTACCCTTAGGAGCCTAGAGAACCAAATAGGGCAATTAGCCAATGAACTCAAGAGTAGGTGTTGCGTGCTCAATGTGTAAAGATAAGTATGCAAAAGGGTAGAGAGAGCACTTAGAACATGCAAGCATACATGGTCTCACAGCAAGTAGTAAGTATATTTCATTCGTTTTTTCCACAGAGACTCATTTTTAGCTATTCGCGAAGTGTATTTGTTAAGAAAGATGGGATGAATTTGATGGGGTAAAATTGGTTTTTAATTATCTAAGTGTTACTGAATGTGTAAAAGAATATACCATAAACAAGTTAAAGTTAAAATCAGGCTCAAAGAACAAGAGATGGAATCAATAAACGAAGAAGAAAACAGCTACACAGAATGCGTTTTAGCAGAATTGCGAGAACCGCAATTAATCCGCAATTAAATGGCAGCGAAACTAATTAAAAGGGTGAATTAAGGGCTACTAATGACTATCCTATAGGCAGTTTATTACGATTATCAAGCTTTGGATCAACTCTCTATACATCAAACTCACTCTATCTCAAGTATCGTCCGATTCCATGCATGAGAGACTCAAGTTTACTCGACTTCAAAGTAAGGTCTTAAGCATCTTGTTAAAGCAGGAGTGTTTAGTTTGTACTAGGGAAACGCCTATTCCTAGGCCGTTTCCTGATTACCATGAAAGGCTAGCATGATTATATGACTCTGAACTCTTACTCCTTCCAGAGGTTAGGAGTTCTTTGGACAAAATGGATGGCCAATCGAAATTGCCCGTGGGATGAAGCTTACATACAATCAATGTTCGAGTGTTGAACCGACTACTTGACTCACGTTTTTTAGCCTATAGTTCTGTCATTAGCATGCCCCTAAGTGATTTTAGTTACTCATGGATATGTGGAGAATAGAAAAAGTAGATAAAACAGACATGCTTAGAAGATAAATATACTTAAAACAGCAAGCCAAAGCCGTAGCAGAAACAGATGGAAACTGTAAAATGCAGAAGTATACTTCGATTACTTGAAGTGTTTGAATGACAAAGGGAAGCTCTAAAAGAAATGAATTCAAGACAGATAACAACGACATGCAGTAATTGAAATGCTACACTAAGAACAACAGTGATCAGAAATGGAATTGAGAAGAACAGAGCAGAAAACAGTAGAGGTTTGCTAGAAAACTCCGTGGCAGTCGCCTCGAATGA
The DNA here is from genome assembly GCA_028017165.1 of Herpetospermum pedunculosum. Classification (NCBI taxonomy): domain Eukaryota; kingdom Viridiplantae; phylum Streptophyta; class Magnoliopsida; order Cucurbitales; family Cucurbitaceae; genus Herpetospermum; species Herpetospermum pedunculosum. Next base: position 7,651,258 of record JAPQWQ010000186.1, on the reverse strand, counting down.
TGGTGATGAGAAGTCAGCCCTGCTTGGATGAATCCAATCGAGAGAGAAGAAGAATCTTCTCTCCTTCCTATCAGATTATCGACTCCAAAAGCTGAGACTCTCACTCCAACAAACGGCAAAGGAAAACAGATGGAAATGGTGGACTGCGAGAAGACTTCTGCGCTTTGAATCGTTGTTGAACCTCCGACTTTGACCCCCTCTTATAGTAGTTTGCAGGTGCGTTTGGGCCAAGGAGAACCATCAATCTTCAACGTCATATATCAGAATGGATGGAAGAGAAAGAACGAATCCCTGAAAAGTCGGATCTAAACAGAAAAAGATCAGCCAACTTACGGTTTTAACTTGAATAATTGCGGTCACCGCAATTATTCCGCAATTCATTTGCAATGGTTATTTTTTCATTCTTTTCTTCGGTTTTCAACCCTTTTTCTACCTATTGTACACAAGTCCTATATTAGCTACCTTCTTCTAATTCTCATATTAAAGCATAGGTTTAAGCTAAATGCTAACAAAAACACCTAAATGTGTACATCTTCTTAAGCTAAATGGGTCCTAAATAAGTCACTTTCAGAGACTTAACACACCCCCAAACTTAAGGCTTTGCTTGTCCTCAAGCATACTAAGGACTTACTTAGGCTGCTGTTTCTTCTTCTTTAACTACTCATTAACTCCCTTATATTCTTGTCTCTAGCAGTGCTGTCCTGTGACACACTTCTAAGTTTAGAACTAACCTCTTGTCTAGCTTCTTCTGACTTCACCTGCCTACTATACCCACTGCTTTTGTTAACCCCCTACTACTGATCTAACTACTTTTATGATATCATGCTATTATCCCTAAGGTTTCAAATTCTACCAAGCTTTACTCTAGACTCAGTACATGCTTCTAGCTTATTTTTAATGTGTCTAGGATTCCTTAGAGTCATGCCAGTCTTAGTATTAACAGTGACATTAGTACTTTTAGAGAACAACCTAAGCCCTGGCATCACTACATTGGATATACACTCATCTCCCTAAAACAACCCTACAAGTTACAACTTTTGTGCTTAGCTACTTTGAGGATCAGAGTTCTTTTTAAATAGGACATCTAAGCCACAAAGTTATAACTCCTAGGTATACATTCTTCTTCCCTATATTTTTCTCTCTTTTTTTTTTTTAGGTGGAGCTTCTCCTTTGGTTGCCTTTTGATGCAACGCCACTTGTGGGTTACACACTTGGCACTGATTACTCAGCAACCTAAGAGAAACTCCCCCCCTTTATTCTTTTTTTCATTTTGTTCATCATTTTTTTTTTTAAAAGGAGAAGAAGAATGCTTATGTTTCTAAGGGAGAGAGGAATGTTCCTAGGCCTAGGGTGGCCTCCCCCAAACTTCAACTACTCATTGTCCCCAATGAGTGTTTGAGGTGGCACACCCCCAAACTTGTCCTAGAAGCATCTAGTCTAAAGTAAAACAAAGAGAATCTAAACATCCTAGGCATAGGCAAAACATTCTAGAAGCAACTATCCCAGCAGCAGAAAATTTGAACATAACAGACAGGTTTAAGGCCTTATGGTTTATGCATGCTGAGCACTATTCAGAGGCAAATTTAAACTATCAAAGGGTGTCCTATGACACTCATCCAGCATGCTTCAAGATCAGCTATATAAGGTAGTCATGCTAGCAACAAAAGATAGAATTTAACAGATCACAGCCTAACTAAACAGACAGTCCAAAACATGCAATCAGTCACAAAAATTGCGGGAACCGCAATTATTTCGCAATTTAATCTGGGCAGATTTAACATTAACTCAGGCCCCTAGCATGCTTTTTCCCGTTACTCATGCATCCTAAAAATAAAACTAAACTATCCTACCTATTCAGCTAACATCAAACTAGACTAAGCAAAAGAAAAAGCATAAAACTAAACATTAAAAACAGATCAAAAATTGAATACAAAACAGCATACTATACATGATTCTATCAAAAAGCAGGAAAATTGTCTTTTGTTTCTTAAGGGATCAGTAATACTCCCTCTAGTGCTCTTCAAACCAGCACTCAATTCTCATCATCCTCATCTGGTCGCCTTGGTCGTGGGGGCACCCATGGAGTTAGGAGGTTGGTGGGGAAGTCTGGGAAGATGCACCCCAACTGGTCTGCAACTTCTCTGTCCCTTGCCTGCGCATAGTTGGCCCATTGAGCCATTCTCCTCTGCATGTCCATCAAGCAGGCCATGGTTAGGGACTGTTCAGCAGCCAGCCTATCCAACTCAAATTCCATGTTGCCCTTTCTTCTCAGCCTTAGGTGTGCAGGCAACTCCAAATGGCCTGTGTAAGGCAGCTGCTGCTCCAAGCGCTCGGTGGGAACCCCTGCAAGCAAACACAATTTGGTTATAGTGTTGGGGAAAAATAATGGCCCCTTACCCTTTTTAGCGCACTCAGCTATGGCAGCAGCGATGACTTCTCCCACGTTGATCGTGAGACCTCTCATTATAGCATAAACCAGCAGCGAACGGCTCTGGTTAATTGTAGTCTCATGAGTCACTGGGGAGAGTCTTCTTCTGACGAATGAAAACCACACAGCTGCCTTAGCCGTGAGGTTGGCACTCATGAGAGTGTGCCGCCCGTTGCGTGACACTGTCCAAGAGGCTTCAGGCTGGCCAATTGTGCGAATGGCCTCTTCTAGCACAGCCTCGGTCGGCTCATCAACTATCCGTGCATAATCTGTGTGCGCTTGTCCCTTGAGACCAAAGGCTTCATTGATGGCCTTGGCTGAGAAATCAACTTCCACCCCTCTGACCACAGATAGGCCATCCTCAGGGCTGAGCACATTGGCGTAGAAATCGTACACCATGCTCGTGTAGGCTGGATTGGGAGGTCTGCAGAATTCCTCCCAGCCATGGTTGAGCACCCCTGCGCGCAGGAACTGCGGCAGGTCAGCAAGTCGATCAAGGAATCCCTTCTCGTGCAACAGGTCCCTTTTCCTTAGCTCAATACCCCTGGATTCAGCATCAGATGAGACATACCTCACTGACGGAGGTTCATCTTCAGGGTAGAGTTTAGCCTTCCCCTTATCGGCTGGTTTGGATGATTCAGCAGCCTCCACCTTGAGGCGTTTGAGCGAAGGCTCAGTACTCTCTTTGTCCGTCGATGGCACCTTCTTGGCCTTCTTTTTCTTCAACTTTTTGGCCTTTCCAGTCGTGGCCTTCTTCTTCTTTTTGAGCCTTGCCTGGAGTTGTGGGAAACATGCCCCCAACGTCTCCTCCATAGAATCATCCTGCTGTGCAGGCTCGGCAGGGCTGTCTTCCCTCATAGGAGAGAAGACTTCTTCTTCCCCAGCATCTCCACTGCCTTGCGTGGACTCCTGATAATCCCCATAAGGGAATTCAGGATCATGCCGTGGAGAATTGTGCGCTGCTGATGGTGTCGGCGCAGAACTCAGTGGCGAAGACCGCAGCTCAGGGCTCTGCGCTGCTGCAGGTGGTGACGATTCTGCGCTTGGCACTGGTTCAGACGAGAGGGGACTGCGCGCAGGTGACACAGACGGCGACGAACCTTCTTTGGCTGACTCGTGGGCTGCACGATCAGTTTCTTGACTCTCCACAGAGGGAGTCTTGGCGGTGCTTGGTTCGGCAGCAGTCTTGACAGTCCACCGGCGCTTCTTTGGCGTGCCCACTGGCTCAGATGGGCCAGCAGGGATCTCAGTGACCACCCTCCACTTCTTCCTACGAATAGGAAGCTTGGCAAGACGGCCAGTGCGTACAGCACCCTCATCAGCAAGGGTGAGAAGCGCTTCCCTCGCAGCCGCTTCAGCTGCGTCATCGGCCTTCTTCTTGGCTGCGGATCTTTCAGCCCTAGTGGAAACCATCGTCGAGTCTTGAAGATCTTGAGAGAAGAATCACAGATGGAGAGAATCGCAGAAATCTTGGAGATCAAAGAATGAGAGAATCGTATCAACGAGCGCGTTCTAACGGCTATAAATAAAACGGAAAAAATCCCAACGGCTCTTTTTGCGGATCCAGCAATTTTTGCGCAATTCTAGGGATAATATTTCATAAAAATTCCAAACTTTGATCGCCCGTATCTTTCATTTGGCTCAACCGTTTCTTGATTTTTAAAGTGGGATTTACTCCCCTTGATCCCCTCTTTCGATTCCCTACAAAAACAAATAGAACAAACATTAAATACGCAATTAAAATCACGCTACAAAACATACAAACGATCATCGAAAAAAACAGAAAAAATAAACTAAGGCATTGGCCTTGACTAAACGAGCACAGTAACCACTCGTTCTCTCTCGTTTCTAACTTCATGCTTCATGTAGGAGGAAGGCCGAGAGAGTCTTCACATCCCCCTCCTCATAGTAGTGCTTCAACCTAGCACCATTGACCAGAAATGGCTGTCCTTGCTGCAAGTTTTTAATCTCTATGGCACCATGAACAAAGACATTAGTAATAATAAATGGACCTGACCATCTAGACTTTAATTTGCCTGGAAATAGCTTTAATCGTGAGTTAAATAACAATACAAGTTGGCCCTTCTTAAAGTCTTTGATCCTGAGTCTACTGTCATGCCATATTTTTGTCTTTTCTTTGTACATCTTGGCATTCTCATAGGCCATGTGCCTAAGCTCGTCAAGTTCATGTAGCTGTAAAGATCTTAATGTCCCCGCATCCTTCACACAAAAATTTAATTCTTTCATGGCCCAAAATGCCTTGTTTTCCAACTCAAGTGGCAAGTGGCAAGCCTTGCCATACACCAACCTATAGGGAGACATTCCTAGAGGTGTCTTATATGCTGTTCTGTAAGCCCAAAGTGCATCCTCAAGCTTGAAAGACCAGTCTTTCCTATTAGGTTTGACTACCTTTTCTAGGATGTTCTTAATCTCCCTATTGGAAATCTCAGCTTGGCCATTTGAGTGTGGGTGGTAGGGAGTAGCTACCCTATGTCTTATGTTATATTTAGCCAATATCTTCTCCATAGCCTTATTAATGAAATGTGACCCCTCATCACTAATGATAGCACGAGGAGTCCCAAATCTAGTGAAAATGTGCCTATGCAAGAAGTTAGTGACTGTTTTAGCATCATTATTAGAACATGCCTTAGCTTCTACCCACTTTGACACGTAGTCTACTGCTACTAAGATGTACAGGTTACCTGATGATGGAGGGAAGGGTCCCATGAAATCAATGCCCCACACATCGAAGAGCTCCAACTCTAAGATGTAGGTGAGGGGCATCTCATCCTTGCGACTGAGGTTACCTGTCCTTTGGCATTCGTCACAGTTGTGGGCATAGTTGTGGGCGTCCTTGAAGATTGTTGGCCAGTAGTAGCCACTCTGAAATACTTTAGCAGCTGTTCTTTGACCACCAAAGTGCCCACCGTAAGGAGATGAGTGACAGTGCTGCAGCACAGACTTCGCTTCAGCAGCTGAAACACACTTCCTCAACAACCCATCAGCACAGGTCCTGTAAAGTATGGGGTCATCCCAGATGAATTTCCTTGCTTCATGGAGGAACCTCTTCTTCTCTTGTCCTCCCTTGAACACTGGTAATACCTGTGATGCACGGAAGTTAGCAATGTCAGCGAACCAAGGTTCCTCATCGTTTTCACGATGAGTCAAAGCAAAGATATGTTCATCTATAAAAGCATCAGAAATTGCGGGGTCCGCAATTTTTTCGCAATTGTGCTGCAATCGAGACAGGTGATCTGCAACCACGTTTTCACATCCCTTCTTGTCCCGAATGTCCAAATCGAATTCCTGCAGCAATAACACCCATCTAATCAATCTAGGCTTAGCATCAGCCTTCCTCATAAGATATTTTAAAGCAGAATGGTCAGTATATACAACGGTCCTAGTTCCTACAATATAGTTCCTAAATTTTTCACAAGCAAATACTACAGCAAGCATCTCCTTCTCTGTAGTTGTATAGTTACATTGAGCCTCATTCAAGGTTTTACTAGCATAATAGACAGGATGTGTGAGCTTGTCAATCTTCTGTCCTAACATGACTCCTACAGCATAGTCACTGGCATCACATAGCATCTCAAATGGGAGATCCCAATTTGGTCCCACTATGATTGGTGCTGTGACCAGTGCTTCCTTAAGGGTTTTCCAAGCTACTACACATTCTTTAGAGAAGATGAATGGCCTACCTAGCTCCAGTAGCTCACATAGAGGCTTGGCTATCTTAGAAAAGTCCTTGATGAACCTTCTATAGAAGCCAGCGTGCCCTAAGAAACTCCTAATGGCCTTGACATTCTGGGGCTCTACCAACTTCTCTATGACCTCTATTTTTGCCCTATCCACTTCCACACCTGCCCTTGACACTCTATGTCCTAAGACAATCCCTTCATCTACCATAAAATGGCACTTTTCCCAATTTAGGACTAGGTTGGTCTCTTCACACCTAGCCAGGACTTGTCCTAGGTTCTCTAGACAGGTTTTAAATGAGTCCCCAAAGACTGAGAAGTCATCCATGAATATTTCTATTATGGACTCATCCAACTCAGAGAAGATTGCCATCATGCACCTTTGGAAAGTTGCCGGTGCATTGCATAAGCCAAAAGGCATTCTGCGGAAGGCAAACGTTCCAAAAGGGCAAGTGAAGGTAGTCTTCTCCTGATCCTTAGGGTCTATAGTAATTTGATTATAGCCAGAGTACCCATCTAAAAAACAATAGTAGGCTCTACCAGCTATTCTGTCTAACATCTGGTCAATGAATGGTAGAGGGAAATGGTCTTTTTTGGTTTCTTTATTTAACTTTCTGTAATCCATACATACTCTCCACCCTGTGACAGTCCTTGTTGGAATCAGTTCGTTGTTCTCATTGACTACCACAGTTATTCCCCCCTTTTTAGGTACACATTGGATGGGGCTCACCCACTGGCTACTAGCTATGGGGAAAATTACTCCTGCATCTAACCACTTTATTATTTCTTTCTTTACTACCTCTTTCATAGAGGGGTTTAACCTACGCTGGTGATCTACCCTAGGTGTGTGCTCTTCCTCTAGTATGATTTTATGCATGCAATAAGAAGGGCTAATGCCTCGAATATCAGCAATAGTCCATGCTATAGCCTTCCTATGTTGCTTAAGCAGTAAAATTAAATCAACCTCATGCTGTTCACTTAGCTTAGAAGAAATAATTACAGGCAGCGTATCATTATCTCCTAGATATGCGTATTTGAGGTGAGTTGGTAGTGGTTTTAGTTCTAAAACAGGTGGATGCTCAATGGAGGGCTTTAACGGATTTACAGTTCTATCAGTTAAGTCTATAGTCATACATACATGCTGAGGTCTATCTACAGGCATATTCATTATGTCAGATACATTTAAGTCAGCTACATCTACTTGTACATATTCGTTAGCATGCTTGGTTAATAATACATGCTCTAATTGTTCTTCCATTAGTGAGTCAACAACATCAATGCTAGCACAAGACTCAGAATCAGAGGGATACCTTAAAGCTTTGTAAACACTAAATTTTACCTCTTCATCATGAACCCTCATAGTTAACTCACCTTTTTGCACGTCTATTAGTGCCCTACCTGTAGCTAGAAATGGTCTACCTAGCAGGATGGGAACCTCCTTGTCTGCCTCATAGTCCAGGACAATGAAATCTGCAAGGAAAATAAATTTGTCAACTTTAACTAGAATATCCTCAATCTTACCTTCTGGATATGCGATGGATCTGTCCGCTAGTTGTAAAGTGACTGTGGTTGGACGTGCTTCTCCCATTCCCAATTGGCGAAATAGGGACAGGGGCATGAGATTTATGCTGGCGCCCAGGTCACAAAGCGCTCTGCCCACATGCTTGCCTCCAAGTTCTACAGGTAGGGTGAAGGAACCAGGATCCTTCTCCTTCTTGGGCAGCTTGTTTTGGAGGATGGCACTGCACTCCTCGGTGAGATTTACTGTTTCAAACTCACCAATTATTTTTTTGTTAGTAATAATGTCCTTCAAAAACTTTACATATGAAGGCATAGACTGTAAAACCTCTACAAAAGGAATGTTAACATGCACTTGCTTAAGTATTTCTAAAAATTTATTAAAATGAACTTCCTGTTCCTGCTTCTTCTTCAGCCTTCGAGGATATGGAGGTGGTGGCACATATGCAGGCACGTCAGGACGCCTTAGGATAGGTGGAGGCCTTGGAATTTCTTCTACGTCCTCTACAATTGGCTCTAGCCTGGCTCCTGATGTGCTAGTTGGTGGTGGACCTTGGCTTGGCAGAGACTCCAGTGGAGCACTAGACTCAGTGTTCTCTACTCTCTTTGGTGTGTCCTTTGTGTTGCTCACCAATGGTCTTCCACTCCTGAGTTCAATTGCTTGAACTTGTTCCTTGCCATCTCTCCTTGGTACCTCGGTGTCAGCAGGGAGTCTACCTTGGGGCCTACTTTTAAGTTCATTGGCTAATTGGCCTACTTGGTTTTCCAGGCTCTGAAGAGTAGCTTGCTGGCTCTGAAGAGTAGCATCATTCTTAGCTATATATTCCTTGAGTAGGTTTTCTACAGAAGATCCTACAGATTGATTGTAAGGCTTTTGGTACATGGACTGGTTATGTTGGGGAGTGAAACCAGGTGTTCCACTCGGTCTAGGTTGGTTAGAATTTTGGTTAGTGTTCTGTTGGCCACCCCATGACAGGTTAGGGTGGTTTCTCCAACCAGGGTTATAGGTGTTGGAGTAGGGGTTATTCCTAGGCTGCTGCTGGCTTCCTACATAGCAGACTGAGGATGGATTCCCAGGGCAGTATTCATAAGGGTGCCCTTCCCCACAGAATCCACAGATTGGTGCCTCGCCTTGACTTGGTTGAGTGCCCATTGACATGGCCGTGGCGGTATTGGCACTGGTTTGGAGATTGGCCTGAGCCATTTGCTTAACTAGGTTGGTCAGGGCGTTTATTTGGGTGCTCATGGCGCTTAGAGCATCCTTGTCTTGAGCCCTAGTTGGCTCTACTGGATCGTCTGACCACCTACAATGAGATGTTGAGATCTTCTCCAAGATCTCATAAGCTTCGTTGTAACTCTTGGACAACATGGAACCTCCAGCAGATGAATTTAGAACTTGTCTGGTGCTGGGGTTGCATCCTTTAAAGAAGACTTCTATTTGGATACACCATGGAATGCCATGGTGTGGACATTTAATGAGAAGGTCTTTGAATCTTGTCCAAGCTTCGTGAAGAGACTCACTTGGAGCTTGTTTGAATTTTATGATATCATCACGAAAGGTTGAATTCCTATCAGGTGGGAAGTATTTGACGAGGAATTTTTCTGCTAAATCTGTCCAATTGCGGACAGATCCTGAGGGTAAAGAATTTAACCATGTTTTGGCCTTGTCCCTCAAAGAGTAAGGGAAAAGATATAGCCTCAGGGCTTCTTGGGAAACTCCAGGGATTAGGAATGTGTCACTAACTCCTAGGAAGTTCCTAAGGTGGTTATGGGGGTTCTCATTTTCTATTCCAAAGAATTGTCCCACAGTGGACAACATTTGGAACATCACTGGCTTTAACTCAAATGAGTTGGCAGTGATTTCAGGACGGATTATGCTGGGGTTCAGCTCCCCAGGCATAGGTACTAAATATGAAAGGATGGCGCTATCCTTGTCATTCGCTATTTCAATGGGGTTGCGAGTGACAGGCACCAGGTTTTGATTTACTCCAGCCATTTCTTCTTGAGGTAATTGCGGAGGAATTGTAGTCTCTGCAATGATTGGAGGTAAAAGGGTTTGTTTAAAAAGACGTTTCTTGGCTCTATTCCTAGCTCTAAGTAATCTCTCGGGCTCAGGGTTGAACTCTAGATCACTACTTGGAGTCTCATTCATAAACTACCCTAAATGGTACCTGAAAAAGAAATGAAAATGGATCAAATTCAATGAAAAATACTTTGATGTTTCAAACTTAACAAACTTCGTTTTCACTTAAAATAAGTCCCCGGCAGCGGCGCCAAAAACTTGTTGCGTGCTCAATGTGTAAAGATAAGTATGCAAAAGGGTAGAGAGAGCACTTAGAACATGCAAGCATACATGGTCTCACAGCAAGTAGTAAGTATATTTCATTCGTTTTTTCCACAGAGACTCATTTTTAGCTATTCGCGAAGTGTATTTGTTAAGAAAGATGGGATGAATTTGATGGGGTAAAATTGGTTTTTAATTATCTAAGTGTTACTGAATGTGTAAAGGAATATACCATAAACAAGTTAAAGTTAAAATCAGGCTCAAAGAACAAGAGATGGAATCAATAAACGAAGAAGAAAACAGCTACACAGAATGCGTTTTAGCAGAATTGCGAGAACCGCAATTAATCCGCAATTAAATGGCAGCGAAACTAATTAAAAGGGTGAATTAAGGGCTACTAATGACTATCCTATAGGCAGTTTATTACGATTATCAAGCTTTGGATCAACTCTCTATACATCAAACTCACTCTATCTCAAGTATCGTCCGATTCCATGCATGAGAGACTCAAGTTTACTCGACTTCAAAGTAAGGTCTTAAGCATCTTGTTAAAGCAGGAGTGTTTAGTTTGTACTAGGGAAACGCCTATTCCTAGGCCGTTTCCTGATTACCATGAAAGGCTAGCATGATTATATGACTCTGAACTCTTACTCCTTCCAGAGGTTAGGAGTTCTTTGGACAAAATGGATGGCCAATCGAAATTGCCCGTGGGATGAAGCTTACATACAATCAATGTTCGAGTGTTGAACCGACTACTTGACTCACGTTTTTTAGCCTATAGTTCTGTCATTAGCATGCCCCTAAGTGATTTTAGTTACTCATGGATATGTGGAGAATAGAAAAAGTAGATAAAACAGACATGCTTAGAAGATAAATATACTTAAAACAGCAAGCCAAAGCCGTAGCAGAAACAGATGGAAACTGTAAAATGCAGAAGTATACTTCGATTACTTGAAGTGTTTGAATGACAAAGGGAAGCTCTAAAAGAAATGAATTCAAGACAGATAACAACGACATGCAGTAATTGAAATGCTACACTAAGAACAACAGTGATCAGAAATGGAATTGAGAAGAACAGAGCAGAAAACAGTAGAGGTTTGCTAGAAAACTCCGTGGCAGTCGCCTCGAATGATGGTGATGAGAAGTCAGCCCTGCTTGGATGAATCCAATCGAGAGAGAAGAAGAATCTTCTCTCCTTCCTATCAGATTATCGACTCCAAAAGCTGAGACTCTCACTCCAACAAACGGCAAAGGAAAACAGATGGAAATGGTGGACTGCGAGAAGACTTCTGCGCTTTGAATCGTTGTTGAACCTCCGACTTTGACCCCCTCTTATAGTAGTTTGCAGGTGCGTTTGGGCCAAGGAGAACCATCAATCTTCAACGTCATATATCAGAATGGATGGAAGAGAAAGAACGAATCCCTGAAAAGTCGGATCTAAACAGAAAAAGATCAGCCAACTTACGGTTTTAACTTGAATAATTGCGGTCACCGCAATTATTCCGCAATTCATTTGCAATGGTTATTTTTTCATTCTTTTCTTCGGTTTTCAACCCTTTTTCTACCTATTGTACACAAGTCCTATATTAGCTACCTTCTTCTAATTCTCATATTAAAGCATAGGTTTAAGCTAAATGCTAACAAAAACACCTAAATGTGTACATCTTCTTAAGCTAAATGGGTCCTAAATAAGTCACTTTCAGACACTTAACAGTAGGCCCCAAGGTAGGTTGCCTGCTGACACTGAAGTGCCTAGAAGGGATGGAAAAGAGCAAGTTCAAGCAATTGAACTTAGAAGTGGAAGACCATTGGTGAGCAATACTAGAGAAACACCAAAGAGAGTAGAGAATGAAGAGTCTAGTGCTCCACGGGATTCTCTGCCTTACCATGGTCGACTACCTCCAAGCACATCAAGGGTGAGGCTGGAACCTATCATAGAGGAACCAGAAGAAAATTCCAAGGCCTCCACCTATTCTTAGGCGACCTGAAGTGCCTACATATGTGCCACCACCTCCATTCCCTAGAAGGCTGAAGAAAAAACAAGAACAGGAAGTGCACTTTAATAAGTTTTTAGAAAATTTAAAGCAAGTGCATGTGAATATTCCATTTGTAGAGGTTTTGCAATCTATGCCTTCTTATGTTAAATTTCTGAAAGATATAATTACTAACAAAAAGATCATTGGTGAATTTGAAACAGTGAATCTCACCGAGGAGTGCAGTGCTATACTCCAGAACAAACTTCCGAAAAAGGAGAAGGATCCTGGTTCCTTCACCTTACCAGTCGAGTTGGGAGGCAAGCACGTGGGCAGAGCTCTTTGTGACCTGGGAGCCAGCATAAATCTCATGTCCTTATCACTGTTTCGCCAGCTTGGAATAGGAGAAGCACGGCCTACTACTGTCACCTTGCAGCTTGCAGACAGATCCATAGCATACCCTGAGGGTAAGATTGAGGATATTCTTGTCAAGGTTGACAAATTCATTTTTCTTGCAGACTTCATCATTCTGGATTATGAAGCAGACAAGGAGGTCCCCATCCTATTAGGCAGACCATTCCTAGCCACAGGTAGGGCCTTGATCGATGTCCAGAAAGGTGAGCTCACCATGAGGGTTCATGATGAGGAGGTTAAGTTTAGTGTCTTTAAAGCTCTAAGGTATCCTTCTGATTCTGAATCTTGTGCAAGTGTAGATGTAGTAGATTCACTAATGGAAGAACAACTTGAGCATGAATTGTTGATTAAGCATGCCAATGACTATGTACAAATAGATGTAACTGACTTAAATATTTCTGAAATAATGGTTATGCATGTGGATAAACCTCAGCATGTTTGTATGACTAATGACTTGTCTGAAAGATCCATGAATCCATTGAAACCTTCCATTGAGCATCCACCTCTCTTAGAATTGAAACCATTGCCTGATCATCTTAAGTATGCATATCTAGGAGAGCATGATACTTTGCCTGTTATCATTTTGTCCAAGTTGAGTGAAAAGCATGAAATTGCGCTAATATTGCTGCTTAAGCAACATAAAAAAGCTATTGCATGGACGATTGCTGACATAAGAGGTATTAGTCCTTCATACTGCATGCATAAGATATTATTGGAAGAGGAGCATACACCTAGAGTAGATCACCAAAGTAGGTTGAATCCCTCCATGAAGGAGGTAGTTAAAAAAGAGATAATCAAATGGTTAGATGCAGGTGTAATCTTCCCTATAGCCAATAGTCAATGGGTGAGTCCCATCCAATGTGTGCCTAAGAAGGGTGGGATGACTGTAGTAGTTAATGAGAGTAATGAACTAAGTCCAACTAGAACTATTACAGGATGGAGAGTCTGTATGGACTATAGAAAATTAAATAAAGAAACAAAAAAAGATCATTTTCCTTTACCGTTTATAGATCAAATGTTAGATAGGATAGCGGGTAGAGCCTATTACTGCTTCTTAGATGGTTATTCTGGATATAACCAAATCACCATAGACCCTGTGGACCAGGAGAAAACAACCTTTACATGTCCCTTTGGAACATTTGCTTTTCGCAGAATGCCTTTTGGCTTATGCAATGCACCAACAACATTCCAAAGGTGCATGTTGGCCATTTTCTCTGACTTAGATGAATCCATGATAGAAATATTTATGGATGACTTCTCAGTCTTTGGTGATTCTTTTACAAATTGCTTAGAGAACTTGGGACAAGTCCTAGCTAGGTGTGAGGAGACCAACCTAGTCCTAAATTTGGAGAAATGCCACTTTATGGTGGAAGAAGGGATAGTCCTAGGTCATAGAGTGTCTAGAGAAGGAGTAGAGGTCGATAGGGCCAAGATAGAAATAATAGGGAAGCTAGTGGAACCTCAAAATGTAAAAGCTATTAGAAGTTTCCTAGGACACGCAGGTTTCTATAGAAGGTTCATTAAGAACTTTTCAAAAATCTCTAAACCTCTGTGTGAGCTTCTAGAGCTAAATAAGCCATTTGTCTTCTCAAAAGAATGTTTCTTAGCCTGGACAGCCCTTAAGGAAGCCTTAGTCAAAGCACCTATTATAGTAGGACCAAATTGGGACCTCCCATTTGAGATGTTGTGTGATGCAAGTGACTATGCAGTAGGGGTTATGCTAGGACAAAAGATTGACAAACTAACACATCCTGTATATTATGCAAGTAAGACACTGAATGAGGCACAATGTAATTACACAACCACAGAAAAGGAAATGCTAGCTGTAGTATTTGCCTGTGAGAAGTTTAGGATATACATTGTAGGCACTAGGACCATTGTTTATACTGATCATTCTGCATTAAAATACCTAATGAGGAAGGCTGATGCTAAGCCTAGGTTAATTAGATGAGTATTGTTGTTACAAGAGTTTGATCTAGACATTAGAGATAAGAAAGGATGCGAAAATGTGGTTGCGGATCATCTTTCTAGATTGCAGCATAATTGCGATAAAATTGCGGAAACCGCAATTTCTGATGCCTTTATCGATGAGCATGTCTTTGTGTTAGCATATCGTGATAATGATGAGGAACCGCGGTTTGCTGATATTGCTAACTTCCTTGCATCGCAGGTACTTCCAACTTTCAAGGGAGGGCAAGAAAAGAAGAGGTTTCTACATGAAGCTAGGAAGTTCATCTGGGACGATCCTACACTTTACAAGACATGTGCAGACGGGTTGCTGAGGAAGTGTGTCTCTGCTGCTGAGGCGAAGTCAGTGTTGCAGCACTGCCATACGTCTCCCTATGGTGGCCATTTTGGTGGCCAAAGGACAGCTGCGAAGGTGTTCCAGAGTGGCTACTATTGGCCCACAATATTCAAGGATGCACACGACCATGCGCACAGCTGCGACGAATGTCAAAGAACAGGTAACCTTAGTCGGAAGGATGAGATGCCTCTCACTTACATCTTGGAGTTGGAGCTCTTTGATGTGTGGGCATCGACTTTATGGGGCCATTCCCCCCTTCAGCAGGTAATCTCTATATACTTGTAGCTGTAGACTATGTATCTAAGTGGGTAGAAGCCATAACATGTCCATCAAACGATGCCAAAACGGTCATTAAGTTTCTTAATAGGCACATCTTTACAAGGTTTGGTACACCACGGGCTATAATTAGTGATGAGGGGACTCACTTTATTAATAAGGCTATGGAAAAAGTGTTAGCTAAGTACAATGTTAGACATAGAGTAGCAACCCCTTATCACCCACATTCGAATGGACAAGCTGAAATATCAAATAAGGAGATTAAAAACATACTCGAAAAAGTGGTCAAACCTAATAGAAAAGATTGGTCGTTTAAGTTAGAGGATGCACTTTGGGCATATAGGACTGCATATAAGACACCCCTAGGTATGTCTCCTTATAGACTTGTGTATGGAAAAGCATGTCACTTACCCTTCGAATTGGAAATCAAAGCCTTCTGGGCCTTAAAAGAGCTGAATTATTGCGTGACCGATGCGGGAACATTGCGGTCTCTGCAATTACATGAGCTCGATGAGCTGAGACATATGTCCTATGAAAATGCTAAAATGTATAAGGAAAAAACTAAAATTTGGCATGATAGTAGACTTAGGATCAAGGACTTCAAGAAGGGCCAACATGTCTTGTTATTTAACTCAAGGTTGAGATTATTTCCAGGCAAACTTAAGTCCAGATGGTCAGGTCCTTTTGTTATAACTAACGTGTTTGTTCATGGTGCGATTGAGATTAGGAACCTGCAGAATGGGCAACCGTTTATGGTCAATGGTGCACGTTTGAAGCATTACTACGAGGAAGGAGATGTGAAGACTCTCTCGGCCTTCCTCTTATCTGAAGCTTGAAAATCAAACCGAGAGGGGACGAGTGATGACTGTGCTTGTCCATGTGAAGGCTATGCCTTAGTTTTTTTCGTATTTCTTCGGTTTTATTTTGTGTGTTTAGGTGTGATTTTTATTACGAATTTTATGTTAATTTTGTACATTTTAATAGGAGATCGAAAGAGGAAATCAAGGAGATGAATCAAGGGAAAAGAATCGATGAAGAAATCGGGCCGAATCAAAGATTTAGTTGTTTAAATCTTGGGATTCAAATCAAGAAAATCCCCAACGGCCAGCCCATTTAATTGCGGTAGATTTGCTGAAACCGCAACAGAAAGAGCCGTTGGGATCCACTTGATTACAAATAGCCGTCAAATCAGCTGTGCCCCCTACGCTTTCTTCATTTGTGGGACTTCAAGAATCACTCATCTTCTTCCTCTGCATCTCCTACCTACTGATCTCTCCAAACCAACAATGGTGCTTACACGAGCTGAGCGATCTGCCTCCAAGAAAAAGTCACCTGACGCAGAAGAAGCTGCGAGGGAGGCATTGCTCTCCTTGGCAGATGCTGAAGCGGCGCAACCCTCACGCTGCCTAAACTTCCAGTACGCAAGAAGAAGTGGAAGATGGTGACTGAGATACCTGCTGGTCCATCTGCGCCAGCAGGTACGCCAAAGAAGAGGAAGTGGACGGTGGAGGTGGAGGATGCACCCATCAAAGAAAAAACTCCCAGCGAGGGGAGTCGAGGGAGTGGCCGCCCATCCTACGAGACGGCCAGACAAAGCCCTGAGCCATCTCCACCTTCGCAGAGCCTTGAGCCATCTCCTTCCTCACCAACACCGGAGCCTGAAGCTCCACCTGAAGAGCACCACGATTCGGTGCCGAGCGATGAACCGGTGGAGGAAGATGAAGTCTTCTCTCCCTTGAGGGAAGGCAGCCATGACAGCCCTGCGGGAGGGGGACGAAGCGACTCCATGGATGAGACGTTGGGGGATTGCTGTTAAGTCTCTGAAAGTGACTTATTTAGAACTCATTTAGCTTAGGAAGATGTACACTTTTAGGTGTTTTTGTTAGCATTTAGCCTAAACCTATGCTTTAATATGAGAATTAGAAGAAGGTAGCTAAAATAGGACTTATGTACAATAGGTAGAAAAAGGGTTGAAAACCGAAGGAAAAGAATGAAAAAATGAGCATTGCGAATGAATTGCGAAAACATTGCGGTGACCGCAATTATTCAAGTGAAAACCGTAAGTTGACTGATCTTTTTCTGTTAATTTCCGTTATTTCAGGGATTCGTTCTTTCTCCTCCATCCATTCTGATATATGACGTTGAAGATTGATGGTTCTCCTTGGCCTAAACGCACCTGCAAACTACTATAAAAGGGGGCCAAAGTCGGAGGTTTGATCATCATTCGAAGCGCAGAAGTCTTCTCGCAGTCCATCATTTCTCTCTGTTTTCCTTTGCCGTCTGTTGGAGTGAGAGTCTCAGCTGTTGGAATCGATAATCTGATAGGAAGGAGAGAAGATTCTTCTTCTCTCTCGATTGGATTCATCCAAGCAAGGCTAACCTCTCATCCCTTCCATTCGAGGCGACTGCACGAAGCTTTTCAGCACCCTTTACTGCTTTTCTGTCGTTCTTCCTCTTATTTCCAGTTTGATTATTGTTGTTCTTAGTTTAGTATTTTACTTACTGCATTTCGTTGTTGTCTGTCTTGGATTCATTTCTTCAAAGCTTTCCTTTGTCATTCAAACACTTAAAGTAATCAAAGTACAATTCTGCATTTTACAGTTTCCACCTTGTTCTGCTACGGTTTTGTCTCGCTATTTTACACACATTTCTCTTCTAAGCATGTCTGTTTTATCTACCCTTTCTGTTCTCCATATATCCATGAGTAGCTAAATCAATTAGGGGCATGCTAATGACAGAACTATAGGCTTAAAAAACGTGAATCAAGCATGTAGGATCGCCTTCAAACATTGATTATATGTAAGCTTCATCCCACGGGCAATTTCGATTGGCCATCCATTTTGTCCAAAGAACTCCTAACCTCTGGAAGGAGTAAGAGTTCAGAGTCATATAATCATGCTAGCCTTTCATGGTAATCAGGAAACGGCCTAGGAATAGGCGTTTCCCTAGTACAAACTAAACACTCCCGTTTTAACAAGATGCTTAAGACCTTACTTTGAAGTCGAGTAAACTTAAGACTCTAATGCATGGAATCGGACGATACTTGAGATAGAGTGAGTTTGATGTATAGAGAGTAGATCCAGTGCTTGAGAATCGTATAAAAAGGCCTATAGGATAGTCATTAGTAGCCCTCAATTCACCCATTTACACACTTTCGCTGCTGTTTAATTGCGGTAACATTGCGGTCCCCGCAATTCTACTAAGTTTTCATTCTGTTTAGCTGTTTTCTTCTTCGTTTATCAATTCCATCTCTTGTTCTTTGAGTCTGATTTTAACCTTAATTTGTTTATGTTATATTCCTTTACATATTCAGCGCAACTTAGATAATTAAAAACCAATTTTACCCCATCAAATCCACCCCATCTTTCTTAACAAAAACACTTCGAGATTAGCTAAAAACAAGTCTCTGTGGGAAAACGAATGAAATATACTTACTACTTGCTATAAGATCATGTATGCTTGCATGTTCTGAGTGCTCTCTCTCTCTTATTTATCATTTTTATTAACACATTGAGCACGCAACAAGTTTTTGGCGCCGCTGCCGGGGACTTATTTTAAGTGAAAACGAAGTTGTTAAGTCTGAAACATCAAAGTATTTTCCATTGAATTTGATCCATCTTCATTTCTTTTTCAGGTACCATTTAGGGTAGTTTATGAATGAGACTCCAAGTAGTGATCTAGAGTTCAACCCTGAGCCCGAGAGATTACTTAGAGCTAGGAATAGAGCCAAGAAACGTCTCTTTAAACAAACCCTTTTACCTCCAATCATTGCAGAGACTACAATTCCTCCGCAATTACCTCAAGAAGAAATGGCTGAAGTAAATCAAAACCTGGTGCCTGTCACTCGCAATCCCATTGAAATAGCGAATGACAAGGATAGCGCCATCCTTTCATATTTAGTACCTATGCCTGGGGAGCTGAACCCCAGCATAATCCGTCCTGAAATCACTGCCAACTCATTCGAGTTAAAGCCAGTGATGTTCCAAATGTTGTCCACTGTGGGGCAATTCTTTGGAATAGAAAATGAGGACCCCCATAACCACCTTAGGAACTTCTTAGGAGTTAGTGACACCTTCCTAATCCCTGGAGTTTCCCAAGAAGCCCTGAGGCTATATCTTTTCCCTTATTCTTTGAGGGACAAAGCCAAAACATGGTTAAATTCTTTACCCTCAGGATCTGTCCGCAATTGGACAGATTTAGCAGAAAAATTCCTAGTCAAATACTTCCCACCTGATAGGAATTCTACCTTTCGTGATGATATCATAAAGTTCAAACAAGCTCCAAGTGAGTCTCTTCACGAAGCTTGGACAAGATTCAAAGACCTTCTCATTAAATGTCCACACCATGGCATTCCATGGTGTATCCAAATAGAAGTCTTCTTTAAAGGATGCAACCCCAGCACCAGACAAGTTTTAAATTCATCTGCTGGAGGTTCCATGTTGTCCAAGAGTTACAACGAAGCTTATGAGATCTTGGAGAAGATCTCAACATCTCATTGTAGGTGGTCAGACGATCCAGTAGAGCCAACTAGGGCTCAAGACAAGGATGCTCTAAGCGCCATGAGCACCCAAATAAATGCCCTGACCAACCTAGTTAAGCAAATGGCTCAGGCCAATCTCCAAACCAGTGCCAATACCGCCACAGCCATGTCAATGGGCACCCAACCAAATCAAGGCGAGGCACCTATCTGTGGATTCTGTGGGGAAGGGCACCCATATGAATACTGCCCTGGGAATCCATCCTCAGTCTGCTATGTAGGAAGCCAGCAGCAGCCTAGGAACAACCCCTACTCCAATACCTATAACCCTGGTTGGAGAAACCACCCTAACCTGTCATGGGGTGGCCAACAGAACACTAACCAAAATCCTAACCAACCAAGGCCGAGTGGAACACCTGGTTTCACTCCCCAACATAACCAGTCAATGTACCAAAAGCCTTACAATCAATCTGTAGGATCTTCTGTAGAAAGCCTACTCAAGGAATATATAGCTAAGAATGACGCTACTCTTCAGAGCCAGCAAGCTACTCTTAGGAGCCTGGAAAACCAAGTAGGCCAATTAGCCAATGAACTTAAAAGTAGGCCCCAAGGTAGACTCCCTGCTGACACCGAGGTACCAAGGAGAGATGGCAAAGAGCAAGTTCAAGCAATTGAACTTAGGAGTGGAAGACCATTGTTGAGCAACACAAAGGACACACCAAAGAGAGTAGAGAACACTGAGTCTAGTGCTCCACGGGAGTCTCTGCCAAACCAAGGTCCACCACCAACTAGCACATCAGGAGCCAGGCTAGAGCCAATTGTTGAGGAGGTAGAAGAAATTCCAAGGCCTCCACCCATCCTAAGGCGCCGTGACGTGCCTGCATATGTGCCACCACCTCCATACCCTCGAAGGCTTAAGAAGAAGCAGGAACAGGAAGTTCATTTTAATATATTTTTAGAAATACTTAAGCAAGTGCATGTTAACATTCCTTTTGTAGAGGTTTTACAGTCTATGCCTTCTTATGTAAAGTTTTTGAAGGACATTATTACTAACAAAAAAATAATTGGTGAGTTTGAAACAGTAAACCTCACCGAGGAGTGCAGTGCCATCCTCCAGAACAAGCTGCCCAAGAAGGAGAAGGATCCTGGTTCCTTCACCTTACCTGTAGAACTTGGAGGCAAGCACGTGGGCAGAGCGCTTTGTGACCTGGGCGCCAGCATAAACCTCATGCCCCTGTCCCTATTCCGCCAGTTGGGAATGGGAGAAGCACGTCCAACTACTGTCACTTTACAACTAGCAGACAGATCCATTGCATATCCAGAAGGTAAGATTGAGGATATTCTAGTTAAAGTTGACAAATTCATTTTCCTTGCAGATTTCATTGTCCTGGACTATGAGGCAGACAAGGAGGTCCCCATCCTGCTAGGTAGACCATTTCTAGCCACAGGTAGGGCACTCATAGATGTTCAAAAAGGTGAGTTAACTATGAGGGTTCATGATGAAGAGGTAAAATTTAGTGTTTACAAAGCTTTAAGGTATCCCTCTGATTCTGAGTCTTGTGCTAGCATGGATGTTGTTGACTCACTAATGGAAGAACAATTAGAGCATGTACTGTTAACCAAGCATGCTAGTGAATATGTACAAGTAGATGTAGCTGACTTAAATGTATCTGACATAATGAATATGCCTGTAGATAAACCACAGCATGTATGTATGAATATAGATTTAACTGATAGAACTATAAATCCGTTAAAACCCTCCATTGAGCATCCACCTATTTTAGAACTGAAACCACTACCCACTCACCTCAAATATGCATATCTAGGAGATAATGATACGCTGCCTGTAATTATTTCTTCTAAGCTAAGTGAACAGCATGAGGTTGATTTAATTTTACTGCTTAAGCAACATAGGAAGGCTATAGCATGGACTATTGCTGATATTCGAGGCATTAGCCCTTCTTATTGCATGCACAAAATTATACTAGAGGAAGAGCACACCCCTAGGGTAGATCATCAGCGTAGGCTAAACCCCTCTATGAAAGAGGTAGTGAAGAAGGAAATAATAAAGTGGTTGGATGCAGGAGTGATTTTCCCCATAGCTAGTAGCCAGTGGGTGAGCCCCATTCAATGTGTACCTAAAAAGGGGGGAATAACTGTGGTAGTCAATGAGAATAACGAACTAATTCCAACAAGGACTGTCACAGGGTGGAGGGTATGTATGGATTACAGAAAACTAAATAAAGAAACTAAAAAAGACCATTTCCCTATACCGTTCATTGACCAGATGCTAGACAGAATAGCTGGTAGAGCCTACTATTGTTTCTTAGATGGGTACTCTGGTTATAATCAAATCACTATAGACCCTAAGGATCAAGAGAAGACCACTTTCACTTGCCCTTTTGGAACGTTTGCCTTCCGCAGAATGCCTTTTGGCTTATGCAATGCACCGGCAACTTTCCAAAGGTGCATGATGGCAATCTTCTCTGAGTTGGATGAGTCCATGATAGAAATATTCATGGATGACTTCTCAGTCTTTGGGGACTCATTTAAAACCTGTCTAGACAACCTAGGACAAGTCCTGGCTAGGTGTGAAGAGACCAACCTAGTCCTAAATTGGGAAAAGTGCCATTTTATGGTAGATGAAGGGATTGTCTTAGGACATAGAGTATCAAGGGCAGGTGTAG
This sequence comes from Herpetospermum pedunculosum, assembly GCA_028017165.1. Lineage (NCBI taxonomy): Eukaryota > Viridiplantae > Streptophyta > Magnoliopsida > Cucurbitales > Cucurbitaceae > Herpetospermum > Herpetospermum pedunculosum. The sequence goes on along the minus strand of JAPQWQ010000186.1, from coordinate 7,629,198 downwards.
AAGTGGATAGGGCAAAAATAGAGATCATAGAGAAGTTGGTAGAGCCCCAGAATGTCAAAGCCATTAGAAGCTTCTTAGGGCACGCTGGCTTCTACAGAAGGTTCATTAAGGACTTTTCTAAGATAGCCAAGCCTCTGTGCGAGCTTCTAGAGCTAAATAGACCATTTATCTTCTCTAAAGAATGTGTAGTAGCTTGGAAAACCCTTAAGGAAGCACTAGTCACATCACCTATCATAGTCGGACCAAATTGGGATCTCCCATTTGAGATGCTATGCGATGCCAGTGACTATGCTGTAGGAGTCATGTTAGGACAGAAGATTGACAAGCTGACACACCCTGTCTATTATGCTAGCAAGACCTTGAATGAGGCTCAATGTAATTATACAACTACAGAGAAAGAGATGCTTGCTGTAGTATTTGCTTGTGAAAAATTTAGAAATTACATTGTAGGCACTAGGACCATTGTATACACTGACCATTCTGCTTTAAAATATCTTATGAGAAAGGCTGACGCTAAGCCTAGATTGATTAGATGGGTGTTATTGCTGCAGGAATTTGATTTGGACATTCGGGACAAGAAAGGTTGTGAAAATGTGGTTGCAGATCACCTGTCTCGATTACAGCACAATTGCGAAAAAATTGCGGAGACCGCAATTTCTGATGCTTTTATAGATGAACATGTCTTTGCTTTAGCTCATCGTGATAACGATGAGGAACCGTGGTTCGCTGACATTGCTAACTTCCGTGCATCACAGGTATTGCCAGTGTTCAAGGGAGGACAGGAGAAGAAGAGGTTCCTTCATGAAGCAAGGAAATTCATCTGGGATGACCCCACACTTTACAGAACCTGTGCTGATGGCTTACTAAGGAAGTGTGTTTCAGCTGCTGAAGCGAAGTCTGTGCTACAGCACTGTCACTCATCTCCTTACGGTGGACACTTTGGTGGTCAAAGAACAGCGGCGAAGGTATTTCAGAGTGGCTACTATTGGCCAACAATCTTCAAGGACGCCCACAACTATGCCCACAACTGTGACGAATGCCAAAGGACAGGTAAGCTCAGTCGCAAGGATGAGATGCCCCTCACCTACATCTTAGAGTTGGAGCTCTTTGATGTGTGGGGCATTGATTTCATGGGACCATTCCCTCCATCATCAGGTAACCTTTACATTTTAGTAGCAGTAGACTACGTGTCCAAGTGGGTAGAAGCCAAAGCATGTCCTAATAATGATGCTAAAACAGTCACTAACTTCTTGCATAGGCACATTTTCACTAGATTTGGGACTCCTCGTGCTATCATTAGTGATGAGGGGTCACATTTCATTAATAAGGCTATGGAGAAAGTATTGGCTAAATATAACATTAGACATAGGGTAGCTACTCCCTATCACCCACACTCGAATGGCCAAGCTAAAATTTCCAATAGGGAGATAAAGAACATCCTCGAAAAGGTAGTCAAACCTAATAGGAAAGACTGGTCATTTAAGCTTGAGGATGCACTTTGGGCTTACAGAACAGCATATAAGACACCCCTAGGCATGTCTCCCTATAGGTTGGTGTATGGCAAGGCTTGCCACTTGCCACTTGAGTTAGAAAACAAAGCATTTTGGGCCATGAAAGAATTGAATTTTTGTGTAAAGGATGCGGGGACATTGAGATCTTTGCAGCTACATGAACTTGATGAGCTTAGGCATATGGCCTACGAGAATGCCAAAATGTATAAAGAAAAGACCAAAATATGGCACGACAGTAGACTCAGGATCAAAGACTTTAGGAAAGGCCAACTTGTACTCTTATTTAACTCACGATTAAAGTTATTTCCAGGCAAATTAAAGTCTAGATGGTCGGGTCCATTTGTTATTACTAATGTCTTTGTTCATGGTGCAATAGAGATAAAGAACTTGCAGCAAGGCCAGCCATTTATGGTCAATGGTGCTAGGTTGAAGCACTACTATGAGGAAGGAGATGTGAAGACTCTCTCGGCCTTCCTCTTGACTGAAGCATGACAAAGAGAACGAGAGAGAACGAGTGGTTACTGTGCTCGTTTAGTCAAGGCTAAATGCCTTAGTTTATTTTTACTGTTTTTCCGATTATCGTTTGTATGTTTTGTGGTGTGTTTTTAATTGGGTATTTAATGTTTGTTTTATTTGTTTTTGTAGGGAATCGAAAGAGGGAATCAAGGAGAGTAAATCAAGCTTTAAAAATCGAGAAACGATCGAGCCAAATAAAAGATACGGACGAGCAAAGTTTGAGATTTTGATGATAAAATATCCCTACAATTGCGCTAAAATTGCTGGATCCGCAAAAAGAGCCGTTGGGATTTTTTTTTCCGTTGCATTTATAGCCGTTAGAACGCGCTCGATCGTTACGATTATCTCTCTCTTTGCTCTCCAAGAATTCAGCGATTCTCTCCATCTTTGATTCTTCTCCCAAGATCTTCAAGCCTCAGCAATGGTGTTCACACGAGCGGAGAGATCTGCAGCCAAGAAGAAGGCTGATGACGCAGCTGAAGCGGCTGCAAGGGAAGCGCTTCTCACCCTTGCAGACGATGGTGCCGTTCGCACCGGTCCTCTTCCCAAGCTTCCTATTCGTAGGAAGAAGTAGAGGGTGGTCACTGAGATCCCTGCTGGTCCATCTGAGCCAGTGGGCACGCCCAAGAAACGCCGGTGGAGTGTCAAGACGGCCGCCGAACCAAGCACAGCAAAGACTCCCTCTGTGGAGAGTCAAGAAACTGATCGTGCATCCCACGAGTCAGCCAAAGAAGGTTCGTCGCCGTCTGCATCACCTGCGCGCAGCCCTCTCCCATCTGAACCAGTGCCAAGCGCAGAGTCGTCACCGCCTGCACAGAGCCCCGAGTTGTCTCCAGCACCTCAGAGTTCTGATCCGACACCTGCAGCAGCGCAGAGTCCTGAACCACCATCTTCGCCACTGAGTTCTGCGCAGACACCATCAGCAGAGCACAATCCCACGCCCTCGCACAACTCTCCACAGCCTGATCCTGAATTCCCATATGGGGATTATCAAGAGTCCACGCCGGGCAGTGGAGATGCTGGGGAAGACGAAGTCTTTTCTCCCATGAGGGAAGACAGCCCTGATGTTCCTGCACAGCAGGATGATTCCATGGAGGAGACGTTGGGGGCTCGCTTCCCGCAACTCAACATCAAGGCCAGGCTCAAGAAGAAGAAGAAGGCCAAGATTGACAAGGCCAAGAAGTTGAAGAAAAAGAAGGCCAAGAAGGTGCCGTCGACGGACAAAGAGAGTACTGAGCTTTCGCTCAAACGCCTCAAGGTGGAGGCTGCTGAATCATCCAAACCAGCAGATAAGGGGAAGGCTAAACTCTACCCTGAAGACGAACCTCCGTCAGTGAGGTATGTCTCATCTGATGCTGAATCCAGGGGTGCTGAGCTGAGGAAGCGGGACCTGTTGCACGAGAAAGGCTTCCTCGACCGACTTGCTGACCTGCCGCAGTTCTTGCGCGCAGGGGTGATCAACCACGGCTGGGAGGAGTTCTGCAGACCGCCTAATCCAGCATACACGAGCATGGTGTATGATTTTTACGCTAATGTGCTCAGCCCTGAGGATGGACTGTCTGTGGTCAGAGGGGTAGAAGTAGATTTCTCAGCCAAGGCCATTAATGAAGCATTTGGTCTCAAGGGCCAACCTCACACAGATTATGCGCGGATAGTTGATGAGCCGACTGAGGCAGTGCTGGAAGAGGCCATTCGCACAATTGGCCAGCCTGAAGCAGCGTGGACTGTCTCACGCAATGGGAGGCACACCTTAATGAGTGCCAATCTGACAGCAAAGGCAGCGGTTTGGTTTGCCTTTGTGAGGAGGAAGCTGTCCCCTGTGACACACGAGACGACAATCAACCAGAGTAGATCACTGCTGGTTTATGCCATCATGCGCGGTCTCACGGTCAATGTGGGGGAAATCATGTCGGCTGCCATTGCTGAATGCGCAAAGAAGGGTAAGGGACCCTTGTTTTTCCCTAATACCATAACCAAGCTATGTTTGCTTGCAGGAGTCCCCACCGAGCGCTTGGAGCAGCAGCTGCCTTACACAGGCCATTTGGAGCTGCCTGCTAACCTGAGGCTGAGAAGAAAGGGGAATATGGAGTTTGAATTGGATAGGCTGGCTGCTGAACAGTCCCTATCCATGGCCTGCTTGATGGACATGCAGAGGAGAATGGCTCAATGGGCCAACTATGCGCAGGCGAGGGATAAGGAAGTTGCAGACCAGCTGGGGTGCATCTTCCCGGACTTCCCTACTAATCTCCTAACTCCATGGGTGCCCCCACGACCACGGCAACCAGATGAGGATGACGAGAATTGAGTGCTGGTTTGAAGTGCACTGAAGGGAGTATTGCTGTTCCCTTAGAAAAAACAAACAATTTTTCTGCTTTCTGATAGATAATGTGCATTATGCTGTTTTTTGTTCAATTTTTGATCTGTTTTTAATGTTTAGTTTTATGTTTTTTCTTTTGCTTAGTCTAGTCTGATGTTAGCTGAATAGGTAGGTTAGTTTAGTTTTATTTTTAGGATGCATGAGTAACAGGAAAAAGCATGCTAGGGGCCTGAATCAATGTTAAATCTGCCCGGATTGAATTGCGAAATAATTGCGGTTCCCGCAATTTTTGTGACTGATTGCATGTTTTGGACTATCTGTTTAGTTAGGCTATGATCTGTTATATTCTATCTTTTGCTGCTAGCATGACTACCTTATATAGCTGATCTTAAAGCATGCTGGATGAGTGTCATAGGACACGCTTTGATAGTTTAAATTTGCCTCTGAATAGTGCTCAGCATGCATAAACCGTAAGTCCTTAAAAACTGTCTGTTATGTTCAAATTTTCTGCTGTTGGAATAATTGCTTTTAGAATGTTTTGCCTATGCCTAGGATTTTTAGATTCTCTTTGTTTTACTTTAGACTAGATGCTTCTAGGACAAGTTTGGGGGTGTGCCACCTCAGACACTCATTAGGGACAATGAGTAGTTGAAGTTTGGGGGAGGCCACCCTAGGCCTAGGAACATTCCTCTCTTCCTTAGGACATAAGCATTCTTCTTCTCCTAAGAAAAAAAATTGTGATAAATAGAAAAAGTGAAAAATAGAATAAAGAGGGGAGTCTCTCTCAAGTTGCTGAGTAATCAGTGCCAAGTGTGTAAACCACAAGTGGCATTGCATCAAAAGGCAACCCAAGGAGAGACTCCACCGAAGTAAAAAAGGGAGAAATAGGGAAGAAGAATGTATGCTTGGGAGTTATAATCTTGTGGCTTAGATGTCCTATGTAAAAAGAACTCTGATCCTTAATGAGCTAAGCACAAGGTTGTAGCTTTTAGGTTTGTCTAGGGAGATGAATGTATATCCAATGTAGTGATGCCAGGGCTTAGGTTGTTCTCTAAAAGTACCACTGTCACTGTAATACTAAGACTGGCATGACTCTAAGGAATCCTAGGCACATTAAAAATAAAGCTAGAAGCATGTACTGAGTCTGGAGTAAAGCTTGGTAGAATTTGAAACCTTAGGGATAGTGGCATGATGTCATAAAAGTAGCTAGATCAGTAGTAGGGGGTTAATAAAAACAGCAGGTATAGTAGGCAGGTGAAGTCAGAAGAAGCTTGATAAAGAGGTTAGTTCTAAACTTAGAAGTGTGTCACAGGACAGCACTGCTAGAGATAGGGATATAGGGGAGTCGGTAAGTAGTTAAAGAAGATAAAACAGCAGCCTAAGTAAGTCCTTAGTATGCTTGAGGACAAGCAAAGCCTTAAGTTTGGGGGTGTGTTAAGTCTCTGAAAGTGACTTATTTAGAACTCATTTAGCTTAGGAAGATGTACACTTTTAGGTGTTTTTGTTAGCATTTAGCCTAAACCTATGCTTTAATATGAGAATTAGAAGAAGGTAGCTAAAATAGGACTTATGTACAATAGGTAGAAAAAGGGTTGAAAACCGAAGGAAAAGAATGAAAAAATGAGCATTGCGAATGAATTGCGAAAACATTGCGGTGACCGCAATTATTCAAGTGAAAACCGTAAGTTGACTGATCTTTTTCTGTTAATTTCCGTTATTTCAGGGATTCGTTCTTTCTCCTCCATCCATTCTGATATATGACGTTGAAGATTGATGGTTCTCCTTGGCCTAAACGCACCTGCAAACTACTATAAAAGGGGGCCAAAGTCGGAGGTTTGATCATCATTCGAAGCGCAGAAGTCTTCTCGCAGTCCATCATTTCTCTCTGTTTTCCTTTGCCGTCTGTTGGAGTGAGAGTCTCAGCTGTTGGAATCGATAATCTGATAGGAAGGAGAGAAGATTCTTCTTCTCTCTCGATTGGATTCATCCAAGCAAGGCTAACCTCTCATCCCTTCCATTCGAGGCGACTGCACGAAGCTTTTCAGCACCCTTTACTGCTTTTCTGTCGTTCTTCCTCTTATTTCCAGTTTGATTATTGTTGTTCTTAGTTTAGTATTTTACTTACTGCATTTCGTTGTTGTCTGTCTTGGATTCATTTCTTCAAAGCTTTCCTTTGTCATTCAAACACTTAAAGTAATCAAAGTACAATTCTGCATTTTACAGTTTCCACCTTGTTCTGCTACGGTTTTGTCTCGCTATTTTACACACATTTCTCTTCTAAGCATGTCTGTTTTATCTACCCTTTCTGTTCTCCATATATCCATGAGTAGCTAAATCAATTAGGGGCATGCTAATGACAGAACTATAGGCTTAAAAAACGTGAATCAAGCATGTAGGATCGCCTTCAAACATTGATTATATGTAAGCTTCATCCCACGGGCAATTTCGATTGGCCATCCATTTTGTCCAAAGAACTCCTAACCTCTGGAAGGAGTAAGAGTTCAGAGTCATATAATCATGCTAGCCTTTCATGGTAATCAGGAAACGGCCTAGGAATAGGCGTTTCCCTAGTACAAACTAAACACTCCCGTTTTAACAAGATGCTTAAGACCTTACTTTGAAGTCGAGTAAACTTAAGACTCTAATGCATGGAATCGGACGATACTTGAGATAGAGTGAGTTTGATGTATAGAGAGTAGATCCAGTGCTTGAGAATCGTATAAAAAGGCCTATAGGATAGTCATTAGTAGCCCTCAATTCACCCATTTACACACTTTCGCTGCTGTTTAATTGCGGTAACATTGCGTTCCCCGCAATTCTACTAAGTTTTCATTCTGTTTAGTTGTTTTCTTCTTCGTTTATCAATTCCATCTCTTGTTCTTTGAGTCTGATTTTAACCTTAATTTGTTTATGTTATATTCCTTTACATATTCAGCGCAACTTAGATAATTAAAAACCAATTTTACCCCATCAAATCCACCCCATCTTTCTTAACAAAAACACTTCGAGATTAGCTAAAAACAAGTCTCTGTGGGAAAACGAATGAAATATACTTACTACTTGCTATAAGATCATGTATGCTTGCATGTTCTGAGTGCTCTCTCTCTCTTATTTATCATTTTTATTAACACATTGAGCACGCAACAATTGCCTCCAACAAATGACCACCAGGGCTCGGCTGAGGAAGTAGGCGCCCAAGATTGTGAAGGCCAAACGGCCGAAAGCTTCCAAGCGTTCCGAGAAGAAGAAGGTCAGTGGTGAGCCTTCTTTAAAGAAGCTGAAGGTTGAGGCCGCTGAATCAGCCAAGGCGAAGGAGAAGGGGAAGGCAAAATTGTACCCCGGAGACGATCCGCAAGACGTGCGGTATGTCTCTCAAGATGCAGAGACCAGGGGCACTGAATTGAGGAAGAGAGACCTGCTCCATGAGAAGGGGTTTCTTGATGCACTGGCAGACCTGCCGCAATTCTTGCGCGCAGGGATCGCCAACCACGGCTGGGAAGAGCTGTGCAGACCGCCCATCCCTGCCTACTCCAACATGGTGTACGATTTCTACGCCAATCTAACGCACCCCGAGGATGGTCTGTCCATGGTAAGGGGGATCAAGGTCGATTTTTCGACCAAGGCTATCAATGAAGTTTATGCCCTCAAAGAGCATCAGTACACTAACTACGCAAGGATCTTCGACTCACCATCTGAGGCGGTCTTGGAAGAAGCCCTGCGCATCATAGGCCAACCTGAGGCGGCTTGGACAATCTCACGAAATGGGAAGCACACCCTGATGAGTGCGACCCTCAAGGACAAGGCGACCGTCTGGTTTTCCTTTGTGCGAAGGCGTCTCTCCCCTGTCACCCACGAGACAACCATAAACTAGGGGAGATCGTTGCTAGTCTACGCCATTATGAGGGGCCTCACCATAGATGTGGGAGAGGTCATTGCAGCCTCCATAGACGACTGCGCAAAGAAAGGTAAGGGCCCTCTTTTCTTTCCAAACACCATTACTAAACTCTGTTTGCGTGCAGGTGTGCCCATCGAGAGGAAGGAAAGGCAGCTGGCCTACACGGGTCATTTGGAACTGCCCACAGGCTTGCGGATGCGACGGAGGGGCAACATGGAGTTTGAGCTGGATGGCTTAGCTGCTGCTCAATCACTATCCATGGCCTGCTTAATGGACCTCCAACAAAAGATGGCGCAGTGGGCTGAATACGCGCAGGCGAGGGACAAAGACGTGGCTGATCAATTGGGATGCATCTTCCCTGCCTTCCCCACTGATCTATTGAAGCCGTGGGCACCTCCTAAGGAAAGGAGGGATGATGATGAGGATGTTTGAGTGCCAGTCTGAAGGGCACTCGAGGGAGTACTTCTGTTCCCTCTTGAAAAACAAAAACCTGCTTTTCGTTAACTTGTGACTGATATTTTTGAATCAAATGCTTGTTCTGTTTTTAATTTCTTTTGGTTGTTTAGGATAGTTTAGTATAGGTAGATGGTATCTGAGTAGCTAGCTTGTTTTAGTTTCCTTTTTGTTTAGTTGTAGATGACTGGAAATAGCATGCAAAAGGGCCTTGATCACTGATAAATATGCCCTGTATGTTCATTGCGAAATTATTGCGGATTCCGCAATTTTTGTTAGTTATCGCATGCTATTGACTGACTGTTTGATAGGCTGGTTCTGTTTAAATTTTGCTCTCTTGCTGCTTGTGTGACTGCCTTATATGACCTATCTGTGAGCATGCTGGATGAGTGTCTTAGAACACCTTTGTTAGTTTAAAATAGCTCCCTTAAAATTGCTCAGCATGAATCTCGTTAAGCCCTTAACAGACTGTTTTTTTTTAAAATCTGCTACTGTGTTATTTGCTTTGCGAATGTTCATTCTATGCCTAGGACTTTTAGATTTTCCTTGTTTTGCCCTAGACTAGATGCTTCTAGGACAAGTTTGGGGGTGTGCCACCTCAGACTCTCATTGAGGACAATGAGAAATTTTAGTTTGGGGGAGGCAGCCCTAGGCCTAGGAACATTCCTCTCTCCCTTTTAAACATAAGCATTCTTCTTCCCTTCTGAAAAAAAAATGAAAAAGAAGAATAAAGAGGGGTGTCTCTCTTGAGGTTGCTGAGTAATCAGTGCCATGCGTGTAACCCACAAGTGGCATTGCATCAAAAGGCAACCAAAGGAGAGGCCCTACCAAATAAAGAAAGAAAAAGAAAAAAAACCAAGGAAGAAGAGTGTGTGCCTATAAGTTATAACTTTTGTGCTTAGGTGTCCTATGTGAATGAACTCTGATCCTCAGTTAGCTAAGCACAGGGTTGTAGCTTGTAGGTTTGTTGAGGGAGATGAATGTATATCCAATGTAGTGATGCCAGGGTTTAGGTTGTTCTATGAATGTACTACTGACACTGGTTTATACTAAGACTGGCATGACTCTAAGGAGTCCTAGGCAGCTCAAAAGAAAAACATTAGAAGCATGTACTGAGTCTAGAGTAAAGCTAGGTAGAATTTGAAAACTTGGGGATAGTTGCACAATGAACCTAATGACCTAAGAAGATAGATCAGCTGTAGGGAGTTAATAAAAACAGTAGGATTATAAGGCAAGAGAAATCAGAAGAGGCAAAATAAAGAGTTGGTTTTAAACTTAGAACGTGTCACAGGACAGCAATGTCGTAGATAGTGAACTTAGGGAAGTCAGCAAGTAGTTAGAGAGTAACAGCAGCCCAAGTGAGTCCTTATATTGCTCGAGGACGAGCAAAACCTTAAGTTTGGGGGTGTGTTACGTCTCCAAAAGTGATTATTTTAGGACTTATTTGCTATAGAAAGATGTACACCCTTAAGCATTTTTGGTAGGATTTAGCTTAAACTTGTGCTTATATATGAGAATTAGTAGAATGAAGCTAAATTAGGACTTATGTGTAAAAGGAAAGAAAAAGAAACGAAAACAAAGTTAAAGAGTGAAAATTGCACATTACTGAAGCATTGCGGAAACATTGCGGTCTCAGCAATGTTTTAAGTGAAAGTTGTTACTTGTTTAACTGATTTCTATTTTGTTGCGATCTTTCAGCCGCTCGTTTTTTCTCCTGCTGCCACGTAGAAGAACGACGTTCAGAATGGATGGTTCTCCTGGGCCCAATCGTACCTGTAGAACACTATAAAAGGAGGTCAAAGGGGAAGGTTGAAGACACACTCGAAAGGCGTAGATCTCTCCTTCAACGCAGTTTCTCATTGTTTTCTCTCACGGGTGTTGGCGTGGAGGTTTTAGCTGGTGGAATCGATAATCTAAGAGGAAGAAGAGAGGATTTTCCATCTCTTCTGATTGGATTCATCCACGATCAAGCTTACCTTCAACTATCATCCGAGGCGTTGCAGCGAGGAGCCCACACGCATGCTTTACTGCTTTTGCTGTTTTTGTTTCCCTTGTTGTTGCTGTCTTTGCCATTTCGTTTTTGTTTGCTACTCTACTTCATTTCGTCTCTCTCTGTTTAGCTTTAGCTGTTCAAAGTTGTCATTTGTTTCGTTCAAACCTTGGTTAATCAAAGCGTTATTTCATCACTTCGCAAGCCTTCTTTTCTCTTGTTTGCTGTCGTATCTTCGTGAATACTGTTAAGCATGTCTTCTCCATCTATTCTTCTCATTCCATCTTCATCCATGAGTAACTAAATCACATAAGGGCATGCTAATGACAAGACTATAGGTAGAACTACGTGAATCAATCATGTAGGTTAGCTTCAAATGCATTGGATGTATGTAAGCTTCATCCCACGGGCAATTTCGATTGGCCATCCATTTTGTCCAAAGAACTCCTAACCTCTGGAAGGAGTAAGAGTTCAGAGTCGTACATTCATGCTAGCCTTTCATGGTAGCCAGAAAACGACCTAGGAATAGGCGTTTTCCTAGTACAAATCGCTAAACTTGCTTCTATAAATAGATGCTTAAGGCCTTACTTGGACATGAGTAAACTAAAGGATCTAATGCATGAAATCGAAAGATACATGAGATTGAGTTAGTTTGATGCATGATGAGTAGATATACTGCTTGAGAATCGTATGAAAAAGCCTATAGATGAGTCGTTAGTAGCCCTTGTTTCCGTACTTTACCCCTGATTCGTTGTTAGTAACATTGCTAAACAATTGCTGTTTCCGCAATTCTTTTCCTTCTTCACCCGAGTTTATTTATTTACTTGCACTTGTTTATGCTTTCATATCTCGTACGTTCCTTAATAGTTAGGCACTTTAATCCCAAATCCACCTCATTTAAACCACCCTCTCTCACTTAACCTCTCACTTCGTTAGTAACTAAGAATAAATCTCTGTGGGAAATCGAATGAAAAAATACTTATTACTTGCTACAAGACCATGTATGCTTGCATGTTCTGAGTGCTCTCACATTGCATTTTAACTTACACATTGAGCACGCAACAACCTGCCCGACGAAGAAATCTTCTACGTTGGAATTGCTGAACCTTGGGTTATGTATTTTGACGGTGCAACTCGAAAATATGGCGCAGGAGCGGGTATAGTATTCATTACCCCTGAAAAACACATGCTGTCGTATAGCTTCACATTTGAAGAGGTATGTTCGAATAATGTTGCTGAATATCAAGCACTCATTATGGGTCTTCAAATAGCAATAGAAATGGGAGTGAACTACATTGAGATCTACGGAGATTCAAAGTTAATAATTAATCAGTTGTTGCTCCAATATGAGGTGAAGCATCAAGATTTAATACCTTACTTTGATTATGCAAGACAACTCTTAGAAAGCTTTGACAGTATGACGATAGAGCATGTTCCAAGAGCTCAAAATGCAAAGGCAGATGCGTTAGCAAACTTGGCCACAACCCTGACTGTCTCAGAAAGTGAAGTATTGAACATCCCGATTTGTCAAAAATGGGTTGTACCGCCAACTGAAATTGAAAGTCAAGAAGCAAACGTAATATCAGTCTATGTGATTGAGGAAGAGGATTGGCGACAGCCGATTGTAGATTATCGAGTTGCACGTTTTTAAACCACCCTCTCTCACTTAACTTCCCACAGAGTCCTGACGTAAGGCCGATATACGAAGAAGAAGTGCTCGTTTCATCTACTACAAGGAAACCCTTTATCGGCGCTCCTATGACGGACTTTTTCTTCGATGCCTAGGAAAAGAAGAATCGATAAAGGCATTAGAGGAAGCGCACTCAGGGGTCTGTGGTGCTCATCAATCGGGATCGAAACTTCATTTTCAGTTAAAGAGAATGGGTTATCACTGGCCAACGATGATTCAAGACTCGATGGAGTATGCAAAGAAATGTGAGGCTTGTCAGTTTCATGCAAACTTCATACATCAACCGCCAGAACCCCTTCACCCAACCATAGCTTCATGGCCCTTTGAAGCTTGGGGGCTCGATCTCGTTGGTCCAATAACACCGAAGTCCTCAGCGGGACATTCTTATATTCTCGCTGGGACAAATTATTTTTCAAGGTGGGCCGAGGCGATTGCGTTAAGAGAGGCAAAGAAAGAAACTGTTGTGAATTTCATCCGAACCCACATCATTTACCGTTACGGCATCCCTCACCGCATTGTGACTGATAATGGAAGACAATTTTCCAATAGTCTAATGGACAATTTGTGTGAGAAATTCAAGTTCAAGCAATGCAAGTCATCCATGTACAACGCTCCGACAAATGGATTGGCAGAAGCATTCAACAAGACATTGTGCAGCTTGTTGAAAAAAGTGATCTCCAAGTCAAAAAGAGACTGGCAGGAAAAGATTGGTGAGGCATTATGGGCTTACCGAACTACCCACGGCACTCCTACAGGGGTCACACCTTATTCGCTAGTCTATGGGGTTGAAGTTGTGCTCCCTTTGGAAAAAGAAATCCCATCCTTAAGGATGGCGGTGCAAGAAGGGTTAACTACGGAAGAGAATGCAAGATTGTGATAGCACACTAAATGGGCTATTTTTAGGACCTATTTTATGCTAGTTTTGAGGCTTAAATGATTGTTTTCACGTTGATATTCTCTTATTTTATAGATATCGAACATTTGGAGCAAAACTGATAATTTAGAAGATTTATGTGAAGAGAAAAAGAGAATCAAGTTAAAAATCCAAAGATTAGATATGGATTTTATCATATCTTATCCGAGTTTATCCTATCATAAATTTTATCCGGTTTTATCCTACTTGATCTTATTTTGGGCATGTTTGAATAGAAAAGATATTCCTAATTTAATTTGGAATTCCTAAATTGATTAGATTCCTAATCTAATTAAAATATGGATTCCTTATTAGATTGGGAAGAGTAGTCTATTATAAAAAGGCATGTTGTCTTCATTCAAAGGGGAGCCAATTGGGAGAGTTATTCCTAAATTCGAAAATACATTGTTTGAGAAGGCTAAAGAGACTCTAGGGAGCCGAAGAAGAGATTTGGAGGCTCGGGAACGTGCAGATCACATCGGGAACGAGGCTTGACACGCGACAAGAGTTTTTCTTCTTTTACCTTTGATTTTATTGTTTATTTTATGGATTCTAAACATTGTCTAAGCATGATTTTAGTGATTATGAGTAGCTAGACTTTTACTTAGGGGATTGATGTAATCGTTTTAGTTTTCATGTTTGATTAATCTAATGTTCTTCATATTGCAACAATTGTTCTTGTGTTTGTTTGCTTAATGCTTTTATCTTTTGGCCAAAGTATAAATTGTTGATTGCTTTAATTCTAGCTTGGAAGAGTAGAGTTTAGAGTAGAACTCAAACACTTGACTACTAGTAAATTCTTGCATGGAAATGAAGAATTCTCTTAGAGGCCGATAATAGAAGTTGCTTAATGCCTTTCTTTTCTATTAAAACTAGACAGACATGTTGGTTTTATATTAAGGGAAGAGAATTAATAGAGCTCTGGCGAGTCTTTTATGAGTTTTGTACTTCTTGGCTTATAATTGTATGCATGACTATTTTTAGTTTAATAGATTAATTAAGCATGAATCTATTCGGTGAAATCAATTCCCTAGCTTTTCTCTCCTAAAGGTTTCCCATTACTTTTCAGTCATTTATTTTTCACTCACTTCAAAGTTTTTTTTTCTAAATAGAATTTGTGGTTAATACCTACGGTACTCAATTGATCTAGAAAACCAATCCTGTGGACGATACTCTTTACTTAAATCACTATATTAAAACTTGACCCGTACACTTGCGGTACGCATTAAATCACGCAACAGATTGCGTCTCCAAGAAATGGAAGCACTCGATGAAAGAAGATTAGATGCTCAACAAGCCTTAGAATGCTACCAAGCACGAATGACTAAGGCCTTCAACAAAAATTTGAAGCCTCGATCATTTCAAGTTGGTGATCTAGTACTTGCAGTTCGAAGACCCATTATCACAACGCGACACACGGGGAGCAAGTTCACCCTTAAATGGGACGGACCCTATGTTGTCAAAGAAGTCTACACAAATGGGGCATACAAGATCGTGGATCAGGACGGATTAAGAATTGGCCCAATCAACGGCAAGTTTCTAAAGAAATTTTATGCATAAAATGTAATACTCCTTAACGTAATAGTATAAACTACATGTTGCTCTTGGCCCGCATGAGCTTAAAAGGTGAACGCCCCCCCCCCTCCCCCCCCCCCCCCCCCAAAAAAAAAAAAAAATCATTCATCTGAACTACGTTATGACTTGATCCCTTCCATCTAAGGGTACGTAGGCAACTTAAAGAAAAAAAATATACTTTAAGTCCAGTCACGATATAAGAAAAAGATTTCATTCAAAGATATGCAGTCGTTTACAAAAACAAAAAGGGTTTACAACGGTGACGATGATCCAACGTTGGCGAAAAATGGTAGTTGTACGAAAGGTTCTCATCATGACCGTTGACCAAGATTTAAAAGAGAAAAAAAGTATTTCCAGTCCCAAAGAGGGTAAAGATGTCTGCTTCTAGATAGACCTACAAGTCGCATCCGACAAGTGGACACCCGTAAAAGGGGCAACACTTAGGCGTGAGTGGGCGTCCCACCACCCAGTGTCACATCCTTAACTCTTTCAAACTGAAAACCAAAAAAAAAAACTCTTTCAAACTGAAAAAGCAAAAAAAAAAAAAACTTTCCAATCCCAAAGAGGTTAAAGATGTCTGCTTCTAGATAGACCTACAAGTCGCATCCGACAAGTGGACACCCGTAATAGGGGCAACGCTTAGGCGTGAGTGGGCATCCCACAACCCAACGTCACATCTCTAACTCCTTTGCAAAACAAAAAGATTTTAAGTCTGAAAGGTTTAAGGATGCCTACTTCTAGATAGACCTACAAGTCGCAGCCGACAAGTGGACACCCGTAACAGGGGCAACACTTAGGCGTGAGTGGGCGTCCCACCACCCAGTGTCGCATCCTTAACTCTTTCAAACTGAAAAGCAAAAAAAAAAAAACTCTTTCAAACTGAAAAGCAAAAAAAAAAAACTCTTTCAAACTGAAAAGCAAAAAAAAAAAGTATTTCCAATCCCAAAGAGGTTAAAGATGTCTGCTTCTAGATAGACCTACAAGTCGCATCCGACAAGTGGACGCCCGTAACAGGGGCAACGCTTAGGCGTGAGTGGGCATCCCACAACCCAGCGTCACATCTTGGTAGCGGAATTTTGTGAATATTCCGTGTGTTTCGGGTTGTCGAGACCCGCCAAATTAAAATTTATAACACTGCCTAAGGCTTCTTCAAAACTTGTAGAAAGCGGTAGTCAGGATCGTACCACAGGGAATTTAATAGCTTAATCTAAATTCAGAATTTTAATTGATTAATTAAATAAAATGATGATGGGGGGTTTTGAGAATTAAAATAAGAAAAGAAAAAATAAAGGGAAAAATTAAAGGACAATTTGGAATAACGGGAGAAATGGAAATTGTAATGAAAATACTCAATCTAAAGGTTTCGGGTTATTAATTGCGATGTGATTCGGATCATAGACGCCCAAGACTTAGCATGGTTTTGACTAACACCCACACAAATTACATATTTCTAAGAAGAAACAAGCAATCCCAAGTAGTTGATGAAGAGTTGATAGCTCTTCATTAAGCTTTGATGTTAATTCAATTGAGGGCAATCGCTCTCCCAAATAGAGTTAACTACGAGCGACGGGTAACCATGCGACGAGTACGTTACTGAGATCTCTAATAACGGACTCGATTTACTCTTCAACTAGAGCCTAACGGGTAGCTAAATTAAATGCTGCAGCACCAATTTAAATACATTAAGACTGCTGTCACTCAACCCACAAGAGGCAAACGCATAATGGGTTTTTGACCAACCCAACAATCAATTAACTAAATGGGAGTCAAACCAAGAAGAAATTGATGCTAGAAATTAAAGCTTAGATTAGAGAAGAGTTGAGTGCTAAACATGCTAAACATACACAATAAACCCAAGTCTCACCCAATCACATTTACAACATCTAACCCATCTCCCAAAGATTAAGTACTTACCTCTTAGTTAGCCATGGATGCAAATGGGAAGAAAGAAATTGATGGGTGGCCTTCCAAGCTCCATTAATGGAGTTACAATACCAAAAAATGGGTGGAGAATCGGTTTTAGAAGAGAAGGGGGAGAAGAGAATGACCTAAAATCAGAAAAAACGGACTTAAATACCCATTTCTGCGTCAGACTAGCGCCTAGGCGCCGCGGGCAAAATCGGGACAGCGCCTAGGCGCTGAGCCCTCTGGAAAATTTACAAAATCGGGAATTTTTTATGACTTTTGATGTCGGGCTATTTTTGGACTTTTAATGACAGGCATTCTGAGTCATGGCTAGGGCGAGCGCGCGCGGGACTTACGATGACGGGCGCGCGGGCGTGCGGCGCGGTTGGGCGCCTGGGCGCTGACCTCTCGGTTCTAAGCCCAATTTTGGGTCGTTTTTGCTCCCGAACTCCGTTTGGCCTATCTTTTTGACCCGAACACTTCCCGAAACGTCTTAAATGACCGATTTAGCCCTGAAATTCATAATTTGACTTCCCGAGCTCTTTGCCACGAAATACCTAAAATAAGTAGATTTAATTGAATTAAGCATGGCATTTAGCTATAATTATAGCTCTATTTTAGAGCTATCAAAATACCCCCGACCTGAATCTTGCTAGTCCTCGATCAAGGAACACTTTGATTTATCTTATAAGAATAGACATGCATGCTGACGACTCGAATCTCAATGCTTGCAAAAACAAGATAATCATGCTAACGGAAAACAATCAAGCGTATGCATATTTCGTGAATATTTCAAAATATTAGCTCTCATTCCCTAACGTGTGTGTGTGATTATTAGCACCTCCTATCCTAGCTTCTATAGACCCGGAACCACTTTAATCAATCCTAACACTCATCTTCCCCCTACTTATGGCAATAAGAACAGACTATCGGCTTTTCAATACTGGAAAGAATAACAAAACAAAAGGCCTAACTAATTTTCTTCTCTTTTCTTTTCTTGAGAGCCTAACACGTCAAGCTTTTATTTCGCTTCACGTTTTTAAGGACTAGTGCTCACTTCTGTTAGTTGCCCTTTCATGCAGTGGCAACCGTGGGTTACACGATCGCCCCTGGTTACACGGGCAACACAAGAAGGAGGAGCACCTCAGAATATTTTTTCAAACATGCTCTTACTCTCAACGAATATTTTTTTATTTTTTTAAATAGGCATATAGCTTTGCTAAATCAAATGATTCGTTATAAATTCTAACACATCAAGCCTCCCTAAATGGACCTTTCGGGGTGACAACGAGCTTTCAGACAAAATAAAATAATTCTAAGCCTACAGAACTAAGAGTAAGAGGTCTACGTGCTCAGTGAATGTAGGGGAATAATCGAAAAAAATTTAAAATATGCTCAAAATATGCATACATTCTCATAGTTTTCTCGCAATGCACAACTATGAAGTATTCACAAGCAAATCACAGAAAGTCCTCATCGGACAACATGCATTCAGATTCCTAAACATCTCAAAATCAGAATATGACATGCTCAAGAACTACAACGAAGTTCAAATATAAATTCCACCCCCCACCTAAAAGACTGCATTGTCCTCAATGCATCTAATCCACCATATAGAACATGATAACGACAAAAATTAAAGGGAACAGAAACCTCCCCTGAATTTTTGTGGGATCGGTGAGAGGGTACGCACAACTTCAAATTCAATGTCGATACGAAATATCGGTCATCTCTCCTTTATTACCTAAGAAAGCAAAATAACAAACTTAAACAACTAAAACTAAACAAGCAAAAACTATAAAAAACAGCAACTAATCAAAAATATAGTTCAATGCTCGGGTGCCTCCGAGAAGCGAAAATTTTTAAAGTCGATTGCTCGACTGAATTCTCCCTTTCAAATTCATCCATAGTCCAATGGCGCGGGGGGTACTCCAATCATCCCTTCGTCCGCGTCGGACCTACAAACATCCATTAAACAAAATTTTTCTTTTCGTGCTTCATGCACGTCAACATCATCAGTATCAAATAACAAGCAGACAGATCCATCACTATTCACAATAAAATTTGGATCATCGTCAAAAGCATACAGAAAACAAACAGATTTAGAATTAATCTCATTTAAATTCAGATTCTCGTTCTTATCCCAAATAGACTTTAAATCATGCATAAGAAATTCATTCTTAGTCTCGTCAAATTCCACAGAGAGAGCACCCCTATTAACATCAATTTTGACCCTCGCGGTCTTCATAAAAGGGCGACCCAACAAAATAGAAGATGAGACAGTAGAAGGATTTCCATTCATATCCAGAACATAAAAGTCAGCGGGAAAAACCATGTCATTAACTCTAACAAGAACGTCTTCTACCTTCCCTAATGAATGGATGTAAGATTGTTCGGCTAGCTGTACTACTACGCTCGTCTCATGCATTTCACTCAAGTTAAGTTCTTTAAACATGGCATGGGACATAACATTAATAGAAGCTCCGAGATCTATCATAGCATTTTTAATGACTCTACTACCTATCATGCAAGGAAGTGTGAACATACCTGGATCTCCGCATTTAGTAGGTAGAGTACTTGGAAGGATCGCTAAGACATTCTCTTTCTTCTTCTCATTATTCATTCTTGCCTTCATCTTGCAAGTAACCCAATCCTTCAAAACTTTAGCATATTTTGGGATTTTTCTCACGACCTCCAAGAGTGGAACGTTTACCATTTCCTTTTGGAAGGTCTTCAAAACCACCTCGTCTTCGTTCACATCCTTGGGCTTTGCAAGCCTACTGAGGAGGGGTGCTATGGGGATACTTGCTGGAACAGTTTCATTCAATTCTTTCTTTTCTTCAGACACTTCATTCAAAAGATGGCTCGTGGAAGGTGCATTCGGTTCGCTCTTCTTCTCAGGATCAGGACTCAACAAACGGCTTGGGACAACTTCATTACCATCACATAAATTTATTGCACATACCTGCTCACAGGGATTCACTGTCAAGTGTGGAGGTATCATCGAAGGGTTCCCGCTGAGCTCTACAGGTGCAGAACGTGAAAGACTGTGTCCAACCTTCCTGATCGCACCGAAAATCTCCTCGTCTTTAATCTCCTCAGGGGGTCTCATCAACCTACTAGGGAAGGGAGCCTTAGGAACATAAGATTTCATATATGAAGGAGGATTGGAACATACCGGACTTCTTGTAGATGTTGCCTCCTTTCTTACCATGGGCTTTTCTACCTTTTTCTCGCACTCAATGGAAACAGAGCGTGGCGAAATTTCCTCCCCACTTATGAGAGTGATAGCATTAATACTCTCCGCTTTACGAGTTTCTATCTGGACTATCCTCCCAGTCATTTGGGTTATCGCATTGCTAAGGTTTTGGAATTGCTCCTGGCTTTGTTTTTGAATCTCCTGACTTTGTTTTGGAAGCTCTTGGCATTGTTTTTGAAAAACTAAATTTGACTCCACCAGAGATTTCATCATTTCCCCAAGCGATTTGCCTGAAACAGAGGAACAAATTTGTGGTAAGCTTTCTTTCAGTTCATATACAACGCTACTTACCTCAGCCAAACGGCCTTTCAACTCGTTCACATCGCTCTTGAGGCGAATTTGGTCACTTCTTCCACAACCATATTGCTGAATATTTCCAGCCATGCTTGAGATTAAGAGTCTAGCTTCAAATGGGGTTTTGTCCATGAGAGCTCCACCGCTAGCTGCATCAATCATCCTCTGATCATATGGGAGCAAACCTTCATACACAAACCCAATGAGATTTTGTTCGGAGATCTTGTGATTCGGGCATTCTTCGCACAATCTAAGAAACCTGTCCCAATATTCGTGTAGATTTTCGCCTTCTTCCTGTTCAACGGCACAGATTCTTCTCTTAGCGGCAATAACTACCGAGGCAGGAAAGAATTTCTCTAAGTAAAGCCTCTGCATACCGCTCCAAGTGGAAATGGAGCCCGGCGGTAGGTAGTGGAGCCATTCTCTTGCTTTTCCCTTTAAGGTAAAAGGGAAAGCCCTCAAGCTCACTTGATCTTCCATGGCTTCGGTTGTCATTAATCCTGCTCTCACCAACTGAAATTCCTTGAGATGAATATGCGGGCTTTCACCTGCATTACCAGAAAATGAAGGAAGTAAGTTGATCAAGCTAGCCTTAAGTTCGAAATTACCTGTTACCGCAGGATACGATATACATAATGGTTGATGGTCTAAATCCGGCATCGCCAACTCCCTAAGAGTCTTTTGATGCCCATCATTCCTTTCCAAGGCTTCCATCATACCCTGCTCTTAACAAACACTAGAGAAACGCTTAAAACAGTAAAAGAAAGAAATACAAACAAAACATAAATTTTTTAAACTAAACAATTAAAATTTAAATCAAGACAAACTAATTTAAATTCCCCGGCAACGACGCCAAATTTGGTAGCGGAATTTTGTGAATATTCCGTGTGTTTCGGGTTGTCGAGACCCGCCAAATTAAAATTTATAACACTGCCTAAGGCTTCTTCAAAACTTGTAGAAAGCGGTAGTCAGGATCGTACCACAGGGAATTTAATAGCTTAATCTAAATTCAGAACTTTAATTGATTAATTAGAGAAAATGATGATGGGGGATTTTGAGAATTAAAATAAGAAAAGACAAAATAAAGGAAAAAATTAAAGGACAATTTGGAATAACGGGAGAAATGGAAATTGTAATGAAAATACTCAATCTAAAGGTTCCGGGTTATTAATTGCGATGTGATTCGGATCATAGACGCCCAAGACTTAGCATGCTTTTGACTAACACCCACACAAATTACATATTTCTAAGAAGAAACAAGCAATCCCAAGTAGTTGATGAAGAGTTGACAGCTCTTCATTAAGCTTCGATGTCAATTCAATTGAGGGCAATCGCTCTCCCAAATAGAGTTAACTACGAGCGACGGGTAACCATGCGACGAGTACGTTACTGAGATCTCTAATAACGGACTCGATTTACTCTTCAACTAGAGCCTAACGGGTAGCTAAATTAAATGCTGCAGCACCAATTTAAATACATTAAGACTGCTGTCACTCAACCCACAAGAGGCAAACGCATAATGGGTTTTTGACCAACCCAACAATCAATTAACTAAATGGGAGTCAAACCAAGAAGAAATTGATGCTAGAAATTAAAGCTTAGATTAGAGAAGAGTTGAATGCTAAACATGCTAAACATACACAATAAACCCAAGTCTCACCCAATCACATTTACAACATCTAACCCATATCCCAAAAATTAAGTACTTACCTCTTAGTTAGCCATGGATGCAAATGGGAAGAAAGAAATTCATGGGTGGCCTTCCAAGCTCCATTAATGGAGTTACAATACCCAAAAATGGGTGGAGAATCGGTTTTAGAAGAGAAGGGGGAGAAGAGAATGACCTAAAATCAGAAAAACGGACTTAAATACCCATTTCTGCGTCAGAGTAGCGCCTAGGCGCCGCGGGCAAAATCGGGACAGCGCCTAGGCGCTATAAGTCAGCGCCTAGGCGCTGAGCCCTCTGGAAAATTTACAAAATCGGGAATTTTTTATGACTTTTGATGTCGGGCTATTTTTGGACTTTTAATGACGGGCATTCTGAGTCATGGCTAGAGCGAGCGCGCGGACACGGGCGAGCGGTGCGCACGGGCGCGCGCGGTGGGCGAGCGCGGACACGGGCGAGCGGGCGCACGCGGACACGGGCGCGGAAGCGCCGGGGCGAGCGCGCGCGGACGCGCGCGCGGGACTTACGATGACGGGCGCTCGCCTGCGCAGAGCGCGCGCGGGCGTCTAGGCGTGCGGCGGTCTGGGCGTGCGGTGCGGTTGGGCGCCTGGGCGCTGACCTCTCGGGTCTAAGCCCAATTTTGGGTCGTTTTTGCTCCCGAACTCCGTTTGGCCTATCTTTTTGACCCGAACACTTCCCGAAACGTCTTAAATGACCGATTTAGCCCTGAAATTCATAATTTGATTTCCCGAGCTCTTTGCCACGAAATACCTAAAATAAGTAGATTTAATTGAATTAAGCATGACATTTAGCTAGAATTAAGGCTATAATTATAGCTCTATTTTAGAGCTATCACATCTCTAACTCCTTTGCAAAAGGAAAAGATTTTAAGTCTGAAAGGTTTAAGGATGTCTGCTTCTAGATAGACCTACAAGTCGCATCCGACAAGTGGACACCCGTAATAGGGGCAACACTTAGGCGTGAGTGGGCGTCCCACCACCCAGTGTCACATCCTTAACTCTTTCAAACTGAAAAGCAAAAAAAAACTCTTTCAAACTAAAAAGCAAAAAAAAAAAACTCTTTCAAACTGAAAAGCAAAAAAAAGTATTTCCAATCCCAAAGAGGTTAAAGATGTCTGCTTCTAGATAGACCTACAAGTCGCATCCGAAAAGTGGACACCCGTAACAGGGGCAACGCTTAGGCGTGAGTGGGCATCACACAACCCAGCGTCACATCTCTAACTCCTTTGCAAAAGGAAAATATTTTAAGTCTGAAAGGTTTAAGGATGTTTGCTTCTAGATAGACCTACAAGTCGCATCCGACAAGTGGACACCCGTAACAGGGGCAACACTTAGGCGTGAGTGGGCGTCCCACAACCCAGTGTCACATCCTTAACTCCTTTAGACTGAAAAAAAACAACGTTTTTGGTTTAGGAAACTTTTGTTTTGTATTTTAAAAATATTCCACAAGCTCAAATACACATGAAAAAAAAAGAAAAAATATTTCCAATTTCAAAGAGGTTAAAGATGTCTGCTTCTAGATAGACCTACAAGTCGCATCCGACAAGTGGACACCCGTAACAGGGGCAACGCTTAGGCGTGAGTGGGCGTCCCACTACCCAGCGTCACATCTCTAACTCCTTTGCAAAAGGAAAAGAAGTTAAGTCTCAAAGGTTTAAAGATGTCTGCTTCTAGATAGACCTACAAGTCGCAGCAGACAAGTGGACACCCGTAACAGGGGCAACACTTAGGCGTGAGTGGGCGTCCCACCAGCCAGTGTCACATCCTTAACTCCTTTAGACTAAAAAAAAAAAACGTTTTTTTTGTTTAGGAAGCTTTAGTTTTGTATTTTAAAAATAAAATAAAATAAAAATAAAAATAATAAAAAAATTCCACAAGCTCAAATATGTTTTCTATTTTAAAAAAAAAAAAAGTATTAAAAAAAAAAAAAATTCCACAAGCTCAAATACACATAAAAAAAATGGCATCGACACGAGTTTCAAATTGAGTTTGTTTTGTTGTCAAATTATATTCAATTCCAATTAAATAAGAAAATACATGGAGAGGAAATGCCGGGCTCCAAATTTCTAAGTCTAAATTTGAGTTTTAAATTCCTAATTACAAATTTCCAAATAAAAAAGAATTACAAAAAAATACATGGGATTTTCAAAATTCTTAAGTCTAGATTTTAAGTCTAAACTTACAATTTACTAAGTTCATAAGTCTAAATGCTAAATTTCAATTCCAAACCTTCTAATTACCAACTCTCAATTACATAGGTCGCTTCCTAAGCTACAACGGTTTAAAATCACATAGTAAAAATCTCATATTCTATAAATTAAAATTCTCAATTACACAACATCCATAATCTCAGCCAAAATTAAAATTACAACCACAAAATTAAAAGCTATAACAGTCCATGATTATCCATAATCTCAGCCAAAATTAAAATTACAACCACAAGCACGAAAAAATAAAAATACTTACAGAGGCAAAAAGACCCGACGTTGCCTGCGATAAATAAAAAAAAAAAAAAAATTACAGAGGCTCGGCGAAGCGAGGTTGGCGGCGACTGACTTTTGCTCTCCTCTTGCCTTTTCAACTTCTTCAAACAAAGAATGGGAAAAGGGCTTCTCATTCCTTTTATACTAAGGGATGAAACCCAAGGGAAGGAGGATTAGGGTTTGAAGGTGAATTTACTAAAATGCGGAGCGAGGTTGGCGGCGGCTGACTTCTCCTCTCCTCCTCCCTTTTCAACTTCTTCAAACAAAGAATGAGAAAGGGCTTCTCATTCCTTTTATACTAAGGGATAAAACCTTATGAGGATTAGGGTTTGAAAGGTGAATTTACTAAAATATCCTTCACTTAAGTTAAGAAATTTTGCAAAAAAAAAAACAAAATGTACAAAGATGGACTCGAGCTCAGGACCAAAAACAAATAGCCATCCAAGTTTCGCTCTACCAAACAACTTTGTTATTATTTGTCTTCACATTTTAATATTGCATTCGGTTTATTATTTAGGCCAAAGTAATATTTTCAACACTCCTATCCCGAATTCAAGCCAAACTTCAAGAAAATATCATAGTTTTTCCTAGAATTAAAATTTTGGGCATATTCAAAATTTTAGTTCCAAGCATGATTTAGAGTCAAAAGTTATCTAAATCCGAGTCTCAAATCAAAATTGGCGGTTTAGGTATACTTCATATTTTATCCACGTCGAAATTGGAGTAAAGTTCAAAGTCAAACCCTATTCAAAATTCAATTGGGCAAACGCAAAACTCTACTCTACATCTCAAAATAAACTAAGGTAGAACCAAAAAAAATCTACCGAAGTTCAAATCAAGTTTCTGCCAACTAAGGAAAATCAAAATTGTGGGCTAAATTCATATTTTTGGTCAATTGGCATAAAATGGTGTATCAATCAAAATAGTTGATTTATGCATCAAATTTCATATTTTGATAAAATTGATACGTCAAAGCGGAGTCGAAACGAGGGGTGTCCTACGTTTCGATTTATCTATTTAACTTTTCCGAGACTCACCCACACATACTTGTGCATAACTCTCGAAAAAGGGGGCATTTGTTGACCGAGAAATTTCGGCCAATCAACGGTCGCCACGTGTCTTCATCACGGCCGGTGGATCAGATAAACTTGACCGAGCAAATTCGGTCACGCCGTAATTGGGCTCGAAATTGGGTCGGTCCAAAAAAGATATTCAAAAGACAATTTGGCCCGAAGGTCAAGCCCATTGGGCTCAAAATTCAAAAGCTCATTTGAACCAAACCCATTAGGTCCAAGCCCAAGCCCATTGGATCCAGGCCCAAGCCGACCAGGCCCTTGAGAACTCTATAAGAAGCCTTACAGCTTGGGATTCACTCACAAAGCAAGTCATGTAAGTCATAATATATAAGCAGTTATTAAACACACAACATGCTAACATACAAGTAAATAGACTCAACAGTTGAAGCAACTTATAGAAAATGTCTTATGTCGCTCTTAAGACAAACCAAATGGTTTACAAAAAGCCTTGACCCTTAGTTTGAAAGCTATAACCGAATCTAACTTTAAACAAGACAATCCAGCCATTAGGAATAAAATTCCAACAACTTAAATCAAACATAAAAGTACCTAAAAGAAGCCTTACAGATTGGGATTCACCCACAATGCAAGTCATGTAAGTCATAATATATAAACAGTTATTAAACACACAACATGCCAACATTCAAACAAATAGACTCAAAAGTAGAAGCAACTTACAGAAAATGTCTTATGTCGCTCTAAAGACTAACAAAATGGGTCCCAAAAATGTTTGACCCTTAGTTCGAAAGCTCCAACCGAATCTAACTTAAAACAGGACAATCCAGCCATTAGGAATAAAATTCCAGCAACTTAAATCAAGCATAAAAGTACCTAAAAGAAGCCTTACAGCTTGGGATTCACCCACAATGCAAGTCATGTAAGTCATAAAATATAAGCAGTTATTAAACACACAACATGCCAACATACAAGCAAATAGACTCAACAGTAGAAGAAACTTACAAAAAATGTCTTATTTCGCTCTTAAGACTAACCAAATTGTTCACAAAAAGTCTTGATCATTAGTTCGAAAGCTCCAACCGAACCTAACTTAAAATAGGACAATCCAGCCATTAGGAATAAAATTTCAGCAACTTAAATCAAGCATAAAAGTACCTAAAAGTAGTCTTACAGCTTGGGATTCACCCACAAAGCAAGTCATGTAAGTCTTAATATATAAGCAGTTATTGAACACACACCATGCCAACATACAAGCAAATAGACTCAACAGTAGAAGCAACTTACAGAAAATGTCTTATGTCGCTTTTAAGACTAACCAAATGGGTCCCAAAAATGCTTGACCCTTAGTTCGAAAGCTCCTACCGAACCTAACTTAAAACAGGACAACCAAGCCATTAGGAATAAAATTCCAGCAACTTAAATCAAGCATAAAAGTACCTAAAAGTAGCCTTACAGCTTGGGATTCACCAACAATGCAAGTCATGTAAGTCTTAATATATAAGCAGTTATTAAACACACACCATGCCAACATACAAGCAAATAGACTCAACAGTAGAAGCAAATTACAGAAAATGTCTTATGTCGCTCTTAAGACTAACCAAATGATTCCCAAAGAGCCTTGACCCTTAGTTCGAAAGCTCCAACCGAACCTAACTTAAAACAGGACAATCCAGCCATTAGGAATAAAATTCATGCAACTTAAATCAAGCATAAAATTACCTAAAAGAAGACTTACAACTTGGGATTCACCCACAATGCAAGTCATGTAAGTCATAATATATAAGAAGTTATTAAACACACAACATGCCAACATAAAAGCAAATAGACTCAAAAGTAGAAGCAACTTATAGAAAATGTCTTATGTCGCTCTTAAGACTAACCAAATGGTTCCCAAAAAGCCTTGACCCTTAGTTTGAAAGCTATAACCGAATCTAACTTTAAACAAGACAATCCAGCCATTAGGAATAAAATTCCACAACTTAAATCAAACATAAAAGTACCTAAAAGAAGCCTTACAGCTTGGGATTCACGCACAATGCAAGTCATGTAAGTCATAATATATAAGAAGTTATTAAACACGCAACATGCCAACATACAAGCAAATAGACTCAACAGTAGAAGCAACTTACAGAAAATGTCTTATGTCGCTCTTAAGACTAACCAAATGATTCCCAAAAAGCCTTGACCCTTAGTTCGAAAGCTCCAACCGAACCTAACTTAAAACAGGACAATCCAGCCATTAGGAATAAAATTCATGCAACTTAAATCAAGCATAAAATTACCTAAAAGAAGCCTTACAACTTGGGATTCACCCACAATGCAAGTCATGTAAGTCATAATATATAAGAAGTTATTAAACACACAACATGCCAATATAAAAGCAAATAGACTCAACAGTAGAAGCAACTATAGAAAATATCTTATGTCGCTCTTAAGACTAACCAAATGGTTCCCAAAAAGCCTTGACCCTTAGTTTGAAAGCTATAACCGAATCTAACTTTAAACAAGACAATCCAGCCATTAGGAATAAAATTCCACAACTTAAATCAAACATAAAAGTACCTAAAAGATGCCTTACAGCTTGGGATTCACCCACAATGCAAGTCATGTAAGTCATAATATATAAGAAGTTATTAAACACAAAACATGCCAACATACAAGCAAATAGACTCAACAGTAGAAGCAACTGACAGAAAGAGTCTTATGTCGCTCTTAAGACTAACCAAATGGTTCACAAAAGGCCTTGACCCTTAGTTCGAAAGCTCCAACCGAACCTAACTTAAAACAGGACAATCCTGCCATTAAGAATAAAATTCCAGCAACTTAAATCAAGCATAAAAGTACCTAAAAGAAGCCTTACAACTTGGGATTCACCCACAATGCAAGTCATGTAAGTCGTAATATATAAGCAGTTATTAAACACACAACATGACAACATACAAGCAAATAGACTCAACAGTAGAAGCAACTTACAGAAAATGTCTTATGTCGCTCTTAAGACTAACCAAATGGGTCCCAAAAATGTTTGACCCTTAGTTCGAAAGCTCCTACCGAACCTAACTTAAAACAGGACAATCCAGCCATTAGGAATAAAATTCCAGCAACTTAAATCAAGCATAAAAGTACCTAAAAGAAGCCTTACAGCTTGGGATTCACCAACAATGCAAGTCATGTAAGTCTTAATATATAAGAAGTTATTAAACACACAACATGCCAACATACAAGCAAATAGACTCAACAGTAGAAGCAACTTACAGAAAATGTCTTATGTCGCTCTTAAGACTAACCAAATGATTCCAAAAGAGCCTGGACCCTTAGTTCGAAAGCTCCAACCGAACCTAACTTAAAACAGGACAATCCAACCATTAGGAATAAAATTCCAGCAACTTAAATCAAGCATAAAAGTACCTAAGACAAGCCTTACAGCTTGGGATTTGGTAACGATATTATTGAACTATCGCCAATCATCGGGTTGTCGAGACCCGCCAAAATAAATTTATAAATGCCCGAAATCACTAAACTATTTGTAGAATAGTAGTAACGGGGTTGATCCACAGGGAATTAAGGTACTTTGACTTAATCTTAATTAAATTTGCAAACAATTACTATAGACCAAATAAGGGGGAATTGTTGGTTTTACGTGACTAAATTGGAACAAAACAAATAGAAAATTTAGCTAACGGAGTTTCCGACTCGGGACGATCGGGAATAAATCTAGCAAACCTCTTGGATCATAGATTGACGCGTGTAATGGTTAAGTAATTTTAACGAATGCACGGCTCGTCCAAAATTAATAAATAACCCGGACATGCTCCATGGATTTAATTAAACATAATTAATTATGCTAATCAAGCATACCGTTCGGACATTGGCGGCCAACGCTCTCCCAAGACCGAACGGTAGCAACAAGCTAACCGTGACGACTATCTAATTTGGACGCGAAATTAGTATGTCGATTTGGAATTCTAATTCGGGAAGAATGAACATCAAGAGCGTAAGGACGCCAATACGCTCAAGGAGCCACAATTCCTTGTTACTTGGCGGAAACGAGAGGCACGGCATCAAATCCTTTAACTAATGGACATGCTCAAAATCAAGGGTGCCTAGTCCTAAATCATTCAAACATGCTCATAGATTAAGCAAAGAAATAGAATTCAATTCAATAAAAATCCAACCAATTCAGAATTTTAATCCTACAACCTCACCAAGAGTCCTTACTACATTTATCCCTACAATCCCGAGCCAAAAACGGTAAATCTACTCACTCATGACTTGTGTGGTGTGGGACGGCTTCAAATCGAGCTTCATAGCCCCTCCCATGGTGGAAAATAGCTGCTGGACGTCAAATCAGGCGCGGAGCTCGAGGTGGAAGATGATAATGGCGGCTAAAATCGGACAAAAATGTTAAGTAGTCCGTCGTAGCGTCGAGACGCTAGGGCAGCGTCTCGACGCTGCGCCCTAAATAATCCGCGCGCGCGCTCGGGGTGGCGTCGAGACGCTCGCACAACGTCGAGACGCTTGTGCGGCGTCGAGCTAGCGTCGAGACGCTATCACTCGACGCTTGCTCTCGGGTTTTTCTTCAATTCAGCGCTACAGACTTCGGAGCGTCGAGACGCTAAGGCAGCGTCTCGACGCTGGGCAGCGTCGAGCTAGCGTCGCGACGCTGCCGCTCGACGCTAGCTCTCGGGTTTTTGCATGGAATTTCGCCTTCAATTTCCCCAAAGCACCCATACTTCATCTCTTTGCATGGATCTTCCCGGGAAGCGTTCTTATGCCTTTAAATCGCGATATTAAGCTCCGAAACGCGCCGAAACGCTCTCGAGAGCGAAGCACCGAGAACACCTACAATAATTAAATAAAAGCAAGATTAAGCCAATAATAAACGTGAATTAGGGACATAAATATAGCTCCAAAATGGAGCTATCAGGATTCACCAACAATGCAAGTCATGTATGTCTTAATATATAAGCAGTTATTAAACACACACCATGCCAACATACCAGCAAATAGACTCAACAGTAGAAGCAACTTACAGAAAATGTCTTATGTCGCTCTTAAGACTAACCAAATGGTTCCCAAAAAGCCTTGACCTTTAGTTTGAAAGCTCCCACCGAACCAAACTTTTAACAGGACAATCCAGTCATTAGGAATAAAATTCCAGCAACTTAAATCAAACATAAAAGTACCTAAAAGAAGCCTTACAGCTTGGGATTCACCCACAATGCAAGTCATGTAAGTCATAATATATAAGAAGTTATTAAACACACACTGTGCCAACATACAAGCAAATAGACTCAACAGTAGAAGCAACTTACAGAAAATGTCTTATGTCGCTCTTAAGACTAACCAAATGGGTCCCAAAAATGCTTAACCCTTAGTTCGAAAGCTCCAACCGAACCTAACTTAAAACAGGACAACCAAGCCATTAGGAACAAAATTCCAGCAACATAAATCAAGCATAAAAGTACCTAAAAGAAGCCTTACAGCTTGGGATTCACCAACAATGCAAGTCATGTAAGTCTTAATATATAAGCAGTTATTAAACACACAACATGCCAACATACAAGCAAATAGACTCAACAGTAGAAGAAACTTACAAAAAATGTCTTATGTCGCTCTTAAGACTAACCAAATTGTTCACAAAAAGTCTTGATCATTAGTTCGAAAGCTCCAACCGAACCTAACTTAAAACAGGACAATCCAGCCATTAGGAATAAAATTTCAGCAACTTAAATCAAGCATAAAAGTACCTAAAAGTAGTCTTACAGCTTGGGATTCACCCACAAAGCAAGTCATGTAAGTCTTAATATATAAGCAGTTATTGAACACACACCATGCCAACATACAAGCAAATAGACTCAACAGTAGAAGCAACTTACAGAAAATGTCTTATGTCGCTTTTAAGACTAACCAAATGGGTCCCAAAAATGCTTGACCCTTAGTTCGAAAGCTCCTACCGAACCTAACTTAAAACAGGACAACCAAGCCATTAGGAATAAAATTCCAGCAACTTAAATCAAGCATAAAAGTACCTAAAAGTAGCCTTACAGCTTGGGATTCACCAACAATGCAAGTCATGTAAGTATTAATATATAAGCAGTTATTAAACACACACCATGCCAACATACAAGCAAATAGACTCAAAGTAGAAACAACTTACAAAAAATGTCTTATGTCGCTCTTAAGACTAACAAAAATGGGTCCAAAAAATGCTTGACCCTTAGTTCGAAAGCTCCTACCGAACCTAACTTAAAACAGGACAATCCAGCCATTAGGAATAAAATTCCAGCAACTTAAATCAAGCATAAAAGTACCTAAAAGAAGCCTGACAGCTTGGGATTCACCAACAATGCAAGTCATGTAAGTCTTAATATATAAGAAGTTATTAAACACACACCATGCCAACATACAAGCAAATAGACTCAACAGTAGAAGCAACTTACAGAAAATGTCTTATGTCGCTCTTAAGACTAACCAAATGATTCCCAAAGCGCCTTGACCCTTAGTTCGAAAGCTCCAACCGAACCTAACTTAAAACAGGACAATCCAACCATTAGGAATAAAATTCCAGCAACTTAAATCAAGCATAAAAGTACCTAAAAGAAGCCTTACAGCTTGGGATTCACCAACAATGCAAGTCATGTAAGTCTTAATATATAAGCAGTTATTAAACACACACCATGCCAACATACAAGCAAATAGACTCAACAGTAGAAGCAACTTACAGAAAATGTCTTATGTCGCTCTTAAGACTAACCAAATGGTTCCCAAAAAGCCTTGACCCTTAGTTTGAAAGCTCCCACCGAACCAAACTTTTAACAGGACAATCCAGTCATTAGGAATAAAATTCCAGCAACTTAAATCAAACATAAAAGTACCTAAAAGAAGCCTTACAGCTTGGGATTCACCCACAATGCAAGTCATGTAAGTCATAATATATAAGAAGTTATTAAACACACACTATGCCAACATACAAGCAAATAGACTCAACAGTAGAAGCAACTTACAGAAAATGTCTTATGTCGCTCTTAAGACTAACCAAATGGGTCCCAAAAATGCTTAACCCTTAGTTCGAAAGCTCCAACCGAACCTAACTTAAAACAGGACAACCAAGCCATTAGGAATAAAATTCCAGCAACATAAATCAAGCATAAAAGTACCTAAAAGAAGCCTTACAGCTTGGGATTCACCCACAATGCAAGTCATGTAAGTCATAATATATAAGCAGTTTTAAAACACACAACATGCCAACATAAAAGCAAATAGACTCAACAGTAGAAGCAACGTACAAAAAATGTCTTATGTCGCTCTTAAGACTAACCAAATTGTTCACAAAAAGCCTTGACCATTAGTTCGAAAGCTCCAACCGAACCTAATTTAAAACAAGACAATCCAGCCATTAGGAATAAAATTTCAGCAACTTAAATCAAGCATAAAAGTACCTAAAAGTAGTCTTACAGCTTGGGATTCACCCACAAAGCAAGTCATGTATGTCTTAATATATAAGCAGTTATTGAACACACACCATGCCAACATACAAGCAAATAGACTCAACAGTAGAAGCAACTTACAGAAAATGTCTTATGTCGCTCTTAAGACTAACCAAATGGGTCCCAAAAATGCTTGACCCTTAGTTCGAAAGCTCCTACCGAACCTAACTTAAAACAGGACAACCAAGCCATTAGGAATAAAATTCCAGCAACATAAATCAAGCATAAAAGTACCTAAAAGAAGCCTTACAGCTTGGGATTCACCCACAATGCAAGTCATGTAAGTCATAATATATAAGCAGTTATTAAACACACAACATGCCAACATACAAGCAAATAGACTCAAAGTAGAAACAACTTACAAAAAATGTCTTATGTCGCTCTTAAGACTAACCAAATGGGTCCCAAAAATGCTTGACCCTTAGTTCGAAAGCTCCTACCGAACCTAACTTAAAACAGGACAATCCAGCCATTAGGAATAAAATTCCAGCAACTTAAATCAAGCATAAAAGTACCTAAAAGAAGCCTTACAGCTTGGGATTCACCAACAATGCAAGTCATGTAAGTCTTAATATATAAGAAGTTATTAAACACACAACATGCCAACGTACAAACAAATAGACTGAACAGTAGAAGCAACTTATAGAAAATATCTTATGTCGCTCTTAAGACTAACCAAATGGTTCCCTAAAAGCCTTGACCCTTAGTTCGAAATCTCCAACCGAACCTAACTTAAAACAGGACAACCCAGCCATTAGGAATAAAATTCTAGCAACTTAAATCAAGCATAAAAGTACCTAAAAGAAGCCTTACAGCTTGAGATTCACCCACAATGCAAGTCATGTAAGTCATAATATATAAGCAGTTATTAAACACACAACATGCCAACATAAAAGCAAATAGACTCAACAATAGAACCAACTTACAAAAAATGTCTTATGTTGCTCTTAAGACTAACCAAATGGGTCACAAAAAGCCTTGACCCTTAGTTCGAAAGCTCCAACCGAACCACCCATAAAACAGGACAATCCAGCTATTAGAAATAAAATTCCAGCAACTTAAATCAAGCATAAAAGTATCTAAAAGAAGCCTTACAGCTTGGGATTCTCCCACAATGCAAGTCATGTAAATCATAATATATAAGTAGTTATTAAACACACAACATGCCAACATACAAGCAAATAGACTCAACAGTAGAAGCAACTTACAGAAAATGTCTTAGGTCGCTTATAAGACTAACCAAATGGTTCCCAAAAAGCCTTGACCCTTAGTTTGAAAGCTCCCACCGAACCAAACTTTTAACAGGACAATCCAGTCATTAGGAATAAAATTCCAGCAACTTAAATCAAACATAAAAGTACCTAAAAGAAGCCTTACAGCTTGGGATTCACCCACAATGCAAGTCATGTAAATCATAATATATAAGTAGTTATTAAACACACAACATGCCAACATACAAGCAAATAGACTCAACAGTAGAAACAACTTACAAAAAATGTCTTATGTCGCTCTTAAGACTAACCAAATGGGTCCCAAAAAGCCTTGACCCTTAGTTCGAAAGCTCGAACTGAACCAAACTTAAAACAGGACAATCCAGCCATTAGGAATAAAATTCCAGCAACTTAAATTAAGCATAAAAGTACCTAAAATAAGCCTGACAGCTTGGGATTCACCAACAATGCAAGTCATGTAAGTCTTAATATATAAGAAGTTATTAAACACACACCATGCCAACATACAAGCAAATAGACTCAACAGTAGAAGCAACTTACAGAAAATGTCTTATGTCGCTCTTAAGACTAACCAAATGATTCCCAAAGAGCCTTGACCCTTAGTTCGAAAGCTCCAACCGAACCTAACTTAAAACAGGACAATCCAACCATTAGGAATAAAATTCCAGCAACTTAAATCAAGCATAAAAGTACCTAAAAGAAGCCTTACAGCTTGGGATTCACCAACAATGCAAGTCATGTAAGTCTTAATATATAAGCAGTTATTAAACACACACCATGCCAACATACAAGCAAATAGACTCAACAGTAGAAGCAACTTACAGAAAATGTCTTATGTCGCTCTTAAGACTAACCAAATGGTTCCCAAAAAGCCTTGACCCTTAGTTTGAAAGCTCCCACCGAACCAAACTTTTAACAGGACAATCCAGTCATTAGGAATAAAATTTCAGCAACTTAAATCAAACATAAAAGTACCTAAAAGAAGCCTTACAGCTTGGGATTCACCCACAATGCAAGTCATGTAAGTCATAATATATAAGAAGTTATTAAACACACACTATGCCAACATACAAGCAAATAGACTCAACAGTAGAAGCAACTTACAGAAAATGTCTTATGTCGCTCTTAAGACTAACCAAATGGGTCCCAAAAATTCTTAACCCTTAGTTCGAAAGCTCCAACCGAACCTAACTTAAAACAGGACAACCAAGCCATTAGGAATAAAATTCCAGCAACATAAATCAAGCATAAAAGTACCTAAAAGAAGCCTTACAGCTTGGGATTCACCCACAATGCAAGTCATGTAAGTCATAATATATAAGCAGTTTTTAAACACACAACATGCCAACATACAAGCAAATAGACTCAACAGTAGAAGCAACGTACAAAAAATGTCTTATGTCGCTCTTAAGACTAACCAAATTGTTCACAAAAAGCCTTGACCATTAGTTCGAAAGCTCCAACCGAACCTAACTTAAAACAAGACAATCCAGCCATTAGGAATAAAATTTCAGCAACTTAAATCAAGCATAAAAGTACCTAAAAGTAGTCTTACAGCTTGGGATTCACCCACAAAGCAAGTCATGCAAGTCTTAATATATAAGCAGTTATTGAACACACACCATGCCAACATACAAGCAAATAGACTCAACAGTAGAAGCAACTTACAGAAAATGTCTTATGTCGCTCTTAAGACTAACCAAATGGGTCCCAAAAATGCTTGACCCTTAGTTCGAAAGCTCCTACCGAACCTAACTTAAAACAGGACAACCAAGCCATTAGGAATAAAATTCCAGCAACATAAATCAAGCATAAAAGTACCTAAAAGAAGCCTTACAGCTTGGGATTCACCCACAATGCAAGTCATGTAAGTCATAATATATAAGCAGTTATTAAACACACAACATGCCAACATACAAGCAAATAGACTCAAAGTAGAAACAACTTACAAGAAATGTCTTATGTCGCTCTTAAGACTAACCAAATGGGTCCAAAAAATGCTTGACCCTTAGTTCGAAAGCTCCTACCGAACCTAACTTAAAACAGGACAATCCAGCCATTAGGAATAAAATTCCAGCAACTTAAATCAAGCATAAAAGTACCTAAAAGAAGCCTTACAGCTTGGGATTCACCAACAATGCAAGTCATGTAAGTCTTAATATATAAGCAGTTATTAAACACACACCATGCCAACATACAAGCAAATAGACTCAACAGTAGAAGCAACTTACAGAAAATGTCTTATGTCGCTCTTAAGACTAACCAAATGGTTCCCAAAAAGCCTTGACCCTTAGTTTGAAAGCTCCCACCGAACCAAACTTTTAACAGGACAATCCAGTCATTAGGAATAAAATTCCAGCAACTTAAATCAAACATAAAAGTACCTAAAAGAAGCCTTACAGCTTGGGATTCACCCACAATGCAAGTCATGTAAGTCATAATATATAAGAAGTTATTAAACACACACTATGCCAACATACAAGCAAATAGACTCAACAGTAGAAGCAACTTACAGAAAATGTCTTATGTCGCTCTTAAGACTAACCAAATGGGTCCCAAAAATTCTTAACCCTTAGTTCGAAAGCTCCAACCGAACCTAACTTAAAACAGGACAACCAAGCCATTAGGAATAAAATTCCAGCAACATAAATCAAGCATAAAAGTACCTAAAAGAAGCCTTACAGCTTGGGATTCACCCACAATGCAAGTCATGTAAGTCATAATATATAAGCAGTTTTTAAACACACAACATGCCAACATACAAGCAAATAGACTCAACAGTAGAAGCAACGTACAAAAAATGTCTTATGTCGCTCTTAAGACTAACCAAATTGTTCACAAAAAGCCTTGACCATTAGTTCGAAAGCTCCAACCGAACCTAACTTAAAACAAGACAATCCAGCCATTAGGAATAAAATTTCAGCAACTTAAATCAAGCATAAAAGTACCTAAAAGTAGTCTTACAGCTTGGGATTCACCCACAAAGCAAGTCATGTAAGTCTTAATATATAAGCAGT
Organism: Herpetospermum pedunculosum; assembly: GCA_028017165.1. Lineage (NCBI taxonomy): Eukaryota > Viridiplantae > Streptophyta > Magnoliopsida > Cucurbitales > Cucurbitaceae > Herpetospermum > Herpetospermum pedunculosum. Next base: position 7,591,938 of record JAPQWQ010000186.1, on the reverse strand, counting down.
TATTGAACACACACCATGCCAACATACAAGCAAATAGACTCAACAGTAGAAGCAACTTACAGAAAATGTCTTATGTCGCTCTTAAGACTAACCAAATGGGTCCCAAAAATGCTTGACCCTTAGTTCGAAAGCTCCTACCGAACCTAACTTAAAACAGGACAACCAAGCCATTAGGAATAAAATTCCAGCAACATAAATCAAGCATAAAAGTACCTAAAAGAAGCCTTACAGCTTGGGATTCACCCACAATGCAAGTCATGTAAGTCATAATATATAAGCAGTTATTAAACACACAACATGCCAACATACAAGCAAATAGACTCAAAGTAGAAACAACTTACAAAAAATGTCTTATGTCGCTCTTAAGACCAACCAAATGGGTCCCAAAAATGCTTGACCCTTAGTTCGAAAGCTCCTACCGAACCTAACTTAAAACAGGACAATCCAACCATTAGGAATAAAATTCCAGCAACTTAAATCAAGCATAAAAGTACCTAAAAGAAGCCTTACAGCTTGGGATTCACCAACAATGCAAGTCATGTAAGTCTTAATATATAAGCAGTTATTAAACACACACCATGCCAACATACAAGCAAATAGACTCAACAGTAGAAGCAACTTACAGAAAATGTCTTATGTCGCTCTTAAGAATAACCAAATGGTTCCCAAAAAGCCTTGACCCTTAGTTTGAAAGCTCCCACCGAACCAAACTTTTAACAGGACAATCCAGTCATTAGGAATAAAATTCCACAACTTAAATCAAACATAAAAGTACCTAAAAGAAGCCTTACAGCTTGGGATTCACCCACAATGCAAGTCATGTAAGTCATAATATATAAGAAGTTATTAAACACAAAACATGCCAACATACAAGCAAATAGACTCAACTGTAGAAGCAACTGACAAAAAGAGTCTTATGTCGCTCTTAAGACTAACTAAATGGGTCCCAAAAATGCTTGACCCTTAGTTCGAAAGCTCCAAACGAACATAACTTAAAACAGGACAACCAAGCCATTAGGAATAAAATTCCAGCAACATAAATCAAGCATAAAAGTACCTAAAAGAAGCCTTACAGCTTGGGATTCACCCACAATGCAAGTCATGTAAGTCATAATATATAAGAAGTTATTCAACACAAAACATGCCAACATACAAGCAAATAGACTCAACAGTAGAAGCAACTTACAGAAAATATCTTATGTCGCTCTTAAGACTAACCAAATGGTTCACAAAAGGCCTTGACCCTTAGTTCGAAAGCTCCAACCGAACCTAACTTAAAACAGGACAATCCTGCCATTAAGAATAAAATTCCATCAACTTTAATCAAGCATAAAAGTACCTAAAAGAAACCTTACAACTTGGGATTCACCCACAATGCAAGTCATGTAAGTCGTAATATATAAGCAGTTATTAAACACAAAACATGCCAACATACAAGCAAATAGACTCAACATTAGAAGCAACTTATAGAAAATGTCTTATGTCGCTCTTAAGACTAACCAAATGGTTCCCAAAAAGCCTTAACCCTTAGTTTGAAAGCTCCAACCGAACCAAACTTTTAACAGGACAATCCAGCCATTAGGAATAAAATTCCAGCAACTTAAATCAAGCATAAAAGTACCTCAAAGAAGCCTTACAGCTTGTGATTCACCCAAAATAACCAAATGTAAGTAATAATATATAAGCAGTTATTAAACACACAACATGCCAACATACAAGCAAATAGACTCAACACTAGAAGCAACTTACAGAAAATGTCTTATGTCGCTCTTAAGACTAACCAAATGGTTCACAAAAAGCCTTGACCCTTAGTTCGAAAGCTCCAACCGAACCTAACTTAAAACAGGGCAATCCTGCCATTAAGAATAAAATTCCAGCAACTTAAATCAAGCATAAAAGTACCAAAAAGAAGCCTTACAACTTGGGATTCACCCACAATGCAAGTCATGTAAGTCATAATATATCAGCAGTTATAAAACACACAACATGCCAACATACAAGCAAATAGACTCAACAGTAGAAGCATCTTACAGAAAATGTCTTATGTCGCTCTTAAGACTAACCAAATGGTTCCCAAAAAGCCTTGACCCTTAGTTCGAAAGCTCCAACCGAACCTAACTTAAAATAGCACAATCCAACCATTATGAATAAAATTCCAGCAACTTAAATCAAGCATAAAATGACCTAAAAGAAGTCTTACAACTTGGGATTCACCCACAATGCAAGTTAAATTAAGAAGTTATTAAACACACAACATGCCAACATACAAACAAATAGATTGAACAGTAGAAGCAACTTATAGAAAATATCTTATGTCGCTCTTAAGACTAACCAAATGGTTCCCTAAAAGCCTTGACTCTTAGTTCGAAATCTCCAACCGAACCTAACTTAAAACAGGACAATCTAGCCATTAGGAATAAAATTCTAGCAACTTAAATCAAGCATAAAAGTACCTAAAAGAAGGCTTATAGCTTGAGATTCACCCACAATGCAAGTCATGTAAGTCATAATATATAAGCAGTTATTAAACACACAACATGCCAACATAAAAGCAAAAAGACTCAACAATAGAACCAACTTACAAAAAATGTCTTATGTCGCTCTTAAGACTAACCAAATGGGTCACAAAAAGCCTTGACCCTTAGTTCGAAAGCTCCAACCGAACCACCCATAAAACAGGACAATCCAGCTATTAGAAATAAAATTCCAGCAACTTAAATCAAGCAGTAAAGTATCTAAAAGAAGCCTTACAGCTTGGGATTCACCCACAATGCAAGTCATGTAAATCATCATATATAAGTAGTTATTAAACACACAACATGCCAACATACAAGCAAATAGACTCAACAGTAGAAGCAACTTACAGAAAATGTCTTATGTCGCTCTTAAGACTAACCAAATGGGTCCCAAAAATGCTTGACCCTTAGTTCGAAAGCTTCAACCGAACCTAACTTAAAACAGGACAACCAAGCCATTAGGAATAAAATTCCAGCAACATAAATCAAGCATAAAAGTACCTAAAAGAAGCCTTACAGCATGGGATTCACCCACAATGCAAGTCATGTAAGTCATAATATATAAGCAGTTATTAAACACACAACATGCCAACATACAAGCAAATAGACTCAACAGTAGAAGCAACTTACAAAAAATGTCTTATGTCGCTCTTAAGACTAACCAAATTGTTCACAAAAAGCCTTGACCATTAGTTCGAAAGCTCCAACCGAACCTAACTTAAAACAAGACAATCCAACCATTAGAAATAAAATTCCAGCAACTTAAATCAAGCATAAAAGTACCTAAAAGTAGCCTTACAGCTTGGGATTCACCCACAATGCAAGTCATGTAAGTCATAATATATAAGCAGTTATTAAACACACAACATGCCAACATACAAGCAAATAGACTCAACAGTATAAGCAACTTACAGAAAATGTCTTATGTCGCTCTGAAGACTAACCAAATGATTCCCAAAGAGCCTTGACCCTTAATTCGAAAGCTCCAACCGAATCTAACTTAAAACAGGACAATCCAGCCATTAGGAATAAAATTCATGCAACTTAAATCAAGCATAAAATTACCTAAAAGAAGCCTTACAACTTGGGATTCACCCACAATGCAAGTCATGTAAGTCATAATATATAAGAAGTTATTAAACACACAACATGCCAACATAAAAGCAAATAGACTCAATAGTAGAAGCAACTTATAGAAAATGTCTTATGTCGCTCTTAAGACTAACCAAATGGGTCCCAAAAATGCTTGACCCTTAGTTCGAAAGCTTCAACCGAACCTAACTTAAAACAGGACAACCAAGCCATTAGGAATAAAATTCCAGCAACATAAATCAAGCATAAAAGTACCTAAAAGAAGCCTTACAGCATGGGATTCACCCACAATGCAAGTCATGTAAGTCATAATATATAAGCAGTTATTAAACACACAACATGCCAACATACAAGCAAATAGACTCAACAGTAGAAGCAACTTACAAAAAATGTCTTATGTCGCTCTTAAGACTAACCAAATTGTTCACAAAAAGCCTTGACCATTAGTTCGAAAGCTCCAACCGAACCTAACTTAAAACAAGACAATCCAACCATTAGAAATAAAATTCCAGCAACTTAAATCAAGCATAAAAGTACCTAAAAGTAGCCTTACAGCTTGGGATTCACCCACAATGCAAGTCATGTAAGTCATAATATATAAGCAGTTATTAAACACACAACATGCCAACATACAAGCAAATAGACTCAACAGTATAAGCAACTTACAGAAAATGTCTTATGTCGCTCTGAAGACTAACCAAATGATTCCCAAAGAGCCTTGACCCTTAATTCGAAAGCTCCAACCGAATCTAACTTAAAACAGGACAATCCAGCCATTAGGAATAAAATTCATGCAACTTAAATCAAGCATAAAATTACCTAAAAGAAGCCTTACAACTTGGGATTCACCCACAATGCAAGTCATGTAAGTCATAATATATAAGAAGTTATTAAACACACAACATGCCAACATAAAAGCAAATAGACTCAATAGTAGAAGCAACTTATAGAAAATGTCTTATGTCGCTCTTAAGACTAACCAAATGGTTCCCAAAAAGCCTTGACCCTTAGTTTGAAAGCTATAACCGAATCTAACTTTAAACAAGACAATCCAGCCATTAGGAATTAAATTCCACAACTTAAATCAAACATAAAAGTACCTAAAAGAAGCCTTACAACTTGGGATTCACCCACAATGCAAGTCATGTAAGTCATAATATATAAGAAGTTATTAAACACAAAACATGCCAACATACAAGCAAATAGACTCAACAGTAGAAGCAACTTACAAAAAATGTCTTATGTCGCTCTTAAGACTAACCAAATGGTTCACAAAAAGCCTTGACCCTTAGTTCGAAAGCTCCAACCGAACCTAACTTAAAACAGGAAAATCCTGCCATTAAGAATAAAATTCATGCAACTTAAATCAAGCATAAAATTACCTAAAAGAAGCCTTACAACTTGGGATTCACCCACAATGCAAGTCATGTAAGTCATAATATATAAGAAGTTATTAAACACACAACATGCCAACATAAAAGCAAATAGACTCAATAGTAGAAGCAACTTATAGAAAATGTCTTATGTCGCTCTTAAGACTAACCAAATGGTTCCCAAAAAGCCTTGACCCTTAGTTTGAAAGCTATAACCGAATCTAACTTTAAACAAGACAATCCAGCCATTAGGAATTAAATTCCACAACTTAAATCAAACATAAAAGTACCTAAAAGAAGCCTTACAACTTGGGATTCACCCACAATGCAAGTCATGTAAGTCATAATATATAAGCAGTTATTAAACACACAACATGCCAACATACAAGCAAATAGACTCAACAGTAGAAACAACTTACAAAAAATGTCTTATGTCGCTCTTAAGACTAACCAAATTGTTCACAAAAAGCCTTGACCATTAGTTCGAAAGCTCCAACCGAACATAACTTAAAACAGGACAATCCAACCATTAGTAATAAAATTTGAGCAACTTAAATCAAGCATAAAAGTACCTAAAAGTAGCCTTACAGCTTGAGATTCACCCACAATGCAAGTCATGTAAGTCATAATATATAAGCAGTTATTAAACACACAACATGCCAACACACAAGCAAATAGACTCAACAGTAGAAGCAACTTATAGAAAATGTCTTATGTCGCTCTTAAGACTAACCAAATGGTTCCCAAAAAGCCTTAACCCTTAGTTTGAAAGCTCCAACCGAACCAAACTTTTAACAGGACAATCCAGCCATTAGGAATAAAATTCCAGCAACTTAAATCAAGCATAAAAGTACCTCAAAGAAGCCTTACAGCTTGTGATTCACCCAAAATAACCAAATGTAAGTCATAATATATAAGCAGTTATTAAACACACAACATGCCAACATACAAGCAAATAGACTCAACAGTAGAAGCAACTTACAAAAAATGTCTTATGTCGCTCTTAAGACTAACCAAATTGTTCATAAAAAGCCTTGACCGTTAGTTCGAAAGCTCCAACCGAACCTAACTTAAAACAAGACAATCCAACCATTAGAAATAAAATTCCAGCAACTTAAATCAAGCATAAAAGTACCTAAAAGTAGCCTTACAGCTTGGGATTCACCCACAATGCAAGTCATGTAAGTCATAATTTATAAGAAGTTATTAAACACACAACATGCCAACATAAAAGCAAATAGACTCAACAGTAGAAGCAACTTATAGAAAATGTCTTATGTCGCTCTTAAGACTAACCAAATGGTTCCCAAAAAGCCTTGACCCTTAGTTTGAAAGCTATCACCGAATCTAACTTTAAACAAGACAATCCAGCCATTAGGAATAAAATTCCACAACTTAAATCAAACATAAAAGTACCTAAAAGAAGCCTTACAGCTTGGCATTTACCCACAATGCAAGTCAAGTAAGTCATAATATATAAGAAAACTTAAACACAAAACATGCCAACATACAAGCAAATAGACTCAACAGTAGAAGCAACTCACAGAAAATATCTTATGTCGCTCTTAAGACTAACCAAATGGTTCACAAAAAGCCTTGACCCTTAGTTCGAAAGCTCCAACCGAACCTAACTTAAAACAAGACAATCCTGCCATTAAGAATAAAATTCCAGCAACTTAAATCAAGCATAAAAGTACCTAAAAGAACCCTTACAACTTGGGATTCACCCACAATGCAAGTCATGTAAGTCGTAATATATAAGCAGTTATTAAACACACAACATGCCAACATACAAGCAAATAGACTCAACAGTAGAAGCAACTTATAGAAAATGTCTTATGTCGCTCTTAAGACTAACCAAATGGTTCCCAAAAAGCCTTAACCCTTAGTTTGAAAGCTCCAACCGAACCAAACTTTTAACAGGACAATCCAGCCATTAGGAATAAAATTCCAGCAACTTAAATCAAGCATAAAAGTACCTCAAAGAAGCCTTACAGCTTGGGATTCACCTAAAATAACCCAATCTAAGTCATAATATATAAGCAGTTATTAAACACACAACATGCCAACATACAAGCAAATAGACTCAGCAGTAGAAGCAACATACAGAAAATGTCTTATGTCGCTCTTAAGACTAACCAAATGGTTCACAAAAAGCCTTGACCCTTAGTTCGAAAGCTCCAACCGAACCTAACTTAAAACAGGACAATCCTGCCATTAAGAATAAAATTCCAGCAACTTAAATCAAGCATAAAAGTACCAAAAAGAAGCCTTACAACTTGGGATTCACCCACAATGCAAGTCATGTAAGTCATAATATATCAGCAGTTATTAAACACACAACATGCCAACATAAAAGCAAATAGATTCAACAGTAGAAGCAACTTATAGAAAATGTCTTATGTCGCTCTTAAGACTAACCAAATGGTTCCCAAAAAGCCTTGACCCTTAGTTTGAAAGCTATAACCGAATCTAACTTTAAACAAGACAATCCAGCCATTAGGAATTAAATTCCACAACTTAAATCAAACATAAAAGTACCTAAAAGAAGCCTTACAGCTTGGGATTCACCCACAATGCAAGTCATGTACATAATATATAAGAAGTTATTAAACACAAAACATGCCAACATACAAGCAAATAGACTCAACAGTAGAAGCAACTTACAAAAAATGTCTTATGTCGCTCTTAAGACTAACCAAATGGTTCACAAAAAGCCTTGACCCTTAGTTCGAAAGCTCCAACCGAACCTAACTTAAAACAGGAAAATCCTGCCATTAAGAATAAAATTCCAGCAACTTAAATCAAGCAAAAAAGTACCTAAAAGAAGCCTTTCAACTTGGGATTCACCCACAATGCAAGTCATGTAAGTCGTAATATATAAGCAGTTATTAAACACACAACATGCCAACATACAAGCAAATAGACTCAACAGTAGAAACAACTTACAAAAAATGTCTTATGTCGCTCTTAAGACTAACCAAATTGTTCACAAAAAGCCTTGACCATTAGTTCGAAAGCTCCAACCGAACCTAACTTAAAACAGGACAATCCAACCATTAGAAATAAAATTCCAGCAACTTAAATCAAGCATAAAAGTACTTAAAAGTAGCCTTACAGCTTGGGATTCACCCACAATGCAAGTCATGTAAGTCATAATATATAAGCAGTTATTAAACACACAACATGCCAACACACAAGCAAATAGACTCAACAGTAGAAGCAACTTATAGAAAATGTCTTATGTCGCTCTTAAGACTAACCAAATGGTTCCCAAAAAGCCTTAACCCTTAGTTTGAAAGCTCCAACCGAACCAAACTTTTAACAGGACAATCCAGCCATTAGGAATAAAATTCCAGCAACTTAAATCAAGCATAAAAGTACCTCAAAGAAGCCTTACAGCTTGGGATTCACCTAAAATAACCCAATCTAAGTCATAATATATAAGCAGTTATTAAACACACAACATGCCAACATACAAGCAAATAGACTCAACAGTAGAAGCAACATACAGAAAATGTCTTATGTCGCTCTTAAGACTAACCAAATGGTTCACAAAAAGCCTTGACCCTTAGTTCGAAAGCTCCAACCGAACCTAACTTAAACAAGACAATCCTGCCATTAAGAATAAAATTCCAGCAACTTAAATCAAGCATAAAAGTACCTAAAAGAAGCCTTACAGCTTGGCATTTACCCACAATGCAAGTCAAGTAAGTCATAATATATAAGAAAACTTAAACACAAAACATGCCAACATACAAGCAAATAGACTCAACAGTAGAAGCAACTCACAGAAAATATCTTATGTCGCTCTTAAGACTAACCAAATGGTTCACAAAAAGCCTTGACCCTTAGTTCGAAAGCTCCAACCGAACCTAACTTAAAACAAGACAATCCTGCCATTAAGAATAAAATTCCAGCAACTTAAATCAAGCATAAAAGTACCTAAAAGAACCCTTACAACTTGGGATTCACCCACAATGCAAGTCATGTAAGTCGTAATATATAAGCAGTTATTAAACACACAACATGCCAACATACAAGCAAATAGACTCTACAGTAGAAGCAACTTATAGAAAATGTCTTATGTCGCTCTTAAGACTAACCAAATGGTTCCATAAAAGCCTTAACCCTTAGTTTGAAAGCTCCAACCGAACCAAACTTTTAACAGGACAATCCAGCCATTAGGAATAAAATTCCAGCAACTTAAATCAAGCATAAAAGTACCTCAAAGAAGCCTTACAGCTTGGGATTCACCTAAAATAACCCAATCTAAGTCATAATATATAAGCAGTTATTAAACACACAACATGCCAACATACAAGCAAATAGACTCAACAGTAGAAGCAACATACAGAAAATGTCTTATGTCGCTCTTAAGACTAACCAAATGGTTCACAAAAAGCCTTGACCCTTAGTTCGAAAGCTCCAACCGAACCTAACTTAAAACAGGACAATCCTGCCATTAAGAATAAAATTCCAGCAACTTAAATCAAGCATAAAAGTACCAAAAAGAAGCCTTACAACTTGGGATTCACCCACAATGCAAGTCATGTAAGTCATAATATATCAGCAGTTATTAAACACACAACATGCCAACATAAAAGCAAATAGACTCAACAGTAGAAGCAACTTATAGAAAATGTCTTATGTCGCTCTTAAGACTAACCAAATGGTTCCCAAAAAGCCTTGACCCTTAGATTGAAAGCTATAACCGAATCTAACTTTAAACAAGACAATCCAGCCATTAGGAATTAAATTCCACAAATTAAATCAAACATAAAAGTACCTAAAAGAAGCCTTACAGCTTGGGATTCACCCACAATGCAAGTCATGTACATAATATATAAGAAGTTATTAAACACAAAACATGCCAACATACAAGCAAATAGACTCAACAGTAGAAGCAACTTACAAAAAATGTCTTATGTCGCTCTTAAGACTAACCAAATGGTTCACAAAAAGCCTTGACCCTTAGTTCGAAAGCTCCAACCGAACCTAACTTAAAACAGGAAAATCCTGCCATTAAGAATAAAATTCCAGCAACTTAAATCAAGCAAAAAAGTACCTAAAAGAAGCCTTTCAACTTGGGATTCACCCACAATGCAAGTCATGTAAGTCGTAATATATAAGCAGTTATTAAACACACAACATGCCAACATACAAGCAAATAGACTCAACAGTAGAAACAACTTACAAAAAATGTCTTATGTCGCTCTTAAGACTAACCAAATTGTTCACAAAAAGCCTTGACCATTAGTTCGAAAGCTCCAACCGAACCTAACTTAAAACAGGACAATCCAACCATTAGAAATAAAATTCCAGCAACTTAAATCAAGCATAAAAGTACCTAAAAGTAGCCTTACAGCTTGGGATTCACCCACAATGCAAGTCATGTAAGTCATAATATATAAGCAGTTATTAAACACACAACATGCCAACACACAAGCAAATAGACTCAACAGTAGAAGCAACTTATAGAAAATGTCTTATGTCGCTCTTAAGACTAACCAAATGGTTCCCAAAAAGCCTTAACCCTTAGTTTGAAAGCTCCAACCGAACCAAACTTTTAACAGGACAATCCAGCCATTAGGAATAAAATTCCAGCAACTTAAATCAAGCATAAAAGTACCTCAAAGAAGCCTTACAGCTTGGGATTCACCTAAAATAACCCAATCTAAGTCATAATATATAAGCAGTTATTAAACACACAACATGCCAACATACAAGCCAATAGACTCAACAGTAGAAGCAACATACAGAAAATGTCTTATGTCGCTCTTAAGACTAACCAAATGGTTCACAAAAAGCCTTGACCCTTAGTTCGAAAACTCCAACCGAACCTAACTTAAAACAGGACAATCCTGCCATTAAGAATAAAATTCCAGCAACTTAAATCAAGCATAAAAGTACCAAAAAGAAGCCTTACAACTTGGGATTCACCCACAATGCAAGTCATGTAAGTCATAATATATCAGCAGTTATTAAACACACAACATGCCAACATAAAAGCAAATAGACTCAACAGTAGAAGCAACTTATAGAAAATGTCTTATGTCGCTCTTAAGACTAACCAAATGGTTCCCAAAAAGCCTTGACCCTTAGTTTGAAAGCTATAACCGAATCTAACTTTAAACAGAACAATCCAGCCATTAGGAATTAAATTCCACAACTTAAATCAAACATAAAAGTACCTAAAAGAAGCCTTACAGCTTGGGATTCACCCACAATGCAAGTCATGTACATAATATATAAGAAGTTATTAAACACAAAACATGCCAACATACAAGCAAATAGACTCAACAGTAGAAGCAACTTACAAAAAATGTCTTATGTCGCTCTTAAGACTAACCAAATGGTTCACAAAAAGTCTTGACCCTTAGTTCGAAAGCTCCAACCGAACCTAACTTAAAACAGGAAAATCCTACCATTAAGAATAAAATTCCAGCAACTTAAATCAAGCAAAAAAGTACCTAAAAGAAGCCTTTCAACTTGGGATTCACCCACAATGCAAGTCATGTAAGTCGTAATATATAAGCAGTTATTAAACACACAACATGCCAGCATACAAGCAAATAGACTCAACAGTAGAAACAACTTACAAAAAATGTCTTATGTCGCTCTTAAGACTAACCAAATTGTTCACAAAAAGCCTTGACCATTAGTTCGAAAGCTCCAACCGAACCTAACTTAAAACAGGACAATCCAACCATTAGAAATAAAATTCCAGCAACTTAAATCAAGCATAAAAGTACCTAAAAGTAGACTTACAGCTTGGGATTCACCCACAATGCAAGTCATGTAAGTCATAATATATAAGCAGTTATTAAACACACAACATGCCAACACACAAGCAAATAGACTCAACAGTAGAAGCAACTTATAGAAAATGTCTTATGTCGCTCTTAAGACTAACCAAATGGTTCCCAAAAAGCCTTAACCCTTAGTTTGAAAGCTCCAACCGAACCAAACTTTTAACAGGACAATCCAGCCATTAGGAATAAAATTCCAACAACTTAAATCAAGCATAAAAGTACCTCAAAGAAGCCTTATAGCTTGTGAGTCACCCAAAATAACCAAATGTAAGTCATAATATATAAGCAGTTATTAAACACACAACATGCCAACATACAAGCAAATAGACTCAACAGTAGAAGTAACTTACAAAAAATGTCTTATGTCGCTCTTAAGACTAACCAAATTGTTCACAAAAAGCCTTGACCATTAGTTCGAAAGCTCCAACCGAACCTAACTTAAAACAAGACAATCCAACCATTAGAAATAAAATTCCAGCAACTTAAATCAAGCATAAAAGTACCTAAAAGTAGCCTTACAGCTTGGGATTCACCCACAATGCAAGTCATGTAAGTCATAATATATAAGAAGTTATTAAACACACAACATGCCAACATAAAAGCAAATAGACTCAACAGTAGAAGCAACTTATAGAAAATGTCTTATGTCGCTCTTAAGACTAACCAAATGGTTCCCAAAAAGCCTTGACCCTTAGTTTGAAAGCTATAACCGAATCTAACTTTAAACAAGACAATCCAACCATTAGGAATAAAATTCCACAACTTAAATCAAACATAAAAGTACCTAAAAGAAGCCTTACAGCTTGGGATTCACCCACAATGCAAGTCATGTAAGTCATAATATATAAGAAGTTATTAAACACAAAACATGCCAACATACAAGCAAATAGACTCAACAGTAGAAGCAACTCACAGAAAATATCTTATGTCGATCTTAAGACTAACCAAATGGTTCACAAAAAGCCTTGACCCTTAGTTCGAAAGCTCCAACCGAACCTAACTTAAAACAGGACAATCCTGCCATTAAGAATAAAATTCTAGCAACTTAAATCAAGCATAAAAGTACCTAAAAGAACCCTTACAACTTGGGATTCACCCACAATGCAAGTCATGTAAGTCGTAATATATAAGTAGTTATTAAACACACAACATGCCAACATACAAGCAAATAGACTCAACAGTAGAAGCAACTTATAGAAAATGTCTTATGTCGCTCTTAAGACTAACCAAATGGTTCCCAAAAAGTCTTAACCCTTAGTTTGAAAGCTCCAACCGAACCAAACTTAAAACAGGACAATCCTGCCATTAAGAATAAAATTCCAGCAACTTAAATCAAGCATAAAAGTACCTCAAAGAAGCCTTACAGCTTGGGATTCACCTAAAATAACCCAATCTAAGTCATAATATATAAGCAGTTATTAAACACACAACATGCCAACATACAAGCAAATAGACTCAACAGTAGAAGCAACTTACAGAAAATGTCTCATGTCGCTCTTAAGACTAACCAAATGGTTCACAAAAAGCCTTGACCCTTAGTTCGAAAGCTCCAACCGAACCTAACTTAAAACAGGACAATCCTGCCATTAAGAATAAAATTCCAGCAACTTAAATCAAGCATAAAAGTAACAAAAAGAAGCCTTACAACTTGGGATTCACCCACAATGCAAGTCATGTAAGTCATAATATATCAGCAGTTATTAAACACACAACATGCCAACATACAAGCAAATAGACTCAACAGTAGAAGCATGTTACAGAAAATGTCTTATGTCGTTCTTAAGACTAACCAAATGGTTCCCAAAAAGCCTTGACCCTTAGATTGAAAGCTATAACCGAATCTAACTTTAAACAAGACAATCCAGCCATTAGGAATAAAATTCCACAACTTAAATCAAACATAAAAGTACCTAAAAGAAGCCTTACAGCTTGGGATTTACCCACAATGCAAGTCATGTAAGTCATAATATATAAGAAGTTATTAAACACAAAACATGCCAACATACAAGCAAATAGACTCAACAGTAGAAGCAACTTACATAAAATGTCTTATGTCGCTCTTAAGACTAACCAAATGGTTCCCAAAAAGCCTTGACCCTTAGTTCGAAAGCTCGAACTGAACCAAACTTAAAACAGGACAATCCAGCCATTAGGAATAAAATTCCAGCAACATAAATCAAGCATAAAAGTACCTAAAAGAAGCCTTACAGCTTGAGATTCACCCACAATGCAAGTCATGTAAGTTATAATATATAAGTAGTTATTAAACACAAAACATGCCAACATACAAGCAAATAGACTCAACAGTAGAAGCAACTTACAGAAAATGTCTTATGTCGCTCTTAAGACTAACCAAATGGTTCCCAAAAATGTTTGACCCTTAGTTCGAAAGCCCCAACCGAACCAAACTTAAAATAGGACAATCCAGCCATTAGGAATAAAATTTCAGCAACTTAAATCAAACATAAAAGTACCTAAAATAAGCCTTACAGCTTGGGATTCACCCACAATGCAAGTCATGTAAGTCATATTATATAATAAGTTATTAAACACACAACATGCCAACATACAAGCAAATAGACTCAACAGTAGAAGCAACTTATAGAAAATATCTTATGTCGCTCTTAAGACAAACCAAATGGTTCCCAAAAAGCCTTGACCCTTAGTTTGAAAGCTATAACCGAATCTAACTTTAAACAAGAAAATCCAGCAATTAGGAATAAAATTCCAACAACTTAAATCAAATATAAAAGTACCTAAAAGAAGCCTTACAGCTTGGGATTCACCCACAATGCAAGTCATGTAAGTCATAATATACAAACAGTTATTAAACACACAACATGCCAACATACAAGCAAATAGACTCAACAGTAGAAGCAACTTACAGAAAATGTCTTATGTCGCTCTTAAGACTAACCAAATGGGTCCCAAAAATGTTTGACCCTTAGTTCGAAAGCTCCAACCGAACCTAACTTAAAACAGGACAATCCAACCATTAGGAATAAAATTTCAGCAACTTAAATCAAGCATAAAAGTACCTAAAATAAGCCTTACAACTTGGGATTCACCCACAATGCAAGTCATGTAAGTCATAATATATAAGCAGTTATTAAACACACAACATGCCAACATACAAACAAATAAACTCAACAGTAGAAGCATCTTACAAAAAATGTCATGTCGATCTTAAGACTAACCAAATTGTTCACAAAAAGTCTTAACCATTAGTTCGAAAGCTCCAACCGAACCTAACTTAGAACAGGACAATCCAGCCATTAGGAATAAAATTCCAGCAACTTAAATCAAGCATAAAAGTACCTAAAAGTAGCCTTACAGCATGGGATTCACCCACAATGCAAGTCATGTAAGTCTTAATATATAAGCAGTTATTAAACACACACCATGCCAACATACAAGCAAATAGACTCAACAGTAGAAGCAACTTACTGAAAATGTCTTATGTCGCTCTTAAGACTAACCAAATGGGTCCCAAAAATGCTTGTCCCTTAGTTTGAAAGCTCCAACCGAACCTAACTTACAACAGGACAATCCAACCATTAGGAATAAAATTCATGCAACTTAAATCAAGCATAAAATTACCTAATAGAAGTCTTACAACTTGGGATTCACCCACAATGCAAGTCATGTAAGTCATAATATATAAGCAGTTATTGAACACACAACATGTCAACATACAAGCAAATAGACTCAACAGTAGAAGCAACTTACAGAAAATGTCTTATGTCACTCTTAAAACTAACCAAATGGTTCCCAAAAAGCCTTGACCCTTATTTTAAAGCTATAACCGAATCCAACTTTAAACAAGACAATCCAGCCATTACGAATAAAATTCCACAACTTAAATCAAACATAAAAGTACCTAAAAGAAGCCTTACAGCTTGGGATTCACCCACAATGCAAGTCATGTAAGTCATAATATATAAGAAGTTATTAAACACAAAACATGCCAACATACAAGCAAATAGACTCAACAGTAGAAGCAACTAACAGAAAATGTCTTATGTCGCTCTTAAGACTAACCAAATGGTTCCCAAAAAGCCTGGACCCTTAGTTCGAAAGCTCCAACCGAACCAAACTTAAAACAGGACAATCCAGCCATTAGGAATAAAATTCCAGCAACATAAATCAAGCATAAAAGTACCTAAAAGAAGCCTTACAGCTTGGGATTCACCCACAATGCAAGTCATGTAAGTCATAATATATAAGTAGTTATTAAACACAAAACATGCCAAAATACAAGCAAATAGACTCAACAGTAGAAGCAACTTACAGAAAATGTCTTATGTCGCTCTTAAGACTAACCAAATGGTTCCCAAAAAGCCTTGACCCTTAGTTCGAAAGCTCCAACCGAACCAAACTTAGAATAGGACAATCCAGCCATTAGGAATAAAATTCCAGCATCTTAAATCAAGCATAAAATTACCTAAAAGAAGCCTTACAACTTGGGATTCACCCACAATGCAAGTCATGTAAGTCATAATTTATAAGCAGTTATTGAACAGACAACATGCCAACATACAAGCAAATAGACTCAACAGTAGAAGCAACTGACACAAAAAGTCTTATGTCACTCTTAAAACTAACCAAATGGTTCCCAAAAAGCCTTGACCCTTAGTTTGAAAGCTATAACCGAATCTAACTTTAAACAAGACAATCGAGCAATTAGGAATAAAATTCCAACAACCTAAATCAAATATAAAAGTACCTAAAAGAAGCCTTACAGCTTGGGATTCACCCACAATGCAAGTCATGTAAGTCATAATATACAAACAGTTATTAAACACACAACATGCCAACATACAAGCAAATAGACTCAACAGTAGAAGCAACTTACAGAAAATGTCTTATGTCGCTCTTAAGACTAACCAAATGGGTCCCAAAAATGTTTGACCCTTAGTTCGAAAGCTCCAACCGAATCTAACTTAAAACAGGACAATCCAACCATTAGGAATAAAATTCCAGCAACATAAATCAAGCATAAAAGTACCTAAAAGAAGCCTTACAGCTTGGGATTCACCCACAATGCAAGTCATGTAAGTCATAATATATAAGTAGTTATTAAACACAAAACATGCCAAAATACAAGCAAATAGACTCAACAGTAGAAGCAACTTACAGAAAATGTCTTATGTCGCTCTTAAGACTAACCAAATGGTTCCCAAAAATGTTTGACCCTTAGTTCGAAAGCCCCAACCGAACCAAACTTAAAATAGGACAATCCAGCCATTAGGAATAAAATTTCAGCAACTTAAATCAAACATAAAAGTACCTAAAATAAGCCTTACAGCTTGGGATTCACCCACAATGCAAGTCATGTAAGTCATATTATATAATAAGTTATTAAACACACAACATGCCAACATACAAGCAAATAGACTCAACAGTAGAAGCAACTTATAGAAAATATCTTATGTCGCTCTTAAGACAAACCAAATGGTTCCCAAAAAGCCTTGACCCTTAGTTTGAAAGCTATAACCGAATCTAACTTTAAACAAGAAAATCCAGCAATTAGGAATAAAATTCCAACAACTTAAATCAAATATAAAAGTACCTAAAAGAAGCCTTACAGCTTGGGATTCACCCACAATGCAAGTCATGTAAGTCATAATATACAAACAGTTATTAAACACACAACATGCCAACATACAAGCAAATAGACTCAACAGTAGAAGCAACTTACAGAAAATGTCTTATGTCGCTCTTAAGACTAACCAAATGGGTCCCAAAAATGTTTGACCCTTAGTTCGAAAGCTCCAACCGAACCTAACTTAAAACAGGACAATCCAACCATTAGGAATAAAATTTCAGCAACTTAAATCAAGCATAAAAGTACCTAAAATAAGCCTTACAACTTGGGATTCACCCACAATGCAAGTCATGTAAGTCATAATATATAAGCAGTTATTAAACACACAACATGCCAACATACAAACAAATAAACTCAACAGTAGAAGCATCTTACAAAAAATGTCATGTCGATCTTAAGACTAACCAAATTGTTCACAAAAAGTCTTAACCATTAGTTCGAAAGCTCCAACCGAACCTAACTTAGAACAGGACAATCCAGCCATTAGGAATAAAATTCCAGCAACTTAAATCAAGCATAAAAGTACCTAAAAGTAGCCTTACAGCATGGGATTCACCCACAATGCAAGTCATGTAAGTCTTAATATATAAGCAGTTATTAAACACACACCATGCCAACATACAAGCAAATAGACTCAACAGTAGAAGCAACTTACTGAAAATGTCTTATGTCGCTCTTAAGACTAACCAAATGGGTCCCAAAAATGCTTGTCCCTTAGTTTGAAAGCTCCAACCGAACCTAACTTACAACAGGACAATCCAACCATTAGGAATAAAATTCATGCAACTTAAATCAAGCATAAAATTACCTAATAGAAGTCTTACAACTTGGGATTCACCCACAATGCAAGTCATGTAAGTCATAATATATAAGCAGTTATTGAACACACAACATGTCAACATACAAGCAAATAGACTCAACAGTAGAAGCAACTTACAGAAAATGTCTTATGTCACTCTTAAAACTAACCAAATGGTTCCCAAAAAGCCTTGACCCTTATTTTAAAGCTATAACCGAATCCAACTTTAAACAAGACAATCCAGCCATTACGAATAAAATTCCACAACTTAAATCAAACATAAAAGTACCTAAAAGAAGCCTTACAGCTTGGGATTCACCCACAATGCAAGTCATGTAAGTCATAATATATAAGAAGTTATTAAACACAAAACATGCCAACATACAAGCAAATAGACTCAACAGTAGAAGCAACTAACAGAAAATGTCTTATGTCGCTCTTAAGACTAACCAAATGGTTCCCAAAAAGCCTGGACCCTTAGTTCGAAAGCTCCAACCGAACCAAACTTAAAACAGGACAATCCAGCCATTAGGAATAAAATTCCAGCAACATAAATCAAGCATAAAAGTACCTAAAAGAAGCCTTACAGCTTGGGATTCACCCACAATGCAAGTCATGTAAGTCATAATATATAAGTAGTTATTAAACACAAAACATGCCAAAATACAAGCAAATAGACTCAACAGTAGAAGCAACTTACAGAAAATGTCTTATGTCGCTCTTAAGACTAACCAAATGGTTCCCAAAAAGCCTTGACCCTTAGTTCGAAAGCTCCAACCGAACCAAACTTAGAATAGGACAATCCAGCCATTAGGAATAAAATTCCAGCATCTTAAATCAAGCATAAAATTACCTAAAAGAAGCCTTACAACTTGGGATTCACCCACAATGCAAGTCATGTAAGTCATAATTTATAAGCAGTTATTGAACAGACAACATGCCAACATACAAGCAAATAGACTCAACAGTAGAAGCAACTGACACAAAAAGTCTTATGTCACTCTTAAAACTAACCAAATGGTTCCCAAAAAGCCTTGACCCTTAGTTTGAAAGCTATAACCGAATCTAACTTTAAACAAGACAATCGAGCAATTAGGAATAAAATTCCAACAACCTAAATCAAATATAAAAGTACCTAAAAGAAGCCTTACAGCTTGGGATTCACCCACAATGCAAGTCATGTAAGTCATAATATACAAACAGTTATTAAACACACAACATGCCAACATACAAGCAAATAGACTCAACAGTAGAAGCAACTTACAGAAAATGTCTTATGTCGCTCTTAAGACTAACCAAATGGGTCCCAAAAATGTTTGACCCTTAGTTCGAAAGCTCCAACCGAATCTAACTTAAAACAGGACAATCCAACCATTAGGAATAAAATTCCAGCAACATAAATCAAGCATAAAAGTACCTAAAAGAAGCCTTACAGCTTGGGATTCACCCACAATGCAAGTCATGTAAGTCATAATATATAAGTAGTTATTAAACACAAAACATGCCAAAATACAAGCAAATAGACTCAACAGTAGAAGCAACTTACAGAAAATGTCTTATGTCGCTCTTAAGACTAACCAAATGGTTCCCAAAAAGCCTTGACCCTTAGTTCGAAAGCTCCAACCGAACCAAACTTAGAATAGGACAATCCAGCCATTAGGAATAAAATTCCAGCATCTTAAATCAAGCATAAAATTACCTAAAAGAAGCCTTACAACTTGGGATTCACCCACAATGCAAGTCATGTAAGTCATAATTTATAAGCAGTTATTGAACAGACAACATGCCAACATACAAGCAAATAGACTCAACAGTAGAAGCAACTGACACAAAAAGTCTTATGTCACTCTTAAAACTAACCAAATGGTTCCCAAAAAGCCTTGACCCTTAGTTTGAAAGCTATAACCGAATCTAACTTTAAACAAGACAATCGAGCAATTAGGAATAAAATTCCAACAACCTAAATCAAATATAAAAGTACTTAAAAGAAGCCTTACAGCTTGGGATTCACCCACAATGAAGTCATGTAAGTCATAATATACAAACAGTTATTAAACACACAACATGCCAACATACAAGCAAATAGACTCAACAGTAGAAGCAACTTACATAAAATGTCTTATGTCGCTCTTAAGACTAACCAAATGGGTCCCAAAAATGCTTGACCCTTAGTTTGAAAGCTCCAACCGAACCTAACTTAAAACAGGACAATCCAGCCATTAGGAATAAAATTCCAGCAACTTAAATCAAACATAAAATGACCTAAAAGAAGCCTTACAGCTTGGGATTCTCTCACAATGCAAGTCATGTAAGTCATACTATATAAGAAGTTATTAAACGCAAAACATGCCAACATACAAGCAAATAGACTCAACAGTAGAAGCAACTTATAGAAAATATCTTATGTCGCTCTTAAGACAAACCAAATGGTTCCCAAAAAGCCTTGACCCTTAGTTTGAAAGCTATAACCGAATCTAACTTTAAACAAGAAAATCCAGCAATTAGGAATAAAATTCCAACAACTTAAATCAAATATAAAAGTACCTAAAAGAAGCCTTACAGCTTAGGATTCACCCACAATGCAAGTCATGTAAGTCATAATATACAAACAGTTATTAAACACACAACATGCCAACATACAAGCAAATAGAATCAACAGTAGAAGCAACTTACATAAAATGTCTTTTGTCGCTCTTAAGACTAACCAAATGGGTCCCAAAAATGCTTGACCCTTAGTTTGAAAGCTCCAACCGAACCTAACTTAAAACAGGACAATCCAGCCATTAGGAATAAAATTCCAGCAACTTAAATCAAGCATAAAAGTACCTAAAAGAAGCCTTACAGCTTGGGATTCACCCACAATACAAGTCATGTAAGTCATAATATATAAGAAGTTATTAAACACACAACATGCCAACATACAAGCAAATAGACTCAACAGTAGAAGCAACTTATAGAAAATATCTTATGTCGCTCTTAAGACAAACCAAATGGTTCCCAAAAAGCATTGACCCTTAGTTTGAAAGCTATAACCGAATCTAACTTTAAACAAGAAAATCCAGCAATTAGGAATAAAATTCCAACAACTTAAATCAAATATAAAAGTACCTAAAAGAAGCCTTACAGCTTAGGATTCACCCACAATGCAAGTCATGTAAGTCATAATATACAAACAGTTATTAAACACACAACATGCCAACATACAAGCAAATAGACTCAACAGTAGAAGCAACTGACAGAAAATGTCTTATGTCGCTCTTAAGACTAACCAAATGGGTCCCAAAAATGTTTGACCCTTATATCGAAAGCTCCAACCGAATCTAACTTAAAACAGGACAATCCGGCCATTAGGAATAAAATTCATGCAACTTAAATCAAGCATAAAATGACCTAAAAGAAGCCTTACAGCTTGGGTTTCTCTCACAATGCAAGTCATGTAAGTCATAATATATAAGCAGTTATTAAACACACAACATGCCAACATACAAACAAATAGACTCAACAGTAGAAGCTGTTAGGATTTAGGGTTTAGTTTAGGGATTATTCTTTCCTTATTTGTTATTGGTTATTCTATCCTTATTTGTATTTGTTCTTTCCTTATTTCGTCATAGCAATCTCTATATATATCTCAATGTAATTCTCTCTCAATATAATGAATAATATACTTTTCATATATTATAACATGGTATCAGAGCTCCTTCTGAAACCCTAGAAAATCAAAAAACCCTAGGGCGGCGGCTTGCGCTTGGCAGCCGTCGCCCCTCGCCCAATTTTGTTCTTCTTCGATCTTTGTTCATATGATTTCGTTAGTTTTTTATTTGGCTTTTCTTTCTCCGGCTGCCGTCGCACCATTTGTCGCCGTTCAGCCGCTGCCCGCTGCCCAGATTCGTTTGTTGTCCACCATTTGTCGCCGTTCAGCCGCTGCCCGCTGCCCAGATTCGTTTGTTGTCCACCATTTGTCGCCGTTCAGCCGCTGCCCGCTGCCCAGATTCGTTCGCTGTCCACCATTTGTCGCTGTTCAGCTGCTGCCCGCTGCCCAGATTCGTTTGTTGTCCACCATTTGTCGCCGTTCAGCTGCTGCCCGCCGCCCAGATTCGTCCACTGTCCACCACCTGCAGTCGGCCCAGATACGCCGCCCAGGTTCGTCCGCCGCCGCCGTTGTTTCCTCCGCATGCCGCCGCCGTTTCCTCCGCACGCCGCCGCCACCAAAGAGCTCTTCCTCTCTTCCTTCAGATTAGTTGCCGCAGTCCTCCTCCATCTGGCACCTCTTCCTTCGATCCAATGAAAGACCTATTTTGGTCTCGGTTTATTTCAGTTCAATGTTCGGTTTTGGTTCAAATCGGTTCAACCCCGATTCGGTTCTGGTTCAAATCGGTTCAACCCCGATTCAGTTTTGTTTTAGTCCGGTTCAGCCCGGTTTCGTTTCAGCCTGGTTCATTCCAGTTCGTTTCGTTTCAACCCCGGTTCAATCCGGTTTGGTTTCGTTAAATCCTATTCAGTTTACTCTGATTCGGTTCTGGTTCAAATCGGTTCAACCCCGATTTAGTTTTGTTTCAGTCCGGTTCAGCCCGGTTTCGTTTCAACCCCGGTTCAATCCGGTTTGGTTTCGTTAAATCTTATTCAGTTTACTCTGATTCGGTTCGGTTTATTTTGGTTCACTATATTCGTTGTGCATCTGCCTCCGCATGTTCGCGCAAACTCTCCGTCATGAAGATTCAGCATTTGTTCGTCCAAATTATCTAACAAACTCAATTTGGTTTCTCAACTACCATCTTGAGTTTGAGGGAGGGTGTTAGGATTTAGGGTTTAGTTTAGGGATTATTCTTTCCTTATTTGTTATTGGTTATTCTATCCTTATTTGTATTTGTTCTTTCCTTATTTCGTCATAGCAATCTCTATATATATCTCAATGTAATTCTCTCTCAATATAATGAATAATATACTTTTCATATATTATAACAGAAGCAACTTACAGAAAATGTCTTATGTCACTCTTAAAACTAACCAAATGGTTCCCAAAAAGCCTTGACCCTTAGTTTGAAAGCTATAACCGAATCTAACTTTAAACAAGACAATCAATCCATTAGGAATAAAATTCCACAACTTAAATCAAACTTAAAATTACCTAAAAGAAGCCTTACAGCTTGGGATTCACCCACAATGCAAGTCATGTAAGTCATAATATATAAGAAGTTATTAAACGCAAAACATGCCAACATACAAGCAAATAGACTCAACAGTAGAAGCAACTGACAGAAAATGTCTTATGTCGCTCTTAAGACTAACCAAATGGGTCCCAAAAATGTTTGACCCTTAGTTCGAAAGCTCCAACCGAATCTAACTTAAAACAGGACAATCCAACCATTAGGAATAAAATTTCAGCAACTTAAATCAAGCATAAAAGTACCTAAAATAAGCCTTACAACTTGGGATTCACTCACAATGCAAGTCATGTAAGTCATAATATATAAGCAGTTATTAAACACACAACATGCCAACATACAAGCAAATAGACTCAACAGTAGAAGCAACTTACAAAAAATGTCATGTCGATCTTAAGACTAACCAAATTGTTCACAAAAAGTCTTAACCATTAGTTCGAAAGCTCCAACCGAACCTAACTTAGAACAGGACAATCCAGCCATTAGGAATAAAATTCCAACAACTTAAATCAAATATAAAAGTACCTAAAAGAAGCCTTACAACTTGGGATTCACCCACAATGCAAGTCATGTAAGTCATAATATACAAACAGTTATTAAACACACAACATGTCAACATACAAGCAAATAGACTCAACAGTAGAAGCAACTTACAGAAAATGTCTTATGTCGCTCTTAAGACTAACCAAATGGGTCCCAAAAATGTTTGACCCTTAGTTCGAAAGCTCCAACCGAATCTAACTTAAAACAGGACAATCCAACCATTAGGAATAAAATTTCAGCAACTTAAATCAAGCATAAAAGTACCTAAAATAAGCCTTACAACTTGGAATTTACTCACAATGCAAGTCATGTAAGTCATAATATATAAGCAGTTATTAAACACACAACATGCCAACATACAAGCTGTTAGAAATTCTAGTATTTATAATTATGTAGATATTAATTAATATTTAGTCTTTATTGACTTTATTTTATTTTTCCTTATTGTATTAGATCTTTTACTTTCCTTATTGTATTAGGTCTTTTACTTTCCTTATTGTATTAGGTCTTTCTCCTATATAAGAAGACCTAGGATTCCACATGTCTAATAAGAGATTATTATTCTCCTAAATTTAAGATGGTATCAGAGCAGGAAACCCTAGCTCTTTAAAATCCTAGCCGCCACTTTCACCACGGCCGGAACCCTAGCCGCCGTTGTCGCAAGCACACTTCTACACCCACTTTTTTGTTCACGCGATGAAGATGAAGTTGGGTTTGTGAACCGATCCAATTTGGTTTGGTTTACTGCAATATTCGGTCAGGTTCGGTGGTTATTTGCTTGGTTTGGTTCAATTTTGGTTTATATTTATTATTTCCCATTAACTCACGATTTGATACAATGGCAAATGAGCAAATTCATCAAATCTTTAAATTGCTACCAACCAATTTATCATCTAATAATTCTTGTGTTTCATTGGCACAAACAGAGAGTTATCCTCAAGTTTTCTCTAGTCACACTTCTTCTCCGTGGATTATTGATTCCGGAGCTTCGGATCATATGACTAGTTCTTCTCATTTTTTTGACTCATACTCTCCTTCGTATTCTAATGAAAAGATTCGAATTGCAGATGGCAGTTTTTCTTCTATTGCAGGAAAAGGAACTATTAAATTGACTGAAAATATCTCCCTCCAGTCTGTCCTCCATGTTCCAAAATTAGCCTGTAACCTTTTATCTGTCTCGAAACTTTCTAGAGACTCTAACTGTCGTGTTATATTCTTTGAGTCTCACTGTGTTTTTCAGGATCAGGAATCGGAGAAGACGATTGGTACTGCTAGGATGTTTGATGGCCTCTACTACTTTAGTGAAGGTTCTTTTAGCAATAAAATAACTCAGGGTCTCAGTAGTATTAGTTCTCTTCCTGTTAATGAACAAATTATGATTTGGCATCATAGACTAGGACATCCAAGTTTTCCTTACCTCAAACATTTATTTCCAAACTTATTTAAGGGAATTGATTGTTCCTCTTTTAATTGTGAAAGTTGCATTTTTGCAAAAAATCATCGTTCCACATATTTACCAAAACCTTACAAAGCTTCCAAACCTTTTTATTTAATTCATAGTGATGTTTGGGGTGCTTCTAAAATTAGGACTCATAGTGGAAAAAGGTGGTTTGTGACTTTTATTGATGATCATACTCGTCTATCTTGGGTTTTTTTAATGGAAAAAAAATCTGAGGTGAAAGATATTTTTAAAAGTTTTTACAATATGATTGAAACCCAATTTCAAACCAAAATTTGTATTTTACACTCTGATAATGGAACAGAGTACTTTAATGAAGTTTTTGGTGATTTTTTGAAAGATAAAGGTATTGTTCATCAGTCTACTTGTCGGGATACTCCTCAGCAGAATGGGATTGCTGAAAGGAAAAATAGGCATTTACTTGAAGTAGCTCGGGCTATAATGTGTTCCATGCATGTTCCAAAATATTTATGGGGTGAAGCAGTTCTCACGGCTACTTATCTAATAAATAGGATGCCTAGTAAGATCTTGAATTTTAAAACTCCACTTGACTGCTTTAAACATATTTTTCCAACATCTCGCATATATTCTGATTTACCTCTCAAAGTTTTTGGGTGTACTACTTATGTTCATATACCTACTCACTTTCGATCAAAACTTGATCATAGAGCTGTTAAATGTATTTTCTTGGGTTACTCTTCAAATAAAAAAGGTTATAAGTGTTTTGATCCTCAGACAAAAAAACTTTTTGTGAGCATGGATGTGTCTTTTTTAGAAAATCAACCATATTTTACCCAAAGTTCTCTTCAGGGGGAGAAAGCAATTTTGGAAGATAACTTCTGGGATGTTTCTACTTGTCTTCCTAGTCTTATTTTTCCTGATGTTACTAGTCCTTCGATGCCAAGTATAGAATCTTCTCAATCAGGGGGAGAAATACTACAAAATGATCCTATTGATCAAGTTCCCGAGTTACAGTTTTATACTAGAAGAAAATTCAATCAGAGTAACCAAGACCAGATAGTTGATCCTTCGCAGAGCCAATCTGATACTCCGACGAATGAAACTGAAAATCTTGGTAATCCTTCCTTTGTTCCTACTTCTTCAATTATTCAAAATACTTTGCCAATTGTGTCTGATCTTGATGTTCCCATAGCCATTAGAAAAGGTATTCGAACTTGTACCAAATATCCTATTGCAAATTACATGTCATATCAAAATTTGTCAAATAGTCATAAAGTTTTCACTTCTAGGATAGATGACTTGTTTGTTCCAAGGAATATACATGAGGCCTTAGAAGATCCAATTTGGAAAGTAGCAGTTATGGAGGAGATGAATGCTCTAAAACAAAATGGGACTTGGGAAATAGTAGAATTGCCAAAAAATAAGAAATCAGTGGGCTGTAAATGGGTGTTCACCATAAAATGTAATGCAGATGGTAGTATTGAGAGATATAAGGCCAGACTGGTAGCTAAAGGTTTCACTCAAACATATGGGATTGATTATGAGGAAACGTTTGCCCCTGTTGCTAAAATCAACTCTATTAGAGTTCTTTTGTCTCTTGCAGTAAATTCGGATTGGCCTCTTTATCAACTCGACGTGAAAAATGCCTTTCTAAATGGCGATCTTGAGGAGGAGGTTTTTATGAGCTTACCACCAGGTTTTGAAAAAGAATTCGGGTGGAGTAAAATTTGCAAATTAAAGAAAACCCTTTATGGTCTTAAACAGTCTCCGAGAGCTTGGTTTGAGCGTTTTGGAAAAGTTGTGTGTAGCTATGGATTTCTTCAAAGTCAAGCAGATCATACTATATTTTATAAACACTCTGAGAATAATAAAATCTCAATTTTGATTGTCTATGTAGATGATATTATTCTCACAGGTGATGATGAAGTTGGTCTAGTTGATCTCAAGAAAAATCTTGCAAGTGAGTTTCAGATCAAGGACCTGGGACCGCTGAAATATTTTTTAGGGATGGAATTTGCAAGATCGAGGAAAGGTATCTTTGTTAATCAAAGAAAGTATGTCCTCGACTTACTCAAGGATACCGGATTACTTGGTTGCAAGGTAGCAGAAACTCCTGTTGAACCAAATCTAAAGCTAGAAGTAGCAAAAGTAGAAGAAATAAAGAACAAGGAACGGTACCAGAGACTTGTTGGAAGATTAATTTATCTATCTCATACACGCCCTGATATTGCATATGCCGTAAGCATGGTAAGTCAGTTTATGCATGCACCAGGACCAACTCATTTTGATGCTGTTTACAGAATTTTGAGGTATCTAAAAGGGACTCCTGGAAAAGGTATTTTATTCCAAAAACATAATCACTCCCAAGTAGAAGTTTATACTGATGCAGATTGGGCAGGAAGTATTACAGATAGAAGATCTACTTCTGGTTATTATTCTTTTGTTGGTGGGAACCTGGTTACTTGGAGAAGTAAAAAACAAAATGTAGTGGCCAGGAGTAGCGCTGAAGCAGAGTTTAGAGCTTTAGCGCATGGTATTTGTAAAGGCATATGGATCAAAAGGATACTAGAAGAACTGAAGTTTTCTCAGACTAAACCTATACAAATTTATTGTGATAATAAGGCTGCCATATCTATAGCGCATAATCCAGTTCTACATGATAGAACTAAACATATTGAGGTTGACAAACATTTTATTAAAGAAAAGATTGATACAGGTGCAATATGTATTCCTTATCTTCCGACGACAGAGCAAATTGCTGATGTACTAACTAAGGGGCTTCCGAAGAAGCAATTCGATAAATTGATTGACAAGCTGGCTATGGAAGACATCTTTAAACCAGCTTGAGGGGGAGTGTTAGAAATTCTAGTATTTATAATTATGTAGATATTAATTAATATTTAGTCTTTATTGACTTTATTTTATTTTTCCTTATTGTATTAGATCTTTTACTTTCCTTATTGTATTAGGTCTTTTACTTTCCTTATTGTATTAGGTCTTTCTCCTATATAAGAAGACCTAGGATTCCACATGTCTAATAAGAGATTATTATTCTCCTAAATTTAAGACAAGCAAATAGACTCAACAGTAGAAGCAACTTACAAAAAATGTCATGTCGATCTTAAGACTAACCAAATTGTTCACAAAAAGTCTTAACCATTAGTTCGAAAGCTCCAACCGAACCTAACTTAGAACAGGACAATCCAGCCATTAGGAATAAAATTCCAACAACTTAAATCAAATATAAAACTACCTAAAAGAAGCCTTATAGCTTGGGATTCACCCACAATGCAAGTCATGTAAGTCATAATATACAAACAGTTATTAAACACACAACATGTCAACATACAAGCAAATAGACTCAACAGTAGAAGCAACTTACAGAAAATGTCTTATGTCGCTCTTAAGACTAACCAAATGGGTCCCAAAAATGTTTGACCCTTAGTTCGAAAGCTCCAACCGAATCTAACTTAAAACAGGACAATCCAACCATTAGGAATAAAATTTCAGCAACTTAAATCAAGCATAAAAGTACCTAAAATAAGCCTTACAACTTGGGATTCACCCACAATGCAAGTCATGTAAGTCATAATATATAAGCAGTTATTAAACACACAACATGCCAACATACAAGCAAATAGACTCAACAGTAGAAGCAACTTACAAAAAATGTCATGTCGATCTTAAGACTAACCAAATCTTTCACAAAAAGTCTTAACCATTAGTTCGAAATCTCCAACCCAACCTAACTTAGAACAGGACAATCCAGCCATTAGGAATAAAATTCCAACAACTTAAATCAAATATAAAAGTACCTAAAAGAAGCCTTACAGCTTGGGATTCACCCACAATGCAAGTCATGTAAGTCATAATATACAAACAGTTATTAAACACACAACATGCCAACATACAAGCAAATAGACTCAACAGTAGAAGCAACTGACATAAAATGTCTTTTGTCGCTCTTAAGACTAACCAAATGGGTCCCAAAAATGCTTGACCCTTAGTTAGAAAGCTCCAACCGAACCTAACTTAAAACAGGACAATCCAGCCATTAGGAATAAAATTCCAGCAACTTAAATCAAGCATAAAAGTACCTAAAAGAGGCCTTACAGCTTGGGATTCACCCACAATGCAAGTCATGTAAGTCATAATATATAAGAAGTTATTAAACACACAACATGCCAACATACAAGCAAATAGACTCAACAGTAGAAGCAACTTATAGAAAATATCTTATGTCGCTCTTAAGACAAACCAAATGGTTCCCAAAAAGCCTTGACCCTTAGTTTGAAAGCTATAACCGAATCTAACTTTAAACAAGAAAATCCAGCAATTAGGAATAAAATTCCAACAACTTAAATCAAATATAAAAGTACCTAAAAGAAGCCTTACAGCTTGGGATTCACCCACAATGCAAGTCATGTAAGTCATAATATACAAACAGTTATTAATCACACAACATGCCAACATACAAGCAAATAGACTCAACAGTAGAAGCAACTAACAGAAAATGTCTTATGTCGCTCTTAAGACTAACCAAATGGGTCCCAAAAATGTTTGACCCTTAGTTCGAAAGCTCCAACCGAATCTAACTTAAAACAGGACAATCCAGCCATTAGGAATAAAATTCCACAACTTAAATCAAACATAAAATTACCTAAAAGAAGCCTTACAGCTTTGGATTCACCCACAATGCAAGTCATGTAAGTCATAATATATAAGAAGTTATTAAACGCAAAACATGCCAACATACAAGCAAATAGACTCAACAGTAGAAGCAACTTACAGAAAATGTCTTATGTCGCTCTTAAGACTAACCAAATGGGTCCCAAAAATGTTTGACCCTTAGTTCGAAAGCTCCAACCGAATCTAACTTAAAACAGGACAATCCAACCATTAGGAATAAAATTTCAGCAACTTAAATCAAGCATAAAAGTACCTAAAATAAGCCTTACAACTTGGGATTCACCCACAATGCAAGTCATGTAAGTCATAATATATAAGCAGTTATTAAACACACAACATGCCAACATACAAGCAAATAGACTCAACAGTAGAAGCAACTTACAAAAAATGTCATGTCGATCTTAAGACTAACCAAATTGTTCACAAAAAGTCTTAACCATTAGTTCGAAAGCTCCAACCGAACCTAACTTAGAACAGGACAATCCAGCCATTAGGAATAAAATTCCAACAACTTAAATCAAATATAAAACTACCTAAAAGAAGCCTTACAGCTTGGGATTCACCCACAATGCAAGTCATGTAAGTCATAATATACAAACAGTTATTAAACACACAACATGTCAACATACAAGCAAATAGACTCAACAGTAGAAGCAACTTACAGAAAATGTCTTATGTCGCTCTTAAGACTAACCAAATGGGTCCCAAAAATGTTTGACCCTTAGTTCGAAAGCTCCAACCGAATCTAACTTAAAACAGGACAATCCAACCATTAGGAATAAAATTTCAGCAACTTAAATCAAGCATAAAAGTACCTAAAATAAGCCTTACAACTTGGGATTCACCCACAATGCAAGTCATGTAAGTCATAATATATAAGCAGTTATTAAACACACAACATGCCAACATACAAGCAAATAGACTCAACAGTAGAAGCAACTTACAAAAAATGTCATGTCGATCTTAAGACTAACCAAATCTTTCACAAAAAGTCTTAACCATTAGTTCGAAATCTCCAACCCAACCTAACTTAGAACAGGACAATCCAGCCATTAGGAATAAAATTCCAACAACTTAAATCAAATATAAAAGTACCTAAAAGAAGCCTTACAGCTTGGGATTCACCCACAATGCAAGTCATGTAAGTCATAATATACAAACAGTTATTAAACACACAACATGCCAACATACAAGCAAATAGACTCAACAGTAGAAGCAACTGACATAAAATGTCTTTTGTCGCTCTTAAGACTAACCAAATGGGTCCCAAAAATGCTTGACCCTTAATTAGAAAGCTCCAACCGAACCTAACTTAAAACAGGACAATCCAGCCATTAGGAATAAAATTCCAGCAACTTAAATCAAGCATAAAAGTACCTAAAAGAGGCCTTACAGCTTGGGATTCACCCACAATGCAAGTCATGTAAGTCATAATATATAAGAAGTTATTAAACACACAACATGCCAACATACAAGCAAATAGACTCAACAGTAGAATCAACTTATAGAAAATATCTTATGTCGCTCTTAAGACAAACCAAATGGTTCCCAAAAAGCCTTGACCCTTAGTTTGAAAGCTATAACCGAATCTAACTTTAAACAAGAAAATCCAGCAATTAGGAATAAAATTCCAACAACTTAAATCAAATATAAAAGTACCTAAAAGAAGCCTTACAGCTTGGGATTCACCCACAATGCAAGTCATGTAAGTCATAATATACAAACAGTTATTAATCACACAACATGCCAACATACAAGCAAATAGACTCAACAGTAGAAGCAACTAACAGAAAATGTCTTATGTCGCTCTTAAGACTAACCAAATGGGTCCCAAAAATGTTTGACCCTTAGTTCGAAAGCTCCAACCGAATCTAACTTAAAACAGGACAATCCAGCCATTAGGAATAAAATTCATGCAACTTAAATCAAGCATAAAATGACCTAAAAGAAGCCTTACAGCTTGGGTTTCTCTCACAATGCAAGTCATGTAAGTCATAATATATAAGCAGTTATTAAACACACAACATGCCAACATACAAACAAATAGACTCAACAGTAGAAGCAACTTACAGAAAATGTCTTATGTCACTCTTAAAACTAACCAAATGGTTCCCAAAAAGCCTTGACCCTTAGTTTGAAAGCTATAACCGAATCTAACTTTAAACAAGACAATCAATCCATTAGGAATAAAATTCCACAACTTAAATCAAACATAAAATTACCTAAAAGAAGCCTTACAGCTTTGGATTCACCCACAATGCAAGTCATGTAAGTCATAATATATAAGAAGTTATTAAACGCAAAACATGCCAACATACAAGCAAATAGACTCAACAGTAGAAGCAACTTACAGAAAATGTCTTATGTCGCTCTTAAGACTAACCAAATGGGTCCCAAAAATGTTTGACCCTTAGTTCGAAAGCTCCAACCGAATCTAACTTAAAACAGGACAATCCAACCATTAGGAATAAAATTTCAGCAACTTAAATCAAGCATAAAAGTACCTAAAATAAGCCTTACAACTTGGGATTCACCCACAATGCAAGTCATGTAAGTCATAATATATAAGCAGTTATTAAACACACAACATGCCAACATACAAGCAAATAGACTCAACAGTAGAAGCAACTTACAAAAAATGTCATGTCGATCTTAAGACTAACCAAATTGTTCACAAAAAGTCTTAACCATTAGTTCGAAAGCTCCAACCGAACCTAACTTAGAACAGGACAATCCAGCCATTAGGAATAAAATTCCAACAACTTAAATCAAATATAAAAGTACCTAAAAGAAGCCTTACAGCTTGGGATTCACCCACAATGCAAGTCATGTAAGTCATAATATACAAACAGTTATTAAACACACAACATGCCAACATACAAGCAAATAGACTCAACAGTAGAAGCAACTTACATAAAATGTCTTTTGTCGCTCTTAAGACTAACCAAGTGGGTCCCAAAAATGCTTGACCCTTAGTTAGAAAGCTCCAACCGAACCTAACTTAAAACAGGACAATCCAGCCGTTAGGAATAAAATTCCAGCAACTTAAATCAAGCATAAAAGTACATAAAAGAAGCCTTACAGCTTGGGATTCACCCACAATGCAAATCATGTAGATCATAATATATAAGAAGTTATTAAACACACAACATGCCAACATACAAGCAAATAGACTCAACAGTAGAAGCAACTTATAGAAAATATCTTATGTCGCTCTTAAGACAAATCAAATGGTTCCCAAAAAGCCTTGACCCTTAGTTTGAAAGCTATAACCGAATCTAACTTTAAACAAGAAAATCCAGCAATTAGGAATAAAATTCCAACAACTTAAATCAAATATAAAAGTACCTAAAAGAAGCCTTACAGCTTGGGATTCACCCACAATGCAAGTCATGTAAGTCATAATATACAAACAGTTATTAAACACACAACATGCCAACATACAAGCAAATAGACTCAACAGTAGAAGCAACTGACAGAAAATGTCTTATGTCGCTCTTAAGACTAACCAAATGGGTCCCAAAAATGTTTGACCCTTAGTTCGAAAGCTCCAACCGAATCTAACTTAAAACAGGACAATCCAGCCATTAGGAATAAAATTCATGCAACTTAAATCAAGCATAAAATGACCTAAAAGAAGCCTTACAGCTTGGGTTTCTCTCACAATGCAAGTCATGTAAGTCATAATATATAAGCAGTTATTAAACACACAACATGCCAACATACAAACAAATAGACTCAACAGTAGAAGCAACTGACAGAAAATGTCTTATGTCACTCTTAAAACTAACGAAATGGTTCCCAAAAACCCTTGACCCTTAGTTTGAAAGCTATAACCGAATCTAACTTTAAACAAGACAATCAATCCATTAGGAATAAAATTCCACAACTTAAATCAAACATAAAATTACCTAAAAGAAGCCTTACAGCTTGGGATTCACTCACAATGCAAGTCATGTAAGTCATAATATATAAGAAGTTATTAAACGCAAAACATGCCAACATACAAGCAAATAGACTCAACAGTAGAAGCAACTTACAGAAAATGTCTTATGTCGCTCTTAAGACTAACCAAATGGTTCCCAAAAAGCTTTGTCCCTTAGTTCGAAAGCTCCAATCGAACCTAACTTAAAACAGGACAATCCAGCCAGTAGGAATAAAATTCCAGCAACTTAAATCAAGCATAAAAGTACCTAAAAGTACCCTTACAGCTTGGGATTCTCCCACAATGCAAGTCATGTAAGTCTTAATATATAAGCAGTTATTAAACACACACCATGCCAACATACAAGCAAATAGACTCAACAGTAGAAGCAACCTACAGAAAATGTCTTATGTCGCTCTTAAGACTAACCAAATGGGTCCCAAAAATGCTTGACCCTTAGTTCGAAGGCTCCAACCGAACCTAACTTAAAACAGGACAATCCAGCCTTTAGGAATAAAATTCCAGCAACATAAATCAAGCATAAAAGTACCTAAAAGAAGCCTTACAGCTTGAGATTCACCCACAATGCAAGTCATGTAAGTCATAATATATAAGTAGTTATTAAGCACACAACATGCCAACATACAAGCAAATAGACTCAACAATAGAAGCAACTTACAAAAAATGTCTTATGTCGCTCTTAAGACTAACCAAATTGTTCACAAAAATCCTTGACCATTAGTTCGAAAGCTCCAACCGAACCTAACTTAAAACAGGACAATCTAGCCATTAGAAATAAAATTCCAGCAACTTAAATCAAGCCTAAAAGTAGGCTTACAGGTTTGGAATCACCCACAATGCAAGTCATGTAAGTAATAATATATAAGCAGTTATTAAACACACAACATGCCAACATACAAGCAAATAGACTCAACAGTAGAAGCAACTTACAGAAAATGTCTTATGTCGCTCTTAAGACTAACCAAATGATTCCCAAAAAGCCTTGACCCTTAGTTCGAAAGCTCCAACCGAACCTAACTTAAAACAGGACAATCCAGCCATTAGGAATAAAATTCATGCAACTTAAATCAAGCATAAAATTACCTAAAAGAAGCCTTACAACTTGGGATTCACCCACAATGCAAGTCATGTAAGTCATAATATATAAGCAGTTATTAAACACACAACATGCCAACATACAAGCAAATAGACTCAACAGTAGAAGCAACTTACAGAAAATATCTTATGTCGCTCTTAAAACTAACCAAATGGTTCCTAAAAAGCCTTGACCCTTAGTTCGAAAGCACCAACCGAACCTAACTTAAAACAGGACAATCCTGCCATTAGGAATAAAATTCCAGCAACTTCAATCAAGCATAAAAGTACCTAAAAGAAGCCTTACAGCTTGGGATTCACCCACAATGCAAGTCATGTAAGTCGTAATATATAGGCAGTTATTAAACACACAACATGCCAACATACAAGCAAATAGACTCAACAGTAGAAGCAACATATAGAAAATGTCTTATGTCGCTCTTAAGACTAACCAAATTGTTCCCAAAAAGCCTTGACCCTTAGTTTGAAAGTTCCAACCGAATCAAACTTATAACAGGACAATCCAGCCATAAGGAATAAAATTCCAGCAACTTAAATCAAGCATAAAAGTACCTCAAAGAAGCCTTACAACTTGGGATTTACCCAAAATAACCCAATGTAAGTCATAATATATAAGTAGTTATTAAACACACAACATGCCAACATACAAGCAAATAGACTCAACAGTAGAAACAACTTACAGAAAATGTCTTATGTTGCTCTTAAGACTAACCAAATGGTTCCCAAAAAGCCTTGACCCTTAGTTCGAAAGCTCCCACCGAACCTAATTTAAAACAGGACAATCCAACCATTAGGAATAAAATTCCAGCAACTTAAATCAAGCATAAAAGTACCAAAAAGAAGCCTTACAACTTAGGATTCACCCACAATGCAAGTCATGTAAGTCATAATATATCAGCAGTTATTAAACACACAACATGCCAACATACAAGCAAATAGACTCAACAGTAGAAGCATCTGACAGAAAATGTCTTATGTCGCTCTTAAGACTAACCAAATGGTTCCCAAAAAGCCTTGACCCTTAGTTCGAAAGCACCAACCGAACCTAACTTAAAATAGGACAATCCAACCATTATGAATAAATTCCAGCAATTTACATCAAGCATAAAATGACCTAAAAGAAGCCTTACAACTTGGGATTCACCCACAATGCAAGTTATGTAAGTCATAATACATAAGCAGTTATTAAACATACAACATGCCAACATACAAGCAAATAGACTGAACAGTAGAAGCAACTTATAGAAAATTTCTTATGTCGCTCTTAGAACTAACCAAGTGGTTCCCAAAATACCTTGACCCTTTGTTCGAAAGCTCCAACCGAACCTAACTTAAAACAGGACAATCCAGCCATTAGGAATAAAATTCCAGCAACTTAAATCAAGCATAAAAGTACCTAAAAGAAGCCTTACAACTTGGGATTCACCCACAATGCAAATCATGTAGGTCATAATTTATAAGCAATTATTAAACACACAACATGCCAACATACAAGCAAATAAACTCAACAGTAGAAGCAACTTACATAAAATGTCTTATGTCGCTCTTAAGACTAACCAAATGGTCCCCAAAAAGCCTTGACCCTTAGTTCGAAAGCTCCAACCGAACAAAACTTAAAACAGGACAATCCAGCCATATGGAATAAAATTTCAGCAACTTAAATCAAGCTTAAAAGTACCTAAAAGAAGCCTTACAGCTTGAGAATCACCCACAATGCAAGTCATGTAAGTCATAATATATAAGCAGTTATTAAACACACAACATGCCAACATAAAAGCAAATAGACTCAACAATAGAAGCAACTTACAAAAAATAATTTATGTCACTCTTAAGACTAACCAAATGGTTCACAAAAAGCCTTGACCCTTAGTTCGAAAGCTCCAACCGAACCACACATAAAATAGGACAATCCAGCTATTAGAAATAAAATTCCAGCAACTTAAATCAAGCATAAAAGTATCTAAAAGAATCCTTACAGCTTGGGATTCACCCACAATGCAAGTCATGTAAATCAAAATATGTAAGTAGTTATTAAACACACAACATGCAACCATACAAGCAAATAGATTCAACAGTAGAAGCAACTTACAGAAAATGTCTTATGTCGCTCTTAAGACTAACGAAATGGTTTACAAAACGCCTTCACCCGTAGTTCGAAAGCTCCAACCGAACCTAACTTAAAACAGGACAATCCTGCCATTAGGAATAAAATTCCAGCAACTTAAATCAAGCATAAAAGTACCTAAAAGAAGCCTTACAGCTTGGGATTCACCCACAATGCAGGTCATGTAAGTCGTAATATATAGGCAGTTATTAAACACACAACATTCCAACATACAAGCAAATAGACTCAACAGTAGAAGCAACTTATAGAAAATATCTTATGTCGCTCTTAAGACTAACCAAATGGTTCCCAAAAAGCCTTGACACTTAGTTTGAAAGTTCCAACCGAACCAAACTTATAACAGGAAAATCCAGCCATTACGAATAAAATTTCAGCAACTTAAATCAAGCATAAAAGTACATAAAAGTAGCCTTACAGCTTGGGATTCACCCACAATGCAAGTCATGTAAGTCTTAATATATAAGCAGTTATTAAATACACATCATGCCAACATATAAGCAAATAGACTAAACAGTAGAAGCAACTTACAGAAAATGTCTTATGTCGCTCTTAAAACTAACCAAATGGGTCCCAAAAATGTTTGACCCTTAGTTCAAAAGATCCAACCGAACCTAACTTAAAACAGGACAATCCAGCCATTAGGAATAAAATTCCAGCAACTTAAATCAAGCATAAAAGTACCTAAAAGAAGCCTTACAGCTTGGGATTCACCCACAATGCAAGTCATGTAAGTCATAATATATAACCAGTAATTAAACACACAACATGCCAACATACAAGCAAATAGACTCAACAGTAGAAGCAATTTACAGAAAATGTCTTATGTCGCTCTTAAGACAAACCAAATGGTTTCCAAAAAGCCTTGACCCTTAGTTCGAAAGCTCCAACCGAACCTAACTTAAAACAGGACAATCCAACCATTAGGAATAAAATTCCACCAACTTAAATAAAGCATAAAAGTACCTAAAAGAAGCCTTACAGCTTGGGATTCACCCACAATGCAAGTCATGTAAGTCATGATATATAAGTAGTTATTAAACACACAACATGCCAACATACAAGCAAATAGACTCAACAGTAGAAGCAACTTACAGAAAATGTCTTATGTCGCTCTTAAGACTAACCAAATGGGTCGCAAAAATGCTTGACCCTTAGTTCGAAAGCTCCAACCGAACCTAACTTAAAACAGGACAATCCAGCCATTAGGAATAAAATTCCAGCAACTTAAATCAAGTATAAAAGTACCTAAAAGAAGCCTTACAACTTGGGATTCACCCACAATGGAAGTCATGTAAGTCATAATATATAAGCAGTTATTAAACACACAACATGCCAACATTTAAGCAAATAGACTCAACAGTAGAAGCAACTTACAGAAAATGTCTTATGTCGCTCTTAAGACTAACCAAATGGGTCCCAAAAATGCTTGACCCTTAGTTCGAAAGCTCCAACCGAACCTAACTTAAAACAGGACAATCCAGCCATTAGGAATAAAATTCCAGCAACTTAAATCAAGCATAAAAGTACCTAAAAGAAGCCTTACAACTTGGGATTCACCCACAATGGAAGTCACGTAAGTCATAATATATAAGCAGTTATTAAACACACAACATGCCAACATATTAGCAAATAGACTAAACAGTAGAAGCAACTTACAAAAAATGTCTTATGTCGCTCTTCAGACTAACCAAATTGTTCACAAAAAGCCTTGACAATTAGTTCGAAAGCTCCAACCGAACCTAACTTAAAACAGGACAATCCAGCCATTAGGAATAAAATTTCAGCAACTTAAATCAAGCATAAAAGTACCTAACAGTAGCCTTACAGCTTGGGATTCACCCACATTGCAAGTCATGTAAGTCTTAATATATAAGCAGTTATTAAATACACATCATGCCAACATATAAGCAAATAGACTCAACAGTAGAAGCAACTTACAGAAAATGTCTTATGTCGCTCTTTAGACTAACCAAATGGGTCCCAAAAATGTTTGACCCTTAGTTCGAAAGATCCAACCGAACCTAACTTAAAACAGGACAATCCTGCCATTAGGAATAAAATTCCAGCAACTTCAATCAAGCATAAAAGTACCTAAAAAAAGCCTTACAGCTTGGGATTCACCCACAATGCAAGTCATGTAAGTTGTAATATATAGGCAGTTATTAAACACACAACATGCCAACATACAAGCAAATAGACTCAACAGTAGAAGCAACTTATAGAAAATGTCTTATGTCGCTCTTAAGACTAACCAAATGGTTCCCAAAAAGCCTTGACCCTTAGTTTGAAAGTTCCAACCGAATCAAACTTATAACAGGACAATCCAGCCATAAGGAATAAAATTCCAGCAACTTAAATCAAGCATAAAAGTACCTCAAAGAAGCCTTACAACTTAGGATTTACCCAAAATAACCCAATGTAAGTCATAATATATAAGTAGTTATTAAACACACAACATGCCAACATACAAGCAAATAGACTCAACAGTAGAAACAACTTACAGAAAATGTCTTATGTTGCTCTTAAGACTAACCAAATGGTTCCCAAAAAGCCTTGACCCTTAGTTCGAAAGCTCCCACCGAACCTAACTTAAAACAGGACAATCCAACCATTAGGAATAAAATTCCAGCAACTTAAATCAAGCATAAAAGTACCAAAAAGAAGCCTTACAACTTAGGATTCACCCACAATGCAAGTCATATTATATCAGCAGTTATTAAACACACAACATGCCAACATACAAGCAAATAGACTCAACAGTAGAAGTATCTTACAGAAAATGTCTTATGTCGCTCTTAAGACTAACCAAATGGTTCCCAAAAAGCCTCGACCCTTAGTTCGAAAGCACCAACCGAACCTAACTTAAAATAGGACAATCCAACCATTATGAATAAAATTCCAGCAACTTACATCAAGCATAAAATGACCGAAAAGAAGCCTTACAACTTGGGATTCACCCACAATGCAAGTAATGTAAGTCATAATACATAAGCAGTTATTAAACACACAACATGCCAACATACAAGCAAATAGATTGAACAGTAGAAGCAACTTATAGAAAATTTCTTATGTCGCTCTTAAGACTAACCAAATGGTTCCCAAAATACCTTGACCCTTTGTTTGAAAGCTCCAACCGAACCTAACTTAAAACAGGACAATCCAGCCATTAGGAATAAAATTCCAGCAACTTAAACCAAGCATAAAAGTACCTAAAAGAAGCCTTACAACTTGGGATTCACCCACAATGCAAGTCATGTAAGTCATAATATATAAGCAGTTATTAAACACACAACATGCCAACATACAAACAAATAGACTCAACAATAGAAGCAACTTACAGAAAATGTCTTATGTCCCTCTTAAGACTAACCAAATGGTTCACAAAAAGCCTTGACCCTTAGTTCGAAAGCTCCAACCGAACCTAACTTAAAACAGGACAATCCAGCCATTAGGAATAAAATTTTAGCAACTTAAATCAAACATAAAAGTACTTAAAAGAAGCCTTAAAGCTTGGGAATCACCCACAATGCAAGTCATTTAAGTCATAATATATAAGCAGTTATTAAACACACAACATGCCAACATACAAGCAAATAAACTCAATAGTAGAAGCAACTTACAGAAAATGTCCTATGTCGCTCTTAAGACTAACCAAATGGTTCCCAAAAAGCCTTGACCCTTAGTTCCAAAGCTCCAACCGAACCACACTTAAAATAGGACAATCCAACCATTATGAATAAAATTCCAGCAACTTAAATCAAGCATAAAATGACCTAAAAGAAGCCTTACAACTTGGGATTCACCCACAATGCAAGTCATGTAAGTCATAATATATAAGAAGTTATTAAATACACAACATGCCAACATACAAGCAAATAGACTCAACAGTAGAATGAACTTATAAAAAATGTCTTATGTCGCTCTTAAGACTAACCAAATGGTTCACAAAAAGCCTTGACCCTTAGTTCGAAAGCTCCAACCGAACCAACCATAAAACGGAACAATCCAGCTATTAGAAATAAAATTACAGCAACTTAAATCAAGCATAAAAGTACCTAAAAGAAGCCTTACAACTTGGGATTCACCCACAATGCAAGTCATGTAGGTCATAATTTATAAGCAATTATTAAACACACAACATGCCAACATACAAGCAAATAAACTCAACAGTAGAAGCAACTTACATAAAATGTCTTATGTCGCTCTTAAGACTAACCAAATGGTTCCCAAAAAGCCTTGACCCTTAGTTCGAAAGCTCCAACCGAACAAAACTTAAAACAGGACAATCCAGCCATTAGGAATAAAATTTCAGCAACTTAAATCAAGCTTAAAAGTACCTAAAAGATGCCTTACAGCTTGAGAATCACCCACAATGCAAGTCATGTAAATCATAATATATAAGCAGTTATTAAACACACAACATGCCAACATAAAAGCAAATAGACTCAACAATAGAAGCAACTTACAAAAAATGTCTTATGTCGCTCTTAAGACTAACCAAATGGTTCACAAAAACCCTTGACCCTTAGTTCGAAAGCTCCAACCGAACCACACATAAAATAGGACAATCCAGCTATTAGAAATAAAATTCCAGCAACTTAAATCAAGCATAAAAGTATCTAAAAGAATCCTTACAGCTTGGGATTCACCCACAATGCAAGTCATGTAAATCATAATATGTAAGTAGTTCGTAAACACACAACATGCCAACATACAAGCAAATAGATTCAACAGTAGAAGCAACTTACAGAAAATGTCTTATGTCGCTCTTAAGACTAACCAAATGGTTTACAAAACGCCTTCACCCTTAGTTCGAAAGCTCCAACCGAACCTAACTTAAAACAGGACAATCCAGCCATTAGGAATAAAATTCCAGCAACTTAAATCAAGCATAAAAGTACCTAAAAGAAGCCTTACAGCTTGGGATTCACCCACAATGCAGGTCATGTAAGTCGTAATATATAGGCAGTTATTAAACACACAACATTCCAACATACAAGCAAATAGACTCAACAGTAGAAGCAACTTATAGAAAATATCTTATGTCGCTCTTAAGACTAACCAAATGGTTCCCAAAAAGCCTTGACACTTAGTTTGAAAGTTCCAACCGAACCAAACTTATAACAGGAAAATCCAGCCATTACGAATAAAATTTCAGCAACTTAAATCAAGCATAAAAGTACATAAAAGTAGCCTTACAGCTTGGGATTCACCCACAATCCAAGTCATGTAAGTCTTAATATATAAGCAGTTATTAAATACACATCATGCCAACATATAAGCAAATAGACTAAACAGTAGAAGCAACTTACAGAAAATGTCTTATGTCGCTCTTAAAACTAACCAAATGGGTCCCAAAAATGTTTGACCCTTAGTTCAAAAGATCCAACCGAACCTAACTTAAAACAGGACAATCCAGCCATTAGGAATAAAATTCCAGCAACTTAAATCAAGCATAAAAGTACCTAAAAGAAGCCTTACAGCTTGGGATTCACCCACAATGCAAGTCATGTAAGTCATAATATATAACCAGTAATTAAACACACAACATGCCAACATACAAGCAAATAGACTCAACAGTAGAAGCAATTTACAGAAAATGTCTTATGTCGCTCTTAAGACAAACCAAATGGTTTCCAAAAAGCCTTGACCCTTAGTTCGAAAGCTCCAACCGAACCTAACTTAAAACAGGACAATCCAACCATTAGGAATAAAATTCCACCAACTTAAATAAAGCATAAAAGTACCTAAAAGAAGCCTTACAGCTTGGGATTCACCCACAATGCAAGTCATGTAAGTCATGATATATAAGTAGTTATTAAACACACAACATGCCAACATACAAGCAAATAGACTCAACAGTAGAAGCAACTTACAGAAAATGTCTTATGTCGCTCTTAAGACTAACCAAATGGGTCGCAAAAATGCTTGACCCTTAGTTCGAAAGCTCCAACCGAACCTAACTTAAAACAGGACAATCCAGCCATTAGGAATAAAATTCCAGCAACTTAAATCAAGTATAAAAGTACCTAAAAGAAGCCTTACAACTTGGGATTCACCCACAATGGAAGTCATGTAAGTCATAATATATAAGCAGTTATTAAACACACAACATGCCAACATTTAAGCAAATAGACTCAACAGTAGAAGCAATTTACAGAAAATGTCTTATGTCGCTCTTAAGACAAACCAAATGGTTTCCAAAAAGCCTTGACCCTTAGTTCGAAAGCTCCAACCGAACCTAACTTAAAACAGGACAATCCAACCATTAGGAATAAAATTCCACCAACTTAAATAAAGCATAAAAGTACCTAAAAGAAGCCTTACAGCTTGGGATTCACCCACAATGCAAGTCATGTAAGTCATGATATATAAGTAGTTATTAAACACACAACATGCCAACATACAAGCAAATAGACTCAACAGTAGAAGCAACTTACAGAAAATGTCTTATGTCGCTCTTAAGACTAACCAAATGGGTCCCAAAAATGCTTGACCCTTAGTTCGAAAGCTTCAACCGAACCTAACTTAAAACAGGACAATCCAGCCATTAGGAATAAAATTCCAGCAACTTAAATCAAGTATAAAAGTACCTAAAAGAAGCCTTACAACTTGGGATTCACCCACAATGGAAGTCATGTAAGTCATAATATATAAGTAGTTATTAAACACACAACATGCCAACATTTAAGCAAATAGACTAAACAGTAGAAGCAACTTACAAAAAATGTCTTATGTCGCTCTTCAGACTAACCAAATTGTTCACAAAAAGCCTTGACAATTAGTTCGAAAGCACCAACCGAACCTAACTTAAAACAGGACAATCCAGCCATTAGGAATAAAATTTCAGCAACTTAAATCAAGCATAAAAGTACCTAAAAGTAGCCTTACAGCTTGGGATTCACCCACATTGCAAGTCATGTAAGTCTTAATATATAAGTAGTTATTAAATACACATCATGCCAACATATAAGCAAATAGACTAAACAGTAGAAGCAACTTACAGAAAATGTCTTATGTCGCTCTTAAAACTAACCAAATGGGTCCCAAAAATGTTTGACCCTTAGTTCAAAAGATCCAACCGAACCTAACTTAAAACAGGACAATCCAGCCATTAGGAATAAAATTCCAGCAACTTAAATCAAGCATAAAAGTACCTAAAAGAAGCCTTACAGCTTGGGATTCACCCACAATGCAAGTCATGTAAGTCATAATATATAAGCAGTAATTAAACACACAACATGCCAACATACAAGCAAATAGACTCAACAGTAGAAGCAACTTACAGAAAATGTCTTATGTCGCTCTTAAGACAAACCAAATG
Source organism: Herpetospermum pedunculosum (assembly GCA_028017165.1). NCBI lineage: Eukaryota > Viridiplantae > Streptophyta > Magnoliopsida > Cucurbitales > Cucurbitaceae > Herpetospermum > Herpetospermum pedunculosum. Next base: position 7,547,431 of record JAPQWQ010000186.1, on the reverse strand, counting down.
GTTTCCAAAAAGCCTTGACCCTTAGTTCGAAAGCTCCAACCGAACCTAACTTAAAACAGGACAATCCAACCATTAGGAATAAAATTCCACCAACTTAAATAAAGCATAAAAGTACCTAAAAGAATCCTTACAGCTTGGGATTCACCCACAATGCAAGTCATGTAAGTCATGATATATAAGTAGTTATTAAACACACAACATGCCAACATACAAGCAAATAGACTCAACAGTAGAAGCAACTTACAGAAAATGTCTTATGTCGCTCTTAAGACTAACCAAATGGGTCCCAAAAATGCTTGACCCTTAGTTCGAAAGCTCCAACCGAACCTAACTTAAAACAGGACAATCCAGCCATTAGGAATAAAATTCCAGCAACTTAAATCAAGCATAAAAGTACCTAAAAGAAGCCTTACAACTTGGGATTCACCCACAATGGAAGTCACGTAAGTCATAATATATAAGCAGTTATTAAACACACAACATGCCAACATATTAGCAAATAGACTAAACAGTAGAAGCAACTTACAAAAAATGTCTTATGTCGCTCTTCAGACTAACCAAATTGTTCACAAAAAGCCTTGACAATTAGTTCGAAAGCTCCAACCGAACCTAACTTAAAACAGGACAATCCAGCCATTAGGAATAAAATTTCAGCAACTTAAATCAAGCATAAAAGTACCTAACAGTAGCCTTACAGCTTGGGATTCACCCACATTGCAAGTCATGTAAGTCTTAATATATAAGCAGTTATTAAATACACATCATGCCAACATATAAGCAAATAGACTCAACAGTAGAAGCAACTTACAGAAAATGTCTTATGTCGCTCTTTAGACTAACCAAATGGGTCCCAAAAATGTTTGACCCTTAGTTCGAAAGATCCAACCGAACCTAACTTAAAACAGGACAATCCTGCCATTAGGAATAAAATTCCAGCAACTTCAATCAAGCATAAAAGTACCTAAAAGAAGCCTTACAGCTTGGGATTCACCCACAATGCAAGTCATGTAAGTTGTAATATATAGGCAGTTATTAAACACACAACATGCCAACATACAAGCAAATAGACTCAACAGTAGAAGCAACTTATAGAAAATGTCTTATGTCGCTCTTAAGACTAACCAAATGGTTCCCAAAAAGCCTTGACCCTTAGTTTGAAAGTTCCAACCGAATCAAACTTATAACAGGACAATCCAGCCATAAGGAATAAAATTCCAGCAACTTAAATCAAGCATAAAAGTACCTCAAAGAAGCCTTACAACTTAGGATTTACCCAAAATAACCCAATGTAAGTCATAATATATAAGTAGTTATTAAACACACAACATGCCAACATACAAGCAAATAGACTCAACAGTAGAAACAACTTACAGAAAATGTCTTATGTTGCTCTTAAGACTAACCAAATGGTTCCCAAAAAGCCTTGACCCTTAGTTCGAAAGCTCCCACCGAACCTAACTTAAAACAGGACAATCCAACCATTAGGAATAAAATTCCAGCAACTTAAATCAAGCATAAAAGTACCAAAAAGAAGCCTTACAACTTAGGATTCACCCACAATGCAAGTCATATTATATCAGCAGTTATTAAACACACAACATGCCAACATACAAGCAAATAGACTCAACAGTAGAAGTATCTTACAGAAAATGTCTTATGTCGCTCTTAAGACTAACCAAATGGTTCCCAAAAAGCCTCGACCCTTAGTTCGAAAGCACCAACCGAACCTAACTTAAAATAGGACAATCCAACCATTATGAATAAAATTCCAGCAACTTACATCAAGCATAAAATGACCTAAAAGAAGCCTTACAACTTGGGATTCACCCACAATGCAAGTAATGTAAGTCATAATACATAAGCAGTTATTAAACACACAACATGCCAACATACAAGCAAATAGATTGAACAGTAGAAGCAACTTATAGAAAATTTCTTATGTCGCTCTTAAGACTAACCAAATGGTTCCCAAAATACCTTGACCCTTTGTTTGAAAGCTCCAACCGAACCTAACTTAAAACAGGACAATCCAGCCATTAGGAATAAAATTCCAGCAACTTAAACCAAGCATAAAAGTACCTAAAAGAAGCCTTACAACTTGGGATTCACCCACAATGCAAGTCATGTAAGTCATAATATATAAGCAGTTATTAAACACACAACATGCCAACATACAAACAAATAGACTCAACAATAGAAGCAACTTACAGAAAATGTCTTATGTCCCTCTTAAGACTAACCAAATGGTTCACAAAAAGCCTTGACCCTTAGTTCGAAAGCTCCAACCGAACCTAACTTAAAACAGGACAATCCAGCCATTAGGAATAAAATTTTAGCAACTTAAATCAAACATAAAAGTACTTAAAAGAAGCCTTAAAGCTTGGGAATCACCCACAATGCAAGTCATTTAAGTCATAATATATAAGCAGTTATTAAACACACAACATGCCAACATACAAGCAAATAAACTCAATAGTAGAAGCAACTTACAGAAAATGTCCTATGTCGCTCTTAAGACTAACCAAATGGTTCCCAAAAAGCCTTGACCCTTAGTTCCAAAGCTCCAACCGAACCACACTTAAAATAGGACAATCCAACCATTATGAATAAAATTCCAGCAACTTAAATCAAGCATAAAATGACCTAAAAGAAGCCTTACAACTTGGGATTCACCCACAATGCAAGTCATGTAAGTCATAATATATAAGAAGTTATTAAATACACAACATGCCAACATACAAGCAAATAGACTCAACAGTAGAATGAACTTATAAAAAATGTCTTATGTCGCTCTTAAGACTAACCAAATGGTTCACAAAAAGCCTTGACCCTTAGTTCGAAAGCTCCAACCGAACCAACCATAAAACGGAACAATCCAGCTATTAGAAATAAAATTACAGCAACTTAAATCAAGCATAAAAGTACCTAAAAGAAGCCTTACAACTTGGGATTCACCCACAATGCAAGTCATGTAGGTCATAATTTATAAGCAATTATTAAACACACAACATGCCAACATACAAGCAAATAAACTCAACAGTAGAAGCAACTTACATAAAATGTCTTATGTCGCTCTTAAGACTAACCAAATGGTTCCCAAAAAGCCTTGACCCTTAGTTCGAAAGCTCCAACCGAACAAAACTTAAAACAGGACAATCCAGCCATTAGGAATAAAATTTCAGCAACTTAAATCAAGCTTAAAAGTACCTAAAAGATGCCTTACAGCTTGAGAATCACCCACAATGCAAGTCATGTAAATCATAATATATAAGCAGTTATTAAACACACAACATGCCAACATAAAAGCAAATAGACTCAACAATAGAAGCAACTTACAAAAAATGTCTTATGTCGCTCTTAAGACTAACCAAATGGTTCACAAAAACCCTTGACCCTTAGTTCGAAAGCTCCAACCGAACCACACATAAAATAGGACAATCCAGCTATTAGAAATAAAATTCCAGCAACTTAAATCAAGCATAAAAGTATCTAAAAGAATCCTTACAGCTTGGGATTCACCCACAATGCAAGTCATGTAAATCATAATATGTAAGTAGTTCGTAAACACACAACATGCCAACATACAAGCAAATAGATTCAACAGTAGAAGCAACTTACAGAAAATGTCTTATGTCGCTCTTAAGACTAACCAAATGGTTTACAAAACACCTTCACCTTTAGTTCGAAAGCTCCAACCGAACCTAACTTAAAACAGGACAATCCAGCCATTAGGAATAAAATTTCAGCAACTTAAATCAAGCATAAAAGTACCTAAAAGTAGCCTTACAACTTGAGATTCACCCACAATGAAATTCATGTATGTCATAATATATAAGCAGTTATTAAAACACACAACATGCCAACATACAAGCAAATAGACTCAACAGTAGAAGCAACTTACAAAAAATGTCTTACGTCGCTCTTAAGACTAACCAAATGGTTCACAAAAAGCTTTGACCCTTAGTTTGAAAGCTCCAACCGAACCAAACATAAAACGGAACAATCCAGCAATTAGAAATAAAATTCCAGCAATTTAAATCAAGCATAAAAGTACCTAAAAGAAGCCTTACAACTTGTGATTCACCCACAATGCAAGTCATGTAAGTCATAATATATAAGCAGTTATTAAACACACAACATGCCAACATACAAGCAAATAGACTCAACAATAGAAGCAACTTACAGAAAATTTCTTATGTCTCTCTTAAGACTAAACAAATGGTTCACAAAAAGCCTTGACCCTTAGTTCGAAAGCTCCAACCGAACCTAACTTAAAACAAGACAATCCAGCCATTAGGAATAAAATTTCAGCAACTTAAATCAAGCATAAAAGTACCTAAAAGAAGCCTTACAGCTTGGGATTCACCCACAATGCAAGTCATTTAAGTCATAATATATAAGGAGTTATTAAACACACAACATGCCAACATACAAGCAAATAGACTCAATAGTAAAAGCAACTTACAGAAATTGTCCTATGTCGCTCTTTAGACTAACCAAATGGTTCCCAAAAAGCCTTGACCCTTAGTTCGAAAGCTCCAACCGAACCTAACTTAAAACAGGACAATCCAGCCATTAGGAATAAAATTTCAGCAACTTAAATCAAGCATAAAAGTACCTAAAAGAAGCCTTACAGCTTGGGATTCACCCACAATGCAAGTCATTTAAGTCATAATATATAAGCAGTTATTAAATACACAACATGCCAACATACAAGCAAATAGACTGAACAATAGAAGCAACTTATAAAAAATGTCTTATGTCGCTCTTAAGACTAACCAAATGGTTCACAAAAAGCCTTGACCCTTAGTTCGAAAGCTCCAACCGAACCAAACATAAAACGGAACAATCCAGCTATTAGAAATAAAATTCCAGCAACTTAAATCAAGCATAAAAGTACCTAAAAGAAGCCTTACAGCTTGGGATTCACCCACAATGCAAGTCATGTAGGTCATAATTTATAAGCAATTATTAAACAGACAACATGCCAACATACAAGCAAATAGACTCAACAGTAGAAGCAACTTACAGAAAATTTCTTATGTCGCTCCTAAGACTAACCAAATGGTTTACAAAAAGCCTTCACCCTTAGTTCGAAAGCTCCAACCGAACCTAACTTAAAACAGGACAATCCAGCCATTAGGAATAAAATTTCAGCAACTTAAACCAAGCATAAAAGTACCTAAAAGTAGCCTTACAACTTGAGATTCACCCACAATGCAAGTCATGTAAGTCATAATATATAAGCAGTTATTAAACAAACAACATGACAACATACAAGCAAATAGACTCAACAGTAGAAGCAACTTACAAAAAATGTCTTACGTCGCTCTTATGACTAACCAAATGGTTCACAAAAAGCCTTGACCCTTAGTTCGAAAGCTCCAACCGGACCTAACTTAAAACAGAACAATCCAGCTATTAGAAATAAAATTCCAGCAACTTAAATCAAGCATAAAAGTACCTAAAAGAAGCCTTACAGCTTGGGATTCACCCACAATGCAAGTCATGTAGGTCATAATTTATAAGCAATTATTAAACACATAACATGCCAGCATACAAGCAAATAGACTGAACAGTAGAAGCAACTTATAGAAAATGTCTTATGTCGCTCTTAAGACTAACCAAATGGTTTCCAAAATGCCTTGACCCTTAGTTCGAAAGCTCCAACCGAACCTAACTTAAAATAGGACAATCCAACCATTATGAATAAAATTCCAGCAACTTAAATCAAGCATAAAATGACCTAAAAGAAGCCTTACAATTTGGGATTCACCCACAATGCAAGTAATGTAAGTCATAATACATAAGTAGTTATTAAACACACAAAATGCCAACATACAAGCAAATAGACTCAACAATAAAAGCAACTTACAGAAAATGTCTTATGTCGCTCTTAAGACTAACAGAATGGTTAACAAAAAGCCTTGACCCTTAGTTCGAAGGCTCCAACCGAACCAAACATAAAACAGGACAATCCAGCCATTAGGAATAAAATTTCAGCAACTGAAATCAAGCATAAAAGTACCTAAAAGTAGCCTTACAGCTTGAGATTCACCCACAATGCAAGTCATGTAAGTCTTAATATATAAGCAGTTATTAAATACATAACATGCCAGCATACAAGCAAATAGACTGAACAGTAGAAGCAACTTATAGAAAATGTCTTATGTCGCTCTTAAGACTAACCAAATGGTTCCCAAAATGCCTTGACCCTTAGTTCGAAAGCTCCAACCGGACCTAACTTAAAACAGAACAATCCAGCCATTAGGAATAAACTTTCAGCAACTTAAATCAAGCTTAAAAGTACCTAAAAGAAGCCTTACAACTTGGGATTTACCTACAATGCAAGTCATGTAAGTCATAATATATAAGCAGTTATTAAACACACAACATGCCAACATACAAGCAAATGGACTCCACAATAGAAGCAACTTACATAAAATGTCTTATGTCCCTCTTAAGACTAACCAAATGGTTCACAAAAAGCCTTGACCCTTAGTTCGAAAGCTCCAAACGAACCTAACTTAAAACAGGACAATCCAGCCATTAGGAATAAAATTTTAGCAACTTAAATACAGCATAAAAGTACCTAAAAGAAGCCTTACAGCTTGGGATTCACCCACAATGCAAGTCATTTAAGTCATAATATATAAGCAGTTATTAAACACACAACATGCCAACATACAACCAAATAGACTCAATAGTAGAAGCAACTTACAGAAAATGTCCTATGTCGCTCTAAAGACTAACCAAATGGTTCCCAAAAAGCCTTGACCATTAGTTCGAAAGCTCCAACCGAACAAAACTTAAAACAGGACAATCCAACCATTAGGAATAAAATTTCAGCAACTTAAATCAAGCTTAAAAGTACCTAAAAGAAGCCTTACAGCTTGAGAATCACCCACAATGCAAGTCATGTAAGTCATAATATATAAGCAGTTAATAAACACACAACATGCCAACATACAAGCAAATAGATTCAACAGTAGAAGCAACTTACAAAAAATGTCTTATGTTCCTCTTAAGACTAACCAAATGGTTCAAAAAAAGCCTTGACCCTTAGTTCGAAAGCTCCAACCGAACCTAACTTAAAACAGGACAATCAAGCCATTAGAAATAAAACTTCAGCAACTTAAATCAAGCATAAAAGTACCTAAAAGAAGCCTTACAGCTTGGGATTCACCCACATTGCAAGTCATTTAAGTCATAATATATAAGCAGTTATTAAACACATAACATCTCAACATACAAGCAAATAGATTCAATAGTAGAAGCAACTTACAGAAAATTTCCTATGTCGCTCTTAAGACTAACCAAATGGTTCCCAAAAAGCCTTGACCCTTAGTTCGAAAGCTCCAACCGAACCAAACATAAAACAGGACAATCCAGCTATTAGGAATAAAATTCGAGCAACATAAACCAAGCATAAAAGTACCTAAAAGATGCCTTACAGCTTGTGATTCACCCACAATGCAAGTCATGTAAGTCATAATATATAAGCAGTTATTAAACACACAACATACCAATATACAAGCAAATAGACTCAACAGTAGAAGCAACTTACAGAAAATGTCTTATGTCGCTCTTAAGACTAACCAAATGGTCCACAAAAAGCCTTGACCCTTAGTTCGAAAGCTCCAACCGAACCTAACTTAAAGCAGAACAATCCAGCTATTAGAAATAAAATTCCAGCAACTTAAATCAAGCGTAAAAGTACCTAAAAGAAGCCTTACAGCTTGGGATTCACCCACAATGCAAGTCATGTAGGTCATAATTTATAAGCAATTATTAAACACATAACATGTCAGCATACAAGCAAATAGACTGAACAGTAGAAGCAACTTATAGAAAATGTCTTATGTCGCTCTTTAGACTAACCAAATGGTTCCCAAAATGCCTTGACCCTTAGTTCGAAAGCTCCAACCGAACCTAACTTAAAACAGAACAATCCAGCCATTAGGAATAAAATTCCAGCAACTTAAATCAAGCATAAAAGTACCTAAAAGAAGCCTTACAACTTGGGATTCACCCACAATGCAAGTCATGTAAGTCATAATATATAAGCAGTTATTAAACACACAACATGTCAACATACAAGCAAATAGACTCAACAATGGAAGCAACTTACAGAAAATGTCTTATGTCCCTCTTAAGACTAACCAAATGGTTCACAAAAAGCCTTGACCCTTAGTTCGAAAGCTCCAAACGAACCTAACTTAAAGCAGGACAATCCAGCCATTAGGAATAAAATTTTAGCAACTTAAATACAGCATAAAAGTACCTAAAAGAAGCCTTACAGCTTGGGATTCACCCACAATGCAAGTCATTTAAGTCATAATATATAAGCAGTTATTAAACACACAACATGCCAACATACAAGCAAATAGACTCAATAGTAGAAGCAACTTACAGAAAAATGTCCTATGTCGCTCTAAAGACTAACCAAATGGTTCCCAAAAAGCCTTGACCATTAGTTCGAAAGCTCCAACCGAACCAAACATAAAACAGGACAATCCAGCTATTAGGAATAAAATTCGAGCAACATAAATCAAGCATAAAAGTACCTAAAAGAAGCCTTACAGCTTGTGATTCACCCACAATGCAAGTCATGTAAGGCATAATATATAAGCAGTTATTAAACACCCAACATGCCAACATACAAGCAAATAGACTCAACAGTAGAAGCAACTTACAAAAAATGTCTTATGTCGCTTTTAAGACTAACCAAATGGTTCACAAAAAGCCTTGACCCTTAGTTTGAAAGCTTCAAACGAACCTAAATTAAAACAGGACAATCCAGCCATTAGGAATAAAATTTTAGCAACCTAAATACAGCATAAAAGTACCTAAAAGAAGCCTTACAGCTTGGGATTCACCCACAATGCAAGTCATTTAAGTCATAATATATAAGCAGTTATTAAACACACAACATGCCAACATACAAGCAAATAGACTCAATAGTAGAAGCAACTTACAGAAAAATGTCCTATGTCGCTCTAAAGACTAACCAAATGGTTCCCAAAAAGCCTTGACCATTAGTTCGAAAGCTCCAACCGAACCAAACATAAAACAGGACAATCCAGCTATTAGGAATAAAATTCAAGCAACATAAATCAAGCATAAAAGTACCTAAAAGAAGCCTTACAGCTTGTGATTCACCCACAATGCAAGTCATGTAAGTCATAATATATAAGCAGTTATTAAACACACAACATGCCAACATACAAGCAAATAGACTCAACAGTAGAAGCAACTTACAAAAAATGTCTTATGTCGCTCTTAAGACTAACCAAATGGTTCACAAAAAGCCTTGACCCTTAGTTTGAAAGCTTCAACCGAACCAAACATATAACGGAACAATCCAGCTATTAGAAATAAAATTCCAGCAACTTAAATCAAGCATAAAAGTACCCAAAAGAAGCCTTACAGCTTGGGATTCACCCACAATGCAAGTCATGTAGGTCATAATTTATAAGGAATTATTAAACACATAACATGCCAGCATACAAGCAAATAGACTGAACAGTAGAAGCAACTTATAGAAAATGTCTTATGTCGCTCTTAAGACTAACCAAATGGTTCCCAAAATGCCTTGACCCTTAGTTCGAAAGCTCCAACCGAACCTCACTTAAAATAGGACAATCCAACCATTATGAATAAAATTCCAGAACTTAAATCAAGCATAAAATGACCTCAAAGAAGCCTTACAACTTGGGATTCACCCACAATGCAAGTAATGTAAGTCATAATACATAAGCAGTTATTAAACACACAACATGCCAACATACAAGCAAATAGACTCAACAATAAAAGCAACTTACAGAAAATGTCTTATGTCGCTCTTAAGACTAACCAAATGGTTCACAAAAAGCCTTGACCCTTAGTTCGAAGGCTCCAACCGAACCAAACATAAAACAGGACAATCCAGCCATTAGGAATAAAATTTCAGCAACTTAAATCAAGCATAAAAGTACCTAAAAGTAGCCTTACAGCTTGAGCTTCACCCACAATACAAGTCATGTAAGTCTTAATATATAAGCAGTTATTAAATACACATCATGCCAACATATAAGCAAATAGACTCAACAGTAGAAGCAACTTACAGAAAATGTCTTATGTCGCTCTTAAGACTAACCAAATGGGTCCCAAAAATGTTTGACCCTTAGTTCGAAAGATCCAACCGAACCTAACTTAAAACAGGAAAACCAGCCATTAGGAATAAAATTCCAGCAAACTTAAATCAAGCATAAAAGTACCTAAAAGAAGCCTTACAGCTTGAGATTCACCCACAATGCAAGTCATGTAAGTCATAATATATAAGCAGTTATTAAACACACAACATGCCAACATACAAGCAAATAGACTCAACAGTAGAAGCAACTTACAGAAAATATCTTATGTCGCTCTTAAGACTAACCAAATGGTTCACAAAAAGCCTTGACCCTTAGTTCGAAAGCTCCAACCGAACCTAACTTAAAACAGAACAATCCCGCTATTAGAAATGAAATTCCAGCAACTTAAATCAAGCATAAAAGTACCTAAAAGAAGCCTTACAGCTTGGGATTCACCCACAATGCAAGTCATGTAGGTCATAATTTTTGAGCAATTATTAAACTCATAACATGCCAGCATACAAGCAAATAGACTGAACAGTAGAAGCAACTTATAGAAAATGTCTTATGTCGCTCTTAAGACTAACCAAATGGTTCCAAAATGCCTTGACCCTTAGTTCGAAAGCTCCAACCGAACCTAACTTAAAACAGAACAAATCAGCCATTAGGAATAAAATTCCAGCAATTAAATCAAGCATAAAAGTACCTAAAAGAAGCCTTACAACTTGGGATTCACACACAATGCAAGTCATTTAAGTCATAATATATAAGCAGTTATTAAACACAAAACATGCCAACATGCAAGCAATTAGGCTCAATAGTAGAAGCAACTTACACAAAATGTCCTATATCGCTCTAAAGACTAACCAAATGGTTCCCAAAAAGCCTTGACCATTAGTTCGAAAGCTCCAACCGAACCAAACATAAAACAGGACAATCCAGCTATTAGAAATAAAATTCCAGCAACTTAAATCAAGCATAAAAGTACTTAAAAGAAGCCTTACAGCTTGGGATTCACCCACAATGCAAGTTATGTAAATCATAATATATAAGCACTTAATAAACACACAACATGCCAACATACAAGCAAATAGATTCAACTGTAGAAGCAACTTACAGAAAATGTCTTATGTCCCTCTTAAGACTAACCAAATGGTTCACAAGAAGCTATGACCCTTAGTTTGAAAGCTTCAACCGAACCAAACATAAAACGGAACAATCCAGCTATTAGAAATAAAATTCCAGCAACTTAAATCAAGCATAAAAGTACTTAAAAGAAGCCTTACAGCTTGGGATTCACCCACAATGCAAGTCATGTAAATCATAATATATAAGCAGTTAATAAACACACAACATGCCAACATACAAGCAAATAGATTCAACAGTAGAAGCAACTTACAGAAAATGTCTTATGTCCCTCTTAAGACTAACCAAATGGTTCACAAAAAGCCTTGACCCTTAGTTCGAAAGCTCCAACCGAACCTAACTTAAAACAGGACAATCCAGCCATTAGGAATAAAATTTCAGCAACTTAAATCAAGCATAAAAGTACCTAAAAGAAGCCTTACAGCTTGGGATTCACCCACAGTGCAAGTCATTTAAGTCATAATATATAAGCAGTTATTAAACACACAACATGCCAACATACAAGCAAATAGACTCAATAGTAGATGCAACTTACAGAAAATGTCCTATGTCGCTCTAAAGACTAACCAAATGGTTCCCAAAAAGCCTTGACCATTAGTTCGAAAGCTCCAACCGAACCAAACATAAAACAGGACAATTCAGCTATTAGGGATAAAATTCTAGCAACTTAAATCAAGCATAAAAGTACCTAAAAGAAGCCTTACAACTTTGGATTCACCCACAATGCAAGTCATGTAAGTCATAATATATAATCAGTTATTAAACACACAACATGCCAACATACAAGCAAATAGACTCAACAGTAGAAGCAACTTACAAAAAATGTCTTATGTCGCTCTTAAGACTAACCAAATGGTTCACAAAAAGCCTTGACCCTTAGTTCGAAAGCTCCGACCGAACCAAACATAAAACAGGACAATCCAGCTATTAGAAATAAAATTCCAGCAACTTAAATCAAGCATAAAAGTACTTAAAAGAAGCCTTACAGCTTGGGATTCACCCACAATGCAAGTTATGTAAATCATAATATATAAGCACTTAATAAACACACAACATGCCAACAGACAAGCAAATAGATTCAACTGTAGAAGCAACTTACAGAAAATGTCTTATGTCCCTCTTAAGACTAACCAAATGGTTCACAAAAAGTCTTGACCCTTAGTTTGAAAGCTTCAACCGAACCAAACATAAAACGGAACAATCCAGCTATTAGAAATAAAATTCCAGCAACTTAAATCAAGCATAAAAGTACTTAAAAGAAGCCTTACAGCTTGGGATTCACCCACAATGCAAGTCATGTAAATCATAATATATAAGCAGTTAATAAACACACAACATGCCAACATACAAGCAAATAGATTCAACAGTAGAAGCAACTTACAGAAAATGTCTTATGTCCCTCTTAAGACTAACCAAATGGTTTACAAAACACCTTCAACCTTAGTTCGAAAGCTCCAACCGAACCTAACTTAAAACAGAACAATCCCGCTATTAGAAATAAAATTCCAGCAACTTAAATCAAGCATAAAAGTACCTAAAAGAAGCCTTACAACTTTGGATTCACCCAAAATCAAGTCATGTAAGTCATAATATATAATCAGTTATTAAACACACAACATGCCAACATACAAGCAAATAGACTCAACAGTAGAAGCAACTTACAAAAAATGTCTTATGTCGCTCTTAAGACTAACCAAATGGTTCACAAAAAGCCTTGACCCTTAGTTCGAAAGCTCCGACCGAACCAAACATAAAACAGGACAATCCAGCTATTAGAAATAAAATTCCAGCAACTTAAATCAAGCATAAAAGTACTTAAAAGAAGCCTTACAGCTTGGGATTCACCCACAATGCAAGTTATGTAAATCATAATATATAAGCACTTAATAAACACACAACATGCCAACAGACAAGCAAATAGATTCAACTGTAGAAGCAACTTACAGAAAATGTCTTATGTCCCTCTTAAGACTAACCAAATGGTTCACAAAAAGTCTTGACCCTTAGTTTGAAAGCTTCAACCGAACCAAACATAAAACGGAACAATCCAGCTATTAGAAATAAAATTCCAGCAACTTAAATCAAGCATAAAAGTACTTAAAAGAAGCCTTACAGCTTGGGATTCACCCACAATGCAAGTCATGTAAATCATAATATATAAGCAGTTAATAAACACACAACATGCCAACATACAAGCAAATAGATTCAACAGTAGAAGCAACTTACAGAAAATGTCTTATGTCCCTCTTAAGACTAACCAAATGGTTTACAAAACACCTTCAACCTTAGTTCGAAAGCTCCAACCGAACCTAACTTAAAACAGGACAATCCAGCCATTAGGAATAAAATTTCAGCAACTTAAATCAAGCATAAAAGTACCTAAAAGTAGCCTTACAACTTGAGATTCACCCACAATGCAAGTCACGTAAGTCATAATATATAAGCAGTTAATAAACACACAACATGCCAACATACAAGCAAATAGATTCAACAGTAGAAGCAACTTACAGAAAATGTCTTATGTCCCTCTTAAGACTAACCAAATGGTTTACAAAAAGCCTTGACCCTTAGTTCGAAAGCTCCAACCGAACCTAACTTAAAACAGGACAATCCAGCCATTAGGAATAAAATTTCAGCAACTTAAATCAAGCATAAAAGTACCTAAAAGAAGCCTTACAGCTTGGGATTCACCCACAGTGCAAGTCATGTAAGTCATAATATATAAGGAGTTATTAAACACACAACATGCCAACATACAAGCAAATAGACTCAACAGTAGAAGCAACTTACAGAAAATGTCTTATGTCCCTCTTAAGACTAACCAAATGGTTCACAAAAATCCTTGACCCTTAGTTCGAAAGCTCCAACCGAACCTAACTTAAAACAGAACAATCCAGTTATTAGAAATAAAATTCCAGCAACTTAAATCAAGCATAAAAGTACCTAAAAGAAGCCTTACAGCTTGGGATTCACCCACAATGCAAGTCATTTAAGTCATAATATATAAGCAGTTATTAAACACACAACATGCCAACATACAAGCAAATAGACTCAATAGTAGAGGCAACTTACAGAAAATGTCCTATGTCGCTCTAAAGACTAACCAAATGGTTCCCAAAAAGCCTTGACCATTAGTTCGAAAGCTCCAACCGAACCAAACATAAAAAAGGACAATCCAACTATTAGGAATAAAATTCAAGCAACTTAAATCAAGCAGAAAAGTATCGAAAAGAAGCCTTACAGCTTGGGATTCACCCACAATGCAAGTCATGTAAGTCATGATATATAAGTAGTTATTAAACACACAACATGCCAACATACAAGCAAATAAACTCAACAGTAGAAGCAACTTACAAAAAATGTCTTATGTCGCTCTTAAGACTAACCAAATGGTTCACAAAACGCCTTGACCCTTAGTTTGAAAGCTTCAACCGAACCAAACATAAAACGGAACAATCCAGCTATTAGAAATAAAATTCCAGCAACTTAAATCAAGCATAAAAGTACCTAAAAGAAGCCTTACAGCTTGGGATTCACCCACAATGCAAGTCATGTAGGTCATAATTTATCAGCAATTATTAAACACATAACATGCCAGCATACAAGCAAATAGACTGAACAGTAGAAGCAACTTATAGAAAATGTCTTATGTCCCTCTTAAGACTAACCAAATGGTTCACAAAAAGCCCTGACCCTTAGTTTGAAAGCTTCAACCGAACCAAACATAAAACGGAACAATCCAGCTATTAGAAATAAAATTCCAGCAACTTAAATCAAGCATAAAAGTACCTAAAAGAAGCCTTACAACTTGGGATTCACCCACAATTCAAGTCATGTAAGTCATAATATATAAGCAGTTATTAAACACACAACATGCCAACATACAAGCAAATAGACTCAACAATAGAAGCAACTTACAGAAAATGTCTTATGTCCCTCTTAAGATCACTAACCAAATGGTTCACAAAAAGCCTTGACCCTTAGTTCGAAAGCTCCAACCGAACCTAACTTAAAACAAGACAATCCAGCCATTAGGAATAAAATTTTAGAAACTTAAATCAAGCATAAATGTACCTAAAAGAAGCCTTACAGCTTGGGATTCACCCACAATGCAAGTCATTTAAGTCATAATATATAAGCGGTTATTAAACACACAACATGCCAACATACAAGCAAATAGACTCAATAGTAGAAGCAACTTACAGAAAATGTCCTATGTCACTATTAAGACTAACCAAATGGTTCCCAAAAAGCCTTGACCCTTAGTTCGAAAGCTCCAACCGAACCAAACATAAAACAGGACAATCCAGCTATTAGGAATAAAATTCCAGCAACTTAAATCAAGCATAAAAGTACTTAAAAGAAGCCTTACAGCTTGGGATTCACCCACAATGCAAGTTATGTAAATCATAATATATAAGCACTTAATAAACACACAACATGCCAACAGACAAGCAAATAGATTCAACTGTAGAAGCAACTTACAGAAAATGTCTTATGTCCCTCTTAAGACTAACCAAATGGTTCACAAAAAGCCTTGACCCTTAGTTTGAAAGCTTCAACCGAACCAAACATAAAACGGAACAATCCAGCTATTAGAAATAAAATTCCAGCAACTTAAATCAAGCATAAAAGTACTTAAAAGAAGCCTTACAGCTTGGGATTCACCCACAATGCAAGTCATGTAAGTCATAATATATAAGCAGTTAATAAACACACAACATGCCAACATACAAGCAAATAGATTCAACAGTAGAAGCAACTGACAGAAAATGTCTTATGTCCCTCTTAAGACTAACCAAATGGTTTACAAAACACCTTCAACCTTAGTTCGAAAGCTCCAACAGAACCTAACTTAAAACAGGACAATCCAGCCATTAGGAATAAAATTTCAGCAACTTAAATCAAGCATAAAAATACCTAAAAGTAGCCTTACAACTTGAGATTCACCCACAATGCAAGTCACGTAAGTCATAATATATAAGCTGTTAATAAACACACAACATGCCAACATACAAGCAAATAGATTCAACAGTAGAAGCAACTTACAAAAAATGTCTTATGTCCCTCTTAAGACTAACCAAATGGTTCACAAAAAGCCTTGACCCTTAGTTCGAAAGCTCCAACCGAACCTAACTTAAAACAGGACAATCCAGCCATTAGGAATAAAATTTCAGCAACTTAAATCAAGCATAAAAGTACCTAAAAGAAGCCTTACAGCTTGGGATTCACCCATAGTGCAAGTCATGTAAGTCATAATATATAAGGAGTTATTAAACACACAACATGCCAACATACAAGCAAATAGACTCAACAGTAGAAGCAACTTACAGAAAATGTCTTATGTCCCTCTTAAGACTAACCAAATGGTTCACAAAAATCCTTGACCCTTAGTTCGAAAGCTCCAACCGAACCTAACTTAAAACAGAACAATCCAGCTATTAGAAATAAAATTCCAGCAACTTAAATCAAGCATAAAAGTACCTAAACGAAGCCTTACAACTTGGGATTCACCCACAATGCAAGTCATTTAAGTCATAATATATAAGCAGTTATTAAACACACAACATGCCAACATACAAGCAAATAGACTCAATAGTAGAGGCAACTTACAGAAAATGTCCTATGTCGCTCTAAAGACTAACCAAATGGTTCCCAAAAAGCCTTGACCATTAGTTCGAAAGCTCCAACCGAACCAAACATAAAACAGGACAATCCAACTATTAGGAATAAAATTCAAGCAACTTAAATCAAGCATAAAAGTATCTAAAAGAAGCCTTACAGCTTGGGATTCACCCACAATGCAAGTCATGTAAGTCATGATAGATAAGTAGTTATTAAACACACAACATGCCAACATACAAGCAAATAAACTCAACAGTAGAAGCAACTTACAAAAAATGTCTTATGTCGCTCTTAAGACTAACCAAATGGTTCACAAAACGCCTTGACCCTTAGTTTGAAAGCTTCAACCGAACCAAACATAAAACGGAACAATCCAGCTATTAGAAATAAAATTCCAGCAACTTAAATCAAGCATAAAAGTACCTAAAAGAAGCCTTACAGCTTGGGATTCACCCACAATGCAAGTCATGTAGGTCATAATTTATCAGCAATTATTAAACACATAACATGCCAGCATACAAGCAAATAGACTGAACAGTAGAAGCAACTTATAGAAAATGTCTTATGTCCCTCTTAAGACTAACCAAATGGTTCACAAAAAGCCCTGACCCTTAGTCTGAAAGCTTCAACCGAACCAAACATAAAACGGAACAATCCAGCTATTAGAAATAAAATTCCAGCAACTTAAATCAAGCATAAAAGTACCTAAAAGAAGCCTTACAACTTGGGATTCACCCACAATTCAAGTCATGTAAGTCATAATATATAAGCAGTTATTAAACACACAACATGCCAACATACAAGCAAATAGACTCAACAATAGAAGCAACTTACAGAAAATGTCTTATGTCCCTCTTAAGATCACTAACCAAATGGTTCACAAAAAGCCTTGACCCTTAGTTCGAAAGCTCCAACCGAACCTAACTTAAAACAAGACAATCCAGCCATTAGGAATAAAATTTTAGAAACTTAAATCAAGCATAAAAGTACCTAAAAGAAGCCTTACAGCTTGGGATTCACCCACAATGCAAGTCATTTAAGTCATAATATATAAGCGGTTATTAAACACACAACATGCCAACATACAAGCAAATAGACTCAATAGTAGAAGCAACTTACAGAAAATGTCCTATGTCACTATTAAGACTAACCAAATGGTTCCCAAAAAGCCTTGACCCTTAGTTCGAAAGCTCCAACCGAACCAAACATAAAACAGGACAATCCAGCTATTAGGAATAAAATTCCAGCAACTTAAATCAAGCATAAAAGTACCTAAAAGAAGCCTTACAGCTTGGGATTCACCGACAATGCAAGTCATGTAGGTCATAATTTATAAGCAATTATTAAACACATAACATGCCAGCATACAAGCAAATAGACTGAACAGTAGAAGCAACTTATAGAAAATGTCTTATGTCGCTCTTAAGACTAACCAAATGGTTCCCAAAATGCCTTGACCCCTTGTTCGAAAGCTCAAACCGAACCTAACTTATAACAGGATAATCCAGCCATTAGGAATAAAATTCCAGCAACTTAAATCAAGCATAAAAGTACCTAAAAGAAGCCTTACAACTTTGGATTCACCCACAATGCAAGTCATGTAAGTCATAATATATAAGCAGTTATTAAACACACAACATGCCAACATACAAGCAAATAGATTCAACAGTAGAAGCAACTTACAGAAAATGTCTTATGTCGCTCTTAAGACTAACCAAATGGTTCACAAAAAGCCTTGACCCTTAGTTCGAAAGCTCCAACCGAACCACACATAAAATAGGACAATCCAGCTATTAGAAATAAAATTCCAGCAACTTAAATCAAGCATAAAAGTATCTAAAAGAAGCCTTACAGCTTGGGATTCACCCACAATGCAAGTCATGTAGGTCATAATTTATAAGTAGTTATTAAACACACAACATGCCAACATACAAGCAAATAGACTCAACACTAGAAGCAGCTTATAGAAAATGTCTTATGTCGCTATTAAGACTAACCAAAGGGTTCCCAAAAAGCCTTGACCCTTAGTTCGAAAGCTCCAACCGAAGCTAACTTAAAACAAGACAATCCAGCCATTAGGAATTAAATTCCAGCAACTTAAATCAAGCATAAAAGTAACTAAAAGAAGCCTTACAACTTGGGATTCACCGACAATGCAAGTCATGTAAGTCATAATTTATAAGCAATTATTAAACACACAACATGCCAACATACAAGCAAATAAACTAAACAGTAGAAGCAACTTACAGAAAATGTCTTATGTCGCTCTTAAGACTAACCAAATGGTTCCCAAAAAGTCTTGACCCTTAGTTCGAAAGCTCAACCCGAACCAAACATAAAACAGGACAATCCAGCTATTAGAAATAAAATTCCAGCAACTTAAATCAAGCATAAAACTACCTAAAAGAAGCCTTACAGCTTGGGATTCACCCACAATGCAAGACCTGTAAATCATAATATATAAGCAGTTATCAAACACACAACATGTCAACATACAAGCAAATAGATTCAACAGTAGAAGCAACTTACAGGAAATGTCTTATGTCCCTCTTAAGACTAACCAAATGGTTCACAAAAAGCCTTGACTCTTAGTTCCAAAGCTCCATTCGAACCTAACTTAAAACAGGACAATCCAGCCATTAGGAATAAAATTTTCGCAACTTAAATCAAGCATAAAAGTACCTAAAAGAAGCCTTACAGCTTGGGATTCACCCACAATGCAAGTCATTTAAGTCATAATATATAAGCAGTTATTAAACACACAACATGCCAACATACAAGCAAATAGACTCAACAATAAAAGCAACTTACAGAAAATGTCTTATGTCGCTCTTAAGACTAACCAAATGGTTCACAAAAAGCCTTGACCCTTAGTTCGAAGGCTCCAACCGAACCAAACATAAAACAGGACAATCCAACTATTAGAAATAAAATTCCAGCAACTTAAATCAAGCATAAAAGTACCTAAAAGAAGCCTTACGGCTTGGGATTCACCCACAATGCAAGTCATGTAAATCATAATATATAAGCAGTTATTAAACACACAACATGCCAACATACAAGCAAATAGATTCAACAGTAGAAGCAACTTACAGAAAATGTCTTATGTCGCTCTTATGACTAACCAAATGGTTTACAAAAAGCCTTGACCCTTAGTTCGAAGGCTCCAACCGAACCAAACATAAAAAAGGACAATCCAACTATTAGAAATAAAATTCCAGCAACTTAAATCAAGCATAAAAGTACCTAAAAGAAGCCTTACAGCTTTTGATTCACCCACAATGCAAGTCATGTAAGTCATAATATATAAGCAGTTATTAAATACACAACATGCCAACATACAATCAAATAAACTCAACAGTAGAAGCAACTTATAAAAAATGTCTTATGTTGCCCTTAAGACTAACCAAATGGTTCACAAAAAGCCTTGACCCTTAGTTCGAAAGCTCCAACCGAGCCAAACATAAAACGGAACAATCCAGCTATTAGAAATAAAATTCCAGCAACTTAAATCAAGCATAAAAGTACATAAAAGAAGCCTTACGGCTTGGGATTCACCCACAATACAAGTCATGTAGGTCATAATTTATAAGTAGTTATTAAACACACAACATGCCAACATACAAGCAAATAGACTCAACACTAGAAGCAACTTATAGAAAATGTCTTATGTCGCTATTAAGACTAACCTAAGGGTTCCCAAAAAGCCTTGACCCTTAGTTCGAAAGCTCCAACCGAAGCTAACTTAAAACAAGACAATCCAGCCATTAGGAATTAAATTCCAGCAACTTAAATCAAGCATAAAAGTAACTAAAAGAAGCCTTACAACTTGGGATTCACCGACAATGCAAGTCATGTAAGTCATAATTTATAAGCAATTATTAAACACACAACATGCCAACATACAAGCAAATAAACTAAACAGTAGAAGCAACTTACAGAAAATGTCTTATGTCGCTCTTAAGACTAACCAAATGGTTCCCAAAAAGTCTTGACCCTTAGTTCGAAAGCTCAACCCGAACCAAACATAAAACAGGACAATCCAGCTATTAGAAATAAAATTCCAGCAACTTAAATCAAGCATAAAACTACCTAAAAGAAGCCTTACAGCTTGGGATTCACCCACAATGCAAGACCTGTAAATCATAATATATAAGCAGTTATTAAACACACAACATGTCAACATACAAGCAAATAGATTCAACAGTAGAAGCAACTTACAGGAAATGTCTTATGTCCCTCTTAAGACTAACCAAATGGTTCACAAAAAGCCTTGACTCTTAGTTCAAAAGCTCCAACCGAACCTAACTTAAAACAGGCCAATCCAGCCATTAGGAATAAAATTTTCGCAACTTAAATCAAGCATAAATGTACCTAAAAGAAGCCTTACAGCTTGGGATTCACCCACAATGCAAGTCATTTAAGTCATAATATATAAGCAGTTATTAAACACACAACATGCCAACATACAAGCAAATAGACTCAATAGTAGAAGCAACTTACAGAAAATGTCTTATGTCGCTCTTATGACTAACCAAATGGTTCCCAAAAAGCCTTGACCCTTAGTTCGAAAGCTCCAACCAAACCAAACATAAAACAGGACAATCCAGCTATTAGGAATAAAATTCAAGCAACTTAAATCAAGCATAAAAGTATCTAAAAGAAGCCTTACAGCTTGGGATTCACCCACAATGCAAGTCATTTAAGTAATAATATATAAGCAGTTATTAAACACATAACATCCCAACATACAAGCAAATAGACTCAATAGTAGAAGCAATTTACAGAAAATGTCCTATGTCGCTCTTAAGACTAACCAAATGGTTCCCAAAAAGCCTTGACCCTTAGTTCGAAAGCTCCAACCGAACCAAACATAAAACAGGACAATCCAACTATTAGAAATAAAATTCCAGCAACTTAAATCAAGCATAAAAGTACTTAAAAGAAGCCTTACAGCTTGGGATTCACACACAATGCAAGTCATGTAAGTCATGATATATAAGTAGTTATTAAACACACAACATGCCAACATACAAGCAAATAGACTCAACAGTAGAAGCAACTTACAAAAAATGTCTTATGTCGCTCTTAAGACTAACCAAATGGTTCACAAAAAGCCTTGACCCTTAGTTCGAAAGCTCCAACCGAACCAAACATAAAACAGGACAATCCAACTATTAGAAATAAAATTCCAGCAACTTAAATAAATCAAGCATTAAAGTACTTAAAAGAAGCCTTACAGCTTGGGATTCACCCACAATGCAAGTGATGTAAATCATAATATATAAGAAGTTAATAAACACACAACATGTCAACATACAAGCAAATAGATTCAACAGTAGAAGCAACTTATAGAAAATGTCTTATGTTCCTCTTAAGACTAACCAAATGGTTCACAAAAAGCCTTGACCCTTAGTTCGAAAGCTCCAACCGAACATAACTTCAAACAGGACAATCCAGCCATTAGGAATAAAATTTCAGCAACTTAAATCAAGCATAAAAGTACCTAAAAGTAGCCTTACAGCTTGGGATTCACCCACAATGCAAGTGATGTAAATCATAATATATAAGCAGTTAATAAACACACAACATGTCAACATACAAGCAAATAGATTCAACAGTAGAAGCAACTTATAGAAAATGTCTTATGTTCCTCTTAAGACTAACCAAATGGTTCACAGAAAGCCTTGACCCTTAGTTCGAAAGCTCCAACCGAACATAACTTCAAACAGGACAATCCAGCCATTAGGAATAAAATTTCAGCAACTTAAATCAAGCATAAAAGTACCTAAAAGAAGCCTTACAGCTTGGGATTCACCCACAATGCAAGTCATTTAAGTCATAATATATAAGCAGTTATTAAACACATAACATCCCAACATACAAGCAAATAGACTCAATAGTAGAAGCAATTTACAGAAAATGTCCTATGTCGCTCTTAAGACTAACCAAATGGTTCCCAAAAAGCCTTGACCCTTAGTTCGAAAGCTCCAACCGAACCAAACATAAAACAGGACAATTAAGCTATTAGGGATAAAATTCTAGCAACTTAAATCAAGCATAAAAGTACCTAAAAGAAGCCTTACAGCTTGTGATTCACCCACAATGCAAGTCATGTAAGTCATAATATATAAGCCGTTATTAAACACACAACATGCCAACATACAAGCAAATAGACTCAACAGTAGAAGCAACTTACAAAAAATGTCTTATGTCGCTCTTAAGACTAACCAAATGGTTCACAAAAAGCCTTGACCCTTAGTTTAAAAGCTCCAACCGAGCCAAACATAAAACGGAACAATCCAGTTATTAGAAATAAAATTCCAGCAACTTAAATCAAGCATAAAAGTACATAAAAGAAGCCTTACAGCTTGGGATTCACCCACAATGCAAGTCATGTACGTCATAATTTATAAGCAATTATTAAACACATAACATGCCAACATACAAGCAAATAGACTGAACAGAAGAAGCAACTTATAGAAAATGTCTTATGTCGCTCTTAAGACTAACCAAATGGTTCCCAAAAATGCCTTGACCCTTAGTTCGAAAGCTCCAACCGAACCTAACTTAAAACAGGACAATCCAGCCATTAGGAATAAATTCCAGCAACTTAAATCAAGCATAAAAGTATCTAAAAGAAGCCTTACAGCTTGGGATTCACCCACAATGCAAGTCATGTAAATCATAATATATAAATAGTTATTAAACACACAACATGCCAACATACAAGCAAATAGATTCAACAGTAGAAGCAACTTACAGAAAATGTCTTATGTCGCTCTTAAGACTAACCAAATGGTTTACAAAACGCGTTCACCCTTAGTTCGAAAGCTCCAACCGAACCTAACTTAAAACAGGACAATCTAGCCATTAGGAATAAAATTCCACCAACTTAAATCAAGCATAAAAGTACCTAAAAGAAGCCTTACAGCTTGGGATTCACCCACAATGCAAGTCATTTAAGTCATAATATATAAGCAGATATTAAACACACAACATGCCAACATACAAGCAAATAGACTCAATAGTAGAAGCAACTTACAGAAAATGTCCTATGTCGCTATTCAGACTAACCAAATGGTTCCCAAAAAGCCTTGACCCTTAGTTCGAAAGCTCCAACCGAACCAAACATAAAACATGACAATCCAGCTATTAGGAATAAAATTCCAGCAACTTAAATCAAGCATAAAAGTACCTAAAAGAAGCCTTACAGCTTGTGATTCACCCACAATGCAAGTCATGTAAGTCATAATATATAAGCAGTTATTAAATACACAACATGCCAACATACAAGCAAATAAACTCGATAGTATAAGCAACTTATAAAAAATGTCTTATGTCGCTTTTAAGACTAACCAAATGGTTCACAAAAAGCCTTGACCCTTAGTTCGAAAGCTCCAACCGAACCAAACATAAAACGGAACAATCCAGCTATTAGAAATAAAATTCCAGCAACTTAAATAAAGCATAAAAGTACCTAAAAGAAACCTTACAGCTTGGGATTCACCCACAATACAAGTCATGTAGGTCATAATTTATAAGCAATTATTAAACACACAACATGCCAACATACAAGCAAATAAACTCAACAGTAGAAGCAACTTAGAGAAAATGTCTTATGTCGCTCTTAACACTAACCAAATGGTTCCCAAAAAGCCTTGACCCTTAGTTCGAAAGCTCCAACCGAACAAAACTTAAAACAGGACAATCCAGCCATTAGGAATAAAATTTCAGCAACTTAAATCAAGCTTAAAAGTACATAAAAGAAGCCTTACGGCTTGGGATTCACCCACAATGCAAGTCATTTAAGTCATAATATATAAGCAGTTATTAAACACACAACATGCCAACATACAAGCAAATGGACTCAATAGTAGAAGCAACTTACAGAAAATATCCTATGTCACTCTTAAGACTAATCAAATGGTTCCCAAAAAGCCTTGACCCTTAGTTCGAAAGCTCCAACCGAACCAAACATAAAACATGACAATCCAGCTATTAGGAATAAAATTCCAGCAACTTAAATCAAGCATAAAAGTACCTAAAAGAAGCCTTACAGCTTGTGATTCACCCACAATGCAAGTCATCTAAGTCATAATATATAAGCAGATATTAAACACACAACATGCCAACATACAAGCAAATAGACTCAATAGTAGAAACAACTTACAGAAAATGTCCTATGTCGCTATTCAGACTAACCAAATGGTTCCCAAAAAGCCTTGACCCTTAGTTCGAAAGCTCCAACCGAACCAAACATAAAACATGACAATCCAGCTATTAGGAATAAAATTCCAGCAACTTAAATCAAGCATAAAAGTACCTAAAAGAAGCCTTACAGCTTGTGATTCACCCACAATGCAAGTCATGTAAGTCATAATATATAAGCAGTTATTAAATACACAACATGCCAACATACAAGCAAATAAACTCGATAGTAGAAGCAACTTATAAAAAATGTCTTATGTCGCTTTTAAGACTAACCAAATGGTTCACAAAAAGCCTTGACCCTTAGTTCGAAAGCTCCAACCGAACCAAACATAAAACGGAACAATCCAGCTATTAGAAATAAAATTCCAGCAACTTAAATAAAGCATAAAAGTACCTAAAAGAAACCTTACAGCTTGGGATTCACCCACAATACAAGTCATGTAGGTCATAATTTATAAACAATTATTAAACACACAACATGCCAACATACAAGCAAATAAACTCAACAGTAGAAGCAACTTAGAGAAAATGTCTTATGTCGCTCTTAACACTAACCAAATGGTTCCCAAAAAGCCTTGACCCTTAGTTCGAAAGCTCCAACCGAACAAAACTTAAAACAGGACAATCCAGCCATTAGGAATAAAATTTCAGCAACTTAAATCAAGCTTAAAAGTACATAAAAGAAGCCTTACGGCTTGGGATTCACCCACAATGCAAGTCATTTAAGTCATAATATATAAGCAGTTATTAAACACACAACATGCCAACATACAAGCAAATGGACTCAATAGTAGAAGCAACTTACAGAAAATATCCTATGTCGCTCTTAAGACTAACCAAATGGTTCCCAAAAAGCCTTGACCCTTAGTTCGAAAGCTCCAACCGAACCAAACATAAAACATGACAATCCAGCTATTAGGAATAAAATTCCAGCAACTTAAATCAAGCATAAAAGTACCTAAAAGAAGCCTTACAGCTTGTGATTCACCCACAATGCAAATCATCTAAGTCATAATATATAAGCAGTTATTAAACACACAACATGCCAACATACAAGCAAATTGACTCAACAGTAGAAGCAACTTACAGAAAATGTCTTATGTCGCTATTAAGACTAACCAAATTGTTCCCAAAAAGCCTTGACCCTTAGTTCGAATGCTCCAATCGAAGCTAACTTAAAACAGGACAATCCAACCATTAGGAATTAAATTCCAGCAACTTAAATCAAGCATAAAAGTACCTAAAAGAAGCCTTACAACTTGGGATTCACCGACAATGCAAGTCATGTAAGTCATAATATATAAGTAGTTATTAAACTCACAACATGCCAACATACAAGAAAATAGACTCAACAGTAGAAGCAACTTACAGAAAATGTCTTATGTCGCTCTTAAGACTAACCAAATGGTTCCCAAAAATCCTTGACCCTTAGTTCGAAAGCTCCAACCGAACAAAACTTAAAACAGGACAATCCAGCCATTAGGAATAAAATTTCAGCAACTTAAATCAAGCTTAAAAGTACATAAAAGAAGCCTTACGGCTTGGGATTCACCCACAATGCAAGTCATTTAAGTCATAATATATAAGCAGTTATTAAACACACAACATGCCAACATACAAGCAAATTGACTCAATAGTAGAAGCAACTTACAGAAAATGTCCTATGTCGCTCTTAAGACTAACCAAATGGTTCCCAAAAAGCCTTGACCCTTAGTTCGAAAGCTCCAACCAAACCAAACATAAAACAGGACAATCCATCTATTAGGAATAAAATTCAAGCAACTTAAATCAAGCATAAAAGTATATAAAATAAGCCTTACAACTTGAGATTCACCTACAATGCAAGTCATGTAAGTCATGATATATAAGTAGTTATTAAACACACAACATGCCAACATACAAGCAAATAGACTCAACAGTAGAAGCAAGTTACAAAAAATGTCTTATGTCGCTCTTAAGACTAACCAAATGGTTCACAAAAAGCCTTGACCCTTAGTTCGAAAGCTCCAACCGAACCTAACTTAAAACAGGACAATCCAGACATTAGGAATAAAATTTCAGCAACTTAAATCAAGCATAAAAGTACCTAAAAGAAGCCTTACAGCTTGGGATTCACCCACAATGCAAGTCATTTAAGTCATAATATATAAGCAGATATTAAACACACAACATGCCAACATACAAGCAAATAGACTCAATAGTAAAAGCAACTTAAGAAAATGTCCTATGTCGCTATTAAGACTAACCAAATGGTTCCCAAAAAGCCTTGACCCTTAGTTCGAATACTCCAACCGAACAAAACATAAAACATGACAATCCAGCTATTAGGAATAAAATTCCAGCAACTTAAATCAAGCATAAAAGTACCTAAAAGAAGCCTTACAGCTTGTGATTCACCCACAATGCAAGTCATCTAAGTCATAATATATAAGCAGTTATTAAACACACAACATGCCAACATACAAGCAAATAGACTCAACAGTAGAAGCAACTTACAGAAAATGTCTTATGTCGCTATTAAGACTAACCAAATTGTTCCCAAAAAGCCTTGACCCTTAGTTCGAATGCCTCAACCGAAGCTAACTTAAAACAGGACAATCCAACCATTAGGAATTAAATTCCAGCAACTTAAATCAAGCATAAAAGTACCTAAAAGAAGCCTTACAACTTGGGATTCACCGACAATGCAAGTCATGTAAGTCATAATATATAAGCAGTTATTAAACACACAACATGCCAACATAAAAGCAAATACACTCAACAATAGAAGCAACTTACAAAAAATGTCTTATGTCGCTCTTAAGACTAACCAAATGGTTCACAAAAAGCCTTGACCCTTAGTTCGAAAGCTCCAACTGAACCACACATAAAAAAGGACAATCCAGCTATTAGAAATAAAATTCCAGCAACTTAATTCAAGCATAAAAGTATCTAAAAGAAGCCTTACAGCTTGGGATTCACCCACAATCCAAGTCATGTAAGTCATAATATATAAGAAGTTATTAAACACACAACATGCCAACATACAAGCAAATCGATTCAACAGTAGAAACAACTTACAGAAAATGTCTTATGTCCCTCATAAGACTAACCAAAAGGTTCACAAAAAGCCTTGACCCTTAGTTCGAAAGCTCCAACTGAACCTAACTTAAAACAGGACAATCAAGCCATTAGGAATAAAATTTCAGCAACTTAAATCAAGAATAAAAGTACTTAAAAGAAGCCTTACAGCTTGTGATTCACCCACAATGCAAGTCATTTCAGTCATAATATATAAGCATTTATTAAACACATAACATCCCAACATACAAGCAAATAGACTCAACAGTAGAAGCAACTTACAAAAAATGTCCTATGTCGCTCTTAAGACTAACCAAATGGTTCACAAAAAGCCTTGACCCTTAATTTGAAAGCTCCAACCGAACCAAACATAAAACGGAACAATGCAGCTATTAGAAATAAAATTCCAGCAACTTAAATCAAGCATAAAAGTACCTAAAAGAAGCCTTACAGCTTGGGATTCACCCACAATGCAAGTCATATAGGTCATAGTTTATAAGCAATTATTAAACACATAACATGCCAACATACAAGCAAATAGACTCAACACTAGAAGCAACTTATAGAAAATGTCTTATGTCGCTATTAAGACTAACCAAATGGTTCCGAAAAAGCCTTGACCCATAGTTCGAAAGCTCCAACCGAAGCTAAATTAAAACAGGACAATCCAACCATTAAGAATAAAATTCTAGCAACTTAAATCAAGAATAAAAGTACCTAAAAGAAGCCTTACAACTTGGAATTCACCGACAATGCAAGTCATGTAAGTCATAATATATAAGTAGTTATTAAACACACAACATGCCAACATACAAGTAAATAGATTCAATAGTAGAAGCAACTTACAGAAAATGTCTTATGTCGCTCTTAAGACTAACCAAATGGTTCACAAAAAGCCTTGACCCTTAGCTCGAAAGCTCTAACCGAACCTAACTTAAAACAGGATAATCCAACCATTAGGAATAAAATTCCAGCAACTTAAATCAAGCATAAAAGTACCTAAAATAAGCCTTACAGCTTGGGATTCACCCACAAGGCAAGTCATGTAGGTCATAATTTATAAGTAGTTATTAAACACACAACATGCCAACATACAAGCAAATAGACTCAACAATAGAAGCAACTTATAGAAAATGTCTTATGTCGCTATTAAGACTAACCAAATGGTTCCCAAAAAGCCTTGACCCATAGTTCGAAAGCTCCAACCGAAGCTAAGTTAAAACAGGACAATCCAACCATTAGGAATTAAATTCTAGCAACTTAAATCAAGCATAAAAGTACCTAAAAGAAGCCTTACAACTTGGGATTCACCGACAATGCAAGTCATGTAAGTCATAATATATAAGTAGTTATTAAACTCACAACATGCCAACATACAAGCAAATAGACTCAACAGTAGAAGCAACTTACAGAAAATGTCTTATGTCGCTCTTAAGACTAACCAAATGGTTCACAAAAAGCCTTGACCCTTAGTTCGAAAGCTCCAACTGAACCTAACTTAAAACAGGACAATCCAGCCATTAGGAATAAAATTTCAGCAACTTAAATCAAGAATAAAAGTACCTAAAAGAAGCCTTACAGCTTGTGATTCACCCACAATGCAAGTCATTTCAGTCATAATATATAAGCAGTTATTAAACACATAACATCCCAACATACAAGCAAATAGACTCAATAGAAGAAGCAACTTACAGAAAATGTCCTATGTCGCTCTTAAGACTAACCAAATGGTTCCCAAAAATCCTTGACCCTTAGTTCGAAACCTCCAACCGAACCAAACATAAAACAGGTTAATCCAGCTATTAGGAATAAAATTCCAGCAACTTAAATCAAGCATAAAAGTACCTAAAAGAAGCCTTACAGCTTGTGATTCACCCACAATGCAAGTCATGTAAGTCATAATATATAAGCAGTTATTAAACACACAACATGCCAACATACAAGCAAATAGACTCAACAGTAGAAGCAACTTACAAAAAATGTCTTATGTCGCACTTAAGACTAACCAAATGGTTCACAAAAAGCCTTGACCTTTAATTTGAAAGCTCCAACCGAACCAAACATAAAACGGAACAATGCAGCTATTAGAAATAAAATTCCAGCAACTTAAATCAAGCATAAAAGTACTTAAAAGAAGCCTTACAGCTTGGGATTCACCCAAAATGCATGTCATGTAGGTCATAATTTATAAGCAATTATTAAACACATAACATGCCAACATACAAGCAAATAGACTCAACACTAGAAGCAACTTATAGAAAATGTCTTATGTCGCTATTAAGACTAACCAAATGGTTCCCAAAAAGCCTTGACCCATAGTTCGAAAGCTCCAACCGAAGCTAAATTAAAACAGGACAATCCAACCATTAGGAATTAAATTCTAGCAACTTAAATCAAGCATAAAAGTACCTAAAAGAAGCCTTACAACTTGGGATTCACCGACAATGCAAGTCATGTAAGTCATAATATATAAGTAGTTATTAAACAAACAACATGCCAACATACAAGCAAATAGACTCAACAGTAGAAGCAACTTACAAAAAATGTCTTATGTCGCTCTTAAGACTAACCAAATGGTTCACAAAAAGCTTTGACCCTTAGTTCGAAAGCTCAACCCGAACCAAACATAAAACAGGACAATCCAGCTATTAGAAATAAAATTCCAGCAACTTAAATCAAGCATAAAAGTACCTAAAAGAAGCCTTACAGCTTGTGATTCACCCACAATGCAAGTCATGTGAGTCATAATATATAAGTAGTTATTAAACACACAACATGCCAACATACAAACAAATAGATTCAATAGTAGAAGCAACTTACAGAAAATGTCTTATGTCGCTCTTAAGACTAACCAAATGGTTTACAAAAAGCCTCACCCTTAGTTCGAAAGCTCCAACCGAACCTACTTAAAACAGGACAATCCAGCCATTAGGAATAAAATTCCAGCAACTTAAATCAAGCATAAAAGTACCTACAAGAAGCCTTACAACTTGGGATTCACCCACAATGCAAGTCATGTAAGTCATAATATATAAGCAGTTATTAAACACACAACATGCCAACATACAAGAAAATAGATTCAACAGTAGAAGCAACTTACAGAAAATGTCTTATATCGCTCTTAAGACTAATCAAATGGTTCACAAAAAGCCTTGATCCTTAGTTTGAAAGCTCCAACTGAACCTAACTTAAAACAGGACAATCCAGCCATTAGGAATAAAATTTTAGCAACTTAAATCAAGCATAAAAGTACCTAAAAGAAGCCTTACAGCTTGTGATTCACCCACAATGCAAGTCATTTCAGTCATAATATATAAGCAGTTATTAAATACATAACATCCCAACATACAAGCAAATAGACTCAATAGTAGAAGCAACTTACAGAAAATGTCCTATGTCGCTCTTAAGACTAACCAAATGGTTCACAAAAAGCTTTGACCTTTAATTTGAAAGCTCCAACCGAACCAAACATAAAACAGGACAATCCAGCTATTAGAAATAAAATTCCAGCAACTTAAATCAAGCATAAAAGTACCTAAAAGAAGCCTTACAGCTTGTGATTCACCCACAATGCAAGTCATCTAAGTCATAATATATAAGCAGTTATTAAACACACAACATGCCAACATACAAGCAAATAGACTCAACAGTAGAAGCAACTTACAAAAAATGTCTTATGTCGCACTTAAGACTAACCAAATGGTTCACAAAAAGCCTTGACCTTTAATTTGAAAGCTCCAACCGAACCAAACATAAAACGGAACAATGTAGCTATTAGAAATAAAATTCCAGCAACTTAAATCAAGCATAAAAGTATTTAAAAGAAGCCTTACAGCTTGGGATTCACCCAAAATGCAAGTCATGTAGGTCATAATTTATAAGCAATTATTAAACACATAACATGCCAACATACAAGCAAATAAACTCAACACTAGAAGCAACTTATAGAAAATGTCTTATGTCGCTATTAAGACTAACCAAATGGTTCCCAAAAAGCCTTGACCCATAGTTCGAAAGCTCCAACCGAAGCTAAATTAAAACAGGACAATCCAACCATTAGGAATTAAATTCTAGCAACTTAAATCAAGCATAAAAGTACCTAAAAGAAGCCTTACAACTTGGGATTCACCGACAATGCAAGTCATGTAAGTCATAATATATAAGCAGTTATTAAACACATAACATCCCAACATACAAGCAAATAGACTCAATAGAAGAAGCAACTTACAGAAAATGTCCTATGTCGCTCTTAAGACTAACCAAATGGTTCCCAAAAAGCCTTGACCCTTAGTTCGAAAGCTCCAACCGAACCAAACATAAAACAGGTTAATCCAGCTATTAGGAATAAAATTCCAGCAACTTAAATCAAGCATAAAAGTACCTAAAAGAAGCCTTACAGCTTGTGATTCACCCACAATGCAAGTCATATAAGTCATAATATATAAGCAGTTATTAAACACACAACATGCCAACATACAAGCAAATAGACTCAACAGTAGAAGCAACTTACAAAAAATGTCTTATGTCGCACTTAAGACTAACCAAATGGTTCACAAAAAGCCTTGACCTTTAATTTGAAAGCTCCAACCGAACCAAACATAAAACGGAACAATGCAGCTATTAGAAATAAAATTCCAGCAACTTAAATCAAGCATAAAAGTACTTAAAAGAAGCCTTACAGCTTGGGATTCACCCAAAATGCAAGTCATGTAGGTCATAATTTATAAGCAATTATTAAACACATAACATGCCAACATACAAGCAAATAGACTCAACACTAGAAGCAACTTATAGAAAATGTCTTATGTCGCTATTAAGACTAACCAAATGGTTCCCAAAAAGCCTTGACCCATAGTTCGAAAGCTCCAACCGAAGCTAAATTAAAACAGGACAATCCAACCATTAGGAATTAAATTCTAGCAACTTAAATCAAGCATAAAAGTACCTAAAAGAAGCCTTACAACTTGGGATTCACCGACAATGCAAGTCATGTAAGTCATAATATATAAGTAGTTATTAAACAAACAACATGCCAACATACAAGCAAATAGACTCAACAGTAGAAGCAACTTACAAAAAATGTCTTATGTCACTCTTAAGACTAACCAAATGGTTCACAAAAAGCTTTGACCCTTAGTTCGAAAGCTCAACCCGAACCAAACATAAAACAGGACAATCCAGCTATTAGAAATAAAATTCCAGCAACTTAAATCAAGCATAAAAGTACCTAAAAGAAGCCTTACAGCTTGTGATTCACCCACAATGCAAGTCATGTGAGTCATAATATATAAGTAGTTATTAAACACACAACATGCCAACATACAAACAAATAGATTCAATAGTAGAAGCAACTTACAGAAAATGTCTTATGTCGCTCTTAAGACTAACCAAATGGTTTACAAAAAGCCTCACCCTTAGTTCGAAAGCTCCAACCAAACCTACTTAAAACAGGACAATCCAGCCATTAGGAATAAAATTCCAGCAACTTAAATCAAGCATAAAAGTACCTAAAAGAAGCCTTACAACTTGGGATTCTCCCACAATGCAAGTCATGTAAGTCATAATATATAAGCAGTTATTAAACACACAACATGCCAACATACAAGCAAATAGATTCAACAGTAGAAGCAACTTACAGAAAATGTCTTATATCGCTCTTAAGACTAACCAAATGGTTCACAAAAAGCCTTAACCCTTAGATCGAAAGCTCTAACCGAACCTAACTTAAAACAGGACAATCCAACCATTAGGAATAAAATTCCAGCAACTTAAATCAAGCATAAAAGTACCAAAAATAAGCCTTACAGCTTGGGATTCACCCACAAGGCAAGTCATGTAGGTTATAATTTATAAGCAGTTATTAAACACACAACATGCCAACATACAAGCAAATAGACTCAACAGTAGAAGCAACTTATAAAAAATGTCTTATGTCGCTATTAAGACTAACCAAATGGTTCCCAAAAAGCCTTGACCCATAGTTCGAAAGCTCCAACCGAAGCTAAATTAAAACAGGAAAAATCCAACCATTAGGAATTAAATTCTAGCAACTTAAATCAAGCATAAAAGTACCTAAAAGAAGCCTTACAACTTGGGATTCACCGACAATGCAAGTCATGTAAGTCATAATATATAAGTAGTTATTAAACTCACAACATGCCAACATACAAGCAAATAGACTCAACAGTAGAAGCAACTTACAGAAAATGTCTTATGTCGCTCTTAAGACTAACCAAATGGTTCACAAAAAGCCTTGACCCTTAGTTTGAAAGCTCCAACTGAACCTAACTTAAAACAGGACAATCCAGCCATTAGGAATAAAATTTTAGCAACTTAAATCAAGCATAAAAGTACCTAAAAGAAGCCTTACAGCTTGTGATTAACCCACAATGGAAGTCATTTCAGTCATAATATATAAGCAGTTATTAAATACATAACATCCCAACATACAAGCAAATAGACTCAATAGTAGAAGCAACTTACAGAAAATGTCCTATGTCGCTCTTAAGACTAACCAAATGGTTCCCAAAAAGCT
The DNA here is from genome assembly GCA_028017165.1 of Herpetospermum pedunculosum. NCBI lineage: Eukaryota > Viridiplantae > Streptophyta > Magnoliopsida > Cucurbitales > Cucurbitaceae > Herpetospermum > Herpetospermum pedunculosum. The sequence continues at coordinate 7,512,736 of JAPQWQ010000186.1, read as the reverse complement.
TTGACCCTTAGTTCGAAAGCACAACCCGAACCAAACATAAACAGGACAATCCAGCTATTAGAAATAAAATTCCAGCAACTTAAATCAAGCATAAAAGTACCTAAAATAATCCTTACAGCTTGGGATTCACCCACAAGGCAAGTCATGTAGGTCATAATTTATAAGCAGTTATTAAACACACAAGATGCCAACATACAAGCAAATAGACTCAACAGTAGAAGCAACTTATAGAAAATGTCTTATGTCGCTATTAAGAATAACCAAAGGGTTCCCAAAAAGCTTTCACCCTTAGTTCGAAAGCTCCAACCGAAGCTAACTTAAAACAGGACAATCCAGCCATTAGGAATTAAATTCCAGCAACTTAAATCAAGCATAAAAGTACCTAAAAGAAGCCTTACAACTTGGGATTCACCGACAATGCAAGTCATGTAAGTCATAATATATAAGTAGTTATTAAACACACAACATGCCAACATACAAGCAAATAGACTCAACAGTAGAAGCAACTTACAGAAAATGTCAAATGTCACTCTTAAGACTAACCAAATGGTTCTCAAAGAGCCTTGACCCTTAGTTCGAAATCTCGAACCGAACAAAACTTAAAACAGGACAATGCAGCCATTAGGAATAAAATTTCATCAACTTAAATCAAGTTTAAAAGTACATAAAAGAATCCTTCCAGCTTGAGATTCACCCACAATGCAAGTCATCTAAGTCATAATATATAAGCAGTTATTAAACACACAACATGCCAACATACAAGCAAATAGACTCAACAGTAGAAGCAACTTACAGAAAATGTCTTATATCGCTCATAAGACTAACTAAATGGTTCCCAAAAAGCCTTGACCCTCAGTTCGAAATCTCCAACCGAACCAAACTTAAAATAGGACAATCCAGCCCTTAGGAATAAAATTTCAGCAACTTAAATCAAGCTTAAAAGTAGAAGCCTTACATCTTGAGATTCACCCACAATGCAAGTCATGTAAGTCATAATATATAAGAAGTTATTAAGCACACAACATGCCAACATAAAAGCAAATAGACTCAACAATAGAAGCAACTTACAGAAAATGTCTTATGTCGCTCTTAAGACTAACCAAATGGTTCACAAAAAGCCTTGACCCTTAGTTCGAAAGCTTCAACCGAGCCTAACTTAAACAGGACCATCCAGCCATTTGGAATAAATTTTAGCAACTTAAATCAAGCATAAAAGTACCTAAAAGAAGCCTTTCAGCTTGGGATTCACCCACAATGCAAATCATTTAAGTCATAATATATAAGCAGTTATTAAACACAGAACATGTCAGCATACAAGCAAATAGACTCAACAATAGAAGCAACTTACAGAAAATGTCTTATGTCGCTCTTAAGACTAACCAAATGGTTCACAAAAAGCCTTGACCCTTAGTTCGTAAGCTCCAACCGAACCTAACTTAAAACAGGATAATCCAGCCATTAGGTATAAAATTTCAGCAACTGAAATCAAGCATAAAAGTACCTAAAAGAAGCCTTACAGCTTGGGATTCACCCACAATGCAAGTCATTTAAGTCACAATATATAAGCAGTTATTAAACACATAACATCCCAACATACAAGCAAATAGACTCAATAGTAGAAGCAACTTATAGAAAATGTCCTATGTCGCTCTTAAGACTAACCAAATGGTTCCAAAAAAGCCTTGACCCTTAGTTCGAAAGCTCCAACCGAACCAAACATAAAACAGGACAATAAAGCTATTAGGAATAAAACTTCAGCTACTTAAATCAAGCATAAAAGTACCTAAAAGAAGCCTTACAGCTTGTGATTCACTCACAATGCAAGTCATGTAAGTCATAATATATAAGCAGTTATTAAACACACAACATGCCAACATACAAGCAAATAGACTCAACAGTAGAAGCAACTTACAAAAAATGTCTTATGTCGCTCTTAAGACTAACCAAATGGTTCACAAAAAGCCTTGACCCTTAGTTTGAAAGCTCCAACCGAACCAAACATAAAACGGAACAATCCATCTATTAGAAATAAAATTCCAGCAACTTAAATCAAGCATAAAAGTACCTAAAAGAAGCCTTACAGCTTGGGATTCACCCACAATGCAAGTCATGTAGGTCATAATTTATAAGCAATGATTAAACACACAACATGCCAACATACAAACAAATAGACTCAACACTAGAAGTAACTTATAGAAAATGTCTTATGTCGCTATTAAGACTAACCAAATGGTTCCCAAAGAGCCTTGACCCTTAGTTCGGAAGCTCCAACCGAAGCTAACTTAAAACAGGACAATCCAACCATTATGAATTAAATTCCAGCAACTTAAATCAAGCATAAAAGTACCTAAAAGAAGCCTTACAACTTGGGATTCACCGACAATGCAAGTCATGTAAGTCATAATATATAAGTAGTTATTAAACTCACAACATGCCAACATACAAGCAAATAGACTCAACAGTAGAAGCAAATTACATAAAAAAATTTATGTCGCTCTTAAGACTAACCAAATGGTTCCCAAAAAGCCTTGATCCTTAGTTCGAAAGCTCCAACCAAACCACACTTAAAACAGGACAATCCAGCTATTAGGAATAAAACTCCAGCTACTTAAATCAAGCATAAAAGTACCTAAAAGAAGCCTTACAGCTTGTGATTCACCCACAATGCAAGTCATGTAAGTCATAATATATAAGCAGTTATTAAACACACAACATGCCAACATACAAGCAAATAGACTCAACAGTAGAAGCAACTTACAAAAAATGTCTTATGTCACTCTTAAGACTAACCAAATGGTTCACAAAAAGCCCTGACCCTTAGTTTGAAAGCTCCAACCGAACCAAACATAAAACGGAACAATCCAGCTATTAGAAATAAAATTCCAGCAACTTAATTCAAGCATAAAAGTATCTAAAAGAAGCCTTACAGCTTGGGATTCATCCACAATGCAAGTCATGTAAGTCATAATATATAAGCAGTTATTAAACACACAACATGCCAACATACAAGCAAATAGATTCAACAGTAGAAGCAACTTACAGAAAATGTCTTATGTCCCTCTTAAGACTAACCAAATGGTTCACAAAAAGCCTTGACCCTTAGTTCGAAAGCTCCAACCGAACCTAACTTAAAACAGGACAATCCAGCCATTAGGAATAAAATTCCATCAACTTAAATCAAGCATAAAAGTACCTAAAATAAGCCTTACAGCTTGGGATTCACCCACAATGCAAGTCATGTAGGTCATAATTTATAAGCAGTTATTAAACACACAACATGCCAACATACAAGCAAATAGACTCAAAAGTAGAAGCAACTTATAGAAAATGTCTTATGTCGCTATGAAGACATAAGTAAATAAGTTGTTCATCAAATAATCAAGTGATTCTATTCACCAAAACTTCAGGATAAATGTCGATTAGCCCAAGAACGAATCGAGTATCTCGATCATTGGATTTCAGAAAAAGGGGTGGAATGAGAAGGTAAGAGCCATGATAGATTGGCCACAACCGGCAAACATCCGAGAACTCAGGGGATTTCTTTGACTAACCGGGTATTATCGAAGATTTGTTAAAAATTATGGAGCTATCGCTATCCATCTAACAGCACTGTTGAAGAATGGAGCTTTTGAATGGAGTGAGGCAGCTACGGGGGCTTTCGAAGCTCTTAAACGAGCCATGATTACCCTCCCGGTTCTAGCAATGCCGGACTTTACACAACCTTTTGTTATTGGGACTGATGCTTCAGGAACAGGGCTGGGAGCTGTTCTTGTCCAACACAAACGACTGATCGCCTACTACAGCCACATCTTGTCGACTCGGGCTCAAGCCACCTCAATTTATGAGAGGGAATTGATGGCCATTGTCATGGCAGTACAACGATGGCGACCATATCTGCTGAGGCAAAGATTTGTTGTCAGAATTGACCAACGTGCATTGAAATTTCTATTAGAGCAAAGAGTTATTCAACCTCAGTACCAGCGTTGGGTGTCTAAACTCCTGGGCTATGCTTTTGAGGTCCAATACCGACCAGGAATAGAAAACAAAGCGGCTGACGCTTTGTCCAGGATAACCCCAAATGCTCAGCTATCTTCAATATCAGTCCCTACTCTGGTGGATATAGAAGTGGTCAGAGAAGAGGTGCTAGGAGACCCAAAATTACAAGCCATTATACAGCAGCTTCACCTCGATGGAGATAGCCGCCCGAAGTATTCCTTGCATAAAGGAACACTCCTCTATAAGGGTAGATTGGTGTTAACATCATCTTCTTCCCTCATTAAAACCATACTGCATACTTACCACGATTCAGTTCTCGGAGGGCATTCAGGGTTCCTTCGCACTTATAAACGTCTGACTGGAGAACTCTATTGGGAAGGAATGAAGTCTGAAACCAAGCACCATGTTGAAAATTGTCCAATTCGTCAAAGGAACAAGTCATTGGCAGCATCACCAGGTGGGTTATTACAACCTCTACCTATTCCTAAACAAATTTGGGAAGATATTTCAATGGACTTCATTGAAGGCCTACCCAGATCCTCGGGATTTTCGGTAATTTTTGTGATTGTCGACAGAGTAAGCAAGTACGCACACTATCTGCCTCTAAAGCACCCTTTTTTCGGCCATCTATGTGGGAGAAATTTTCACAAAAGAGATAGTACGTTTACGCGGGTTTCCTAAATTCATAGTCTCCGATCGAGACAAAGTTTTCCTTAGCAACTTCTGGAAAGAAACATTTAGAATGGCTAGCACCCAACTTTGTAAAAGCACCTCCTATCACCCACAAACAGATGGGCATACAGAGGTAGTTAATAAAAGCTTAGAGACCTATCTTCGATGTTTCTGCGAGGAGAAACCGAAACAATGGGTCAAGTGGATTGGATGGGCTGAGTACTGGTACAACACTACGTTTCACATATTGATTGGTGTCACCCCTTTTCAGGCTATCTATGGTCGTTTACCACCTTCATTAATAGCTTATGAAGGCATGAAAAGTCCGAATGCCTAGCTTGATCAACAGCTGGTCGAACGAGATATAATTTTGCACAGACTAAAGGAGACCTTATTAGTAGCACAATCCCGAATGAAGAAATATGAAGATGCTAAACGGCGAAATATAGAGTTTGAAGTGGGAGAATTAGTATTTGTAAAGCTTTGTTCGTCAAGCTTTGGTGGCAAAAAAGAGAAACGAGAAACTATCTCCCAAGTATTTTGGGCCCTATAAGATTCAAGAACGAATCAGAGCAGTAGCCTATCGACTATCGCTTCCAATGGGTGCACAAATTCATCCTGTATTCCACGTTTCGCAGCTGAAGAAAGCTTTGGGAGTAGACGAGGAAGCAAGCACCAATCCTCCTACGCTTACCGATGATTTCGAATGGATAGCAGAGCCTATTGAGGTGTTTGCCTATCAAAAAAATGCACAAACCGGAGCAACAGAAGACTTAATCCATTGGCAAGGCCTTCCCGAGCATGAAGCAACGTGGGAAAATTTTTGGGACATGCAATGACAATTTCCACTTTTCAACCTTGAGGACAAGGTTGACTTTGAGTCCCCCGGTATTGCTACGCCACCAGTGTTGAAATACTATGTGAGAAGGAACAAGTAAGCTAATCAACCATAATATAGTTAGGCCAGGCAGTTAATTCCTTCTTGTACCTAATCCTTTTTTGTTATAACTAATTGTTAGTTACACTTTTACTATAAAGAGAGTTGTAGAAAACATTGAGAGGGGTGAAGAGTTTGTACAAGAATCTCCAAAAGAGAGATTAGGGGAGTAAGGACCGATTCGGCCTTCACTTTAGGTTACAAGATAAATACAAGAAGTAGACTCTTTGCAAATTCATAATAACAAAATATAAATTGCTAAGCACTCAGATGTGCTTAGTCTTATCAGAGAATTCATAACGACAAAATATAGATTGCTAAGCACTCAAATGTGCTTATTCCTATCAGAACATTTATAAAAAAAATTATATAAATTGTTAAGCACTGATCAGATATGTCGAGTCTTATCAATAATGCAACAATACCACAATGCAAGTTATATAAGTCATATTATATAAGCAATTATTAAACACACAACATGCCAACATACAAGCAAATAGAATAAACAATAGAAGCAACTTACAGAAAAATGTCTTATGTCGCTCTTAAGACTAACCAAATGGTTCTCAAAAAGCCTTCACCCTTAGTTCGAAAGCTCCAACTGAACCTAACTTAAAACAGGACAATCCAGCCATTAGGAATAAAGTTCCAGCAACTTAAATCAAGCATAACAGTACCTAAAAAAAGCCTTACAGCTTGGGATTCACCCACAATGCAAGTCATGTAAGTCATAATATATAAACAGTTATTAAACACACAACATTCCAACATACAAGCAAATAGACTTAACAGTAGAAGCAACTTCTAGAAAATGTCTTATGTCGCTCTTAAGACTAACCAAATGGTTCCCTAAAAGCCTTGACCCTTAGTTCGAAATCTCCAACCGAACCTAACTTAAAACAGGACAATCCAACCATTAGGAATAAAATTTCAGCAACTTCAATCAAGCACAAAAGTACCTAAAAGCAGCCTTACAACTTGGGATTCACCCACAATGCAAGTTATATAAGTCATAATATATAAGCAGTTATTAAACACACAACATGCCAACATACAAGCAAATAGATTCAACAGTAGAAGAAACTTACAGAAAATGTCTTATGTCGCTCTTAATACAAACCAAATGGTTCCCAAAAAGCCTTGACCCTTAGTTCGAAAGGTTCAACCGAACCTAACTTAAAACAGGACATTCCATCCATTAGGAATAAAATTCCAGCAACTTAAATCAAGCATAAAATGACCTAAAAGAAGCCTTACAACATGTGATTCACCCACAATGCAAGTAATGTAAGTCATAATACATAAGTAGTTATTAAACACACAACATGTCAACATACAAGAAAATAGACTCAACAGTAGAAGCAACTTACAAAAAACTTTTTATGTCCCTCTTAAGACTAACCAAATGGTTCCCAAAAAGCTTTGACCCTTAGTTCGAAATCTCCAACCGAACCTATCTTAAAACAGTACAATCCAGCCATTAGAAATAAAATTCCAGCAACTTAAATCAAGCATAAAAGTACCTAAAAGAAGCCTTACAGCTTGGGTTTCACCCACAATGCAAGTCATGTAAGTCATAATATATAAGAAGTTACTAAACACACAACATGCCAACATACAAGCAAATATCCTCAACAGTAGAAGCAACTTACAGAAAATGTCTTATGTCGCTCTTAAGACTAACCAAATGGTTTCCAAAAAGCCTTGACCCTTAGTTCGAAAGCTCCAACCGAATCTAACTTAAAACAGGATAATTCAGCCATTAGGAATAAAATTCCAGCAAATTAAATCAAGCATAAAACTACCTCAAAAAAGCTTTACAGCTTGGGATTCACCCACAATGCAAGTCATGTAAGTCATAATATATAAGCAGTTATTAAACACACAACATGCCAACATACAAGCAAATAGACTCAACAGTAGAAGCAACTTACAGAAAATGTCTTATGTCGCTCTTAATACAAACCAAATGGTTCCCAAAAAGCCTTGACCCTTAGTTCGAAAGGTTCAACCGAACCTAACTTAAAACAGGACAATCCATCCATTAGGAATAAAATTCCAGCAACTTAAATCAAGCATAAAATGACCTAAAAGAAGCCTTACAACATGTGATTCACCCACAATGCAAGTAATGTAAGTCATAATACATAAGCAGTTATTAAACACACAACATGCCAACATACAAGAAAATAGACTCAACAGTAGAAGCAACTTACAAAAAACTTTTTATGTCCCTCTTAAGACTAATCAAATGGTTCCCAAAAAGCTTTGACCCTTAGTTCGAAATCTCCAACCGAACCTATCTTAAAACAGTACAATCCAGCCATTAGAAATAAAATTCCAGCAACTTAAATCAAGCATAAAAGTACCTAAAAGAAGCCTTACAGCTTGGGTTTCACCCACAATGCAAGTCATGTAAGTCATAATATATAAGAAGTTACTAAACACACAACATGCCAACATACAAGCAAATATCCTCAACAGTAGAAGCAACTTACAGAAAATGTCTTATGTCGCTCTTAAGACTAATCAAATGGTTCCCAAAAAGCATTGACTCTTAGTTCGAAATCTCCAACCGAACCTAACTTAAAACAGGACAATCCAGCAATTAGGAATAAAATTTCAGCAACTTCAATCAAGCACAAAAGTACCTAAAAGCAGCCTTACAACTTGGGATTCACCCACAATGCAAGTTATATAAGTCATAATATATAAGCAGTTATTAAACACACAACATGCCAACATACAAGCAAATAGATTCAACAGTAGAAGAAACTTACAGAAAATGTCTTATGTCGCTCTTAATACAAACCAAATGGTTCCCAAAAAGCCTTGACCCTTAGTTCGAAAGGTTCAACCGAACCTAACTTAAAACAGGACAATCCATCCATTAGGAATAAAATTCCAGCAACTTAAATCAAGCATAAAATGACCTAAAAGAAGCCTTACAACATGTGATTCACCCACAATGCAAGTAATGTAAGTCATAATACATAAGCAGTTATTAAACACACAACATGCCAACATACAAGAAAATAGACTCAACAGTAGAAGCAACTTACAAAAAAACTTTTTATGTCCCTCTTAAGACTAACCAAATGGTTCCCAAAAAGCTTTGACCCTTAGTTCGAAATCTCCAACCGAACCTATCTTAAAACAGTACAATCCGGCCATTAGGAATAAAATTCCAGCAACTTAAATCAAGCATAAAAGTACCTAAAAGAAGCCTTACAGCTTGGGTTTCACCCACAATGCAAGTCATGTAAGTCATAATATATAAGAAGTTACTAAACACACAACATGCCAACATACAAGCAAATATCCTCAACAGTAGAAGCAACTTACAGAAAATGTCTTATGTCGCTCTTAAGACTAACCAAATGGTTTCCAAAAAGCCTTGACCCTTAGTTCGAAAGCTCCAACCGAATCTAACTTAAAACAGGATAATTCAGCCATTAGCAATAAAATTCCAGCAAATTAAATCAAGCATAAAAGTACCTCAAAAAAGCCTTACAGCTTGGGATTCACCCACAATGCAAGTCATGTAAGTCATAATATATAAGCAGTTATTAAACACACAACATACCAACATACAAGCTAATAGACTCAACAGTAGAAGCAACTTACAGAAAATGTCTTATGTCGCTCTTAAGACAAACCAAATGGTTCCCAAAAAGCCGTGACCCTTAGTTCGAAAGCTCCAACCGAACCTAACTTAAAACAGGACAATCCAACCATTAGGAATAAAATTCCAGCAACTTAAATCAAGCATAAAAGTTCCTAAAAGAAGCCTAACGGCTTGGGATTCACCCACAATGCAAGTCATGTAAGTCATAATATAAGCAGTTACTAAACACACAACATGCAAACATACAAGCAAATAGACTCAACAGTAGAAGCAACTTATAGAAAATTTCTTATGTCGCTCTTAAGACTAACCAAATGGTTCCCAAAAAAACTTGACCCTTAGTTCGAAAGCTTCAACCGAACCTAACCTAAATCAGGACAATCCAACCATTAGGAATAAAATTCCAACAACTTAAATCAAGCATAAAATGACCAAAAGGAAGCCTTACAACTTAGGATTCACCCACAATGCAAGTCATGTAAGTCATAATATATAAGCAGTTATTAAACACACAACATGCCAACATACAAGCAAGTAGACTCAACTATAGAAGCAACTTATAGAAAATGTCTTATGTCGCACTTAAGACTAACCAAATGGTTCCCAAAAAGCCTTGACCCTTAGTTCGAAAGCTCCAACCGACCTAACTTAAAACAGGACAATCCAGCCATTAGGAAGAAAATTCCAGCAACTTAAATCAAGCATAAAAGTACATAAAAGAAGCCTTACAGCTTGGGATTCACCCACAATGCAAGTATGTAAGTCATAATATATACGCAGTTATTAAACACACAACATGCCAACATACAAGCAAATAGACTCAACAGTAGAAGCAACTTACAGAAAATGTCTTAAGTCGCTCTTAAGACTAACCAAATGGTTTCCAAAAACCCATGACCCTTAGTTCGAAAGCCTCAACCGAACCTAACTTAAAACAGGACAAACCAACCATTAGGAATAAAATTCCAGCATCTTAAATCAAGCATAAAAGTACCTAAAAGAAGCCTTACAGCTTGGGATTAACCCACAATGCAAGTCATGTAATTCATAATATATATAAGCAGTTATTAAACACACAACATGCCAACATACAAGCAAATAGACTCAACAGTAGAAGCAACTTATAGAAAATGTCGTATGTCGCTCTTAAGACTAACCAAATGGTTCCCAAAAAACCTTGACCCTTAGTTTGAAAGCTCCAACCGAACCTAACTTAAAATGGGACAATCCAACCATTAGGAACAAAATTCCAGCAACTTAAATCAAGCATAAAAGTGCCTAAAAGAAGCCTTACAACTTGGGATTCACCCACAATGCAAATAATGTAAGTCATAATATATAAGCAGTTATTAAACACAGAACATGCCAACATACAAGCAAATAGACTCAACAGTAGAAGCAATTTATAGAAAATGTCTTATGTCGCTCTTAAGACTAATCAAATGGTTCCCAAAAAGCATTGACTCTTAGTTCGAAATCTCCAACCGAACCTAACTTAAAACAGGACAATCCAGCCATTAGAAATAAAATTTCAGCAACTTAAATCAAGCATAAAAGTACCTAAAAGAAGACTTACAGCTTGAGATTTACCCACAATACAAGTCATGTAAGTCATAATATATAAACAGTTACTCAACACACCACATGCTAACATACAAGCAAATAGACTCAACAGTAGAAGCAACTTACAGAAAATGTCATATGTCGCTCTTAAGACTAACCAAATGGTTCCCAAAAAGCCTTGACCCTTAGTTCGAAATCTCCAACCGAACCTAACTTAAAACAGGACAATCCAACCATTAGGAATAAAATTCCAGCACTTTAAATCAAGCATAAAAGTACCTAAATGAAGCCTTACACCTTGGGATTCACCCACAATGCAAGTCATGTAAGTCATAATATATAAACAGTTACTAAACACACAACATGCAAACATACAAGCAAATAGACTCAACAGTAGAAGCAACTTACAGAAAATGTCATATGTCGCTCTTAAGACTAACCAAATGGTTCCCAAAAATCCTTGACCCTTAGTTCGAAATCTCCAACCGAACCTAACTTAAAACATGACAATCCAGACATTAGGAATAAAATTTCAGCAACTTAAATCAAGAACAAAAGTACCTAAAAGCAGCCTTACACCTTGGGATTCACCCACAATGCAAGTTATATAAGTCATAATATATAAACAGTTATTAAACACACCACATGCCAACATACAAGCAAATAGAATCAACAATAGAAGCAACTTACAGAAAAATTTCTTATGTCGCTCTTAAGACTAACCAAATGGTTCCCAAAAATTCTTGACCCTTAGTTTGAAATCTCCAACCGAACATAACTTAAAACAGGACAATCCAACCATTAGGAATAAAATTCCAGCAACTTAAATCAAGCATAAAGGTACCTAAAAGAAGCTTTACACCTTGGGATTCACCCACAATGCAAGTCATGTAAGTCATAATATATATGTAGTTACTAAATACACAACATGCCAACATACAAGCAAATAGACTCAACAGTAGAAGCAACTTACAGAAAATGTCATATGTCGCTCTTAAGACTAACCAAATGGTTCCCAAAAATCCTTGACCCTTAGTTCGAAATCTCCAACCGAACCTAACTTAAAACAGGACAATCCAGCCATTAGGAATAAAATTTCAGCAACTTAAATCAAGAACAAAAGTACCTAAAAGCAGCCTTACACCTTGGGATTCACCCACAATGCAAGTTATATAAGTCATAATATGTAAGCAGTTATTAAACACACCACATGCCAACATACAAGCAAATAGAATCAACAATAGAAGCAACTTACAGAAAAATTTCTTATGTCGCTCTTAAGACTAACCAAATGGTTCCCAAAAAGCCTTGACCCTTAGTTCGAAATCTCCAACTGAACCTAACGTAAAACAGACAATCCAGCCATTGGGAATAAAATTTCAGCAATTAAATCAAGCATAAAAGTACCTAAAAGAAGCCTTACAGCTTGGGATTCACCCACAATGCAAGTTATATAAGTCATAGTATATAAGCAGTTATTAAACACACCACATGCCAACATACAAGCAAATAGAATCAACAATAGAAGCAGCTTACAGAAAAATTTCTTATGTCGCTCTTAAGACTAACCAAATGCTTCCCAAAAAGCCTTGACCCTTAGTTCGAAAGCTTCAACCGAACGTAACTTAAAACAGGACAATCCAGCCATTAGGAATAAAATTTCAGCAACTTAAATCAAGCACAAAAGTACCTAAAAGCAGCCTTACAACTTGGGATTCACCCACAATGCAAGTTATATAAGTCATAATATATAAGCAGTTATTAAACACACAACATGCCAACATATAAGCAAATAGAATCAACAATAGAAGCAACTTACAGAAAAATTTCTTATGTCGCTCTTAAGACTAACCAAATGGTTCCCAAAAAGCCTTGACCCTTAGTTCGAAAGCTCCAACCGAACCTAACTTAAAATAGGACAATCCAGCCATTGGGAATAA